>CAWUFW010000045.1:2592500-3817500 GCA_963921515.1 Calotriton arnoldi
GGCGGGCCACTGGATACGTAGCATCCCGGTTCTTTATAGCACGCATGTGCTCTAGAACCCTTTTTTTAGTGGGATGGATGGTGCTCCCACATAACTTAACTCACATGGGCAGGTCAAACAATATACTGCAAAATCAGTATTGCAGTTCATTAGTTTATTGATTTTTCTTTTCGTTGTTCTGCCTGGGATGTTAAATTCCTTGACCTTTTGCAGTTCTTACATGCCTTACAATTCATGCATGGATAAAACCCTGTCACAGTGTCTTTCCTTTTGGGATTTTTAGAAAAGTGACTCCTCACTAGTTGGTCTTTTAGGGCCGAACCTCTCCTGTAAGTTATCAGGGGGTTCTTCGGTATATGTGGCCCTATAATAGTATCTGATTTCAAAATCTTCCAATTCCTCCGAAAGATTTGAAAAATCTCTGAGGACTGGGCTGAATATTCAGTTATCATCCTTATTTCTCCTTTCTTCTCTTTTCCCTGTCCTAAAGATTCTCTTTCTCCAAATATCAGATTCTTTCTTTCTAGTTGTTCTGCTTTCCTTTCCGCTCCCTTCAACACTCTTTCTTGATACCCTCGTTCTCTTAGTCTGTTAAATGCATCTGTTTTAGATTTCAAGAATTCTGTATGTGTTGTGCAGTTTCGTTTGATTCTCACAAGTTCCCCATATGGAACACCACTGATCACATTATTAGGATGGAAACTATCCGCATGTAAAGTGCTGTTCCCAGCCGTGGGCTTCCGATAGAGTGTGGTCTGTATGTTATTATCTTCTATATAGACTAGTAAGTCTAAATAGGGTACTTGTGTATCACTAATGCATTCAGTAAATGTCAAATTACATCTGTTGTGATTGAGGGCCGCTACATAGATCACCGCATCCTCCCGTGTCCCCTTCCAAATGATGAAGAGGTCATCTATATAGCGGGACCACAACACAATGTTTTCTAGCCACTTCTCATTATTTCCTGCCCAGGCCACGTGCTTCTCCCACCAGCCCATGAATAAATTCGCGTAACTGGGGGCGAAGCACGTGCCCATCGCAGTTCCTTGCTCCTGATGGTACATCTCCCCTGCAAATAGGAAAATATTATTCTTTAAACAAAAGGACGTTAGCTCTACAAGCATAAGATTGTGTTCAAGAAATTTTGCATTTCGTTTCTTTAAAAGAACTCCAACGCTCTCAATCCTTTTTCATGTTCTATACTTGTATATAGACTTGTTACGTCTAGAGTTATTAACAGCATATCAGATTCCCATTGAATATTGGAAACAATCCGTAAAAAGTCCTTCGTGTCCTTCACATAGGAGCTCAAATCTTTAACTAGTGGATTTAAAAAACAATCTATGTATATAGAGGCATTTTCCAACAGACTATTCAACGAGGAAACAATTGGTCTTCCCGGTGGATTTTTATTACACTTGTGTACTTTGGGTAAATGGTAAAATGTTGGAATTTCCGGTGTCTCACAATAAATGAATCTGAAATCCACATCTCCCAGTATTCCTTTATCCCTCCACTTAGTCAGGATTCTATGGAACTCACTAATACTGTTCTCATATACACTCCGAGTGACTATTTTATAGCAGTTATACCCACGTTAAAATTATCGCCGTTTTAGCGGCAGGAAACTGCCGCTAAAACAGCGATAATGGGCTTGCTAATATGCGTTATAGAATTCCAATAGAAGCCAAGGTTAGATGTCCTGCACATCTAACCTGGTCTTCTATTGGAATTCCATAACGCATATTAGCAAGCCCATTATCGCCGTTTTAGCGGCAGTTTCCTGCCGCTAAAACGGCGATAATTTTAACGTGTGTCTTGCTAATATGCCCCAGAATGCTTTATTTAAACAGAGTACTGCGGTCACATGACCCAGTCATTGGATAGCTATGGAAGACAGACTCACATTACTACTTTAAATTAGAAATATATACTTTCTCCTTACCAATGTTTTTCAATTGTTTTTTAAAACAAACATAACCACAATTGCATCATTGTCATTAGTACAAAAATTATTATAATTGCAACATCATATCTGTTGATTAAATACTTTAGACAATAACGTGTCAATGTAATGCTCATTTCTCATTACAAGATGAGGCACTATTATTCGGAACAAGTGCTCTACAGCTCTCCACTTGTTTATAAATTCTCACAAGTGGTGCCTGCTAACTTAGCAACCTTTACAATAAATTACATATCATCATTTTATACATTAAAGTCATATCAGTAAAAATCATGATGTTTAAAAATATGATGTTAAAAAATCAATATATATACATTAGTAAAAGAGTTAAAAAATGTATTTTACTTTTTCAGCAGCATCAAAAATAAAGTGCAAGTGCAAGTTTCATTAGTCAATTTTTCATCAGAATTACTTTTCATTCTACTAATTTAAGAGGTGTTCTGAAAATATCTCCTTTTCACTTTCCACCATTTCATCCACCAATATAAACCAAAATCATATCTCATTTAAATATACAAGTAACCTCTTTCATAATGCAAATCTATTGCAGAACTTGAAAAGATAGATGAATTAAATTTAATTAAAGTGCAAGTGCTTTACAGTACTTAGATAATAATCTTCTCTGCCCTCATTGTGCAAAATTTGCTTTTGAAAGTGCAAGTGCATTTATTTAAAAAAAAAAAAAAAAATTTCATTGGTTCTTGGTGGATTATTCATGATGTTTCTTAAATTCAACTTTAAAATACCTCATCCGTTAAAGTTTAAAATTTATAATCCCATTTAATTACTTGATCTTACCAATCTGTCTTCCGTTCTCTGTTCTATATTAAAAATTGTTTTAAAAACAATCTTACTACAATGGATAACTCTTTTATGACAAATGGACATGCAGATCCTCTTCAGCATTTAATCCATATGGATTTTTTGAATTAAACAACATTATGTATTTTGATTCAAGCTGGCGGAGTTTACCTTCTCTATTTCCACCTCTTTTCATTTTTTGTACTTGATCAATAGCAAAATACAATAAATCATTGATATTCCCTTTGTGCACCTCATTTATGTGGCGGGCTACCACATAGCTTTTATCATTATTCTTCACTGCCCTAAGATGCTGCAGAATACGCATGTGTACCATATGAATTGTGCTACCAACATAAACTTTAGGGCAAGTACATTGAATAATATATACCACATAATCACTTTTACAGTTTAGCGAACACCTTATTTTCCATGGGTTGCTCATCAATGGAGTTATAACTTGTTTTTCGTTTTTTCCAAACCTGCATGCTTTACATTTAAAACATTTACGAAAGCCAGGACTGGCCTTTAGCCATCCTCCCCCTCTTACTTTTTCTGGGTTAGTATTGAATAGGTCATTTTTCATAGATTTTGCTTTATTAAAAGTCACCATGGGTCTACGTGGTATCTTCCCCTGTAATATGGGGTCTTGTTTCACTAGATACCAATGCCTACACAGGCTATCTCTCACTTTAGCCTGGTAGGCATTGTATCCAGTGATCATCCTAATCTGATTTTCAGTATTCTTCTTCTTTTCCTTTTTCTCTATGTCAGATTTCAATAATGTATCCCTTTCTATCTTATCAACTTTGTTTTTAGCCTGCTTCAATACATTATGTTTATACCCTCTTTGCAAAAACCTCTCAGTTAGGGCATCTTGTGCTTCATATATATATTAAAAGAATAGTGGGGCTGCCAGCCCTCCCTCGCTGAGCCCATTATGGCCCTGGGGACCTCCTCATCCCCCAGGGCCATATATTTTTTTTTAAAGGGGAAATGAACCACGGTGCCCCCCTCTCTGAGCCCTACTCGGCCCTGGTGATCCCATCCTCTGGGCCCTGCATTATTTTAAAGTGGGTGTGTTGTGCACATGCAGGGAACCTACCTAGCACGAGGGCTGTGTGGGAGCCCCAGGGTCCTGACAGCTCCAGCTGGCTATCCGTGTGCAGCGAGAGTCAGCATTGCTCCCACCTGCAGGGAGCAGCTATTTATGCTGCTCCCTCTGGGCAGAATCAATATCTTGATCTGCTGGCCTGCATCAGTCTATATCTATGTATATATATGTATATACCATTGACTATGATTAGGAAGCACAGGATCCTAACAGGGCGGCTGCAATGTGGCGGATTCGGAGTCTCCTGCTATCCTATCCTAATGATACTCCTCCTCAAAGAAGTGCACCACAGTCAGATCCTAGGGGCTCAAAGCGCTTTATTAGACATCAATCATTCGCGATGTGCAATGCTGCCTGTCCTAACGCCTTTCAGATACACTCACGAGCCTTGTTCATGGGAATCAAAGTTAATAGCTCCTTCTAAAATGACCACGTCTTTTCAAGACCACTTAATAGCTTACTAGTGTAGTCATCTGGTCATTTGTACTTGAGCATGCACACTGAAAATAATTTAAAAGTGAGTCCTCAGTGCAGCCTTTAAATATATTAGTTTGAAAAACACTGCACAGTTTAATAATTCAGGTAAGTTCAGTGCGTAAATAAATGCAGCTTTTTTAAAAAAGGGTGAAAGCATGCCGCTCACTGTCTCATGTTGCGCCTTTATCCCCTTGGAATCCGCGAGCCTGGAACACTTTCCGGCTCACCTCCCTTACTCTTTTCCACTTCCTGGTGCTGTTATATCATCAAGGAGACATAGGACTCTGCAAATGTGAGCTGCGTGTACCCGGTTCAGGAGACCTCCACACTTCACAGCAGTAGTGGAAACCAGAATCACCTGGTAAGGCCTCTTGCCACTGAGGCTCCAAGCAGGATTTTTGTACGTGCTTCTTTACCATTATCCAATCACTGGAACTGAGGTCATGGCACTGCTTCTTGTCAGGTAGACTTAAACCCATTCAGAGAAAATGCAAACAATGACTAAGATGTATCGTAGCCCATTACTAAAGGACATTTCAACAATGTCCAACTGCATCCTGTTGAAGGGACCTACTGATCTCCCTATGTGACCCATTACAACAGGCATTTGTCTTCCTGCATTTTGTTGCAGACGTACCACATATCTTTGACACAGACTTTCAGCCATCAATCTACATGGAAAAGACACATCATTGCGTCTCTCCCTACATGTGCAGTACCATGATAATGTCTAGCCATTGATGACAACAGGCTATCAGGTAGCACGAGTCAACCTCAACACACAAAATTAAGATGATAGAGGTTCCTCTCCTTTTCCATCCTCCCACTCATGTAACTAGTCACACTCAAAAATAGGAAAAGGAGGTTGTCACACCAAAAGGTGCACCCTCAATCAAAAAGCACACAAAGTGTTTTAAAATTGCCCTCACCCACTAATAGTGGCATGCTTCATCTTTGGGCATGCTACAACATCCCTGCACAGACCAATGCCTGGGATGGAGCAAAAGGGTTAGAGGGGGAGATATACAAACATACAAGAAGGGGATCCACTGTGCAGGAAAGCATTAGTAAAAAACGACCTCAGTGATGTACCTGAATGGCAAATTTAAAACACTCAGGGACATTTCTACAAGCCCCTAGCGCCACTGGAGCATCACTTGTTTTGACGCTCTGGTGGCTCTCTATGCAAGCCCATATTTACAAGGCTGTGTTAAGCCACAATGCAGTTTTCTGAAGCAAAGGAGCGTGCAATGGGTGGTGCTCTGGGCATTACCAGCAACACCCATGGCTTTCTGACACTGCTCCAGATCTACAAGGATCTGGAAAACTGTGGCAGTGCCAAAAACTAACGCCTTTCAACATGTGGCGCAACGGGGAGAAATACTTTTATTTCTCCTCATTTTTTGCTCTTTCTATGTGTTTTCCTCATTCTGCAGCACACATAGAAGAAGAGAAATGCCATTAATGATTGTTTTTGTGCAGGGAAGTGTCCTTTACTGCACAAACTCAATCATCCCTGCAATGCAGGCAACCATGCACAATAGTGCATGGGTGCCTGCTTTGGCGCTAGGCAGGTTTTTTAGCGCCGGTGCAGGGGTGAGCACAGGGATGCACCATATTCTTTATAATATGGCGCATCCCTGTATTTTGGAAATGATACAGCTCGGCGCAGCAAAACTGCTTGCGGCACCACTCTGCACCATTTTCATGTAAATGTGCCCCTTTGTGTGCTTTTTGATTGAAGGTGCAACACAGGTCTACCATTAGTTGAAACCCATACATCATCTTCCTCTGTTTTGATACATCCAGGTCTTAGCCAACCTTGCTGTTCAGTTTCAGGTACTTCTTCCTGTAATCTTTTAACTTACTCCCAAGTATCAACAACAGTTAATAACAGAGTGCAATTTGTGAGATCGGATATTTCATTGATTGGATCCCCATTAAGGATGCTGCCATTTAAACCACAGTACCTAGTAATTTCATCAGCGTAACGATTGGCAACAGTTACCTAGTTAGTGCCTTGCCTATGGGCAACACACTTCACCACTGCAATTTGGCTGGGTAATTGTAGGAACTGAAGAAAGTTTCTCACACGTACTCCATCACATATTGGTGACAGGAGGAAGTCATGAACCCACGCTGTGATCACAATTGCCCAAAGTCATGTGCGATGCTAAATCCATACTCTGGGGCAGATTTACAAGCCCCTTGCACCGCCGGTGCATCACGTTGGATGACGCACCGGTGGCGCAGCCTGCTGAGTGATATTTACAAGCACAGGTAAAGTCACCCTGTGTGACTTAACCTGTGCTTGTAAATATCGCCCCTGTTCACGCAACACTTTGTGTGTTAGGGCGTGACATGGGTGTTGCTGTGGGTGTTCCCACGCAACACCCATGTCCACTGATTCATTTCCAGATTTACGAGAAATTGTAAATCAGGAAATCCGTCAGAGGTGCAACGAGGAGAAATGTTTTTATTTCTCCTAGTTTTTTTCCTCTTTCAATGCGTGCTGCATTCTACAGCACACATTGGAAGAGGAAATCACCTCAATTGATTGTTTTTGTGCAGGAAGGTGCCCCTTCCTGCACAAAAACAATCTCCCCACGACACAGGCATCCTTGCACCATGGTGCAAGGGTGCCTGCACCGGCGCATGGCAGCAGTTTGTGCGCCAGCGCAGGGGGAAGCACAGAGAGACAGCGAAATGACTTGCGGAACAGCGCTGCGTTAGTTTCTTGTAGATCTGCCCATCAGTGTCAGTGAAAATTGCCACTCTTATCTGGTCTGAGACAGAGCAAGCCCTTGTCAAAGCAACCAACTCCGCCACTTGTGCCAAGTACACTCCTTGAAGCCACAAGTCTTCAACCATGTCTGCAATCGTACAAACAGCATAGACAGCTTTCAGATTTCCTTCATGGTCTCGCAAACAGGAACCATCAACAAACAGCACATGATCTGATTCAGGTAGTGGCACATCTTGTATGCCAGGTCTTTGTTTTGTACACAAATCAGTTATGTCAAGACAGTCTTGCTGAACCTCAACATTCATCTTTTCATTTCCAGGAAGAGGTAACAGAGTGGCAGGATTTAAAGTAGTGCACCTCTTGAGGATTACATTTTCTGCAGCCAAAGGAACTGTTCATATTTAGTAAGTTGGTTATTGGTCAAGTGCTGTGTCCGAATACGGGTTAGCAGCACTTCAACTGAATGGGGTACAAACACAGTTAAAGGACAACCCATAACTATGTTTTCACACTGTCCAGGCTCACACACGTATACACCACCACTCATACAGGCATTGCGGTGGCAACAGGATCAAGTGTAGCTGAGAAGTATGCTACTGGTCTGCATGCACTGCCGTGCATTTGAGTTAACACTGAAAGAGTGCAACCCTCTCTGTCACTGCAAAATAATATGAAGCATTTATTGTAACCAGGTATTCCCAGAGCTGGGGTTTGACAGAGACGTTCTCTCAGCTTTGTGAAAGCACTCATACAGTTGTCATCCCAAGGTACCGGATCAGACACATCTGTGTGGGTCAACCTTTGAAGAGGCTTTGCTGTCAGGGAAAAGTTTGGAATCCATTGTGAACAGTAGCCAACCATTCCCAGGAATATGCAGAATTCTTTCTGTGTAGTTGGCGGACACATGTTTAGAATCGTTGAAATTCTTTCTGGAGACACCTTCCTTGCTTACAGAATTGCACTTTGTTCGGAGATACTTTATGTCTATTCTCAGCTAAGTGATTCAGCAAAGCAATGGTGTCATGTCTGCAAGCATCTTGAGTATTCGACGCAACCAACAGATGGTTGATATACTGGACTAGAACTGAATGGTGAGGCATCAGCAAAGACTCCAAATTCTTTTCGCACCATGCCAAGACACGATTGCCGAAACAGGAAGCGGAAAAATACTGTCTATCCTTGTGCAAGGGAATAGAAAAGAAGGTGTTGTACAAATCAAGGACAGAGAACCATACGGCCTCGCATGGAATATGAAATAGTATCACAACTGTATTTGGTACCGCAGGACAACAAGGGACCACAATAGAATTTACCTTTCTCAAATCTGGGACAATCCTATATTTTCCATTGGGCTTATGCAAACCCATAAAGTGTGAACTACATGGACTCCCCATTACTTCCCTTTAGATTCCTTGCTCAATCAATCACAGGAGTGATTCCAGCAATGATATTAGGAGTCAAATTGTATTGTGGGGTTCTTGGAAATTCAGGTTTTGGCTTCACAGTGACACAAACTGGTTTGACACCTTTAATAAGTCCAGTATCTATTCCTGTAAAGTCCCAAACTGCAGGTAACACTGTGGGGCATTACAATACAAATGGCGGAGCACGGCATTAGCCTCCTTGGCTTAACGCCGTGCTCCACCACTTCTGAAACGCAGAATTTACAACAATATGGTGCAGCCCTGCATTCCCCCTGCGCTGGCGCTAAATTCAGCTGCCTAGCGCCAACGCAGGCACCCTTGCACCGTAGTGCAAGGGTGTATGCATTGCAGGGGAAGATTGTTTATGTGCAGGAAGGGACACCTTCCTGCACATAAACAATCTTTAAATGCAGCACACATAGAAGTTGCAAAACGTCATTTTTTTAAATGATTGTTTATGTGCAGGAAGGGACACTTTCCTGCACATAAACAATCCATGGTGTTTTGCTGTTTCCATGTGTGCTGCACAATGCAGCACACATGGAAACAGCAAAAATGAGGAGAAATTTAACATTTCTCCTCGGTGCGGCAGGGTAAGACTAGGTTTTCCCTGGTCTTAATTTTGGCACTGTTCCATATTTATGCCACCCCTGTAAATATGGGGCAGTGTCAAAACGAATGGGTGTTGCGGTGGAACATCCGCCACAACATAAATTGCCCTCCCCTTTCACGCTAAGCATAACTTGAAAGGGTGCCTTATTTAAAAGGCAGCGTTAAGCCATGTTAAGAGACTTAATGCTGCCTTGTAAATAAGGCGAAGCTTTTATCGCCGCCACAATGTCGTGAAAAGTGACATTAAGGTGGCGATAGGGACTTCTAAATATGCCCTAGTATCTCTCAACTCTGTCGGCAGATCATCTTTGGTTAACAAGGGGTGCATTCTAACATCTGATCTTTCTCTAGCAATCCTAAAGACAACATCTTCATCATTTGTATGGAACTCAATTCCATTTGGAGTACATTAAATCACACAATTTAGCTTGTATAAAAGATCTCTTCCAAGTAAATTCACAGGACTCGAATCACACACCACAACACAATGCAGATCCTAAAAGACCATATTTTAACAGGTACTCCTTTTGAAACTGAGCTAGTCATTCACTTATTTGTTACTCCTACAACTTGGATTCTTTCTCCCGAGAGGGGTAGGTTAGGGACCTCTGCTGTTCTTACAGCAGAGCGGGGAGCACCAATGTTGACGAGGAATAAGACAGGGTTTCCATTTACCTCACCATCCACATATGAACCACTCTGGTCTACCTCTAAGGCTGCACCAAGCAAGCAGTCTTCCTCCCCTCTCAGGCACTGTCATTGCGACAAGTCTGAACCGGAATCATCTGATTGAATCATGGAAAACTGCTGAGTCATACCTTGATTCACAAATGGATTTTATTTACATTTCAGGTCTGATTTGTACTGTACCTCGAAGCGTATGTATTCTGTTATAGCATCGGAGCTTGTGGTACTTGCATCGTTTGAGCTTGGGGCACATTGGGATTTTTAACTCTTTGTCTTTGAGTCTGCTGAGTCTGTTGAGCCATATTAGTTCCCTTAGACTGTGGTTTTCCTCAAATATGAACCTGACTTCCAATATTATTCACATTAAAACTACATTCATGCTTCCAATGCCCTAACTTGCCGCAGATGTGACAAGAGTTTGTTTTCTTTAAAGTTGGCACATCAACACCTGTTCTGGGATTAATCGGTACACCACAACATCTACCTTGTGACTGGAAACCTTGTTGCTGAACATCATTGACACCTTGCATCATAGGGATCTGTTGATATCCTCTCTGTCCAGGAAACACATTGTCAACAATCTGCTGATTCCGACCTATCTCTGCAGCTTTCATTTGATCCACCATCAGGTTCTCTTTCAATTTCTTGTGTTTCAATTCTATTTCGTCACCACAGTACTTTGTGTACCTTCAGCATTCTCTCATAATAGGTGTGAACTGTTTATTTATATTCTTGAGTCGTTCTGTCAGTTTTTACCCAATCAATCTCTTTAGGAGAGATTTTGGATTTCAGGAAAGTAATCTACTGATTATATTTGTTCATTACCACCTGGAGATGGAGCACCCAATTTAGGATCTCTCCTGGGCTCTATCTCAGGCCAATATACGGCACCCTTACTTTCTGTCCACAAATCACCTGGAACCACAATTTCAAACAAAGTATCCAAATCTTTCCACAGCACTTTTGACATTTTCTCATACTTCACAACTTGTCTGTACAACTCCACTGGATGATCTGTCAGTTTTGGCAAATCATTTGTAAAATATAAAATATCAGCACTACTCCAAGGTACATGAACATATCCTCCTCCTGGTACTTCTCTCATGGTAAGCAAGCGTACTTCCTCTTCTCCCCCATCCACTATGAATAGAGGCATCTGCAGCCTAACTTTCTTGGTTTTCTTTTTCTTTGACCATCTGCCTTCCCATTTGTCTAGTTCATTCTATTTTTTCAAGGACTGTCATTAATTCCTTAGTCTGCAATTTAATTCCTGTCAGTCTCATGTTAGCAAAATTTTGGCCACTGAAATCTAAACAGTAAGTTGTCTGTAAAACTTTTGATTTTTGCACATAGATCTGATATTTCTGGGACAATTCAGTCTATCTTTAATGAGACTGTCTGGCACGTCTGGTAATATTGTTACATAAAAATACTAGCTCTTCATCTCAGTACGTATTTGAATGAGATAAGCTAAGGGTCCCAATGATCATTTCCTCTAACTTCATCCTTAATCTTGCTACATCTAAGACTTTCTCCTTTTCTGTATCCTGAGTATTTGTTCCGCTAATGACTGATTCTCCTCTGGGAACTGGGGTATCTAAACCTTTAAGCCAGTCATCAATTTCCTGTGTTGTACTACCTGATTGTTCTGTTGAAGTATTTTAAACGTTTCTCCAATATTTGTGCTTCAGTTTACCTTAGGTGGTAAATGCAAAAGGAACACGTCTGAAGCTGGTGTTCCCATCAGTACTTCTGTATTTGGGGAATTGTAATTCATCACTGGCAATGCACTTGAGATCAGTAGAGGTAACAGTCTCAGAGGAAGCTTTTGGGACAAATCAATTGCTGTCTGATTTGAGGCAGAAGGTGCATTGGAAACACATGAAATGTTCCCTTGTGTTGGAACCATAGGAGTCTGAAGAACCTGTCTTACTTTCGTATCTACGGGTGTATTAACTGCTGCATTTATTCCAGTAGGAACAGCCTATGTATGGACATTGTATCCCTGCACCCCAGACTTGTACAAGAACCAATAGTAACAGGAACAGTCAAGGCATCTGGAGCATTCAAAGCAAAATTTATTTAAAGGTACTGTCATCCACGTATCTCCTCCTACTGGAGAAAAAGGTGTATGTATGTATATTTGAGTCCACAGGCACAGTAGATGCATTAGGAATTCCATCTGAATTTGGATTTATCAGTTCCCCAGATGGAGTTTCATTGTATGTTGGTGGACGATTTAACATTAATTCATTTAAAAAATCATCTTCTAGGGCACTTTCCCTATCGTCAGTTACAACGTCAGTCTTGTCTTTTTCAGCAATTTTCCTATTTTCTTTTCATTTGCCTCTAGCTTCCCCTTCTACTTCTATGACTGGATACATTCTTGTTCCCTCAGCTATGCCAGTTCTTCAAGCTTTCTGTTGTGCATCCCATTGAGCCTCTTCATAAATATTTATATTTATGGCTCTTTTATATTTCCCCTGATAGTTCTCCTCCTCTTTCTGATGGGCCATGCGTTCCCATTCATTTAGTGTTTCAAATTGAGTAGGTCTAAGAGGAGGCTTCATTTCATACAACTTTCTCCTCAAATTTTCAATGACTCTCACATTATATGTGCCATATCATGGAAAAGCTAATGGACCATCCTTTTCTGTGATCTTATTCCATTGCTCAAACCATTAACAGGTGTGATATCCCTTATTTATTTCCATATAATGACTTGGCGAACCTTCAGGTGACATTGGTTCTCCTTCTCTAACAGGTATAATCACAATTTCCCTGCATCAGTCTTCATTTTACTTTAAAGAATGTCATTTTTTTTTAGGATTGTACAATATTCACATATTACTTTCTGTAAAACCAGGAAATACATTTCTCCTACCCTCCTCTGATTGGCGACCACAACCAATACTAGCGCAACTCTTTGTGACGTATTCAACCAATCCCAGCGCAGCTTTACACCATCTGCCCAATACCAGCGTGGCACACTATGATGTAGATCTCGCTCCTTACAGCAGCTCACCCTCCTTTACAATTTCTCCTCAAGGGTGCTCGTAAGCATTTTCACACAATACAATACAAGCAACTTCAATAACTAAATCTGTCTGTAACACGAATGAAAGGAAAGATTTCAAACAAACAAGGTAATTCAGAATAACACCTACTAACCTATGCTAACATTCTCTTTTAGCGAAAACCTCTACCAGCATGGATTCCACCTAGATTGATACAGTTATTCCCCATGCACCGAGATCAACTATACCAACCACTTATCGCAACCACACAAAGACGCCTCACGACAAGCACCACAAAACAGCAGACAACTACACTCAGTGTCTTCCACACTGAGGCCACCACGTAGGTATATATATATATCAATGTATATATCTTTATAACCCAGGATCTTAGGCCATGATGGACCTGATAATCACTTCAACTTCTGTACATTAATTGCCACATTCACAACTTCAGATTTTTCAACTTCACATAACAGCATACAGTCATTTAAAATAAAAAACGCATTCTAAGCAATAGCAATGCACATCCCTGTTAATACTGGCACTCCTTTGATGCTACAAGTCATCTCAGATGGTGCAGATTTGGTACTCCATTAATCCTTCAGCCAAACCATGGGGTCTTTAGGATTGGGGTGGACTGGGACAGATTTCTAAACAAGGCACCCTAAATCCCTCACGTCAATGGACAAAACTATCTAACGTTCTACCAAGTTCTGTTGCAGCGTTTTTCACTCTTCTCGTACTGGGCCCATAGATCAATGTATCCTTAACTTTACTGTATTTACTCTCCCTCACTTGGTGCTCCGATAGATCTTGCTCATCGCATTGAGGGGTGAAGGAAAGTAGGGTGTCAATGTTGGCTACCCAAAGAGAACCAGGATTTGGTAACCAACTTGTAGATCTGTAATCAAGTTCAGATACATTACTCTTAGTACCATACTGTAAATATACAGAATGGCAAATGGAAGTCGGAATCTCCTAAAGAAATTCAAATGGGCCAAGATCACACAGACTAATAACTCTGCTGCTGCAATACAAAACAATAATAACAGAACCTTATGTTCTATAAACAATGTAAGACTATTTCTGCTATACATTTAAATATCCCAAGCAGAGAATCTGTGGAAAGAATGGTCAGGAAATTCAAAAGACTCAGATATTTAAAGAGTTTAAATTACATTTTGTAATAATTAGTAATGATAATCAACGCATCAAACATCATTTAGAAGACTAATTTATGTGTTTCAAATAAGCATTACAGGTGAAGTATATAACTACACATTAATAGAGAGTCTAAAAGTAAAGTTCTCAAAGTCCATAGTAAAGACAGATCAGGGAAAAGTCTCAAATATTAGCAAGTTCAAAAGGATTTGGGACAGTACATTACGAGATACGGTTCGGCCAGGAGTACAAGGCAAGTCCGCTAGGCAGGAGGGTGTTGCCATTTCCAAAGGCAAGAAGGAGTCCGCAAAGTTCTCAGCAATCCTAAGCAAGTCAGCCAGAAAGCCAACCAGCTCAAATCAGCAAAAGGGAAAGAAGTAGTGAGCGAAGCGCCAGCCAGTAAGAGAGAAAGAGCCAGAGAGCCAGCCAATCCGAGTGGCCTCTTCTCCAGGGTGCATTTTGATATTATAGTTCTTTAGTCCAGATGTAATATCCAATCTGTTACACTATTACCATCAAACATCCATGTGGTAGTCCTCCACTTAAGAGGTGCAAAAAGTGGAAACATGTAGGTATTTTCCCATACTGGTCATGGGAAATACTGTTAAAATGCAAAAGACCCTTCATTACTAGATCTTTCTCGTGTGCTTGTTGCAAATGTCTTAACCCCTCTAAGTCAGCCCTCAAAGAGCCTGAACCCCTCTAACCACATCATAAGATGCACTCATTGTGCACTCAAGTACCAACAGTGGTCAATTAAACCCCACAGGTCTTCCCTCAGAGAATCGTGGTCTGCTCCAAACAAATATCCAGCAGACCCACGGCCTGCCCTCAGTTTACCAAGCTGGTCCTTACACTCCCCTAATTGGACATTGGGGATGCTCTAGTAAACCCAGAAAGACCATTGGATTTCCAGAATGTCTTGGAAAGTCTTAGCTGGTGTTCAGATACTCCCTGCTAACTCTCAGTTATCCTCAGCATACTTTCTGACAATATCATAAGGTGTTTAAAGAACCCAGGTGTACTCTCAGAGATCTTTGGTGCACCCTCAGACATCTCCAACATGTCCTTAGAATCAATGATGGTGCTCTCAGCGACCTGCTGTTAATATTCTCACCTGGTCATTAAACACTCCCAATTCTCACTCAGAGACCATTGGTTGAACCTCAAGAAACCCTGAGCCTGCCTTGAGTCACTTCCTAGCTGGTTTTAACACTTCCACAGTCAGCCCGTCAGTGTTCCCTCGGTCACCTCCAGCAGGCCCTCAGAAAACCCTTGTTCCTCACCCAGAGATCTTCAGCTAGACTTCAAAGGTTACTTTTCAACAAAACAGGTGTTGCAGCGCAAGCGTTGTAAAATTGTTACTATATTGTTACTCCCCTTACTACTCATAACCGTACTGGGCCCTTTACGATTAGACAATCTGAGCATTTCCATTTACCACAGATGCAATGATTCGCTGATGAATCTTTCTCCGCCGATTGGAGAGATGGAAATTAGGGTGGCCAAAATACCACGTTAGCTGTCCAATGAGGACCATTAATTGACAGCTAACTTACAAATCTGAGATCAGATATAGGTACACCACTCTCAATACCATGCTGTAGAAATAAAGAATAGCAACAGGAGGACTCAGCCTCCTGAAGAAGTTAAGCTGGACTAGAATTATACTGACAAAAGGTTCTGCAACACAGAACAAAAGGAGTAATATCTGATGTTCTGACAGAGCTCGCTGGTTCTCCCTACAACACATTTAAGACATTGATAAAGTAGCACAGTTTAAATGGAAGAACCAATAAGACTCAATAACAGACTCAGACAAGTATTAGATTCATTAGGATATTATATTAAAGATTCAAAATCCATAGCAATAAGCAATCTTTTGAGAATTTCAGTTAAGTATGTCACAGCTTGCATTAAAGCGCCAAACATTTAAGCAAGGCTTTATCGGAGGGTTATTATAAAAATCAATTTACAGAGTCCCACTACCGTTAAAGGTAGAAGATTAGTTCATTTGTCTAACAGCTCAAATCCTACGAAGAAGGGGAAAGTGTTCATCTTTAAAGCCCATTAGGCGTGAGTTCCTTAGCATAGAACAAAAGAAAATGAAATTTAAATGGTTTGACAAAAAAGATTTCAATCCTTCAGCTACCGACTGAAGCATCAGCAAAGCAGTCCAAAAGTAAAAGGATAGTTCTTAGTAATCATCCAAAATCGAACAGCATAACGTTCCGGTCTCAGAGTAGGAAAAATCAGAATGGCGTTGCCCCTCCTGGGGTTTCTTCTTTATAAAGTCTCTAACAAGGTCCCAGTGATGTAGCATCACAGCAACATCGAAAGACTGTCATATGCTCAGATTTACATAATGTCACCTAGGACACTTGCGACAGTAGGATGCCTTCCCATGCTAGTCATGAGAAACAAAAGATTTGAAAGTCCACATAGGTCTAACATCGGTGAAAAAGAAATACAAAATATATAGTAACAGCTGAAATCCTGTTCCCACAGGAATAATTCACTGTAAACTTTGAAGAAACATTTAGGAATGTTGAAAGTTGGGATTTATTATTTATTTTTATTGCTGCGTTTTATCTCTCGCGTTTTATTGCTGGGAATTATTCTTTAACTTTTTTTCCATTAGGTTTTCTAATTTGCCCCCCCGTGTTTTTTCATAAAACCCACATACGTAAATGCACGTCTGCGATGACTCTATCCGGGCATCTCTAGCGCAACAATTTGTTTTTCTTTTTTGTTTAATAATTCCTTTAAATTCAACCTCCATTTGGCTGCCTTTTGAAACTCCTCCAAAATAAGCCTCAAAACAAACAAATATATGCTTGCCTTTTCAACCGATTCAGTGTTAATCGTTCCAACAGGAAGTGGATCAAAATGAACCCTGTTTTGGGTCCATTCACCGGCGGCCATCTTTAAAAATTCCAAGGTCTAGTGTTTTTTCCAACCGACTCAGTGTTAATCGTTCCAACAGGAAGTGGATCAAAATGAACTCTGTTTTGGGTACATTTACCGGCGGCCATCTTTAAAATTTCAAGGTCTAGTGTTTCCATTCACACCTGTTTCCTATCAAGGATGCCTCCTTGCACTTTAAAACACCGGGCTCTGGCAAACCTCAGTTAGGTTCCGACGAGCCACGAGAAGGTACTTCCTTTGGTGATCGCGCTCCTTCCAGCATGTAAGTAGGACAATGGCATGTCCTTAAAAAGGCCAAAGAGACCACGCTTGTTTGTTTAAAAACGACCCTGGCGTTAAAAACTTGTTTTTCCTTCTGTTCTTTTAAAATACCTACAGTGTCTATTTGAAGGCACCCAACACCGCTCGTGTGAGCTCATGGAGCGATAACGATTAAATTCTAAAGTATGTATTATTATGGCACGTCCTTTTGAGAGCATGAATACCATTTTTTATATAAAAAGACACACCATGAGATCACAGTTAAAAAGGACGAGTGCGCAGACTTTTGCCAAACATCTCCCATTTTTTCCAAGGCTCATCATGGGAGTATGAATGCGAGTGCTCAGTTGCTGTGCACATCAATCTGTAACCTTTTAGGGGCACAATAGGAGTGTACAAATATTTCCTTTATGCATGAATGTATTGTAACATAAAATGTATCTTGCAAGGAGATACATATGTATGAAAGAATGTTGAATAAATGTGATACTGGGCACTAGAAATCACAAGGAGTGTTCTTTCAGATGATTTATGAGTAGAGGATACTTACCAAATGGTACCATTACCTACAAAAGGGTTGCACAAGAGAAATATATCACAAAAAAGCTTAAAACTTTCAACGTGATGGTGATGTGAATAGATAAAGATAAATGATGAAAGCCATGATTTATCCAAAATATTTTTCTTTTCAGGTTCTTAAGATATACAAGTGGTATATTTTTCTACTCCCATAACAGGGAACAAAGGACAGTGTTTGTGACTATCAGGCATATGTACATTTATTCTATCACCCATTGAGGTGTAACAGGGATCGTTTTTTGGTCCTGAGGAAGTAAGCCAAGGGGATGGCTTCTGAAACATGTCGACCTTGTAGGAGGTGACTCATTATAGTACACCATCTACATCTCCCCACTTTTACTATTCTCAGCCAGGGAAGACAATAAAGTATTTTCGTTCCACTAGCCAGAGAATTTTTAACCATCTCACATTTTCTTTTCACGATCCCACGCACTACACATACTCACCAATCACTGAATAAAGTGCTCCTGCGTCTACGTAAGTCGTAGCACGCCCCGTCCCATAGAGGGGCGGGAAGACCCCAATGATGAAGCATGACACTGAATCAGGTTTCAGTGTGTGAGGGGTATTTTACAATTTTTTGAAACATTGCCCTTTCCACAAATTGAGAGAAGGAGCTCTGATCCTTTTGCACCATTTTTCACGTATGACTAGACACTTCAAATAAAAATAAAAATAGCAGCAGACACATGGGTGCATATATATTCACATAATACATGGTAGAATCCCTATGATGGATAACAGTATCAAGAGGAGGACGATTCTACCTTTTTCCTCTTCACTCCCTCCTTTGATTTTTTGATTGAAAGTTACACATGTACAGAACAAATAAAGCAACATTTCACTAGTTGTAAAAGGACCATTGTATTAGATCAGGGGGAATGTCAGCAATAGAAAAAAGCATTTTCGAAAAAGCCTTAAATTGGCATTACACATTTTAAATGAAATAAATTCTAAATCAATATCAAATATAATGCAATAAACCATTTCAAATAGGGAATATGTTCAACATTCACCAGGGATTATTACATGAAATAGATAACATTAGAAATACCCTACTACTACAACTTTTCACAACATTCATATAAGTATATCATTTTATAAATTTACACTACAAAATTAGTTTTTCACTTTTCATAAACTATATCATGTCTAGTATTATTATGCAAACTTTCAACATCGTACCTAGTTTCTACACATTTTTGCACCAAAAGATTCATTCTAACAGAAGGCATTAGAAACACTTAGCCGCTTTTTAACAGCACAATTTCATCAGTAAACATTAATAAACAACATGTTCATAAGAAATTCTCATTAGTGTAACTTATTTATATGTATTAGTATTGCTTTGTACGTATGTTTTCTTCATCTTGCATTTTAAAGCACCCTTTTTCGGTGCTTCTACTACTCTTGTCTCAGGTTCATGTGACACTGAGTCTAACGTCTGCAAAGAGCACTTTCAGCTTTTCGTGTCTTTAATCAGTAAATGTGTTGTGTATTCTGATTTTTAAAATCTTGCGTCATCACAAGCGTTTCTTCTAAGAGTGTCATTCAGCACCCAGAAACCCGAATTAGGCATTAAATACCAGTTCAGCTAACCCTCATGCACCCTAAGAGATCGGTCCTCAACAAGCCATAAATGTCCTCGTCTTCAGTGATGTGGGGGGAAGTAGGTAGCCCTTCCCTCTTCCCCTCAAACTCTATAGCTACTTCTGTGCTACCATCAAATGTTATATTTGTAGGTAACCTAGCTTCTTGATGTTTAAAAAAAAAAACCTCTATTGTCCTCGAACAATAACACACAAGACATGGAACAGTTCAGCATTAAATTCACGAAAACAAATTGCTCCAACTCATCCTATGCTAATGAAACATTTTTTATCTTCACGGTGACAAACACTTATCTTTTTATTCCCACATTGGAAAGCTAATCTATTCTCCAGCAGCGGATATCAGCTTCTTTTATGCATTCCAGCACACAGCGCCTGATTTAATGACATTGTTCAGCAATAAATCCATGAACCCGTGGGTGTCAATCAGTGCTTGAATATCACTTATCACCGCATTTTCTTTCATAACATCAGTTATCGGATTGTTTTTCCACAAGCACTAAAAGTTCATCACACACACACACACGCACACACATACACACACGCATGCACGCGCACAAACACATGCACTCTCTGTGAGCTTTCAACATTTGTAGTTTGGTGAAGAGGTGTTAGTTATTACATTGCAAGATAAATATATGTTTCTTTGAAGTCATCTTCCCTATGTTAATACGATATATTTTCAATATTTTCATAGAGATACATCCTTATCTCACTGTTTGCCTTTCTCCGACCGCTGAGCAATATGTTCCCCTGTTGCTTTTTGGCCTCTGATCCTAGCATGTCCTTGGTTGGTCCGGGTTATTAAATAGGTAAGTATAGAGAGGACACTCTGAAGGAATTGTGTGATGGATATCTTGGTTCCTATCATTAATACTTACTTGGTAAAGTCTCTTGGAAATAGCAGTGTTTCTGAGTGTGAAGTTCTCTTTATCGGTTTGGTTGGACCCATTGACCTTTCACTTATATTTCAGTCAATTGCTGCTGCACATGTCCGAAGGAAAAGGTCCCTCATAAACAGGGCCGGACTGGGAACCAAAAGCAGCCCTCTCAAAAATTTTCAAACCAGCCTGTCCCTTCGTCTTCTCAGCTCTGTCTCTCTTGCCACCCATCTGCTCTCTCGCTTCCCTCTCTTCTCCCTCTCTGATTGCTTTCTATTTTCCGTCCTCCTCCCTCCCTCTCTTTCTTGAAGCCTGCTGCCATTAACTTCGGGGAGCTGGGGAAAGTTACAGAGGCAGCGGGAGCAGCCCTCTAGGTTTTAAAACCAGCCTCCAAGTACTTCAGCCCACTGGGGAATGTCTGGTGCAATACAAAACCCGACCTGTCCTGCTCACAAATATGTGGATATGGTTTTGTAGCTTGCACGTCCTAATTCATAATTAGAGCTGATGATCCCATGTTTCTCTGCACCCACATCAATGGAGCGCACTAACATAGATATGTGTTTAAAATCATGAACTTGGAAGGATTTAAACACCAAACCCCAACCTTCACCCAATGCCAAGCCACTTTTGTTCACCCTGGACTTTGACCTCATCCTCAAGAAACACATTGCAAAGAAAAGCAAGCCTTCGTGCTCTCTCCTTTAGATGGTGGCACTGCCCTTCTTCACAACCTACTAGGCTCCAGACTACCCCCATTTAAGGCCACCTTTCATGCTGCAGCAAACCTCCTCAAGGCCCTGATGAAATATGACCACATCAACCCCACCCTTATCCTCTCACCAAAAAGTAGCTGCATCATCTGCACAGCCATCAAGACCAATACTCCTGCCTATTTAACTGACACCCCACAGCTAGGACACCATCAGACTGGAGATGTAAGAAGTGGAAAAAAGAAAAAAACAATGTTAACAGTTCTTCTCCATCTATCCATCCTAGATCTGAAATGGCACCTGCAGTCATTTCTCATGCTGGTAAGCTTCTCCTTCCTACTGAATTCTAACTATGTAATGGAATTCTTTATATGTTTTGAATCAGTTTCTGTGATTACTTTAGAACTGCTAGGTTAAGTTATTAATGTGGTGCCTAGGCTAAAGGCGTTGCAGGGTTGCTGCAGATGAAACTTAGATCTTCAATCAAAATTTTCCTGGCTATCTCGTTTTCTCACAACAGCCTCCCCCTATAAATTCCAATCAACTGAACCCTGCTCCAATTTGGAAAGAGCTCAGGACACACTTCTTTAAACAACACTACATCACAACATATTAACAATACGCTTCTGCTCTCAGAATGCATCTACCCCTCTACGAACGACTTGACTGTATCTTTGTTATTGACCATTTACAATACTCCACTGACTTTCTGGTGTGTTCATAGTATACAAATACCGCACACAGACACACATACTTACATGAATACACACATACAGACATGAAAATCTGTTAATACACAGATTCCTGTGTCCTCCTCTAAGGTAGGACTGGAAATGTAATTTGTTTACCACTCATTCATTCATGAGCAGCTGACTTACAGGGTTTTCATGGCTGGCAGAGGCCAATTCTGTACCCTATCTGCACTATGCCTTTCCCTGGGACAGCTCCACTCTAGATCAAGGGTTGTGGAGGAAAAGACGAGCGGCCAGCACAGGTGTCTGTGCATCCCAACACAATGACATACTGGCGGAGTAAAATGCTGTGCTGGGAGGATGAACGTGTAAAAATTAGAGTCCTTAAACACTAACCAAGGGTCATTGTCAAATAAAAAAGACTGACATTCTTTAGAACAACGCAACAAGTGCCCTTAGGGACTTTCTTAGTCCTACCTACCTTCTGAACAAACCAAAAATATAGAAACATTCTAATGAGTACTATGAATAACAATTCCCAACTCAAAGTTCTATGGACTGCTGTTACTTTTAATTTGTTGCATGAGTGAAATCCCTACTGTTGGTTGAAGTTGTTTCCAGCTACACAAGATTGTTTACTAGCCACAATCGTTAGCTGGTGACGGTCTCTCTATTTGTGTTTATATTACATATTGATCACTTTCAAAACTTTGGAGTGGATTTAGGAAATTGTCACGCAGTGCAGCAAGACACCTTGCTGGGCTGCGTGACAGGGAAAGGGCAGGGATGCGCCATATTTAAGTCAATATGGCACATCCCTGCCTTTTCTCCTGCGCTGGCGCCCTTTTGACAGCCTAGCACCAAAGCAAGCACCCTTGCACCATGGTGCAAGGGTGCCGCTGCTGCATGCAGGATTGTTTTTGTGCAGTAACAGGCACCTTCCTGCAAAAAACAATCCTGATAGGCATATTCCTCTTTCTAGGTGTGATGCAGCACACCTAGAAGGAGGAAGTAACAAGGAGAAACAAAGCTATTTCTCCTTGTTATGCCACTCCTGGGATTGCAAATCTTTTTTGCTCATTCGTAGGTTTACTAATTCTGATAAATCTGTGAATGCATCAAAATCCATGGGAATTGCGTGGGAACACCCATGCAACACCCATGGAACGCTTTCCCAGGGCATAGTAAGACAATGCCGCGATTTGCGCTGCGTTGCTTTACTTCAGATTTCTGGAGCCACTCAGGGCTACGCAAAGAGGCCTTGCGTGGCGTCATAAATCTCACTTAAGGTTTGCATAGTGCATGTACCACATTGAGTGGTGCAAACGAGACACAAACTGGGTCATAAATATGCCCCTTGGTTTTTAAATACTGCAGACTTGAGTAACTTAACCATTAACGCTTGAACCACAGAGCAAATGTGTCTTGTTTAAATATTCTAAACCAAACCCTTTACATGAATATACCGTGATGACATTTGATTGCAAGTCTCTTCTAATTGAACTAATACTGTGTTCACCTGGGGGGATACACCTTGCATTGCTTTTTGTTTTACGTAATTATTCTGTCATACAATGTTCTGAATGAAATCACAGCGGCTGATTTGGGAAACTTCTAACATTTGACAAAGGGATGTCCACAAACCTATATTGCTCTGGATAAAAGTGCTTTACCAGCCCAGACTGCCTCTGAAGTGTGCCATTTTACCTATCCAGGAAACTCCAAGCCCAACGCTTGAAGGTCCAACAGGCAGGTAGGAATACAGAACCCAATAACCATCAGAGGTCCAAGAAGGAAGCCACCCTTGGCAGCAATGACCAAGCAAGCCCATCGAATCTGAGGGGCAGGACCATCCAACACACCAATCACAGCACACTGCAGGAGCAGAGGGGTGACTTCAAAGGGTACAAGTGGCAGTTCAGCCCACACAGCCCCTTCAAAAGACCCTAAGCAAACAAGGAGGGGCTGAAGGAGAAAGAAGGAAAAAGAGAACATGACACGCCACCCCCCACAGCCACACAGAGGCAAACAGCAACAGAAGAAAGGGATGCAGCAGGCAGTGATAACCAGTTATGGATTGTTTCGTATTGTACTGCTTTATTTATAAAGTGCGTATACATAAAAAGCTTATTGGTGCTAAACCCAAACTGAAATAAAATGGATAAAAACGTGAATTAATGTAAATAAAACAGATGAGATGTCAAATGTTTTTTAAAACCCTTAAGATTAGGAATGGCACGGAGATGGTTAGGTAATGTATTTCCGTCCTTCACAGCTATGACTGAAAAGCCAAAGCCACCAAAAGTAGCTGTTTGGGCTCTGGAAACAAAGAGAAGATTGGGACCCTGCTGCCATAAAAATCTTGAAGGTTTATATGGCAGTAGCTTGTTTTTCAGGAACAACGGAGCAGCACCTTGTATTTATCACCTTACGTAGGCATTAGAGATTTAAACAGTACTCTTTTTTTTTTTTGGCAGCCAGTGCAGACTGCAAAGACATATCTCCCCTACGTGGCACATCAAACGAGTAAATGATCAGACGTATACATGTAAAATTACCTTTGCTGTCCTTAAGTTACCTTGCTAATGGTGCTATGTAAATATTTTTTTAAACTTTATTTACTTGTAATTTTTTATAAAACAGCAATCAAAATGCCACCAGGACAAGTGCATCACATCATTTAACACTTCTCGCGGGACCCAGTTGGAAGGGGACCAATGCTGCTCTGCCACCCTTCCTTCCTGGGCATAGCAGTCTCAGAACTGATTGCCCAAGTCGTTGATGGGGGGAGAACATTGGTATCCATTAAAGGGTCAGGGTTCAAGTCAATGGTGCGACTAACATGGCATGTAGTGGAGGTGTTCGAGGATCCCCCACTTTCCCACATCAGTTCATAACATTGTCTCCAACTTCCCCATATTTAATCAAACTTTTTGGTGCAGCCTCTTGCTGTATATGCCACTCATTCACCTTCCATGCAGTGAGTCATCCTCATTGCCCATATATCCCTGGTGGGGGATAGGGGCGTTTCCCAGTGTTTCGCTATGTCTCTTATGGCTAGGACGATCCTAGTGTATAGAAAAGTAATTGTTTCCATGGTAGGTCAACATCCTCCGGGGTTACCAACAGGACATATTGCCGGGTCCTTGGGATGGGTTCTCCCAGGATTTCTGACAGTTCTGCCATCACCAGTGAGTTTCAGTAGCTCACTGTACAGAGCACGTCCACACAGTGTGTGTGTAGATTCCGTCCATGGCCCCACACTGTAGACAGTTGGGGGAGGTGGCTCTACCTATTCTGTGTAGTCTACTTCTGTTGTAGTACACCGTATGGAGTACTTTCATCCTGATACTCACCTTGATGGCCACCTCACGTGGATACATCAATGTTGGCTCTCAAAATATGTCTTCCAAGTCCCCTATGTCCTGTTCTGCGATACTTTATCATGAGTCAAAACTGCCACTTGACAAAATTCCGATCTCTCGTCAGTAGAAACCTTAATCACCAGAGTTATCTTGACATTTTTATTGTTGCCTGAAAACTGCTGAATGCACAAGGAAGTTCACATGCTTTTAAACCAATAGTTATTTTTAAACACAGCGCCACTCACCAAAGTCAGCGGCAGGTGCGGTTGCACTGGTCGCACCACCCTAAAGCCGACCCTGTCTGAGGAAGCACTTGAATGCCCTTGAAAGGAAGATAGCAATGATATCCACAAATACTGACTCTAGTCTCATAAACCACCCCCCCTTCCTCTACCAAGTTTGAAAACAAGGTTACTCTTGCTAAAATGTGCAATGTACTTCCAAGACATAATGGCTCCTGGGCATTCCATGGCCTAACAAGGTTGTCAGTGAACACAATTCAATATAAGGCTTTCCATCAGAACAAAAAGGTTACATGGATAGTAATGTACTATGTTTTCACACACTTCTTTTTATGAATACACTGCATATAATCATTTCTCTTCACACATATACTGGGTATAATGTATGATAAAATATGTTTTCACACAGTCCTGGCACATGTAAGGCATGGTCAATGGCATCAAATGCAGCGGAAAGGTCTAGAAGGACAAGAGCGACAGCATCTCCTTGGTCTATACTGTGCCTGAGATCATCCAACACTGAGACGATTACCTCCTCTGTGCTGTGACCAGCTCTGGAGCCTGCTTATTGAGGATGGATAACAGCTTGGGATTCCACAGAAGTCTAAAATTGGTCAAAAACCAATTTTTCCAGGATCTTTGCCAGAAAAGGCAGCAGGAAAAGATGGATGACATTTGTTCGGATTAGACGAAGAAAGTGGTTTTTTTTTTCATAAAGGCTTCACCAAGGAAGGTTTCTATACAATAGATACTACCCTGTGTGTGATTAACTGAGCAGAAAATAAATCTTTGCATCCATCAACATTGCTATTTTTTTCATAATCGCTGCTCGACAAGGGTCACTGGGCAAACCTGATGCGACTAAAGGACCAAACACCCAAACCTCAAGTCCAGCCGGGAGAAACGCACAATTCACAGGAGGGGCAAGCACCCAAAAAAAGAGGATATGAGCAGGGCCAGACTAGGAACCCATAGCAGCTCTAGCAAATTTTGTCAGACCAGCCCCCATATGGTGCATAGCCACCACAAGGAGGTTTAGGGGGTTCCCCCCTAGAAAATTTGGGGAAAAATGGCAAAAATGGTGCATTCTGCAACTCATTTTTCATTACATATTCAATTGTATTGTATTTGTTTTTAAAGCATAGTAAATGATGACCTTACAGTGCACCAGGATACAGCAATCTAGTTTGGAGCTCTTCAATTATTCCCTCAGTATCACCCTCAAACAGTGCCTCTCATCTCATACCAGTGTAGGGTGTTGGAGCACTTTACATCACACGCCAAACCAGAGACACCGGGGCAAAGGAACCACAGTGCCCAGCAACCTTTGCGGCGCGAGGCCTGCAGACGATTTCCTGCTGCGCCTGGAGGTGCTGAAAAAGGGCCTGACACTCCCGCAGCGCGGGACGCCAAACTATAGACTCCGGGACAAAGGAACCACAGTGCCCAGCAACCTTTGCGGCGCGAGGGCCACAGACGATTTCCTGCTGCGCCTGGAGGCACTGAAAAAGGGCCTGACACTCCCGCAGCATGGGACGCCAAACCAGAGACACCGGAACAAAGGAACCACAGTGCCCAGCAACCTTTGCGGTGTGCGGGCCACCGAAGATTTCCTGCTTCGCCTGGAGGCAATGAAAAAGGGCCTGACACTCCTGCAGTGCGGGACGCCAAACCAGAGACACCAGGACAAAGGAACCACAGTGTCCAGCAACCTCTGCGGCGCAAGGGCCGCTGCCAATTTCCTGCTGTGCCTGGAGGCGCTGAAAAAGGGCCTGATACTCCCGCAGCGCGGGGCGCCAAACCAGAGACACCGGGACAAAAGAACCACAGTGCCCAGCAACCTTTGCGGCGCGAGGGCCGCCGATGATTTCCTGTTGCACCTGGAGGCGCTGAAAAAGGGCCTGACACCCCTGCAGTACGGGACGCGCACGGGGTGCCCAGGCCGTGCCCGGGCAAAGCCCGGGCCAAGGGCGGGCCCATCTGCGCCCGTCATAGACCGGAAGAGGCCGGGCTGGGCCCCCTCTCTTGGTTTTTCTTTTTCCGTGCTGATTACGTTGCTCTACTGCTGGTGAGTACCTAAAAGGGGAGAACCCTTGTAACCCTTGCATCCATCTGGATACCCAATGATGACCTTGCAACGTTTATTTGTAACTGAGAGGCCCGCTGTTGTGAACGCAAGCTTTTAGGTCTTTTTGGGATCCACAAAAACAATAAGCTCAATAACAATAAACATTCCTGCCGACCTCTGATTAGCTACTTCAAGTTTGAATCATGGGGAAAAGGAAAGCCGAAGCAAACAAGTTGGCCCCCACAAAGAGTGCACCTAAACCGGCAAAGGGCTCATGTTCATCATTATTGAACTACCTCATGGGGACAATAGAAAAACAGATATCCTCCGAGACCTTAAATGCGGAAAACAGTGGAGAAAGCCAGAGAGTGGAGATAACCCCAAGTGAGGGACCCCCAACACCTACACTGACTGAAAGCCGACTGCCCTTAACTTAAATGGCTGTGTGCAGAATGTCTCCGATCATGTGTGGGTTAGTGATCAGGACAGTGATACCCAACCCCCGTCAAAGCGCCCTAGAAACCCGGGGGTGGACAAGAGGGCAGAACAAGATAGTTATGTGGGCCCAAGAATTTTGAGCAAAAAGCAGCAGAAAAAGGCAACAAAGCGGGGCAAATCATTAGCATCATCACAAGCAGGTCATAGTGTGAAATCAACAACTCCTACGGAGCCCTATTGCTCAAAAGATGACATAAGAAGGCTATCCGAGCAGATAGAGGGGTTAGAGAGCATTTTTAAAGAAGCCCTAGCCAAGATGGCAGAGAGATTACAATCTATTGCGGCTTTCTTAGAAAAATGCTTAGGAAATGCTGTCTTCAGCAGAGATAACTACCCAAGCAAACGTGTGGACTCCCCGAGTAATAACACCAATAAAGCATTCCATGTGCCAGTACAGGAACCACCAATTACACAAACAACATTTGAAGGGAAACAAGCAGAGTCAAACCTGGCGAACCAGGGGAAACAGTTAGAAGCACGAGGGATGAAACCCCTCCCTGGTCTAGCAAGGTACCCCCATAGTTATGATAGGAGAGATACATATAGCACATTCCAGGGGAGGGATTTAAATGTCATGTCGTCCCTACTGGGCCAACCTGACTTTGATCCCATACACACTCCAAGGATTCGTCCTCAACCCACTCCTCAGTTGTTAGATCTTCCACCGGAGGCCACTCCCTACACAATAGTTTTGGTAAATGTTCCTCAGTTCCCTGTACATGAAGGTGAATCCTGGATTGCCTTGAGGAACAAATCCTTACATTGGCTGAGCACTAGAATAGGATTAACTGAGGCCCTTTTCTTAGAATTCAAAATGATCAGAAGAATAGACTGGATAGGCAAAACTTGCAAAGCCCTGGCAGGGGATTGTGTGGTGTTAACATTTAGATCCCCCCTTCTGGTGCGGACCATTCTTAAAAGAGGAGGGAGTCATGTTATTATGCCTCAGGAAGTAAATATCGTTCCATTAGAATACTTCTATTAACCACCAAAGGTACAGAGCAGTGGAAACGTGAGAAGGAACTACCAAGTTGAATCTCATTATAGGTATAGTGTACCAGTAAGTAATCGCTTTGATAGCCTTAACACCTCAGAAGATATTGACTGACTAAATAATGATGTAGAACAACACCTTAAAAATAAGAAGGACCTAGACAGAAATATGCCTACTAGATCAAGCAGACACAGGTATAATATAAATCACTCTGCCCCTAATTTCACACAGGTAACATCACTGAAGAAGGTTCAGCCGCTGAATCAGCTTAATCTGGGCTACAAATTGCCAGATATCAGTCAACTAGCAGAGGATACTACATCTATTTTAGGTATAATTCACTATCAGACACTAGCCACCGTCCCTACTGTAACCACTGTAGAAGCCACTCCTAAGAAGAGTACAGGTAGCAATTATAGCAAACTGACAAAGGTGGTCTATTGGAATGTTTCAGGCATCCGATCTAAGCTGGTAAATCCGCTGTGGGGTGATTTCATATGAAAGTTTTCTATCATGCGCTTCCAAGAAACTTGGGTAAAGGACACAGAACATATCAACGGTATTGAACTTTTCACACTTCGGCAGTAGCAGGAGGTCATGGGAGGGCAAAGGGGGGTTTGTCCACATATATATCCAACATGGTAAATGTGAGTCGATATATATTATCAAGTGATTGTAATGTATATTGATAATAAGCACTGTATTGCCTTGATACATTTTTATAATAATGCCCCGGTTGACCAGATTGGGATGATTCTGAAAAAACTAGGTAATGACTTGAAATCCATCCACAACAATAGTTAAAGGGATATGCTCATTATTTGGGGGGGGGGACTTCAACTCGGCCCTATGTCCAAACAACGGGACGGAAATATGCGGCTTCACGAATGAGGATGGGAATAGTGATACCCACTTCCTGCATTCACAATATGGGGAATCCTTGAATGAAATAATGTTTGCCCATGACTTAGGTTTTGCTAACGAGATGTGTGTTATACCTGTCACCTTTAAATGTACTTTTAATGGTAGAGGATGTTCTACGACAATAGACTACATATTGATATCAAACAGATACTCAAACAGAGTTAAATCATTCACTACTCACAACATCATTTTGAGTGATCACTTCCCACAGAGCGTCTCCCTTACTCAGCTAACACGACAAATAAACTATGAAGCCAAACCCTCGCAGTGTTCCTCAAAACTTAACAATAAATAGAGTGAAGGGTTATCCCAGCGATAGTCGATGGTAGACCCTTTATAAATCACACGAACTGTTATAACCAAGTACAAATCTGCCTTTTCGGCTTGTCTGGGTGAAAACACCACCCACGAAAATATTTTGACCTCGTTCCAGCTGATCACAAGAGCCATAAAAGAGACTCTATTTGTTCAAAATAGAAATCCAATTAGGAATACAAAAGGATGGTTTGACGCAAAGTGTACACAGGCCAATGCCAAATTAAAACATGAAATACATAAAAACCCTAGAAGTACACAGGCGATAAGACAGGCCAGAAGGGCCTATAAAAATGCGCTTAAGGAGCGCATGGCGACTTTGAGCACTGAGGTTTGGACGGCGCTGCATGAGGCCTCGCTGTCTAAAGATGCTGCGGCCTTTTGGAGGGCTGTAAAAGCCCCTTTTCTGGATTCTGGGGATGCACCATCTATTGAAATCGCAATAACAGAGGCGCACTAGGTAGAGCACTTCACTAAAATATTTAACAGCAGTATATGTGCAATCAATTTAGAAACCCAACTATTAGGTGATGACAAAATGGCACCTTTATCAATTCCTATTGATCTCCAGGTAACCCTGGACGAAGTCAACCGTGCAATCATGGCAAGCTTGGGTGGAAAGGCCCCTGGGCCTGATAGGATCCCTGTAGATTTATTTAAAAATAACACAGCGCTATGGGGCCCACTCCTAACAAAGGTAATTACAGCTAGCTGTTCTTCTAATCTTATAGATACATGGTCTGAATCAATTTTAGTTCAATTTAAAAAAAAGGGAATCACCAAGACCCTGCCTGTTATCGGCCGATATCACTTTTAGATTCTTTGGTAAAAGTAGTTGGGTGCATTATACTCTAAAGATTACAGGATTGGGCAGATGAAAATAAGATTATTTCTGAGTTACTGTTTGGGTCTTGTAAGGGGCTAGGAACTAACCCTGGGTGGTGAACTCCACTCTGCTCCGCTCGCGGAGTTTGCAGAGTTTTCCGCACTCCGCGTTACGCGGAGCTCGCGGAGTTCCGAAAAACTCCGCTTTGCGCAGCAGAGTGGAGTTTTTTTCCTCGCTCGCGTTCACCAACGGCAAGTTGGCGAGCGCGGAAAATCCACCTCCCGGCGAGATTTTTCCTCGTTCGCGATCGTCAACATCAAGTTGGCGAGCACGAGCGTGGAAAATAAACCTCCTGGTGAGATTTCTCAATGCGAGGGGGTCGGGTTTCTCATTGCGAGTGGTTGCGTAGGCTCGCGACCGCTCACGTTGGGAAACTGCCCGTTCGAATTGAGAAAGCTGCTGCTCGAGTAAAAATCTACTCGAGCGGCAGAAAGGAAAGCAGCGCTCGCTTGCGCTGTGCATGGTGCCGTTCGCGATGATTGCACAGTGCGGACAAGTATCCGGCACTGAAAATCACAGTGAGCAGCATTTTTCTATCGCACTCCGCCGCTTGCGGAACTCCGCGTAGCGAGGCGGAGTTTTTTTACCACTTTGCTGAGTTTTGCATAGCCCAACTCCGCGAACTCTGCCCAGGGTTACGAGGAACCGTTGAACAAGGTTTAAACCTGAAAATTTTTATAGGGAAGTATACCCTTGCAAAGAAGGGCAGGCTGTTCCTAGCCTTCGTCGACCTCACTGCAGCATTCAACTGCGTTAGGCACGACAAGCTCTGGTGTATTCTCTAGGACTTAGGAGTGGAAGCCACCATTATCCTTTTTTTAAGACAATTATATAGCAACGCCAAGGCGAGGGTGCATTATGGAGCAAAATGAGAATGCACAGACTCGTTTCGAATAAAGAAGGGAGTAAGACAAGGCTGCATGTTGGCCCCCTTTCTTTTTAATCTTTATATAAATGGGCTAGGCCAAACACTGGTGAATAAATGCCAAGACTTACCCCAAATAGAAGGACAGCCAATACCCGCTTTATTGTATGCGGATGATGCCGTTTTGATGTCTCGCACTCAAGTGGGACTACAAAGAACACTGAATAGGTTTTCGGCTTTTATGCATGATCTGGGGCTAAGGGTAAATACATCAAAAACCTTTGTCATGAGGTGCGGACTGGCAGTCATAAATGTAGAGATATGTATATTGATAATCAGAAGATAGATTTTACAAATAGATTTAGCTACTTGGGCATTCTCTTTGATCAAAATGGTGTCTGGACCCAAGCGGTGCAAGCCAGAAAACTGGTTTTCATGAAAACCACTGCCGCCCTAGTTAATTTTGCGAAAAATCTGGGCAGGAGACCTCCACATGAGCTACTACAGATATACAGAGCCAAGTGTGTCTCGACGGCCATGTATGGCGCTAGGATCTGGGGATACTCTGATCTTCAGGCCCTCCAAGTTGTCGAAAACATGTTCTTACGATTCATATTGGCAGTCCCAGGTAATACCTCCTCGTACATCTGTCACTCTGAATTGGGCGTCCCATATATCACAGATCTTATAAAAGTGGAACCAATCCTGTTATGGCACAGAATATGGACATCTGTAGAAACCAACCTCAACAAGGATATTTTAAATGATATTTTTAAACTCGATGGTGTTTTAAGAATTGCGTGGCTAAAGTATGTGCGTGATTTTATGCATGATCCAGGCCACCCAGAGTTCTATACTAAGCCGAGCACAATGGACACTTTGACAAGAAAAGTGTTAAAAATGAAAAGTTTAACCCTACTCGAATCCCTCAGACTAACAGTAGAAATATCAAAGCCTACAGTATTGCATAACCAGATGATCTTAACTACGCATAGCATTCAACCATATCTCACATTAGTCTGCGGCACGTATGACAGACTCCTTTTGACAAGATTTAGACTTGGGATACTGCATAGACTAATGAGTTTCCCGAATATGAATGATTGGTCGAGAGTTATGCAACTGTGCCCTTGTGATGATTGCTCAGAGCAAACAACACTTCACGTGGTTCTATTTTGTATATTTTATAATATGCAAAGGAAAAAGTGGATTTTACCCCTTTTAAAAAGCTTGGTTTTAGACAATGCCGTCCCATTACAGTTTTTAGAAAATGAATATATAGTATGGTTTTTATCAATGTATTTAAAAAGTATAGTGAAATGTAGGAAATTGATTTTAATGTGACTGTCTGATCGTCCAAAATCTAATTATGTAAAGAGGATCCAAACAAGTGACCTTTAAACGTCTCAGCACTACATGATGCAATGTACGATGTCTATTTATTTTCATGTGTTTTGCTGTGCTATCTTGTGTAATACTTATGTGATTTTATGTGCTTTTATGATTCTCTAAACAGAAATCATATAAAGCTACGCTTGATTTGATTTGATTTACATCACACACATACAGAAACAATGAATCATACATGTGTAAATCAGTGTATAGAAAATGTTACATAAGAAGACTACAAGGTGTAGGATTCACATGTCATCCATACTGGTAGGCATTTTTTAAGAGTGCTTGGTCTGGGAAAGCAAAAACTCAAGATTCAGAATGCAACACATTGGTTAGGGTTGACTTTAATAATAAGAATTAAAGTCTACCCACACAAACTTTTGTAGCAAAATTAGAATAGTGAAAGATTGGGGAAAAAAGGATAACTTTCTAACATAGATTACGATTGTAATTTATGAACTGCACAGTAACAAAAGGATCTCTGTGACAAAAGCAGTAGCCCACTGAGCTATGCACATAACATACTTTTCTGTGATCTGCATAGTACGCGCTCTTTGCAGCAGGCATATTAACCCTCTGTGCTACATTAGATAAGTCAAAACTGCCACTAGACAAAACTCAGATCTCTCCCTAGTAGGTACATTAATCATCAGTGCTATCTTGGCACTTTTTTTGTTGCCTCAAAACAGTTGGATATGCAAGGAACTCTGCAGTGCTTTTAAAGCAGCTGCACTGCTACATAACCGGCATCCAGTAACAAAACCGGTCCCCCACCCTTCAAGACTCCGGGGAAAAGCCTGATACCCGGTATGGCCAGTCCGGCCTTGGATACGAGCAAGTTACCAAAAGAATGAGACACTCACCTGCAGTGCCTCAGAAAGCAATGAGAGAAACCAGGCAAGAACCCCACAACCAAGACCCAGACAGAGCCGAGGAAGGCAGTTAGTGGTGCACAAGATGGCATCAGGACAGATGAATGACCACCTACTTGTATGACTGAGGGCCATGTGTGACATAGGGAACCCAGGGCGAGAAAACTGGTAAATGTATATTGTCAAGACCCAACCCCATCTTGCGACTCTGACTTTAGCTATGCTGGCGCACAGTTTCTGAGACCCCCGAGGACGACGAGAGTAAGAAAGATGCATGCAAGAACTTGGCTTCAGAAAAAGGGTTAGTGTACCTTTTCGAATCTCCCGTCGGACACATTACACTGTTTAGGTCGAGCTTCGATCGACCTGTTATATCTCTTCTGTAGGGTTTGGCACACTCACCAATTGCCATAGGTTATTTTCTATGGCATTCTGAAATGCTTGCTTTTTATTGGTCGAGCACTGCAATTGTACCTCCTTTGTGTGGCTCGTTCCTCCCATGGCGATTTTACTAATGGTTCATTTTGGTTGTCCAGCAGGAGGACGCTGGCTGGATCAGTACATAATTGTTTGCAGATGTCCAACTTTCAAGGAAGTGGCAATCCTTGTGTAACGTAACTGGTGCTCATGTAAAGAGCTACAATACATTCGGGTCGCGTTCGCGCTATATAAAACTGCAAAAACAAATCGCGTCAAGCTTGCGCTATATAAAACTACAAAGACATGCATGTAAGTGGAAATACTGCTTACATGCAAATGTTTTGCACTCTGATAAGCAAAATGATAACCCATGCAGGAGCAGAAATAGACTCGAGTTGACCTTTAGCTTGAAAATTAATTAAAACGTTTTAAGCTGTTATCTTGCACTTGTTTCCTGGTCCTTATTCTATTTCCATCATCACCAAATTTTGGGCGGAGCTTTCAGCACACTCAGAATGAATGTATCAAAAAATGAAAAGAGTCTTCTGGGGCAGTCTCTGTAGCTGTCATGTGGGTGGGATTTTTCTTAGGAGGAGTGTCTGTCCATGCTCGGGGTGATGGCGGACTAGAGCGGGTTATCGGTACCCTAGTTACCTTGGTGAAGGCGTTGGGTGACTAGAACTCCCAGCCATGGCGCATTGGATGGACTATGAGAAGGAGCAGGATCAAAACGTACGGGCACTAGTGGAGAAAGTGTGTGACCTAAGTGAAGATTCCTCGAATGGCAAGATCTACAAATGCGTCTTACAGTTCGCCTGGCCACACTTCAGGTCTGTTGTGTACATCTGTCAGCTGTCAACGGAAGCACGAAATTGTAGTCCTTCGGAAAGTGCGTGCTGATACCAGGCATCCGTGTAATTGTAGAAGTAGCCCTGCTCGGGTTCTGGCTGTCTGTGCAGAGCATCCTTAGGACGTGAGGGTGTCTCTAGCATGAACAAAAACGCAGCTTTGGAGTGATACATAGTTCGCAAGTGTTTTTAGGTAGATATTTCAGTGTGCTAATGTATAACGATTTCATGTTTGCAGTGTTCTTACGTGTGACATTGCAGCTTCAATTTTGGATGGACCTCAGTAATGATTGTACAAAAACCTTTCATTGGTCCGTATTTTGAACATTTGGTATTTGTTTTACTTATTTTTAAATAGTCCTTTTATAGTGTATTTCTACCACTTGTGTGGCCTCGTAGACTTTTAGGAGCCTTGTTTCCCTTCATTGAGTTCAGGGGCACTCAATGACTGGCGTTTAGGTGGTCATATGTCAACTGTGTGGTAAGAAGATGTGAAGATAGGTCTTGCAGATATTTGTGATAATACCTTTTCATTTTGTGGTTTTTGGAAAGCACAACATCAGACATTAACATAGCCTCTTGGTGCTGCTTTAGTGATGCCTTTCTTAGAATATACATTTACCTTTAAATAAGTAAAATAGTATATTCATTTATTCAATGGCAAGAATTACAGTCATGTTGGGCTGGCTTAAGCTTTCATCCTTCAGAGAAAATGCCTTCGGTAAACATAAGAAGTTTTATGTGTTATCATTAAAATAAGGACGTTCTAATATGTAACTATGAAGACTCAATTTAACCACGTGCTATTGCGCAACCTAAGACTAGCCTAGGGCCCTTTTTGTCTCTGTTGAGTGCAGTTGTAACTGTACTTGTAATGTAGACTATTTTTCAATCTGTTTGTGTTTGTGCCCTTCATACATGCCTCTTTGGTTTGGTTAGCATGCTTAATTAGTCCCGCCTTTTCACATTTCGGACCCTCCCAGCAGACTGCCCCTGCTACATATGGTTTTACACATTTTCAGGTTGAGCCTGGGCAGCGCATGAGCTGCTCTGCGAGGCATGCTGTATTCAGGTATGGACTTGAAGCTCCGCCCAGCTTTTCAATTGGCTCCTGTTACTGTCATTTCTAAATCATTGCTTTTGATTCATATATACGCATAGTAGTCCCTCCTTAGTACTGCCTTGTCTGCATTTGTTGTCTTCCCGGAAGACTGGTCTTTTTACTTGTGTTATTACTTGGTATGTTTTATTTACTCTGTCAGCACTATTTTCTTGAATTATTTATCCTATTCCACCCACGACATGCTTTCCTGTAACCCAGCACTCCTTTCTTTTATTTACTTTGCCAGCGCAATCCGCTTTCACTATAGCGGCTGCGCTCCAATCTTTCTTTATTTTCCAGGCGCGGTCCACTTTCAGTATATAGCGGGCGCGCTCCTTTCTTTCTTTCTTTTGACATGGCGGTCTGCTTTAACTATAGCAGCTGCCATCTTTTTTTATTGAGTACTGAATGCCGTGCCCAACATCATCTCATTCCTCCCCTACTTTCCCACCCCCACTGCCTCTCCGAGGTTGAGAGTTTAAGCTATTGGCATTGTAAATAACATTGCCTTTTATTTATGTGCTACGTTTCTAAACAGATGAATAAAAGGCATTGTCAGTTACAATGCCAATAGCTTAAACTCTCGAAAATGCGAGACCTATTGCATTGCAAATGCTTGTTTTATTGGTACCACTAGATGGCAGCCTTGCCAGCCGTACATTGGCAGCAGAGAAAGGCAAAGAGTAATTAATACCTTTGGTTGTTTACATTTTTTTTTTAGCTCTCAGCCATCATATGCTGGTGAAGATTAAATGATAAATCATGTTTCGCAATGATAATCACTCAAAGAAGCAACTGCACGGACTCTATCTTGATTAATGTACTGCAGACACCATATTTTTGCAAGTGTTTTAGAGCCATGTTAGAACGACGTATTTGCCAACCTTACCCATTAACTCTGACTGAAGGGCTACCACGTGCGGATTAATTCTATAATCCCGATTATTCTTTAAAGCTCAGCAACGTCCTGATAATGTTCATATGAAGTGTGTTGTAAAATATAAGTAGGGCCCAGCTCCGGCTGCCTGGGCCCGAGGGAAGCCTTGCAGCTAATCAGCTGCCCTGCCTTATGTTTACAATATTAGTGTCACAGGTTTTAGTGCGCGAGCGCCCTATGACGGGCAACAGAGACCTCTGTGCAGGCAGACTCCACGCTGCAAACACGCTCGGCAACGGCTTCCCCTATAAGACTTATAGGGGAAGACGAGCGTCTTTGCAGCATGGAGCCTGCCTGAAACACAAAACGGTGAGCTGTGCTAACAGGATGTTTTTGACAACCTACAAAACTCCAATTGTATCACAAAAATGTGTATTTGTACCTGCCTCCTCTGCATAGGAAGCAAAAGGCAGAACCTGGCACCCTCCCAAAACCGCCACCCCACTCTTCCTCTCAGGCCCTCCGAGTCCCTCAAAAGACTGCAGACGCTGCTGCGAGAGGCGTCCTCTTAAATGGCCAGGATTGTGCACTTCATAAATTTGGCAAAATTGCAGTTAAAGGGAAATAAGTAGCACAATCTCCACCGGCGTTTCTTCCATACAGTGATAAAATGAATAGCTTATTTATAATAAATAATTGGTATCCTGGCTTCCGAGGCCCTAGTGTGTGATGTCTTGGGGAGGGTAGGGGTGCACAGATGGTATTTGTCCTTATCTCACATTCAGCTGCTGTGGGCAGAGTTCAGGCATTTTCATTTTACTTATGGTTATTCCCTCATTTCAGGGTTCCACAAGCAGGACCGGCTGTAGGGCGGTGCGACAGGTGCGACCGCACTGGGCGCTGACTTTGGGTGGGGGCGTCATGTTTGAAGTATATTATGGTTTTAAAAGCATGTGATGCCGCGTTCCTGGCCCCAGCACTTTTTCAGGCAACAATAAAAATGCCAAGATAACCCTGGTGATTAATGTACTTCCTAGGAGAGATCAGAGGTTTGTCTAGTGGAAGTTTTGACTCATGGTAATGTAGCGCAGAGGGTTATTATGCCTGCTGCAAAGCACGTTTACCATTCAGATCACAAAGTGCATATAATGCAAATAGGTCAGTGGGTTACTGCTTTTGTCTGTGAGATCCTTTGCTACTTGCAGTTTATAAATTATAATCCTGACATAGAACAGTGAGCTATTAATTGTCATCAAAGTACTGCACGCAAACTGCAAGGTATAGATTTCCTTATCCTATTGTTGGAAAAGTGTTTCTTTGGATAGAAATCAATTCTGATTATTTAAGAGAACCCTCAACCAAGGTGTTACGTTTTAAATTCTTAGGTTGTGCTTCTCCATACCAAGCAATCTTAAACTATCCTGCCCACCAGTATGGATGACATGTGACTCCTATACCTTGTAGTTCTCTGTCTTATGTATCATTTCCTGTACATTGATTTACACACCTATGATTGATTGCAGTGCTTAATTTGTAAAATATTAAGTGCCAGGGCTCTGACCGGGAGGCCACTGCAGCTTGCACCACCCATCGCCCTTGTCATCACTGCAAAAACAACTACTAATCATCTCTCTCGCATGTAAATGCGACAGTTCAGATTATTCCAGGTCCCCAAAGCTAAAGGAATGGCTGAGGAGGCAGGTATTTGCAATTTTAATGTATATTGTATTCCTAAACAACCGTTGTTCTGCTCATCTCTAAATTAGATGAGCAGCGCCACCATGTGGTAGACTGTTCTAGTATGGTGTTGACAATTAGGTGCCGGTGCCGAGCACTGGAAACCAATTAAGTGCTGGTGCTTAGCACCGGAAAGCCCCGGCTCAAATTAAGCACTGACTCATTGTCTCTTTGTAGTGTTTGTGATGTAAAGTGCTCTGATACCCTACACTGGTATGAGTGGCGTCAGCGCTATAAAAGTAATTAGATGCATCTGAGAGAGAGCGGTTATTGAGACTTGAAGGGCACTGTTAAAGGGTGGTAGTGAGGGAATCTGTGGCGGAGGTGGTCATTGGGGGATGCCAACAAACATTGTCGCACTGGGCGCCACCAGCGCTAAAGCCACCCCTGTCCACAAGCCTCTGAAGCAGCGAAAGAAGCTTCCTTCTTATGCTGATACGAAGCACAAACATCAGTTAGAACAGATTGTGAAATATATAAAAACACGGCTCAGCATTTGCAAAACACAAAGTGGGAGGTGTTCGTGCAGACTGTGGCCAATAGTTATGACCACAGTTGTGTCGCGCTTGGACCACGCAACGTGGTACATGCGTGACGCAACTGAAAAATGAGAAATTTATAAGCCACGCAAGGCCACTTTGCGTGGCCCTGAGTAGCTTCATAAATCTCGAGTAAAGCAATGCAGCACAAATCTCTGTGTTGCCTTACTCTGCGCTAGGAGGTGTTCCATGGGCGTTGTGTAGGTGTTGAGGGAAAGGTGTGGCGCAGCGGCCAGAGCTACTGACTCCGGAGCCCGTGGATCACGGTTCAATCCCCGCTGGCAGCTCAGCTCAGCATCGTGTGACTCTGGGCAATAGCTCACTTAATATCCCAGGTGGCCCAAGTGCTTTGAAACCTTAAGGAGTGATATGTTCGCGCTTCACAAATATGGATTATTATTCTCACGCAACTCCCATGGTACTTGACGCATTCCCAGATTTACCATAACTGGTAAACCTGGGAATGCGCTAAAAAGATACGCCTTCCCAGGAGAGGCGTAATGAGGAGAAGTATTTTTATTTCTCCTTGTTACTGCCTCTTTCTATGTGTGCTGACAGAGGAATATGCCTCTCAAGGTTGTTTTTGTGCAGGAAGGTACCCCTTCCGCAGGGCCGGACTGGCTACCGGGCGTTTTGGCATGCTGCCGAGCTGGGGGCTGATTTCGTTGATGGGGACCTGCGTGTGCTGAACGAAATTCGTTTTGCTTTGTTGATTTCGAAGCACACACAGGTCTCCATCAACGAAATTAGCCCCCACCGCAGTGACATCAGCCCCCAGCTCTGCAGCATGCCAAAACGCCCGGTAGCCAGTCCGGCCCTGCCCTTCCGGCACAAAAACAATCCTGCATGCAACACAGGCACCCTTGCACCATGGTGCAAGGGTGCCTGCGTTGTTGCTAGGCAGCCCATACAGCACAGAGGAAAAGGCAGGAATGCGCCACATTCTTTTAGATACAGCGCATTCCTGCCCTTTCCCTGTCACGCAGTGCAGTGCAGCAAAGTGACTGCGTGACAATGTCATAAATATGCACCTGTGGATCATTCGGGTACGCTGTAACTTGCAAAGGCGGCTGATGAGTTATCACTGCATAAACTTATGTACTGTCCATGCAATATTTCAGTACTTAACCTCTCCTCTTCGCGTGCAGTACACAAGCCAGCTCTCAGTGAGGGAGATGTGAGTGCTGTAACATCATACATGTTTACCGTAACACGTGCAGGGGATCTTATGCTGAATCCGTGAATGTCGTTTCTCAACTTACATCTCTTCTTTTCATTCTCTTTCCTGATTCTTTACCACTTCTTTCTTTCTATGCCTAATTATTCATACCTTATTTCCGTCCCTCTTTGTTACCATTGTTTGTACGTCCCCCTTTCCTTCTTTCATTTCACTCTTCTTCCCTTCCCGCCTTCTTTTGTACCTCTGCCTTAATCTTACCCTCACTCATTCTCACACCATCTTTTTCTCTCACCGTTCATCTATTTCTCTCCCTCTCACATTCTCCCTCTTTTCCCAGCGTCTCTCGCTTCTTCACTTTTTCCTTTTAGCTTGTCCTATTTCCATCTCACTCTCATCATTCTCCTCTCACTCATCCCATCTCCTTTCTCTCCATCCCTCTTCGTGCCCCTCATTCTTCCAATCTCTTCATCACTGCTTTCGCCCTTTCTTGTCGTTTCTCTACATCCTCCTCCGTTCCAACCCATGTTAGACATTTGTCAGTCTTCATTCTTATGCCTTTCTTTGCTCATCTCCTTCAGCCTCGAACTCTCCGTTTCTTCAGATATTTTTTAATTCCACTCGTTCCTTGTTCTCCTTTTTTACTTTGTCACTTTTTCTCCTGCTTCCTACCTCTAATGATCACTCTTTTTCCTTCTTGCTTTTGCTTTTGCTTACTTCCGTCTTTTGCCTTTTCCCTCCCAATTTTCTCTCTACAGCTCTTTTCCCATGCTCCACTCACTTTCTTCCCTCATTTCCTGGTTTTTGCAATCCTCTCTCCATTTTCTCTCTCTTCGTCATCCTTGCTCCCCCTCCTTTCTTTCCCCCATTAGGTTGCTACCTTTCTTATCTGTTCTGCATCTGGTCTCTCCCCTCCTACTTCTCATTCCTCATCTGCCTCGTCTTTCTATCTCTTCTCATTTCTCTGATTAATTCTTCTGTTTCTTTGTTTTTACTCTTAAGCTCGAAAGTAAATAAGTATAGAGCTGCCTTACTGAAGCGATTTTGGGCGAAGATCGACTGAGATCTCGGTCTGATAGGAAGGAGTGGGCAGGAATTGGACACACAAGATTGCCCTAAGATACAATGGAGAAGGAATAGTGCTGGAAAAAGGCAAGGGTAAACCTAGAAACTACGTATTATTGGTAAATACAAAATGGTTAATAAATGGCTCGATGAAGCCTGCAGTCCACCTCTGCTGCTGTGCTTTGATGGGGTGCAATAAAATATCTCTATAAGTTTAGCATAGTCTTTCGCTCCCAAGGCAATCCTCTCTCAATCATAGGCCACAGTAATTTTCTGAAATCTGACTTAGGCCACGTGAAGTTATTTCCTGTTATATCATAGTAACGCTAAAGGCTGTGTGATGTTATTTCATGTGATTTTATTATGCAAATTGACATGTTTGAAACTTGAAAAACCCTACCTCTTTTCGATCGCAGAATGTTGGCAAGTTTGGAAGGAGAGTAAAAGTAACACAAGAACATAAGGTGAGAGCTTGTGAGCGCTTGCAAGAACACAGGTACTGACCACCAAATGAACAATCACAGTGTTTTCTCTGCGGTGGTTGGGGTAGTGACCCTTCAGCGTCCAAAAGTGTGAGCTGTATGCCACACTGATATTGATGAAGGAGCTTAACACCTTGCATCACATTGATTCTCCAAGGAAAATGCTAATATTTCAATAAAACAACATTATGGAAGATAAACACTGACTCATTAAAATTATATCTTTTCCTGAAAACTTAGAAAACTAACTCCCCTGTGCCTTTTAGAAAACTAGCAGACTGACACATAGAAAGTACAGACTGGGAGAAGAGGCAACTGTGGATCAATTATGCAAGCTGAGGTGAACCTGCACCCTTACCACCTGGAGCTAGTAGACTGTAAAGCTATGCACCTGCAGTACGATCAGAGTTTCGGTTTCTATTACATGTATTTTGTTTAATGTTAGAATATAAAAGTCTATAAAAATTACATCTAATGGGTATTCCAGCAGCGTTAGATGCTTGTAAGAAATTGGGTTACTGGTTGAGGGGGAGAAACCATTCTCAAGCAGCAACCACATTTTTTCTCAGGGTAAAGCCACAAGCAATCCCTAAATAAACCTGTGCTCAACGCTCGGGTAGCTTGGCACAGAGCAGTCAGGCTTAACTCTAAGGCAATGTGTAAAGTATTTGTGCCACACTTCCAACAGCAACACAGTGAAAACACACTATAAAAGAATCCCACAGCAGAATTAGAAGAATAGAGTAATTCTTAACAAATAAAACAAGACCAAAATGACAAGAATCCAATCAGTAGAACTAGAGATATTCAATTTTAAAGATCTAAGCAAATATAGTGCAAACGGTGGATATCTAGTTGCTCTGGACCGGACCAAGTCACAAGTTCATGCTTACCATGGTGGAGCGTGGGCCAGCTACAAGGACCCAGATAGGCCCACTGAACAGAGTACCTACAATTCTGGTTTAGGAAGTTTTGTGAGGATCCCCGTTGAAGATGTGTCACGCAGCCGAAGCGTTGCATCGCTTTTGAGATGCAGCGAGGCTGCAGTGTGAGCTCCTGCGTTGTCATCGAGGATCTCGTAGATGAGGGCTTGCGATGCATAGTCTGGTGTCAAGATTGCGTCGAGCAGTCAGGGCGATGCGTCGGTTCCCATGAGCTACGAGGCTGCAATGCAGAGTTCGATTTCGAGGCTGCCATCAACGAGAGATGTGAGGGTCTGCACCGAGGATGCATTGCACAGCAGCGGTTTAGATGCGCCAATGGGTTGCGATGCATAGTGGGTCATTGCTTCAGTTCTGATCCATGCAGCAGCAGTGATAAGTCAGTTCTGCTTGGGGTTGAGCTGCGTAGCAGAGGAGACGCGTCGATTCCACTGGATCCACAGAGGTGGCCAGAGCACCTTAGGTCCACTTCCAGGGGACCAGGGCTCGGGTGGCACCACTTGACTGGTGCTAGACCTGTCAGCCTTACTGTGGGCTTCCCCCAAACATTTTGCCTACTTACCTCCAATTTTTGCTGAAATTCATTTTGTTGGTCTTAAGACTCTGTGCACCTTATCACTACTAATCAGTGCTAAAGTGCTTGTGCTCACCCTCCTAAACATGGTTTGATTGGCATACACCTAATTGACAAATTTAATTTGCTTATAAGTTTCTTGCACAGTGGTATACCATATACCCAGGGCATGTAAATTAAATGCTACCAGTGGGCCTGCAGCACTTATCGTGCCACTCACTTAAGTAGCAACTGAAAACATGTCCCAGGCCTGCCATTGCCGCCTGAGTGCAGTTTTAAACTGCCATGTCGACTTGACATTTAAACCCCCTGGCCAAACTTTAAACTCCCCTTTTATTACATATACGTCACCCCTAAGGTAGGCCATAACCAACCCATAGGGCAGGGTACTGTGTAATTAAAAGGTTGGACATGTACTTTTAAGTTTGACATGTCCTGGTAGTGACAGACTTCTAAATTCATTTTTCAGTACTGCAAGGCCTACCGTTCCCACAGGATAACATTGGGGATTTCTTATTATATTTAATAAGCTGTCATTTCTAATTGGGAGCAGGTGGATATGTCTTGTTTGATATCTATGAAACTGTAATGATAAACCCTCCTTAATCGTAAAGTTGGATTTTTCATTGCAATTTTGAAAATGCGCTTTTAGAAAGTTGTCATTTTTCTGCCCTTATCCCTTTGTTCCTGCAGCCTGTCTTGGGTCGCATGCCTGGGTGTAGCTGACAGTTAGACTTTGAGTGAATTCCTCTCAGGCAGTCACACCATAGAGGGAGTAGGTGGGCCTCAATGGACCATTTTCTGGCAGGATGGGGGCAGAGCACAGCACCACTTGCAACTGAATAGCCTATGCTCTATCTTCACACAAAGGGCCTAACAACCCCACATTGTCACTGCAGCCAGCTTGGAGCCAGGGCGGGGGGGGACACATTCCATGCATTTCAAATGGTATTTAGACAGAATATTTGAACCAGAAATATCGAGTCAAGAATATCAAGGTCAAAACCTTTGTGGTAAATATTTATAGGTAAGCAAAGTTTTACTATATATAACTCTACATATATGTACCTTGACAATATATACATCTTCAAGATACGTAGATATGGAGTCAAGAATAGTAAATCTATACTTACCTATTTGCACTTACCTTCTCAATATTTTGGTCCTCAATATTTTTGACACAATATTATGTTCACACGATATTTCTGTTTCTGATATTCTGTCAATGGTCCCTTTAAAGAACATTTCTATGAGCTTCTCCCACCTTTCAGAGGAAGGGCATCAGGGTATGAAAATGGGACCTTCAGACCCACTCTTCAGCACATTTCTGGACCTGTAGACACTCTGCCAGGAAGAAGGACAGCTATGCTGCTGGAAGGGCTGCTACTCTGCTAGACTGAGGCTCTGGAAGACTGCTGCCCTGCTGAATTGCTGCCCTGTTGTCCATCTGCTCTGCTGCCTTTTGCCTGGGTACAAAGTCTCAATCTTCATCTGTCCCAGGACCACCAGAGTGACTCATAAGGGCTAGGTTGCTGGACTTCTGTTCAGAGCCACAGGGTCACAAAGGGCTTCCTCCATCTTGTACCCACACCTGGAACTTTGCCTGCCTAAGCAAGTCCTGATGCTGCGAGTGGTGCCCCTCCAGTCCTGGACCTTTGGAAGTGATACTAAATCTGTCCTGATAGCCAAAATCCCAAACTGAGGACAGACAAATTATGGCTCAAAATTGCGCTGAGAATGAGAAGGAGACCGGGACCAATGTGCTCGCCTATCTGCCTGAGGAGCATCACAAGTCAGATTGGCTTTGCAGATTCTCCCATTACGTTCTTCTCTGCAGCAGCAAATCCTTTTCAGTGGTCCTTCGCTAAAGGGGTATTCAACCTCGTGGAACTGTCTTCGGCTTTACCCATCTACCTCATCTCACTGGAGATTTTTTACTTACATTTCAGAGACTAAGTCCAAACGTAGAAATCTTCACCATGGCTTAGACCCAAGGCTATCCGACCACGATGCTCCCTCCTCTGACACCTCCTGCAACGTGGCCCTGCTAAACTTTACCTTCTCACACACTTTTCTCAGAATTTCTTCTAAAACAGAAGGTAAGCGCTGACTGGGCCCAATCTTCTTTCTGTATCCGAACCGCACTCCACCGCGGTCGGACATATTTTTCATCTTTGGCCCAGTCTTGTGCGACTAGATGTCCATGGTTAGCGCTTTGATCTTTCAGGCACTAGTTTTCCCTACAAACTTAAAAAATTAATAACTCCGGTTCTACTAACTGGATTTTTTTCATTTTGGTATTATATCATTTATTAAAATGTACTCTATTTTTCTATATTGGTTTTGGGATTTTTTTGTGTTGTCTTTTCACTTATTACAGTTTGTGTGCTTCATAAATAATTTACACATTGCCTCTAAGTTAAGCCTGACTGCTTTTTGTGCCAAGCTACCCAAGTTTAAGCACTGGTTAATTTAGTGGCTTTTTGTGGTTCACCCTGCAAGGGATTGTGGCTCTTGCTTGACCAGAGCTTACATCCCACACAAAATCCTAGTGTGTTTATGTTTTTGCTATCCTTTTGCGCCTTCTTTGCAAGCTTTAACATGAGATGATGCTACAAAACGCAAAGAATAGTTGGTGTAGTGCTTGCGTCAACATCTGACTCGAAAACACTTAAGCACAAGTAAATTGAACAATGCGACCATTTGTGTTGTGTCGTGTCAGGAAACGGCACTTAATGTTATGTGAGTGCGTTCACAAAAGAATACCAAATCTGGGCTTTGGTGAGTAGGTAAGTAAGACACTGTAGTGCTAGGTACTCTTAACCAATTTACTTTGTAATTTAGATATCTTAGTGCATACTAAGTCGAGCCATGAAAAGTCTAAAACCTGACCACTTTCAGGTTGCCTATCCCTGTTATACATGAAAAGAAACATGACTGGTCCTGTTAGTGCCACATGCCCCAATCATCAATCCACATACAGCTAACTCAATTAGAGGAATACTAAAAGAAGTGGGCATGGGACAGAAACAAAGCATGGGGCCGCTTTCAGCCAGAACCATCAGGCCATGCCAAGCTGCGGATCAGGGCAAAACAAGGGTGTGCCATGGCGCTCCTACACAATTTTCCAACCGCAGACTACTGCTTGGCTGTGTGCTAAAGGAAAGAAAGTGTTGCAAATATCGCAAATAGGAATGCTTCCATTTCTAACGATAATGGCATTACTCCTAGTCCTACTCCCTCGCCTTCCTTCATCACTAATGAGGCCCTGCCTCCCACCCAGACCCACCCCCAGCATAAAAACTCTGCCCGCCCCCACCTCCACCTGTACGTAAACAAGCCGAGCTAGCACTCAGTTGAACCGCACCGGGAGGGAGGGAGGGTCCTCGAAGGAAGGCGAAGGAGTAGGACTAGGAGTAATGCCATTATCGTTAGAAATGGAAGCATTACCTCCGTCCCTCCCTCGCCTTCCTTCATCACTAATGAGGACATAGCAAGCAGAAGAAAACAGAGACGGACAACTGAGTGATAAAGAAACACCAAAATTTAATACAGTGCCCCAAACACAGCAGATCAACATCCCTGGTCCCGCATAGAGGACAAAACCCTGTGGCCCAGAACATTATCCAAACGCTCCAGACTCGCAATTCGATAGTGACGGACAAAAGTAGAGGGAGAAGGCCAGGTCGCCGCCCTACAGATTTCCACCACCGAAGCCCCCTGCAACTCAGCCACCGTAGCCGCCATACTGCGAGTGGAACGCCCCTGAACCCCCACAGGAGGAGCCACCCCCTTAAGATGGTAAGCCATCAAAACCGTGGACCGAATCCAACGACTCAAAGTAGCCGTGGAAGGCTTAACACCCTTCCTAGCCGGACCGAAGTTAACAAACAAAGAGTCCCCCACCCGGAAGGACTCCACAACCTGCAGGTACCACAGCAAAGCCCGACGGACATCCAAACAATGCAAGCGACAATCCTCAGCCGAGGAAGGAGCAGGACAGAATTCAGGCAAAATCACCTCCTGACTGAGGTGAAAAGCCGAATTGACTTTAGGGACAAAAGACGGAACCGGAACCAGAACCACCCGATCCGAAAAGACATTACAGAAGGGAAACTTACAAGACAAGGCCCCCAACTCCCCCAAGCGCCGAGCCGAGGTGATAGCGACCAAAAAACAAGTCTTAAAACTCAAGGAAAGCAACTCAAGACCCTCAAGGGGCTCAAAGGGAGGACCAGACAGGACATCCAACACCAAATGCAAATCCCACGAAGGGAAGGACCGAACAGGGCGGGGAAACAAATTCAACAGACCCTGAAAAAAACGAGGCATCAGAGCCCCGTCATCCCGCAAATTACGCCAGGAGCCCCGAAAAGCCTGAATAGCCGCCCACTGCACCCGCAGAGAAGCCACCGACAACCCCAGAAGAGCCCCATCCTGAAGGAACTGCATCACCACAAAGAGGTCGGCAACCGTGGGATCAACACCCTTGCCAGCACACCAGGCCGAAAAGACCCGCCAATGCCTAGCATAAGAAAGAAGAGTAGAGGATCTACGGGAAGCCTGCAAAGTAATAGCCAAAGGGGCAGGAACCCCCAACCCAGCTAAGCCCTGCCGTTCAACCGCCAGGCCGTCAGGTGCAACCTCCACAGAGAATCCAGAGGAAGGGCCGGAAACTCCAAAGGGGACGGAACCAGAGGAAGGACCCACTCCCGGTCGCAACACAGCCCGGACAGGAGAGGAAACCACCCGCCCGTGGCCAACAGGGAGCCACCAACAACACCTGAGCACAGTCCCTGCGGACCCGCACCAGAAAGGAGCGGAGCAGCGGAAAGGGGGAAGGCATACAGCAGACCCCGAGGCCAAGGACAGGTCAAGCCGTCGACCCCCAGAGACCCGGGACACCTGCCCAGAGAACAGAACCGGACCACTTTGGCATTCCCCGGATCCGCAAAACAGGTCCACCACAGGGAGGCCCCAACGACTCACCAACTGGACGAACACACCGGGAAGGAGAGAGAACTCCCGAGACGACGGAATCTCCCTGCTCAACAGATCCGCCCTCACATTGTCCACCCCCCGAATGTAGAGAGCCGACAGACCCAGCACCCAGACCTGAGCCCACTGAAAGATGACGCTGGCAATCAAGTTCAAGGACCTGGACCGGGTCCCCCCCCTGACGGTTGACATAGGACTTTGCCACCAGATTGCCCGTCTGAATCAACACCCAACGACCATGCAGAGAGTCCTGAAAGTGCACCAGGGCAAGCCAAATCGCCCTCAACTCCCGCCAGTTGGAGGACCTCCGTGAGTGTAGCAGGGACCAGCACCCCTGAACCTTATCCGACCCCAGCCAAGCACCCCATCCGGACAGGCTGGCGTCCGTAGTCACCACAAGCGGAGCCGGAGGAGCCAGTGAAACCCCGGCCAGAAGGTGACGCCGGCAGAGCCACCAGGAGAGCTCCCCCCGGATCCGGTCCGTCATGGGCAGCAGGGACAGGAGACTCTGAGACCCCGGAGACCAACCCAACAGGATCCAGTTGGCCAGGCGGAGGAGATGAAAATGAGCCCAAGGAACCAGAAACACTACGGAAGCCATGTGCCCCTGCACCCGCAGCCACTGGACCGCCGGAGAAGCCGCCCGGGACATCAAGGCCCGAACCTGGGACTGAAGAGAGAGCAAGCGCTTGTCGGACAAGGTAACAAGGCCGAGCAAAGTCTGAAAACGAGCCCCGATGAACACCATGTCTTGAGAGGGGACCAAAGAAGACTTTCCCCAGTTCACCAAGAACCCGTGCCCCTGAAGAACCCTCCAAGGCCCTCCCGATGTGAGCGAGCAAAAGAGACTCCCCCGCAGCATGCAGCAAGAGGTCGTCCAGATAAGGATGAATGAAAACCCCTCTGCATGAAGGAGAGCCATGAGAGGCGCCAGGACCTTTGTGAAAACCCTGGGCGCGGACCTGAGGCCGAAGGGAAGCACGCAAAACTGAAAATGGGCGTCTCCCACAGCGAACCTCAGGAAACGCTGAGAAGAAGCGGCCACAGGGATGTGGAGATAGGCGTCCTCGAGATCCACGGAAGCCAGGAAGTCGCCAGGTTGAACCAGAGGAATGATGGCCTGAAGGGTCAACATGCGGAAGTGAACGGGCCAAACCCAGGAGTTGACCCACTTGAGATCCAGGACAGGCCGAAAGCTGCGGTCACCTTCCGCACCAGAAACAGAATGGAGTAGGTCCCCGTCCCCATCTCCGCGACAGGAACCCGGCAGATGGCATTCTTGGCAAGCAAACAGGACACCCCGTCCAGCAGAGCCACCCTGCGGGGACCGGAGACAGGCACCGGAGTCAGCCGAACCCCCGAATCCGGCGGAACCAGCACAAAGTCGATCACGTACCCATGACCCACAGTGCTCAGGACCCAGCCATCCGAAATGTCCTGCTGCCACCGAGGAAGAAAACGCCGAAGACGACCACCCACCGGCAGGGTACCGGCCAGACAGTAGTTGTCAGGGACCCTTCTTGGCAGGGCCTTTAGGCGCGGAGGCAGCGTGCTTGGGAGAAAAACGGGGCTGAAAACGCCGCCTGCGGAAAGACTGATGAGAATCACGCTTAGGGGAAGAACGAGGGGCCCTATTCCAAGGCCTGCCAGACGGAGCCGAACCGCCCTTATAGGGCAAGGCATGCTTCCGCTCTTTGAAAGCCTTCGAAATCAGGGCAGGCAATTGTTCCCCAAACAGAGCCAGTCCATCAAAAGGCAACTTCAACAGAGCCGCCTTCTCTCCAGGATCCGCCTTCCAGGACCGGAGCCAGAGGGAATGACGCGCCGCCACCAAAGCTCCAGTGGACATAGCGGAAGACTTGATCACGTCCGACTAAATGTCCGCCAGCAGCCTAGCCTGCTGCTCCATAGCAGCCAGGAGGTCAGAGCATTCAGACCCCTCCTGAACCGCGGCAGCCAATTTTTCGAAATCCTGCACCAGAGACTGCGCCGAGTAGGCAGAGAAAGACTAGCCCGCAGCGCCAGGTTCCCAGCAGCAAAGGAGCGTTTAAGGCCAGAGTCCACCTTCCTATCAGTAGCATCCGCCGGGTACAATCCTCAGGCAGAATCGCAGTTTTGCCAATCAGAGTTGCCAGGATAGAGTCCAGTTTCAAACTGTGAGGCAAGGGATCCTCCCCTCCAAAAGGTAAAGCTTCTGAAGGAAGCGAGGACCTGCAACTTATCGATCTCACGCCACTCCCTCAACACCATGTCCTTGACCGGACCCTGAAAGGGCATGCCCAACTTGGAGGGAGAAGCATACTGAGGAAAAAGACTCCCATCCGTCTCCCCCAGCTGGAACGGAGGGAACCCCAAATTGTCCCGCACATGAGCCAGAACATCCCACCGCTCCTCCCTGGAGATATACTTTCCCCCAGAGGAGGTAGAAGGACCCTCCCCGTCCGACAGGGAAACAGCCCCAGCAGGATCCAGCGAGCGAGGACGCGAAGGAGCAGCAGGCACCGGATGAGCCAAGAGAGCCTTAGCCACAGCAGCCGCAATCATGCCCTGCACTTCATCCTTGGACATGAGAGGCACATCACCCCCAGAAAGGCCCCGACCCCGAGGGCGCTTGGGGGGAACAGGAGAACCATCAGGAGAGGAAGAAGAGGAAGAAGAAACCAGGTTGTTCCTCTTAAACACCCGTTTGCGACCCATGGCAGCAGAGGAATGGAGAAGCAACTCCCCGACACCTAAATGTAGAGAAAACCCACCAGGAACCATCCAATGAAAGCCCAGGCCAGGAAACTGCCAAAAACAGGAAATAAACCACAAAAACGCCAGCCAAAATAAAAGATCGGGCACAAACCCGTCCTACCAGGTCTCCCAGAAGAGTGCAGTCCGAGAGGAGGCAGCCAAGACAGCCCGACCCGGAAACACAGCCCCAGCCACAGGAGGACCGCCAAACAACGCAGCGGCTTCCTGAGCCACCGCTCCGCCCCCATACCATGAGGGAGACGAGGAGAGGAGGCACCGCCAGGAGAACGCTGTCGAGGGCACCGCCGTCGCAGAGAACCAACTCGAAGACTCCCCGGCACCGCCACAGGGAGGAATTGAAGGTAAGTCTCACTAGGGAGACAGAAAAAATCAGGTGGAGGTGGGGGCGGGCAGAGTTTTTATGCTGGGGTGGGTCTGGGTGGGAGGCGGGGCCTCATTAGTGATGAAGGAAGGCGAGGGAGGGACGGGAGGTAATGACTCTTACCTAAATAGACTGAACAGCATTAAGAGAACAAAGAGACCTCTGGATAGAGGCAGAATAAAAAAGGAGAGAGAGACGAGTGTGTTTTTATTTCATAACCGAAGGGAACAGAACCAAGAAACAAAGAAACTGCTTTATCATGGTTCAAACAGACATTTTGTTTGGGGACGAGAGGGGGTGGGCAGGGTTGGCATCTCCAAGGTGAGGATCCATGTCATAAAGGACTGTGATGATGAAGTCCGACGAAAGAGTAATGTATTCTTCCTTCAAAATGCTTTTATTCAGCAAAATCTCTTTCTTAGTGAAAGATACAATACTTGATTTCCATAAGCTGATGTCAGGTAACAAAGTAACTTGATTAACGTCAATAAAGTGTCATACTTATTCGAAAGGAAAACACGACCTGTCCAATTGTACCTCTGATATGGGAGTGTGTGATTAAATCCAAGCAAACTAGTTTAACTGTCAATTATTCGCAGCCTGGTTCATAATGAAACCCCTTGAGCTTTCTTTTCATCGTAGAGACACTTCTGAACAGCAGAAAGTATTATTTTGCATCACAAACACCACAGAGTACATCCTTTGCAACTAAACCAGTTTAATCAATGCGCTGCAAATTGTCGTAGAGCAAACAGATGACGTGAACTTGGTGAACTTTCTCTTGAAGGTTGCAATATCCATAGGAAATTGTTTCAGCCTAAGCATGTTCAGATAGCTATCAACTTTAAGAGGTTAATTCACACTTCTGGGGCGGAAGTCAATTAGCAAACATTATATATATAAAAACAACATGTTTATCCAGCGGTGAAGTGCTACGCAATCAAACCAATTTAAAACATGCCTTACAGAAAGCACATCGGGCTCTAATTAAAAATCTCTGGTGAGTATCTTTCAGAGTACATCATTATAAACAGCTCTAAGGGGCACTTGGGAGGCAGGCATAAAGAACAGAGATTTTCACATTCAAATCATGGGTCAATGCTCTCTGAATTTACTTTACTCATTAAAAGTGCCAGGTTTTTAAGGTGATACTTTTTTTTTTACAGTTTTTGCAATTAGAAATAATATCCACAAACATAGTTTGAAAAGTCTACATTTTTAACAAAACTTTTGAGGCACAGACTTGCCCTGTAATGGCTGTGTAGTAGTTTTGACCAAGTACGAAACTGTAATACATACATACATATCAAACCAAAGATGAAAACATACATGCATACATTTCACTCAAATATACTTTCGCTGAAAAAACCAAAGGTTACAGGGACGTTATAGTTAAGCTCAGATTTGGCGCACACAAATCCAGAGAAATTCAGCAGTCATAGTTACCTGAGCTAACTATAACTTGCGACCCCGCAATGCACTGCTTATGACCTCACATATTACATCATTTGGGCCATGGTCAGTGACATCACTGATGACATCTCAAATGACATCACTGATAACATCACTGATGACATCATCCAGTGAATGCAAGTGTTTTATAAAAGTTTCTGAGACTTAAAGACATATACTAAGCTACTACATAAGTTAAATTACTATTATTTCTGTACTACTAATGAGTGATAGTATTTCTAACATATATCATCTGATCTATAATCCTGTTTTTAAAGTGGATGTACTATTTATCTGAACAAGCCTCTACACTAACACAGGTCCCCTGCTGATATATGTGTATGGTAGTGCTTTGCAACAGTCTAAGCTGTTCATTGAGACTTCACCCCGCAGTGATTGCTAAGTATAGTTAAATTTTATGACATCCTGGCCAGTTTCCTTAGACCTTTGTCCTTTGTGATGAATGACTGTATTAGTAGATTTTAATATATTCATCTGTTCATTAAGACCTTTATCTAGGGTGATGGCATAGTGTAGTAGACATTTACAACAAACTCAGTCAGCATTTGCAGAGTGCGGCATTGTCACCCCTGGGAGTAACTGGAAGCTTGGTTGCGAGGTCTCCGTTGAAAAGCTAGGTCTTGAGGAAATGGCGGGAAGAGGGAAGGAACGAGCAGAAAAAGGCAAAACAGAGGGAAGAAAAACTAGTGACTAGAAAAGGCAAAACAGAGGGCAGAAAAGTTAGCAGAAAAGGGAAAACAGAGCAGAAGAGGGCAAAACAGAGGTCAGAAAAAATGAGCAAAAAGTCCAAACAGAGGGCAGAGAAATGAGCAGAAAACAGTAAAAGAGAGCGCAGAAAAACAAGCAGAAAATGCAAAAGAGTGCAAAACAGAGTGCAGACAAACGAGCAGAAAAAGGCAAGACAGAGGGCAGAAAAACAAACAGAAAAAGGCAAGGCAGAAGGCAGAAAAACAAGCAGAAAATTCAAAACAGAACAATAAATGAGCAGAGGAGGTACCAACAGAGGGCAGCCGGTAGACATGCAGCAGAGGATAACAGCTGGACAGAACTGTCGCAGGGGGAGCTGGCATGAGACTGACCTCTCTGCTCACACCTTTCTCCGGGATGAAGAATAATTTTACTAGTCGTTTGCGACACAGTGGCCTGTCCTCTAAGACCTCTCTACTGGTTGTATGTCGGAGTGGTTTGTGTAACTCTGACATTTGCACTAAAACCTCTTTCCATGTTCACAAATGGTCTTGTTGTGGTTTGCAATAGGCTAGCCTATACAGTCAGATGTATTACTTTGGCCATTAGTGTTTAGAGTAGTGGTTCAGAAGAGACAGTACTTTCCACTGAGAACTGTCTCTTAGGTGATAAGTGAGTGTAGTAGTTGATAAGATTACAGTGAGCTCTGTGCTGTGTGTCTCTCACCTGTGTCGTCTTCTTATTTAAAATAAATGTAAATGGTATTTTTCAAGTAGATTGAAGTTTAATTTGGTGAATGATGTCATCAGTGATGTAATTTGACTATGTCATGAGTAATGTAATATGTGAGGTCATGAGCATTGCATTGTGGGGGCATACATTATAATAGTTATCTCAGGAAACTATAACCGCTATATGAGTGGTGGGTACACAAGTGCTGTTGTGGGAGTGTAACTGGGTGTATAAGTGCCTTCCTGACTGCATGAGTAGGTGCAAATTGCATAGTATTAAATTATATACTGTAAGTAAGCTCCCACATCTAATTTCAAACACATTCATTCATACTGGTTTAATTAAATAACTATATTTTCAGTATAGCAATTCCTCTTCCTCATTTGCTGCTCACTATATTTTTAATTAATGTTCTCATCTAAACTCCCTTCCATTTTGCTTTTTACTGTAGAGTCTAGAAGCTACACATTTTCTTTCAGCTTATATACAATCCTAGTTTTTTTTTAAATATATGCTTTTTATAGTGCAGCCTAATTAACATACCTGCAAAATCTCTTTACAGTTGTCCAACTTTTATTTTAATATCTGTTAACATCTGTTTTCCACGGCAAATCTCAAGTCAGAAATTTGGCAATCCCCTCAAGTCTCAGTAGAAAAGTACCCAAAATGGCTACCCTTCCCACTGTGCTCTCACTCATACTCCTGTACTTTACAAATCACAGACTTCCTTTCATCTTTTATTTTTGTTATACCACTTCAAAATGGTCACTATAACAACAATAATAATAATAATAATAATAATAATAATAATCTTTATTCGGTTAAATAAGGAACCATAAAAGATGCAAACTCATACAATTTAGACATGTCAAATATCAATCAATTATACATACAATCTCAAACCCACACGTATCAAGAGTTTATGTGCCAATCCAGTCAATAATGTTTACCATAAAATCTATAATAAAATCACTTAAAACTATAAAACACCTTTGATTCAGCTGCTGGCATGATAAAACCATGTTTTAGCATTTCTATATATGTGAATACAAGACGTGGTTTAATATGTGATTTAATAAAGTGCATGTGCAATAATACTACCTTGTGTGCTTACCAGTGTTGGTAGGGTTAAAAATAAAAGAAGTACCATTCATATAAAAATATAGGGCCCGATTATGATGTCGGTCGGAGTTGCCGCCGACCGACATTATCGTGGAATCGGGACCGACCGACCTCCGGTCCTGACCGCAGAACTACGATGCGACCGCACATTGTGCAGTCGCATACTCCCATTTTCCTATGGGAGCTTGTGCTGCGGCCTTAGCACAAGCTCTCATAGAGAAATGGGAGATTGTGTTCATCCCTGCACCGAGTGGCAGGCACCTCATGGTGCCCTCCACAGGGTGCAGGGATCAACAGGGGGACACCTCAGGTCGGAGGCTTTCTGACCGAGATCGTAATAGGCCCCATAGTGTACTAAAAGATCACTGCCTTGAGCCTGATCTCTTGCAATCCCTCCATTCCTCAATTGTAGGGCTAACATGAAACCTGTATGACTACTGTTTGTAGAAAGGTATGTGCAAATCATACTGTGCGCTACTTAGTGGGCAAATGTATAAACGTGAGTATAATTATTTGCCCACAATCTTCAGTAACTTGGCAGAGGATGCCATATACTTGTAAACTATGTGGCAGACCATGTCTGTTTGTAGAAATTGTGAATATAACAGTGCAGGTCTGCATTGTTTAATGTTTAAGCGCCTAAGCAGGTGGGCAAGTAATGCCTTCCTGTTCTTGTTATACAAGCCACAACAAAAGAAAAAATGCAACTGCGATTGAGCAGAAGCCGAGTCGCATGGACACACTGTAAGGTCCTGTTCACAGCTAGCTGTTGAGGGATAAGCAACCAATAGGTGTGATATACTGAGGCGAGATCTAACTAGGTAATAGCAATATGAACTAGGGATGGTGAGCAAATACGGTTCCATATGCCTAGCTGTTACTAGCATACCGTATAATTTGACTGATCGTTTACTAAGCTCACCCTCCTCTCTTTTTCTCATTGTGTGATCCATCCATTCCTTCTTGACCATGGCTTTCATGTGCCCTGTGATGCTCATGGGGTTATTAAAAATATTGTGTCTCCCTATCAGTTTGAGTTGTGTTTTGACATATTCCAACCAGTGGATGCTGCCTGTCTTGTCTAACTTCAAACAATCATTGATTACTGCTTTGGTTAGTACTGCCTCAGGGCGACTCCAGACTGAGACCCATAACATAAGTGGGGCTAAAAAAACAATGTCTCTTACATAGTCAAGACCCAGTTCTTCATGATAGATGGATGCTGTTACAGACCTAGGTAGACGGAAGAGTTTGCGTGCAAATTTGTTTTCAGCAACCTGCAGTTGTGAAGGCTCCTGTATTTACCAGATCCCCGCTCCATAGTTAGCTGCTGAAACACATCTGGCCTTATATATGTTGAGCAGTACACCCATGGGGAGGATCCTAATTTTTTTGCAAATTTGTGAATAGCGCCCACGTTGTGTTCAAATTGGGAGCATCTAGCCCAGCCCAGATGTTTCCAGTTGCATTCCCTATCAAAGGGTAACCCAAGGTACGTAAATGTGCTCACTGTCTCTAGTCTTGTGCCTTGGATGTGAAATGATCTCATCTTCCCTTTGGGGCAGCCGCAGATCATGGTAAAATACTTTGTTTTATTAGTTTGCAACCCTAGGGATCCCATGAATGCCACAAACCCCTCCAGCAGCCTCTGGAGACCCACACCAGTTCTCGACATAAGGACACAGTCATCTGCGTACATTAATACAGGGACGGCTCTTGTGCCTGCCCTTGGTGGATCAGCCACAATCTCTCCTAGGTATTTCTCCAGAACGTTGATATAAATACTGAAAAGAAATGGGGCAAGGACACAGCCTTGACGTACTCCTTCCTGATATTAATTGAAGGGGTACACTCCCCATTAGAGCCACGCCTGACACATCCCACAACATCCTCATGCAATATACTTAGGATGTGCACCAGCCCCGCCTCCACTCCCAAGTCCAGCAGTTTGATCCAGCGTTTTTCTCTGTATCTCATTGTCAGTTGCTCAAGTCTCCAAGCGCTCCAATAGTATCCTGTCCAGCACTTTCGCTGTGCTGTCTATGATCAAAATTGGGCGGTAACATTTGGGGTGTCCTCTATTGCCCTTTTTAAAGATTGGTACAATAATGGCATTTGACCAGGACTTGGGGGGCCCACAGATAATACCACTATTTAGGATATTGACCAGTATGGGTGCCCACAGCTCCGTATTACTCTTAAAGAGATCGATTGGCACCCCATCAAGTCCCGGTCCTTCCTTATTTGGACATCTGGTCATTGCTAGGATGACTTAATCTAATGTGATGTTCAGCTGATAAGGGCTTATCCCCTTAGCCAGGTTTGAGCTAGCGATCGTGTGCCCATTGTTTAGATGATGAGTATCATTGAATACGTGGGTGAAATGTATCACCCAGGTTGAGGATTGAATGGGTATATCTGTACTACTGTGGTGGGGGCACAAGAAAAATGAGGGGAATTAACAACTTTCCAAAATGTTTTTGAATCTTTCTCCACACAAGCCCTCTTCAATTGCTCCCATGATTCCATCCTTAAGCTCGCTTTCCTGTTTTTGAGTGTGGCCTTATAAATGCGTCTACAAGAACGTATGGTCTCTGTGTCCCTTGGAGAGACTTTCAGAGCATCCTTCAGTTGTTTGTGTACTCTAGAACAGTGGCCGTCAAACCACTTCATAACCTTGTTTGGGCGATTAGGTTTAGTGATTGTTAGTAGCTCAGATAGTCGCCTACATATATCTGAGTACGCCTCCACAACACTTGGGGGAGAGGTTTCGCAGTCCAAACAGGTTTCTACTTCACTCTCACAACTTCCCAACAAGGTTCTCAATAAATCCCCTGTGTCTACCTCTGCTCACCTGCGTCTAAGAACCTGGTTTTTGGAGTAGACTACACTGGGTGCAAACTGTGTGGTTACACTGGGTATTAATCCCAGTTTTAGGAAAAGAACTGTAGATTGTGATCACTCATCTTACTGGGTAAAATGGCATATTCTAGAATTTTCGCTCTTATCTCCATTGAAAAAGCTATATAACCAATTAAATTTCCAGGGCCTCTCCCTGAAAATGAGACTTGCCTATCGGTAGCTTCACTTGACAAATCAACGGTAAGCAATAAATAGTGTTTTAACAAGAGAATATGTAAAGCAGTGCCACACGGGCTGTGATTGATGTGCCAGAGGTCCGAAAAATCAGTCTTCCACAGTCCACAGACAAGATTGCTAGTGAATCGACACAACCTCAAGTTAAAATCACCCCCCCACAGTATGTGAAAGTCCCCTAGGGTACTTCCTATAACTTTGTTAAGAGCATATCCCAAAGAACCTATAATTGTACAGTCATTTACATCAAAATTGTTATGATAAAAATTAATCAGAATCACTGGGGACATAGTTCCCAGTGTGATACATATAATCTGGAAGAACGGCAAATCGGTAATCATTTCCATTATTTTACAGGGAAAGGTCATACTTATCAGAGTTGGTAAATCCCCACTGTTGGACCATGTGTGGCTGGTACCGCTGGAGTTGACGTGGCGTGAAATCCATTCAAGAATATATGCTCGCATGACCAAGTCTCTTGTAGGCAAATAATCTGGTCATCTCCAATCATATCTAGCCATTCTGTATCCTGTAATTTATGTGCGATCCCAGCAATGTTCCAAAATAAAACCTTTGTGTCCCACCCTTTATGTACGGCTATTAATGTAGATCAGCTGTGAACAGGGCCTCTAGGGTGGTGGTATTAAGCAAAACATTGTTATTCTTCCTGTGATCATAATATGAATTAGGAACAACATTATCCAGTCAGTCAACATCTGCCAGTACTGAAAAGCGGCTATGTGTTGGTAATGGGTATGTAGTAATTTGATGATTAAAAGACGAAGGCCTCCCAGTATCAGGGTGTAAATGATTCAAAGTATTGGGTCTGTAAAAGAAGCTGAATGGAACCGCTTTTACACGTTGGATATAATTGTTGCAAGAAAGTCTAAGCAGAATGGAGCCAACTATCTTAGTGTTGATAAAATTGACAATAATACAATCGCCTTGTTCCCCTTTTGGCATATTACTTATCCATTGAACTCTTTGGACCGTAATAATATTGTTTGAGGCAACATTGCTACTCATGTCTCCTAATGATGAACATAGCCAGTGAATAACCTTGTCCTTGAGTTGTACCTCAGTCTCAGATTGACCACATAACAAGGGGGGTACATTTTTCAAAACAACAACCAGCGGGGAGGCCACCGGCGGCAACTGTATGATAGAAAGTGCAGAAGTGTGAGGGACGCTCGTAGTGTCAGATTGGCGTCCTTCGCGTGGTGCTGATTTTGGATTTGTTTCTGTCAGCACGGTCGGTATTAAGTTGTTTAATGTGCCATGCGAACAGTGCTTGGAAGCAATCTTACTTGCTACCCCCTTATTAAGGCCAGCTTGAATTCCAGATCATGCCCCTTGGGTTCCACCAGGGGTAGTTTGTTCAAGTCACTGGCTCTCATAGCTGTTATGATAGGGTGCCCCCCCCTGCTGTGTTGCCGATGATTTGGCAGTAAGATTAGTAAATTGTTCTTTGATGTCCTTCAGAACTAGTTCGATCCCTTTTAGGACAGAGAGTACTGGGGTGAAAAATTTAACACAAATAGACTCCATTAAGTCAACCTGGCTCTCTGGTACAGCAGCCAGGGTCGGTATTGTGGTAGCTACATTGTGTTTGTCCGCCTGCTGGGGGTCCTTGCCCATAGCTTCTTCTCTGCCCGTAAAATTTACTTGGGTTACTTGGGTTGTGGCTGCCGGGATTTTCTTAAAGCCCAGTTTGATTTGTTTTTTGGGATGTCTTTTCCTTTTGACAGTTACAGGGCTGTTATGTGCTGGCTCAGAGTGTGTCACCCTCTCAAGTTCCTGTACGACCCCCAGCGTACCTTTGAATACACATGGATTGGTTACCCTATTGCCATCTCCAAGGGGGATTAAATCCTGCTCTTTGCTTAGAGTCAGCCTACATAAGGGGCCTTGTGTATCATCTATATCAGTGCTGGTACCCCAAGGTGTATATAGAACAATTGGTTCTGTCGGGTATTACAATTGCTTTGCGCACTGTAATTTACTTAAAAAGAAAAGGATTGGCTCTGAAAAGAGCCTTTGTGTTTATGGTGAGTTGATGATAACTACACATAAAACAGGATGCAGTCTTTTAAATTGTTGAGGAACACCTTGTTGCCTGTGAAATGGGCTCCATCTTTTCGATATAGTCTGTCCATGTCGAAGAGTAAGTTCGGTATCATACATAGAGCCCATGTTGTGGTCCCAAAAAAGTGCAGAAACAACTTTATTGACATGTTTCCTGGTTTTCTCTCTCTGCGGACAAAATTGGGTGGACCACTGCCACTTTTGTCTTTGGCACACAATGGCAGCATTTGGGAAAAGTGACATGAATTTACCAAAGGTATCTTTCATTCGGATTTCCAGTCCTACCCCAGTAATTGTGCCTAGGTCATTGCCACCACACTGCACAATCATGAGGCCTGAATATTGACAATCAGCAATGCTTTCAACCAAAAGCAGCAATTGGTGCCAATTTAACCCTCTCTGGCCAAGCCAAGTAATATCTACGTTAGGTAAACCTACGTCCCTGCCAATGCCACTCTTTAAAGCACTTTGTCTGGCCCAAAACACAAAACTATGGCCCACAATTCAGACTCCGGCCATTTTGTAGACAAGCAGGAATAGCAACCAAAGGCTGCAGCGGAATGAGGCAATTTTGAAGATGAAAGGCAGCTACAATGGAGGACAGCAAGTAAAATATAAAACAACATATTTGATTGGATGGTGGAGATGTGCATGGAATTAAAAGTAGGTAGTTATTTTAAGAAAAAAAGTAAATAACTCTGTGATTGGCTTTGGAAAAAAAAAAAGCTATGCTTTGGATATGCTTGGAATTGCTAACAGTCAACCACACCTGCTACAGTTATTGTGAAGCTAGTATGCTGTTTAGAAAAAGTCTTGCGAACTTTCGACCTACTGGTAGGCGGAGACGATTGGAAACATGGATACTATGGAAAGGAAGCTAAAAGAGTATGGGGGAAGGGAAAAAAGAGACTGCAGTGTCAAACTGAGAAGCAGACTGCTGTACACAAATTGCTCAGTAGTGAGTGTATGTCTTGTAATTGACAATATTTTACAAAATGAAATATAAATGAAAAGCATTAACAGCAGATTGTTGAATGCTTTAAGGGCGTCCATGTGGATCCACTGTGAAATCACACTTGGGACCTCGCTGAGTTCCACTGTGGATCCACAGATCCACAACCACCTACTGATTGGGCTTCTTTACAGGAAATATGGAATGGATAAAAATATAGTGACATCAGCGCTGGCCCGTCCGAGGCCTGTTCACGCCTCACACATTGCAGCTGGCTGGGGTGGGACTCGGTCCCCCAGCATTCCGTGTAGCGCGGAACGCGGGGTCAGCCCTCCCAATGCCATAAAGGCAACACCACACTCCTGCAGCACGGGTGTGCCCAGGCAAATCACGGGCCAAGCCTGGGCCAAGAGCTGGCCTGTCTGCAGCTGTCAGCGGCCAACTGAGGCTGGGCCAACCCTCTTGGGTTTGACCTCTGGCAACTGTGGACCCGTGGAAAAGAAGGAATATTCACGTTGCTGCAATGGTCAAGAGGAAATCTGATGTATCTACTGCACCTGGTGCAGCAAGTAAGAAACGACACACAGCTAATACTATTGCATGCTTTCTGACTGATGCTATGGGGTCTATTAATAATGAAATTGGGATTGTGGAAGAGAGGCTGGATGCCACAAAAAAGCTTTAACCATGCACATCTCCACCATCCAATGAAATATGTTGTTTTATATTTTACTTGCTGTCCTCCATTGTAGCTGCCTTTCATCTTCAAAATTGCCTCATACCGCTGCAGCCTTTGGTTGCTATTCCTGCTTGTCTCCAAAATGGCCAGAGTCTGAATTGTGGGCCATAGTTTTGTGTTTTGGGCCAGACAGAGTGCTTTAAAGAGTGGCATTGGCAGGGACGTAGGTTTACCTAATGTAGATATTAATTGGCTTGGCCAGAGAGGGTTAAATTGGCACCAATTGCTGCCTTTGGTTGAAAGCATTGCTGATTGCCAATATCCAGACCTCATGATTGTGCAGTGTGGTGGCAAGGACCTAGGCACAATTACTGGGGTAGGACTGGAAATCCGAATGAAAGATACCTGTGGTAAATTCATGTCACTTTTCCCAAATACTGCCATTGTGTGCCAAAGACAAAAGTGGCAGTGGTCCACCCAATTTTGTCCGCAGAGAGAGAAAACCAGGAAGCATGTCAATAAAGTTGTTTCTGCACTTTTTCGGGACCACAACATGGGCTCTATAAATGATACCCAACTTACTCTTCGACATGGATAGACTATATCGAAAAGATGGAGCCCATTTCACAGGCAACAAGGTGTTCCTCAACAATTTAAAGGACTGCATCCTGTTCTATGTGTAGTTATCATCAACTCACCATAAACACAAAGGCTCTTTTCAGAGCCAATCCTTTTCCCAAGCACTAGTTCTTTTTGTTTTCAAATCCTATTTTCTAATTTTCACTCGGATCCGTGGATCTGCCACAGATCCCCAGCCAAATAAAGGATATGTTGGCTATGTTGCAGGCGGATCCGTGGATCTACCCACAAGCCAAAAGCACACACTCAATACAAAACAACAACACATTTAATACAAACATATCCTATTACAATTTATATAATTGTATCACAGCCTGTGTGTGGGTGTGTGATAGCTGTGTAAGTAACTATGTGGGTGTGTGAGGGGCTACATATGTGTGTGAATGGGTGTGTTAGTAGATGCGTGGGTGTGTAACTGGGTGTGAGAGTGACTGTGTGGGTGTGTCAGTAGCTGTCTAGTGCCTGTGTGGGTGTGTGAGTAGTTTTCTGGATCTGTGAGTGGGTGTGTAACTGACTCTATGGGTGTGTGAGTAGGTGTGTGAGTGGTTGTGTGGATGTGTAAGTGGTTCTGTGGGTGGGTGTGTGAGTGGTTGTGTGACTGGCTGTGTGGGTTTATAAGTGGCTGTATCGGTGTGTACTGTGTGAGTGGGTGTGTGTGGGTGTGTGAGTGGTTTTCTGGATCTATAAGTGGGTGTGTAAGTAGCTGCATGGGTGTGTGAGTAAGTGTGTGAGTGGTTGTGTAAGTGGTTCTGTGAGACTGATTGGGTGTGTGACTGGCTGTGTGGGTGTGTAAGTGGAAGTATGGGTATGTATGTGGCTGTGTGAGTGGGTATGTGAGCCCCCTTGTGGGTCAGTGAGTGGGTGTGCGAGTGGTTCTCTGGATCTCTAAGTGGATGTATCATTGACTGTATGGGTGTGTGAGTGGATGTTTGAATGTGTGATTGGGTTTGTGAGAGATTGTATGGGTGTGTGAGTGGGTATATGGATGTGTTAGTGGTTGTGTGGGGGTGTGAGAGTGTATCTGAGTGAGTCTGTGAGTGGGGGTATTCTATTTTTAAAATTTGGTTTCACAGATCTGCCGCAGATTCACAATAGGGCCTTGTTCTGGGTGCCACGATGGATCTGCAGATCCTTACACACCCCAACAACATGTTTTGTGGCCATTTCATGCCTCTAGATATATATAAATCTTTTTTCTTTACAACCTCCAAAACTAATGAACAGATTGACACCAAATTACAAAAAGCTCTCTTTCTGGACCAAGATCTAGCTCTCTGGTAAGTTTGGTGTAATTCCTTTCAGCGGTTCGGGCTGTAGTTGGGTCTAAAATCCCTATGGAAAATTGCAAGGGGAAACACGTTTTAGGACCCCCCTTTTTGTCGGCCCCCACTTGATGAATCACCCTGAAACTTTCCAGACAGCAGCTGAAGTGAGTGGCAAACTATTTCTGTAAAATATTGTGAAGATTTGTCAAATGGCACCAAAGTTAATAGCAAAACCAAAAACACTTTTCCCATGGAAAATAGGTTCTACCTATAACTACCTAGGTAGTTATAGTTAGGACCTAGTTTCCTTAGGAAGAGCGTTTGCTGTTTTGCCAATAACTCTGGCGTCGTTTGACGAATCTTTGTGAAATTTTCAAAACTAGATTGGCGCTTGTTAGAAATGGGGGTCTCTAGTTGCCAGAGGTAGGTACCTTTGTCCAAGAAGGGACCCTTCTTCATAGTCAGGGTAAGGGGGATCCACTTCTAAAACAGCCCCTGCTCACCTCCTTGGTAGCTTGGCACGAGCAGACAGGCTTATCTCAGAGGCAGTGTGTAAAGCATTTGTGCATGCATATAGCAACACAGTGAAAACATTACAAATGGACACCATACCAGTTTAGAAAAATAAGCAAGATTTTATCTAAACCAACATGACCAAAAACAACAAAAATCCAACATACAATACTGTAAAAATAGTCACTGTGCAAAATAACCTTTAAATTGCAGGAATAACGTGAAAACACAGTTCCTCCGACTCTGTAGCTCCGTTCGGGGCTACCGCGATACTGAACACGACAGAGTCTAACAATTCCAGGCCACTGCGTCGGTACGGGTCAGCTAGAGTGTCGACAGACTCAAAGACAGTACCTTTCTTCTTGCTGCCAACGTGTCGATGCGAGTCGGTCGGGGCAACTGTCGCGGTTGTGATGTGAGTTGGAAGCATTGCAGCGTGTGGTGTCCTTACGGCTCGGTGCAGGCAGCGGCTCATTGACGGAGTCCGTGAAACCAAGGCTTGCATCGCATGGTGAGACAGTGCTCAATGCGGTGCTGGCAGGTCACGGAGCGGCGACGGAGCTGGTTGATGTTTGAGTCAGGCAGAGACGGAGTCGGTGACGTCTGTGCAGTGTGTAGTGAAGCGCTGTGGAGTGCGGGGCCCACAGGACGAGGTGCAAGCAGTGGTTCGTTGATGGAGTCGGTGAGACCAGGGTTGCATTGCGGAGCGAGGCGGTGCTCTCTGCGGTGCCTTCAGGACACGGAGTCTGCGACGGACTCGGTGACGGAGTCGGCTGCTCTTTTCTTTTGCGGCGACTGGAACCAGCGGAATCAGAGATGGTGCCCAGAAGGATGGCTGTTCCTGAGACCTCTTGAACAGGGGGAAAGCTCCACTTCAAGCCCTTGGAGATACTTTCTCAAGCAGGATGCACACACAGTTCCTCTCCTTGGCAGAAACAGCTACAACAGGTCAACCCCAGCCAGCACACAGCAAAGGGGCAGTACTCCTCCTCCAGTTTCTCCAGCTCTTCTCCTTGGCAGAGGATTCTCTTGAAGTCCAAAAGTGATCTAAAATTTAGGGGCTGGGCCCCAATATTTATACAGCAAAATCCTTTGTTCTCTGGTGGCAAAACCAGTTCTGTCCACTCTGGTGCAGGTTTCTGGCAGGAGGTGGAGACCGCATTGTGTAAGGCAGACCAGGCTCATTCAGGTTAAAGGAAATCTCCTCCCCCTACTCTAAATGCAGCCCAGGTCTATTCAGCCTAGCCCTGACTCACCTTGGATAGGCAGGACACACCTAACCCCACCAAATGGCTGTCTGAACTGAATGCACATCCCCAGCCCCTGTCACTCCAAAACCAGACAGTCAATACACATCCTTGTAGAGGCACACTGGATGGCTAAGCAAGAAAATAACGACTTTCTAAAAGGGGTATTTTCAAACACAGAATGTAAAAATCACCCACACTAAAAGATGCATCTTAACATTCTGAGTTCAAGCATACTAAACTTTATTTTCCTACCTGGTTCCCAGGGGTGGTTATGCTTATAAGATGTTATGAGTAAACTCCCCATTCTATCCTATGGGAGTAGATAGCCTTACAATAGTGAAAACAAATTTGACAGTGTTTCACTATCAGGACATGCCACACACACCAGAGCATGTCCTACCTTTCACATATACTGCACCCTGCCCACAGGGGTACCTTGGGCCTACCTTAGGGGTGATTAACATGTAAGAAAAGGAAAGGGTAGGGCCTGGCAATGGGTGCACTTACAAGTCGACATGGCAGTACCAAACTGCGCACAGATACTGCAGTGGCAGATCTGAGTTACATTTACAGGCTGCTTATGTGGATGGCACAATCAGTGCTTCAGGCCCACTAGCAGCAGTTGATTTACAGGCCCTGGGCACACACAGTGCACTGTACTAGGGGCAGACTAGTTAATCAAATATGCCAATCATGGAATAACTAATCCATAACAACAATTTACAGGGAGCACTTGCACTTTGGCACTGAACAGCAGTGGCAAAGTGCCCAAAGCATCTAGACCAGCAAAAATTAAGTCCAACACACAGCCAAATAATAGGAGGCAAAGGCAAAAATACAGGGGAAACCCATGCCAATGATGCCAGGTCTAACACGTGGCCCCCCAGCTGAAATGTGGGGAGAACTACCCACCCTCTTGGGAGTTCTCTTCACTAAAGTGGAAAAATCTGGACAGACCATCAGCATTGGTGTGTTTTGTACCAGGGCGGTGTTCCACCGTGAAGTCCATCCCCTGTAGGGAAATGGACCACCTCAACAACTTTGGGTTCTGACCCCTCATCTGCATCAACCATCTGAGGGGCCTGTGGTCGGTCTGAACCCGGAAGTGAGTCCCAAACAAGTAGGGCCTCAGCTTCAGCGCCCAGACCACAGCAAAAGCCCCACGCTCAATCGCACTCCACCTCTGTTCCTGTGGAAGTAACCTCCTACTAATGAAGGCTACGGGTTGATCTAGGTTCTCCTCATTTAGCTGTGAAAGCACAGCCCCCACACCATGCTCTGAAGCATCTGTCTGCACCACGAATTCCTGGGAGAAGTTGGGTGCCTTGAGCACGGGCGCCGTGCACATGGCAGATTTCAGGGCATCAAAAGCTTTTTGGCAAGCGTCAGAATAGTTCACCTTCCTGGGCTGCTTCCTGGAAGTCAGCTCTGTCAAGAGGGCAACAATGGTGCCATAACCCTTTACAAGTCTCCTGTAATATCCGGTGAGGCCTAAAAAGGCTCTCACCTCTGTCTGGGTCTTGGGGGGTTTCCAAGCCAGAATGGTGTCAATCTTAGGCTGTACGGGTGCCACCTGGATGCTTCCTACATGGTGTCCTAAGTATACCACTGAACCCTGCCCAATCTGGCTCTTGCTTGCCTTGATCATGAGGCCTGCCCTCTGCAGAGCCTTCAACACTTCCCAGAGGTGGCGCAGATGTTCTTCCCAAGTGGCACTGAACACTGCAATGTCTTCCAGGTAGGCGGCACTGAAATCTTCCAGTCCAGCCAACACCTGGTTGACCAAGCTCTGAAAGGTGGCAGGTGCATTCTTCAACCCAAAGGTGCATCACCCAGAATTGGTAGTGCCCCTCTGGGTTGAAAATGCTGACCTCTCCTTTGCCCCATCAGTCAAACCAATCTGCCAGTATCCAGACGTTAAGTCAAACATACTGAGGTACTTGGCAGCTCCTAACCAATCTATGAGCTCATTAGCTCTGGGGATGGGGTGTTCATCAGTCCTGGTGATTGAATTGAGCCCTCGGTAGTCCAAACAGAAAGAAGAGTTCTGGCGTGGCACCGGGTGTGGCAGCCTTTGGGACCAAGACCACTGGGCTGGCCCAAGGGCTGTTTGAGGGCTCAATCACCCCTAGCACTAACATCTTGTAGACCTCCTCCTTGATACAATCTTTGACCCTGGCAGTCACTCTGTAAATGTTGTGCTTCACAGGAGGACGGTTCCCAGGGTCCACATCATGGACACACCACTGAGTGACACAGGGGGTCAGTGAGAACAGAGCAGCAAACTGTCTCAACAGTTGGCGGCAGTCACTCTACTGTTTAGGAGTCAGGGCGGGGGAGAGGGCTACACCGTCCACTAACCCACCATGTTCCTTAGCAGACAGGAGGTCAGAAAAAGGCTCAGTATCCTCCTCCATTCCAGCATCTGTCACCAGAAGCATGCCCACTTCAGACCTCTCCAAGTGGGGCTTAAGGCGGTTCACATGCAGGACCCGCAAAGGGTTCCTTGGAGACTGCAAGTCCACCAGATAGGTGACTTTACTCTTGCGCTCCACCACCTCAAATGGCCCAGTCCACTTATCTTGGAGCACACAAGGCTCCACTGGGGCCATGACCCACACTTTCTGACCAGGCTGAAACTCCATCAGAGTGGCATTCTGATAATACCACTGTTTCATCTCTTCCTGGCTGGCTTCCAGATTTGCCTGAGCGAGTTGCCTGAATGGCTTAGTCTGGTTTCTGAAGGCCAGCATGTAGCTATATACATCCTGGGGAGGTTTACTGGGAGCTTTCTCCCAGTCTTCTTTGATCAGACTCAGAGGTCCTCTTACAGGACGCCAATACAGGAGCTCAAAGGGGCTGACCCCTAAGGACTTCTGCTGTACCTCTCTGTAAGCAAACAAAAGGCATGGCAACAGGCAAGAGGACGTCCCACTTATGCCCCATGGGTTCACCAAGACCCAGAATCATGCCCTTCAGGGTCTGGTTGAATCTCTCAACCAGCCCATTACCTTGGAGTGGTAAACTTGCAGGTAACACAGCACTCCTGCCACAGGGACTTCATATACTTGGATATGAAGTTGGTACCCCGGTCAGACACTACCTCCCTGGTGAATCCCACACAGAAGAAAATCCCCATCAATGCACGACTCACCACTGGGGCCGTCACAGTCTGGAGAGGGATGGCCTCCGGGTACCGGGTGGCATGGTCCACCAGGATGAACCTGTTGCCCGTGGCTGTCTTGGGATCCAGAGGCTCCACAATGTCAATACCCACCCTCTCAAAGGCGGTACTGACTACAGGAAAAGGTTGGAGAGGAGCCTTGCACTTCCTCCCACTCTTACTACTTGCCTGGCAAGACCTACAATGCGTGTCAGAGTGCTTGCGCATTTGGGGCCAGTAAACGTGGGTGGCAAGCCTTTCAAAGGTCTTGTCTTGCCCCAAATGATCGGCCAAAGGCACATCATGAGCCAGACCCAGTAGGAAGGCTCTGAAGCGCTGGGGTACCACCAGCACACGGGCTGACCCAGGCTCCGCAACCTTAGGCTCACTATACAGGAGACCATTCTCCAAGTAAATCCAATGTGATCCAGACTGATCACCTGCTGCCTGGTTTGCAGCCTGCTGCCACAAACCATCAAGAGAAGGACATTTCTGCTGCTCCTGGCAGAATTCCTCCCTGGAGGGGCCCCCTTCCTGCTGCCAATGGGTCAGCCCAGGCAGGTCCCCCAGTTCGGCCACTTGCTCCCCTGTAGGCTCCAGGGCATCCCCTCAAGGTTTGCCTCCTCCTGGGCCGTGGGAACTTTGGGGCCAGTTTCCCGCGCCCCCTGCCTCTTCTCTTTCTGGCAGGCACCTGGGCCACTGTTCGAGGCTCCAGGTCCTCTTGATTGCCCTTACCGGCTGCCATAGACCGAGTGGTCAGTCACACACGCCCAATCAGGCAGATCAAACATCTCTAAATGAGACTTCCACTCCACCTTCTCCCAAAGGGAGCTCTCCAAATCGTTGCCTAGCAGACAGTCAACAGACATGGCTGGCCTCACAGCTACTCTCAAGGTACCTGAGACCCCCCCACTCAAAGGGAACTTGTGCCACTTTGCAGAGGCACTCAGAGTTGTCAGCTGCAACTACTGGGTAGATTGTGTTGGGGACCACCTGCTCCTCAGACACTAGCCGACAACTGACAGCTGTCACATTGGCTCTAGTGTCCCTCAGAGCTTCCACACTATGGCCATTGATGGTTACCCACTGCCTGTATTTTTTAGTGTTATCAGGCAGATGAGCTCTTTGAACCATCTCACTGTCTCCTAAAGAGACATAGGTCATCTCTGCGGACCCCCACCCCTCCTGGAAACCCAACTCCTCCCCCAAGTCTACACTAGCCAACTCACGGGGCGGGGCACCTGTGGGTGCAGTAGTGGCTTTCTTGGGACACCTAGGATCCCCTACGAAGTGGCCCACCTGACCACAAGCAAAACATGTTGTGGGGCCCTTCTGGGCAGGCTTACCTCCCGGGACCCATGGCTTCCCTTGGGAATTATTTTGGGGCCCTTTTTCGAACTCCTTCTGTTTGCCCTTTCCCCCCCCCCACTCTTCTGCTGGGGTCCCTGCCTACCTTTGGCGGAGTCTCCCACACAACCTTTTTGGACCCTGGTACTGACCCAGCAGTCCACCTCCACAGCAAGCTTCCTGGGGTCAGCCAGCCTACTGTCAATCAAGTGCCGCTCTGGAAAATAATAATCCGACAAGTGCTCCCATGCAATCAAATCATAGAGCCCCTGAAAATCATTGACCTGGCTACCCTCCACCCATCCGTCCAGTGCTCTGCAAAAATAGGAGACATACTCCACCCAAGTGCTTGACTCCAGCTTCTTACAAGCCCTCAACTTCTGCCTGCATAGCTCTGGGGTCAAATCATTCCTCCTTATTAAGGCTTCCTTCATGGGAGCATAAGACACCTGATCCTCAGTGGGTAAGGCTAACAACGTGTTCCTCCATTCAGTGACAAAGCGGCTCCACAACCCCGCTCCCCCATCTCCGTCAGGGACTCTGTAGGACCTCATTGCTACCTCATAGGCCTTAAACCACTGACCAATGTCTTCCTGCTTCACAGAATCCTTGATAACCTCCTTGGGGATGTATACCCTCCCTTTTCCAGGTACTGATGGTGCGCTGCCACCATGGGGATTGGACTCTATACTTTTTGCTTTCAGATCCAGCTCCCTCAAACCTCTCTCATGCTCTAAAAGCATCTTCTTTTCCTCCATGTCCTACCTCTGCTTTTCTAACTCCAATTTCTTACTCTCCATGTCACTCTCCTTCCCCAGCCTGAGCTTAACAAGCTCCCTCTCATGCACCCTATTTCCTTCTCTGTCCTCCGACTCCTCTAGAGACAGACCTCTTGAAGATACACTGCTGCCATCTCTGAAAGGTACCCTCCCCCTTGGCAGATTCAACAGCCCCTCCTGCTGCCCATCCAAATTCTCGGCCTCCAACGGAGGCTCCTCATCCTGCCCACTGGCATTTCTGGATTCCAACCAGGCCCTCAGCGCCTTTTGGTATTCATCCTTTCTGGTGAGGTCTTTCACAGAGATTTTAAATTTCTTGCAGATGGCCTTATGCTGAGACACAGTGTAGGTTTTCATCCTATCTTCTTCAAATTCAGTATCAATAGATGCAATGGATGCTGACTTGGTCATGATGCAAAAATTGGCAGTTCTTAAGTTGAAGAAAATACAAAAGGAACAGTTCAGTAATAGTATGTGGTTGCGTAATAGTCTGCACTATGCTAGTAGTGTACACCAATTACTATATGTAAGGCACAAATGCAAGTCCAGATCCTCACTGCTGACCACCAATGTTAGAAATGGGGGTCTCTAGTTGGCAGAGGTAGGTACCTTTGTCCAAGTAGGGACCCTTCTTCCTAGTGAGGGTAAGGGGGATACACCTCTAAAATAACCCCTGCTCACCCCCTTGGTAGCTTGGCACGAGCAGACAGGCTTATCTCAGAGGCAGTGTGGAAAGCATTTGTGCATGCATACAGTAACACAGTGAAAACACTACAAATGGACACCACACCAGTTTAGAAAAATAAGCAAAACATTTATCTAAACCAAACAGACCAAAAACGACAAAAATCCAACCTACAATACTGTAAAAATAGTCACTGTGCACAATAACCTTTAAATTGAAGGAATAACGTCAAAACACAGTTCCTCCGGCCTGTTAGCTCCGTTCGGGGCTACCACAATAATGAACACAACAGAGTCAAACAATTCCATCCAACCGCGTCGGTACTGGTCAGCTAGAGCGTCGACAGATTCAGAGACAGTACCTTTCTTGTTGCGGCAAACGCGCCGATGCGAGTCGGTCGGGGCAACCGTCACTGTAGCTATGTGAGATGGAAGCGTTGCAGCGTGTGGTGTCCTCACGGCTCGGTCCAGGCAGCGGCTCGTTGACAGAGTCGGTGAGACCAAGGCTTGCGCTGCAGGGTGAGATGGTGCTCGTTGCGGTGCTGGCAGGTCATGGTGCGGCGACGGAGCCGGTTCATGTTTGAGTCGGGCAGCGACAGTGTCGGTGATGTCTGTGCAGCATGTAACAAAGTGGTGCGGAGTGCGGTACCCACAGGACGCGGTGCAAGCAGCAGCTCGTTGGCGGAGTTGGTGAGACCAGGGTTGAGGTGCGGAGCGAGCCGGTGCTCTCTGCGGTGCCTTCAGGACACGGAGTCTGTGACGAACTCATGACGGAGTCGGCTGCTCAAATCTCTGCGGCGACTGGAACCAGCGGAACCAGAGACGGTGCCCAGAAGGATGGTGAGGTCTTTGCTGTTCCTGAGACCTCTTGAACAAAGGCTGGAATGCACCATATTGTGATAAGTATGGCATATTCCTGCCCTTTCCCTGTAACGCAGCGAAGCAAGGTGACTTGCTGCACTGCGCAGCTTTACTTTTTGATAAATATGGCCATAGGTGTGGCTCTTCTTGAGCTCTTCAATTCAAGCTGTTGGACTCTCCGTGACTGCGAATGGATCAGTTTGCACCGGAACCATGCCGCTCACACTGAAAATCAGGCAAGCTGCCACAAGCCCGTCTCTCCTCACAGCAGCATCATCAGCTCACAAGAGTCTACCAACGCAAAGCTCCAGCCCGCCCATCCATGATGCCCGGCCTGCTCTTCACACCACGCGACTGCCGCACTCAATGCTCTCCTTGTTCCTTGCGGCTCCCTCCACTGCGAATGGGACTCGTGGTACAAAACTTGAGACGGTAAACCTTCAGCGGAACTAATCCTGGGACTGTGTCCGACTTGCACTCCAACACAGTCGGCCTGATAGCAGGGTTACCGCTTTTAGCTTTGAGGTGCTATACTACAGTTTATTCTTTACAAATTCATACCTCCGGTTCTACTGATTGGATTTTTGTCATTTGGGTGTCAAATAATTGATATGAATTTACTCTATTTTTCTAAATTGCTATGGGATTTTTCTTGTTTTGGAGTTTTTACTACATTACTGTTTGTTTGTTGCATAAACTCTTCACACATTGCCCTTAAGTTAAGCCTGGCTGCTTTTCATGCCAAGCTACCCAGGGTTAAGCACAGGGTAATTTAGTGACTTTAGGTGGTAGAACATCTCTGGCATCTGGTGTGCTCCGTGGGACTTGAAGTCCCAGACTCCTGTGTTGGAAGGAGGAGGGGCTGCTGAAATCTCCCTGTGCCGCATGCTACAAGAGCGCCCTGCCACCTCCTGTAGTGCAGGACATCTCTGGAGTGTTTGGAGTCTGGTGTGCTCTACTGGACTCAAGTCCCAGACTCCTGTATTTGAAGGAGGAGGGGCTGCTGACATCTCCCCATGCCTCGCGCTACAAGAGCTCCCTGCCACCTCTTGTGGTGCGGAATGCAAGCGGGCCATGCCCAGATAAAGCCCAGGCCAAAGGCGGGCCCGTCCACACCCTTCGGAGCCTGCTGGAGGCTGGGTTGGGCCCCCCCCTTTCGTTTTGTCTCCTGCTCTTCATTTATCTATTCCTGCCAACTTCCTAGCACCTGCAAGCATGCCAGAGACTGAGAAACAAGTAATGCGATCCCTCTGTATTCGTGCTATTTGCCAATTTGAGGATGGCCGCATGGTTTATGCTGGATCATTAAGTAACGATTCGCCATTCGCGGTGCATGTTTTCACGAGATGATAAATACACCTTATCCGGCAGGGTTCTGGATCCGCATAAGTACAATAGATTAGGTGTTCAGGCTGACATGCATTTTAAGGAAGTACATCAAAATAAAGGGTGGTCATGCTTATATAGCAATCATAAATCTAAGGGGGGCGTTTGACCTAGTCCCAAGTGAATCACTATGGGCCTCATTAAAGAACCAAGGTGTTCCAGATGTCATTCTGACTCAGATAATCAGGTTACATTAAGACAATTATGCCAAAATCTGATGGGCGAGCATGGCAATCTTACCGAACCAATAACCATAATAGGGGAGTCAGGCGGGGTGCATTCTCCCCCCCACCCTGTTCTCTCTCTATATTAATGATGTTGTTAACCATCTCAAACAATGTAGTCACGATTCCCCGAAGCTCTGTGGGACTTCGGTCCCTGCATTGCTTTTTCAGATGATATCATCCTGATCTCACAGACACCAAGGGGTCTCAAAATGTACTTGATAGTTTCCACCCTTACTGGATTAAAAAGAATTGGAAATAAACATTAGTAAGACAAAATACATGGCAGTAAAACCCATAGGACTTTTAGGCAAAACATCACAGTGGGGGAACAAACATTGTAGCATGTAACTAATTTTAAGTATCTAGGTGTGACAATAGATTCTAGATTAGCATGGAAGCCTCAAATAAATTATGCAAAGATGGTTCTCATGCAGAGTTCAAGTCCAATTTCCAAAAAGTATAACATGTCCATCACTAAGGCAATCGCTCTGGACTTGGAAATCTACAAACCCAAGGTCCAGGCAGCAGTGCTATATGGGGCTGAACTGTGGGGCTCAGATAATGTAAGACAGCTTGCCACTGGACAGAACACATTTATGAGCGGGATATTAGACCTACCAGTAGCGGTACCATTAATGCCCATGCACAATGACTTAGGGCCCGATTCACAGAAGTAATCTGAGATAAAATCCTAAATTTACTACTTTTGGTATTCACAGAAGGCATTTAGTAGTAGTAAAGTTAGGATTTTGTCTTAAGTTTGTCTTAAGTTTGTCTTAAGTTTGTCTTAAGTCTGTCTTAAGTCTGTCTTAAGTCTGTCTTAAGTCTGTCTTAAGTTTGTCTTAAGTCAAGCTTAAGACAAAATCCTAACTTTACTACTACTAAATGCCTTCTGTGAATAGCGAAAGTAGTAAGTTTAGGATTTTGTCTCAGATTAGTTCTGTGAATCAGGCTCTTTAAACATCAAACAGATAGAGCATACCGCATTCCTGAGACATATTCTCCAGTGGATAAGAATGTGGACGATGCAGGAACTGGCCCATTATAGAGAAGGCTTTAGGGAACTCCTGGATTTAGATAAAACTCCAACATTACCCTGGTTACAACATGTTAAGATATGGCCTGTAAGACTTGGTCTACCCTCATATTGGAGCAAGCCACAAACACTATCACACAGCTCCAAGAAACATATAAAGCTAATATACTGGGAACACGTTGCGAATATCCATCACAGCAATCCAATTTTAGGAAGCCTGACAACACAATTTCTTGCCATTAAGCCAAGTCCCGCCTTCGAGGAATTCTTAGATAGAGTTCAATCTCATTTGGAAAAAATACTGCATATAATTTTTTTTTAGGAAATTCCCCAAATCAGGGCATACATCTTCACGAGGAGGTCGGGTAACAAGTCTGATGAAGAAATTTGCACTCTATGCACTTTAGGCCAAACAGAAAATATTGCACATATCTTGTTTTTTGCACGGCTTATGAGAAGAATAGAAGGAAGTGGTTTCACCCACTCTGCAATAACTTGGGATATCAAAAATATGAGGAAGCCTTAAGAGTGTTGAAATGTGATACATCACCTCACATAGTCTTTGGCCTGAGCAGATATTTACTCACAGTTGGGTTTGTTCGTAAGAAGATGGGCTTGAAATTTTAACATGCTGTGAACTGATTATTTATTGGTTTTAACTAGAACATGTATGCATGACATTTGGGTGGTTGTCAAGAGAATACTTGCAACTGTATGCCCTTTATGTTCTATATGCGTAATGCATATGTTTATGCAACGTTTTAATGTTTTTAACCAAAATAAAAGTATAACATTTAAATTGAATTGACTTTTTGTGGTTCACCCTGAAATAGATTGTGGCTGTTGCTTGACCAGATCTGAAACCCCAGTCAACCAGCAACCCAATTTCTCAAAATGACAATACGGTTTACCTCTCAACCAATCTATTGCATCTCTGGTGATAAAGTGCTATTCTGATGTTCTTAACTCCGACAGAGTGCAAGAAAATAGTCATCTCATATGATGTTAACTACATTCCAGTGTTGGTTAGAAGCATATCTGGATAACCCTTTATCAAGAATACTTCCTGCATAAAATCAATCATTGTATGCATGCAAAAAGTTTCTAAAAATGTTATTTCTGGCCATTTGGACATATAGTTGACCATAAACAATGCAGAACTCCTCCCCAAATCCTGAATAGTCCTTAAATACCCATTGCCACCTTGCTCCACGGTGGTAATATTTCTTCCACCTTCCCTACCGGAGAAGAAGCAGTGATCTGGGTTTTGTCACTTACAATGCATGGACCACACTCGTGTACAAACCCTTCAATAGCTTTATCCTCACCAGGCCACCAGAAATCCTTCCCCACTCTATACTTCATAGCCCTTTTGTTGTAGATGCCCTTTGTTCACTAAGGCCAACACCTTGCTCGATTGCCCTTCAGGCACCACTAGCAATCCACTTCTCCTAACTAGTTCATGATCACAAGACAATTCATCACTAATATGCCCAATCAGTGCAAGTTCTGGTGGCAATCCCTTCAAATTTGGTAAATCCTTGATGACGTGTTCTCTAACCATCTCCAACATCTTCTCCTCTATGAGGCACTGTTTCCATTCATGCTCAGACAAGGCCCCATTGAGTACACTTCTAATTTGGCTAATCATGCAAACCTCTTCAATAGCGTTATCCAAATCACCAGAACCTACCCCTTCCTGAACCAGCAATCTGGAGAAGCAATCTGCTGCAAATTTGTGGAACTAGGGAAATAGTCCAGCTTATAAAAAAATTCTTGCAAATGATATTGAGGATTTAATAAATACATCCAAAAGATATGACCGGCTAGTTTGTCAAAGCAGCAGCAACTGACACAGATGGAACTGTTCCTGTTCGAAGAATAAAAAAAAACATAATTTTCCAAAGTTCTGAACATCCCACCTTATGAAATCCCAGCTTCAAGATTTCTGAGTAACATATGCTGATCTGAATTACATTTTGTTGGGAAGGTGTATGCTTCACGACCACAGGAAGATATTCCAAACCCTAACCCGCTTCATATACACATGGACACAGGAGCTATACTGACCGATTTATGCAGAGGCCTCAGAGCAGTCCACATTCTAATCTTTCATTTATTCCAGCATCTCGGGAAAAATCTGTTTCAGTTTAGAGATGTACAATAGAATGTCAGTGTCCTAGAGGACACAATGTGTGGGATTGATGAGTCACGTGTACATCTTTTCATCCCAAATTACTTTTAAAGAGAATAAGACAACCACATAGGAGCCAAGGAAAATAGAAGGGGAGGTAAGGTACATCAATGTCTGGTGGAGCTAGCTATCAACCATTATGCAGATTTGGTTTGGTTCATTTTAACTCATGGCGAGAGTTCTTTCTATAGGGTGGCACCCAATTCATTGATATATCTACCTCCTTATCGGAACCTAGTCAATGCCTCAAAACTGTAAGGCAATCGAGGATATCAAAAGCCTTTAGTCCATTTAAAGTAACTTTTACTTAATGTTAGATGCATTTCTAGTGCAGCCTGATAATAGTACAAACCTTGGCAGGTTGTGATTCAAACCAATATGATCCATGTGTATCACCGTTCATAAGCGCAGATGAAACGTGTGTAATTTTCTTTGTGTAGGAGTTAGCGAATTGCCAAAACAATTACGCAAAATTACATGCTATTCTGTGAAATGCAAGGCGAACAACTCGCATCCAAAATGGTCTTAAGGAAGCATTTCATGCTAAAAAAAAATGCACTAAGTCATTGATGATGTAAATAACAGTCGCCCACGTTCAGTTTGTTTGCTTTGTTCTCGTTCTCTCGCGATAGGATTTTTATTTTACAGAAATCTTGTTTCTATGACATGGCAGAGTGCCATAATCTCGGGCAGTATGGGTTACATCCGTAATCTGAAATGCCAGAAATTGCATGAGATTATGCCTGCTAGAGGAAATTTTGCCAGAGCTTACTTTTCTGTCATCATCATAGCTACCCTGCTTGCTTGGAGTTTTGATAGGATCTTATTTTGTATAGTTCTCATCAAGAAGGGCCATTATAATCCACATCCAAATTGGTGACATTGGGTAAGAGCACACTAGTTTCTTTCAGCATTAATCAGGGAAGTTCTGTCTTCATCAAACCTGGTATGATAGGCCATTGGACTAATTCATCCATTGCAGACATCTCTGTGCAAACCTGCTCTGCCTTTCATACTTCTCAGGGTGGGAGAATGAGTACTATTGGGTTGAATAATAATTATGACCTGTAATCAATGCATAGAAACCTGAAAAATAATGAGTGTAATAATTATTATTATCAAATCCTCATTGAAAGACCTCATCTTTTGAAGTGTTGTAAAATTCTGCTGGTAGACAATTGTCATTGATATTTTACCTACACCCTGATTATCTATGAAACAACGTTTACTCAGTCCAGTTAATAAGTACAGCCAAATTCACAGCATCTGCCTTGTAGATGGTTGGAATGTTATATTCTTCCTGAATATCCCATACCTGACCTGTATCTACACATATTTGAGGACTATAAGGTTCCCTGAAATAAACTTCAAATACCCATTTATATTCTAGTTGGTTATGCAAATGTTCTAAGGGCTTATTGCCCTATTGCTAATCTCAGAATTGCCCTAGATGCCTTGTCACTGTCATCATGTTTAGAGACATATGCATGGTAATGATTTCTCCTGGAGGCTTCGAAAGGCCCAAAACATTTCAGCTTTTTCTCTTTGCACCTTTGGAGTGCATTCGCCATCATTACATTTCTGGTAAAGGAGGTGCATGATTGAATAAGGAGTGCATGTAATCTGCTATCAATGCTGCACAGAGATACAATTAGCTAAGCAGCTAAAAGGACTGTAGGCATTCAAATATGGGGCGGGGGGAGGGGGCCCGGCCTACGGACCTTTGGCATGCATCCACTTAAGGATTTAGGGTCTCATTAAGAGCTGGATATTATTTTAGGAGGTAATACTGCACCGAGTAGAAACTGATATCAGCGAGTTAACTATTAATAGGCAGTATCTCCTCATTGCAATGTCTATACCTCAGAATGGGGCCTAAAATATACCATGAGTTTTCATGTGTACCAAAGTGCAAAACACGTAAGATGCTGTGTTTTCAATGCTCACGATACTGCTCGTTTTTCTGGCGTTATGTGAGCATTGAGGTCTGCTCAAACTAGTATTTGCACAAGGACTGATAGCCGTCATTGGAATGTAGGTTCTTGAAGCATATCTTGGTGCTTCTTCTTTCACCCTCGAGCTGTAAAGTGTGCTGTCTAGGATGTAATTAATACCTCCTGCAGAAAGTGTAGTGTAAACAGGATATTCTTTGCCCACTTAGGATGTCACATCAAACATACAAAAGGTGATGGAAGGAATTATAACAATAAGTCTAACCACTGGTAAATACCTGGGGTAGTATTCCAACCCAATGTTCTTTTGCCCATCATGCCACCTTAGTTTGGACGTACCCATAAGTGGCTTTTTGTAGTATGGATAAAAAGATATGTGGGGTGCTATCAGGATATCATGATTCTATACCCTCATTGGTGTTGACATGTTTTAGTCCTTGTTAAAGAGGCCCATAGGGGCCTGGGCTTTCTTCAGGATTACGGGATTGTTGATGGCCTGTTACCTATTCTTTTCAGTCAGTCATTAAAAGTGACACCTAGGTGTTTTGAGATATTTGTATAATTTAAACGACCCCGGTAGGCAACTATCTCGAAGTGCTCCCTTGAAAATGGTTGAGCCCATCCTGGTGTTGGGACCAGGATGCGGTCCCATGATGAAGCATGCCACTATTAGAGTGTGTGAGGGTCTTTAAAAAAAAACAATGCTTTTTATCCATGTGGGTCAACTACCATAGCCTTCGCCATTACTTGTATCTCTAGTCCACGGGCAGTACGGTTATAAGATACCTTTGATGTTTTGAATATTATGTTAGGGAGATAGTATCCTATATGCCTTAATTTCTCTCTCCTCTTCCAGTCTAACAATCGTCTGGTTGTATTCAGGTTTGGTAATTAGATGAGTTACTTGTAAGTTAAACATGAGCACATTCATCCTTTAGAGTGTGCATGTGGAACATTGAGAGTATATGAAACTAATATTTAGACTGTTATAATAGCTAACAAAGTGTGCAAGATCGCCATATTATTTTATAAAAAGCTGACATTAGTCACATGAATAATAAAAATGCAGAAAACAGAAAATCTTACATTCTGCCGTTTAGGAGGCTGTGTGCACTAGGCAACTTAGTAAGGTTGTCTGGCAGAGCACAGAGCTAATGTAGAAGGAATCGTGTTTTGATACAACTTCCTGCCTTTTGGATATGTCTCTAACTGAAGCATTGTTCAACAGCACTATAGATGGAAGAAGCTACACACACAACTCCCTCCTCTCTCCACAGAGAATGATTGAGGAAGAGGTCATAAAGGGACCTACGAATTAGGGAGGGGCAGACACAAAGACTGGTTGCTTGGAGAGAATGCCAGAGAGCCGATATCTGACTACAAAGGTTCTCGGTGGTATACGGAGATATTATATGGTGACAGAGGGGTGGGTAGGGGCTACTGAAAACAACCATAAGGTTGAGGCCTTTTGCCACTGCTGCCCCAGGTCTAGCCTACTAAGGCTCTGAAAACTGGACCAAGTACAACCCTTTCTGCACTTGACTCTCAGTGGTAGCGAGGCAAGCAGTCCCATGTTTCTCAGGGAGGTTAATGTAAGGGATACTATGGCTCAAGAGTCAATACCGCCCCCCAGCAACACATTAAGATCAATATCCACCCCATTGCTTCTCTTTGATTAAAGTCACTGATGCTCATCTAAAGTGTTACAATACCCTAAGGCTGAGTCCAAAGGTCTGATATAACAAATATTATGAAATATGCCATCTGTCCTCACTTCTTTCGTAGGGCAAATATAAATGCTTTCTTGTGCAGCTCTTTCTGAATCTTTGGAAAGTGATCTTCTATATAAGCCAACTATGTTAACAATGGAATGACTCTTGATGCTGCTAGAGAAGAAATGTATATATTCTCTTGAATCACTTGTCACATATGTGTCTGATGTTGATGTCCCCTAGGCCTTCTTGGAAAACTGTGAAGGGCCTCCTACTGGCGACACATGGCTATACTCCACATAATCACGGATTTTCAATTCTGTCAGAAAGCATGCATTGCGGGACCTCTTTTCCTGATATTTTGTCTAGGGGGCAAAGATTTGGCTGCTTACTTTTGACTGCTTACTGCTTGCTTTGGAGCTGGGACCAGGTTCAATTCTCGGCGTCTGCTCAGCATCCTGTGATTCTGGGCAAATCACTTAATCTCCCTGTTATTACAAAAATGGATGTGTCCTTGTGTAATGTAATAGATGCTCCTGTAAAGCGCTCCAATACCCTGGGGCATGTTCGCGCTATATAAAACTGCAAAAAATATATATATTTTTTTAGGAGTGCTCCAGTTTCTTTGCTGTTGTCTCAGTGAAGCAGGCAAATTACAAACTGGTTTCTTAAAAGCCTGCTGAGGGTCTTGCCCTGTTATATTTCATATAGGTACCCTGACATAGGTCCAGGTAACATCATAACCCTTCACCTACATTCTCTCCTATACTACATACATAACGGATTTGAGGGACTGACCTTTTGCCTAGTTACAATACTATACACAGTACGTAGGGTTTTCCCTGAACACTGGCCTCATAAATTATGCATGAGGATTCTTAGTTTCTTGAAACACAGCAGGACCACCATCTCCTGCATAATAACTGTGTATAAATTTAATTCCCGACGTCATCCTAAGTCCGACACTGGCACAGCAAGGTAGAACCCCTGGGGATACCTTAGGGTATATAAATATCACATCTTGCCGGGATAGAGAGAGGAGATCAGGACTTCCCGGACGACACACTGACGCAAGACGCTGAGGTTCCTGCATGCAGATACTCCAGCTCGCAGTGGTCTGACATCCCTTGCGGGGTGTTCAGCTCGAGATCAGAACGGGGTCCCGCAGTCTCACATCAGGTAATGGGGTTGGCTTTATCCTAGAGGGATTCTCGGCTTTACACCTACTCACGAGTGACTGAGCGAAAAGTAAGTTACTGTTTCCACGGTCCTGAGGGATCAGGGTTGTCATGTTCGATAGTTGCCAAGAACTATTCCCTCCTTGGTAAGAGAAGGTTATAGTGGCATTGCAAGCTAGCTGGTACACAGGCTAACATACCCGGTGGGGGTGTCTGGAATCAGTCTGGACATCAGTCCCGCACTGCATGTTGTCTAAACGCGCAGATCCTATATATGTCTTATAGGAACTGCACGACATGGCACCTCCAACGTTGGTATTGGCACTTATTTAACAGTCTAATCTGAGTAGTTCAGTCGTGCTTTTCTCAGAGACCCCTACTCACATTTCCCCAGAGTCGTTTGGAGTGGGAGGGAACAAAATCAGCCGCAGCTGCTATGTATTGGCTGTTGGTTTAATCAAGCTTGAAGGATACAATGTTCCTAATTGTGCATAACACCTTATCTCAGTTCCCTTGAAACACCCTCTTTTCTAAAAATAATGACTGAGCAGGGAGACGTAGATGAAGGGAATGCACGAAACTTCACAACAGAGGAAGATGATGCAGCTGCAATACACATTGCAGAAAATGTTAGAAATGCTGTCACCCTAAAACTAGTAGCATATGGTGTTACAATTAGGGGTGGGCAAGTGACCTTCGTGATTGAGGCACACGAATCATATAGAACAGAGGTATTCTATTCATGGATTAGATTCCCGCAGGCAAATGCTTTGACAAAAACATTTCACTACTATGTTGAAGATGACATACCAAATGAATACAGTCCATATGAGGACATTGAAATTCCACTCACTTACCATGAACATTTTTACTGGTTTAAAGGCGCCCTCCCCCATACAAGAAATAGAGTAAGATTCGGTCTCCTCGGACGAGACGGAGCAACATGGCCAGTACTAGCGGCCTACACACCACATTCTGACATTGATACACTGCCAGGAGGAGACTTACTAGTACAGCATAAAGAACTAATAAGACTCTACAGAAACATGACACAGTTTGTGATGAGAACACTCACACTTCAGCCAACACCGGCTACACAACCAGGACCAGTCCAAAATAATACACCCAAAATTACACCACAATCACTGCACGCAGTGATGGGTAAAATGCCCACTAATCGTGAACAAATGCCCTTCTGGATAGCACAAAAAATAACACAGCTGGAGGCAGTGTTTCCACACACTGGTCCTAAGGAAAAGCATAGAATACTGACGATTTGCTTGCCAATGGGGATAGCTCCCTCTATAGAATATTGTACTTCTTGGGGTACAGTTTTCACTGCAATATATATCAGGACTCATGTTATCCCTTCTTTAGCGGTAATACCAGATGTATTAAGACAAATACAGAACGAGCATGGAGCAGAACCTGCTCTAAACTTAGGGATGAAGTTGTTAAATAACTTTGCCCAGGTATCTGCGATAATATTAGCAAATATTAAAGGGGAGGGGGCGTGGCCAGCAACATGGCCGGGTAGCTGCGTTGTCCGCGAGCTCCGCTGGCCCCGTACTAAATCCTGCGATTATCCTGATTCTCCTCGCTTACAAACATCGTGCCTGAGGTTGGAGGACACGGACAAGCGGTGGTGTGCCCGGTGAAGTGCCCAGCAGCGATTTTTGGGCTGAACTCGAGACCTTCTCGGCGCAACCTTCGGCGCGCGGTCTCTCAAGATGGCGGATGGGGCGGACTGACTGAGACAGCAGGCCGGAGCTGTGGAGCCCCTATCTGATGTGCCCGTGGTGAACCCGAGTGAGCGCGGGTTGCGGTGACTGCGGCTGACACCCCGAGTCGCCCTGATCCCCTGCCGCGACTGCATGAGCTAAAGGCTTGAGGCTGCCTTGGGAGCCTCGATACTGGCGCGGTGAGGTGACTGGGAGGAGTAGGTCGAAGGAGAGGGGGACTCCCCTCGCGGGCGAGGGACGGAGCTCTGCGGCCACTGTGACCGCTGTTGCTGCTTTCCGATGTGGACTGGGAGGTGGCGGGAGCCTCCGCTGAGAGACATTTGGCTCCCGGTGACTCCTGCTGGGAGGGAGAGCAGCGTGAAGAGGACTGGCGCTTTTCCATAGAGCGCATGCTGACTTGAGTGCGGCAGGTTCGATGGGCAATGCGGACCGCCTCTGCCCTCCACCGTGGGGACACACCCAGAGATCTGTGCCTGCCCTGAAGGACCCCTCTGCTGGCGAGGCGGCGCTGAAGTCGCAGGACGGACGCAGTCGGGGGAGATGGGGGCCCCCTCGCGGGTGAGGAGAGGAGATCTGCGCCCACTGCTGCCGCCATCCAGGCCTGATTGTGTTCCGGCCTCCTACCCTGGAACTCATGCTGCTGGGTGAGTGGTGGCCCCTCCTGCTGTCCCTGCTTACACTCTTCGAGGTTGGAGCCGCGGGGGGGTTGGGGAGCGAAGTTCGGTGGGTCCACGGACGAGCTGCCTTTTCCCCATCGGGCCCCCCCTCCGCAGACTCTGCTACCACAGGAGGGGTCGAGTAGGCCATAACCTCCAATAAAGGGACGAATTTCTTTGTTTTGAGGCGTGCGCTGGGCCCTGGCACGCTTAACGCGGCACTTGGATGTGACTCACTCACCTCTTGCCACCACCGACGCATACACTCCACGATCAGCCAATCATCGCGGCTGGACACAGCCCTAGAGGGGCGCCAGTGCTGTGTGGACTACAACCTAGGACCTGCGCCATTGTCTTTCCACATGCGGGGGGCACTGAAAGAAGTACGCCAAGTGGCCCAGTGGGCCGAGATTGATTTCCTACTTCCTCCTCACTCTGCCCATCGATATCGTGCTGAAGACGACAACTGGCTCAGGCGGCACTGTGAGTAGTGGCTCCCTCCTTAGAACTCCCTCGGTGTGAGCGCACCCCTGGATCCCTACACCGCTTTACACGGCCTGTCCAGCCCTGCTGCAGCTGTCCTGGGAGCGCCAAGACGCTTTGGGAACAAGGGGCGGTGGAGTCCCCGATGCTGCGACGGGGGCTGCGACAGTGAGAGGACGGACTGGGACACACGCTAACGCCAGGTTGCCCACGATGGCAAAAGACAAAGAGCCCAAATCGTCCAGACAGGGAAAACTGGACCGCTATACTAAAGTGCTCCCCGCATCGACGGTTGCAGAGGGAGGCCCTGCTCCCCTTCCAAACAATGCGACCATTCTACAAGCCATACATGAATCCAGGGACAGCTTGGAGGGGAAGATGGCAGAGATCCGCTCAGAGGTGACGCTGCTTCGCCACGATCTCTGCAAAGTCTCTGAACGAGTGACCGAGGCAGAACACCGCATCTCAGAACTCGAAGACACCTCTCACTCCACACGGAAGGATGTGACAGGACTCTTGGCTTCTATGAAGGAGGTGACCTGGAGGGTAGATGATGCCGAAAACAGGGCCTGCAGAAATAATCTGAGATTTATTGGTTTTCCGGAAAAAGCGGAGAGGGCAGACCCGGGTCAGTTTCTCCTGACGTTCTTAAAGGAAATCCTGCCGAATGCACCCTTCTCGACATGTTTTGTCATAGAATGGGCACATAGGATGCCTAATGTCCCCCCACCACCGTGGGCCCCTCCTCGACCCCTAATAGCTCGCTTTCTGAACTTTCAAGATAGAGATTTGATATTGCGTGAGCTGCGAAAGAAGGGGGAGGTCCAATACGAGAACACTCGAGTGATGGTTTTCCCAGACTACTCACGTGATGTGCAGAAGCAGAGACGGACTTTTGACCCGATCAAGGTGAAACTGCGGACACTTGGGCTTCAATATATGTTACTATTCCCAGCTAAACTCAAGGTCATTTTTCAAGGCTCTACGCTGTTTTTCCAAACTCCAGAAGAGGCATGGTCCTGTATTGAGGAGCGGCCCCAGCTGCGACGTGGGACACCCAGTGCTTCGGGCCAATTTATGGAAAAGCGAGTGGGTTCAAGCCAAGAACGGCCAAAGAAAAACGATGGAGACAAACGGTGAGAATCCGGAATTTAGCCGGGAGCACACCGGGACGGCTGCTGAGATCTAACGACAACAAGGAACACCTGTCGGAGTCTGAAGAAGAGGTGGTTCTGGTACGCCCGCCATGAACCCTGGCTAGATCAGACGACAATGTCCACACTGAACTGTTGGAGAGGGAAGACTCGGTGGACACAGACGGCGAGCACCCACTCCTTGAAAGTATTCAACGACTGGAAGCAACAGAGCTGACCTTGCTTGACGCTGGTGCAGAGCTGCAGCAACTACCCAGCAATGGTGAGGAGGACTGAGATAAGGGGCCAGGTGGCCACCAAAAGACAGTAAGACTACCCTAGAGGTTAGAGGGCTTCGCAGGGCCTAGCCCCGTGCCAGGGAAGTATATTGTGTGTTATTGTATTCTTATTGTGTAGTTAATTGACCGGGTGGGAAGGGTGGGCTACAGACCTCTTAGTGGATTACCCGTGCCTGTGTTGTCATGTTGACAAATTGGGGGGTGGTGTGGGTGTCTGAAGAGCGTGGGGTGGGGGTAATTTAGATAATGTCGCACGTTGTGTATTGAGATTGTTTCACGGGGTGGGGGATGGTTTTGTTCAATTTGTTCGAATGCACACTTGAGTTGAAAAGAGAGGGGGAAAGATGGGCGGGCTTCTTGTGGAGAACCGGGTAGGTGATAAACCAAGAGTTGCTTCACATTGGCAGAAGACAAATTTATGGTGATGACGTGGAATGTCAACGGCCTAGGAAATAAAATCAAAAGGGGTTTGGTATCTCGTTATCTCAAGAGGCTTAAGGCTTAAACCCGACATCATATTCCTACAAGAAACACACCTGATAGGCACGAGCTGTTATTCCTGGGAAGGGGACAATACACTGCCCTGGCGCATGTGGGCTTCACCAAGGGTTCGAGGGGAGTGGTAATCCTCATTAAAAAGTTTCCTCCCTTTCATGTCACTCAGCAGTGGGTGGATACTGATGGGACATACATTGCAGTGCAGGGAATTTGGAACCGCAGGACGTTTTTGCTTATTAGTGTATATGCGCCCCGCGACTGCAACAGCGTACACTGGATAGACTAACTGAGCTCCTCCTACACTCCGGCCCTGCCATACACATAATAGGGGGAGACTTTAACGATGTTAGCGATCCCTCCCTCGACCGTACCCACCTGCGACCCGGGTCCCATGGTCCCACTGTGGAATAAAAAGCCTTTTTAGGGGCTCACTGATGCACCTGGTCCTTAAACCAACAAAGAAGAGATTGGCACGGAAGCTGGAATATCAAAATAACAAGTTTATTAACCTCACATGAGGGAGACTGCGTCAATACGGTACCCTCAGGCCACTGTATGAGGCAGTCCATGGAGTACAGATACCATGGGTCTTTTATGCCCAGTTTGTAGCTGAGTTAGCATGAAGATTCAAAAAGAGGCGGTACAAGTATACACATGAATAGCTATTACACATATAAGGACTAACAGAAAATACTTAGTCAACAAAGTAGGAGGAGTAACAGAGTTGCTGACATTAGTTAAAATAGCCTGACAGTTACTCTAAGAGCAGGTGCATTCTAGCAGCTACAGGCCTTTCTGAGCATGTGCAGTGCTCTGGCTCAGTACTGAAGGAGTTAATTATAGTTCCTGACTCAAGTGAAATACAAGAGCAGGCAACAGTGAAGAGGGAGAAAGCACATGGCGAGCACATGTCTAACTAAAATGGCTGCCACAAACAAAATGGCTTCAGCTGATGCTAACAGCGATTTCAGCTAGTTTCCACACCACAATGTTGGCTCGATTCCAAAAGACTCTGGGGCTGACTGATCTGTGGCGAAGACACCATCCTAATACACATGCGTATTCCTACTTCTCAGGGGCTCACAGGGTATTCTCGAGGCTGGACTACCTTCTCGCCCCGGCAGGGGAGGTCAGACAGGTGGAAAGCATAGACTATTTAGCTAGGGGCATCTCCGATCATTCGCCCCTCCTAATGACGGTGGGTGGGAGGGGTGGCCACCAGGTAGAGCAGTGGAGATTGAACCCGTGGGCACTACAAGACAAGAGAGTTGCTAGGGAGCTTAGGGTGGACTCTGAACTATACTTTCGAGAAAACGAAGGTTCGATACAATCGGCTGTCACCTTGTGGGAGGCATTTAAGATGGTGCTCCGCGATAGAGCACAAAATATAATTGCCCACAAAAAGAAAAGGGAGACCCAGGAGATGGAAGAATTAGAACGCACGCTACTAAGCATCGAAGGCCGAGACCCCGCCACACTGACTGACCATACCCTCCGCCAAATCGCAAAAACTAAATGAGACTATCTGGCGTTGGAGACCAACGAGGTGAGGGCTCAGCAACTGGCAACGCAACATCGGCTCTATGAGACGCGGGACAGGGCAGGGAAATTGCTCGCGTGGCTAGGGAGGAAAGAAAGGGGGTGAGATGGGTGATGTCCATTAAAGAGTGCAAAACCATGCATATCACACCTGATGCTATAGCAGGGGCATTTGCCAGATACTATACTGAACTCTATGCAGCTAAACCTCAGACAGAGGAGACACAAATACTCCAGTACTCAGACGCAATTGAGCTACCCTCACTCTCACAGGAGGAGAGAGACGGGCTAGAGGGGGACTTCACTTTGGAAATGGTGACCGAGGCCATTGGCCGCCAAAAAGCAGGTAAAACCCCAGGGCCTAATGGTCTCCCGGGTGAATTTTTTAAACCAAATAGCACACTGTTGGCGCCACACTTGCTTAATTTGTTCAAGGCGTCAAAAGACCAAGGGATTCTGCCACAGGATCTCCGAATGGCCACGATGGTGGTCATCCACAAGACAGGGAAGCCCCCAGAAGACTATGGGTCTTATCGCCCCATATCCCTGCTTAACATTGAGAAGAAGATTCTGGCTACGATACTTGCGGAGCGTCTCCTGGCGGTTATTACCCCCTTGATACATAGGGATCAGTCAGGTTTTATGCCAAAGCGTGCCACACGTTTTAACCTACGCCGTCTGGCTAACTGGCTGGACACGGTACTGAGCTGAGATAGCCCCCATCTGCTCCTCTCGCTTGACCCTGAGAAGGCGTTTGATACGATCCACTGGCCCTTTATGAAACACACCCTGGAAAAGTTGGGCTTTGGCCCAGTGTTCCGAGACTGGTTGGCACTGTTATACAACACCCCCGAGGCTAAAGTCCGGGTCAATGGGGTCGTTTCCGAGAGCTGGCCGATCCAGCGGGGCACTAGACAGGGCTGTCCCCTATTGTTTGCTCTTATTTGGGAACCTTTGGCCTGCGTGGTTAGAACCCACCACGGACTAGGTGGCTACGTGGACGAGTCCCGATTCTTGGAGGAGGAACGCATATCGTTATATGCGGATGACGTTTTGCTTTATGTCACACGCCCGGTTGAGACACTCCCCCAAATACTGCAGATCTTTGAAGAATATGGCAGTCACGCTGGCTATAAGATTAACTGGAGCAAATCCACCCTATATCCACTGAGCGGAGCGGTGGAGCCCCACACCTACCCGAGCTGTTTACGACTTTCCACGGAGGGGTTTACCTACCTGGGACTTTATATCACCACCGACCCAGTAGCTAGAGTAGAGCATAATATCAGACAAGTTCTTTCAAACTTTCAGGAGGATGTCAAGAGGTGGAGGAAACTCCCACTGACCATTATGGGGAGGGCAGCTATGTATAAGATGATAACGCTCCCCCAGCTCCTTTATATTTTGCAAAATACCTATTACAAACTACCGGAAACTGTATTCACCACCATTAACAGTGAACTACGTTTACTCCTGTGGGATGGAGCCCATCCACGAATAGCGCTGCAAACGTTACAGCAAAATCTGTACAATGGGGGTTTGGCTTTACCGGACATTAGAGCCTACTATAGAGCGGCCCATCTCATAGTCATCAACGAATGGAACCATGCGCCGGGAGACCACCCTACTTATAGACTGGAAAGATTACAATTCCGGAACCGCTCTCAACTACACTACATATATGGGGGGGCAGGTAGTGCGCGTCTCCTACCGGCTAGCCAACGAGTGCTGGAGGCATGGAAAAGTGCTGAAAAGCAAATGAAGTGGGATGCGAAGCCTACGCGGAAGACCCCTCTATGGGAGGGTACTAGATTGCCAGAGATTAGAAAACTGAAGGGCTTTAAGAAGTGGGATTTAATAGGGATATCCAAGATAGGAGATGTACTGGAGGCGGGCTCCTTGGCGCCGTTCACCTCGCTTCAGGCAACATATCAGTTTTGAGACTCCCAAGCGTATGCCAACCTCAGACTCAAAAATGCCTGGCACGCGGAGGGGTTGGACACAGGGACACTGCCGGAGTATGCCCCGCTGGAAGGTAGGCTTCTACAAGAGGAGATTCTGACCCAAGCCATATCATTGACATACAAAACGCAAATAAATAACATGCCTGAAAAACTCGGTCCGCTTCGAGCCAAATGGGAACTTACCACCGGCCCACTAGAGGACATTGACTGGGAGGCGGCCCTCATGCACCCACGTGAAGTAGCGATCAGACTGCGGCTACGGCTCATACAGTACAAGATCTTACACAGAACTTATTTTGATAGGGCGCGCCTACACTCTATGCGGAGGGCAGATAACCCATATTGCCTTAGATGCCACACAGAACGCGGTACATACATACACACCCTCTGGGAGTGCAGACGGATTCAAAAATATTGGGGCAAGATAGTGAACGAACTAAATGATATACTTGGTGCCCAAATTGGGTTAGATGCTAAGTTCCTCATATTGGGTATCCCGACAGATGCCGACCTGCCGCGCCACAAGCTTATGCTGGCCATTTTAGGGCTAGTGGTAGCTAAAAGAGACATAGCCAAATGTTGGGGGGCTCCTCGACTCCCTACGCTCAAGGAGTGGAGGTCAAGTATGGATCTTTATATGATGGCAGAGAAGGTTACCTACAAGGCAAGAGGGTGCCACCGGAAATTCCGAAAAATGTGGGCACCATGGATAGAGTATTATGACCTAGACTTAGAGATGGAGGAGGAAGGAATGGACTTATCCCAGGGCAGATCGGGGACCGGACCTTGATGATTGTGATGTATGACCTACTGTTGACAGATGTACCTATATTAGAAATGAATCTACCTGTATGCATGTACATACTACTTGCCTCTGGCCATGTGTTCTCTTTCAGAGGAAATGTTGCTTCGCCTTCTGCCCTGTACTATATACTATTGCCCACTACTCAGCTCACATTGTGTATTAATGATTTTTTTGATTGTAAGTTTCAAATATTAAAAATCTAAGGGCCCGATTCACAGAACTAACTTAAGACAAAATCCTAAACTTACTACCATTTTGGTATTCACAGAAGGCACTTACTTACTCATTTTGAGTAACTTACTCATTTGAGTAACTTACTCATTTTAGTATTCACAGAAGGCACTTACTCATTGATGAGTATGTGCCTTCTGTGAATACCAAAATGAGTAACTTACTCATTTTGCGTAACTTACTCGTTTTGAGTAACTTACTCATTTGGTATTCACAGAAGGCACTTACTCATCAATGAGTAAGTGCCTTCTGTGAATACTAAAATGAGTAAGTTACTCAAAATGAGTAAGTTACTCAAAATGAGTGAGTTACTCAAAATGAGTAAGTAAGTGCCTTCTGTGAATACCAAAATGAGTAAGTGCCTTCTGTGAATACCAAAATGGTAGTAAGTTTAGGATTTTGTCTTAAGTTAGTTCTGTGAATCGGGCCCAATAAAAACATTTAAAAAATATATATATTAAAGGGAAGCAGCATCAGTGGCAATTCGCCAACATCTGAGAGATTTCACTCCATTACAACAGGAGACAGAGTTACCGAAAATAATTGAAACTGCTTATGCGGAATTAGGTAGAGACAGTCTGGGAGCTAGACCTGTAAAACCTCAACTAGTGGGAGGTACAGATAAAGAACAGGCAAAGCAAACACCGGTTTCTTCAAAGAAGAAATGGGACAATAATAAACAGCAAAAGAACAGATCTCACTCCAGGGGAAGGTCTCCTCAACAGGAGCCCCCAGAAAGGAGATATAATCTTAGGAATAGAGATAACATTAAAAAACCTGACAGGTATCAGGACACTGATACACGTTCCTCTCGTTCCTTTTAGGGTTCATCAAAAAACTCAGAGAGGGAAGGATGGTCAGAACAGAGGCAAGAAGAGCGTACAAAGCCCAGAGACAGGCAACGCACTTCGGACTACGCTTCAAAGAAAGAAGAAAACCCCAAAGCAAAACATCAATTTAAAAAGATGAAGGTAGCAGGTCTCAAAGTTAGACATGCCCAGAATTCTGAGGACTCAACTTCTGAACGGGGAATGGGCTCTGACAATGCTTGTCAGCGCAGCAGAAGTAACAACAGCTCGCCGGAACCTGATGGATTTTCTAGTGATAGCGGAGTTGAGTGAGTATATCACGGTGGAAACACCTGATACTAGGGTGAGTGTCCCACCCAGGTTACATGAAATAACACTCCAAATGGAGGGGGACAAGCCCAGACAAGTGAAGGGTCTCTTTTGGGAGAACCTGACTTCTGGCTACGACATCCTATTAGCAGAAAGAGATTGGCCGCCTACTATTGTTATGGAATGCCCAACGGGAGAAACTGTCATTTTTCCAGCTTTCTCTGACCTAGTCCCCGTACACCTAAAACATACATATGCACAGGAGTGGGCAGTAGCCCTTGCTCCAGCATTATACAGTTTATACCACAACCACGTTGGGTGGGATGAGGAGTCCCCCACCACGTAATTCCAATTAAAACAAACCCAACTCCACAAAGACAGTATCCTATAAAACAGGAAGCTCAAAAACAGGTCAGGGAGATCCTAGATCAAGGTGTAATTGAACCATGCACCTCGTCAATGAATAATCCATTGTTTCCCGTAATGAAACCCGACAATTCATATCGTCTAGTTTTAGATTATAGACACCTAAACTCATGTACGAAGACATTTGCAGTTCAGAATGCACACAGTGCCGCATTAATGAATAACATTGTGCGAAATAAATACAAAACAACATTAGATATCTCAAATGGATTTTTCTTCCAAAACATAGCACCTGAAAGCAGATACTTGACAGCCTTCTCAGCGCTAGGGTCCCAGCGTCAATTTTGTCGACTCCCCCAAGGGTATAAGAACAGCCCAGGGTTATTCTCAAGGAGGGTAACAGAGTTACTACAGAATTTGGATGAGGAAGCATTATCCTATGTAGAGGATATTTATCTGATGGATGATGACTTAGAGGAACACTTGAACAGGGTGAGCACCATAATTTTGGGTTTCGCCTCTGAGGGCTACAAATTTAATTTAAATAAAATCAAAAATAGCCCACCTCAATGTCCTATTTTTGGGAAATGAGCTTTCAAGTGAAGGCAAAAGCCTGGCAGCCCATTTTTTAGAAAAGTGCGCGCTGCTCCAGCCTCCAAAATCATTGAAAAATTTACAGTCCATACTGGGATATCTGAATCTTGGCAGAACATACATTTTGGATTACGCAGAGAAAGTAAAACCTTTCTACGACCTCATAAGACCTGACTTTTCAGTTAGACAATGGACACAGGAACACACAAATATACTTCGTTCCCTACAAGCTGATATGATATCATCAAAACACCTACAGACACTCGTAAATGTACGAAACCTGGTGATCCGCGTAGTCACAGGTCAATCAGGGTACACTTACTTAACCTTCAATGAAGGCGAAACAGTACCAATTGCATATAAATCGCATTTGTACACAAACGCTGAAATGCGTTTTGCACCCACAGAAAAAATTCTGACAGCAGTACAGACTGCTATAGTGAGAGAAAAGGCACTGGCTCAGGAAAAACAAATAATTGTCGTAACCCCGGTACCGGCCTTAGAGGCTGCCACAAAGGCAAGTGTCCCAAATGCAAAAGCATTACATCCAAGATGGATACAGTGGGCTAATTCTCTCACTGCAACAGATGTAGAATACAGATATGACCCTTGTCTAAAAACACAAGCATTCCTGCAATACAAACAAGAATATCCTCTACCAAATGAAATAATGCCTCTAGATCGGTATGAATACATTATTTACACCGACGGATCTGCTCAACCGGCCATTGGAAGTAAGCAACAATACAGTGCAGCATGCGCTACTGTAAAAGGTAGGATGCAGGATGGCAAATTCCGTCCAAGCTGTACAAAAACGCAATCTCTCGGAGACTGTACGGCTCAGTTGGCAGAATTAAAAGCACCACTACTGGCACTGATAAATACGGATCCAGAATAGTGTGTGATTCCTTTTACTGTGTCCAGTCATACAACGAATACCTCCACTATTGGGGACAAAATGGGTTCAGATATTCAAAAGGTGGCACAATCAAACGTAGGAAACTATGGGAACAGGTAGCAGTGTTGAAGAACGAACTACCAGGAGCTCATGTGATACACACGCTGAGTCATCAACGTGATGGCGTTCATGTTGAAGGGAATTCATTGGCTGATGAAGCCGCAAAGGGGGCAGTACGCACTGCATCCGTAGCTGCAATCACTCGTTCAAAAACGAGGGTAGACGGTAGCACAATGGTAGCTGTGATTGCTTCACGCAAAAACAGCAAAGCACTACCAAAAGGTTTTCCACTCAAGTACTCCTAAAAGTTAGATGCAAACAACGTCCCATTTGCTCAGATTCCTGGAGTGGGGGATAGAGTAATACCAAACATGGATTGCAGGTTAAGTTTAATCTTGGCTGCACACGAGGGTCTGGGTTCTGCTGCATGCAGGAATTACGGCAACAGTTTCATTATTGAAACAACGCTATTGGTGGCCAGGGTTAACAAAGCAGACCAAAGACTTTGTCTTAAAATGCGATATCTGTCAACAGATAAAAGGGTCCACCGTAGCTCGCCCAGCGCAGACACCGTTGATAAAATCAGACAGACCACTCGCGTGCGTTTACCAGGACCACTGCGTCCCTTTACATTCTGATGGGGCTTACAAGTATATCATGGTTGCAGTGGATTCCTGTTCAAGATTCTTATGGGTATGGCCTCAGTGCTCGGCTGACGCTCAAACTGTTATAAAAGATTTGCGAGTCTTCATAGGGACATACGCAGTTGGCGCATTACATTCTGACCGTGGCCCCGCATTCAGCTCTCTGGCTTACAAGGAAGCCATGGGAAGTTTGGGTGTAGCATTGCGGTACTCCTCTCCATATTATCCCGAGGGAAATTCTGTTGTGGAGAGGAAAAACCGGGACATAATGCAATCTATAACAGCTAGGGTATTAGGCTCGGGTGGTAGTTGGGTCAGTCACCTATATGGGGTCCAGCGCGCCCTTAATAACCAGCCAAGAACCTCTCTGGGAGGTGCCACTCCATACGATGTCCTGTTTGGTACAAGAATGTGGGTGCCTGATCTCGATTGTGAAAGCACAGTGGCGGATGAAAAACCGTTTGACATCAATAAACGTTTGGCTGTTTTACAGGATCTGAATGAATCCAGAGCCTCCTTAAGTAACGTCGAGACAAAGAAAACCGCCACTGGGGAAGTCAAGTCAGCCACGGCAAGACCTGCCTGGATTCCTAAAGTTGGGGATCTGGTCAGAGGAAAGATTGTGGACAAGAAAAAATTCGGGCCATCCTATTGAAAGCCTGTACCTGCCTAGGCAGTTGAAGGATCAAGAACTGTACTTCTACCGCCCCTTGCCGGAAAAGAAAAGAGATTTGTCTCAATCGATCTGATCAAACCACACTAAGTGGCCGATACTGAATAGTAGGCCTCGTGGGCTCCTGAATAGCCGACATCCTCCTCTCGCTACCATACATGAAGTTCAAACAGAAAGACTCATAACATTTGAAGAGTCACCTTTACAAAGAATCTTAATCGATAACAATGCAATGGAACTAGTTCCCCTTGACACAAACTTTCCAAATCAAAATGAAAGACAAATTTCAATTCAACCGGACAAGGATGTCTACGTCAACATGCCGCGACAAGAGCAATCGACAAATTCAACAAAACCTACGTAGCTGCCAAAAATAGATTAAACTGCATCTGGCTATTTCATCGACTTCGATACCTTTTCATTGGATCCAAGTGAACCTGAAACGACGCCAGCCCAAATTTCTCACAAACAACGGATCAAAGACTTTTTTAACTTTCTCAGAAAGACTTTTTTAGTATCACCTTGGCTAGAGCTTTCGATAATCACCGGTATACTATTTCTTCTTTTTGGATAGGATCAGTAACTGTTTTCCATTTACTCATCAATGGAACTTATCTTCAACAGAGCTCTGCAACGTCAAAAGTAAACTTAATTTTGAATCTCATGTTTCATCTCATCGTGAACAAAGAGATGATTGGGATTTTGAAACTGTTAACAACTTATTGTCTGATTTTGAACAATCTGCCGCATTTTTCAGCACTGAAATGTTAGAAGACACATAAGATTTTGACAAAATGTATTGTTATCAACATTATGGTCATCATTTTTTGCATAAATCTAGCAAACCTAAAAATGTTTTCACATACCACCAGTGGGAACATTGCCCTACACCACCGAAAAGTAGTTCAAAAACGTTTGCACAGAAGTTCTTATATTTTCCAGGGGTTAACACTTCTGACGCGACCTCGTATTATTATAAGGTTGCACCTATATCTGCACAGAAAAATATGTTAACGAACACCAAACAGATTTATTCTGCTTCCTTTATTACACAGCTGTCTGAACAGGGTTTTAACTTATGGATGGACACTGTAGATTTAAAATCGATCTGGGGTTCTTGAGACTGGCAAGTCCAGGGAACAGAAGCACTATTTAGAGCATGCCTCATTCCACAGCAGATGATTTTTTTGAATGACACTGTGCAACAGACTTCCTGTCTTGGACTAGCCAAGAGTAAGGACTTGAACACGCCTCAAATTCCAACACCGTTAAACACCGAGGGGAACTTTACATCAGATAGAGGGGCTAAGATGGATGACATATTGCAAAACAATAGATCAGACCCCAATTGGAAGGGATGGTTGATTTGGCCCACAGACACAAACAGATGTCAGGAAAGATTCAGGGGTACCACCGAAGGGTTTCGTATCCATAGGCCAGACCCACGATATGTACAATGAGAAGATTTGGGGGTAGTGACATCATTTAGTGTTGGGAAGTTATGCCTCGATTGGCTAAAGACCTCAACACTACCCCAGGTGAAACTACACTTGTCCGTACTCACAGAGGATGTGGACCTACGGGATTTTTTATTAGGTCCCAGAAAACCACGTTTTTTATATGCTGTCCATAACAAAATCTGGAAAATCTCACAACAAGAAGCAGCAGAGAGATTAAGAGAAATAGATAGAATTAAACTAGAAAAGGTGTTAGCCGTAGTTGACAATGGCATGACTACATTAACATCCAGGATATATTCACTAGGCAACATTGTATCTTCTGCTATCGAAGTATTAGAACAGGATTTGTCCATATTGCAACACAGACAGTCACAGTTACGTTCTATTATTTTGTTGAGCTGGAAGCTGCAGTCATTGCGCTCAGGTTATGTGCCTTGGCGTTTTATCAACAGTACGTCCTTGTTTTCTGCATACAATCTAACAGAAAAATAGATGAAACTGGCACAGAGGGGAGAAAAATATACAATGCTGGGTATTGAAAAGATGGATAAGTTACCCTTTACTGTGACAGAGTCACCGTCCACAGACTGGTTAATCCACGGCCATATAACATTACCGGTCACAACTTTCCAGTTTCAGTAATGCCTAGAACAGCAACAGGCAGGCCGATATGAAAAAATGGGTAAGGAATTCATCAAGGAATCCTAGGATTTACCATACAGATTCCGATGCAGCAGTGAGGATCTGGAAGTGCTTCTAAGCGGAACTAACTGCGAGAACGCGTTAAGTGGATCTCTCATATGCCAGGATATTATGCTACACAGAGCTTGTAATGGGTCTGTGGTGAACTTGTCCTGTCATTTAAGAGGTACCCCGGCAGCTGTGATTAATCCAGTGTTCAGGCTTCTCTCGAATGGGAGTTACTTGATGCTGAATGATCAAGGTTGTTGTGGGATGCTTCCGGGCATCGCATATCTAGTCACCGTGAGCTCCAGGGTTACTTGCTGTATGCAAGTATTGTTTCCACCAACACATACAGTCAGGGAGGCGCTGTTATGGCCTTCGCTAAATGTTTCCTTTATACGGTTTGATACTCTGAGCAGAATGAAAGCCATGCTTTTACAGCAAACCGTGCCCTTAACCTCCGCCCGGGAGACTTTTGATCTCCAGACCGCAAGGTCCTCGGCAGAGATACAGGCACTTATATGTACAAACTGCCCCTTCCATTTCACAGAAATGGTAAGTCGTATCTTTAACATGTCTGATACGACGGGTATTGTACCCCTTTTTAAGACTATAGGTTCAGGAATGTTAAGCACCTTTCAGACGGTCCTCGGAGTTATACCAAACTTTATACATTCCGTCTTTGGAAGCATTTTTGGAGGGCTTCCGCTGATCCTGTTTCTAATAGCAGGAATCCTGATTGTTACCTTTCTGCTACGCAATGGACGTCCCAGCCACCAAGGAGATAGCAACAGCTCTCCTGGAGCGCAAATACCGTGATCGCATGGTACAACATCTGGGCACACCTCGCCTACGGGAACTGAGCGCCTCTTGGTTCCTGTCATTTAGACCAGTCTGGATGGACTGTGTCCTACCTGTTCTCCGATGCCTGTTCTGCGGAGAAGAATGCGTGTTGGACCTCTGTCTGACACTTCCATCGGTTGCGCCACCGGACGTTGATGCTTTACTGGACCCGATAACGGCCCATGTTCTGCAGTGTCCTCAGCGCATTCCCATGTTGTTGGCAGCATTCTTAGAGCCACCACAGGTAGTTTCTGCTCCTGTTGGTATGGACACCGGCTCCTCCAACACTCAGGCCTTGGATGTGGCACAGGCTGCCCCGGCATCTGCTGCAGGCAGTACGGAAGATCATCTGTGCTCAATTGACATTCTTTGTGAGGTGTTACAGGGATCGTCAGCTGCGTATGCAGACAGCAGCAATGTTGCGTCTACCAGCAAGGACACATAAACATTTGGCATGTCGCACGCTGGGAAGATTTGGCTTTTTACGAAATTCCAAATTGAAACCTTTTGACCTGCATGGCTTTCAGATGCTTGTACTTGTTCGGACTATATAAACGGACACTTTAGAGCCACTACTTTGGGGTTTTATTTTTCTTGTAGAACACTTTTAAAGGGTTTTTTAACGCTTTTAACTTCTCTTAAACATGTTTTTATTATTTGTTGCGTACAAACCTCTAGACGCCTTGGTAGTACGCTAGAATTTAGTTATGTCGTCCAGTCGGATGAGGAGTGGGTGTTATATTTCATATAGGTACCCCGATATAGGTCCAGGTAACATCATAACCCTTCACCTACATTCTCTCCTATACTACATACATAACGGATTTGAGGGACTGACCTTTTGCCTAGTTACAATACTATACACAGTACGTAGGGTTTTCCCTGAACACTGGCCTCATAAATTATGCATGAGGATTCTTAGTTTCTTGGAACACAGCAGGACCACCATCTCCTGCATAATAACTGTGTATAAAGTTCATTCCCGACGTCATCCTAAGTCCGACACTGGCACAGCAAGGTAGAACCCCTGGGGATACCTTAGGGTATATAAACATCACATCTTGCCGGGATAGGGAGAGGAGATCAGGACTTCCCGGCCGACACACTGACGGAAGACGCTGAGGTTCCTGCATGCAGATGCTCCAGCTCGCAGTGGTCTGACATCCCTTGCAGGGTGTTAAGCTCGAGACCAGAACGGGGTCCCGCAGTCTCACATCAGGTAATGGGGTTGGCTTTATCCTAGAGGGATTCTTGGCTTTACACCTACTCACATGCTAGGTACATTTAGGTACATCTAGTTAGGGTGCATCGTAGGAGTACGCATTTTATTGCCACATATTTTATATGCTTGCCTGTAGTTATGATTTTAGCAAAATAGTAGAAACTTACCATCTGTTTACTTTCTTAGTGCTGCTACTCATTTATATATGCTACTGTCTACTGGTGATATCAGTACACTTATTTTACGCAACAATAACGACTGTTCAATAAATGCTTATTGAAAAAAGTCCCAACCGTTTATTCTGTGTATCTCTCTGAGAACAAGTGAGCACGAGTGACTGAGCGAAAAGTAAGTTACTGTTTCCACGGTCCTGAGGGATCAGGGTTGTCATGTTCGATAGTTGCCAAGAACTATTCTCTCCTTGGTAAGAGGAGGTTATAGTGGCATTGCGAGCTAGCTGGTACACAGGCTAACATACCCGGTGGGGGTGTCTGGAATCAGTCTGGACATCAGTCCCGCAGTGTATGTTGTCTAAACGCTTAGATCCTATATAGGTTTTATAGGAACTACACAACAGCCCTTCTGTTCACCATCTGCTGATGCTTCTTTTGTTTAAATATCTTTAAATATCTTACACAGGATTCATTGAAATTTGATTGTTCAGTTAAGTCTCATGTACTGGCATGAAGTGAGCGGTCAATCCCTTCATATACCTTACGCTGTGCTGGTCCCTACAGGTTGAATTTCAGCACCCAGGTGGGTCTATCTGCTGGGTCGTTCGTTATGTGCATCCTCTGTAGGTATGTGCTCTCCTCTTGCACTGGGGCATCATTACTTCCGTATAAGCCTGGCCAGTAGTCTTCTCCATGTGTTTCCAGTTATGAAGACTGCTTAATTGACTTATAGGTTGGCATCCTTTTCTGGTCTGATAATTGGCAATGTCATGGGATTATCCTTGGTGATGTACTCCAGGTTACAGGCACAGGAACTCATTTCTATACAACTGTGGGCATGACATTTCGGCAGTGATGTTGCTCTACATGTCCAGGTGGTGGTGTTCAATTCTCCCTGCAAAGCTCTGTTTCTTCTTCAGGCAGCTGGGCTGTGGTTCTCTTTTCTAAGCAGTTCCTTGATGTAGACATACCTCCAATCGATGCCTGAAGCCTCCTCAAGCTCGACTCACTGGGTTGTTGCAGGACTTTGATATGTTCATGACCTGAGAAAGGGATAACTGCCCTGGAACTGAGAATTCTTCTGTAGTTCATTGCTGTGGGACTGCTTGGCACAGCAGTTAGACCTTTCTAGAACACTTTTTTTGGGAATGTCATTCTATATTTATACTGGGATGGCATATTAAAATAGGAATCCTAAATTCCCTGCCTATTGTGAGTTATGCCTGGCTTCAAGGGAATGTGTTTCACTTCACACTTGCTACTAAGCCAATTATCTTTGTTCAGCTGATTTTGCAGAAAGGGGGGTGGTTCCAGAGCGTTCCCTGACAGGGCCTTGTGAGAACAAAGGCACAAAAGATGACTGGCTTTCCTCACCTTGATAGTACACAGAGGTTGCAGGAAGAGAACAGACTACGCAAGGTGAGTCCCGAAAGCCAAACCGTCCTTTTTTAACCTCTCACTTCTTAGTGTAAAAAGAACAATTTTCTAACAGGATCAGGGCCCTGGTTATGTCTTCTAGTGACTTAGTTGCCTAATTTGCAATTCAGAGCTTTGTGGGTGAATGATCAGTTGTGGTATTGAAGACTAAGTACTGCTCAAGACTGGAAGTTGAGCAAAACCTCAGGATGGCAGTAGCAAGAATCCATCCACAGATCTTGGAGAAAAACAGGCACACCCGTCCTATTAGTTTTGAAAGTGTTTTTATTAGTCTATGCTAAGTTTTGTGTTTTATGTGAAAAAGAAAGCATCATTGTAATTTTTTTGTACAAAAGTTTTTGGGAGACTTTTCATTTGAACTTTGTAATTAGCATCTGTCACCTAAACACATGTACTGCAAACACTTCAGTTTACTAAACACTCTTACTTTATTTAATATTATTTCCCATATGCAACCTGGATTCTGTGGGTGGGAATGGTTATCGATGATGCAGAGTCCCAGCTTCCAGAATGTTTTGTGCCATGGTGGTTTGGGGGGACTCAACATCTAAAAGAGTTTAGTTAGGGAGTTCAGCCTAAAAACATTTGAAGACCTCTGCTCTAGGGTGATGGCTAAGTGTAGTAGACATTTACAATAGACTCACCTTTCTGCTGACATCTTTCTCCAGTATAAAGAATCATTTTATTAGTGGTTTGTCACACAGTGGCCTGCGTGCTACCTCCCTACTGGTTGTATGTTGCAGTGGTTTGTGTAAATCTGAAATTTGCAATAAAACCTATTTCCAGGTTCACAAATGGTTTGCTTTTGTTTGTAATAGGCTGGCATATACGGTCAAGCGTTTTACTTTGGTCATTAGTGTTTAGAGTAGTGGTTCAGAAGAGACAGGACTATCCACTGAAGACTGTCTCTTACGTGATAAATGAGTGTAGTAGGTAAAAAGGTTACAGTGAGCTCTGTACATCTCTCACCAGTGTCTTCTTATTTTTTTAAATTTAAATGTTTTTTTATGAAGTATATTGAAGTTTACTTTTGCTGGATTTTGTCATCAGTGATGTCATTTGAGATTTTATCAGTGATGTCATAAGTGATGTCAATGACCATGTCATGAGTGATGTAATAAGTGAGGTCATAAGCAGTGCAGTGTGGGGGTGTAAGTTATAGATAGCTCAGGTAACTACAACTGCTGAATTTATATGATTTTGTGTGTGTAAACTCTGAGCCTAACTATAACGTCCCTGTAACCTTTGTTTTTTTCAGTGAATTTCTAAGGTTTTTTTAGTTCTATTTCCTAACTATAACGTCCCTGTAACCTTTGTTTTTTTCAGTGAATTTTGACATTTGTTTAATGCTATTTCCTAACTTTAATGTATTTCTAGGGATTTTTTTAAATTTTATTTCCTATCTATAATGTCCCTCTAACCTTGGTTTTTCAGTGAATTTCTATGGTTTTTAATGCTATTTCCTCACTATAATGTCCCTGTAACCTTTGTTTTTTAATGAATTTCATAGTATTTTTTATTATAAATTGTACTTCAGTTTCAGCTATAATTCAGTTTAGTAATGTACATATTTACAAGTTTAAAAATACATTTTATTAACACATGTATTATTATACATATTTTAAAACTTACAATTAACAAATGAACATATCATAACATTAGGCTTTTTACAAATGCAATCCACAAAGTCTTTCTCTGTTTTCTATTAATTTTATGGATCCACAGATCCGCTGCGATGCCACCACAAATCTGTCCCCCAACCGCATTGAGAACCATACCCGAAATCAGTTATTTTGGTATCAATTCACTCTGGAGACAGTCTCGGAAGCATAGCTCCATTGTATTTTTGCGTTTCCTTCACAAGAAGAGAGTTTCAAAGTTAAGATCTCTTCTACTAAAGATAGAAGAGAACGGAAAGAGCAGGATGAAGAAGAAAAAAACTTGCCACCTCCAAAGAATTCCTCCAATGTTTGGAAATATTTCTCTATCTCTTTAGGACCAAAGAAAGTGCACAAATTTCACAATGCAATCTACGCAGCAAAAAACCATCAAGAGGTACTGTGAAGAAGTGTTCACATGGCACATCCTCTGTTTCAAAACACCTAAAAACCATATATACAAGGAAAGATTAGAGAATGATGCGGGAGAGGGAAGGTGGTGCATCATCATCATCAGCAGTTGACGCTTTTGTGGGACCCTTACCAACTGACCAGATACTTACCATTCCCACTGTTTTACCAAAACTGCAAGACGTGGTCACTCATTGTAGCAAATGTGTCATAAGCCACCTACCTGGATCCCAGATGATTCCAATGGGGCTGCGACACTAGTTCCCGAATCCTCCAGAGACTTGCCCTCGACTTACAGGAGGAGTCTCTGCTCTAGTGGTGAATCCCAGGGGGAAGGTGGTTGCGATGGAGAAAGCGTGTAGAGTCAAAGATGCTGTGGGTCGTCTACTCAGCAGCAACACTGCAGCAGGCATTCACACCAGTCTGATGAATGGTACTGGCAGATATGGTACTTATAAACAAACAAATAATAAGGCTTTAGTCTAGTATTAACTCTATCTCTTAAGGTATCACCTCACAAAAGCTTTTCAAATCTCAACCAACCATTATTTTTGTTGTTGTTTTGTTAACATTTAGATTGTCCGTAAAGGCTCCTTTATGAAGATTGTCAAAACTGTAGTTAGTATGATTTCAGCATCAAACCCACAAGCAAATTTGGACGGGGTTAGCTTCACCCAAGTCCTCTCTGGCAGATCTCTGCCAACAGTATGTACAAGTTGAACAAAATCACTGGTTACCTTTGTTCTCAGCACGATGTTGTGACTGAGCTCAGTGCATAGTAAAATCAAGTCTGTTAATTCGTCTCCCCTTTTCCTCATGTTCTTTTTTCCATCCAGGTGCAAGACTAATGCAGGATGTTTTTTGCGGTGACGTCGAAGTTGATAGGATCAAGGGAGCTGGCAAGACAGAGTCCTGGGAGCTGGGAAACAGGTAGGTGGCAGGCATAGAGGCTAAGCGAAAAGGAGGCGTGTGGACGGTCTTTATGTAAGACTGCTTTAGAACATTTATAAAGGTCACATTCTAATTGTTTGTAACAAGGAACACGTGCAGATAATTAACTTGATGAGGCTGCCGTCTAGAAGGTGCTTCAGAATGTTCAGAAAGGACGAGTTCTAATTGCTTATAGCAAGGAACAGCTGCAGATGATTAATTTGATGAGGCTGTCTTCTAGAAGGTGTCTTAGAATATTCACAAAGGTTGTTGTGAGAAGTTGGCCTAGCATATGCTGTCCACTAGTTATAGTGGGCACCTTGCACCAGTCCAAACAACCCCTTATGGATGATAGGTTAAAGACAACCTTTAGTGAAAGCTATCCTAGTGGTAGCTATGGAGAGCAGCCTTCAGGCTAAGTCTTGGAGGAATGTAAAGCAGCTTGTTTTACCAGTCTATAATCTCTTGAGTGACCAAATGAAAGAGGACCACACCAGGTATATATATAAAATATATGTATTTAGTCTTAAACACACCCCTCTAGTCTCTTTATGAGGCTAGAGTTCGAAGTACATAAGTTACAAGTCAAATATCAGCAGTATTTAGCACAATACACGTTTGAGCCCTAGGGGCGTACCAAACCATATACTAAAATAGTGGTATAAGAACCACGACTGAACTAGACACAAGGCCTAGAGCCTGTAGAAGTGCTTGGACCCCAAGGAACCACCCAAGGTAGTGACACAGGGGACCCACGGGGGACGCGTGCAGTGTGAGAACACAGCCGCGAGCCGCCGTTGACTTCTATGGGGAAAGTCGCGGTTAGATTTTTAAAGAAAAAGGACACTTCGGAGAGGACTTCCAGTTAACCCCTTAAAACTTAAGAGTTTCTAGGGCCCACACCCACGTGAGTACCGAAATACTCGAGTTACCTCACCCAGGGAAGCCGGGTGCATACGTGTTAAAAGGTGTCGGGAATCGTCGTCGTTTTCAATGGCGACCTCTGGAAAAGTGCTGCTGCCGTGGAGAAGAAGAGTGTCCGGAGCGATCCAAGCCTGGATCGAGGAAGAGGAAGACCTGAAAGCAGAGGGGACAGAGTCTGGGTCACTAGCCAGTGACCAGGGGCACGATAGTCGAATGCCCTCAGATGTTGGGTGCTTCAGGTGAGTTGACGGGTGCCTTGACTCTTCAGCCACGAGGTCCAGGAGGCGTCGACGACAACCAGGAGCTGGATTCGAGCTGTCCCACAAAGTTTGTCGAGTGCTGCGGTGTCGGCGACTGGATTGGACCCAACAAGCCTTGGCAACGGCAAGTCACGGGGAAGTGAAGAAAAGGCTGCGGTGCAGACCAGCAAGGTCTGAGGGACTCACCCAGCAAGGGTAAGTCAGGGCACGTCTGGAGCAACCAGAAAAGCCCAAGCAATTGAAGAGTTGCCTTCGTGGGGACCCACTAGCCAACGGACTAGAGATCGCAAAGGAGCCTCAAGCGGTCGCACTTGGAGCTGGCCCACGGGACACTCGTGGAGTGTAGGCCAGTGATCTTCACTGCAGTTGGTGCTCGGGGCTAGGGCTACTTGGAACCCAAAGCACAGCTTCAAGAGATGTCAGGAAGTTGATGCACTTGCAAATGTGCTTGGTGTCCAGGGGTCACGGTTCCACGTTACCCACGACAGCTACGGGCCTCAGCTTTGCTGGGGACTCAGGGCAGCCTCGGCGAAGTCTGGAAATCTACCTCTGGTGATGCAAAGACTTCGGCGTCCGGCGGGAGCTTCAGTGATGCAGACCGGACAGATGCTTCATTGGTGCCTGCCAAGCAGGGGAGTCACTCCTTGACCCCAAGGGAGATTCTTCAGTCCTCTAATCTTGATGTAGAGCGTCGAAGGTCCAGGATTCAGCTTCAGAGTTTCGTCCAGGGATATCTAAAGTCCTGTTGCCAGGGTTCCCTTACTTATACTAAGAAAAGGGGTTGGACTAACTCTGGGGACCCACCTATGGGAGGGTTTGGAAAGAGGGGTGGCTACACCCATTTCCTTTGTCCAGTTTTGCACCAGAGCAGGGGCTGGCAGCCCCTGCAACCGGTTTGAACTGGGGTATGCACGAGGACACCAAATGTGCCCCCAGTGCAGGACTTCAAAGCACTCAGAGAGTGCACCACCCAGCCCCAATCCACTAAGGCCTGTCTGGGAGGTGGTAACACCTCCCTGAGACAGGAAACCTATTGTCCAGGCCTCCCCTGCCGGAGTTTCGGTCAGCAGCAGGAGGCCAGACTCGTGTCTGTGGCTGCAGCATCCATTTTGTGATGCCAGGCTCTGTTTAGTTGGTACCGGGTATACCGGTGCTGTCATGTCTCTCCCTCTAGAAGGGTGGGATCATACTCCCACACCAGGAACTGGTGTGGGGGTATGATTCCAAGGTGTTTGACACCAAACACGACATGTTTCCGTGCAGCCATCCCAAAGTTAGCATTTACCGTTTAGATATAATGCACTTAAGAGTATATGGTCAGGCTGCACCACAGACAACCCCGGATAGGAGATTCCGAGGGCTGCAGAGGGGCTCTGCTCATGCATGGGCACCCTCTCACATATAACCAAGCACCCTGCCTTCAGGATTGATAAGGCCTGCCATAGGGGTGACTGATAGGTTTCTATGTGCAGTGTTAGGTGAGATATAGTGAACCTATATCTCTGTAAGGGGTGCATGCACCACCTCACTCAGGCTGCAGTAGCAGTCCTGTGGTGTCATTTTGGATGGCCTTCCAGGGGTGGCACAATACATGCTTCAGCCCCTGGTAGGCCTCTGGGGTACCTATGCCCTGGGTACATAGTATACCATATACTAGGGACTTATAAGGGCACTCCAGAATCCAATCTGTGATGTACCTAAGGTACAGGGAATCAATTTAGAGAGGAAGCAGCTAGGCTGGGGTCCTGGATAGCAGGGCCCCAGCCAGACTAAAGTCGAAAAACAGTGATACACCAGCAAAAAGTGGGGGTAACCATAAGAGGCAGATCCTACTCTCCTACACAACCCCCCAAACGCAGGGACATTAAACTAACCTTGACCAGTTAAGTCTTCATGTTCTAAGTGGAAATATCTGGAGAGTCCATCTGCATTGGCATGGTTACTCCCAGGTCTATGTTCCACTGTATAGTCCATCCCCTGTAGGGAAATGGACCACCTCAAAAGTTTGGGGTTTTCACCCTTCATCTGTTTTAGCCATAAGAGGGGCTTGTGGTCTGTTTGAACAAGGAAGTGAGTGCCAAACAAGTATGGCCTCAGCTTCTTCAGAGCCCAAACCACAGCAAAGGCCTCCCTCTCAATGGCTGACCAACGTCTCTCTCTGGGGTCAGCCTTCTGCTAATAAAAGCTACTGGCTGATCCTGACCTTCATCATTCAACTGTGACAGTACAGCCCCTACCCCCAACTCAGATGCATCTGTTTGCACAATGAACTTTTTGGAGTAATCAGGACTTTGCAGAATGGGAGCAGTGCACATGGCCTGCTTCAGGTCATCAAATGCCTTTTGACAGCTAACTGTCCACTGAACCTTTTTGGGCATTTTCTTAGAGGTTAAGTCATTCAGGGGTGTCACTATTGATCCATACCCCTTGACAAATCTTCTGTAGTACCCAGTCAGGCCTAAAAGGCTCTCACCTGAGTCTGGGTAGTTGGAGCAGCCCAGTCCATGATGGTCTGGATCTTGCTCTGCAATGGTTGAACCTGGCCTCCACCCACAAGGTGGCCCAGGTACACAACCTGACTCTGCCCTATCTGGCACTTTGTGGCCTTGATAGTTAGGCCTGCCTTCTGCAGGGCCTCCAAAACATTTCTGAGGTGGACCAGGTGATCCTCCCAGGTGGAGCTAAAGACAGCAATATCATCTAGATATGCTGCACTATAGGCTTCCAGACCTGTAAGGACTGTGTTCACCAACCTCTGAAAAGTGGCAGGTGCATTTTTCAAACCAAAGGGCATCACCACAAATTGGTAAAGCCCACCAGGGGTAGAAAATGCAGTTTTTGGCTTTGCATCATCAGCTAGTCTGATCTGCCAGTAGCCAGCTGTTAGGTCAAATGTGCTTAGATACTTGGCTGAGGCCAAAGTGTCTATTAGCTCATCTGCCCTGGGGATTGGATGGGCATCAGTCCTAGTGACTGCATTGAGGCCTCTGTAGTCCACACAAAACCTCATCTCTCTCTTACCATCTTTGGTGTGAGGTTTTGGCACCAGGACCACTGGACTAGCCCAAGGGCTATCTGAAGGCTCAATGACACCCAGTTCCAACATTTTCTGGACTTCTGTCCTGATACAGTCCCTGACCTGGTCAGGTTGCCTGTAAATCTTACTTTTAACAGGCAGACTGTCCCCAGTGTCCACTTCATGAGTGCACCAGGTGGTCTGACTTGGAGTCAGAGAAAACATGTGTCTGAACTGATTGAGCACCTGTCTACAATCAGTTTGCTGCTGGGCAGTGAGGCTGCCTGCCAAGGCTACACCATCCACTGACCCATCATCAGGGTTCTGAGAGAGCAGGTCAGGGAGAGGGTCACTCTCCTCTTCCTGTCCCTCATCAGTTGCCATGAGCAAGCCCATGTCAGCCCTGTCCACATATGGCTTCAGCCTGTTGACATGGAGCACCCTGTGGGGGCTCCTGGGAGTTCCCAGGTCTACCAGATAGGTAACCTCTCCCTTCTGTTCAACAATTGTATGGGGGCCACTCCACTTGTCTTGGAGGGCTGCTGGGGCCACTGGCTCCAGCACCCACACCTTCTGTCCTGGCTGGTAAACAGTCAGCACAGCCTTTTGGTCATGCCAGGCTTTCTGTAATTCCTGGCTAGCCTCAAGGTTTTTGGTTGCCTTTTTCATATACTCAGCCATCCGGGAGCGGAGACCAAGTACATAGTCCACTATGTCCTGTTTAGGGGGTTTGAGAGGTAACTCCCAACCTTCCTTCACCAGACACAATGGACCCCTAACAGGATGGCCAAACAAAAGTTCAAAGGGCTGTAGCCAACCCCCTTTTGAGGCACCTCCCTGTATGCAAATAAAAGGCAGGGCAAGAGTATGTCCCATCTTCGCCTAAGCTTTTCTGGGAGCCCTTTAATCATGCCCTTCAAGGTTTTGTTGAATCTCTCAACTAAACCATTGCATTGTGGGTGATAGGGTGTGGTGAACTTATAAGTCACTCCACACTCCTTCCACATTGCAGTCAAGTAACTGGACATAAAGTTTGCATCTCTGTCAGATACTACCTCCTTAGGAAAGCCCACTCTTGAGAAAATTCCCAGGAGGGCCCTTGCCACCACAGGAGCTGTAGTGGTCCTAAGGGGAATGGCTTCTGGGTACCTGGTGGCATGGTCCACCACCACCAGGATAAACCTGTGCCCAGATGCTGTTTGGGGATCCATGGGACCAACTATGTCAATCCCCACCCTCTCAAAGGGAACCCCCACCACAGGTAGTGGTATCAGGGGGCCTTTGTGGTGCCACCTGCCTTCCCACTGGCTTGGCAGGTTACACAGGAGCGACAAAACTCCTTGGTGTCTTCAGACATGTGGGGCCAGTGAAAGTGAGGGACAATTCTGTCCCAAGTCTTGTTCTGGCCCAGGTGACCTGCTAAGGGAATGTCATGGGCTAGTGTCAATAGGAAGCCCCTGAACTTCAGAGGTATAACCAACCTCCTGGCTGCTCCAGGCTTGGGGTCTCTACTCTCTGAGTACAGGAGTCCATCATCCCAATATATCTTATGGGTGCCACTAGCATTCCCAGCAGCAGCTTGCTGTCTGAGGGGTTCAAGAGAGGAGCAGCTCAGCTGCTCCTGGCTCAGATCTGCCCTGGAAGGGCCCCCTGTCCCCAATAAAGAACTCAACCTGATCAGGTTCAAGCTCCTCTGGGACAGTTCCTTCTTCAGGCCTGAGATCAGCTTCCTCAAAAGACTGATCTTCCTCCTGAGCCAAGGGGGAAGGCACTGCCTTAAAGCTACTGCTCCTCCTCTTGGGAGGCACCTGGTCCATTATTCCAGAATCCAGGGCCTGGTCAGCTTTTGACATTTTTGCCTGTGACCTAGTCACAGCAAAGACATGTGCAGGGATCCCTAGTATTTCTGCATGTTTCCTGAGCTCCACCTCTGCCCAAGCTGAGGTTTCAAGATCATTGCCAAGCAAGCATTCGACTGGTAGGTCTGCACTCACCACAACCTTCTTAAGGCCAGTTACCCCTCCCCAGGAGAAGTTAACAACTGCCAGAGAATGGTCTGTTCTGACATTGCTAGCATCGGTCACTTGGTACATTTCACCAAGTATAATCTGCCCAGGATCCACAAGATCTTGTGTCACCATGGTGACACTTGCTCCTGTGTCCCTGAATGCCAAAGCCTCCCTTCCATTAATTAAAGGCTGCTGTCTGTATTTGCCCAAATTATTGGGACTCACAAAGGGGGACATATCCATGCCCCCATCACAGACTAGGAGAGCCTGAGTTGGCACTCTGACTAGGCCAGAGTCCATCTCAGTGCCGAGGGTCAACCCTACTAAACCCTTATTCTGAGTGTTTCCACCACCACTTGTAGCTGGACTAGGGGGAACAGTTGCCTTAGGGGCAATGGTGGCTGGAGTGGAGTCTTTGGACTTGGTGCAATCACTGGTCCAGTGAGTCTTTTGCTTACAGACTTTGCACCATGGTTTCTTTTGGCCTTTTCCTTTATTAGATTGGGGTTCCCCACCAGATGCAGATTTTTGGGGACCTTGAGAAGACTTCTGGTCCATACCCTTCTCCCCACCCTTATCAGAGTTTTTGGAATCTTGCTTCTTCTGGTCACCACCTTGGTTCTGTAGTTTCTGCTTCACCCTGGCTCTGACCCATTTGTCTGCCTTCTTTCCCAATTCTTGGGGAGAGGTCAGATCAGAGTCAACCAGGTACTGATGTAGCAACTGATTCTGACAGTTATTAAGAATCTGCTCCCTCATGATTAAATTATACAATCCTTTGAAGTCACACACCTTACTGCCCAGTAACCAGCCTTCCAGAGCCTTGGTAGCACAATCTACAAAGTCCACCCAGTCCTGTGTCTGTGCCTTTTGGGTATCTCTGAACTTTAACCTGTATTGCTCAGTGGTTAGGCCAAACCCATCTATCAGGGCACTCTTCAGGACTTGGTAATCATCAGCATCCTCTTCTCTTACAGTGAGGAGCTTGTCTCTACCTTTATCTGCAAAGGAGAGCCACAAGATTGCTGCCCACTGCTCCTGGGGGACCCTCTGAACTTTACAGGCCCTTTCCAGTGCAGTTATCCATTTGTGGATGTCATCCCCACTCTGGTAGGGAGGGACAATCTTGCTCAGGTTTCTATGATCATAAGACCTTTTCCTACCACTAGGGAAGTTGCTGCCACCATGGGACTCTAGTCCCAACTTTCTTCTTTGTCTATGAAGCTCTAGGGACTCCTGTCTATAGCCAACTGCTCTCTTCTGATTCTCAACTGAGCTTCCTCATACTTGAGCAGTCTCTCTTTCCTTTCATGAGAGGATTCCCTCCTATGAGAAGAAACAGAGGTCCCTACTGAGGTGTCAGAATGGTTAGAGTCCTGAGAAGGAGATCTGGACCTTCTAGGCACACTCACAACTCTTCCTGGTGGGACAAAGGGGAGGTCATTCTGATCCTCCTCCTCATCTGCAGGAGGAGCTGCATTATCCAGGGCAAGATCATTGTCATCTTCCTGGCCAGTTTCAGAGGTCAGGTCCTGGGTATTTTCACCCTTGGCCCCTCCCTCATCTTCTGCCCCACCCTCTCTGCCTACCCTTGGAGACCCTAGGCGTCTTCTGAGATCATCCAGCAGAAGCATCTCCATGAGACGTTGGGTGTTGGCACTTTTGCCTGTCTTCAGCTTCCTAATCTTGCACAACTCTCTCAATTCCAAGAATGGGAGGTTGTCATATTTGGATGGCAGGAGCCCACTGGTTCCTGGCAGTGAAGACATTACTAGTGAGGTGTGGTGTATGCACTACCTACTCTAGTGTGGCCTACTAAACACTCTTGAGTTGTAGAAAGGGTGTGCTAAGCCCTTGACACACAACTCTAAGTTCAGTAGAACTTACTGTATTTCTAAGCTTGAATTTATATGTATCTTAGGTACCTTTAGTGCTTTTCAGTTAGTCACACACTTCAGATTATCTGGTAAAACTATAGCAAGCTGGAATCCCACACGCTGCACACCAATGTGAGAAGTTGGCCTAGCATATGCTGTCCACTGGTTCTAGTGGGCACCTTGCACCAGTCCAAACAACCCCTTATGGATGATAGGTTAAAGACAACCTTTATAGAAAGCTATCCTAGTGGTAGCTATGGAGAGCAGTCTTAGAGGAATGTAAAGCAGCTTGTTTTACCAGTCTATAATCTCTTGAGTGACCAAATGAAAGAGGACCACACCAGGTATATATATAAAATATATGTATTTAGTCTTAAACACACCCCTCTAGTCTCTTTATGAGGCTAGAGTTCGAAGTACATAAGTTACAATTCAAATATCAGCAGTATTTAGCACAATACACGTTTGAGCCCTAGGGGCGTACCAAACCATATACTAAAATAGTGGTATAAGAACCACGACTGAACTAGACACAAGGCCTAGTGCCTGTAGAAGTGCTTGGACCCCAAGGAACCACCCAAGGAAGTGACACAGGGGACCCACGGGGGACGCGTGCAGTGTGAGAACACAGCCGCGAGCCGCCGTTGACTTCTATGGGGAAAGTCGCGGTTAGATTTTTAAAGAAAAAGGACACATCGGAGAGGACTTCCAGTTAACCCCTTAAAACGTAAGAGTTTCTAGGGCCCACACCCACGTGAGTACCGAAATACCCGAGTTACCTCACCCAGGGAAGCCGGGTGCATACGTGTTTAAAGGTGTCGGGAATCGTCGTCGTTTTCAATGGCGACCTCTGGAAAAGTGCTGCTGCCGTGGAGAAGAAGAAGGTCCGGAGCGAACCAAGCCTGGATCGAGGAAGAGGAAGACCTGAAAGCAGAGGGGACAGAGTCTGGGTCACTAGCCAGTGACCAGGGGCACGATAGTCGAATGCCCTCAGATGTCGGGTGCTTCAGGTGAGTTGACGGGTGCCTTGACTCTTCAGCCACGAGGTCCAGGAGGCGTCGACGACAACCAGGAGGTGGATTTCAGTTGTTCCACAAAGTCTGTCGAGTGCTGCGGTGTCAGCGACCAGATTGGACCCAACAAGCCTTAGCAACGGCAAGTCATGGGGAAGTGTAGAAAAGGCTTCGGTGCAGACCAGCAAGGTCTGAGGGACTCACCCAGCGAGGGTAAGTCAGGGCAAGTCTGGAGCAACCAGAAAAGCCCAAGCAGTTGAAGAGTTGCCTTCGTGGGGACCCACTAGCCAACGGACTAGAGATTGCGAAGGAGCCTTGAGCAGTTGCACTTGGAGCTGGCCCACGGGACACTCGTGGAGTGTAGGCCAGTGATCTTCACTGCAATTGGTGCTCGGGGTTAGGGCTACTCGGAACCCAAAGCACAGCTTCGAGAGATGTCAGGAAGTTGATGCACTTGCAAATGTGCTCGTGTCCAGGGGTCACGGTTCCACATTACCCACGACAGCTACGGGCCTCAGCTTTGCTGGGAACTCAGGGCAGCTTTGGGGAAGTCTGGAAATCTACCTCTGGTGATGCAAAGACTTCGGCGTCTGGCGGGAGCTTCAGCGATGCAGATCGGACAGATGCTTCATTGGTGCCTGCCAAGCAGGGGAGTCACTCCTTGACCCCAAGGGAGATTCTTCAGTCCTCTAATCTTGATGTAGAGCGTCGAAGGTCCAGGATTCAGCTTCAGAGTTTCGTCCAGGGATATCTAAAGTCCTGTTGCCAGGGCTCCCTTACTTATACTAAAGAAGGGGGTTGGACTAACTCTGGGGATCCACCTATGGGAGGGTTTGGAAAGAGGGGTGGCTACACCCATTTCCTTTGTCCAGTTTTGTGCCAGAGCAGGGGCTGGTAGCCCCTGCAACCGGTTTGAACTGGGGTATGCACGAGGACACCAAATGTGACCCCAGTGTAGGACTTCAAAGCACTCAGAGAGTGCACCACCCAGCCCCAATCCACTAAGGCCTGTCTGGGAGGTGGTAACACCTCCCTGCGACAGGAAACCTATTGTCCAGGCCTCCCCTGCCGGAGTTTCGGTCAGCAGCAGGAGGCCAGACTCGTGTCTGTGGCTGCAGCATCCATTTTGTTATTCCAGGCTCTGTTTAGTTGGTACCGGGTATACCGGTGCTGTCATGTCTCTCCCTCTAGAAGGGTGGGATCATACTCCCACCCTTCACAGAAGGCACTTACTCATCAATGAGTAAGTGCCTTCTGAGAATACCAAAATGAGTAAGTTACCCAAAATGAGTAAGTTACTCAAAATGAGTAAGTTACTCAAAATGAGTAAGTAAGTGCCTTCTGTGAATACCAAAATGAGTAAGTGCCTTCTGTGAATACCAAAATGGTAGTAAGTTTAGGATTTTGTCTTAAGTTAGTTCTGTGAATCGGGCCCTATATTTTTAGTTTATGTTCTCATCTAAGATCTCTTCTATTTTGCCTTTTACTGTAGTGTCTAGAAACTACACATTTTCTTTCAGCTTATCTACTCTCACAGTTTTTTTATAGTACAACCTAATTAACATACCTGTATAATCAGGAGCATTTACTGTTGAAGACTGTGCAGGGAATCAAGACTTACCTTTCTCTTCTCAGTAGCAAAAGGGATAGGTTTCTGGTGACTCGCTTCAGGTTCAATCAGCTACACCATCTTCTGGCCACTCCATCTTGCTGGATTCAATCAAGTATGCTAGGGCCTGGGGCTGCGACCAAAGGTCTCCACAGGATACCCTGCATTTTGTGCTTCTTTTGTAACTATTTTAGCTGGCCTAGGAAATAGTTTTTGCAGCCTCTCCTGAAAGCCCTGAATTTTACACAAGCCTGTGTGGTGCTCATGCATTTGCAGCTTCTGTCAAATGAATACACCCTTTTTGCAGTAACTTCCTTTCTTCGGGCAGCTTTGACGTCAAGATAATTGAGACCCGACTGATATTATGTGGATATATTTTTACTGTATATTGTTTTAAATGTGATTTTATTCCATTTTTATTGATATTTATCTATGACACTGTACTTAAATGTATTTGTTCTGTGATTTTATGGTTTATGGTTGTGATTGTGACTGCATAAAAATTGCTTTGATTTATTTTGATTTATTGAACTTCTGACAGCCTTTACTCAACTATATACCTTATTCACACAAAACAAATGCTTTTTAAATAATGATTTTTATATCACATAAGGTTTGAAGATTCAAAATATAGGGGAAATTGATTTGCAGTCCAAGCTGCACAAATAACACTGCCTATTTTCTCGAGGAATGCTTTGCCATGACCATATGATATCATCAAGTGAAGACAATCAATCAATCAATCAATCAGGGGAATTGTAAGTGCGCTACTCACCCGAGAGGGTCTCAAGGCGCGGGGGGGTCAGCAGTTCCGATCATTCTAAGAGCCAGGTCTTGAGAGCCTTCCTGAAGGTATTGAGGGAGGGGGCGCGTCTGAGGTCGATCAGGAGCTTGTTCCAGGTCTTGGCCACGATGTAGGAGAAAGCTCTCCCCCTGCTTTTGCTCTGCGGATGCGTGGGGTCTCAACGAGGAAGAGGTTGGCGGATCGGAGGTGTCTTTTGGGTATGTTGAGGGTGATTCTGTTGTTGAGGTATTGGGGTGCGGTGTTGTGTAGGCATTTGTAGGCATGGATGAGTATCTGGAAGGTGACTCTCTTCTCGATGGGGAGCCAGTGAAGCCTCCGTAGGTGTTGACTGATGTGCTGGTGTCGAGGGATACCGAGAACAAGTCTGGTGGCTGTGTTTTGTATTGTCTGGAGCTTGCTGAGTAGAGACTTGTTTATGCCAGCGTAGAGGGCGTTTCCATAGTCCAGCCTCCTAGTGATGAGTGTGTGGGTGACTGTCTTCCTTGACTCGGGGGGGATCCATTTGAAAGTCTTGCGGAGAATGCAGAGGGTGTTGAAACAGCTCTATGCGATGGAGTTGACCTGTCAGTTCATGGAGAGGGAGGAGTCGAGTATGATGCCGAGGTTTCTGGCGTGATCGTGGGGGTCGGGGTGCCGAGGGCGGTGGGCCACCAGGTGTTGTTCCATGCTGCTGGGGTGGTTCTGAGGACGAGGACTTCTGTCTTCTCCAAGTTGAGCTTTAGGCAGCTGTTGCTCATCCAGGCCGCAATGTCCTACATTCCTTCCTGGAAGTTGAGTCTGGTGGTGGTGGGGTCCTTGGTGAGGGAGAGGATGAGCTGGGTGTCTTTGGCGTAGGATACTATGCTGAGGCCGTGCTTTCGGACGATGGCGGCGAGGGGGGCCATGTAGATGTTGAAGAGGGTGGGGCTGAGCGATGATCCTTGGGGGACTATGCAGTTGATTTTGTGGGTTCGGAGAGGAAGTGTGGGAGTCTGATCCTTTGGCTTCGGCCGGTGAGGAACGATCGGATCCAGTCGAGGGTGGTTCCTTGTATTCCGGTGTCGTGTAGTCTGGTGGTGAGTATGCGGTGGGAGACGGTGGCGAAGGTCGCTGAGAGGTCGAGTAGAATCAGGGTTGCGGTGTGGCCTTGGTCGAGGAGGGTGCGGATGTCGTCTGTGGCGGCGAGTAGGGTGGTCTCGCTGCTGTGGTTGCTGCGGAATCCGTATTGGGAGGGGTCGAGAATGGCCTTGCCTTCGATGAACCTTGTCAGTTCTGCGTTGACGGAGTTCTCCGCGAAGGGGAGGTGCGAGATGGGCCGGTAGTTTTTGAGGTCTGTCGGATCTGCTGATGGCTTCTTGAGTAGGGGCCTGACTTCTGCGTGTTTCCAGTTGTCAGGGAAAGTGCCGGTCTCGAAGGTGATGTTGATGGTGCATCGTAATTCTGGTGCAATGGCAGTGGCGGCTCTGTGGTAGATGTGTGGTGGGCAGGGGTCGGTAGGGGCCCCTGAATGGATGCCTTTCATGGTCGAGGCGGTCTCTTCGGTCGTTATTGGTGTTCAGGCGAAGATGGTGGGCTGACTGGCGTAGCCAGAGGGCGGGGTGGCTGCGGAGTCCGACGTCTGGGTGTCGAAATTGTTGTAGAGGTTTTTGATCTTCATGTGGAAGTAGGATCCAAGCTTGTCACAGAGGTCCTGGGAGGCGGTGATGTCCGTGGCTTGTCTGCTGGGCTTGGTGAATTCCTGGATGACGCTGAAGAGTTCCTTGGAGTTGCTGAGGATTTTTTTGGGTGGTTCTAATGCTTTGGTGGTATTTCAACATGGCGTCCTTGTAGGTGGTGTAGTTTTCAGGTGTATTGCTGTTTCTCCAGTTCTTTTCCAGGAGTCTGCAGGTGCGTCTGGCTTCTTGGAGGTCAGTGGTGAACCAGGCGGCTTTCTTGGGGTGCTGTCTGTCGGAGTTGCGTAGCGGGCGAGCTTGTCTGCGCAATTGGAGATCCATGTGTGGAATTCCCTGGCTGCGAGGTTGGCGTCGGTTGCGGCATTGGGGGTGTTGCGGTTGAGGGTGGAGTTGAGCTGCTCCTCGGTGACTCTGCTCCAGTTCCTTCTTGGGGGGCGCGGGGCGGGTTTGGGCGGTTTGGGTCTGTCGACGAGTAAGTGTACACAGTGGTGGTTGGTCCATGGGGTTTGCGTGGTGTGGCTGAAGCGGACTCTGTTTCCTCCTGCGAAGATGGGGTCGAGGGTGTGTCCAGCCTTGTGGGTCGGCGTGGTGACGAGTTGTTTCAGTCCGATGTTGGCGAGGTTGTCCTGGAGGGTGGTGGAGTTGGGGTCGCTGGGGTTGTCGAGGTGGAAGTTCAGGTCTCCGATGAGTATGTAGTCCATGGTGGCGATGGCGTGCGGTGCGATGAGGTCGGTGATGGTGTCGGTGAAGAGGGCCCGGGGGCCGGGGGTCTGTAGGTGAGGGTGCCGTGGAGTGTGGAGTTGGGGCTGGTCTGGATCTGAAAATGCAGGTGTTCAGCAGCGGGGAAGGTGTCGCTGGAGGTGGAGAGGCGGAGGGAGTTTTTGTGCGCGATGGCGAGGCCTCCTCCCGGGTGGTTGGGGCGGTCCTTCCTCTGGATCTTGTAACCGTCTGGGATGGCGATGTCAGGGGCGGAGGAGGCATTGGTCCAGGTTTCTCTCACACTTTACAGTGTGTAAAGGTTTCTTTACACACTCTCACCCGACGTAGTAGGCTACGTCGGGTGAGAGTGTGTTGAGGAAGTTCCAGATCTCCACGACATGCCTGTGCATGGAGTGCACATTGAGGAGGATGCATCTTAGGGCGTCAGTGGTGATGGCGGCCGGGGCGGTGGTGCAGGTCTGGCGGCAGTGGTGGCAGGAGAACTGGCCGTGGGTCGTGTTCGGTGTGGACTGCTGGCAGTTGTTGTTTCTTCCTGGGTTGAGTGCGAGCAGGGCGGCTGAGTCATATCGGTGGATGGTACAAGACTCAGGGTGCCTGGCGCTGTTTGCGGACGAGTCGCGGACGGGCGCAGATGGGCTTGCCTTGGGCGTGCCTTTGGCGTGCCAGCGTCACGCCCGCTGTGCGCGTCCACGCAGCGGCCGCCATTAAGTAGGGGAAGGGGGGAGGGACGAGCAGCTGGGAGGCGGGTGCGGGGACCGTCGGGGAAAGGGGCCGCAGGGGCAGCAGCGGCGGGAAAAAGGGCGCAAGGAAAAGCACAACAGAGCGAAGAAATAAACAGAATATACAGCGTTAAAAACAGAAAACAGCAATAAGGTAAAAAACAGCAAATGAATAGAAATAGACAAGGCAATTATAGGCGCAATAAGGGCAGGAATACAGACACAGCAGAAGCAGGAATATGGGCAAGACGAGGCAGGCACAGAGCGGGCAGGTAGCGGCCTCGAACACCTACCAGGTGGAGGTCGGCAGGGTCAGCGGCAGAGCAGCGCAGAGCAGAGCTGCTGGGGAGAGAGCAGGCCTCAGACCAGACAAAATCTCCTAAAACTGTAGCATTCTTTCACATTCGTGGAGCATGGAAATATTGTTCCAGTTTCAGCTCCAAATATCTTAGTCATTAAACTTTATTATTTACTTTTTGTAAGACTTTTTGCAAGACTTGGCGATTGAATGACTGTTTTGATAATCACTTTTCCTGCGTGTGACAACTTATTGTTATGCTGTAAGACAATATATTACTCTTAGTAAGCAATACATTCATTAATAAAAAGGATGGAACTGCCATTATGGAGTTCAGAAACTACTAGGAATACTAGGAGTTCACATTAGCACATCCAGCATACTTGGTCCTGGCTTCTTGAAACCTTGGAAAAGGAAGATTTTTGCATTTGCATTTTTTCAGTAAAAAGCCTGCATTATCGGTTTAACTGGGAACTCTTCAAAGCATTACTTAAAGTAGGTCCTTGCCCAGCATTTAATTTGCTTGAACAGCTCAGTTTACTATTTGAGTTAAATGTAGCCTAAAATAACAATAGTGCTTAATCAGTTTGAATAGAGCAATGAGGCATGTTTGCATAGCCTGATAGTGTTGTTTGACAAATGTAAAAAATAAGTGGTTAAATATTTTTTCTTTCCTTGTGGGTTGATAATAACTGTATTTTGGTGTTGCTCTATACTGTTTTCATTAAGTGGCGTATTAATCTGGCATCGTTGGGGAGAATCCTTGTACTGTATGCTCTAATTTCTTGTTTGCAATAAAACCAAATTAAAATAAAATCTCACAATGATCAAGTGTTTACTTTGCCAAAATTAGTTATGCTTGTCATTCACTGATGCATTCTACAGTGTTGTTTCAGACACCGCTGTGACGCATGATGCTACTCTACGCATTGAGGGCGGAGCTCAAGCTGGTGCTGGAGAACCGCTGCCTTGTCCCGCTTTTCCTGTCCCGTACTGCCGTGTTCGACTAGACCAGTCCTGACCCGGTCCACCTGAGATGTGGGCGGCTGGTGACCGGTGGCTGGCAGTGATTGGCAGCGGTGCGGACCTGGGCAGTGGCTCGAACCTCTGGACCGTCCGAGGCACCTACATGCCGCAAACTTTCTCCTGGCAGCTGCTGGGGTGGGACTCAGTCACCCAGCATACCGTGTGGCACGAATGTGATGTCGAATAAAGGCAGTGCAGCATTCCCGCAGTGCGGGAGGAAACTGATCTGGGCTGCCTGAAGCAGCTAATCGCCACAACTTTCTCCACAACTTTCTCCAGGCAACTGGCTGGGGTGGGACTCGGTCCTCCACCATACCATTTATTTTATTTATTTATTTATTTTTAGAGTTTTCTATAGCGCGGACCAGACCCAGGGTAGGGTATCAGAGCGCTTTACAATGAGAGCACAGTACGAATGATACAGTTAGCAAAGCATAGCATACAAAGAATCAACATAACATGTTTTGATAAAGTTCGGAGGGTCGTAGCATAGTTCTGAGCCCTAGGCACAGGTCGAGAGGCAAGGGTATCCTTATAGGGATAGAGGAGGCGAGTTTGAAGATGTGGAACTGGAGTGTAGAACTGGAATGGTCCATGTGAGAGTTTATGGGAGGAATTTACACATCAGGAATGATTTTGCTTCCCTTTTGAATAGGGGAGTAGAAGAGATTTTTCTGATGTATGCGGGAAGCGAGTTCCATATTCTTGGTGCTGCTCCGGAGAATGCTCGGTCATAGGTTTTTTTCTTGCTGAAACGCGAGGTTTTCAGGAGTAGGTTATCGGTGCTCCTTGAGTGTCTAAGTCCCCCAGATAGGGTAAGTTTTTGGGATAGGTACTGGGGGGAATTGTGGTGTAGTGCTTTGTGAGTGATGCATGCCATTTTTAGGTGGATTCGAGCGTCATAAGGTAGCCAGTTGAGTGCTTTCTGGTGTGGCGATATGTGGTCATATTTCCTGGATCCAGTTAGGAGTCTTGCTGCGGCGTTGAGACAGGCTTTTAATGGGGCGGTTGAAATTTTGGGTAGCCCCGAGAGGGTGGTGCATCCGTACTCCAGCCTTGAGATGACTAAGGACTGAACTGCATTTTTGAGGTCCGGGTTCTCGATGAAAGGTTTCATTTTTCTAAGATAGCTGAGGTGAAAGCGTGCGTTTTAGCTAACAGGTTAATGTGTGTTTGCATGTTAAGGTTCTTATCTAGAGTAATTCCAAGTGATTTGGTGGAGTCCACCAAGGTTGGCTTGCAGTTTAGAGCAGTGATCAGCTTGGTCCATTCCTTTGTCTCCTGGGAATTATTGTGGGGGGGGAGATTAGAAGAAATTCTGTTTTTTGCGAATTTAGCTTGAGGAAGTTGGTCGATAGCCAGTGGACAGTCTTTTCGAGTGCTAGATTCATCGTCTTTATGTCTTCTATGGATGAAATCTTGATGTAAAGTTGAGTGTCGTCCGCGTACATGTGGTAGGCGATGTTTGCCTGCTGTAGTAGTTCGGTTAGTGGTTCGACATACAGGTTGAATAGGGTGGGGGATAAGGTAGAACCTTGTGGTACTCCTAGAGGGTTCGGTGAGGAGGGAGAAAGATTTTTGTTCACCATGAATGATTGCGTTCTGTTTTCTAGAAAGGATTTGAACCATTTAAGGACTGTGCCTGATAGACCCATCCTGTTTTCCAGTCTGCTTAGCATTTTGTCGTGATTGACCGTGTCGAATGCAGAGGAGAGGTCGAGCAGGACTAGTAGGCATGTTTCGTTGCGGTCAAGAGCTAGGAGGGCGTCGTCAACTATATGCAGAATGGCTGTTTCTGTGCTATGGCCAGGTCTGAATCCCGATTGGTGGATGTTCAGAAGATTGAAGTCCGTGATGTGTTGGTTCAGTTGTTGCTGAACACATTTTTCCAAGACCTTAGCTAGCATGGGAATGTTGGTTATGGGTCGGAAGTTATTGGGGTCAGCGTTGTTTGCTGTTGGTTTCTTTAGTATAGGGTGACTTGGCCAGTTTTTAGGCAATCCGGGATGTGACCTTGTGCTAGTGAGGCGTTGATGATTTTGGTCCAGAGAGGTGAGATGACTTGGTAGATGTGGGGAAGGCAATTTGAGGGGACTGGATCGTTGAAGTGGTTGTTGGGTTTGATAGTTGTTAAGGTTTTGGTGATGTCATTGAGATCATACAGTTTGAAAGAGGACCAGTGAGAGTCATTTTTGGGCAGAGGTAGTTCAAGTTGATCTAGGTTTACAACTTGAGTGGCCTTTGGGGTGGCTGAGTTAATTGCAGCTGTGCTGAGCTCGAGTTGGAGGGAGTTAGTTTTTGCTGTGAAGAATGAGGAAAATTCTTCACTACTAAGCTGTGATTTTACGGTCAAGAGTGTGGATTTGGCCAATTTGTTGGATTGTTCTTTAAGAATTTCAAAGAGTTTCTTTGGTCTATTTTTGGCATTGTCTAGCTCAGATTTGAAGAAGTCTTTTTTGGATTTTAGAATACTTTTGTTATAGGAGTTTCTGGCTTTCCGCAGTAGTTTAAGATGGAGGGGGGAGGGATGTTGTCTCCATTTCCGTTCCGAAGATCTAAGTTTACGTCTTTCTTCATTTAGGGCTCCGTTGAACCATGGGTTTTTGTCTTTGTCCGGAATTCTTTTGAGTTTTGGTGGGGCAACTTGATCCAAGATTTTAGTCATCGTGGAGTTGTAATGTGGCGCAGGAGGCAGAGCCAGCCAGCCCGATGCCGACTAAGGCAGTGTAGCATTCCTCTGCCAAGTCCTGGACTGCCTGAGCTCAGGAATGCCAGAGGCCGGTTCCTCTGCATTTGATCCCTCCGTGGGGTGTGCAGTAAGCCAACAGCCTAGTTGGCACCCTAAGCAGGTGCGGCCGCCAACAGTCAGTGGCTGTGGAGTGCGTGCCACAGGCAGCCTGTGGAGGCGGCCCAGTTAGTTCTGGGTGCAGCTTGCTGGCTTGCCTAGAAGGCCCTACTCTCTTTCAGTATTTTTTTGGTAATATGTCGGTGCCGTAACATTTGAGAATCTGATGCAGCATAGTAACAAGGGTGGAGGGATCCTAGGTTTTAGAGTGCTTTCTGGAGCTTTTGAAGTTTTTGGAGTCCTTGAGTTTGGAGTCTGGTCACCTGTCAGTCACACCAGCTCCCTCAACTCCATCAGTCCCTTAGTCCCGGGACATTTATTGTTCCTTCTGTAAGTCTGGGGCCTGGGAAGGGGTTAGAAAGGAAAGCACTCCAGTGAGTCTATAGTTGGAATACAGCTGTGGTGAGGTGTGTTTGCTTGTTGCTTTTTTGAGACACTTCTTTACATCATGAGGTCGGGCCACCCAAGGGGATCGCTACAGCTTCTGCTACAAGCACAGCCGCAAAAAAGGCGGAAGACCGCTAAGAAAATCCAAACCTGTTCCCAAAAGGACACATCACATGGTAATGAGATGAATCTTGAAGAACCGTCGGTCCATATTGGGGCAACATTAAGTTTGGATCATGCGACAAGGGCTCCTGACCAAGCATGTAAATCTAAATCTGTTACCGACTTTGGGTCTCAGTTTTCCCAGCCCAGCATTATGGAATATTTTAAAGAATCAGATAAAGTTTCATGTGAGGATGGGGTGTTTTTATCTGCACCTGCCCTAGCAAATATATGCTCACCAATAGTCCAGGCTATACGCGATGGTGTACTATCCCAGGGTGATGAAATACATGATTGCTTGCAACAGTCTGTTGATACTACTACTTTGTGTTTTAAAGCAACTGCTGTAAAAAAATGCCCCATTTGAAAGGGGGCATTCTCATGTAATAGTTGCTAAAGCCCAGGTCCATCATGAGCCTGTCTCCGAAGATTGTCAATCTAATAAACTCAAATTATGCTGCGTCACAAATGATCCATCCCCTACAGGCTGAAGATAAATATAAAGCTTGGGTTGTAACCAGCCGTCACAGGGAACCAAGTGAATGTGGTGTTTCTGTCATCTGTTTGGGCGAAATTCAATCCAATCATACTTTTCTAGATCTTCTATAGCTATGTCTAAGAATGAGAGAGTCTGCAAGAGTCTAGGTGAGTCCATAATCCAGTCGCCATCCGGAAATAATGGTGTAAATCCATTTAGTCCCGGAATATGCGACTGTGAACTAGTTCCTGATTCACATCCAACTGTAATTCCTCAAAATATTAAACTAAGAAGCTTTGATCAAGGGCTAAAGAAGTTAGCTCAAGTTGATAACTCCTTGAACTCTGCAGATCTTTCATTCTTGGATAAATATGATGTTCCTATTCTAGCGGAAGAGTGCCCCAAACACCAAAGTTCAGATAACAATGGAGTTTGGCGAAATTTGTTGAATACAGTGGATGCAATAACAACAGCGTCAAATTTTAATTCTAACAAGCTCGATATACAGGTGGATCTATTAAACACTCTAGCAGTTTATGTGGTGGGTATAGACACAAAATTACACGATCTAACCAATCTGGTGGTAAGAGCCCAGTTTGAGGTCAATAATCAACTAATCAAATGTACGGGTTCACATATACTAGATAATGTGTCTGAGCTCCCGACTATAGTAGGGTCTCTCATTGAGAAAGTTACAAAATTAGCGGTGAAGCGAAACTCAGAATTACCTCTTACTCTCCATAATGGTTTGGGATTAGGAGTAACTAGTGCAAGTACAAAGTTCCAACATACTCAGCGAGATGTTCCCACTGATATAACCGAGGTATTAGCAGGTGAAGTTGAGGATCCGAAAGGTATTTTGGGCTCCGCTACTGCAATAGATGAAATCCCTATTTTGCAAGGAAACACTAACATAAACAGAAATCAAGTCACTAATTCTATAGCCTTAGTTGATAGTTTTAATAGTGATCCTCCGCTGACAAAAAGGGCCAGGAAAGTGTTGCGTAATGCTCGGAATATTGCCAAGAAAACTATGGTCTCAGCAGCCTCAGTGGCCTCAGGGTCTGCTATTCTATCTTTAATCTTGCCAACCAGAAGCCACAAGGCCAGGATTGTTCTTATAAGGGTGCAGAAACTTCCTTTGATTCTACCCAGTCTAGTTATACGAATCTGGAACTGAAGAGAGAGGTACAACATTTTTTAAGAGGTAGTAAAAAGAGATGGAGACCGCTACCGATATGGTGACTACCAATATTGTGGGTTCTAACAATAGGGCAGTCTCTAAACAAAATGGCAATAGGACTCTGAAAAGGAGTGAGAGTAAGCAGAACAATGGAAATGCTAGTAGAGAAAAAGCCTGTTTTTTACAATCAAAGACAGAATCAATAATAAATAACGAGTCTACGCTCTTGCCTCAAGATCACGCAACACAGATCATGCATGAGGCCAGTCAAGCTGATGGGAGAAGTCCCTGTGTCAGCCAGAGATCACCACTTTCTAGAAGACACCAAATTAACAATTTAGCCAATGATAACAATCTAGGCCCAACAATACCTCTAAGGGCTATGATGGAAAACAAATCTTTTATCAATGTGAAACTAGTTTTTCACCGTTTACATGAATCCAGGGGCATTCATGATAGCCTTAATCGGAGCTCAATCTTAAAACTTATGTCAACCATCCCTGATCTATCATTTATTAAAACAACTGACCTCCTTTTGGTTCAGTTTAAACAAATACACTTTAATTCATCTTGTGAGTCTACCATAACAACCTGGACCACTAATGAAATAGTGAATAAAATCTTAGATGCAAGTTATACGCAGATGACACTATCTTGCTGAGTCAAACTCCGATAGACCTACAAAGATTGATTAATGCATTTTATGATTATATCCTAATGAATGGCCTGGAACTGAATGTCAAAAAAACTAAAATCATGAAAATTCGGCCAGGCAAAATCAAAGATCGTTTCATGGAGGGCCAGAGGGGGACGAATTAAAGTGGTAAAGACAAATAAATATTTGGGTATTTTATTTGACAATAGAGTCTCGTTTAAAAGTCATTTTAAAGATTTAAGGGCAAAAACTGCAACCTTAATTTATGCCTTTAAATGCTTGCAAAAAACTCTGAGATGTCTGCCATATGCCCATCTCCTCAAAGTCATGAGAGCAAAGCTACAGCCAACAATTACATACGGCTCGCCTATTACTAGGGGGGAAGATGCGAAACTACTAGACCTATTAATAATTAAGGCCTATAAATCAATCTTCGGGATCCCCAGATCAATTGGCCAGGCTGAAATCAGACTGGAGTTTGGCCTACAAGGACAGTCCATGGTTTCACAAGGGTCATTTTTTAAATGAATGTATTCTATGTTTTCATCTGACCCTGTTTCCCTTACGAAAATATGTTAGCAAGAAATAATTAATTCTGCCCATGCAGCCACTTGGCGATCTTATAGCTCAATATGTATTCAGAGTTTCGATTTGCAGATAGGGCTCACTGAACTGACAATGCTAAGTTTTAAACAATTCTTAAAAAACAAATTAAAATTAACTCATTTAATGCGGATAAAATAGCCTTAGCGTCTAAAACTCATTCATGGACTGTGATTAATTCACATCAGTCTCTACAAATCCAGACCTATTTGAACGCCCATTTTTGGCCCAAATAAAAGAAACATTTCTAAAAATAACATTGGGCATAAATTTAACCAAGGACGGTACACCGACCTCGATTCAGCAATGGCCAAATACTAAATGTAGACTGTGTGGATGGCCATGTGAAACTTTATTACACATACTATGTGCATGCCCTAGATTGCTTAAAATACGCCTCACACTTTTAAAACCTTTATTCCTTAAGGCATTGGTAAGATCAGCCCATCAGGACCTTATCTTATGTTTATTGGGCGAGTACATACTATTGCTATGTCAATTGACAAACTTTTTAGCTAATGCTGAGAAATTATTGGTACTCGCTATTTAAGGGTTGTCTGAAGGAATCACAAATCACATTGGCTGTTTTAAGGTAGCTGGCATCTGAATGATTTAGTGTCCAAATTACCACAGTAAGTAAGCCCTATGGGAAATATGTAAAATACTGATGCACTTTTACTGCTCATTTGCACAAAGGAACTTAAGGCTTAAAATTCTAGACCTAAGGCAACTTCAGATAATAGGTTTTAATCATACAGCGACAACTTATTGTTCATTTGCACATTGGTACGTATTGATATAGCTTGTGCACATTGGCACTTTATTGCATATTTGCACAATGTAATATAATGTTAATTGTTTTTATTGTACGTTTTTGGGAATGTAATGATACTATGTCATCAGTTTTAAGAATATATTGGGTTTGTTTAAAATATATGTTTATATGTGGTATTAGTGTTGTGTTTCGGCATGTAACCATAGTAACATTCTTTTTGTTTAGTCGCACATTGTCTAAAAAAACTGAGAACTGGGCTTCTTTTTTTATCGTTTTGTTTTAATGTCTTAATTGCAATGATTTTTGTTAATCAAGCAATAAAGAATCAATAAAATAAACTAGTTATGCTTGTCTTTTTCACAATAAATATGAAAGAATGTTCTGACATTTTACCTGTAAAATTTCTATGCTGTTGCCCAACTTTTATTGTAATATCTGTAAACATCTGTTTTCCACTGCAAATCTCAAGTCAGAACTATGACAATCCTCCTCTACTCTCAGTAGAAAAGTACCTAAAATGGCTACCCTTCCCAGTGTGCTCTTACTCATACTCCTGTACTTAATAAATCACAGACTTCCTTTCATCTTTTATTTTTGTTATATCACTCCTAAATTTATTTATTTATTTATTTTATTTAGCATTTATAAAGCGCCTGGTTACACCACTGGTGTGTCCCCGCGCTACAACTGCTCTCATCAGACAACTACACAAGAATAAAGCAGGACAAAGGGGCAGACGGAACAGGGGTCACGAAAAAAGCAAATAGTAGTTCAAAGTTGAAAGAGCCAAGTTTTTAATTTTTTCCGGAAGTGGCTCTCTGACGGTTCCGCATGGAGGAACAGAGGTAGGGCATTCCAATTTTTCGCTGCCAGGTAGCCAAAGGAACGTGTGCCCATTCGTGCTTTTTTTATCTTGGGAATTTTGACCAGGTACGTTCCGGTGGATCTGAGGTGTCGTTCTGGGTTATAAGGAATGAGCAAGTCCCGTAGATAAGACGGTCCTTTGTCCTGCAAGGAGCGGTGAAAGAAGCATAGCGTCTTGAAGAGAATCCTTTTCTGTATAGGCAGCCAGTGCAAGGAATCAAGGGCTTGCTTAGAGGAAGCTCTCCTGGGTAGACTCAGGACCAGGCGAGCTGCCGCATTCTGGATACACTGCAGCCTATGGAGACACTTTTTAGTTGCACCTAGATATAGGACATTCCCATAGTCTAACTGAGATGTGACAAGAGCATGGGTCAGGGTTTTCCTAGCGGATGGGGGGAGAATGTCCAAGGTTTTCCTTAAAATCTTCAGGGTGCCAAAGCATTTGCCTACAACTTTCCTGGTGTGAGTCTCGAAGGAGAGAGTAGAATCCAGCCAGACTCCTAAATTCTCTACCTCTCTCTTAGGGGTGGGAGCTGGGCCCAAGACTGGTGGCCACCAGGCTGAACACCAGATGGACGGAGTCTTCCCTACTACCAGTATCTCTGTTTTATTACCATTCAGTTTCAGGCAATTGCTTGTCATCCAAAAGGCCAAATCTTTTAGGCAGTCCGCAAATCTGCTGGCCGCTTGCACCGAATTAGGAGATAGCGTGACCACTAACTGCATGTCATCTGCATATGACACTATGGTGACAGCGTGTTTTTCCACTATCCTAGCTAAGGGGGCCACGTACAGATTGAAGAGGGTAGGACTCAAGATTGAGCCCTGAGGCACCCCTTGCAATAAAGAAATGTTGTTAGAGGTATGTGGAGGTTGTGTCACTTGAAAGCTACGGCCCTGCAGATATGAGGTCATCCAGTTTAAAGCTGCCCCGTCCAGACCACCCATCCTGTGACGGTGTAGAAGCAGCTTATGGGAGACAGTATCAAAAGCTGCACTCAGGTCCAAAAGGACTAGTGCAGTCATCAGGCCTTCATCTACCCGCCTGCGTATTGTCTCTGTAGCGAAGAACAGTGCTGACTCCATCAAGTATGTTGCTCTAAAACCTGATTGGGTGGGATGAAGTAGATTGTGTTTATTGATGTGTACCACCAACTGCGTATTTACCACTTTTTCGGCAATTTTATAGAAATAGGGAAGCAGTGAGACAGACCGCAGGTTTTCCAGTAGATTCCCATCTGCAGTGGGTTTTTTTTTCATGGGGGAGAACAATTGCTTGTTTCCATGTGTCCGGAACCACTCCTCCATGAAAGGAGATTTCTAACAACTGTTGCACAGAAGGTAGTATGGTGTCTAATGCTGTGCAGATAACTTTCGGCGTGGTTGGGTCTTTAGGGAGGCCTGATTTTATACCCAAAGCTACATTTTCCAGGTCTATCAAGGAGGGGAGGAGAAATACTGAAAGATGGTTTTCCCCCACTCCGGAATTTGTTCGGTTTGGTAGACAGTGCCATTACGGGCCTCAGCAGGAAAGGTGTCATAGATTTTTGATACCTTTGCTGAGAAAAAGCCGGCAATTTGATTGCATTGAATGGTCATTGTTTTTAACCCTTTCCTTGTTTCCTGTAAAGAAGCCCAATTTGGTAAGTTTTTTGTGGCTCTGTGGATCATCTGTGATGCTCAGAGGGGTCTCCTTGTAAATCTGCGGTGGATTCATGGATCCACACAGAAGCCCTTAAGAGCATTCAACATTTTGCTTTTAATACTTTTAATTTATGTTTCATTTTGTAAAATATTGTCAATTTCAAGATATACACTCTATTCTTTGCAATTTAAGTACACCAATCTGCTTTTCATGTCCACACTGCAGTCTCTTTTGTTCCCTCCCTCACACTCTTTTACCTCCATTTCCATAGTAACCATGTTTCAAATAGTCTCTGCCTACCAGTAGGTGAAACGTTTACAAGACCTTCTTCAAACAGCATACTAGCTTCACATTAACTGTGGCAGGTGTGGTTGACTGTTAGCAATTCCAACCATACCCCAAACAACAAAACATTTTTTTTATTTTTCCACAGCCAATCACAGAGGTAGTTACTTTTTTTGTTAAAGTAACTACCTAATTTTAGTTCCCCGCACATTTCCACCATCCAATCAAATATGTTATTTTATATTTTACTTGCTGTCCTCCCTTTTAGCTGCCTTTCATCTTCAAAACTGCCTCATTCTGCTACAGCCTTTTCCTGTGTGCTACTCCTGCTTGTCTCCAAAATGGTCAGAGTCTGGATTGTGGGCCATAGTTTTGTGTTTTGGGACAGACAGAGTGGCATTGACAGGGACCTATGTTTATCTGACGTAGACATTAATTGGGTTGGCCAGAGAGCAACTGGATTGCCAATATCCAGATCTCATGATTGTGCAAGGTGGTGGCAATGACCTAAGCACAATTGCTGAGATAGAACTGAAAATCCTAATGAAGTATACCTTTGGAAAATTAATGACACTTTTCCCACATACTGCCTTGGTGTTTTTCAACATTTACCAAAGACAAAAGTGGCAGTGATCAACCCAATTTTGTTTGCAGATAGAGAAAACCAGGAAGCACGTCAATAAAGCTGTTTCTGCATTTCTCTGAGACCCCTACATGGACTCTATATACCATAACAACTTACGCTTCAACATGGATTGAATATATCGAAAAGACAGAGTCCACTTCCCAGACACAGGCAACAGGGTGTTCATTAACAAATTAAAAGACTGCATCCTATTCTATATGTAATTATCATACACACACCATAAACACAAAGGCTCTTTTCAGAGCCAACCCTTTTCTCAAACACTGGTTCTTTTTGTTTTCAAAGCCTTTTTACCAATTTCTCACTCAGATCCGCATTTGTCATGGATCCTCAGCCACATTAGGGGGCTGCCAGCGATGTTGCAGGCAGATCCCCAAAAAAGGGCACATTCAATACGAAACAACAACACATTTATTACAGTGGATGTGTGAGTGGTTGTGTGAGTGGCTGTATTTGTGTGTGAGTGGTTGTATAAATGGGTGTGTGAGTATGTGAGTGGGTGTGTGAGTACCTGTGTGGATCTGTAGTGGGTGTGGGAGTGGTTCTTTGAGTCTCTGAGTGGATATATCAGTGACTGTACGGGTATATGAGAGTATGTGTCAGTGGCTATATGACTGTGTGACTGGGTATGTGAGTGTCTGTATGGGTATGTGAGTGTTGTTTTAGCTCCCTGAGTAGGTGTGTGAGTGGTGGTATAGGTGTGTGAGTGGTTGTGGGTATGTAAATGGGTGTGAGTTTGTGATAGATGGGTATACAAGTTGGTGTATAAGTGGCTGTGTGGGTCTCTGAGTGGTATGTTAGTGGCTGTATGGGTGTGTGAGAGGCTGTGTCAGTGGGCATGTGAGTGGCTGTATAAGTGGCTGTGTGGGTGTGTTCATGGCTGTGTGAGTGGGTGTGTGAGTGCCTGTTGTGTCATGTGTTCTATACAGGGCCTATTGTAGTTTTCCCTATGTTAGCCTAACTGTGCATGACACAGACCACATTAGCTTTGCACACGTTACTATATAAACACATTTCACAAGATCTAAAAAAAGATTTTAAGACGATCAACGCCCGCCCACAGAAGGATAGGGCCCTAGAAGATGGAACTGGGCTTAACTGTTTCAAGGAGATTAGCCTGGAACAGTCTCGACAAGCTATTCTAGCATGTAAATCAGGGTCCCCTCTCGATCCTTGCCCTCCAAAAATTTTTACATGCTCTCATTGACATCATAAACCCCATCATCAACAGCATAATTAACTCCTCTTTCAAACAAGCAAAAGTACCGGACAACTGGAAAATCGCATCGGTCAAACCCCTCCAAAAAAGAAATTACCAGACCCGACGACTCTCTCCAACCTAAGACCTATCTCGCTGCTACCAAGTCTGAGCAAAATCGCTGGGAAGCTAGTCAACATGCAATTAAACGCCTATTTGCAACAAGCTAACATTCTGCACCCCAAACAATCGGGTTTTAGGCCTGGACATTCAACAGAATCAGTGCTGCTCCATACATCAGACACCTTAAAATTTGCCTTAGATCAAGGTAAAAATGCAGTACTGATACTGTTGGACCTATCGGCTGCTTTCGACAGACAGACTTGTGGAGAGTGGCATCTCCCATAAAGCCCTGGCCTGGCTAATCTCTTTCCTGGACAACAAGAGACAAATAGTAACCTTAGGCAACTTCAAATCGACAGAAAAACAACTGCTCTCTGGAGTCCCTCAGGGCTCTGCCCTGAGCCCAACACTTTTAATCTTTACATGATACCGTTGCTTAACCTGATTGCATCCTTTGACGTCGAGTCCATCTCGTATGTAGATGACACTCAGCTAATTCTCACGCTTGACAAAAATTCCACAGCAGCTGAAGAAAAATTCCAGAACTGTCTATCAGCAGTCATGGACTGGATGAAATCAAACCACCTCAAATGCAACAGTCAAAAAACGGAGATTATGCTTCTTGGTAAATCCAACATCTTCATGCCCAAACAATGGTGGGCGACTGGCACAGCACCACCCTCTAACACAATAGACACTGTGAGAAATCTAGGTATCCGATTCGATTATGCACTGTCCTTTCACCAGCAAGCACTCTCGGTAGCGGGTATGTGCTTCCACGTGATAAAAACCCTCCAAATTTTTTTTTATCTACTTCCTATCACAGCCAGAAAAACAGTGGCAGTAGCCCTAATTCTGTCTCACTTGGATTACTGCAACAGCCTATATGCAGGAGCAAATAAGGTAGTGCTGAAAAGACTACAGACAGTCCAGAACACGGCAGTCCGGCTGGTATTAAAACTACCTAGGAGGTCCTCGGCCACAACAGCACTCAAAACCCTCCACTGGCTGCCCATACATAAAAGGATTCTCTTCAAAATCCTAGTAATATTTTCAGAACCCTCTAGAATACAGGACCCAAATACCTAAGAACCAGAATCAAACCATACATTACCCAACGGCTTCTGCGATCATCCTCGGAAAATCTCCTGGCACCCCAGCCTTCCACCTCTCATCTAGAGGAGGAAAGTCAATGGCAATCCTGGGAACAAAAGCATGGAATACCTTGCCCACCCATTTGAGACTGGTGCAGTCTGAACTCATGTTCAAGAAACTCTTAAAAACCTGGATATTTGCGGCCCCAGACCAGTTAGTGCTATCACTTATCTGACCTCTCTACCTGATGGTCCTTACTAATTCCTCACCACAGCCCCCGCCCAGTTTTCCGATAGCACCAAGATGCTCCCCAGAGTGAACGTTGCGCTCTATAAATATTATCATTCATTCATTCATTTGCTTTTGTGCAACATTATATTTTCACACAGAACCTGCAGTTGTGTTCTCAAGCTGTTCTTTCCTGGGATTAGTCTGAACAGCAGACAAGGTCAAACAACAATGTCCCTTGTTATTTTGTTCTGGTCAGGCACTCGCACCTAGACACAACACAGAAATGCAGCTGTTTATGTACATGTGAACCTTGTCATATAGGTATGCACAGCAATGTAACACAGAGAGAGAGAGAGACATATATTTTCTGTGAGAAGATCACTGCTCTATCTGAGATGTAGAATGTTCATCTGTGTATGCTAAGGTATGGGTCCACTGCTAAACCCAGAGATCTTTGCCGTATAGACAGTTTTGTGGAAGGGCAGGGGGTTAGGCTATTCTGTCTTATAATATGGCAGGGCGTTTCATATTATACGGTTTATTGACAATGCTGATGGTATTTTTGCTAAGCTGTTGTTTTCTGTTTGTGGCACGTATACTGCATTTCCGAGCACAATAGTTTACATAAACATTTCTCTCTTTCATATCTTATTCTGGATTAATACGAGCATGTGAGCGAAAGGGGTGTCCTTTCATTGCAATACCTGAGAGGGTCGGGAGAGTTGTGTTCTGAGGTATCAATTTGCTTGTTCCCCTGGGTAAGAGTAGGAGGGCAAGTGAGACACTATAGCTAGTCAGGCTCTGGCTTATGGAACTACTGAGGTGGTATGGTGAGTCCCTAACTACTGATGTTCTATGGCCCCAAGCATAGTTCCGTTCCTGAGTAGAATCCCTGCAACAGTTGGGTCTGTGAGAGGGTGTGTGAGTGTCTCTCTGGGACTGTGAGTGGATGCATCAGCGACTGTATGGGTATGTGAGAGTATGTGTCAGTGGCTATATGACTGTGTGACTGGGTATGTGAGTGTCTGTATGGGTATGTGAGTGTTGTTTTAGCTCCCTGAGTAGGTGTGTGAGTGGTGGTATAGGTGTGTGAGTGGTTGTGGGTATGTAAATGGGTGTGAGTTTGTGATAGATGGGTATACAAGTTGGTGTATAAGTGGCTGTGTGGGTCTCTGAGTGGTATGTTAGTGGCTGTATGGGTGTGTGAGAGGCTGTGTCAGTGGGCATGTGAGTGGCTGTATAAGTGGCTGTGTGGGTGTGTTCATGGCTGTGTGAGTGGGTGTGTGAGTGCCTGTTGTGTCATGTGTTCTATACAGGACCTATTGTAGTTTTCCCTATGTTAGCCTAACTGTGCATGACACAGACCACATTAGCTTTGCACACGTTACTATATAAACACATTTCACAAGATCTAAAAAAAGATTTTAAGACGATCAACGCCCGCCCACAGAAGGATAGGGCCCTAGAAGATGGAACTGGGCTTAACTGTTTCAAGGAGATTAGCCTGGAACAGTCTCGACAAGCTATTCTAGCATGTAAATCAGGGTCCCCTCTCGATCCTTGCCCTCCAAAAATTTTTACATGCTCTCATTGACATCATAAACCCCATCATCAACAGCATAATTAACTCCTCTTTCAAACAAGCAAAAGTACCGGACAACTGGAAAATCGCATCGGTCAAACCCCTCCAAAAAAGAAATTACCAGACCCGACGACTCTCTCCAACCTAAGACCTATCTCGCTGCTACCAAGTCTGAGCAAAATCGCTGGGAAGCTAGTCAACATGCAATTAAACGCCTATTTGCAACAAGCTAACATTCTGCACCCCAAACAATCGGGTTTTAGGCCTGGACATTCAACAGAATCAGTGCTGCTCCATACATCAGACACCTTAAAATTTGCCTTAGATCAAGGTAAAAATGCAGTACTGATACTGTTGGACCTATCGGCTGCTTTCGACAGACAGACTTGTGGAGAGTGGCATCTCCCATAAAGCCCTGGCCTGGCTAATCTCTTTCCTGGACAACAAGAGACAAATAGTAACCTTAGGCAACTTCAAATCGACAGAAAAACAACTGCTCTCTGGAGTCCCTCAGGGCTCTGCCCTGAGCCCAACACTTTTTAATCTTTACATGATACCGTTGCTTAACCTGATTGCATCCTTTGACGTCGAGTCCATCTCGTATGTAGATGACACTCAGCTAATTCTCACGCTTGACAAAAATTCCACAGCAGCTGAAGAAAAATTCCAGAACTGTCTATCAGCAGTCATGGACTGGATGAAATCAAACCACCTCAAATGCAACAGTCAAAAAACGGAGATTATGCTTCTTGGTAAATCCAACATCTTCATGCCCAAACAATGGTGGGCGACTGGCACAGCACCACCCTCTAACACAATAGACACTGTGAGAAATCTAGGTATCCGATTCGATTATGCACTGTCCTTTCACCAGCAAGCACTCTCGGTAGCGGGTATGTGCTTCCACGTGATAAAAACCCTCCAAATTTTTTTTTATCTACTTCCTATCACAGCCAGAAAAACAGTGGCAGTAGCCCTAATTCTGTCTCGCTTGGATTACTGCAACAGCCTATATGCAGGAGCAAATAAGGTAGTGCTGAAAAGACTACAGACAGTCCAGAACACGGCAGTCCGGCTGGTATTAAAACTACCTAGGAGGTCCTCGGCCACAACAGCACTCAAAACCCTCCACTGGCTGCCCATACATAAAAGGATTCTCTTCAAAATCCTAGTAATATTTTCAGAACCCTCTAGAATACAGGACCCAAATACCTAAGAACCAGAATCAAACCATACATTACCCAACGGCTTCTGCGATCATCCTCGGAAAATCTCCTGGCACCCCAGCCTTCCACCTCTCATCTAGAGGAGGAAAGTCAATGGCAATCCTGGGAACAAAAGCATGGAATACCTTGCCCACCCATTTGAGACTGGTGCAGTCTGAACTCATGTTCAAGAAACTCTTAAAAACCTGGATCTTTGCGGCCCCAGACCAGTTAGTGCTATCACTTATCTGACCTCTCTACCTGATGGTCCTTACTAATTCCTCACCACAGCCCCCGCCCAGTTTTCCGATAGCACCAAGATGCTCCCCAGAGTGAACGTTGCGCTCTATAAATATTATCATTCATTCATTCATTTGCTTTTGTGCAACATTATATTTTCACACAGAACCTGCAGTTGTGTTCTCAAGCTGTTCTTTCCTGGGATTAGTCTGAACAGCAGACAAGGTCAAACAACAATGTCCCTTGTTATTTTGTTCTGGTCAGGCACTCGCACCTAGACACAACACAGAAATGCAGCTGTTTATGTACATGTGAACCTTGTCATATAGGTATGCACAGCAATGTAACACAGAGAGAGAGAGAGACATATATTTTCTGTGAGAAGATCACTGCTCTATCTGAGATGTAGAATGTTCATCTGTGTATGCTAAGGTATGGGTCCACTGCTAAACCCAGAGATCTTTGCCGTATAGATAGTTTTGTGGAAGGGCAGGGGGTTAGGCTATTCTGTCTTATAATATGGCAGGGCGTTTCATATTATACGGTTTATTGACAATGCTGATGGTATTTTTGCTAAGCTGTTGTTTTCTGTTTGTGGCACGTATACTGCATTTCCGAGCACAATAGTTTACATAAACATTTCTCTCTTTCATATCTTATTCTGGATTAATACGAGCATGTGAGCGAAAGGGGGTGTCCTTTCATTGCAATACCTGAGAGGGTCGGGAGAGTTGTGTTCTGAGGTATCAATTTGCTTGTTCCTCTGGGTAAGAGTAGGAGGGCAAGTGAGACACTATAGCTAGTCAGGCTCTGGCTTATGGAACTACTGAGGTGGTATGGTGAGTCCCTAACTACTGATGTTCTATGGCCCCAAGCATAGTTCCGTTCCTGAGTAGAATCCCTGCAACAGTTGGGTCTGTGAGAGGGTGTGTGAGTGTCTCTCTGGGACTGTGAGTGGATGCATCAGCGACTGTATGGGTATGTGAGAGGGTGTGTGAGTCACTGTATGGGTGTGTGAGTGGGTGTATGGATGTGTGAATGGTTGTATGGGGTTGAGAGGGTGTGTGAGTAGGTCTGTGAGTGGGTGTATATTTATTTAATTGGGGTTGGGAATCATGGATCTGCAGCTTATTCACATGGGTGGTCATGCTGAGTGCCGCGGTGGATCTGCGGATCCTCCTGCGCCCATGTTTTTCCACAATTTCTTCCCCTTGAGGGGTCCCTTACAGACCTCTCCATCAGCCCCATGGGGTCAGGATACCTCTATCCTGACCCCTTATATCCTATGTTTACTTTATCCCCCCTGTCGGAACAGTGTCCTGATTCACAAAATGGCTGATGTAACTTTCCTCTCAGGTTGTGGCCAGCCAATCACTGCGTAGCTGTTGGTGCATGGATCTATGTCTCTAGATATACATAAATCTTTTTCTTTAATAACGCCAAAACTGCTAAACAGATTTTCACCAACTTACAAAAAGCGCTCTTTCTTGTTCAAGATCTAGCTTTCTGCCAAATTTGGTGTAATTTTGTTCAGCAGTTCGGGCTCTAGTTGAGTCTAAAATCTCTACAGGATATTGCATTGGGAACAAGCATTTTGGGACCCCCCCTTTTTCTCAGCCCTTGCTTGACGGATCACCCTGAAAATATCCAGACAGCAGCTAAAGTGAATGGCAAACTAGTTTTGAAAATTGTGTGAAGATTCATTAAACAGCGCTAAAGGTATTAGCAAAACCGCCAGTAGGTTTTATATATATACCATCTTTGGAGGAATGCTGTGAAGCAATATAAGGCAGAGGAGCTGCCATGGATGATAGTATCATGGGTCTGTTTAGCCTGCATGTATAAAGTTTTTAAACAGAACGATATTCTGACGGCTATCTTTTAAAAGTACTTTATGTGTCTGTTTACGGCAAGTGATTTGATGGCCCACTGGGGCTCTTTAAACTGTTTGCCACTACAAGTACCATCATGCATGTCGACCCACGAGAGTACCTTGAAAAACAAGGAGAGGGGCCCCCCTACTCAAAAAGGGACAGGGCATCAAACAGACTAACCAGTCAAAAAATGAATATCCCTTTAGAGACACTGGATCAAACACATAATCATAATCGAATACACTTCACTTACAATCACATTCAAATACACCTCACCAAGGGAACACACTGACTCTGGATGTAAGAACACTTATACACTTATTTAATAAAATTTCAGACAATTTTCAATAAAAACATACTATAAAATACACCATAATACATTCAGAGAAATATAATTAAAAACATGGTACATTCCAATTTCATAAAATATTTGAATAGAAACAACCCCCCAGAAAAGATTATTATGAGACCCTCAAATTTGTCATCTGGTCCTTAATTTGAAACAATAGACAGCACACCGCAGAAGAATACATTCTCTGTCACCGTCTGTTTCCGTCTTTCACAAATTTAACTTAAGCCTCAGCGTCGACACATTTCGGTGGATGAACTTGATACGGCCACCTCATCAGGACAAACCCATAGATAAATCTTCTTCTTCTGTTTATGTTACACAATATCCCTATTTTATAAAAAAGGGGACATTTTGTCAAACAGGAAAAACCCATCTCAACCATAATACTACAGCTCTCCCACTCTGTACCGTTCATGTTTTTAAATTTTTTAATTTATATATAGACAATGGAAGAGCTTTACACAAAAGTGCCCATAATAAGTGCTCCAACATCCATTGGTGAGTTTCCCGCAAGCTCAACTACATACCGCTTTCATCACCCGTATGCAACACCTAATATGTGTCCAATTCATGCTCATACCAAATGCCTCCCAAATAACTCACCGGTGCAACGCACTCAGTAATGGGCCGTATTCCAATTGGACAACCAGCTTGATAATGACTCAACGTCTCTATAAATCAAATGATACAAGCATATCTTTATTTTGATGGCAAAATAGGGAAAGAGGAAACCCCGAGTGGACAAATACCACTGTGGGTTAGATTTATAACTATCCCTGTAAATAGACCTCGTTGTTGGAGGTCAACATACCTTATCAACAATGCGTGAAACGTCTATATTCTAAGGTTCAAGTCACACTCCCATCCAGGACATGTACCTTTCTATTTGGCAAATTACGCTCCCATCCAGGGTATGTGCTTTTCTATTTGGCAAATCCCTGTTACAGAAAAAGAGAGAAGGAACCCACATTTCAGTGAGTGGGGCTATCTTTTTTTTTTTTGTTGAAACTTTTATTTAATGATTTTCCCAGCAAAAACAATCATATCATCTTGAGATCCACAATTATACACAATTCTTCACTGCATTGTATTACACTGCATACTGTAACCCAGAGTACATACTTGGTAGATCATGGAAAAGAAGAATGAAGGATAGCGAGTACAACATCACTGCGTAGTGGTGGGCTCTGGGTCTGTTTGCGAGCTCACTGACGCCTGTTCTAATAGGTACAACTTGAATGACTGCCAGATGTCTAGAGGGCGGGAGGCAGGGGGTTGTAGCTGGGGGTATAGTTCAGTGTTAGTGTTACAGTAGGTCATGCTATGCAACCAGCCCTTCATCGTGGGGGGGCGTCTATTACCCCAGAACTTGGCAACTTCTTTCTTGGCCAATAGTAGGGCAAGGGCGCAAAAACGCCGGCATGATTTGGGGAGATCACCTACATATCCCAACAGAGCCATGAGGGGGGAGGGGGAGATGGGCCGGTCCAACATTGAAGATATAGCCTCAAAAACTTTACCCCAGAACAGGGTCACCTTAGTACAGGACCATGCCATGTGCGCAAAATCCGCCAAGGGGGCCTTACAGTGGGGGCAAGCGTGGGGTCTGGCGGAGTCCATGCGGTGAACCATGCATGGTGTAACGTATGCTCACCTGAGGAATTTAAAATGTAACAGTTTATGCCTGTAATTAAAAGAAATCTGATGGGTTTGTTCACAACAAAACAACCATTGAGCGTCTGATAGGGGTTGGCCCAGGTCGCGCTCCCAAGTCAGCCTCAATTTCAGGTCCCTAGGAGGAAGGAGTGCAATAGCCGCTTTATACAATTTAGACATCAAGTGTTCACCACTGACGTCCTTAATGAGAAGGGACAATGGGGGAAAGTCAGGCGGCTCTATAGGCGAAGAATAAAGTGGTCTAGAAAGGAGGCGTCGGAGAAGCGGGCGTCCTCACAGCGCGAAAAAATGTGATTGTTCGGGAAGAGATCTCCAAAGGTCTCCAAGTTAAACTTCGAAAGTGTGCGCTGTACTACGGCCTCCTTGGTGATGGGAATCCAAAGGTTCCCGGCCAAGTGAAGGGATGAAGAGTAAAGCAGTGCCGGCCCTGTAGTGCGGGCCAGTTGTTTCCATGCCCAGCTGATTGTGGAGAGTGTCTGCAAATCCTGTGGGTCGCGCAGGACTCCCACAGGCAATAGTGCGGAAAGGGGGGAGGGGAGGGCGAGGTCAGCCTCTGGCCTAATATACGGAATTCGTGCATCAGCGTAAAACCAGTGGCGTGAAAAACTACACTGCGCAACCAAATAATAAATGTGGAAATCAGGCACCCCAAAGCCCCCTCATTCAAAGGGCAAAGTGAGGGCGTCCCAGCAGACTCTGGGCTGGCCGCCCCCCCCATACCAGGTGCAGAAGGTGAGAGCGGAGAGTCGCAAATAATCTCTGATACAATGGCATAGGAATATTTTGAAACAGATATAGGAATTGCGGGAGCACGACCATTTTGATGAGGGCCATTCTGCCAGCCATAGAGAGGAGAAACTTTAGCCATCTGTCAATGCTATCGGAGAGTTTCGCCAAGGCCGGCCCGTAATTAAGTTGAACAATTTGTAATTGGTCTCTGTGAATGTGTATGCCAAGATACTTGACAGATTCGTCACACCACTTAAGGGGGAATTCCGAGGTGCAGTTGCACCGGGCGTCAGTCAGGGGGAATACCTCAGACTTATCCCAGTTGATTTGCAGCCCTGACAATGCACCAAATCGGATGACTTCGTGAAGGATCGGATCTAAATTGTCATCTGGTTGACGAACATAAAGAATGACATCATCCGCATAAAGAGTAAGCAATAGGGGTCCCGTGTTAAATTGAGTACCCCTATGTCGGTGTTTCTCCAAAAGATGTCGGACAAGGGGGTCCATTGCAAGGATGAAGAGAAGGGGGGAGAGGGGACAACCCTGCCGGGTCCCTCTGGACAACTTGAAAGGGGGTGAAAGAATGCCATTCAACCGAATTCTGGCGGTTGGACCGGTGTATAATAACAATATAACCGATATGAACCCAGGAGGAATGCCGAGCCGTTCCAAAGTAGCTCTAAGGAAGGGCCATTCCAGCGAGTCAAAGGCTTTCTCGCCGTTCAATACGACCGCTGCAGCCGGAAGAGAAGGGTTAATACGGTGAAGAGTGGCAAACAACGTGCGCAAGTTCAGCGCGGTAGACCGACGGGGAATAAAACCCGACTGTGCCGGCGATATCATCGTGTCGACAATCAGGGAGAGCCTGTTGGCTAGCATTTTTGCTAGGATTTTGTAATCAAAATTCAGCAGCGAGAGGGGCCTGTATGATTCACACAGCTGTGGATCTTTGCCGGCTTTAGGGAGGAGTGTGACTACCGCTTCCCGCAGCGTGGGGGGGGAGCTCACCGCGCTCAATGGCCTCCTGAAACAAATGGATGAGATGTGGGGCAAGGGTTTTTTAATTTTTTTATATAGAAGCAGCCAGGGAACCCATCAAGGCCAGGCGCTTTTCAGCCGTCCATGTCTTCGATGGCTTGAAGCACTTCATCAACCGTAAACGGCGCAGCAAGAAAATCTCTGTGCAGCCTATCTAGTCACACCAGGGCAACCTCATCTAGATAAGCATTACTGGCAGCGGGGTTAGGGTCAGCTCTGGTCTTGTAAAGTTCCTGATAGTATGCAAACACCTTGTCAGTGATACCAGTGCAGTCAGTGATCAGTTCGCCCTGAGAACCGGACAGAGCGGTAATGTATGAGGGCCCGCGATTGGGGTGAATCAACCTGGCCAGTGTGCGCCCAGGGCGCTCCCCCTCCCCGTACCATCGGGCTATGGCGTACTTTCCAAGAAAGTGAACCTCCCTATCAGCCGCTTCCTGAAAATCGGTCAACAGTGTTGCCCTTCGTCGCATGTCGGGCACGAAGCGCGAAGTTTCCAGGATCGCGTCCAGGGCTACCAGCTGGGTCTCAATCCCTGCCAAAGTGCGGCGGAGGTCCCTTAAAATACCAGCGCTCTTGGAAATACATATCCTCCTAATGTAGGCTTTGAAAGCCTCCCAGAGCGTGGCCTTAGAGTCCACAGTGTTCACATTCAACTTGAAATACTCTTCGACCGCAGTGTGCAATTCCGCTTAAAAAACGGTGTCCCGCAGGGCCATCTCGGGAAATCGCCATTGCCCCATCCTGTTCCCGACCCCAGGAATCTGTAGCCCCAGCGCCACTGGAGAATGGTCCGATAGTGTACGCGGATGGTGGGAGACAGAGCGTGACCAAGTGGCCACACCAGAAGTGAATAACCAGTAGTCCAAGCACGTCCAGGTGTTGTGTGGGGCTGAGTAGTGTGTGTATGCAGGTTTCACTGAGTGCAAATGACGCCACGCATCAGAGACGCGATAGGCATCAATCAGTGTTGAGAGAGTTCGCCTGGCCCTGGGTTTGGAGTCAGGGGAAGTAGAAGTGCTGTCCAGCTGGAGATTTAGCACGATATTTAGATCCCCCCCTAGGATTTTGTGGTCAACCCCCATAGTGTCGATCCGTGAATGGAGCTCAGCAAAAAACTCTGGACTGTCAACATTGGGTGCATACACATTAATCAGGAGTAAAGTGTGTCTGAGGAGCCATCCCTTAACCCTAATGTGTCAACCCTCCTGGTCAGAATAAACCGCCACAGTTCTAAATGGAATCCGCTTGTGTACCAGGATTGAGACCCCCCTTGAATAAGTACTGTACCCAGCGAAAAACCTGTTGGGGCCCCAACCAGTGGCAAAGCTTGGAGAGGAGTGCGGGGGGAGGTGCGTTCCTGGAGAAAAGCCACATCTGCCTGATGGCGCTGCAAGTAATGAAGCACCTGCTTGCGTTTACGGGTGTCATTAAGCCCTCGGATGTTCCAAGATACCAGCGTGATGTTCACAGAGTGGTGTGTACTACCTAACATTAATGAGAGTCTGGGCAAAGCTAAATAGTGGATCACAAGACAATCTAGCTAGTGTAATGAAATGGTCAAAGAAGAAAAATAAAGGAATCAATACCCCACAACAATCCCACCCCTCACCCATCCCTGTACACATTACGTAGGGGAAATCCCAAATCCCAAATGTAACCATGACAACCAATACAATATTCAAACCATACATTACGAAACCGGTGCACCTAGCACAGGGGGGAGGCAATGCTCCAAACAGTCCCCGGGCATACCGAAGAGTCAGTTATAGAATTCGTAAAGGCACACAGCCAGCGGCTCCAAAAAGATCTGTAAGAGAAGCACAACAGAAAGAGAAATAGACAGAAAGGACTGATCATATCCACACATTGAAACAGCGAAGCACTATCCATGCGCAGAAAACAGCTCAGAGCTTGCACCAGAATCAGGAATGCGGAGGGAACGGTCCGTTTGGGTGATCTGTTCGGCAGGGAGTTATTCGACCGGTGCCTGAGAAGCTCCTGCACCTCGGCCGGGGAGTCGAATATCCTGGATCTCCCATCAAAGTCCACATTCAAGCGCGCTGGGTAGAGCATTCCATACGGAGGCCTGCTTTGCGAAGAGCAACCTGGACCGCCCCAAACTTGCGACATGCCTCCTGGACCATTGCAGTGAAGTCTGCATACAAGGAGACAGATGAACCCTGCCAGTCCAGAGAATCCCGCTCTCGGGCAAGGCGCAGTGCGGTGTCCCTGTCCCTGAAGTTGAGGAGGTGTGCCATGATTGGACAAGGAGGGCACCCCGGAGCTGGACGGGGGCCAAGGGTGCGGTGTGCCCTTTCGACGACGAAGGTGGAGGTGAAAGAGTCCCATCCAAACAGATCACTTAACAGGCCCTCAACAAACCCATCCAACCGCCCAGTGTTTGTGGACTCCGGAATGCCCACAATTTGTATATTGTTGCGCCTCCCCCTGGCCTCCAAATCCTCATTCTTCATGGCCATGGTCTTGAGCACCCTCTCCATCCGCTCAAGGCGCTTAGTCGTTTGAGCAGAGCCATCTTCGAGGTCAGAAACCCTGCCCTCCACAGTGTCCAACCGTGCGTCGTGGTTATCAAGCCTAGCCCCCATCGCATCCAGTCTCCTATCCAGGGCATCAAATCTAGTGTCAAGGGCCTTGAAGCCGGCTCACAATTCAGCCATCAGGGCCTCATTACCATGCACTGCTGGTTGGGGAGACCGCGGCACCCCCATCCGACATGGTGGGGCCTGGAGGGACAGCGCCGCTGGCAGCCTTCTCAAAAGGTAGCTTCCTTTGTTTAGAGTCCGCCTTTCCCATGACCGTGTAAGAAGGAAGCAAAAACTGCACGGGGGAGACCTGAGAAAGCAGGAGGAGGGGAGGCGGAGAGCGACGCGGCCCAGTGGGTTGAAGCTGAGTTAATCAGACCGGTGGTATACAATATACAAGGGGGGAGACCACCTGTGCTGGGGTGCCACCCAAAGAAAGGAGGAGTACACAGTAGAGTCCGTGCCGGGGCCCAACGGCCAGTGTGTGGCTTAACAGGACGTAATGCGGCTTTGCGGTGGGCACATTATGCAGGTGTGAAGGATCCGCAGCCACCCCACTGTAGCAAGGGAGGAGCCCGGGCGCCGAGCGGCAGGTAGGCGGTGCGATGGGTGTGCCAACGAGGCCCCCACCATGATACAGCCGGGCTGCCAGCCCCCAGACCCACCCGTGGACCCTGTCACCATGGGGCCTTAGGGGGTATCGGGCGGGGCTCTGTGCACTAGCAGAATCGCACTCACCGCTCGAGGCCACCCAGGGGCATGCTGTGCATCCGTCTGATGCGTGGGATACTGGCTGGGCAGGGCCAAAAAGCCTCGCGCCTCTTCACGCAGATGAAGTTGTAGCTCCGGTGGGCCAAAAGGGTAAATCGAGGCCCCGGCTCCTCTGATCCCACCAGGCCCCTCCACGCAGCTCGGCGCTAGGGCAGCCCCCTGTCATTAGGGAATGAGTGAAAAGGTTCGGCGGCGACCGGAGCAGTCGCAGAAATCAGGGCAGCTCATGGTGCAGCGAGTCTGTATCTGGAGCCGCCAGGAGGGCCAGTTCTTCCGGGGACTTGAGCGGAGCTGCAGATGTACGCGGCCATCATGGCCCGTGGTCCGGCCACGCCCCCCGTGAGGGGGGCTATCTTATGCATGACAGTCAATACTCTCTGCTACACCCACTTATCAATACCTGCTTATGAACGTCAGGGATCCCACATGGACCCTGCGATGGAAAATATAAATCTTTTTCCTTTTTCTTTTCTTTATCTTTGTCTTTATCATCTTGTTATATCCGCAACTGTAATATGAGGGGAGAAAGCAGAACGGGTTGAGGATAAGCCTCTACTCCCCTATTATGCATGACGACAACATCACGTTGTAAGTGCCCCCGTAATCTTACCTGTGATTTCTTACGGCTCACTTGTATTGAGGACCTGATCATCCTCCCCGGTCTTCCTATCCGGCAATTTCATTGTGATTGAAGGACCCGCGCTTTCTATATGTGCGATACGTCACCATACATACGTGCTAATTGTACGTCAGACATGACCATGTGACTATGACGGTCTACTTGGTCCCACCATCTTAGAATGGTAAAGTTGATTTATAGGACATGGATACCTTACTTATGTCGAGAGGTGACTCTCATACATATAGAGGGGTAGCCCTCAAAGTCCAAACCCGCATCATCCTATGTAGGTGAGTAGTACATAAGAACAATCGAACCAGAAGCTTCAGTTATATGCCCCCGATATTAAAGGAGTTTGCCTGCTCACCTATTTGCTTATTTACTCTGCACTATTATCACTAACACCTAAATAGTAACATAGAGATCATTGTGAACCCTGAGCAAAGACTGTGGTATAACCAACAGCTCACCGCAGTCTAATTTATTAATTTCATCCAGTCCTCTCTTGTATTGAGTCCCTTCTGTACAGTGTTTAATCTAGAAATGTACCATTGTTCCCTATTCTTTCTTTTAGTTTCCAAATTACCCCCTCTCCTATTTCCAGTTATCTTCTCTAAGATAAACCACTCTAATTCTGTATTTTTATGTTTGAGGGTAAGGTAATGGTCAACTAACTGGGCATTCTGTTTATTTGTTTTAAGTGCCGACCTATGTTTCAGTAATCTCAGCCTCAATTCTCTACCTATTTCACCTACATATGCTAACCCGCATGGGCAGCGTAGCACATATACTACATTCGAGCTTCTGCAATTATTCAAACTTTTGGATGTCAACGTGTGTCCATTATATACAAGAGTTTTTGTCACTAAACAATGGTCACATATTTAACAACTCCCACATTTTTTGTTTCCTAACACTCTTCCCTTTTGTAACGTGCTTTGTTGCATGGGTTTAGCCTCCCTGTATGTGTGAACTAAGCTCTTGCATAGGTTATGATTGCGCTTAAACGCAAAAAGGGGCTTGCACAATTTTACTTCCTCATTTTCATTCAAAATATTCCAGTTTGAGTTTACTATGTTTTTTATTTTGTTGCTGACATTAGAGAATTGGCTAACAAATACTATTCTATCGTTTACAGAATCCATCTTATTATTGACATGGCTCTGATCTAGCATGCTCTCCCGGTTGTAAAACCGTGCTCTTTTAAATGCAGGTTTTATCAATTTTAAAATAACCTCTATCCAGGGGTTTATCCTTTAAGGTCTCTGAGTGCTTATAGAAATCTCCAAAGATGAGCAATTCCTCCTCAACCAGAGGAACTGCCCAAATGGGATGTTGTCTCTTTGTGCTTTGGGGTGATAGCTCTTATAGTGTAAGAGTGTGTTCTTATCGGTCGGCTTGGTGAAAAGCTCGACTTCCAAATGCCCATTGACATTTTTGATGGAGATATCAAACAAATTCACTGAATGGTTTTCATAGGCTGCCATGAATTTTAAATTCGGATCCCCCAGATTGAGCCACTCTACAAATTGCACCGGATCTGACTCTTGCCCCTCCCAGATAAAGAGAATATCATCAATGAAGCGATGCCAAGATACGATGTTTTCATAAAAAGGATACGCTTCATTGAAGATATGCTTGTTTTCGAAGTTCCCTACATAAAGACAGGCCAGACATGGGGCACATGTGGCCACCATACTGGTCCCTTTGCATTGAAGATAAAGGTCCTCACCAAATAGAAACATGCTATTTTTCAAAACAAGAGTGATACACTGCATAATAAATTCTTTATTCGCACCTCTGGTGTCTTCCTTCGTTAAAATATCTTCAATCACCGTAATGATCTAATTCTGTGGGATATTAGTATATAATGCTTCTATTTTGAGGGTCACTAAAATCTGATTGTGATTGTTAAAAATAGTGCCCTTGACAATAGAAATGATGTGAGCAGAATCCCTGATGTATGACTTTTGTTTAAGAACTAATGGCTTCAGGAAGCTATCAGCATACTTACTGAGGGGCTCCAGTAGGGACCCCATACAGCTTACTATTGGCTGCATGGAAGGATTTCTATCATTCTTGTGAATTTTAGGCAATCCATAGATTGCTGGAATAATGGCATTGTCGTTCTTGAGGAATTTATATTCCTCCAAACAAATCCATTCATTATCACTAGCTGTATTTAACAACTCGTTAACCTGATTTTTTAACATCTCCAACTTCTTCCTTGGGACCTTGGTGTAGTGATCCCTGACCTCGAGTAATTCCAGCATCCTACTCTCATAGTCACTGGTGTCAAAGATCACTACACCACCCCCTTTGTCAGCCGGTTTGATGGTAAGACTGACATCATTTTGTAAGGCTGCCATCGTCAATCTGTGTTCCCTCGACATGTTATTATAATCAGGATGTGCATCTCTAACAGCTTTCTTAATATTCACATTCACCTCTACTACTTGTTCAAATGTGTCTACATTTTTGCTCACCTGGTGTATAGAGGGTGTAAAAGTGGATCTCTCCTTTAAACCTGAAATATTGTCTTTTCTCACAAATTCCCTGCTCTCAAAAAACCTCTTGAGAATAATCTTCCTAAAGAATGCCTTTAGGTCTTTCTCCAAGTTAAATTTATTAATGTTAGCTGTAAGGGCAAAACTAAAGCCTCTCTCCAGTACTTCTTTCTCTACATTCGCCAGAGCCCTTTTGGATAAATTTATGATGGGGAACTTTTTTACCGCCAGTACCTCTGATTTCGAGTCTTGAGATATTCTTGAGGTTGAGTCCTCATGTACTGGCCCCTGCCCTGATTTGTTTTTATCCTCGTCCTCCTCCTTTGGCAGTGATCTAAAAAATCCTCATATTTGCCATTGGAGGCCGGTCCACTCTGCTCTAATCTGAAAGGTCCCTCTTTATCACTACTGGACCCCGAGGTCTCAGAGAAAGTGACCATTTTTCTCCCACCCCTTGAATAGGTCGGTCTTTGGTCATAATGTCTTTCCCCTCTTTGTTCTCCATGCTGTTGGAAGTAGTCCTTGTTGGTATATGGGTATACAAGTTCTAAACTAAATTTATTAATATCCTTCTTTAATTTAATGGTTTTTTTGTTAATGAGGTATTCTTTTACCCATTTACTTCTTGATTTAGCTCATGCAGTCATTTTTTGGCGTCTTCTAATACTGTACTTTCGTTGAGGATCCGTTCTAAATCCTCTATTTCCTGTTTCTCCAAAATTATCTTTTCCTGAGCTGTTTCAATGATTAACAGGATCCAATCGCGACTACATCCATTGGCAATTTGGGTCTAGGTTTCTAAAAAGTTCTTATTCTCCACAAATAGACCCGGCTCATTGCGGAATTGTAGTCCAATTGGAATAACGCCGGACTTCAAATATTCAATTAAGAACTCTGCATGTAACTGTGTCCTGAAGAGCTTTTTCTTTAAATTCAGGGCCTTTCCCCATTTATCATTATTACTTGTAACAATTGTAAATTTGTTACCATTCTTTGAGCTCGTGCCAATAATGTTGTTGAATTGGTCTTCCGTAAACCCAAAGGTTTTAAATGGGTCCATAATTTAATGCTTAATTCAATCTATAATGCTGTTAAAAAACAGTCGTCTCAGAGAGAGCTCTCCAACCCGAGGGTTGTACAAGGAACCTTGAAAACAAGGAGAGGGCCCCCCCTACTCAAAAAGGGACAGGGCACCAAACAGACTAACCAGTCAAAAAATGAATATCCCTTTAGAGACACAGGATCAAACACAGAATCATAATCGAATACACTTCACTTATAATCACAATCAAATATACCTCACCAAGGGAACACACTGACTCTGGATGTAAGAACACTTATACGCTTATTTAATAAAATTTCAGACAATTTTCAATAAAAACATACTATAAAATACACCACAATACATTCAGAGAAATATAATTAAAAACATGGTACATTCCAATTTCATAAAATAATTGAATAGAAACAACCCCCCAGAAAAGATTATTATGAGACACTCAAATTTGTCATCTGGTCGTTAATTTGAAACAATAGACAGCACACCGCAAGAGAATAAATTCTCTGTCCCTGTGTGTTTCCGTCTTTCACAAATATAACTTTAGTCTCAGCGTCGACGAGTTTCGGTGGATGAACTTGATACGGCCACCTTCATTAGGACAAACCCATAGATAAATCTTCTCCTTCTGTTTATGTTACACAATATCCCTATTTTATAAAAAAGGGGAAATTTTGTCAAACAGGAAAAACCCATCTCAACCATAATACTACAGCTCTCCCACTCTGTGCCGTTCATGTTTTTAAATTTTAAAATGTATATATAGACAATGGAAGAGCTTTACACAAAAGTGCCCATAATAAGTGCTCCAACATCCATTGGTGAGTTTCCCACAAGCTCAACTACATACCGCTTTCTTCACCCGTATGCAACACCTAATACGTGCCCAATTTATTCTCATACCGAATGCCTCCCAAATAACTCACCTGTGCAGCGCACTCGGTAATGGGCCGTATTCCAATTGGGCCACCAGCTTGATAATGACTCAACGTCTCTAAAAATCAAATGATACAAGCATATCTTTATTTTGATGGGAAAACAGGGAAAGAGGAAAACCCTGAGAGGACAAATACCACTGTGGGTTAGATTTATAACTATACCTGTAAATAGACCTCGTTGTTGGAGGTCAACATACCTTATCAACAATGCGTGAAACGTCTATATTCTAAGGTTCAAGTCACACTCCCATCCAGGAGATGTACTTTTCTATTTGGCAAATCACGCTCCCATCCAGGGTATGTGCTTTTCTATTTGGCAAATCCCTGTTGCGGAAAAAGAGAGAAGGAACCCATATTTCAGTGAGTGGGGCTATCTTATCCATGACAGTCAATACTCTCTGCTACACCGACTTATGAATACCTGCTTATGGAAAGTCAGGGTTCCCACATGGATGCCGCGATGGAGAATATAAATCTTCTTCCTTTTTCTTTTCTTTATATTTGTCTTTATCGTCTTGTCTTATCCGCAACTGGAATATGAGGGGAGAAAGCAGAACGGGTTGAGGATAAGCCTCTACTCCCCTATTATGCATGACGACAACGTCACGTCGCAAGTGCCCCTGTATTCTTACCTATGATTTCTTACGGCTCACTCATATCGAGGACCTGATCGTCCTCCCCGGTCTTCCGATCCGGCAACTTCATTGTGATTGAAGGTCCCACGCTTTCTATATGTGCGATACGTCACCATACGTAAGTGCTAATTGTACGTCAGACATGACCATTTGACTATGACGGTCTACTTGGTCCCGCCATCTTAGAATGGTAAAGTTGATTTATAGGACATGGATACCTTACTTATGTCGAGAGGTGACTCTCATTCATATAGAGGGGTAGCCCTCAAAGTCCAAACCCGCGTCATCCTAAGTAGGTGAGCAGTACATAAGAACTATCGAACCAGCAGCTTCAGTTATATGCCCCCGATATTAAAGGAATTTGCCTGCTCACCTATTTGCTTATTTACTCGGCACTATTATCACTAACAGCTAAATAGTAACATAGAGATCATTGTGAACCCTGGGCAAAGACTGTGGTATAACCAACAGCTCACCGCAGTCTAGTTTATTAACTTCATCCAGCCCTCTCTTGTATTGAGTCCCTTCTGCACAGTGTTTAATCTAGAAATGTACCATTGTTCCCTATTCTTTTTTTTAGTTTCCAAATTACCCCTCCCCTATTTTCAGTTATCTTCTCTAAGATAAACTACTCAAATTCTGTATGTTTATGTTTGAGGGTAAGGTAATGGTCAACTAATGGGGCATTCTGTTTATTTGTTTTAAGTGCCGACCTATGTTCCAGTAATCTCAGCCTCAATTCTCTACCTGTTTCACCTACATATGCTAACACGCATGGGCAGCGTAGCAAATATACTACATTCGAGCTTCTGTAATTATTCAAACTTTTGGATGTCAACGTGTATCTATTACATACAAACGTTTTTGTCACTAAACAATGGTCACATATTGAACAACTCCTACATTTGTTGTTTCCTAACGCTCTTCCCTTTTGTAACGTGCTTTGTTGCATGGGTTTAGCCTCCCTGTATGTGTGAACTAAGCTCTTGCGTAGGTTATCATTGAGCTTAAAAGTAAAAAGGGGCTTGCAAAATTTTACTTCCTCATTTTCATTCACAGTATTCCAGTTTGAGTTTACTATGTTTTTTATTTTGTTGCTGACATTAGAGAATTGGCTAACAAATACTATTCTATCGTTTATAGAATCCTTATTATTATTGACATGGCTCTGATCTAACATGCTCTCCCGGTTGTAAAACCGTGCTCTTTTAAATGCATGTTTTATCAAATTTTTAGGATAACCTCTATCCAGACGTTTATCCTTTAAGGTCTCTGAGTGCTTATAAAAATACTCCAAAGATGAGCAGTTCCTCCTCAAACGGAGGAACTGCCCAAATGGGATGTTGTCTCTTTGTGCTTTGGGGTGATAGCTTTTATAGTGTAAGAGTGTGTTCTTATAGGTCGGCTAGGTGAAAAGCTCGACTTCCAAATGCCCATTGACATTTTTGATGGAGATATCCAAAAAATTCACCGAATGGTTATCATAGGCTGCTGTGAATTTTAAATTCAGATCCCCCGGATTGAGCCACTCTAAATATTGCACCAGATCTGACTCTTGCCACTCCCAGATAAAGAAAATATCATCAATGAAGCGGAGCCAAGATACAATGTTTTCATAAAAAGGAGCCGCTTCATTGAAGATATGCTTGTTTTCGAAGTTCCCTACATAAAGACAGGCCAGACTTGGGGCACATTTGGCCCCCATACTGGTCCCTTTGCATTGAAGATAAAGATCCTCACCAAATAGATACATGTTATTTTTCAAAACAAGAGTGATACACTGCATAATAAATTCTTTATTCGCACCTCTGGTGTTTTCCTCCGTTAAAATATCTTCAATCACCGTAATGATGTCATTCTGTGGGATGTTAGTATATAATGCTTCTATGTCGAGGATCACTAAAATCTGATTGCGATTGTTAAAATAGTGCCCTCAACAATAGAAATGATGTGAGCAGAATCCCTGATGTACGACTTTTGTTCAAGAACTAATGGCTTCGGGAAGCTATCAGCATAATTGCTGAGGGGCTCCAGTAGGGACCCCACACAGCTTACTATTGGCCGCATGGCAGGATTTCTATCATTCTTGTGAATTATAGGCAATCCATAGATTGCTGGAATAATAGCATTGTCGTTCTTGAGGAATTTATATTCCTCCAAACAAATCCATTTATTATCACTAGCTGTATTTAAAAACTCGTTAACCTGATTTTTTAACATCTCCAACTTCTTCCTTGGGACCTTGGTGTAGTGATCCCTGACCTCGAGTAATTCCAGCATCCAACTCTCATAGTCACTGGTGTCAAAGATCACTACACCACCCCCTTTGTCAGCCGGTTTGATGGTAAGACTGACATCATTTTGTAAGGCTGCCATCGCCAATCTGTCTTCCCTCGACATGCTATTATAATCAGGATGTGCATCGCTAACAGCTTTCCTTACATTCACCTCTACTACTCGTTCAAATGTGTCTACATTTTTGCTCACCTGGTGCATAGAGGGTGTAAAAATGGATCTCCCCGTTAAACCTGAAATATTGTCTTTTCTCACAAATTCCCTGCTCTCGAAAAACCTCTTGAGTCTAATCTTCCCAAAGAATGCCTTTAGGCCTCTCTCCAAGTTAAATTTATTAATGTTAGCTGTAGGGGCAAAACTAAATCCTCTCTCCAGTACTTCTTTCTCTACATTCGTCAGAGCCTATTTTGGATAAATTTGTGATTGGGAACTTTTTTACCGCCAGTACCTCTGATTTCGAGTCTTGATATATTCTTGAGGTTGATTCCTCATGTACTGGCCCCAGTCCTGATTTGTATTTATCCTCGCCCCCCTCCTTTGACGGTGATCTAAAAAATCCCCATATTCGCCATTGGAGGCCGGACTACTCTGCTCTAATCTGGAAGGTCCCTCTTCATCACTACTGTACCCTGAGGTCACAGAGAAAGTGACCCTTTTTCTCCCACCCCTTGAATAGGTCGGTCTTTGGTCATAATGTCTTTCCCCTCTTTGTTCTCTATTCTGTTGGAAGTAGTCCTTGTTGGTATATGGGTTTACAAGTTCTAAACTAAATTTATTAATATCCTTCTTTAATTTAATGGTTTTTTTGTTAATGAGGTATTCCTTATACCCATTTACTTCTTGATTTAACTCATCCAGTCATTTTTTGGCATCTTCTAATACTGTACTTTCTTTGAGGATCCGTTCTAAATCCTCTATTTCCTGTTTCTCCAAAATTATAATTTCCTGAGCTGTTTCAATGATTAACAGGATCCAATCGCGACTACATCTATTGGCAATTTGGGTCCAGATTTCTAAAAACTTCTTATTCTCCACAAATAGACCCAGCTCATTGCGGACTTATAGTCCAATTGGAATAACGCCGGACTTCAAATATTCAATTAAGAACTCTGCATGCGAACTCGGTCCTGATACGCTTTTTCTTTAAATTCAGGGCCTTTCCCCATTTATCATTATTACTTGTAACAATTGTAAGTTTGTTACTGTTATTTGAGCTTGTGCCAATAATTTTGTTGAATTGGTCTTCCGTAAACCCAAAGGCTTTAAATGGGTCCATAATTTAATGCTTAATTCAATCTATAATGCTGTTAAAAAACAGTCGTCTCAGAGAGAGCTCTCCAACCGAGGGTTGTACAAGGAAACTTGAAAACAAGGAGAGGGCCCCCCCTACTCAAAAAGGGACAGGGCACCAAACAGACTAATCAGTCAAAAAATGAATATCCCTTTAGAGACACTGGATCAAACACATAATCATAATCGAATACACTACACTTATAATCACAATCAAATACACCTCACCAAGGGAACACACTGACTCTGGATGTAAGAACACTTATATGCTTATTTAATAAAATTTCAGACACTTTTCAATAAAAACATACTATAAAATACACCATAATACATTCAGAGAAATATAATTAAAAACATGGTACATTCCAATTTCATAAAATATTTCAACAGAAACAACCCCCGGAAAAGATTATTTTGATACACTCAAATTTGTCATCTGGTCGTTAATTTGAAACAATAGACAGTACACCGCAGGAGAATAAATTCGTTGTCCCTGTGTGTGTCCGTCTTTCACAAATTTAACTTAAGCCTCAGCGCGCTTCGGTGGATGAACTTGATACGGCCACCTTCATCAGGACAAACCCATAGATACATCTTCTCCTTCTGTTTATGTTACACAATATCCCTATTTTATAAAAAAGGGAAATTTTGTCAAACAGGAAAAACCCATCTCAACCATAATACTACAACTCTCCCACTCTGTACTGTTCTTGTTTTTACATTTTAAAATTTATAGATAGACAGTGGAAGAGTTTTACACAAAAGTGCCCGTAATAAGTGCTCCAACATCCATTGGTGAGTTTCCCACAAGCTCAATTACATACCGCTGTCATCACCCATATGCAACACCTAATACGTGTCCAATTCATGCTCATATCGAATGCCTCCCAAATAACTTACCGGTGCAACGCACTCGGTAATGGGCCGTATTCCAATTGGGCCACCAACTTGATAATGACTTAACGTCTCTAAAAATCAAATGATACAAGGAAATCTTTATTTTGATGGGAAAACTGGGAAAGAGGAAACCCCGAGCGGACAAATACCACTGTGGGTTATATTTATAACTATCTCTGTAAATAGACCTCGTTGTAGGAGGTCTATTAAACAAATAGAATACATACTTGTGCATAGTAAACTTTGATTCATAATATGTTATGTGATGAAATAAGATTGTGTAAATCAAAGTCCTTTTGAGATGTGGTCATGTTGTAGACACGTCAGGGGTGAAAAGCTTTCCCCATTACATTTTCTTTGAAACTGACACGCTGTGTGCAGGCCCTTCTATCTTGTAGATGTACGAGATTTGCCATTGTAAGTAGGACTCACACCTGCTGCCCAGCAACATTCCAGTCAGGTGGACGTGGCCGGTATTATTGCAGGACTTCCTTGAATCAATATATATAGTCGCCAGTAGGTAGTTATAGTTTGGACCTTGTTTCTATTCAAAAAGCGTTTTTTCTTTTGCCAATATCTTTGGCGCCATTTGACGACTCTTTGCAAAATTTTCAAAATTAATGGCTGCTCAGGTCAGCTCCTGTCTTGAACGTTTCGGGGTGATTTGGCAAGCGTGGCCCGAGAAAAAAGGGGGTCCCAAAACAAGTTTTCTCCATGTTAATTTCCATAGGAAACTTTTCTCACGGTTACAGCCCGAACTGCTGAACGGAATTACACCAAATTTGGCAAAAAGGTAGATCTTAGTCCAGAGTGCACTCTGCTTTAAATGGTGTAAATCCATTCAGTCGTTCCTGAGAAATTCATACTTAAAAAAATATGGATATCTGGTGACCGCGGTGGATCCGCGAACCCTCCCGATCAGGAGCATGACTCTGATTGGCTGCCAACACTTCAAACTAGGAAACGTTGGCAGCCATCTTGTGACTCGGTTGAACCAAGTCACAAGAAAAAGTAAAAAAAGGATCAAAACAAGAAAAGGGGTCAGGGTAGAAACACCCTGACCCACTAGGCCTGCTTATGGGCCAAAAAAAGCATTTAAAAAAAAAAAATTGGTGGGATTCGCGTAGGGTCTGTGAATCCAGCAGAAAATGTTTAAAAAAACAAAGTGCGGGCTCCCGCGCTTCATTTGTTTTAAGCCCCGGGGTGTGCCAGGTCCTGGGGGCAATGTTTAATTATGTGGCGAGGGACTGCCACCTCCCTGGGGCTATACTCATTTAAATGCGGGAGGCACGTGCACCCCCTCAGCTCAGGGGACCGTTACCTCCCTGGGGCTTTTTTAAAGTAAACCACGTGGGGGGCTTCTGCCCCCCCATATTGCCCCAGGGACCGCCACCTCCCTGGGGCTTTTTTGAAAATTAAAAGGTGTGGGGGGCTCCTGCCCCCCACACTACCCCAGGGACCACCACCTCCCCAGGGCTTTAAACATATGTTGGAGGAGGGCCCCCTCGTGGAGTCCTTCATGGCCCTGGGGAGCGCCACCCCCCAGGGTCGGCTCCAGCAATGTCCTGGGGTGCCCACCCCCGGGACATTGCAGTTTGCTATGGCAGGGCGGGAGCACTGCTCCCACCCTGTCATAGCGTTGTTAATGTAAACATTTTATACTAATGTTTTTGGGAGTGGAGTGGATGTACGTTGTGTATAGTGCAATTATGTGGTATGTTGTGCAGTGAAATTATGTGGATAGAAAGTATGTGGTATTTAGTGTATAGGAATTATGTGAAGAGGAATTATGTGTTATGGAGAGTAATTATGTGGTGTGGTAGTCTGTGTTGTGGAGTGGTAACCTCAGGTTTAGTCTTCCAGATTTCCATAGAAGCTATACTATAAACTCAATGAGGCATAAAAAAAGAAGCAACCACAGAGGAGCACTTCTGGACCTAGTCAGAGGTATGAGCAGGGCCACTGGAATTATGCAACTGTTCGGCTGCACCAATTTTCTCATAATTATACATTTTACGCATTTGCCACATAATCAATCATCTGCTGCATAATTTGCAGAGTTGAACAAAAGAAATCTTGTTTCTAGCTCAAAGGGCTCAAACTTTGCCAAAAATGCAGCGACAAGTGTTACAGCGTGGTGGAAGGCCCTTTGAAAAGCTGGAATGGTCACCTTTACTTATTCTGTACCGTTTTTGCCTCTTTCTGCACCTCTTTTGTTTCTTTCTGCAACTCTCTTGTCTCTTTAATCACTTCTCTTGCCTTTTTCCTCACCCCTGTTCCCTCTTTCGGCATCTATATTCCCTGTTTCTGTACCTCTCTTGCCTCTTTCTGCATTTTTCTTGCATCTTTCTGCACCTCTGTTGCTTTTTTCTGCACTTCTCTTGCCTCTTTCTGCATTTCTGTGGCTTCTTTCTGCACTTCTCTTGCCTATTTCCTCATTTCTGGTGCCTCTTTCTGCACTTCTCTTGCCTCTTTCTGCAACTCTGTTGCTTCTTTCTGCATTTCTCTTGCTTCTTTCTGCACCTCTGTTGCTTTTTTCTGCCCTTCTCTTGCCTCTTTCTGCATTTCTGTGGCTTCTTTCTGCACTTCTCTTGCCTATTTCCTCATTTCTGGTGCTTCTTTCTGCACTTCTCTTGCCTCTTTCTGCAACTCTGTTGCTTCTTTCTGCATTTCTCTTGCTTCTTTCTGCACCTCTCTTGCTTCTTTCTGCAACCCTCTTGCCTCTTTCTGCACCTCTCTTGCCTCTGCCTGCACCCCTCTTCCTCTTTCTGTACCTCTACTGCCTGTTTCTCCACCTCTTTTGCCTCTTTCAGCACGTCTCTTGCTTCTTTCCACCCCTCTATTGCTTCTTTATGCACTTCTCTTGCCTCTTTCTGCATTTCTGTTGATTCTTTCTGCACTTCTCTTGCATCTTTCTGCACTCCTCTTGCCTCTTTCTGCACATCTTTTGCCTCTTTCTGGACCTCTCTTGTGTCTTTCTGCAGTTCTCTTGCCTCTTTGTGCACATCTATTGCTTCTTTCTGTACTTCTCTAGCCTCTTTCTGAATTTCTGTTCCTTCTTTCTGCACTTCTCATACCTCTTTCTACATTTCTGTTGCTTCTTTCTGCACTGCGCTTGCCTCTTTCTGCACCCCTCTTCCCTCTTTCTGCACCTCTCTTGCTCATTTCTGCAGTTCTCTTGCCTCTTTCTGCACCTCTGTTGCTTCTTTCTGCACCCCTCTTCCCTCTTTCTGCACCTCTGTTGCCTTTTTCTGTATCCCCGTTCCCTCTTTTTGTACCTCTCTTCCCTGTTTCTGTACCTTTCTTGCCTCTTTCTGCACTCATGTTGCCTCTTGCTGCACTCCTGTTGCCTCTTTCTGCATTGCTGTTGCTTTCTGCAATTCTCTTGCCTCGTTCTGAATTTCTGTTGCTTCTTTCTGCACTTCTCTTGCCTCTATATGTCACCTGAACATGTTCTATTCTTCTGCCCCCTGTACTCCCGATCCCGATTTAAATGGATTGCCCCCCTCTGTAGAAATCTGGGAGTAAGGAGACACAAGGAGGCATATAGAATAACGAAGACAAACACAATGCGTATGATTGTATTTTGTATAGCAAAGTTTCTAATGGCTGCATGGATCAGGCGTACTAAGTATTCTTCTGAAAGTTTTAAGGGTGTAGCTCATATGACGTAGTATATTATGAGGTTCCTTAAAGTTATTAAGAGTTTTTTTTTGTTTTCTACTGTGGGTCGTGTCTTATTTTATTAGCACACAGATTTTAAAATTTAAAATGTTTTAATACTCTTTCAAATGTAGTTTTAGCATATATAACCGTTTCTGTTAGGCAAACCTATGAAGTTTGTAATTGTAAATAATGATGTAATTCTTACAATTATGTTGCTACTATATGGAACTTTTTCCCTTTTGCACAAACACAAATGCACTTTGATTGAACTGTCTTGCTGTGATTGTAAATAGGCTGTGACTGTTTATTTATACTGAAATATCTCATTTGTATTGTGTGTTTGTAATCGTCTTGTTTTATGGTGTACTTTTATGATCAGCAGATATCGAAATAAAGACTTTTTGATTGATTGATTGGCCTCTATATACATTTCTCTTGCTTCTTTCTGCACTTCTCTTGCCTTTTTCTGCACCCCTCTTGCCTCTTCCAGCACCTCTGTTGCTTCTTTCTGCATTTCTCTTGCTTCTTCCTGCACCTCTCTTGCTTCTTTCTTCACCCCTCTTGCCTCTTTCTGCACCCCTCTTCCCTATTTCTGCATTTCTCTTGCCCCTTTCTGCACCTCTCCTGCCTCTTTCTGCAGTTCTCTTACCCCCGTCTGCAACTCTGTTGCTTCTTTCAGCACTACTCTTGCCTCTTTCTGCACTTCTCTTGCCTGTTTCTGTACCTCTCTTGCCTCTTTCTGCGCCTCACTTGCTTCTTTCTGCACCCCTATTGCCTCTTTCTGCACCTCTCTTCCCTCTTTCTGCACCTCTCTTGCCTCTTTCTGCACTTCTCTTGCCTCGTTCTGCATTTCTGTTTCTTCTTTCTTCACCTCTCTTGCCTCTATCTACATTTCTCTTGCTTCTTTCTGCACTTCTCTTGCCTCTTTCTGCACCCCTCTTGCCTCTTCGAGCACCTCTATTGCTTCTTTCTGCAGTTCTGTTGCTTCATTCTGCACTTCTCTTGCCTCTTTCTGCACCCCTCTTGCCTCTTCGAGCACCTCTCTTGCTTCGTTGTGCACCTCTCTTGCTTCTTTCTGTACCCCTGTTGCCTCTTTTTGCACCCCTCTTTCTGTACTCCTCTTCCCTCTTTCTGCACCTCTCTTGCCTTTTGCTGCACCCCTGTTCTCTCTTTTTTCACCTCTCTTGCCTCTTTCTGCACCTCTGTTGCTTCTTTCTGCACTTCTCTAGCCTATTTCTGCATTTCTGTTCCTTCCTACTGCACTTCTCTTGCCTCTGTGTACAATTCTGTTGCTTCTTTCTGCACTTCTCTTGCCTTGTTCTGCATTTCTGTTGCTTCTTTCTTCACTTCTCTTGCCACTATCTACATTTCTCTTGCTTCTTTCTGCACTTCTCTTGCCTCTTTCTGCACCCCTCTTGCCTCTTCAAGCACCTCCGTTGCTTCTTTCTGCAGTTCTCTTGCTTCTTTCTGCACCTCTCTTGCTTCTTTCAGCACCCCTTGCCTCTTTCCGCACCCTTCTTCCCTCTTTCGGCACTTCTCTTGCCTCTTTCTGCACCTCTCCTGCCTCTTTCTGCAGTTCTCTTGCCTTCTTCTCTACCTCTGTTGCTTCTTTCAGCACTTCTCTTGCCTCTTTCTTCACTTCTCTTGCCTGTTTCTGCACATCTCTTGCCTCTTTCTGCACCTCTAATGCCTCTGTCTGCACCTCACTTGCTTCTTTCTGCACCCCTCTTGCCTCTTTCTGCACCCCTCTTCCCTCTTTCTGCACTTCTCTTGCCTTTTTCTGCACCCCTGTTCCCTCTTTCTGCACCACTCTTCCCTCTTTCTGCACCTCACTTACTTCTTTCTGCACTTCTCTTGCCTCTTTCTGCACCCCTCTTGCCAATTCCAGCACCTCTGTTGCTTCTTTCTGCACTTCTCTTGCTCCTTTCTGCACCTCTCTTGCTTCTTTCTGCACCCCTCTTGCCTCTTTCTGCACCTCTCTTCCCTCTTTCTAAACTTCTCTTGCCTCTTTCTGCACTTCTCCTTCCTCTTTCTGCAGTTCTCTTGCCTCCTTCTGCACCTCTGTTGCTTCTTTCAGCACTTCTCTTGCCTCTTTATGCACTTCTCTTGCCTGTTTCTGCACCTCTATTGCCTTTTTCTGCACCTCTGTTGCCTCTGTCTGCACCTCACTTGCTTCTTTCTGCACCCCTCTTGCCTCTTTCTGCACCCCTCTTGCCTCTTTCTGCACCCCTCTTCCCTCTTTATGCACATCTCTTGCTTTTTCTGCACCTCTGTTCCCTCTTTCTGCACCTCTCTTCTCTCTCTCTGCACCTCTCTTGCCTCTTTCTGCACTTCTCTTGCATCTTTCTACACCTCTGTTGACTTTTTTCTGTCCTTCTCGTGCCTCTTTCTGCATTTCTGTTGCTTCTTTCTGCACCTCTCTTGCCTCTTTCTGCACTTCTCTTGCCTCTTTCTGAACCTCTGTTGCTGTTTTTCTGTACTTCTCTTGCCTCTTTCTGCATTTCTGTTGCTTCTTTCTGTACTTCTCTTGCCTCTTTCTACACTTCTCTTGCCTGCTTCTGCACCTCTCTAGCCTCTTTCTGCACCTCTGTTGCTTCTTTCTGCACTTCTCTTGCCTCTTTCTGCACCCCTCTTCCCTCTTTATGCACCTCTGTTGCCTTTTTCTGTATCCCGTTCCCTCTTTTTGTACCTCTCTTGCCTGTTTCTGTACCTTTCTTGCCTCTTTCTGCACTCATGTTGCCTCTTGCTGCACTCCTGTTGCCTCTTTCTGCATTGCTGTTGCTTCTTTCTGCAATTCTCTTGCCTCTTTCTGCATTGCTGTTGCTTCTTTCTGCAATTCTCTTGCCTCGTTCTGAATTTCTGTTGCTTCTTTCAGCACTACTCTTGCCTCTTTCTGCACTTCTCTTGCCTGTTTCTGTACCTCTCTTGCCTCTTTCTGCGCCTCACTTGCTTCTTTCTGCACTCCTATTGCCTCTTTCTGCACCCCTGTTCCCTCTTTCTGCACCTCTCTTCCCTCTTTCTGCACCTCTCTTGCCTCTTTCTACATTTCTCTTGCTTCTTTCTGCACTTCTCTTGCCTCTTTCTGCACCCCTCTTGCCTCTTCGAGCACCTCTATTGCTTCTTTCTGCATTTCTGTTTCTTCTTTCTTCACCTCTCTTGCCTCTATCTACATTTCTCTTGCTTCTTTCTGCACTTCTCTTGCCTCTTTCTGCACCCCTCTTGCCTCTTCGAGCACCTCTATTGCTTCTTTCTGCAGTTCTGTTGCTTCTTTCTGCACTTTTGCTTCGTTGTGCACCTCTCTTGCTTCTTTCTGTACCCCTGTTGCCTCTTTTTGCACCCCTCTTTCTGTACTCCTCTTCCCTCTTTCTGCACCTCTCTTGCCTTTTGCTGCACCCCTGTTCTCTCTTTTTTCACCTCTCTTGCCTCTTTCTGCACCTCTGTTGCTTCTTTCTGCACTTCTCTAGCCTGTTTCTGCATTTCTGTTCCTTCCTACTGCACTTCTCTTGCCTCTGTGTACAATTCTGTTGCTTCTTTCTGCACTTCTCTTGCCTTGTTCTGCATTTCTGTTGCTTCTTTCTTCACTTCTCTTGCCACTATCTACATTTCTCTTGCTTCTTTCTGCACTTCTCTTGCCTCTTTCAGCACCCCTCTTGCCTCTTCAAGCACCTCCGTTGCTTCTTTCTGCAGTTCTCTTGCTTCTTTCTGCACCTCTCTTGCTTCTTTCAGCACCCCTCTTGCCTCTTTCCGCACCCTTCTTCCCTCTTTCGGCACTTCTCTTGCCTCTTTCTGCACCTCTCCTGCCTCTTTCTGCAGTTCTCTTGCCTTCTTCTCTACCTCTGTTGCTTCTTTCAGCACTTCTCTTGCCTCTTTCTTCACTTCTCTTGCCTGTTTCTGCACATCTCTTGCCTCTTTCTGCACCTCTAATGCCTCTGTCTGCACCTCGCTTGCTTCTTTCTGCACCCCTCTTGCCTCTTTCTGCACCCCTCTTCCCTCTTTCTGCACTTCTCTTGCCTTTTTCTGCACCCCTGTTCCCTCTTTCTGCACCACTCTTCCCTCTTTCTGCACCTCACTTACTTCTTTCTGCACTTCTCTTGCCTCTTTCTGCACCCCTCTTGCCTCTTCCAGCACCTCTGTTGCTTCTTTCTGCACTTCTCTTGCTCCTTTCTGCACCTCTCTTGCTTCTTTCTGCACCCCTCTTGCCTCTTTCTGCACCTCTCTTCCCTCTTTCTAAACTTCTCTTGCCTCTTTCTGCACTTCTCCTTCCTCTTTCTGCAGTTCTCTTGCCTCCTTCTGCACCTCTGTTGCTTCTTTCAGCACTTCTCTTGCCTCTTTATGCACTTCTCTTGCCTGTTTCTGCACCTCTATTGCCTTTTTCTGCACCTCTGTTGCCTCTGTCTGCACCTCACTTGCCTCTTTCTGCACCTCACTTGCCTCTTTCTGCACCCCTCTTGCCTCTTTCTGCACCCCTCTTCCCTCTTTATGCACATCTCTTGCTTTTTCTGCACCCCTGTTCCCTCTTTCTGCACCTCTCTTCTCTCTCTCTGTACCTCTCTTGCCTCTTTCTGCACTTCTCTTGCATCTTTCTACACCTCTGTTGACTTTTTTCTGTACTTCTCGTGCCTCTTTCTGCATTTCTGTTGCTTCTTTCTGCACCTCTCTTGCCTCTTTCTGCACTTCTCTTGCCTCTTTCTGAACCTCTGTTGCTGTTTTTCTGTACTTCTCTTGCCTCTTTCTGCATTTCTGTTGCTTCTTTCTGTACTTCTCTTGCCTCTTTCTACACTTCTCTTGCCTGCTTCTGCACCTCTCTAGCCTCTTTCTGCACCTCTGTTGCTTCTTTCTGCACTTCTCTTGCCTCTTTCTGCACCCCTCTTCCCTCTTTATGCACCTCTGTTGCCTTTTTCTGTATCCCGTTCCCTCTTTTTGTACCTCTCTTGCCTGTTTCTGTACCTTTCTTGCCTCTTTCTGCACTCATGTTGCCTCTTGCTGCACTCCTGTTGCCTCTTTCTGCATTGCTGTTGCTTCTTTCTGCAATTCTCTTGCCTCGTTCTGAATTTCTGTTGCTTCTTTCTGCACTTCTCTTGCCTCTATATGTCACCTGAACATGTTCTATTCTTCTGCCCCCTGTACTCCCGATCCCGATTTAAATGGATTGCCCCCCTCTGTAGAAATCTGGGAGTAAGGAGACACAAGGAGGCATATAGAATAACGAAGACAAACACAATGCGTATGATTGTATTTTGTATAGCAAAGTTTCTAATGGCTGCATGGATCAGGCGTACTAAGTAATCTTCTGAAAGTTTTAAGGGTGTAGCTCATATGACGTAGTATATTATGAGGTTCCTTAAAGTTATTAAGAGTTTTTTTTTGTTTTCTACTGTGGGTCGTGTCTTATTTTATTAGCACACAGATTTTAAAATTTAAAATGTTTTAATACTCTTTCAAATGTAGTTTTAGCATATATAACCGTTTCTGTTAGGCAAACCTATGAAGTTTGTAATTGTAAATAATGATGTAATTCTTACAATTATGTTGCCACTATATGGAACTTTTTCCCTTTTGCACAAACACAAATGCACTTTGATTGAACTGTCTTGCTGTGATTGTAAATAGGCTGTGACTGTTTATTTATACTGAAATATCTCATTTGTATTGTGTGTTTGTAATCGTCTTGTTTTATGGTGTACTTTTATGATCAGCAGATATCGAAATAAAGACTTTTTGATTGATTGATTGTCCTCTATATACATTTCTCTTGCTTCTTTCTGCACTTCTCTTGCCTTTTTCTGCACCCCTCTTGCCTCTTCCAGCACCTCTGTTGCTTCTTTCTGCATTTCTCTTGCTTCTTCCTGCACCTCTCTTGCTTCTTTCTTCACCCCTCTTGCCTCTTTCTGCACCCCTCTTCCCTATTTCTGCATTTCTCTTGCCCCTTTCTGCACCTCTCCTGCCTCTTTCTGCAGTTCTCTTACCCCGTCTGCAACTCTGTTGCTTCTTTCAGCACTACTCTTGCCTCTTTCTGCACTTCTCTTGCCTGTTTCTGTACCTCTCTTGCCTCTTTCTGCGCCTCACTTGCTTCTTTCTGCACCCCTATTGCCTCTTTCTGCACCCCTGTTCCCTCTTTCTGCACCTCTCTTCCCTCTTTCTGCACCTCTCTTGCCTCTTTCTGCACTTCTCTTGCCTCGTTCTGCATTTCTGTTTCTTCTTTCTTCACCTCTCTTGCCTCTATCTACATTTCTCTTGCTTCTTTCTGCACTTCTCTTGCCTCTTTCTGCACCCCTCTTGCCTCTTCGAGCACCTCTATTGCTTCTTTCTGCAGTTCTGTTGCTTCTTTCTGCACTTCTCTTGCTTCGTTGTGCACCTCTCTTGCTTCTTTCTGTACCCCTGTTGCCTCTTTTTGCACCCCTCTTTCTGTACTCCTCTTCCCTCTTTCTGCACCTCTCTTGCCTTTTGCTGCACCCCTGTTCTCTCTTTTTTCACCTCTCTTGCCTCTTTCTGCACCTCTGTTGCTTCTTTCTGCACTTCTCTAGCCTGTTTATGCATTTCTGTTCCTTCCTACTGCACTTCTCTTGCCTCTGTGTACAATTCTGTTGCTTCTTTCCGCACTTCTCTTGCCTTGTTCTGCATTTCTGTTGCTTCTTTCTTCACTTCTCTTGCCACTATCTACATTTCTCTTGCTTCTTTCTGCACTTCTCTTGCCTCTTTCTGCACCCCTCTTGCCTCTTCAAGCACCTCCGTTGCTTCTTTCTGCAGTTCTCTTGCTTCTTTCTGCACCTCTCTTGCTTCTTTCAGCACCCCTCTTGCCTCTTTCCGCACCCTTCTTCCCTCTTTCGGCACTTCTCTTGCCTCTTTCTGCACCTTTCCTGCCTCTTTCTGCAGTTCTCTTGCCTTCTTCTCTACCTCTGTTGCTTCTTTCAGCACTTCTCTTGCCTCTTTCTTCACTTCTCTTGCCTGTTTCTGCACATCTCTTGCCTCTTTCTGCACCTCTAATGCCTCTGTCTGCACCTCACTTGCTTCTTTCTGCACCCTCTTGCCTCTTTCTGCACCCCTCTTCCCTCTTTCTGCACTTCTCTTGCCTTTTTCTGCACCCCTGTTCCCTCTTTCTGCACCACTCTTCCCTCTTTCTGCACCTCACTTACTTCTTTCTGCACTTCTCTTGCCTCTTTCTGCACCCCTCTTGCCTCTTCCAGCACCTCTGTTGCTTCTTTCTGCACTTCTCTTGCTCCTTTCTGCACCTCTCTTGCTTCTTTCTGCACCCCTCTTGCCTCTTTCTGCACCTCTCTTCCCTCTTTCTAAACTTCTCTTGCCTCTTTCTGCACCTCTCCTGCCTCTTTCTGCAGTTCTCTTGCCTTCTTCTCTACCTCTGTTGCTTCTTTCAGCACTTCTCTTGCCTCTTTCTTCACTTCTCTTGCCTGTTTCTGCACATCTCTTGCCTCTTTCTGCACCTCTAATGCCTCTGTCTGCACCTCACTTGCTTCTTTCTGCACCCCTCTTGCCTCTTTCTGCACCCCTCTTCCCTCTTTCTGCACTTCTCTTGCCTTTTTCTGCACCCCTGTTCCCTCTTTCTGCACCACTCTTCCCTCTTTCTGCACCTCACTTACTTCTTTCTGCACTTCTCTTGCCTCTTTCTGCACCCCTCTTGCCTCTTCCAGCACCTCTGTTGCTTCTTTCTGCACTTCTCTTGCTCTTTTCTGCACCTCTCTTGCTTCTTTCTGCACCCCTCTTGCCTCTTTCTGCACCTCTCTTCCCTCTTTCTAAACTTCTCTTGCCTCCTTCTGCACTTCTCCTTCCTCTTTCTGCAGTTCTCTTGCCTCCTTCTGCACCTCTGTTGCTTCTTTCTGCACTTCTCTTGCTCCTTTCTGCACCTCTCTTGCTTCTTTCTGCACCCCTGTTCCCTCTTTCTGCACCTCTCTTCTCTCTCTCTGCACCTCTCTTGGCTCTTTCTGCACTTTTCTTGCATCTTTCTACACCTCTGTTGACTTTTTTCTGTACTTCTCGTGCCTCTTTCTGCATTTCTGTTGCTTCTTTCTGCACCTCTCTTGCCTCTTTCTGCACTTCTCTTGCCTCTTTCTGAACCTCTGTTGCTGTTTTTCTGTACTTCTCTTGCCTCTTTCTGCATTTCTGTTGCTTCTTTCTGTACTTCTCTTGCCTCTTTCTACACTTCTCTTGCCTGCTTCTGCACCTCTCTAGCCTCTTTCTGCACCTCTGTTGCTTCTTTCTGCACTTCTCTTGCCTCTTTCTGCACCCCTCTTCCCTCTTTATGCACCTCTGTTGCCTTTTTCTGTATCCCCGTTCCCTCTTTTTGTACCTCTCTTGCCTGTTTCTGTACCTTTCTTGCCTCTTTCTGCACTCATGTTGCCTCTTGCTGCACTCCTGTTGCCTCTTTCTGCATTGCTGTTGCTTCTTTCTGCAATTCTCTTGCCTCGTTCTGAATTTCTGTTGCTTCTTTCTGCACTTCTCTTGCCTCTATATGTCATCTGAACATGTTCTATTCTTCTGCCCCCTGTACTCCCGATCCCGATTTAAATGGATTGCCCCCCTCTGTAGAAATCTGGGAGTAAGGAGACACAAGGAGGCATATAGAATAACGAAGACAAACACAATGCGTATGATTGTATTTTGTATAGCAAAGTTTCTAATGGCTGCATGGATCAGGCGTACTAAGTAATCTTCTGAAAGTTTTAAGGGTGTAGCTCATATGACATAGTATATTATGAGGTTCCTTAAAGTTATTAAGAGTTTTTTTGTTTTCTACTGTGGGTCGTGTCTTATTTTATTAGCACACAGATTTTAAAATTTAAATTTTTTAATACTCTTTCAAATGTAGTTTTAGCATATATAACCGTTTCTGTTAGGCAAACCTATGAAGTTTGTAATTGTAAATAATGATGTAATTCTTACAATTATGTTGCCACTATATGGAACTTTTTCCCTTTTGCACAAACACAAATGCACTTTGATTGAACTGTCTTGCTGTGATTGGAAATAGGCTGTGACTGTTTATTTATACTGAAATATCTCATTTGTATTGTGTGTTTGTAATCGTCTTGTTTTATGGTGTACTTTTATGATCAGCAGATATCGAAATAAAGACTTTTTGATTGATTGATTGGCCTCTATATACATTTCTCTTGCTTCTTTCTGCACTTCTCTTGCCTTTTTCTGCACCCCTCTTGCCTCTTCCAGCACCTCTGTTGCTTCTTGCTGCATTTCTCTTGCTTCTTCCTGCACCTCTCTTGCTTCTTTCTTCACCCCTCTTGCCTCTTTCTGCACCCCTCTTCCCTATTTCTGCATTTCTCTTGCCCCTTTCTGCACCTCTCCTGCCTCTTTCTGCAGTTCTCTTACCCCCGTCTGCAACTCTGTTGCTTCTTTCAGCACTACTCTTGCCTCTTTCTGCACTTCTCTTGCCTGTTTCTGTACCTCTCTTGCCTCTTTCTGCGCCTCACTTGCTTCTTTCTGCACCCCTATTGCCTCTTTCTGCACCCCTGTTCCCTCTTTCTGCACCTCTCTTCCCTCTTTCTGCACCTCTCTTGCCTCTTTCTGCACTTCTCTTGCCTCGTTCTGCATTTCTGTTTCTTCTTTCTTCACCTCTCTTGCCTCTATCTACATTTCTCTTGCTTCTTTCTGCACTTCTCTTGCCTCTTTCTGCACCCCTCTTGCCTCTTCGAGCACCTCTATTGCTTCTTTCTGCAGTTCTGTTGCTTCTTTCTGTACTTCTCTTGCTTCGTTGTGCACCTCTCTTGCTTCTTTCTGTACCCCTGTTGCCTCTTTTTGCACCCCTCTTTCTGTACTCCTCTTCCCTCTTTCTGCACCTCTCTTGCCTTTTGCTGCACCCCTGTTCTCTCTTTTTTCACCTCTCTTGCCTCTTTCTGCACCTCTGTTGCTTCTTTCTGCACTTCTCTAGCCTGGTTATGCATTTCTGTTCCTTCCTACTGCACTTCTCTTGCCTCTGTGTACAATTCTGTTGCTTCTTTCTGCACTTCTCTTGCCTTGTTCTGCATTTCTGTTGCTTCTTTCTTCACTTCTCTTGCCACTATCTACATTTCTCTTGCTTCTTTCTGCACTTCTCTTGCCTCTTTCTGCACCCCTCTTGCCTCTTCAAGCACCTCCGTTGCTTCTTTCTGCAGTTCTCTTGCTTCTTTCTGCACCTCTCTTGCTTCTTTCAGCACCCCTCTTGCCTCTTTCCGCACCCTTCTTCCCTCTTTCGGCACTTCTCTTGCCTCTTTCTGCACCTCTCCTGCCTCTTTCTGCAGTTCTCTTGCCTTCTTCTCTACCTCTGTTGCTTCTTTCAGCACTTCTCTTGCCTCTTTCTTCACTTCTCTTGCCTGTTTCTGCACATCTCTTGCCTCTTTCTGCACCTCTAATGCCTCTGTCTGCACCTCACTTGCTTCTTTCTGCACCCCTCTTGCCTCTTTCTGCACCCCTCTTCCCTCTTTCTGCACTTCTCTTGCCTTTTTCTGCACCCCTGTTCCCTCTTTCTGCACCACTCTTCCCTCTTTCTGCACCTCACTTACTTCTTTCTGCACTTCTCTTGCCTCTTTCTGCACCCCTCTTGCCTCTTCCAGCACCTCTGTTGCTTCTTTCTGCACTTCTCTTGCTCCTTTCTGCACCTCTCTTGCTTCTTTCTGCACCCCTCTTGCCTCTTTCTGCACCTCTCTTCCCTCTTTCTAAACTTCTCTTGCCTCTTTCTGCACTTCTCCTTCCTCTTTCTGCAGTTCTCTTGCCTCCTTCTGCACCTCTGTTGCTTCTTTCAGCACTTCTCTTGCCTCTTTATGCACTTCTCTTGCCTGTTTCTGCAACTCTATTGCCTTTTTCTGCACCTCTGTTGCCTCTGTCTGCACCTCACTTGCCTCTTTCTGCACCCCTCTTGCCTCTTTCTGCACCCCTCTTCCCTCTTTATGCACATCTCTTGCTTTTTCTGCACCCCTGTTCCCTCTTTCTGCACCTCTCTTCTCTCTCTCTGCACCTCTCTTGCCTCTTTCTGCACTTCTCTTGCATCTTTCTACACCTCTGTTGACTTTTTTCTGTATTTCTCGTGCCTCTTTCTGCATTTCGGTTGCTTCTTTCTGCACCTCTCTTGCCTCTTTCTGCACTTCTCTTGCCTCTTTCTGAACCTCTGTTGCTGTTTTTCTGTACTTCTCTTGCCTTTTTCTGCATTTCTGTTGCTTCTTTCTGTACTTCTCTTGCCTCTTTCTACACTTCTCTTGCCTGCTTCTGCACCTCTCTAGCCTCTTTCTGCACCTCTGTTGCTTCTTTCTGCACTTCTCTTGCCTCTTTCTGCACCCCTCTTCCCTCTTTATGCACCTCTGTTGCCTTTTTCTGTATCCCCGTTCCCTCTTTTTGTACCTCTCTTGCCTGTTTCTGTACCTTTCTTGCCTCTTTCTGCACTCATGTTGCCTCTTGCTGCACTCCTGTTGCCTCTTTCTGCATTGCTGTTGCTTCTTTCTGCAATTCTCTTGCCTCGTTCTGAATTTCTGTTGCTTCTTTCTGCACTTCTCTTGCCTCTATATGTCACCTGAACATGTTCTATTTTTCTGCCCCATGTACTCCCGATCCAGATTTAAATGGATTGCCCCCCTCTGTAGAAATCTGGGAGTAAGGAGACACAAGGAGGCATATAGAATAACGAAGACAAACACAATGCGTATGATTGTATTTTGTATAGCAAAGTTTCTAATGGCTGCATGGATCAGGCGTACTAAGTAATCTTCTGAAAGTTTTAAGGGTGTAGCTCATATGACGTAGTATATTATGAGGTTCCTTAAAGTTATTAAGAGTTTTTTTTTGTTTTCTACTGTGGGTCGTGTCTTATTTTATTAGCACACAGATTTTAAAATTTAAACTTTTTTAATACTCTTTCAAATGTAGTTTTAGCATATATAACCGTTTCTGTTAGGCAAACCTATGAAGTTTGTAATTGTAAATAATGATGTAATTCTTACAATTATGTTGCCACTATATGGAACTTTTTCCCTTTTGCACAAACACAAATGCATTTTGATTGAACTGTCTTGCTGTGATTGTAAATAGGCTGTGACTGTTTATTTATACTGAAATATCTCATTTGTATTGTGTTTGTAATCGTCTTGTTTTATGGTGTACTTTTATGATCAGCAGATATCGAAATAAAGACTTTTTGATTGATTGATTGGCCTCTATATACATTTCTCTTGCTTCTTTCTGCACTTCTCTTACCTTTTTCTGCACCCCTCTTGCCTCTTCCAGCACCTCTGTTGCTTCTTTCTGCATTTCTCTTGCTTCTTCCTGCACCTCTCTTGCTTCTTTCTTCACCCCTCTTGCCTCTTTCTGCACCCCTCTTCCCTATTTCTGCATTTCTCTTGCCCCTTTCTGCACCTCTCCCGCCTCTTTCTGCAGTTCTCTTGCCTCCGTCTGCAACTCTGTTGCTTCTTTCAGCACTTCTCTTGCCTCTTTCTGCACTTTTCTTGCCTGTTTCTGCACCTCTCTTGCCTCTTTCTGCACTTCTATTGCCTCTTTCTGAACCTCTGTTGCTGTTTTTCTGTACTTCTCTTGCCTCTTTCTGCATTTCTGTTGCTTCTTTCTGTACTTCTCTTGCCTCTTTCTACACTTCTCTTGCCTGCTTCTGCACCTCTCTAGCCTCTTTCTGCACCTCTGTTGCTTCTTTCTGCACTTCTCTAGCCTCTTTCTGCATTTCCGTTCCTTCTTTCTTCACTTCTCTTGCCTCTTTGTACATTTCTGTTGCTTCTTTCTGCGCATCTCTTGCCTCTTTCTGCACCCCTCTTCCTTCTTTCTGCACCTCTCTTGCATATTTCGGCACTTCTTTTGCCTCTTTCTGTACCTCTGTTGCTTCTTTCTGCACTTCTCTTGCTTCTTTCTGCACCTCTCTTGCTTCTTTCTGCATCCCTCTTGCCTCTTTCTGTACCCCTCTTTCTGTGCCCCTCTTCCCTCTTTCTGCACCTCTCTTGCCTTTTTCTGCACCCCTGTTCCCTCTTGCTGCACCTCTCTTCCCTCTTTCTGCTCCGCTCTTGCTTCTTTCTGCACTTCTCTTGCCTCTTTCTGCACCCCTCTTGCCTCTTCCAGCATTTCTCTTGCTTCTTTCTGCACTTCTCTTGCTCCTTTCTGTACCTCTGTTGCTCCTGTCAGCACTTCTCTTGCCTCTTTCTGCACTTCTCTTGCCTTTTTCTGCACCTCTCTTGCCTCTTTCTGCACCTCTGTTGCCTCTGTCTGCACCTCACTTGCTACTTTCTGCACCCCTCTTGCCTCTTTCTGCACCCCTCTTCCCTCTTTCTGCACCTATCTTGCCTTTTTCTGCACCCCTGTTCCCTCTTTCTGCACCTCTCTTCCCTCTTTCTGCTCCGCTCTTGCTTCTTTCTGCACTTCTCTTGCCTCTTTCTGCACCCCTCTTGCCTCTTCCAGCATTTCTCTTCCTTCTTTCTGCACTTCTCTTGCTCCTTTCTGTACCTCTGTTGCTCCTGTCTGTGAGAAGTTGGCCTGGCATATGCTGTCCACTAATTATAGTGGACACCTTGCACCAGTCCAAGCAACCCCTTATTGGAGATAGGTTAAAGACAACCTTTATTGAAAGCTATCCTAGTGGTAGCTATGGAGAGCAGCCTTCAGGCTAAGTCTTGAAGGAATGTAAAGCAGTTTGTTTTACCAGTCTATAATCTCTTGAGTGACCAAATGAAAGAGGACCACACCAGGTATATATTCAAAATATATGTATTTATTGCTAAGCACACCCCTCTAGTCTCTTTATTAGGCTAGAGTTCGAAGTACATAAATTATAAGTTAGTTATCTACAGTAATAGCACAAATACACGTTTGAGCCCTAGGGGCGTACCAAACCATATACCAATAAAGTGGTATAAGAACCACGACTGAGCTAGACACAGGGCCTAGAGCCTGTAGAAGTGCTTGGACCACAAGGAACCACCCAAGGTAGTGACACAGGGGACCCACGGGGACGCATGCAGTGTATGAACACAGCTGCGAATCGCCGTTAACTTCTATGGGGAAAGTCGCGGTTTGAATTTAAAAGAAAAGGGACACTTAGAGGAGGACTTGGAGCAAACCCTTTGAGAACAAGGCTGTTCTAGTGTCAATACCAACGGGAGCACCGGAGTACTCGAGTTACCTCACCCAGGGGAGCCGGGTGCATAGGTGTCTTTCGGGGTCGGGTTTCGTCGTCGCTTTCAATGGCGATCTGCTGCAAAGTGCTGCTGGCGGCCAAGTCGAAAGTGTTCGGGTGGATCCAAAGGTGGATCGAAGATCTGAAGAACCTGAAAGCAGAGGGGACAGAGTCTGGGTCACTAGCCAGTGACCAGGAAGGCGATGAGCAGATGCCCACCGATGTCGAGTGCTTCAGGTAGGTTGACGGTTGTCTTGACTCTTCAGCCACGAGGTCCAGGAGGTGTCGACGACAACCAGGAGCTGGATTCGAGCTGGCGCATGACGTCTGTCGATTGCAGGGGTGTCGGCGACCGGATTGGACCCAACAAGCCTTGGTAACGGCAAGTCTCATGGAAATAGAAGAAGGACAATGTTGCAGACCAGCAAGGTCTGTGGGACTCACCCAGCAAGGGTAAGTCAGGGCACACCAGGAGCAACCAGGGAGCCCAAGCACAAGAAGATTGGCCTTCGGGAGGGCCTACTAGCCAATGGACTAGCGACCACAAAGGAGCCTCAAGTTGATGCACGTGGAGCTAGCTCACAGGACACTCATGGAGTGGAGGCCAGTGATCTTTGGTGCAGTTGGTGCTGGAGGCTGGGGCTACTCGGAGCCCAAAGCACGACTTCGTGGGAGACCCAGAAGAGGATGCACTTGCAAATGCGATTGGTGTCCAGGGGTCATGGTTCCACGTTACCCACGACAGCTACGGGCCTCAGCTTTGCTGGGGACTCAGGGCAGCCTCGGGAAGTCTGGAAATCTACCTCTGGTGATGAAAGACTTCGGCGTCCGGCGGGAGCTTCAGCGATGCGGACCGGACAATTGCTTCTTTGGTGCCTGCCAAGCAGGGAGTCACTCCTTGACCCCAAGGGAGATTCTTCAGTCCTCTAATCTTAAAGTAGAGCGTCGAAGGTCCAGGATTCTGTGTCAGAGTTTCGTCCAGGTTAATCCAAAAATCTCAGGACTGGGGTCCCATACTTATACTAAGGTAGGGGGTTGGACATACTCTGTGGACCCACCTATGGGAGGGTCAGGGCAGAGGGGTGGTTACACCCCTTTCCCTTTGTCCAGTTTCGCGCCAGAGCAGGGGCTGGAAGCCCCTGAGCTGGTTTGAACTGGGGTATGCACAGGGACACCAAATGTGCCCCCAGTGCAGGACTTCAAAGCACCAGAGAGTGCTCCCGCCCAGCCCCAATACACACTATCCTGTCTGGGGAGGTGGTTACACCTCCCTGGAACAGGAAACCTATTGTCCAGGCCTCCCCTGCCGGAGTTTCGGTCAGCAGCAGGAGGCCAGACTAGTGTCTGTGGCAGCGGCATCCATTTTGTGATGCCAGGGCTCTGGAAAGTCAGTACCGGGTATACCGGTGTGTACATGTCTCTCCCTCTAGAAGGGTGGAATGCTACCCCGCTGCCAGAACTGGCGGGGGTAGTATTCCAAGATGTTTGACACCAAACACGACATGTTTCCGTGCAGCCATCCCAAAGTTAGCATTTAACGCGAGGTCATAATGCGCTTAAGTGTATATGGTCGGGCTGCACTACAAACAGCATCAGAGAAGGGTCTCCGAACGCTGCAGAGGGGCCCAGCTCATGCAGGGGCACCCTCTCACATAGGAACCACGCACTCTGCCTTCAGGATTGATAAGGCCTGCCATAGGAGTGACTTATAGGTTTATATGTGTGTAGGTATGTAGTGATATAGGTAGCCTATATCACAGCAAGGAGTGCATGCACCACCTTACCCAGGCTGCAGTAGCAGACCTGTGGTGTCATTTTGGATGGCCTTCCAGGGGTGGCACAATACATGCTGCAGCCCCTGGTAGGCCTCTGAGGTACCTATGCCCTGGGTACATAGTATACCATATACTAGGGACTTATAAGGGCACTCCAGATTCAATCAGAGATGTGCCTAAGGCACATGGAAACCATTTTAGAGAGGAAGCAGATAGACTGGGGCCCTGAATAGCAGGATCCCAGTCCAACTAAGTCATAAACCAGCAAAACACCAGGAAAAAAGTGGGGGCAACCATATAGTCAGATTCCACCTTCCTACATAACCCCCCAAACGAAAGGAGATAAGGCTAACCTTGGCCAGTTGAGCCTTTATTGACTAAGTGGCCATATAAGGAAGCACCTGCACTAGCATGGTTGCCCCTATCTTATGGTCCACTAAGCAATCCCTCACCCTAAGGGTATGAGAGGGTCTCCACCATGGGGAATTACTAACTGTGATGTGCTTTGGTAAAGTACAAGGCTGGTGAGGTGTCTGAGAAGGGAAGTGAGGCCCTAGGAAGGTTGGTCTCAGCTTCCTCAGATCACTGGTCACCATGTATGCCTGTCTTTCCATGACTGAGTTGCACTGTGCTCTAAGGGTCAACCTTTGGCTGCCTACAGCTGGGGGTTGGGTCCCTTTGGATGGACCACTGGAGGGACATGGCAGGTTTGGAACCTTTTGGTCCCAGGGTTGCCCTTGCCTAACAGAGTCCTTCTGGGGAGGTCCCTACACAAAGGTATGGGGGATCCCTCAGTGTGTTGAGGAATTTTCACCTGGCTAGGGCTACTAGACTGGGTGCCCCTAATCTGCTGATGGGGGTTCCTCTGGACAGGGGCCCTGGGGGTCCACTGACCTCCCTGACCTCTGCAGCCCTGGGCTGACTGAGGCAGGGTAGAGAGGGGCAGGTTACCTGCTCCAGACTGGGTACCACCTTGGAAGGGTCCTCTGCCATCAGGGGTGGGGCCAGGCCAGGCCTGACTACCTCTGGGGCAGTTCCTTCACTAGGGGTAGGGTCAGTTCCCTGAGGAGGCTGACCCTTACCTACTGTCTGGAGGGAAGGAGACTTTTCTTCAACCCTTGTGCTCTCTTTTGGGGAGAGTGGGCCATTCTTCCAGGCTCCATCTCTCCAAAATTTCCCTGGGCTTGGGCTGTGGCCATCACAGCCCCACTAACTCTTACAGGGACGCCCAGCATTCTCAGATGGGTTTGGTGTTCAACTTCAGCCCAGGCTGAAATTTCCAGATCATTGCCCATCAGGCAATCTACAGGCAAGGTTGGGGACACTGCCACTCTTTTTGGGACTGTGACCCCTTCCCAGCTGAGATTGACTATGGCCATGGGGTGATCTGTTCTGACACCATCAATGTTGGTTACCTGGTATTTACACTCAGGTAAAAGCTGGTGAGGGGGGACTAGTTTCCCTGCCACCATGGTGACACTAGCCCCTGTGTCCCTAAATGCCACAGCTTTCTGACCATTAATTATTGGCTCCAGTCTGTACCTGCCCAATGCATTGGGACCCATGGTAAAGGTGGCAAATCCTATACCACCATCAGAGTCAGAGGAGTCTGTTGAGGGGTCCTGTCTAAACTAGGGCCCACCTCTGTTCCTCTTGCAAAAGCACCTAACTTTCTGGGTACACTACTCCCAACTGGAGGATTACTACTGGTAGTACCAGGAGGGGTGGTAGTAGTTGTTGGAGGAACATTTTCTTTATTGCCAATCCTGGGGCAACTGGGATCAGTTTTCCAGTGTCCAGGCTTTTTACAGACATGGCAATATGGTTTCTTTTCAGGAGAGGAAGGAGTTTGGGACCCACCCCCAGAAGAGGACGTTTGGGGCCCTGTAGTGGATTTATCCTTAGACTTATCCCCACCTTTCTCTTGGGACTTGGTAGAATCTTTCTTCTGGTCACCACCCTGATTCTTAGTCTTTACTCTGGTTCTGACCCATTTGTCTGCCTTCTTTCCCAATTCTTGGGGAGAGGTCAGATCAGAGTCCACCAGGTACTGGTGTAAAAGCTGGTTTTGACAATTATTAAGGATCTGCTCCCTCATAATCAAATTGTACAATCCTAAAAAGTCATGCACCTTGTTGCCATGTATCCAACCTTCCAGAGCCTTAGTAGCACAATCTACAAAGACAACCCAGTCTTGAGTCTGAGCCTTTTGGGTGTCTCTGAACTTCAACCTATACTGTTCAGTGGTTAGGCCAAACCCATCTATCAGAGCACTCTTCAAGACTTTGTAATTGTCAGCATCCTCTTCTCTTACAGTGAGGAGCTTGTCTCTACCTTTGTCTGCAAAGGAGAGCCACAAGATTGCTGCCCACTGCTCCTGAGGGACCCTCTGTACTTTACAGGCCCTCTCTAGAGCAGTTATCTATTTGTGGATGTCATCCCCACTCTGGTAGGGAGGGACAATCTTGCTCAGGTTTCTATGGTCATAAGACCTTTCCCTATCTTTGGGGAAATTGCTGCCACCATGGGACTCTAGTCCCAACTTTTGTCTCTCTCTATAGAGATCTAGGGACTCCCTGTCTATAGCCAATTGCTGTTTTCTGAGTTCAAGCTGGGCTTGCTCATACTGAATCAGTCTCTTCCTCCTGTCATGAGAGGATTCCCTCCTATGAGAAGAGAGAGGTCCCTATTGAGGTGTCAGAGTGGTTAGACTCCTGAGAAGGAGACCTAGACCTTCTGGGCACACTCAGAACTCTTCCTGGGGGACAAAGGGAGGTCAGCCTGATCCTCCTCCTCCTCCTCCACAGGAGGAATTGGGTTCTCCAGGACAAGGTAATTTTCACCTTCCTGGCCAGTTTCAGAGGGGGGCCTGGGTTTCTTTACCCCTGGCCCCTTCCTCATCTTCTGCCCCACCCTCTCTGCCTACCCCTTCAGACCCTAGGGGCCTGCTGAGATCATCAGCTAGTAGCACCTCTCTGAGGTGTTGGGTACTGGCACTTTTGCCTGCCTTCAACTTCCTAGTATTGCATAATGCTCTCAATTCCAAGAATGGGAGTTTATCATACTTGGAGGGAAGAAGCCCACTGGCTTCTGGCAAGGACTCACTGGGTCCTGGCTTTGAAGACATTACTAGTGAGGTGTGGTGTTTGCACTACCTACTCTAGTGTGGCCTACTAAACTCTCTTGAGTTGTAGAAAGGGTGTGCTATCCCTTAACACACAACTCTAAGTTCAGTAGAATTACTGTATTACTAAGCTTGATTTATATGTACCTTAGGTACCCTTAGTGGTTTTCAGTTGATCAATTCAATTGAGATTATCTGGTAAAACAATAGCAAGCTGGAATCCCACATGCTGCACACCAATGTGAGAAGTTGGCCTGGCATATGCTGTCCACTAATTATAGTGGGCACCTTGCACCAGTCCAAACAACCCCTTATTGGAGATAGGTTAAAGACAACCTTTATTGAAAGCTATCCTAGTGGTAGCTATGGAGAGCAGCCTTCAGGCTAAGTCTTGAAGGAATGTAAAGCAGCTTGTTTTACCAGTCTATAATCTCTTGAGTGACCAAATGAAAGAGGACCACACCAGGTATATATTCAAAATATATGTATTTATTGCTAAACACACCCCTCTAATCTCTTTATGAGGCTAGATTTCGAAGTACATAAATTATAAGTTAGTTATCTACAGTAATAGCACAAATACACGTTTGAGCCATAGGGGCATACCAAACCATATACCAATAAAGTGGTATAAGAACCACGACTGAGCTAGACACAGGGCCTAGAGCCTGTAGAAGTGCTTGGACCAGAAGGAACCACCCAAGGTAGTGACACAGGGGATCCACGGGGGACGCGTGCAGTGTATGAACACAGCCGTGAATCGCCGTTAACTTCTATGGGGAAAGTCACGGTTTGAATTTAAAAGAAAAGGGACACTTAGAGGAGGACTTGGAGCAAACCCTTTGAGAACTAGGCTGTTCTAGTGTCAATACCCACGGGAGCACCGGAGTACTCGAGTTACCTCACCCAGGGAGCCGGGTGCATAGGTGTCTTTCGGGGTCGGGTTTCGTCGTCGCTTTCAATGCCGATCTGCTGCAAAGTGCTGCTGGCGGCCAAGTCGAAAGTGTTCGGGTGGATCCAAAGGTGGATCGAAGATCTGAAGAACCTGAAAGCAGAGGTGACAGAGTCTGGGTCACTAGCCAGTGACCAGGAAGGCGATGAGCAGATGCCCACCGATGTTGAGTGCTTCAGGTAGGTTGATGGTCATCTTGACTCTTCAGCCACGAGGTCCAGGAGGCATCGACGATGACCAGGAGCTGACTTCGAGCTGTCCCACGACGTCTGTCGATTGCAGGGGTATCGGCAACCGGATTGGACCCAACAAGCCTTGGCAACGGCAAGTCTCGTGGAAATGGAAGAAGGACGATGTTGCAGACCAGCAAGGTCTGTGGGACTCACCCAGCGAAGGTAAGTCAGGGCACACCTGGAGCAACCAGGGAGCCCAAGCAGAAGAAGATTGGCCTTCGGGAGGGCCTACTAGCCAACGGACTAGCGACCGCGAAGGAGCCTCAAGTCGATGCACGTGGAGCTGGCTCACAGGACACTCGTGGAGTGGAGGCCAGTGATCTTCGGTGCAGTTGGTGCTGGAGGCTGGGGCTACTCGGAGCCCAAAGCACGACTTCGTGGGAGACCCAGAAGAGGATGCACTTGCAAATGCGATCGGTGTCCAGGGGTCATGGTTCCACATTACCCACGACAGCTACGGGCCTCAGCTTTGCTAGGGACTCAGGGCAGCCTTGGGGAAATCTGGAAATCCACCTCTGGTGATGCAAAGACTTCGGCGTCCGGCGGGAGCTTCAGCGATGCGGACCAGACAATTGCTTCTTTGGTGCCTGCCAAGCAGGGGAGTCACTCCTTGACCCCAAGGGAGATTCTTCAGTCCTCTAATCTTAAAGTAGAGCGTCGAAGGTCCAGGATTCTGTGTCAGAGTTTCGTCCAGGTTAATCCAAAAATCTCAGGACTGGGGTCCCATACTTATACTAAGGTAGGGGGTTGGACATACTCTGTGGACCCACCTATGGGAGGGTCAGGGCAGAGGGGTGGTTTCACCCCTTTCCCTTTGTCCAGTTTCGCACCAGAGCAGGGGCTGGAAGCCCCTGAGCCGGTTTGAACTGGGGTATGCACAGGGACACCAAATGTGCCCCCAGTGCAGGACTTCAAAGCACCAGAGAGTGCTCCCGCCCAGCCCCAATACACACTATCCTGTCTGGGGAGGTGGTTACACCTCCCTGGGACAGGAAACCTATTGTCCAGGCCTCCCCTGCCAGAGTTTCAGTCAGCAGCAGGAGGCCAGACTTGTGTCTGTGGCAGCGGCATCCATTTTGTGATGCCAGGGCTCTGGAAAGTCAGTACCGGGTATACCGGTGTGTACATGTCTCTCCCTCTAGAAGGGTGGAATGCTACCCCCGCCACCAGAACTGGCGGGGGTAGTATTCCAAGATGTTTGACACCAAACACGACATGTTTCCGTGCAGCCATCCCAAAGTTAGCATTTAACGCGAGGTTATAATGCGCTTAAGAGTATATGGTCGGGCTGCACTACAAACAGCATCAGAGAAGGGTCTCCGAACGCTGCAGAGGGGCCCAGCTCATGCAGGGGCACCCTCTCACATAGGAACCACGCACTCTGCCTTCAGGATTGATAAGGCCTGCCATAGGAGTGACTTATAGGTTTATATGTGTGTAGGTATGTAGTGATATAGGTAGCCTATATCACAGCAAGGGGTGCATGCACCACCTTACCCAAGCTGCAGTAGCAGACCTGTGGTGTCATTTTGGATGGCCTTCCAGGGGTGGCACAATACATGCTGCAGCCCCTGGTAGGCCTCTGAGGTACCTATGCCCTGGGTACATAGTATACCATATACTAGGGACTTATAAGGGCACTCCAGATTCCAATCAGAGATGTGCCTAAGGCACATGGAAACCATTTTAGAGAGGAAGCAGATAGACTGGGGCCCTGAATAGCAGGATCCCAGTCCAACTAAGTCATAAACCAGCAAAACACCAGGAAAAAAGTGGGGGCAACCATATAGTCAGATTCCACCTTCCTACACTGTCAGCACTTCTATTGCCTCTTTCTGCACTTCTCTTGCCTTTTCTGCACCTCTCTTGCCTCTTTCTGCACCTCTGTTGTCTCTGTCTGCACCTCACTTGCTACTTTCTGCACCCCTCTTGCCTCTTTCTGCACCCCTCTTCCCTCTTTATGCACCTCTGTTGCCTTTTTCTGTATCCCCGTTCCCTCTTTTTGTACCTCTCTTGCCTGTTTCTGTACCTTTCTTGCCTCTTTCTGCACTCATGTTGCCTCTTGCTGCACTCCTGTTGCCTCTTTCTGCATTGCTGTTGCTTCTTTCTGCAATTCTCTTGCCTCGTTCTGAATTTCTGTTGCTTCTTTCTGCACTTCTCTTGCCTCTATATGTCACCTGAACATGTTCTATTCTTCTGCCCCTGTACTCCCGATCCCGATTTAAATGGATTGCCCCCTCTGTAGAAATCTGGGAGTAAGGAGACACAAGGAGGCATATAGAATAACGAAGACAAACACAATGCGTATGATTGTATTTTTGTATAGCAAAGTTTCTAATGGCTGCATGGATCAGGCGTACTAAGTATTCTTCTGAAAGTTTTAAGGGTGTAGCTCATATGACGTAGTATATTATGAGGTTCCTTAAAGTTATTAAGAGTTTTTTTGTTTTCTACTGTGGGTCGTGTCTTATTTTATTAGCACACAGATTTTAAAATTTAAATTTTTTAATACTCTTTCAAATGTAGTTTTAGAATATATAACCGTTTCTGTTAGGCAAACCTATGAAGTTTGTAATTGTAAATAATGATGTAATTCTTACAATTATGTTGCCACTATATGGAACTTTTTCCCTTTTGTACAAACACAAATGCACTTTGATTGAACTGTCTTGCTGTGATTGTAAATAGGCTGTGACTGTTTATTTATACTGAAATATCTCATTTGTATTGTGTGTTTGTAATCGTCTTGTTTTATGGTGTACTTTTATAATCAGCAGATATCGAATTAAAGACTTTTTGATTGATTGATTGGCCGCTATATACATTTCTCTTGCTTCTTTCTGCACTTCTCTTGCCTTTTTCTGCACCCCTCTTGCCTCTTCCAGCACCTCTGTTGCTTCTTTCTGCATTTCTCTTGCTTCTTCCTGCACCTCTCTTGCTTCTTTCTTCACCCCTCTTGCCTCTTTCTGCACCCCTCTTCCCTATTTCTGCATTTCTCTTGCCCCTTTCTGCACCTCTCCTGCCTCTTTCTGCAGTTCTCTTGCCTCCGTCTGCAACTCTGTTGCTTCTTTCAGCACTTCTCTTGCCTCTTTCTGCACTTCTCTTGCCTGTTTCTGCACCTCTCTTGCCTCTTTCTGCACTTCTCTTGCCTCTTTCTGAACCTCTGTTGCTGTTTTTCTGTACTTCTCTTGCCTCTTTCTGCATTTCTGTTGCTTCTTTCTGTACTTCTCTTGCCTCTTTCTACACTTCTCTTGCCTGCTTCTGCACCTCTCTAGCTTCTTTCTGCACCTCTGTTGCTTCTTTCTGCACTTCTCTAGCCTCTTTCTGCATTTCCGTTCCTTCTTTCTTCACTTCTCTTGCCTCTTTGTACATTTCTGTTGCTTCTTTCTGCGCATCTCTTGCCTCTTTCTGCACCCCTCTTCCCTCTTTCTGCACCTCTCTTGCATATTTCGGCACTTCTTTTGCCTCTTTCTGTACCTCTGTTGCTTCTTTCTGCACTTCTCTTGCTTCATTCTGCACCTCTCTTGCTTCTTTCTGCATCCCTCTTGCCTCTTTCTGCACCCCTCTTTCTGTGCCCCTCTTCCCTCTTTCTGCACCTCTCTTGCCTTTTTCTGCACCCCTGTTCCCTCTTTCTGCACCTCTCTTCCCTCTTTCTGCTTCGCTCTTGCTTCTTTCTGCACTTCTCTTGCTCCTTTCTGTACCTCTGTTGCTCCTGTCAGCACTTCTCTTGCCTCTTTCTGCACTTCTCTTGCCTTTTTCTGCACCTCTCTTGCCTCTTTCTGCACCTCTGTTGCCTCTGTCTGCACCTCACTTGCTACTTTCTGCACCCCTCTTGCCTCTTTCTGCACCCCTCTTCCCTCTTTATGCACCTATCTTGCCTTTTTCTGCACCCCTGTTCCCTCTTTCTGCACCTCTCTTCCCTCTTTCTGCACCTCTCTTGCCTCTTTCTGCATTTCTCTTGCCTCTTTCTGCACATCTGTTGCTTTTTTCTGTACTTCTCTTGCCTCTTTCTGCATTTGTGTTGCGTCTTTCTGAACTTCTGTTGCTTCTTTCTGGACCTCTCTTGCTTCTTTCTGTACCCCTCTTGCCTTTTTCTGCACTCCTCTTTCTGCACCCCTCTTCCTGCACCCCTCTTCCCTCTTTCTGCACCTCTCTTGCCTTTTTCTGCACCCCTCTTCCCTCTTTTTGCACCTCTCTTGCATGTTTCTGCAGCTCTCTTGCCTCTTTCTGCACTTCTTTTGCCTCTTTCTGCAACTCTATTGCTTATTTCTGCTCTTCTCATGCTTCTTGTTGTACCTCTCTTGCTTCTTTCTGCACCCCTCGTGCCTCTTCTGCACCCCTCTTTATGTACCCCTCTTCCCTCTTTCTGAACCTCTCTTGCCTTTTTCTGCACCCCTGTTCCCTCTTTTTTTCACCTCTCGTGCCTCTTTCTGCACCTCTGTTGCTTCTTTCTGCACTTCTCTAGCCTCGTTCTGCACTTCTGTTGCTTCGTTCTGCACTTTTCTTGCCTCTATCTACATTTCTCTTGCTTCTTTCTGCACCCCTCTTGCCTCTTCCAGCACCTCTGTTGCTTCTTTCTGCACTTCTCTTGCTTCTTTCTGTACCTCTCTTGCTTCTTTTTGCATCCCTCTTGCCTCTTTCTGCACCCCTCTTCCATCTTTCTGTACTCCTCTTGCCTTTCTACACCTCTCCTGCCTATTTCTGCTCTCCTCTTGCCTCTTTCTGTACTTCTCTTGCCTGTTTCTGTACCTCTCTTGCGTCTTTCTGCACCTCTGTTGCCTCTGCCAGCACCTCACTTACTTCCTTCTACACCCCTCTTGCCTCTTGCCTCTTTCTGCACCCCTCTTCCCTCTTTCTGCACCTCTCTTGCCTTTTTCTGCATGCCTGTTCCCTCTTTCTGCACCTCTCTTCCCTACTTCTGCACCTCTCTTGCCTCTTTCTGTACTTCTCTTGCCTCTTTATGCACCTCTGTTCCTTTTTTCTGTACTTCTCTTGCCTCTTTCTGCATTTCTGTTGCTTCTTGCTGCACTTCTCTTGCCTCTTTCTACATTTCTGTTGATTCTTTCTATACTTCTCGTGCCTCTTTCTGCACCCCTCTTGACTCTTTCTGCACCTCTCTTGACTCTTTTTGCAACTCTCTTGCTTCTTTCTGAACCTCTCTTGCCTTTTTCCGCACCGCTCTTCCCTCTTTCTGCACCTCTCTTGCCTTTTTCTGCACCCCTGTTCCCTGTTAATGTACCTCTCTTGCATTTTTCTGCACCTCTCTTGCCTCTTTCTGCACTTCTCTTGCCTCTTTGTACATTTCTGTTGCTTCTTTCTGCACTTCTCTTGCCTCTTTCTGCACCCCTCTTCCCTCTTTCTGCAACTCTCTTTCCTCTTTCTGCACACCTCTTGCCTCCTTCTGTACCTCTCTTCCCTCTTTCTGCAGTTCTGTTGCCTCTTTCTGTACCTACCTTGCTTCTTTCTCCACCCCTCTACCTTCTTTCTGTACTTCTCTTGCCTATTTGTGTGGTTCTCTTGTGTCTTTCTGCACCTCTGTTGCTTCTTTCCACACTTCTCTTGCTTCTTTCTGCACCCCTCTTGCCTCTTTCTGCACCTCTGTTGCTTCTTTCTGCACTCCTCTTGCCTCTTTCTGCACCTCTGTTGCTTCTTTCTGTACCCTTTTTCCCTCTTTCTGCACCTCTTTTGCTTCTTTCTGCACCTCTTTTGCCTCTTTCTGCACCTCTGTTGTTTCTTTCTGAACTTCTCTTGCCTGTTTCTGTACCTCTCTTGCCTCTTTCTGCACCTCTGTTGCCTCTGTCTGCACATCACTTACTGCTTTCTGCACCCCTCTTGCCTCTTTCTGCACCCCTCTTCCCTCTTTATGCACCTCTCTTGCCTTTTATGCACCCCTGTTCCCTCTTTCTGCACCTCTCTTCCCTCTTTCTGCACCTCTCTTGCCTCTTTCTGCACTTCTCTTGCCTTTTTCTGCACCTCTGTTGCTTTTTTCTGTACTTCTCTTGCCTCTTTCTGCATTTTTGTTGCTTCTTGCTGCACTTCTCTTGCCTCTTTCTACATTTCTGTTGCTTCTTTCTGCACTTCTCTTGCCACTTTCTGCATTTCTGTTGCTTCTTGCTACACTTCTCTTGCCTCTTTCTACATTTCTGTTGATTCTTTCTATACTTCTCGTGCCTCTTTCTGCACCCCTCTTGCCTTTTTCTGCACCGCTCTTCCCTCTTTCTGCACCTCTCTTGCCTTTTTCTGCACCCCTGTTCCCTGTTAATGTACCTCTCTTGCATGTTTCTGCACCTCTCTTGCCTCTTTCTTCTCTTCTCTTGCCTCTTTCTTCACCTCTGTTGCTTTTTTCTGCACTTCTCTAGTCTGTTTCTGCATTTCTGTTCCTTGCTTGTATACTTCTCTTGCCTCTTTGTACATTTCTGCTGCTTCTTTCTGCACTTCTCTTGCCTCTTTCTGCACCCCTCTTCCCTCTTTCTGCAACTCTCTTCCCTCTTTCTGCACATCTCTTGCCTCCTTCTGCACCTCTCTTGCCTCTTTCTCGGGTTCTCTTGCCTCTTTCTGTACCTCTCTTGCTTCTTTCTGCACCCCTTTTGCCTCGTTCTCCACCCCTCTTCCCTCTTTCTGTACTTCTCTTGCCTCTTTTTGTGGTTCTATTGCGTCTTTCTGCACCTCTGTTGCTTCTTTCTGCACTTCTCTTGCTTCTTTCTGCACCCCTCTTGCCTCTTACTGCACCTCTGTTGCTTCTTTCTGCACTTCTCTTGCTTCTTTCTGCACCTCACTTGCTTCTTTCTGCCTCTTTCTGTGCCCCTCTAGCCTATTTCTGTACCCCTTTTCCCTCTTTCTGCATCTCTTTTGCTTGTTTCTGCACCTCTTTTGCCTGTTTTTGCACCTCTGTTGCCTCTTTCTGCACCTCTGTTGCCTCTGTCTGCATATCACTTACTTCTTTCTGCACCCTCTTGCCTCTTTCTGCACCCCTCTTCCCTCTTTATGCACCTCTCTTGCCTTTTTCTGCACCCCTGTTCCCTCTTTCTGCACCTCTCTTCCCTCTTTCTGCACCTCTCTTGCCTCTTTCTGCACTTCTCTTGCCTTTTTCTGCACCTCTGTTGCTTTTTTCGGTACTTCTCTTGCCTCTGTCTGCATTTTTGCTGCTTCTTGCTGCACTTCTCTTGCCTCTTTCTACATTTCTGTTGCTTCTTTCTGTACTTCTCTTGCCTCTTTCTGCACCTATCTTGCCTCTTTCTGCACTTCTCTTACCTCTTTCTGCAACTCTGTTGCTTCTTTCTGAACTTCTCTTGATTCTTTCTTGACCTCTCTTGCTTCTTTCTGCACCCCTCTTGCCTTTTTCTCTGCCCCTCTTTCTGCACCCCTCTTCCCTCTTTTTGTACCTCTCTTGCATGTTTCTGTACCTCTCTTGCCTCTTTCGGCACTTCTTTTGCCTCTTTCTGCAACTCTGTTACTTCTTTCTGCACTTCTCTTGCTTCTTTCTGTACCTCTCTTCCTTCTTTCTGCACCCCTCTTGCCTCTTTCTGCACCCCTCTTTTTGTACCCCTCTTCCCTCTTTCTGCACCTCTCTTGCCTTTTTCTGCACCCCAGTTCCCTCTTTTTTCACCTCTCTTGCCTCTTTCTGCACCTCTGTTGCTTCTTTCTGCCCTTCTCTAGCCTTTTTCTGTATTTCTGTTCATTCCTTCTGCACTTCTCTTGCCTCTTTGTACATTTATGTTGCTTCTTTCTGCACTTCTCTTGCCTCGTTCTGCATTTTTGCTGCTTCTTTCTGCACTTCTCTTGCCTCTATTTACATTTCTCTTGCTTCTTTCTGCACTTCTCTTGCCTCTCTCTGCACCACTCTTGCTTCTTTCTGGGCCTCTCTTGCTTCTTTTTGTGGTTCTATTGCGTCTTTCTGCACCTCTGTTGCTTCTTTCTGCACTTCTCTTGCTTCTTTCTGCACCCCTCTTGCCTCTTACTGTACCTCTGTTGCTTCTTTCTGCACTTCTCTTGCTTCTTTCTGCACCTCACTTGCTTCTTTCTGCCTCTTTCTGTGCCCCTCTAGCCTATTTCTGTACCCCTTTTCCCTCTTTCTGCACCTCTTTTGCTTGTTTCTGCACCTCTTTTGCCTGTTTCTGCACCTCTGTTGCCTCTTTCTGCACCTCTGTTGCCTCTTTCTGCACCTCTTTTGCCTCTGTCTGCATATCACTTACTTCTTTCTGCACCCTCTTGCCTCTTTCTGCACCCCTCTTCCCTCTTTATGCACCTCTCTTGCCTTTTTCTGCACCCCTGTTCCCTCTTTCTGCACCTCTCTTCCCTCTTTCTGCACCTCTCTTGCCTCTTTCTGCACTTCTCTTGCCTTTTTCTGCACCTCTGTTGCTTTTTTCGGTACTTCTCTTGCCTCTGTCTGCATTTTTGTTGCTTCTTGCTGCACTTCTCTTGCCTCTTTCTACATTTCTGTTGCTTCTTTCTGTACTTCTCTTGCCTCTTTCTGCACCCATCTTGCCTCTTTCTGCACTTCTCTTGCCTCTTCCTGCAACTCTGTTGCTTTTTTCTGTACTTCTCTTGATTCTTTCTTGACCTCTCTTGCTTCTTTCTGCACCCCTCTTGCCTTTTTCTCTCCCACTCTTTCTGCACCCCTCTTCCCTCTTTTTGTACCTCTCTTGCATGTTTCTGTACCTCTCTTGCCTCTTTCGGCACTTCTTTTGCCTCTTTCTGCAACTCTGTTACTTCTTTCTGCACTTCTCTTGCTTCTTTCTGTACCTCTCTTGCTTCTTTCTGCACCCCTCTTGCCTCTTTCTGCACCCCTCTTTTTGTACCCCTCTTCCCTCTTTCTGCACCTCTCTTGCCTTTTTCTGCACCCCAGTTCCCTCTTTTTCACCTCTCTTGCCTCTTTCTGCACCTCTGTTGCTTCTTTCTGCCCTTCTCTAGCCTTTTTCTGTATTTCTGTTCATTCCTTCTGCACTTCTCTTGCCTCTTTGTACATTTATGTTGCTTCTTTCTGCACTTCTCTTGCCTCGTTCTGCATTTTTGCTGCTTCTTTCTGCACTTCTCTTGCCTCTATTTACATTTCTCTTGCTTCTTTCTGCACTTCTCTTGCCTCTCTCTGCACCACTCTTGCTTCTTTCTGGACCTCTCTTGCTTCTTTCTGCACCCCTCTTGCCTTTTTCTGCACCCCTCTTCCCTTTTTCTGCACCTCTGTTGCCTTTTTCTGCACCCCTGTTCCCTCTTTCTACACCTCTCTTCCCTCTTTCTGCACCTCTCTTGCCCATTTCTGCACTTCTCTTGCCTCTTTCTGCACCTCTGTTCCTTTTTTCTGTACTTCTTTTGCCTCTTTCTGCATTTTTGTTGCTTCTTGCTGCACTTCTCTTGCATCTTACTACATTTCTGTTGCTTCTTTCTGTACTTCTCTTGCCTCTTTCTGCACCCCTCTTGACTCGTTCTGCATATACTATTGCCTCTTTCTGCAACTCCGTTGCTTCTTTCTGAAATTCTCTTCCTTCTTTCTGGACCTCTCTTGCTTCTTTCTGCACCCCTTTTGCCTCGTTCTCCACCCCTCTTCCCTCTTTCTGTACTTCTCTTGCCTCTTTTTGTGGTTCTATTGCGTCTTTCTGCACCTCTGTTGCTTCTTTCTGCACTTCTCTTGCTTCTTTCTGCACCCCTCTTGCCTCTTACTGCACCTATGTTGCTTCTTTCTGCACTTCTCTTGCTTCTTTCTGCACCTCACTTGCTTCTTTCTGCCTCTTTCTGTGCCCCTCTAGCCTATTTCTGTACCCCTTTTCCCTCTTTCTGCACCTCTTTTGCTTGTTTCTGCACCTCTTTTGCCTGTTTCTGCACCTCTGTTGCCTCTTTCTGCACCTCTGTTGCCTCTTTCTGCACCTCTGTTGCCTCTGTCTGCATATCACTTACTTCTTTCTGCACCCTCTTGCCTCTTTCTGCACCCCTCTTCCCTCTTTATGCACCTCTCTTGCCTTTTTCTGCACCCCTGTTCCCTCTTTCTGCACCTCTCTTCCCTCTTTCTGCACCTCTCTTGCCTCTTTCTGCACTTCTCTTGCCTTTTTCTGCACCTCTGTTGCTTTTTTCGGTACTTCTCTTGCCTCTGTCTGCATTTTTGCTGCTTCTTGCTGCACTTCTCTTGCCTCTTTCTACATTTCTGTTGCTTCTTTCTGTACTTCTCTTGCCTCTTTCTGCACCTATCTTGCCTCTTTCTGCACTTCTCTTGCCTCTTTCTGCAACTCTGTTGCTTCTTTCTGAACTTCTCTTGATTCTTTCTTGACCTCTCTTGCTTCTTTCTGCACCCCTCTTGCCTTTTTCTCTGTCCCTCTTTCTGCACCCCTCTTCCCTCTTTTTGTACCTCTCTTGCATGTTTCTGTACCTCTCTTGCCTCTTTCGGCACTTCTTTTGCCTCTTTCTGCAACTCTGTTACTTCTTTCTGCACTTCTCTTGCTTCTTTCTGTACCTCTCTTCCTTCTTTCTGCACCCCTCTTGCCTCTTTCTGCACCCCTCATTTTGTACCCCTCTTCCCTCTTTCTGCACCTCTCTTGCCTTTTTCTGCACCCCTGTTCCCTCTTTTTTCACCTCTCTTGCCTCTTTCTGCACCTATGTTGCTTCTTTCTGCACTTCTCTAGCCTTTTTCTGTATTTCTGTTCATTCCTTCTGCACTTCTCTTGCCTCTTTGTACATTTATGTTGCTTCTTTCTGCACTTCTCTTGCCTCGTTCTGCATTTTTGCTGCTTCTTTCTGCACTTCTCTTGCCTCTATTTACATTTCTCTTGCTTCTTTCTGCACTTCTCTTGCCTCTCTCTGCACCACTCTTGCTTCTTTCTGGACCTCTCTTGCTTCTTTTTGTGGTTCTATTGCGTCTTTCTGCACCTCTGTTGCTTCTTTCTGCACTTCTCTTGCTTCTTTCTGCACCCCTCTTGCCTCTTACTGCACCTCTGTTGCTTCTTTCTGCACTTCTCTTGCTTCTTTCTGCAACTCACTTGCTTCTTTCTGCCTCTTTCTGTGCCCCTCTAGCCTATTTCTGTACCCCTTTTCCCTCTTTCTGCACCTCTTTTGCTTGTTTCTGCACCTCTTTTGCCTGTTTCTGCACCTCTGTTGCCTCTTTCTGCACCTCTGTTGCCTCTTTCTGCACCTCTTTTGCCTCTGTCTGCATATCACTTACTTCTTTCTGCACCCTCTTGCCTCTTTCTGCACCCCTCTTCCCTCTTTATGCACCTCTCTTGCCTTTTTCTGCACCCCTGTTCCCTCTTTCTGCACCTCTCTTCCCTCTTTCTGCACCTCTCTTGCCTCTTTCTGCACTTCTCTTGCCTTTTTCTGCACCTCTGTTGCTTTTTCGGTACTTCTCTTGCCTCTGTCTGCATTTTTGTTGCTTCTTGCTGCACTTCTCTTGCCTCTTTCTACATTTCTGTTGCTTCTTTCTGTACTTCTCTTGCCTCTTTCTGCACCTATCTTGCCTCTTTCTGCACTTCTCTTGCCTCTTTCTGCAACTCTGTTGCTTCTTTCTGAACTTCTCTTGATTCTTTCTTGACCTCTCTTGCTTCTTTCTGCACCCCTCTTGCCTTTTTCTCTGTCCCTCTTTCTGCACCCTCTTCCCTCTTTTTGTACCTCTCTTGCATGTTTCTGTACCTCTCTTGCCTCTTTCGGCACTTCTTTTGCCTCTTTCTGCAACTCTGTTACTTCTTTCTGCACTTCTCTTGCTTCTTTCTGTACCTCTCTTCCTTCTTTCTGCACCCTCTTGCCTCTTTCTGCACCCCTCATTTTGTACCCCTCTTCCCTCTTTCTGCACCTCTCTTGCCTTTTTCTGCACCCCTGTTCCCTCTTTTTTCACCTCTCTTGCCTCTTTCTGCACCTATGTTGCTTCTTTCTGCACTTCTCTAGCCTTTTTCTGTATTTCTGTTCATTCCTTCTGCACTTCTCTTGCCTCTTTGTACATTTATGTTGCTTCTTTCTGCACTTCTCTTGCCTCGTTCTGCATTTTTGCTGCTTCTTTCTGCACTTCTCTTGCCTCTATTTACATTTCTCTTGCTTCTTTCTGCACTTCTCTTGCCTCTCTCTGCACCACTCTTGCTTCTTTCTGGACCTCTCTTGCTTCTTTTTGTGGTTCTATTGCGTCTTTCTGCACCTCTGTTGCTTCTTTCTGCACTTCTCTTGCTTCTTTCTGCACCCCTCTTGCCTCTTACTGCACCTCTGTTGCTTCTTTCTGCACTTCTCTTGCTTCTTTCTGCAACTCACTTGCTTCTTTCTGCCTCTTTCTGTGCCCCTCTAGCCTATTTCTGTACCCCTTTTCCCTCTTTCTGCACCTCTTTTGCTTGTTTCTGCACCTCTTTTGCCTGTTTCTGCACCTCTGTTGCCTCTTTCTGCACCTCTGTTGCCTCTTTCTGCACCTCTTTGCCTCTGTCTGCATATCACTTACTTCTTTCTGCACCCTCTTGCCTCTTTCTGCACCCCTCTTCCCTCTTTATGCACCTCTCTTGCCTTTTTCTGCACCCCTGTTCCCTCTTTCTGCACCTCTCTTCCCTCTTTCTGCACCTCTCTTGCCTCTTTCTGCACTTCTCTTGCCTTTTTCTGCACCTCTGTTGCTTTTTTCGGTACTTCTCTTGCCTCTGTCTGCATTTTTGTTACTTCTTGCTGCACTTCTCTTGCCTCTTTCTGCACCCATCTTGCCTCTTTCTGCACTTCTCTTGCCTCTTTCTGCAACTCTGTTGCTTTTTTCTGAACTTCTCTTGATTCTTTCTTGACCTCTCTTGCTTCTTTCTGCACCCCTCTTGCCTTTTTCTCTGCCCCTCTTTCTGCACCCCTCTTCCCTCTTTTGTACCTCTCTTGCATGTTTCTGTACCTCTCTTGCCTCTTTCGGCACTTCTTTTGCCTCTTTCTGCAACTCTGTTACTTCTTTCTGCACTTCTCTTGCTTCTTTCTGTACCTCTCTTGCTTCTTTCTGCACCCCTCTTGCCTCTTTCTGCACCCCTCTTTTTGTACCCCTCTTCCCTCTTTCTGCACCTCTCTTGCCTTTTTCTGCACCCCAGTTCCCTCTTTTTTCACCTCTCTTGCCTCTTTCTGCACCTCTGTTGCTTCTTTCTGCCCTTCTCTAGCCTTTTTCTGTATTTCTGTTCATTCCTTCTGCACTTCTCTTGCCTCTTTGTACATTTATGTTGCTTCTTTCTGCACTTCTCTTGCCTCTATTTACATTTCTCTTGCTTCTTTCTGCACTTCTCTTGCCTCTCTCTGCACCACTCTTGCTTCTTTCTGGACCTCTCTTGCTTCTTTCTGCACCCCTCTTGCCTTTTTCTGCACCCCTCTTCCCTTTTTCTGCACCTCTGTTGCCTTTTTCTGCACCTCTGTTCCCTCTTTCTACACCTCTCTTCCCTCTTTCTGCACCTCTCTTGCCCATTTCTGCACTTCTCTTGCCTCTTTCTGCACCTCTGTTCCTTTTTTCTGTACTTCTTTTGCCTCTTTCTGCATTTTTGTTGCTTCTTGCTGCACTTCTCTTGCATCTTACTACATTTCTGTTGCTTCTTTCTGTACTTCTCTTGCCTCTTTCTGCACCCCTCTTGACTCGTTCTGCATATACTATTGCCTCTTTCTGCAACTCCGTTGCTTCTTTCTGAAATTCTCTTCCTTCTTTCTGGACCTCTCTTGCTTCTTTCTGCACCCCTCTTGGCTTTTTCTGCACCCCTCTTTCTGTACCCCTTTTCCCTCTTTTGCACTTCTCTTGCCTTTTTCTGCACCCCTGTTCCCTGTTTTTGCACCTCTCTTGCATGTTTCTGCACCTCTCTTGCCTATTTCTGCACTTGTCTTGCCTCATTCTGCACCTCTGTTGCTTCTTTCTGCACTTCTCTAGCCTGTTTCTCCATTTCTGTTCCTTCCTTCTGCACTTCTCTTGCCTCGTTGTACATTTCTGTTGCTTCTTTCTGCAATTCTCTTGCCACTTTCTGCACCCCTCTTCCCTCTTTCTGCAACTCTCTTTCCTCTTTCTTCACATCTCTTGCCTCTTTCTGCAACTCTCTTGCCTCTTTCTGCAGTTCTTTTGCCTCTTTATGCACCTCTCTTACTTCTTTCTGTACCCCTCTTGCCTCGTTCTCCACCCCTCTTCCCTCTTTCTGTACTTCTCTTGCCTCTTTCTGCAGTTCTCTTGCGTCTTTCTGCACCTCTGTTGCTTCTTTCCGGACTTCTCTTACTTCTTTCTGCACCCCTCTTGCCTCTTTCTGCACCTCTGTTGCTTCTTTCTGCACTTCTCTTGCTTCTTTCTGCACCACTCTTGCTTCTTTCTGCCTCTTTCTGTACCCATCTAGCCTATTTCTGCACCCCTTTTCCCTCTTTCTGCACCTCTTTTGCTTGTTTCTGCACCTCTTTTTCCTCTTTCTACACCTCTGTTGCTTCTTTCTGGACTTATCTTGCCCCTTACTGCACCTCTCTTGCTATGGGTGGGCGGAATTTGCGTAGTCGCGCTGCGCAAAGTTCCGCGAAACGGTAAAAAATCTCTGCGAGCACGCAAAAGTTCCGCGAACAAGTGGAATTGCTTGTTCCGCCCATTCGCGATGCTTTTTTCCTGTTCGCGAACGCTGTTTGCGTGCTCGGGGAGAAATATCTCGCGAACACGCATTTTGAAAGCGCAAACAAGCAAAAAACTCCACGAAGCCGGGGATCGTGGCATTTTTGGCAATTCCGAGATCTGCGCAGAAAGCGAAATTACCCAAATTCTACAAATTACGCGAGCGGAGCAGAATTTACCACCCAGGCCTACCTCTTGCCTCTTTCTTCATCTCTGTTTGTTCATTCTGCACCCCTCCTGCCTCTTTCTGCACCCTTCTTCCCTCTTTCTGACCTCTCTTGTCTTTTTCTGTACCAGTGTTCCCTCTTTTTGCACCTCTCTTGCCTGTTCCAGCACCTCTCTTGCCTCTTTCTGCACTTCTCTTGCCTCTGTCTGCATTTCTGTGGCTTCTTTCTACACTTCTCTTGCCTCTTTCTGCACACATCTTGCCTCTTTCTGCACCTCTGTTGCTTCTCTCTGCACTTCTCTTGCTTCTTTCTGTACCTCTCTTGCTTCTTTCTGCACCCCTCCTGCCTCTTTCTGCACCACTCTTCCCTCTTTCTGCACCTCTCTTGCCTTTTTCTGCACCCCTGTTCCCCTTTTTGTACCTCTCTTGCCCGTTTCTGCACTTCTCTTGCCTATTTCCTTATCTCTGTTGCTTCTTTCTGCACTTATTTTTCTTCTTTCTGCACCTCTCTTGCCTCTTCCTGCACCCCTTTTCCCTCTTTCTGCACCTCTCTTGCCTCTTTCTGCATATCTCTTGCCTCTTTCCTTACCTCTGTTGCTTCTTTCTGGACTTCTCTTGCCTCTTACTGCACTCCTCTTGGCTCTTTCTGCACCTATGTTGCATCTTTCTGCACTTCTCTTCTTTCTTTCTGCACCTCTCTTGCTTCTTTCTGCACCCCTCTTGCTTCTTTCTCCACCCCTCTTCCCTCTTTCTGTACTTCTCTTGCCTCTTTCTGCAGTTCTCCTGCATCTTTCTGCACCTCTGTTGCATCTTTCTGCACCTCTGTTGCTTCTTTCTGCACCTCTCTTGCCTCTTTCTGCACCTCTGTTGCTTCCTTCTGCACTTCTCTTGCCTCCTCCTGCACCTCTGTTGCTTCTTTCTGCACTTCTCTTGCTTCTTTCTGTACATCTCTTGCTTCTTTCTGCCTCTTTCTGTACCCATCTAGCCTATTTCTGCACCCCTTTTCCCTCTCTCTGCACCTCTTTTGCTTGTTTCTGCCCCTCTTTTGACTCTTTCTGCACTTCTCTTGCTTCTTTCTGTACCTCTCTTGCTTCTTTGCTTCTTTCTGCACTTCTTTTTCTTCTTTCTGCACCTCTCTTGCCTCTTCCTGCACCCCTTTTCCCTCTTTCTGCACCTCTCTTGCCTCTTTCTGCACTTCTCTTGCCTCTTTCCTTACCTCTGTTGCTTCTTTCTGGACTTCTCTTGCCTCTTACTGCACTCCTCTTGGCTCTTTCTGCACCTCTGTTGCATCTTTTCGCACTTCTCTTGTTTCTTTCTGCACCACTCTTGCTTCTTTCTGCACCCCTCTTGCTTCTTTCTCCACCCCTCTTCCCTCTTTCTCTACTTCTCTTGCCTCTTTCTGCAGTTCTCTTGTGTCTTTCTGCACCTCTGTTGGTTCTTTCCCCACTTCTCTTGCTTCCTTCTGCACCCCTCTTGCCTCCTCCTGCTCCTCTGTTGCTTCTTTCTGCACTTCTCTTGCTTCTTTCTGCACCTCTCTTGCTTCTTTCTGCACTACTCATGACTCTTTCTGTACCCCTCTAGCCTCTTTCTGCACCCCTTGTTCCCCTTTCTGCACCTCATTTGCTTGCTTCTGCACCTCTCTTCCCTCTTTCTACACCCCTCTTGCCTTTTTCTGCACCCCTGTTCCCCTTTTTTGTACCTCTCTTGCCTGTTTCTGCACTTCTCTTGCCTCTTTCCTTACCTCTGTTTCTTCTTTCTGCACCTCTCTTGCCTCTTCCTGCACCCCTTTTCCCTCTTTCTGCACCTCTCTTGCCTCTTTCTGCACTTCTCTTGCCTCTTTCCTTACCTCTGTTGCTTCTTTCTGGACTTCTCTTGCCTCTTACTGCACTCCTCTTGCCTCTTACTGCACTCCTCTTGGCTCTTTCTGCTCCTTTGTTGCATCTTTCTGCACTTCTCTTGTTTCTTTCTGCACCTCTCTTGCTTCTTTCTGCACCCCTCTTGCTTCTTTCTCCACCCCTCTTCCCTATTCCTGTACTTCTCTTGCCTCTTTCTGCAGTTCTCTTGTGTCTTTCTGCACCTCTGTTGCTTCTTTCCGCACTTCTCTTGCTTCTTTCTGCATCCCTCTTGCCTCCTCCTGCACCTCTGTTGCTTCTTTCTGCACTTCTCTTGCTTCTTTCTGCACCTCTCTTGCTTCTTTCTGCACTACTCTTGCCTCTTCTGTACCCCTCTAGCCTCTTTCTGCACCCCTTTTCCCTCTTTCTGCACCTCATTTGCTTGTTACTGCACCTCTTTCTGCACCTCTGTTGCTTCCTTCCTCACTTCTCTTGCCTCTTTCTGCACCCCTCTTGCCTATTTCTGCATCTCTGTTGATTCTTTCTGCACCCCTCCTGCTTCTTTCTGCACCCTTCGTCCCTCTTTCTGCACCTCTTTTGCCTTTTTCTGCACCCCTGTTCCCTCTTTTTTTACCTCTCTTGCCTTTTTCTGCACTTCTGTTGCCTCTTTCTGCACCTCTGTTGCTTCTTTCTGCACTTCTCTAGCCTTTTTCGGCACCCCTGTTCCCTCTTTCTCTACCTCTCTTCCCTCTTTCTGCACCTCTCTTGCCTCTTTCTACACTTCTCTGGCCTCTTTCTGCACCTCTGTTGCTTTTTTCTGTACTTCTCTGGCCTCTTTCTGCATTTCTGTTGCTTCTTGCTGCACTTCTCTTGCCTCTTTCTATATTTCTGTTGCTTCTTTCTGTACTTCTCTTGCCTCTTTCTGCACCCCTATTGACCTTTCTGTACTTCTCTTGTCTCTTTCTGCAACTCTGTTGCTTCTTTCTGAAATTCTCTTGCTTCTTCTGGACCTCTCTTGCTTCTTTCTACACCCCTCTTGCCTTTTTCTGCACCCCTGTTTCTGCATCCCTATTCCCTTGTTCTGCACCTCTCTTGCCTTTTTCTGCACCCCTGTTCCCTTTTTTGCACCTCTCTTGCCTGTTCCTGCACCTCTCTTGCCTCTTTCTGCACTTCTCTTGCCTCTGTCTGCATTTCTGTGGCTTCTTTCTGCACCTCTGTTGCTTCCTTCTGCACTTCTCTTGCTGCTTTCTGTACCTCTCTTGCTTCTTTCTGCACCCCTCCTGCCTCTTTCTGCACCACTCTTCCCTCTTTCTTCACCTCTTTTGCGTTTTTCTGCACCCCTGTTCCCCTTTTTTGTACCTCTCTTGCCTGTTTCTGCACCTCTCTTGTATTTTTATGCACTTCTCTTGCCTCGTTCTGCACCTCTCTTGCCTCTTCCTGCACCACTTTTCCCTCTTTCTGCACTTCTCTTGCCTCTTTCCTTACCTCTGTTGCTTCTTTCTGGACTTCTCTTGCCTCTTACTGCACTCCTCTTGGCTCTTTCTGCACCTCTGTTGCATCTTTCTGCACTTCTCTTGTTTCTTTCTGCACCTCTCTTGCTTCTTTCTGTACCCCTCTTGCTTCTTTCTCCACCCCTCTTTCTGTACTTCTCTTGCCTCTTTCTGCAGTTCTCCTGCGTCTTTCTGCACCTCTGTTGCTTCTTTCCGCACTTCTCTTGCTTCTTTTTGCACCCCTCTTGCCTCCTCCTGCACCTCTGTTGCTTCCTTCTGCATTTCTCTTGCTTCTTTCTGCCCCTCTCTTGCTTCTTTCTGCACTACTCTTGCCTCTTTCTGTGCCCCTCTAGCCTCTTTCTGCACCCCTTTTCCCTCTTTCTGCACCTCATTTGCTTGTTTCTGCACCCCTCTTGCCGATTTCTGCATCTCTGTTGATTCTTTCTGCACCCCTCCTGCCTCTTTCTGTACCCTTCGCCCTCTTTCTACACCTCTTTTGCCTTTTTCTGCACCTCTGTTCCCTCTTTTTTTACCTCTCTTGCCTGTTTCTGCACTTCTGTTGCGTCTTTCTGACCCTCTGTTGCTTCTTTCTGCACTTCTCCAGCCTTTTTTTGTACCACTGTTCCTTCTTTCTCTACCTCTCTTCCCTCTTTCTGCACCTCTCTTGCCTCTTTCTACACTTCTCTTGCCTCTTTCTGCACCTCTGTTGCTTCTTTCTGCACTTCTCTTGCCTCGTTCTGCATTTCTGTTGCTTCTTTCTGCACTTCTCTAGCCTGTTTCTGCATTTCTGTTCATTCCTTCTGCACTTCTCTTGCCTCTTTGTACATTTCTGCTGCTTCTTTCTGCACTTCTCTTGCCTCGTTCTGCATTTCTCTTGCTTCTTTCTGCACTTCTCTTGCCTTTTTCTGCACCCCTCTTGCCTCTTCCAGCACTTCTCTTACCTCTTTCTGCATCTCTCCTGCCTCTTTCTGCAGTTATCTTGCCTCCTTCTGCACCTCTGTTGCTTCTTTCAGCAATTCTCTAGCTTGTTCTGCATTTCTGTTCATTCCTGCTGCACTTCTCTTACCTCTTTGTATGTTTCTGTTGCTTCTTTCTGCACTTCTCTTGCCTCTTTCTGTACTTCTCTTGCCTGTTTATGTACCTCTTTTGCCTGTTTCTGCACCTCTGTTGCCTCTGTCTGCACCTCACTTGCTTCTTTCTGCACCCCTCTAGCCTCTTTCTGCACCCCTTTTCCCTCTTTCTGCACCTCATTTGCTTGTTTCTGCACCTCTCTTGCCTCTTTCTACACCTCTGTTGCTTCCTTCTGCATTTCTCTTGCCTCTTTCTGCACCCCTCTTGCCTATTTCTGCATCTCTGTTGATTCTTTCCACACCCCTCCTGCCTCTTTCTGCACCCTTCGCCCTCTTTCTGCACCTCTCTTGCCTTTTTCTGCACCTCTGTTCCCTCTTTTTTTACCTCTCTTGCCTGTTTCTGCACTTCTGTTGCCTCTTTCTGTACCTCTGTTGCTTCTTTCTGCACTTCTCTAGCCTTTTTCGGCACCACTGTTCCCTCTTTCTCTACCTCTCTTCCCTCTTTCTGCACCTCTCTTGCCTCTTTCTACACTTCTCTTGCCTCTTTCTGCACCTCTGTTGCTTTTTTTTTGTACTTCTCTTGCCTCTTTCTGCATTTATGTGGCGTCTTTCTGCACTTCTCTTGCCTGTTTCTGCACCTCTGTTGCTTCTTTCTGCATTTCTCTAGCCTGTTTCTCCATTTCTGTTCCTTCTTTCTGCACTTCTCTTGCCTCTTTGTACATTTCTGTTGCTTCTTTCTGCACTTCTCTTGCCACTTTCTGCACCCCATTTCCCTCTTTCTGCACATCTATTGCCTCTTTCTGCACATCTCTTGCCTCTTTCTGCACCTCTCTTGCCTATTTCTGCAGTTCTCTTGCCTCTTTCTGCACCTCTCTTACTTCTTTCTGTACCCTTCTTGCCTCCTTCTCCACCCCTCTTCCCTCTTTCTGTACTTCTCTTGCCTTCTTCTGCTGTTCTCTTGCATCTTTATGTACCTCTGTTGTAGGAGAGTAGGATCTGCTTCACATGGGTACCCCCACTTTTTGCTGATGCTTCACTGTTTTTCGACTTTAGTCTGGCTGGGGCCCTGCTAATCAGAACCCCAGCCTAGCTGCTTCCTCTCTAAAATGGTTTCCATGTGCCTTAGGCACATCCTTGATTGGAATCTGGAGTGCCCTTATAAGTCCCTAGTATATGGTATACTATGTACCCAGGGCATAGGTACCCCAGAGGCCTGCCAGGGGCTGAAGCATGTATCATGCCACCCCTGGAAGGCCAGCCAAAATGACACCACAGGTCTGCTACTGCAGCCTGGGTAAGGTGGTGCATGCACCCCTTACTGTGATATAGGCTACCTATATCACTACAATTGCACACACATATAAACCTATAAGTCACTCCTATGGCAGGCCTTAACAATCCTGAAGGCAGAGTGCTTGGTTTTTATGTGAGAGGGTGCCCCTGCATGAGCAGAGCCCCTCTGCAGCGTTCGGAGTCCCTCCTCTGATGCTGTTTGTGGTACATCCTGACCATATACTCTTAAGTGCATTATATCCTCGCGGTAGAATGCTAACTTTGGACTGGCTGCACCAAAACATGTCGTGTTTGGTGTCAAACATCTTGGAATACTACCCCCCTGCCAATCCTGGTGGCGGGGGTAGCATTCCACCCTTCTAGAGGGAGAGACATGTACACACCGGGCTACCCGGTAACTTCTTTCCAGAGCCCTGGCATCACAAAATGGATGCCGCTGCCACAGACACCGGTTTGGCCTCCTGCTGCTGACTGAAACTCCGGCAGGGGAGGCCTGGATAATAGGTTTCCTGTTGAAGGGAGGTGTAACCACCTCCCCAGACAGGATAGTGTGTATTGGGGCTGGGCGGGAGCACTCTCTGGTGCTTTGAAGACCTGCACTGGGGGCACATTTGGTGTCCCTGTGCATATGCCAGTTCAAACCGGTTGCAGGGGCTACCTGCCCCTGCTCTGGCACGAAACTGGACAAAGGGAATGGGTGTAACCACCCCTCTTCCCTGACCCTCCCATAGGTGGGTCCCCAGAGTATGTCCAACCCCTAACTTAGTATAAGTATGGGACCCCAGTCCTTAGGACTTTAGATTACCCTGGACAAAACTCTGAAGCCGAATCCTGGACCTTCGACGCTCTACTTTAAGATTAGAGGACTGAAGAATCTCCCTTGGGGTCAAGGAGTGACTCCTCTGCTTGGCAGGCACCTAAGAAGCAAATGTCTGGTCTGCATCGCTGAAGCTCCTGCCGGACGCCAAAGTCTTTGCATCACCATAGATAGATTTCCAGACCTCCCAGAGGCTGCCCTGAGTCCCCAGCGAAGCTGAGGCCCGTAGCTGTCGTGGGTAACGTGGGACTGTGACCCCTGGACACCAAGAACATTTGCAAGTGCAACCTTTTTCTGGTCTCCCACGAAGTTGTGCTTTGGGCTCCAAATAGCCCCCTCCTCCAGCACCGACTGCACCGAAGATCACTGGCCTCCACTCCACGAGTGTCCTGTAAGCCAGCTCCAAGTGCGTCCACTCGAGGCTCCTTTGCGGTTGCTAGTCCGTTGGCTAGTGGGCCCTCCCGAAGGCAACTCTTCTTCTGCTTGGGCTTTCCTGGTTGCTCCAGAGGTGCCCTGACTTACCCTCACTGGGTGAGTCCCCCAGACCTTGCTGGTCTGCATCATCGTCCTTTCTTTGTTTCCACGTGACTTGCCTTTGCCAAGGCTTGTTGGGTCCAATCCAGTCGCTGACACCGCAGAAATCGACAAACGTTGTGGGACAGGTCGAATCCAGCTCCTGGTTGTCGTCGACACCTCCTGGACCTCGTGGCTGAAGAGTCAAGATGACCATCAACCTACCTGAAGCACCCGACATCGGTGGGCATCCGCTCATCGCCCTCCTGGTCACTGGCTAGTGACCCAGACTCTGTCCCCTCTGCTTTCAGGTTCTTCAGATCTTCGATCCACCTTTGGATCCACCCGAACACTTTCGACTTGGCCGCCAGCAGCACTTTGCAGCAGATCGCCATTGAAAACGACGACGAAACCCGACCCCGAAAGACACCTATGCACCCGGCTCCCCTGGGTGAGGTAACTCGAGTACTCCGGTGCTCCCATGGGTATTGACTCTAGAACAGCCTAGTTCTAAAGGGGTTTGCTCCAAGTCCTCCTCTAAGTGTCCTTTTTCTTTAAAACTCCAACCGCGACATTCCCCATAGAAGTCAACGGCGGCTCGCGTCTGTGTTCTCACACTTCACGCGTCCCCCGTGGGTCCCCTGTGTCACTACCTTGGGTGGTTCCTTGTGGTCCAAGCATTTCTACAGGCTCTAGGCCTTGTGTCTAGCTCAGTCGTGGTTCTTATACCACTTTATTGGTATATGGCTTGGTACGCCCCTAGGGCTCAAACTTGTATTTGTGCTATTACTGTTGATATTCGACTTGTAACTTATGTACTTCGAACTCTAGCCTCATAAAGAGACTAGAGGGGTGTGTTTAAGACTAAATACATATATTTTAAATATATACCAGGTGTGGTCCTCTTGACGGGAGAAGGAAACGCGTGACATCTTTACCCGTATTTTGAACGTGGATCGTATGTTCAGATCTATTTCCACACTATGCTCTTAAAAAGGACTACAATGAAAGCTTCGATATGGCTGAAGTTATACAAGTGTGATTCTTCGTCAAGTGCTTATCTGTGCCTACATTCTCGGATTTGATGGATGCAGCTTCTGAGCATCCGTAGACCTATATGGCTAATTTTTCTATGTTGCTCTGTCGGATGATGTCTTGTTAAAATACCTCAATAGGTATTTGAGTGTCCCACGCCATCTATTCCACTGCTCATGACCTGCCCTGAGGAAGGTGTAGCCCTTGTGTAGGGTTTTCACCGAAACGCGCGTCGGCGTTGGTCCTTTTAAATCCTGAAGTGGTTTTCTATTTACCATCCGGACCAGTTTATTAAAACATCTACTTACCTGTTTGGTCTTTTTTAAATACTGGGATAGATGCCTTCTGTATGAATGTTTGATGGATGCAAAGAGCTCTTGTGAATCTTTTGAGTGTGTATGTTTGAATGATGACTTGTTGTGGGGTACTCTTTTTATTGTGTTTTTTTATTGTATTTCATCTGTATGTATCATTCTGTTATAATATAATATATATTTTTTGATATCTTGTTAATTAAAAAATAAAAATAAAACTACTTATTGTATTTATTGTTTTTCGTCAATGCATGCACGGGACTGCCTTGGTTGTTTAGGTATTACCATAGGACTCCCTTGTGGGCCTTAACGATATTTTTTGGATGGGTGGGTATTTTTCTCCCTTGGCGCTGTTTACTTGATCCCCTGTTTTACCCACCCTTATCTGCCATTAGGGGTCCCTCCTTTTCTTGGACTCTGATCTGACCTCTCCCCAAGAATTGGGAAAGAAGGCAGACAAATGGGTCAGAACCAGGGTGAGGCAGAAGGTACAGAACCAAGGTGGTGAGCCTAAGAAGCAAGATTCTAAAAACTCTGATAAGGGTTGGGAGAAGGGTAAAGACCAGAAGTCTTCACAAGGCCCCCAAAATCTTCTTCAGGTGGGGATTCACAGTCTAACAAGGGAAAAGGAAAGAAACCATGGTGCAAAGTCTGTAAGCAAAAGACACACTGGACCAGTGATTGCACCAAGTCCAAAGACTCTATTCCAGCCCCCACCAATGCCCCTAAGGCACCTCTTCCCCCTAGTGCAGTTACAATTGGTGGTGGGAGTACACAGGCCAAGGGTTTAGTAGGGTTGACCCTGGGTAATGAGATGAACTCTGGCCTAGTCAGAGAACTCACTCAGGCTGTCCTAGTCTGTGATGGAGGCATGGATGTGACCTCCTCTGTGAGTCCCAGTAATCTGGGCAAGTACAGGCAACAGCCATTGATAAATGGAAAAGAGGCTTTGGCTTTTAGGGACACAGGAGCAAGTGTCACCATGGTGACGCAAGATCTTGTGGATCCTGGGCAGATTATACTTGGTGAAATGTACCAAGTGACCAATGCTAGCAGTGTCAGAACAGACAATACTCTAGGAGTTGTTAACTTCTCCTGGGGAGGGTAACTGGCCTTAAGAAGGTTGTGGTAAGTGCAGACCTACCAGTTGAATGCTTGCTTGGCAATGATCTTGAAACTTCAGCTTGGGCAGAAGTGGAGCTCAGGACCCATGCAGAAATGCTGGGGATCCCTGCAGATGTGTTTGCGGTGACCAGGTCACAGAGCAAAATGTCTAACACTGAACAGGCCTTGGATCCTGGAACAATGGACCAAGTGCCATCCAAGAGGAGGAGTAGTAGGGTTAAGGCAGTGCCTTCCCCTTGGCTCAGAAGGAAGATCAGTCTCTTGAGGGGGATGATCTCAGCCCTGAGGAAGGAACTGTCCCAGAGGAGCTTGAGCCTGACCAGGTTGAGTTCTTGGGGACAGGGGGCCCTTCCAGGGCAGATCTGAGCCAGGAGCAGCTGAGCTGCCCCTCTCTTGAACCCCTCAGACAGCAAGCTGCTGCTGAGGCTGCTGGGAATGCTAGTGGTCCCCATAAAGTGTATTGGGATGATGGACTCTAGTACTCAGAGTGTAGAGACCCCAAGCCTGGTGCCACCAGGAGGTTGGTTATACCTCTGAAGTTCAGGGGCTTCCTATTGACCCTAGCACATGACATTCCTCTAGCAGGTCACTTGGGCCAGAACAAGACTTGGGACAGAATTGTCCCTCACTTTCACTGGCCCCACATGTCTGAAGACACCAAGGAGTTTTGTCGCTCCTGTGTTACCTGCCAAGCCAGTGGGAACAACAAGAACCTAGAGAGGGTTTTGGCTAACACTGCAGCAAGGCTGAGCCACAAATATTCAAAAAACAAAAGAGATGCCCATGCTGCTTATTCACTCCAATCAATAATCATTGAACATTGAAACAAAACAATGCCCACAATAACCACTTTTTCCGTTAGATTTAATCAAAACACTTTTTCTTTTCTCTTTTTATCAAAAATTTCACCACCAACATAGTACAAAATTTCTACAATTCATGAAGAAGCATTTACAAAGGAAAAAATTCAATATACAAAAACATTTACATATATGTACAAATCAACATCACATATACCACTTCTTACACCCCATTCACTCTACCTCACACATACCCTTTTTCCCATTCAAACAAACATACAAAACCGCGTATTATTTTTCAATGTTGACACAGACATTTTTAAGAAAAGACATTCAACAAAAAGGCCATCAGTCGAATTAACTGAATAAATCAAAAAATGAATTTATGATTCTATCTATGATTGGCCTTAAATTATCGGTCTACGCGAAGCCAGTGGGAAGGCAGGTGGCACCACAAAGGCCCCCCTGATACCACTACCTGTGTTGGGGGTTCCCTTTGAAAGAGTGGGGATTGATATTGTTGGTCCCATGGATCCCCAAACAGCATATGGGCACAGGTTTATCCTGGTGGTGGTGGACCATGCCACTAGGTACCCAGAGGCTATACCCCTTAGGACCACTACAGCACCTGTGGTGGCAAGAGCCCTCCTGGGAATTTTCTCAAGAGTGGGCTTCCCTAAGGAGGCTGTATCAGACAGGGGTGCTAACTTTATGTCTGGATACTTGAAGGCAATGTGGAAGGAGTGTGGAGTGACTTACAAGTTCACCACACCCTATCACCCACAATGCAATGGTTTAGTTGAGAGATTCAACAAAACCTTAAAGGGCATGATTAAAGGGCTCCCAGAAAAGCTTAGGCGAAGATGGGACATACTCTTGCCCTGCCTTTTGTTTGCATACAGGGAGGTGCCTCAAAGGGGTTGGCTACAGCCCTTTTGAACTTTTGTTTGGTCACCCTGTCAGGGGTCCATTGTGCTTGGTGAAGGAAGGATGGGAGTTACCTCTCAAGCCCCCAAAGCAAGACATAGTTGACTATGTACTTGGTCTCCGCTCCTGGATGGCTGAGTACATGAAAAAGGCAACTAAAAACCTTGAGGCTAGCCAGGAACTGCAAAAGCCTGGCATGACCAAAAGGCTGTACTGACTGTTTACCAGCCAGGACAGAAGGTGTGGGTGCTGGAGCCAGTGGCCCCAGCAGCTCTCCAAGACAAGTGGAGTGGACCCCATACCATTGTTGAACAGAAGGGTGAGGTTACCTATTTAGTAGACCTAGGAACACCCAGGAGTCCCCACAGGGTTCTCCATGTCAACAGATTGAAACCATATGTGGACAGGGCAGACATGGGCTTGCTCATGGCTACTGATGAGGGACAGGAGGAAGAGAGTGACCCACTCCCTGACCTGTTCTCACAGAACCCTGATGATGGGTCAGTGGATGGTGTAGCCTTGGCAGGCAGCCTCACTGCCCAGCAGCAAACTGATTGCAGACAGGTGCTCAATCAGTACAGACATATGTTCTCTCTGACTCCAAGTCAGACCACGTGGTGCACTCATGAAGTGGACACTGGGGACAGTCTGCCTATTAAAAATAAGATTTATAGGCAACCTGACCATGTCAGGGACTGTATCAGGACAGAAGTCCAGAAGATGTTGGATTTGGGAGTTATTGAACCCTCAGATAGCCCTTGGGCTAGTCCAGTGGTCCTTGTGCCAAAACCTCAAAGAAGAAAAGAGAGATGAGGTTTTGTGTGGACTACAGGGGTCTCAATGCAGTCACTAGGACTGATGCCCATCCAATACCCAGGGCAGATGAGCTAATAGACACTTTGGCCTCAGCCAAGTATCTAAGCACATTTGACCTAACAGCTGGCTACTGGCAGATCAGGCTAGCTGATGATGCAAAGCCAAAAACAGCATTCTCAACCCCTAGTGGGCATTATCAATTTGTGGTAATGCCCTTTGGTCTGAAGAATGCACCTGCCACTTTCCAAAGGTTGGTGAATACAGTTCTCACAGGTCTGGAAGCCTACAGTGCAGCTTATCTTGATGATATTGCTGTCTTTAGCTCCACCTGGGAGGATCACCTGGTCCACCTAAGGAATGTTTTAGAGGCCCTGCAAAAGGCAGGCGTCACTATCAAGGCCACCAAGTGCCAGACAGGGCAGAGTCAGGTTGTGTACCTGGGCCACCTTGTGGGTGGAGGCCAGGTTCAACCACTGCAGAGCAAAATCCAGACCATCATGGACTGGGTTGCTCCAACCACCCAGACTCAGGTGAGAGCCTTCTTAGGCCTGACTGGGTACTATAGGAGATTTATCAAGGGGTATGGATCAATAGTGACACCCCTGAATGACTTAACTTCCAAGAAAATGCCCAAAAGGTTCAGTGGACAGCTAGCTGTCAAAAGGCATTTGATGACCTGAAGCAGGCCATGTGCACTGCTCCCATTCTCCAGAGTCCTGATTAATCCAAGAAGTTCATTGTCCAAACAGATGCATCTGAATTGGGGGTAGGGGCTGTACTGTCACAATTGAATGATGAGGGTCAGGATCAGCCAGTAGCTTTCATTAGCAGAAGGCTGACCCCTAGAGAGAAACGTTGGTCAGCCATAGAGAGGAGGCCTTTGCTGTGGTTTGGGCTCTGAAGAAGTTGAGGCCATACTTGTTTGGTACTCACTTCCTTGTTCAAACAGACCACAAGCCCCTCATATGGCTAAAACAAATGAAGGGTGAAAACCCCAAACTGCTTAGGTGGTCCATTTCCCTACAGGGGATGGACTTTACAGTGGAACATAGACCTGGGAGTAACCATGCCAATGCAGATGGACTCTCTAGGTATTTCCACTTAGAACATGAAGACTCAACTGGGCAAGGTTAGTTTAATGTCCCTGCGTTTGGGGGGGGGGGTTGTGTAGGAGAGTAGGATCTGCTTCACATGGGTACCCCCACTTTTTGCTGATGCTTCACTGTTTTTCGACTTTAGTCTGGCGGGGGCCCTGCTAATCAGAACCCCAGCCTAGCTGCTTCCTCTCTAAAATGGTTTCCATGTGCCTTAGGCACATCCTTGATTGGAATCTGAGTGCCCTTATAAGTCCCTAGTATATGGTATACTATGTACCCAGGGCATAGGTACCCCAGAGGCCTGCCAGGGGCTGAAGCATGTATTATGCCACCCCTGGAAGGCCAGCCAAAATGACACCACAGGTCTGCTACTGCAGCCTGGGTAAGGTGGTGCATGCACCTCTTACTGTGATATAGGCTACCTATATCACTACAATTGCACACACATATAAACCTATAAGTCACTCCTATGGCAGGCCTTAACAATCCTGAAGGCAGAGTGCTTGGTTTTTATGTGAGAGGGTGCCCCTGCATGAGCAGAGCCCCTCTGCAGCATTCGGAGTCCCTCCTCTGATGCTGTTTGTGGTACAGCCTGACCATATACTCTTAAGTGCATTATATCCTCGCGGTAGAATGCTAACTTTGGACTGGCTGCACCAAAACATGTCGTGTTTGGTGTCAAACATCTTGGACTACTACCCCCCTGCCAATACTGGCGGCGGGGGTAGCATTCCACCCTTCTAGAGGGAGAGACATGTACACACCGGGCTACCCGGTAACTTCTTTCCAGAGCCCTGGCATCACAAAATGGATGCCGCTGCCACAGACACCGGTCTGGCCTCCTGCTGCTGACTGAAACTCCGGCAGGGGAGGCCTGGACAATAGGTTTCCTGTCGAAGGGAGGTGTAACCACCTCCCCAGACAGGATAGTGTGTATTGGGGCTGAGCGGGAGCACTCTCTGGTGCTTTGAAGTCCTGCACTGGGGGCACATTTGGTGTCCCTGTGCATATGCTAGTTCAAACCGGTTGCAAGGGCTACCTGCCCCTGCTCTGGTGCGAAACTGGACAAAGGGAATGGGTGTAACCACCCCTCTTCCCTGACCCCCCCATAGGTGGGTCCCCAGAGTATGTCCAACCCCCTAACTTAGTATAAGTATGGGACCCCAGTCCTTAGGACTTTAGATTACCCTGGACAAAACTCTGAAGCTGAATCCTGGACCTTCGATGCTCTACTTTAAGATTAGAGGACTGAAGAATCTCCCTTGGGGTCAAGGAGTGACTCCTCTGCTTGGCAGGCACCTAAGAAGCAATTGTCTGGTCTGCATCGCTGAAGCTCCCGCCGGACGCCGAAGTCTTTGCATCACCATATGTAGATTTCCAGACTTCCCCAAGGCTGCCCTGAGTCCCCAGCAAAGCTGAGGCCCGTAGCTGTCGTGGGTAACGTGGGACCATGACCCCTGGACACCGAAAACTTTTGCAAGTGCAACCTCTTCCTGGTATTCCACGAAGTTATGCTTTGGGCTCCAAATAGCCCCCACCTCCAGCACCGACTGCACCGAAGATCACTGGCCTCCACTCCACGAGTGTCCTGTAAGCCAGCTCCAAGTGTGTTCACTTGAGGCTCCTTTGTGGTCGCTAGTCTGTTGGCTAGTGGGCCCTCCTGAAGGCAACTCTTCTTTTGCTTGGGCTTTCCTGGTTGCTCCAGAGGTGCCCTGACTTACCCTCACTGGGTGAGTCCCCCAGACCTTGCTGGTCTGCATCATTGTCCTTTCTTTGTTTCCACGTGACTTGCCGTTGCCAAGGCCTGTTGGGTCCAATCCGGTCGCCGACACCGCAGCAATCGACAGACGTTGTGGGACAGCTCGAATCCAGCTCCTGGTTGTCGTTGATGCCTCCTGGACCTCGTGGCTGAAGAGTCAAGATGACCTTCAACCTACCTGAAGCTCCAGACATCGGTGGGCATCTGCTCATTGCCTTCATGGTCACTGGCTAGTGACCCAGACTCTGTCCCCTCTGCTTTCAGGTTCTTCAGATCTTCGATCCACCCTTGGATCCACCCGAACACTTTCGACTTGGTCGCCAGCAGCACTTTGCAGCAGATCGCCATTGAAAACGACGACGAAACCCGACCCCGAAAGACACCTATGCACCTGGCTCCCCTGGGTGAGGTAACTCGAGTACTCCGGTGCTCCCGTGGGTATTGATTCTAGAACAGCCTAGTTCTAAAGGGGTTTGCTCCAAGTCCTCCTCTAAGTGTCCTTTTTCTTTAAAACTCCAACCGCGACATTCCCCATAGAAGTCAACGGTGGCTCGCGGCTGTGTTCTCACACTGCACGCGTCCCCCGTGGGTCCCCTGTGTCACTACCTTGGGTGGTTCCTTGTGGTCCAAGCATTTCTACAGGCTCTAGGCCTTGTGTCTAGCTCAGTCGTGGTTCTTATACCACTTTATTGGTATATGGTTTGGTACGCCCCTAGGGCTCAAACGTGTATTTGTGCTATTACTGTTGATATTCGACTTGTAACTTATGTACTTCGAACTCTAGCCTCATAAAGAGACTAGAGGGGTGTGTTTAAGACTAAATACATATATTTTAAATATATACCTGGTGTGGTCCTCTTTCATTTGGTCACTCAAGAGATTATAGACTGGTAATACAAGCTGCTTTACATTCCTTCAAGACTTAGCCTGAAGGCTGCTCTCCATAGCTACCACTAGGATAGCTTTCAATAAAGGTTGTCTTTAACCTATCTCCAATAAGGGTTTTTTTGGACTGGTGCAAGGTGCCCACTATAATTAGTGGACAGCATACACCAGGCCAACTTCTCACATCTGTTACTTCTTTCTGCACTTCTCTTGCTTCTTTCTGCACCCCTCTTGCTTCTTTCTACACCCCTCTTGCCTTTTTCTGCGCCCCTGTTTCTGCACCCCTATTCCCTCGTTCTGCACCTCTCTTGCCTTTTTCTACACCCCTGTTCCCTCTTTTTGCACCTCTCTTGCCTGTTCCTGCACCTCTCTTGCCTCTTTCTGCTCTTTGCTTGCCTCTGTCTGCATTTATGTGGCTTCTTTCTGCAATTCTCTTGTTCTCTTGCCTCTTTCTGCACACCTCTTGCCTCTTTCTGCACCTCTGTTGCTTCTTTCTGCACTTCTCTTGCTTCTTTCTGTACCTCTCTTGCTTCTTTCTGTACCCCTCCTGCCTCTTTCTGCACCCCTCTTCCCTCTTTCTGCACCTCTCTTGCCTTTTTCTGCACCCCTGTTCCCTCTTTTTGTACCTCTCTAGCCTGTTTCTGCACCTCTCTTGCCTCTTTATGCACTTCTCTTGCCTCTTTCTGCACCTCTGTTGCTTCTTTCAGCACTTCTGTTTCTTCTTTCTGCACCTCTCTTGCCTCTTCCTGTAACCCTCTTCCTTCTTTCTGTACCTCTCTTGCCTCTTTCTGCAGTTCTCTTGCCTCTTTCCGCACCTCTGTTGCTTCTTTCTGCACTTCTCTTGCCTCTTACTGCACTCCTCTTGGCTCTTTCTGCACCTCTGTTGCATCTTTCTGCACTTCTCTTGTTTCTTTCTGCACCTCTCTTGCTTCTTTCTGCACCCCTCTTGCTTCTTTCTCCACCCCTCTTCCCTCTTTCTGTACTTCTCTTGCCTCTTTCTGCAGTTTTCTTGCATCTTTCTGAAACTCTGTTGCTTCTTTCAGCACTTCTCTTGCTTCTTTTTGCACCCCTCTTGCCTCCTCCTGCACCTCTGTTGCTTCTTTCTGCACTTCTCTTGCTTCTTTCTGCCCCTCTCTTGCTTCTTTCTGCACTACTCTTGCCTCTTTCTGTACCCCTCTAGCCTCTTTCTGCAACCCTTTTCCCTTTTTCTGCACCTCATTTGCTTGTTTCTGCACCTCTCTTGCCTCTTTCTACACCTCTGTTGCTTCCTTCTGTATTTCTCTTGCCTCTTTCTGCACCCCTCTTGCCTATTTCTGCATCTCTGTTGATTCTTTCTGCACCCCTCCTGCCTCTTTCTGCACCCTTCACCCTCTTTCTGCACCTCTCTTGCCTTTTTCTGCACCTCTGTTCCCTCTTTTTTTACCTCTCTTGCCTGTTTCTGCACTTCTGTTGCATCTTTCTCCACCTCTGTTGCTTCTTTCTGCACTTCTCTAGCCTTTTTCGGCACCACTTTTCCCTCTTTCTCTACCTCTCTTCCCTCTTTCTGCACCTCTCTTGCCTCTTTCTACACTTCTCTTGCCTCTTTCTGCACCTCTGTTGCTTCTTTCTGCACTTCTCTTGCCTCGTTCTGCATTTCTGTTGCTTCTTTCTGCACTTCTCTAGCCTGTTTCTGCATTTCTGTTCATTCCTTCTGCACTTCTCTTGCCTCTTTGTACATTTCTGCTGCTTCTTTCTGCACTTCTCTTGCCTCTTTCTGCACCCCTCTTGCCTCTTCCAGCACCTCTGTTGCTTCTTTCTGCACTTCTCTTGATTCTTTCTGCACCTCTCTTGCCACTTTCTGCACTTCTCTTACCTCTTTCTGCATCTCTCCTGCCTCTTTCTGCAGTTATCTTGCCTCCTTCTGCACCTCTGTTGCTTCTTCCAGCACTTCTCTAGCTTGTTCTGCATTTCTGTTCATTCCTGCAGCACTTCTCTTGCCTCTTTGTATGTTTCTGTTGCTTCTTTCTGCACTTCTCTTGCCTCTTTCTGTACTTCTCTTGCCTGTTTATGCACCTCTTTTGCCTGTTTTTGCACCTCTGTTGCCTCTGTCTGCACCTCACATGCTTCTTTCTGCACCCCTGTAGCCTCTTTCTGCACCCCTTTTCCCTCTTTCTGCACCTCATTTGCTTGTTTCTGCAACTCTCTTGCCTCTTTCTACACCTCTGTTGCTTCCTTCTGCATTTCTCTTGCCTCTTTCTGCACCCCTCTTGCCTATTTCTGCATCTCTGTTGATTCTTTCTACACCCCTCCTGCCTCTTTCTGCACCCTTCGCCCTCTTTCTGCACCTCTCTTGCCTTTTTCTGCACCACTGTTCCCTCTTTTTTTACCTCTCTTGCCTGTTTCTGCACTTCTGTTGCCTCTTTCTGCACCTCTGTTGCTTCTTTCTGCACTTCTCTAGCCTTTTTCGGCACCACTGTTCCCTCTTTCTCTACCTCTCTTCCCTCTTTCTGCACCTCTCTTGCCTCTTTCTACACTTCTCTTGCCTCTTTCTGCACCTCTGTTGCTTCTTTCTGCACTTCTCTTGCCTCGTTCTGCATTTCTGTTGCTTCTTTCTGCACTTCTCTAGCCTGTTTCTGCATTTCTGTTCATTCCTTCTGCACTTCTCTTGCCTCTTTGTACATTTCTGCTGCTTCTTTCTGCACTTCTTGTGAGAAGTTGGCCTGGTATATGCTGTCCACTAATTATAGTGGGCACCTTGCACCAGTCCAAACAACCCCTTATTGGAGATAGGTTAAAGACAACCTTTATTGAAAGCTATCCTAGTGGTAGCTATGGAGAGCAGCCTTCAGGCTAAGTCTTGAAGGAATGTAAAGCAGCTTGTTTTACCAGTCTATAATCTCTTGAGTGACCAAATGAAAGAGGACCACACCAGGTATATATTCAAAATATATGTATTTATTGCTAAACACACCCCTCTAGTCTCTTTATGAGGCTAGAGTTCGAAGTACATAAGTTATAAGTTAGTTATCAACAGTAATAGTACAAATACACGTTTGAGCCCTAGGGGCGTACTCAAACCATATACCAATAAAGTGGTATAAGAACCACGACTGAGCTAGACACAAGGCCTAGAGCCTGTAGAAGTGCTTGGACCACAAGGAACCACCCAAGGTAGTGACACAGGGGACCCACGGGGACGCGTGCAGTGTGAGAACACAGCCGCGAATCGCCGTTGACTTCTATGGGGAAAGTCGCGGTTGGAATTTTAAAGAAAAGGGACACTTAGAGGACGACTTGGAGCAAACCCCTTTAGAACTGGGTTGTTCTAGAGTCTATACCCACGGGAGCACCGGAGTACTCGAGTTACCTCACCCAGGGAAGCCGGGTGCATAGGTGTCTTTCGGGGTCGGGTTTCGTCGTCGTTTTCAATGGCGATCTGCTGCAAAGTGCTGCTGGCGGCCAAGTCGAAAGTGTTCGGGTGGATCCAAAGGTGGATCGAAGATCTGAAGAACCTGAAAGCAGAGGGGACAGAGTCTGGGTCACTAGCCAGTGACCAGGAAGGCGATGAGCAGATGCCCACCGATGTCGGGTGCTTCAGGTAGGTTGACGGTTGTCTTGACTCTTCAGCCACGAGGTCCAGGAGGCGTCGATGATGACAAGGAGCTGGATTCGAGCTGTCCCATAACGTATGTCGATTGCTGAGGTATCGGCGACCAGATTGGACCCAACAAGCCTTGGCAACGGCAAGTCTCGTGGAAATAGAAGAAGGACGGTGGTGCAGACCAGCAAGATCTGAGGGACTCACCCAGCAAAGGTAAGTCAGGGCACGCCTGGAGCAACGAGGGAAGCCCAAGCAGAAGAAGATTGCCCTTTGGGAGGGCCCACTAGCTAACGGACTAGCGACCGCGAAGGAGCCTCGAGTGGATGCACTTAGAGCTGGCTCACAGGACACTCGTGGAGTGGAGGCCAGTGATCTTCGGTGCAATCGGTGCTGGAGGCGAGGGCTACTCAGAGCCCAAAGCACAACTTCGTGGGAGACCAGCAAGAGGATACACTTGCAAATGTGCTCGGTGTCCAGGGATCACAGTTCCACGTTACCCACAACAGCTACAGGCCTCAGCTTTGCTGGGGACTCAGGGCAGCCTCGGGGAAGTCCGGAAATCCACCTCTGGTGATGCAAAGACTTCGGCATCCGGCGGGAGCTTCAGTGATGCAGACCGGACAATTGCTTTGTTGGTGCCTGCCAAGCAGGGGAGTCACTCCTTGACCCCAAGGGAGATTCTTCAGTCCTCTAATCTTAAAGTAGAGCGTCGAAGGTCCAGGATTCTGTATCAGAGTTTCATCCAGGTAAATCTAAAGTCCTAAGGACTGGGGTTCCATACTTATACTAAGTTAGGGGGTTGGACATACTCTGGGGACCCACCTATGGGAGGGTCAGGGAAGAGGGGTGGTTACACCCATTCCCTTTGTCCAGTTTCACACCAGAGCAGGGGCTGGAAGCCCCTGAACCAGTTTGAACTGGGGTATGCACAGGGACACCAAGTGTGCCCCCAGTGCAGGACTTCAAAGCACCAGAGAGTGCTCCCGCCCAGCCCCAATACACATTATCCTGTCTGGGGAGGTGGTTACACCTCCCTGGGACAGGAAACCTATTGTCCAGGCCTCCCTGCCGGAGTTTCAGTCAGCAGCAGGAGGCCAGACCCGTGTCTGTGGCAGCGGCATCCATTTTGTGATGCCAGGGCTTGGAAAGAAGTTACCGGGCAGGCCGGTGTGTACATGTCTCTCCCTCTAGAAGGGTGGAATGCTACCCCCGCCGCCAGAACTGGCGGGGGTAGTATTCCAAGATGTTTGACACCAAACACGACATGTTTCCGTGCAGCCATCCCAAAGTTAGCATTTAACGCAAGGTTATAATGCGCTTAAGAGTATATGGTCAGGATGCACTACAAACAGCATCAGAGAAGGGTCTCCGAACGCTGCAGAGGGGCTCTGCTCATGCAGAGGCACCCTCTCACATAAGAACCAAGCACTCTGCCTTCAGGATTGACAAGGCCTGCCATAGGAGTGACTTATAGGTTTGTATGTGTGTATGTATGTAGTGATATAGGTAACCTATATCACAGTAAGGGTGCATGCACCACCTTACCCAGGCTGCAGTAGCAGACCTGTGGTGTCCTTTGGCTGGCCTTCCAGGGGTGGCACAATACATGCTTCAGCCCCTGGCAGGCCTCTGCGGTACCTATGCCCTGGGTACATAGTATACCATATACTAGGGACTTACAAGGGCACTCCAGATTCCAATCAGAGTTGTGCCTAAGGCACATGGAAACCATTTTAGAGAGGAAGCAGCTAGGCTGGGGTTCTGATTAGCAGGGCCCCAGCCAGACTAAAGTCGAAAAACAGTGAAGCATCAGCAAAAAGTGGGGGTACCCATGTGAAGCAGATCCTACTCTCCTACACAACCCCCCAAACGTAGGGACATTAAACTAACCTTGTCCAGTTAAGTCTTCATGTTCTAAGTGGAAGTACCTAGAGAGTCCATCTGCATTCGCATGGTTACTCCCAGGTCTATGTTCCACTGTAAAGTCCATCCCCTGTAGGGAAATGGACCACCTAAGCAGTTTGGGGTTTTCACCCTTCATTTGTTTTAGCCATATGAGGGGCTTGTGGTCTGTTTGAACAAGGAAGTGAGTACCAAACAAGTATGGCCTCAACTTCTTCAGAGCCCAAACCACAGCAAAGGCCTCCTCTCTATGGCTGACCAACGTTTCTCTCTAGGGGTCAGCCTTCTGCTAATGAAAGCTACTGGCTGATCCTGACCCTCATCATTCAATTGTGACAGTACAGCCCCTACCCCCAATTCAGATGCATCTGTTTGGACAATGAACTTCTTGGATTAATCAGGACTCTGGAGAATGGGAGCAGTGCACATTGCCTGCTTTAGGTCATCAAATGCCTTTTGACAGCTAACTGTCCACTGAACCTTTTTGGGCATTTTCTTGGAAGTTAAGTCATTCAGGGGTGTCACTATTGATCCAAACCCCTTGACAAATCTCCTATAGTACCCAGTCAGGCCTAAAAAGGCTCTCACCTGAGTCTGGGTAGTTGGAGCAGTCCAGTCCATGATGGTCTGGATCTTGCTCTGCAGTGGTTGAACCTGGCCTCCACCCACAAGGTGGCTCAGGTACACAACCTGACTCTGCCCTATCTGGCACTTTGTGGCCTTGATAGTCAGGCCTGCTTTCTGCAGGGCCTGCAAAACATTTCTGAGGTGGACCAGGTGGTCCTCCCAGGTGGAGCTAAAGACAGCAATATCATCTAGATATGCTGCACTATAGACTTCCAGACCTGTAAGGACTGTATTCACCAACCTCTGAAAAGTGGCAGGTGCATTCTTCAGACCAAAGGGCATCACCACAAATTGATAATGCCCACTAGGGGTTGAGAATGCTGTCTTTGGCTTTGCATCATCAGCTAGTCTGATCTGCCAGTAGCCAGCTGTCAGGTCAAATGTGCTTAGATACTTGGCTGAGGCCAAAGTGTCTATTAGCTCATCTGCCCTAGGTATTGGATGGGCATCAGTCCTAGTGACTGCATTGAGACCCCTGTAGTCCACACAAAACCTCATCTCTCTTTTCCCACCATTGGTGTGAGGTTTTGGCACAAGGACCACTGGACTAGCCCAAGGGCTATCTGAGGGTTCAATAACTCCCAAATCCAACATCTTCTGGACTTCTGTCCTGATACAGTCCCTGACATGGTCAGGTTGCCTATAAATCTTATTTTTAATAGGCAGACTGTCCCCAGTGTCCACTTCATGAGTGCACCAGGTGGTCTGACTTGGAGTCAGAGAGAACATATGTCTGTACTGATTGAGCACTTGCCTACAATCAGTTTGCTGCTGAGCAGTGAGGCTGCCTGCTAAGGCTACACCATCCACTGACCCATCATCAGGGTTCTGTGAGAGCAGGTCAGGGAGTGGGTCACTCTCTTCCTCCTGTCCCTCGTCAGTAGCCATGAGCAAGCCCATGTCTGCCCTGTCCACATATGGTTTTAATCTGTTGACATGGAGAACCCTGTGGGGACTCCTGGGTGTTCCTAGGTCTACTAAGTAGGTAACCTCACCCTTCTGTTCAACAATGGTATGGGGTCCACTCCATTTGTCTTGGAGAGCTGCTGGGGCCACTGGCTCCAACACCCACACCTTCTGTCCTGGCTGGTAAACAGTCAGTACAGCCTTTTGGTCATGCCAGGCTTTTTGAAGTTCCTGGCTAGCCTCAAGGTTTTTAGTTACCTTTTTCATGTACTCAGCCATCCGGGAGCGGAGACCAAGTACATAGTCCACTATGTCTTGCTTTGGGGGCTTGCGAGGTAACTCCCATCCTTCCTTCACCAAGCACAATGGACCCCTGACAGGGTGACCAAACAAAAGTTCAAAAGGGCTGTAGCCAACCCCCTTTTGAGGCACCTCCCTGTATGCAAATAAAAGGCAGGGCAAGAGTATGTCCCATCTTCGCCTAAGATTCTCTGGGAGCCCTTTAATCATGCCCTTCAAGGTCTTGTTGAATCTCTCAACTAAACCATTGCATTGTGGGTGATAGGGTGTGGTGAACTTGTAAGTCACTCCACACTCCTTCCACATTGCTTTCAAGTACCCAGACATAAAGTTAGCACCCCTGTCTGATACTACCTCCTTAGGGAAGCCCACTCTTGAGAAAATTCCCAGGAGGGCTCTTGCCACCACAGGTGCTGTAGTGGTCCTAAGGGGAATAGCCTCTGGGTACCTGGTGGCATGATCCACTACCACCAGGATAAACCTGTGCCCAGATGCTGTTTGGGGATCCATGGGACCAACAATGTCAATCCCCACCCTTTCAAAGGGAACCCCACCACAGGTAGTGGTATCAGGGGGCCTTTGTAATGCCACCTGCCTTGCCACTGGCCTGGCAGGTTACACAGGAGCGACACAACTCCTTGGTGTCTTCAGACATGTGGGGCCAGTGAAAGTGAGGGACAATTCTGTCCCAAGTCTTGTTCTGGCCCAGGGACCTGCTAAGGGAATGTCATGGGCTAGGGTCAATAGGAAGCCCCTGAACTTCAGAGGTATAACCAACCTCCTGGTGGCACCAGGCTTGGGGTCTCTACACTCTGAGTACAAGAGTCCATCATCCCAATACACTGTATGGGGACCACCAGCTTTCCTAGCAGCCTCAGCAGCAGCTTGCTGTCTGAGGGGTTCAAAAGAGGGGCAGCTCTGCTGCTCCTGGCTCAGATCTGCCCTGGAAGGGCCCCTGTCCCTAAGAACTCAACCTGATCAGGCTCAAGCTCCTCTGGGACAGTTCCTTCCTCAGGACTGAGATCATCTCCCTGAAGAGACTGATCTTCCTTCTGAGCCAAGGGGGAAGGCACTGCCTTTACCCTACTACTCCTCTTCTTGGAGGGCACTTGGTCCATTATTCCAGAATCCAAGGCCTGTTCAGTGTTAGACATTTTGGCTTGTGACCTGGTCACAGCAAACACATCTGCAGGGATGCCCAGCATTTCTGCATGGGTCCTGAGCTCCACTTCTGCCCAAGCTGAAGTTTCTAGATCATTGCCAAGCAAGCATTCAACTGGTAGGTCTGCACTTACCACAACCTTCTTAAGGCCAGTTACCCCTCCCCAGGAGAAGTTAACAACTGCCAGAGTATGGTCTGTTCTGACATTGCTAGCATTGATCACTTGGTACATTTCACCAAGTATAATCTGCCCAGGATCCACAAGGTCTTGTGTCACCATGGTGACACTTGCCCCTGTGTCCCTGAATGCCAAAGCCTCTTTTCCATTGATTAAGGGCTGTTGCCTGTACTTGCCCAGATTACTGGGACCCACAGAGGAGGTCACATCCATGCCTCCATCACAGACTAGGACAGCCTGAGTGAGTTCTCTGACTAGGTCAGAGCTCATCTCCTTACCCAGGGTCAACCCTACTAAACCCTTGGCCTGTGTACTCCCACCACCAACTGTAACTGTACTAGGGGGAACAGGTGCCTTAGGGGCATTGGTGGGGGCTGGAATAGAGTCTTTGGACTTGGTGCAATCACTGGTCCAGTGGGTCTTTTGCTTACAGACCTTGCACCATGGTTTCTTTTGGCCTTTCCCTTTGTTAGACGGTGAATCCCCACCTGAAGAAGATTTTTGGGGGCCTTGTGAAGACTTCTGGCCTTTACCCTTCTCCCCACCCTTATCAGAGTTCTTAGAATCTTGCTTCTTTGGGTCACCACCTTGGTTCTGTACCTTCTGCCTCTCCCTGGTTCTGACCCATTTGTCTGCCTTCTTTCCCAATTCTTGGGGAGAGGTCAGATCAGAGTCCACCAGGTACTGATGCAACAGTTGATTTTGACAGTTATTAAGAATCTGTTCCCTCATGATAAGATTGTACAATCCTGTGAAGTCACACACCTTACTGCCCATCAACCAGCCTTCCAGAGCCTTAGCAGAACAATCCACATAGTCTACCCAGTCTTGAGTCTGTGCTTTTTGGGTATCTCTGAACTTTAACCTGTATTGTTCAGTTGTTAGGCCAAACCCATCAATCAGAGCATTCTTCAAGACTTTGTAATTGTCAGCATCCTCTTCTCTTACAGTGAGGAGTCTCTACCTTTGTCTGCAAAGGAGAGCCACAAGATTGCTGCCCAGTGCTCCTGAGGGACCCTCGGTACTTTACAGGCCCTCTCCAGTGCAGTTATCCATTTGTGGATGTCATCCCCACTCTGGTAGGGAGGGACAATCTTGCTCAGGTTTCTATGGTCATAAGACCTTTCCCTATCTCTGGGGAAATTGCTGCCACCATGGGACTCTAGTCCCAACTTTTTTCTCTCTCTATAGAGATCTAGGGACTCCCTGTCTATAGCCAATTGCTGTTTTCTGAGTTCAAGCTGGGCTTGCTCATACTGAATCAGTCTCTTCCTCCTCTCATGAGAGGATCCCCTTCCATGAGAGGAGACAGAGGTCCCTACTGAGGTGTCAGAGTGGTTAGACTCCTGAGAAGGAGATCTAGGCCTTCTGGGCAAACTCACAATTCTTCCTGGGGGGACAAAGGGGAGGTCATTCTGATCCTCCTCCTCCACAGGAGGAATTGGGTTTTCCAGGTCAAGGTCATTTTCACCTTCCTGGCCAGTTTCAGAGGGGGGCCCTGGGTTTCTTCACCCATGACCCCTTCCTCATTTTCTGCCCCACCCTCTCTGCCTACCCCTTCAGACCCTAGGGGCCTGCTGAGATCATCAGCCAGTAACACCTCCCTGAGGTGTTGGGTGCTGGCACTTTTGCCTGCCTTCAGCTTCCTAGTATTGCACAATGCTCTCAATTCCAAGAATGGGAGATTATCATACTTGGAGGGAAGAAGCCCACTGGCTTCTGGCAAGGACTCACTGGGTCCTGGCTTTGAAGACATTACTAGTGAGGTGTGGTGTATGCACTACCTACTCTAGTGTGGCCTACTAAACTCTCTTGAGTTGTAGAAAGGGTGTGCTATCCCTTAACACACAACTCTAAGTTCAGTAGAACTTACTGTATACTAAGCTTGATTTATATGTACCTAGGGTACCCTTAGTGGTTTTCAGTTGATCAATTCAATTGAGATTATCTGGTAAAACAATAGCAAGCTGGAATCCCACACGCTGCACACCAATGTGAGAAGTTGGCCTGGTATATGCTGTCCACTAATTATAGTGGGCACCTTGCACCAGTCCAAACAACCCCTTATTGGAGATAGGTTAAAGACAACCTTTATTGAAAGCTATCCTAGTGGTAGCTATGGAGAGCAGCCTTCAGGCTAAGTCTTGAAGGAATGTAAAGCAGCTTGTTTTACCAGTCTATAATCTCTTGAGTGACCAAATGAAAGAGGACCACACCAGGTATATATTCAAAATATATGTATTTATTGCTAAACACACCCCTCTAGTCTCTTTATGAGGCTAGAGTTCGAAGTACATAAGTTATAAGTTAGTTATCAACAGTAATAGCACAAATACACGTTTGAGCCCTAGGGGCATACCAAACCATATACCAATAAAGTGGTATAAGAACCACGACTGAGCTAGACACAAGGCCTAGAGCCTGTAGAAGTGCTTGTACCACAAGGAACCACCCAAGGTAGTGACACAGGGGACCCACGTGGGACGCGTGCAGTGTGAGAACACAGCCGCGAATCGCCGTTGACTTCTATGGGGAAAGTCGCGGTTGGAATTTTAAAGAAAAGGGACACTTAGAGGAGGACTTGGAGCAAACCCCTTTAGAACTGGGTTTTTCTAGAGTCTATACCCACGGGAGCACCGGAGTACTCGAGTTACCTCACCCAGGGAAGCCGGGTGCATAGGTGTCTTTCGGGGTCGGGTTTCGTCGTCGTTTTCAATGGCGATCTGCTGCAAAGTGCTGCTGGTGGCCAAGTCGAAAGTGTTCGGGTGGATCCAAAGGTGGATCGAAGATCTGAACAACCTGAAAGCAGAGGGGACAGAGTCTGGGTCACTAGCCAGTGACCAGGAAGGCGATGAGCGGATGCCCACCGATGTCGGGTGCTTCAGGTAGGTTGACGGTCATCTTGACTCTTCAGCCACGAGGTTCAGGAGGTGTCGACGATGACCAGGAGCTGGATTCGAGCTGTCCCACAAAGTTTGTCGATTGCTGAGGTGTCGGCGACTGGATTGGACCCAACAAGCATTGGCAACGGCAAGTCTCGTGGAAATAGAAGAAGGACGGTGGTGCAAACCAGTAAGGTCTGAGAGACTCACCCAGTGAGTGTAAGTCAGGGCACGCCTGGAGCAACCAGGGAAGCCCAAGCAGAAGAAGATTGGCCTTCAGGAGGGCCCACTAGCCAACAGACTAGTGACCGCAAAAGAGCCTTCAAGGGACACACTTAGAGCTGGCTCACGGGACACTCGTGGAGTGGAGGCCAGTGATCTTTGGTGCAGTTGGGGCTGGAGGCGAGGGCTACTCGGAGCCCAAAGCACAACTTTGTGGGAGACCAGGAAGAGGATGCACTTTCAAATGTGCTCAGTATCCAGGGGTCAAGGTTCCACGTTACCCACAACAGCTACGGGCCTCAGCTTTACTGGGGACTCAGGGCAGCCTCGGGAAAGTCTGGAAATCTACCTCTGGTGATGCAAAGACTTCGGCGTCCGGCGGGAGCTTCAGCGATGCAGACCGGACAATTGCTTTGTTGGTGCCTGCCAAGCAGGGGAGTCACTCCTTGACCCCAAGGGAGATTCTTCAGTCCTCTAATCTTAAAGTAGAGCGTCGAAGGTCCAGGATTCTGTATCAGAGTTTCGTCCAGGTAAATCTAAAGTCCTAAGGACTGGGGTCCCATACTTATACTAAGTTAGGGGGTTGGACATACTCTAGGGACCCACCTATGGGAGAGTCAGGGAAGAGGGGTGGTTACACCCATTCCCTTTGTCCAGTTTCGCGCCAGAGCAGGGGCTGGAAGCCCCTGAACCAGTTTGAACTGGGGTATGCACAGGGACACCAAGTGTGCCCCCAGTGCAGGACTTCAAAGCACCAGAGAGTGCTCCCGCCCAGCCCCAATACACATTATCCTGTCTGGGGAGGTGGTTACACCTCCCTGGGACAGGAAACCTATTGTCCAGGCCTCCCCTGCCGGAGTTTCAGTCAGCAGCAGGAGGCCAGACCCGTGTCTGTGGCAGCGGCATCCATTTTGTGATGCCAGGGCTTGGAAAGAAGTTACTGGGCAGGCCGGTGGGTACATGTCTCTCCCTCTAGAAGGGTGGAATGCTACCCCCGCCGCCAGAACTCGCGGGGGGGTAGTATTCCAAGATGTTTGACACCAAACACGACATGTTTCCGTGCAGCCATCCCAAAGTTAGCATTTAACGCGAGGTTATAATGTGCTTAAGAGTATATGGTCAGGCTGCACTACAAACAGCTTCAGAGAAGGGTCTCCGAACGCTGCAGAGGGGCTCTGCTCATGCAGAGGCACCCTCTCACATAGGAACCAAGCACTCTGCCTTCAGGATTGACAAGGCCTGCCATAGGAGTGACTTATAGGTTTGTATGTGTGTATGTATGTAGTGATATAGGTAACCTATATCACAGTAAGGGGTGCATGCACCGCCTTACCCAGGCTGCAGTAGCAGACCTGTGGTGTCCTTTTGGCTGGCCTTCCAGGGGTGGCACAATACATGCTTCAGCCCCTGGCAGGCCTCTGAGGTACCTATGCCCTGGGTACATAGAATACCATATCCTATGGACTTACAAGGGCACTCCATATTCCAATCAGAGATGTGCCTAAGGCACATGGAAACCATTTTAGAGAGGAAGCAGCTAGGCTGGGGTTCTGATTAGCAGGGCCCCAGCCAGACTAAAGTCAAAAAACAGTGAAGCATCAGCAAAAAGTGGGGGTACCCATGTGAAGCAGATCCTACTCTCCTACACTTCTCTTGCCTCGTTCTGCATTTCTCTTGCTTCTTTCTGCACTTCTCTTGCCTCTTTCTGCACCCCTCTTGCCTCTTCCAGCACCTCTGTTGCTTCTTTCTGCACTTCTCTTGATTCTTTCTGCACCTCTCTAGCTTCTTTCTGCACACCTCTTGCCTCTTTCTGCACCCGTCTACCCTCTTTCTGCACTTATCTTACCTCTTTCTGCATCTCTCCTGCCTCTTTCTGCAGTTATCTTGCCTCCTTCTGCACCTCTGTTGCTTCTTTCAGCACTTCTCTAACTTGTTCTGCATTTCTGTTCATTCCTGCTGCACTTCTCTTGCCTCTTTGTATGTTTCTGTTGCTTCTTTATGCACTTCTCTTGCCTCTTTCTGTACTTCTCTTGCCTGTTTATGCACCTCTTTTGCCTGTTTCTGCAGCTCTGTTGCCTCTGTCTGCACCTCACTTGCCTCTTTCTGCACCCCTCTTCCCTCTTTCTGCACCTCTCCTGCCTTTTTTGGTACCCCTGTTCCCTCTTTCTCTACCTCTCTTCCCTCTTTCTGCACCTCTCTTGCCTCTTTCTACACTTCTCTTGCCTCTTTCTGCACCTCTGTTGCTTTTTTCTGTACTTCTCTGTCCTCTTTCTGCATTTCTGTTGCTTCTTGCTGCACTTCTCTTGCATCTTTCTACATTTCTGTTGCTTATTTCTGTACTTCTCTTGCCTCTTTCTGTACCCCTCTTCAACTTTTTGCACTTCTCTTGTCTCTTTCTCTAACTCTGTTGCTTGTTTCTGAAATTCTCTTGCTTCTTCTGGACCTCTCTTGCTTCTTTCTGCACCCCTCTTACCTTTTTCTGCACCCCTTTTTCTGCACCCCTATTCCCTTTTTCTGCACCTCTCTTGCCTTTTTCTGCACCCCTGTTCCCTCTTTTTGCACCTCTCTTGCATGTTTCTGCACCTCTCTTGTCTCTTTCTGCACTTCACTTGCCTCTTTCTGCACCTCTGTTGCTTCTTTCTGTACTTTTCTAGCCTGATTCTGAATTTCTGTTGCTTCCTTCTGCACTTCTCTTGCCTCTTTGTACATTTCTGTTGCTTCTTGCTGCACTTCTCTTACTTCTTTCTGTACCCCTCTTGCCTCCTTCTCCACCCATCTTCCCTCTTTCTGTACTTCTCTTGCCTCATTCTGCTGTTCTCTTGCATCTTTCTGTACCTCTGTTACTTCTTTCTGCACTTCTCTTGCTTCTTTCTGCACCCCTCTTGCTTCTTTCTACACCCCTCTTCCCTCTTTTTGCACCTCTCTTGCATGTTTCTGCACCTCTCTTGCCTCTTTCTGCACTTCATTTGCCTCTTTTTGCACATCTGTTGCTTCTTTCTGTACTTCTCTAGCCTGATTCTGAATTTCTGTTGCTTCCTTCTGCACTTATCTTGCCTCTTTGTACATTTCTCTTGCCTCTTTCTGCACCTCTCTTACTTCTTTCTGTACCCCTCTTGCCTCCTTCTCCACCCCTCTTCCCTCTTTCTGTACTTCTCTTGCCTCATTCTGCTGTTCTCTTGCATCTTTCTGTACCTCTGTTACTTCTTTCTGCACTTCTCTTGCTTCTTTCTGCACCCCTCTTGCTTCTTTCTACACCCCTCTTGCCTTTTTCTGCGCCCCTGTTTCTGCACCCCTATTCCCTCGTTCTGCACCTCTCTTGCCTTTTTCTGCACCCCTGTTCCCTCTTTTTGCACCTCTCTTGCCTGTTCCTGCACCTCTCTTGTCTCTTTCTGCACTTCTCTTGCCTCTGTCTGCATTTATGTGGCTTCTTTCTGCACTTCTCTAGCCTCTTTCTGCACACCTCTTGCCTCTTTCTGCACATCTGTTGCTTCTTTCTGCACTTCTCTTGCTTCTTTCTGTACCTCTCTTGCTTCTTTCTGCACCCCTCCTGCCTCTTTCTGCACCACTCTTCCCTCTTTCTGCACCTCTCTTGCCTTTATCTGCACCCCTGTTCCCCTTGTTTGTACCTCTCTTGCCTGTTTCTGCACCTCTCTTGTATTTTTATGCACTTCTCTTGCCTCGTTCTGCACCTCTATTGCTTCTTTCTGCACTTCTGTTTCTTCTTTCTGCACCTCTCTTGCCTCTTCCTGCACCACTTTTCCCTCTTTCTGCACCTCTTTTGCCTCTTTCTACACTTCTCTTGCCTCTTTCCTTACCTCTGTTGCTTCTTTCTGGACTTCTCTTGCCTCTTACTGCACTCCTCTTGGCTCTTTCTGCACCTCTGTTGCATCTTTCTGTACTTCTCTTGTTTCTTTCTGCACCTCTCTTGCTTCTTTCTGCACCCCCCTTGCTTCTTTCTCCACCCCTCTTCCCTCTTTCTGCAGTTCTCTTTCGTCTTTCTGCACCTCTGTTGCTTCTTTCCGCACTTCTCTTGCTTCTTTTTGCACCCCTCTTGCCTCCCCCTGCACCTCTGTTGCTTCTTTCTAGAATTCTCTTGCTTCTTTCTGCCCCTCTCTTGCTTCTTTCTGCACTACTCTTGCCTCTTTCTGCACCCCTTTACCCTCTTTCTGCACCTCATTTGCTTGTTTCTGCACCTCTCTTGCCTCTTTCTGCACCTCTGTTGCTTCCTTCTGCATTTCTCTTGCCTCTTTCTGCACCCCTGCTGCCTATTTCTGCATCTATGTTGATTCTTTCTGCACCCCTCCTGCCTCTTTCTGCACTCTTTGTCCCTCTTTCTGCACCTCTCTTGCCTTTTTCTGCACCCCTGTTCCCTCTTTTTTTACCTCTCTTGCCTATTTCTGCACTTCTGTTGCCTCTTTCTGTACCTCTGTTGCTTCTTTCTGCACTTCTCTAGCCTTTTTCGGCACCACTGTTCCCTCTTTCTCTACCTCTCTTCCCTCTTTCTGCACCTCTCTTGCCTCTTTCTACACTTCTCTTGCCTCTTTCTGCACCTCAGTTGCTTCTTTCTGCACTTCTCTTGCCTCGTTCTGCATTTCTGTTGCTTCTTTCTGCACTTCTCTAGCCTGTTTCTGCATTTCTGTTCATTCCTTCTGCACTTCTCTTGCCTCTTTGTACATTTCTGCTGCTTCTTTCTGCACTTCTCTTGCCTCGTTCTGCATTTCTCTTGCTTCTTTCTGCACTTCTCTTGCCACTTTCTGCACCCCTCTTGCCTCTTCCAGCACCTCTGTTGCTTCTTTCTGCACTTCTCTTGATTCTTTCTGCACCTCTCTTGCTTCTTTCTGCACACCTCTTGCCTCTTTCTGCACCCGTCTACCCTCTTTCTGCACTTTGCTTACCTCTTTCTGCATCTCTCCTGCCTCTTTCTGCAGTTATCTTGCCTCCTTCTGCACCTCTGTTGCTTCTTTCAGCACTTCTCTAGCTTGTTCTGCATTTCTGTTCATTCCTGCTGCACTTCTCTTGCCTCTTTGTATGTTTCTGGTGCTTCTTTCTGTACTTCTCTTGTCTCTTTCTGTACTTCTCTTGCCTGTTTATGCACCTCTTTTGCCTCTTTCTGCACCTCGGTTGCCTCTGTCTGCACCTCACTTGCTTCTTTCTGCACCCCTCTTGCCTCTTTCTGCACCCCTCTTCCCTCTTTCTGCACCTCTCCTGCCTTTTTTGGCACCCCTGTTCCCTTTTTCTCTACCTCTCTTCCCTCTTTCTGCACATCTCTTGCCTCTTTCTACACTTCTCTTGCCTCTTTCTGCACCTCTGTTGCTTTTTTCAGTACTTCTCTGGCCTCTTTCTGCATTTCTGTTGCTTCTTGCTGCACTTCTCTTGCATCTTTCTACATTTCTGTTGCTTCTTTCTGTACTTCTCTTGCCTCTTTCTGCACCCCTCTTGACCTTTTTGCACTTCTCTTGTCTCTTTCTCTAACTCTGTTGCTTGTTTCTGAAATTCTCTTGCTTCTTCTGGACCTCTCTTGCTTCTTTCTGCACCCCTCTTGCCTTTTTCTGCACCCTTCTTTCTGCACCCCTATTCCCTCTTTCTGCACATCTCTTGCCTTTTTCTGCACCCCTGTTCCCTCTTTTTGTACCTCTCTTGCATGTTTCTGCACCTCTCTTGCCTCTTTCTGTACTCCACTTGCCTCTTTCTGCACCTCTGTTGCTTCTTTCTGTACTTCTCTAGCCTGATTCTGCATTTCTGTTGCTTCCTTCTGCACTTCTCTTGCCTCTTTGTACATTTCTGTTGCTTCTTTCTGTACTTCTCTTGCTTCTTTCTGTACCCCTCTTCCCCCTTTCTGCAACTCTCCTCCCTCTTTATGAACATCTCTTGCCTCTTTCTGCACCTCTCTTGTCTCTTTCTGCAGTTCTCTTGCCTCTTTCTGCACCTCTCTTGCTTCTTTCTGCACCCCTCTTGCCTCATTCTCCACCCTTCTTCCCTCTTCTGTACTTCTCTTGCCTCTTTCTACATTTCTCTTGCCTCTTTATGCACCTCTTTTGCTTCTTTCTGCACTTCTCTTCCTTCTTTCTGCACCCCTCTTGCCTCTTTCTGCACCTCTGTTGCTTCTTTCTGCACTTCTCTTGCTTCTTTCTGCACCTCTCTTGCTTCTTTCTGCACTCCTCTTGCCTCTTTCTGTACCCCTTTAGCCTCTTTCTGCACCCCTTTTCCCTCTTTATGCACCTCTTTTGCTTGTTTCTGCATCTCTCTTGCCTCTTTCTGCACCTCTGTTGCTTCCTTCTGCACTTCTCTTGCCTCTTTCTGCACCCCTCTTGCCTATTTCTGCATATCTGTTGGTTCTTTCTGCACCACTCCTGCCTCTATCTGCACCCTTTGTCGCTCTTTCTGCACCTCTCTTGCCTTTTTCTGAACCCCTGTTCCCTCTTTTTTACCTCTCTTGCCTGTTTCTGCACTTCCGTTGCCTCTTTCTGTATTTCTGTTGCTTCTTTCTGCACTTCTCTAGCCTGTTTCTGCATTTCTGTTCATTCCTTCTGCACTTCTCTTGCCTCTTTGTACATTTATGTTGCTTCTTTCTACACTTCTCTTGCCTCATTCTGCATTTCTCTTGCTTCTTTCTGCACTTCTCTTGCCTCTTTCTGCACCCCCTTGCCTCTACCAGCACCTCTGTTGCTTATTTCTGCACTTCTCTTGCTTCTTTCTGCACCTCTCTTGCTTCTTTCTGTATCACTCTTGCCTCTTTCTGCTCCCCTCTACCCTCTTTCTGCACTTCTCTTGCCTCTTTCTGCACCTCTCCTGCCTCTTTCTGTAGTTCTCTTGCCTCCTTCTGTACCTCTGTTGCTTCTTTCAGCACTTCTCTTGCCTCTTTCTGTGCTTCTCTTGCCTGTTTATGCACCTCTCTTGCCTCTTTCTGCACCTCTGTTGCCTCTGTCTGCACCTCACTTGCTTCTTTCCGGACCCCTCTTGCCTCTTTCTGCACCCTTCTTCACTCTTTCTGCACCTCTCCTGCCATTTTTGGCACCCTTGTTCCCTCTTTCTCTACCTCTCTTCCCTCTTTCTGCACCTCTCTTGCCTCTTTCTGCACTTCTCTTGCCTCTTTTTGCACCTCTCTTGCTTTTTTTTGTACTTCTCTTGCCTCTTTCTGCATTTCTGTTGCTTCTTGATGCACTTCTCTTGCCTCTTTCTACATTTTTGTTGCTTCTTTCTGTACTTCTCTTGCCTCTTTCTGCACCCTCTTGACCTTTCTGCACTTCTCTTGCTTCTTTCTGGAACTCTGTTGCTTCTTTCTAAAATTCTCTTGCTTCTTCTGGACCTCTCTTGCTTCTTTCTGCACCCCTCTTGCCTTTTTCTGCAGCCCTCTTTCTGCACCCCTCCTGCCTCTTTCTTCACCTCTCTTGCCTTTTTTCTGCACCCATGTTACCTCTTTTTGCACCTCTCTTGCATGTTTCTGCACCTATCTTGCCTCTTTCTGTACTTCACTTGCCCCTTTCAGTACCTCTGTTGCTTCTTTCTGCACTTCTCTAGCCTGATTCTGCATTTCTGTTCCTTCCTTCTGCACTTCTATTGCCTCTTTGTACATTTCTGTTGCTTCTTTCTGCACTTCTCTTGCCTCTTTATGCACCCCTCTTCCCTCTTTCTGCAACTCTATTCCCTCTCTCTGCACATCTCTTGCCTCTTTCTGCACCTCTCTTGTCTCTTTCTGTAGTTCTCTTGCCTCTTTCTGCACCTCTCTTGCTTCTTTCTGTACCCCTCTTGCCTCGTTCTCCACCCCTCTACCCTCTTTCTGTACTTCTCTTGCCTTTTTCTGCAGTTCTCTTGCCTCTTTATGCACCTCTTTTGCTTCTTTCCGCACTTCTCTTGCTTTTTTCTGCACCCCTCTTGCCTCTTTCTGCACCTCTGTTGCTTCTTTCTGCACTTCTCTTGCTTCTTTCTGCACCTCTCTTGCTTCTTTCTGCCTCTTTCTATACCCCTCTTGCCTATTTCTGCACCCCTTTTACCTATTTCTGTACCTCTTTTGCTTGTTTCTGCACCTCTTTTGCCTCTTTCTGCACCTCTGTTGCTTCTTTCTGCACTTCTCTTCCCTCTTTCTGCACCCCTCTTGCCTCTTTCTGCATCTTTGTTGGTTTTTCTGCACCCCTCCTGCCTCTTTCTGCACCCTTCTTCCCTCTTTCTGCACCTCTCTTGCCTTTTTCTGCACCAGTGTTCCCTCCTTTTGCTCCTCTCTTGCCTGTTTCTGCACCTCTCTTGCCTCTTTCTGTACTTCTCTTGCCCCAGCCTGCATTTCTGTTGCTTCTTTCTGCACTTCTCTTGCCTCTATCTACATTTCTCATGCTTCTTTCTGCACTTCTCATGCCTCTTTCTGCACACCCTTTGCCTCTTTCTGCACTTCTGTTGTTTTTTTCTGCACTTCTCTTGCTTCTTTCTGTACCTCTCTTGCTTCTTTCTGCACCCCTCCTGCTTCTTTCTGCACCCCTCTTCCCTCCTTCTGTACCTCTCTTGCCTTTTTCTGCACCCCGTTCCCTCTTTCTGCACCTCTCTTGCCTGTTTCTGCACCTCTCTTGTCTTTTTATGCACTTCTCTTGCCTCATTTTGCACCTCTGTTGCTTCTTTCTGCACTTTTGATTCTTCTTTCTGCACCTCTCTTGCTTCTTTCTGCACTTATCTTGCCTCTTCCTGCACTCCTCTTGCCTCTTTCTGCACTTCTCTTGTTTCTTTCTGCACCTCTCTTGCTTCTTTCTGCACCCATCCTGCTTCTTTCTCCACCCATCCTGCTTCTTTCTCCACACCTCTTCTCTCTTTCTGTACTTCTCTTGCCTCTTTCTGCAGTTCTCTTGCGTCTTTCTGCACCTCTGTTGCTTCTTTCCGTACTTCTCTTGCTCCTTTCTGTACCCCTCTTGCCTCTTTCTCCATCTCTGTTGCTTCTTTCTGCACTTCTCTTGCTTCTTTCTGTACCCCTCTAGCCTCTTTCTGCACCCCATTTTCCTCTTTCTGCACCTCTTTTGCTTGTTTCTGCACCTCTCTTCCCTCTTTCTGCATCTCTATTGCTTCTTTCTGTACTTCTCTTTCCTCTTTCTGCACCCCTCTTGCCTCTTTCTGCATCTCTGTTGGTTCTTTCCGCACCCCTCCTGCCTCTTTCTGCACCCTTCTTCCCTCTTTCTGCACCTCTCTTTCCTTTTTCTGTACCCCTGTACCCTCTTTTTTCACCTATCTTGCCTGTTTATGCACTTCTGAGGCCTCTTTCTGCACCTCTGTGGCTTCTTTCTGCACTTCTCTTGTTTTTATATACATTTCTCTTGCTTCTTTTTGCACTTCTCATGCCTCTTTCTGCACACCTCTTGCCTCTTTCTGCACCTCTGTTGCCTTTTTCTGCACTTCACTTGCTTCTTTCTGTACCTCTCTTGCTTCTTTCTGCATCCTTCCTGCCTCTTTCTGCACCCCTCGGCACTCTTTCTGCACCTCTCTTGCCTTTTTCTGCACCCCGTTCCCTCTTTTTGAACCTCTTTTGCCTGTTTCTGCACCTCTCTTGTCTTTTTATACAGTTCTCTTGCCTCGTTTTGCACCTCTGTTGTTTCTTTCTGCACTTCTATTTCTTCTTTCTGCACCTCTCTTGCCTTTTTCTGCACTTCTCTTGCCTCTTTCCTTACCTCTCTTGCTTCTTTCTTCACTTCTCTTGCCTCTTCCTACACCCCTCTTGCCTCTTTCTGCACCTCTGTTGCATCTTTCTGCACCTCTGTTGCATCTTTCTGCACTTCTCTTGTTTCTTTCTGCACCTCTCTTGCTTCTTTCTGCACCCATCTTGCTTCTTTCTCCACACCTCTTCCCTCTTTCTGTACTTCCCTTTCCTCTTTCTGCAGTTCTCTTGCATCTTTCTGCACCTCTGTTGCTTCTTTCCGTACTTCTCTTGCTTCTTTCTGTACCCCTCGTGCCTCTTTCTGCACCTCTGTTGCTTCTTTCTGCACTTCTCTTGCTTCTTTATGCGCCTCTCTTGCTTCTTTCTGTACTCCTCCTGCCTCTTTCTGTACCCCTCTAGCCTCTTTCTGCACCCCTTTTCCCTCTTTCTGCACCTCTTTTGCCTGTTCCTGTAACTCTCTTGCCTCTTTCTGCACCTATGTTGCTTCTATCTGCACTTCTCTTGCCTCTTTCTGCACCCCTCTTGCCTCTTTCTGCATCTCTGTTGGTTCTTTCTGCACCCCTTCTGCCTCTTTCTGCACCCCTCTTCCCTCTTTCTCCACCTCTCTTGCCTTTTTCTGCACCCCTGTACCCTCTTTTTTCACCTCTCTTGCCTGTTTCTGCACTTCTGTTGCCTCTTTCTGTAACTCTGTTGCTTCTTTCTGAAATTCTATTGCTTCTTTCTGGACCTCTCTTGCTTCTTTCTGCACCCCTCTTGCCTTTTTCTGCACCCCTCTTTCTGCACCCCTCTTCCCTCTCTTGCACCTCTCTTGCCTTTTTCTGCACCCCTGTTCCCTGTTTTTGCACCTCTCTTGCATGTTTCTGCACCTCTCTTGCCTCTTTCTGCACCTCTGTTGTTTTTTTCTGCACTTCTCTTGCTTCTTACTGTACCTCTCTTGCTTCTTTCTGCACCCTTCCTGCTTCTTTCTGCACCCCTCTTCCCTCCTTCTGCACCTCTCTTGCCTTTTTCTGCACCCCCATTCCCTCTTTTTGCACCTCTCTTGCCTGTTTCTGCACCTCTCTTTTCTTTTTATGCACTTCTCTTGCCTCATTTTGCACCTCTGTTGCTTCTTTCTGCACTTCTGATTCTTCTTTCTGCACCTCTCTTGCTTCTTTCTGCACTTATCTTGCCTCTTCCTGCACTACTCTTGCCTCTTTCTGCACTTCTCTTGTTTCTTTCTGCACCTCTCTTGCTTCTTTCTGCATCCATCCTGCTTCTTTCTCCACACCTCTTCTCTCTGTCTGTACTTCTCTTGCCTCTTTCTGCAGTTCTCTTGCGTCTTTCTGCACCTCTGTTGCTTCTTTCCGTACTTCTCTTGCTCCTTTCTGTACCCCTCTTGCCTCTTTCTCCATCTCTGTTGCTTCTTTCTGCACTTCACTTGCTTCTTTCTGTACCCCTCTAGCCTCTTTCTGTACCCCTTTTTCCTCTTTCTGCACCTCTTTTGCTTGTTTCTGCACCTCTCTTCCCTCTTTCTGCACCCCTGTTGCTTCCTTCTGTACTTCTCTTTCCTCTTTCTGCACCCCTCTTGCCTCTTTCTGCATCTCTGTTGGTTCTTTCTGCACCCCTCCTGCCTCTTTCTGCACCCTTCTTCCCTCTTTCTGCACCTTTCTTTCCTTTTTCTGTACCCCTGTACCCTCTTTTTTCACCTCTCTTGCCTGTTTCCGCACTTCTGAGGCCTCTTTCTGCACCTCTTTGGCTTCTTTCTGCACTTCTCTTGTTTTTATATACATTTCTCTTGCTTCTTTTTGCACTTCTCATGCCTCTTTCTGCACACCTCTTGCTTCTTTCTGTACCTCTCTTGCTTCTTTCTGCATCCCTCCTGCCTCTTTCTGCACCCCTCGGCACTCTTTCTGCACCTCTCTTTCCTTTTTCTGCACCCCCGTTCCCTCTTTTTGAACTTCTCTTGCCTGTTTCTGCACCTCTCTTGTCTTTTTATACACTTCTCTTGCCTCGTTTTGCACCTCTGTTGTTTCTTTCTGCACTTCTATTTCTTCTTTCTGCACCTCTCTTGCCTTTTTCTGTACTTCTCTTGCCTCTTTCCTTACCTCTGTTGCATCTTTCTGCACCTCTGTTGCATCTTCCTACACTTCTCTTGCTTCTTTCTGCACCCATCTTGCTTCTTTCTCCACACCTCTTCCCTCTTTCTGTACTTCCCTTTCCTCTTTCTGCAGTTCTCTTGCATCTTTCTGCACCTCTGTTGCTTCTTTCCGTACTTCTCTTGCTTCTTTCTGTACCCCTCGTTCCTCTTTCTGCACCTCTGTTGCTTCTTTCTGCACTTCTCTTGCTTCTTTATGTGCCTCTCTTGCTTCTTTCTGTACTCCTCCTGCCTCTTTCTGTACCCCTCTAGCCTCTTTCTGCACCCCTTTTCCCTCTTTCTGCACCTCTCTTGCCTCTTTCTGCACCCCTCTTGCCTCTTTCTGCATCTCTGTTGGTTCTTTCTGCACCCCTCCTGCCTCTTTCTGCACCCTTCTTCCCTCTTTCTGCACCTCTCTTGCCTTTTTCTGCACCCTTGTACCCTCTTTTTTCACCTCTCTTACCTGTTTCTGCACTTCTGTTGCCTCTTTCTGCAACTCTGTTGCTTCTTTCTGAAATTCTATTGCTTCTTTCTGGACCTCTCTTGCTTCTTTCTGCACCCCGCTTGCCTTTTTCTGCACCCCTCTTTCTGCACCCCTCTTTCTGCACCCCTCTTCCCTCTCTTGCACCTCTCTTCCCTTTTTCTGCACCCCTGTTCCCTGTTTTTGCACCTCTTTTGCATGTTTCTGCACCTCTCTTGCCTCTTTCTGCACTTCTCTTGCCTCATTCTGCACTTCTGTTGCTTCTTTCTGCACTTCTCTAGCCTGTTTCTCCATTTCTGTTCCTTCCTTTTGCACTTCTCTTGCCTCTTTGTACATTTCTGTTGCTTCTTTCTGCACTTCTCTTGCCACTTTCTGCACCCCGTTTACCTCTTTCTGCAACTCTCTTCCCTCTTTCTGCACATCTCTTGCCTCTTTCTGCACCTCTCTTGCCTATTTCTGCAGTTCTCTTGCCTCTTTCTGCACCTCTCTTACTTCTTTCTGTACCCATCTTGCCTCCTTCTCCACCCCTCTTCCCTCTTTCTGTACTTCTCTTACCTCCTTCTGCTGTTCTCTTGCATCTTTCTGTACCTCTGTACTTCTTTCTGCACTTCTCTTGCTTCTTTCTGCACCCCTCTTGCCTCTTTCTGCACCTCTGTTGCTACTTTCTGCACTTCTCTTGCTTCTTTCTGCACCTCTCTTGCTTTTGTCTGCCTCTTTCTGTAGCCCTCTAGCCCATTTCTGCATCCCTTTTCCCTCTTTCTGCATCTCTTTTGCTTGTTTCTGCACCTCATTTGCCTCTTTCTGCACCTCTGTTGCTTCCTTTTGCACTTCTCTTGCCTCTTTCTGCACCCCTCTTGCCTCTTTCTGCATCTCTGTTGGTTCTTTCTGTACCCCTCCTGCCTCTTTCTGCACCCTTCTTCCATCTTTCTGCACCTCTCCTGCCTTTTTCTGCACCCGTGTTCTCTCTTTTTGCACCTCTCTTGCCTCTTTCTGCACCCCTCTTGACTCTTTCTGCACCTCTGTTGGTTCTTTCTGCACCCCACCTGCCTTTTTCTGCAACCCTCTTCCCTCTTTATGCACCTATCTTGCCTTTTTTGCACCCCTGTTCCCTCTTTCTACACCTCTCTTGCTTCTTTCTGCACCTCTCTTGCCTCTTTCTGCACCACTGTTGCTTCTTTCTTCACTTCTCTTGCCTCTTACTGCACCCCTTTTGCCTCTTTCTGCACCTCTGTTGCATCTTTCTGCACTTCTCTTGTTTCTTTCTGTACCCCTCTTGCCTCTTTCTGCACCCCTCTTGTCTCTTTCTGCACCTCTGTTGCTTCTTTCTGCACTCCTCTTGCCTCTTTCTGTACCCCTCTAGTCTGTTTCTGCACCCCTTTTCCCTCTTTCTGCACCTCTTTTGCTTGTTTCTGTAACTCTCTTGCCTCTTTAATCACTTCTCTTGCTTCTTTCTGTAACTCTCTTGCTTCTTTATGCACCTCACTTGTCTCTTTCTGTACTTCTCTTGCCTCGTTCTTCACCTCACTCTCTTCTTTCTGCATGTCTCTTGCCTCTTTCTGCACTTTTCTTGCCTCTTTCTGTACTTCCTTGCATCTTTCTTCACTTCTCTTGCTTCTTTCTGCACTTCTCTTGCCTCTTTCTGCACCTTTCGTGCCTCTTTCTGCACCTCACTTGTTTTTTTCTGCGCATCTGTTGCCTCTTTCTCCACTTCTCCTGCCTCTTTCTGCACTTCTCTTGCTTCTTTCTGCGCTTCTCTTGCTTCTTTCTGCAATTCTCTTGCTTCTTTCTGCACTTCTCTTGCCTCTTTCTGCACCTCTCTTGCCTCTTTCTGTACCTCACTTGTTTTCTTCTGAACATCTGTTGCCTCTGTCTCCACTTCTCCTGCCTCTTTCTGCATTTCTCGTGCCTCTTTCTGTACTTCTCTTGAATCTTTCTTCACTTCTCTTGTTTCTTTCTGCACTTCTCTTGCCTCTTTCTGCACCTCTCTTGCCTCTTTCTGCACCTCACTTGTTTTTTTCTATGCATCTGTTGCCTCTTTCTCCACTTCTCCTGCCTGTTTCTGCACTTCTCTTGCTTCTTTCTGCACTTCTCTTGCCTCTTTCAGCACTTCTCTTGCTTCTTTTTGTGCTTCTCGTGCTTCTTTCAGCACTTCTCTTGCCTCTTTCTGCACTTCTCTTGCTTCCTCCTGCACTTCTTTTGCCCCTTTCTGTACTTCTCTTGCCTCTTTCTGCTCTTCTCTTGTTTTTTATGTGCTTCTCTTGCCTCTTTCTGCACCCCTCTTGCCTCTTTCTGCACCTCACTTGCCTTTTTCTGCAGCCCTCTTGCCTCTTTCTGCGTCTCTGTTGCTTCTTTCTGCACTTCTCTTGCTTCTTTCTGCACCTCTCGCTTCTTTCTGTACCCCTTTTGCCTCTTTCTGTACCCTTCTTCCCTTTTTCTGTACCTCTTTCGCCACTTTCTGTACCTCTCATGCCTCTTTATGCAGTCCTCTTGCCTCTTTCTGCACCTCTTTTGCTTCTTTCTGCACTTCTCTTGCCTCTTTCTACACTCCTCTTGCCTCTTTTTGCACTTCTCTTGCCTCTTTCTGCATATTTGTTACTCTTTCTGCACCTCTCTTGTTTTTTTCTGCACTTCTCTTGCTTCTTTCTGTACTTCTCTCGCCTCTTTCTGTCTCGCCTTTTTCAAATAGGAAGTGCAAGCTGTCAAGTTTAAAGGTCTGCGTCCTCTCGTGACTGAGGTATATGTCTTCTTGTATATGTATTCTCACATGTGTTATGCACCTGAAGATGATAGCTTAAAAAGCGGGTAGCTTCTCCTATAGGTAGTTAAATGTTCTCAGTTCTGCTCTGTCATTCGTTTGCACAGGCAGACATGTCTTATGTATATAGGTGTTATAGAGCTCCTCAAATATACTATTGAATACCCATGTGCCCTGTATTATGAGCAGACACAAGTACATACACCTTTTTGTACACAAATTTACAGAGTATGCTGTTTGAAACACAGGTATTCAAGTATTTGTATGTTTATTTTTTTGTAACATGTCACTAGGTAAAAGCAGAGACATACGCATGCATACCTTCACAAACTTTGTTAGACTTACAACAGTGATATGGTTAGGATTGCTGTTTTACATTTGGTAGGCCTAACATTCTGAGCAGTCGATGAATAGTGAACCTTCAAGAGAAAAGTGAGGTTTAAGACATCTTGGGAGAAGGATTAGTGATTAGGCTACTTTGTATGAGTCTGTGGAAAGTTACAGTCAAAGTAGGCCTCTTTCTGCACCTCTGTTGCTTCTTTCTGCACTTTTCTTGCATTTCTTTGCACCTTTCTTCCTCTTTTTGGACTTCAGTTGCCTCTTTCTGCATTTTTCTTGCTTCTTTCTGCACCTTTCTTCCTCTTTCTGTACCTCTGTTGCTTCTTTCTGCGTTTCTCTTGCTTCTTTCTACACCTTTCTTCCTCTTTCTGTACATGTCCTACCTATGTAGGCATAGTTAGAAATTAGCATTTAAAAAACCTTAGAAATTCACTGAAAAAAACACAGGTTTCAGGGATGTTATAGTTAGTCTGACATTTCACTCGTACAAAACTAGAGAAATTCAGCCATTAAAAACTCGCATCCCCGCAATGCACTGCTGATGACGTCACATAATACATCACTCATGACATGGTCAGTGACATCACTGATGACATCTGAAACGACATCACTGATGACATCGCTGATGACATCATCCACTTAATATGTGATGCACCTCCTGACACCCTAATATAACCTTTCATGCACCTACTCTAAAATACAGACTACCATTCTCAAAACCATAGACAAATACCAGTTAGTACATACCCACTCACTGATTCATAGGTCTACACACACATCAACTCACCCATATAGTCACTCATACATGCAGTCGCTCATCAATACATCCACTGATATATGCACTCATATACCCATGCAGATACTCACACACTGCTACTCACCCATAGAGTTACTCACACACCTAGTCAGTCACCCAAAGAATCAATCACACTGCCATTTACTCACTATACAGTTATACACATACCATCTCACTTATTCTTACAGATACTAACACATACTTACTCTCTTATACAATCACTGAGGCAAGCACACACTCATCCATACAGCCACTCTCACAATCACTCACTCTCACATATAGTCACTTATATACTCCAACACTCACATATACTGCCTTTCACATATGTAGTTACTCACACATGTACTACTGAGACATGCATTCACTCACCAACACAGCCATACACACCCTTACCCACCCATACAGTCCCTCGCAGATACACTCATGAACCCATACACCCAGTGAATCACCCACTCACACATCCATGCAGGGAGTTACACTCCCCTCACCTACCCACACAGACACTCAGGCATCCATACAGGTACTCAGACAACCAATCATTAACCCATATAGACACTCATGTAGCTACTCACCAACTCATGCAGCTACTCTCACACACAAACTGACAGACTGATACAGACATTCACACAGATTAGTCATTCACTCATGCATTCACTAAGACATGTTTAATCACCCATATAGTCACTCATATATGCAGTCGCTCATCAATACAGCCACTGATATATGCACTCATATACCCATGCAGCTACTCACACACTGCCACTCACCCATAGAGTTACTCACACACCTAGTCAGTCACCCAAAGAATCAATCACACTGCCATTTACTCATTATACAGTTATACACAAACCACCTCACTTATTCTTACAGATACTAACACATACTTACTCTCTTATACAATCACTGAGGCAAGCACACACTCATCCATACAGCCAATCTCACAATCACTCTCTCTCACATATAGTCACTTATATACTCTAACACTCACATATACTGCCTTTCACATATGTAGTTACTCACACATGTACTACTGAGACATGCATTCACTCACCAACATAGCCATACACACACTTACCCACCCATACAGTCCCTCGCAGATACACTCATGAACCCATACACCCAGTGAATCACCCACTCACACATCCATGCAGGGAGTTACACTCCCCTCACCTACCCACACAGACACTCAGGCACCCATACAGGTACTCAGACAACCAATCATTAACCCATATAGACACTCATGTAGCTACTCACCAACTCATGCAGCTACTCTCACACACAAACTGACAGACTGATAAAGACATTCACACAGATTAGTCATTCACCCATGCATTCACTAAGACATGTTTAATCACTCACTTATACAGTCAGTCACGCACCCAGTAAATCATCCATTCAGGCACTCATACACCCACTCATTCTTCAATACACCTTGGCATATATATATATATATAACACTCTTAAACTTTTTTGAGACACTCAGTCACTGGATGATGTCATCAGTGACATCATTTGAGATGTCATCAGTGATGTCATCAGTGATGTCACTGACCATGTCATGAGTGATGTAATATGTGAGGTCATCAGCAGTGCATTGCGGGGGCGCGAGTTATCGTTAGCTCAGCTAACTATAACGGCTGAATTTCTCTGGTTTTGTACGAGTGAAAGGTCAGCCTAACTATAACGTCCCTGAAACCTGTGGTTTTTTCAGTGAATATATATATATATATATATATATATAAAACATACATATATATATATATATATATATATATATATATATATATATATATATCTATATATATCTATATATATTTATATTTTTTTTTTACTGAAAAAACCAAAGGTTACAGGGATGTTATAGTTAGGCTCACATTTCACTTGCACAAAACCATAGAAATTCAGTAGTATAGTTACCTCAGCTAACTATAACTTACGCTCCTGCAACGCACTGCTCGTGACCTCACATAATACATCACTCAGATGCAGATGGACAGATGTAGAAAGCATTTAGTTTCTAAACATTTCTCCCACACACTCAAGGGAGCTCCTTTTGCTTCAATAATTTGAAAGAGATCAATAGCATGATCAATGTTATGATAAAAATATTTATAGAGTGCACATACACCAAACGGTTTCTTGGCGCTGAATATAGAAATAGCCTGCTGCTTAATAGGTCATTCGTATGCCTGGGAGAACAACCAGTTTTTTAAGAGTCTCCTGAATAGAGGGTAGCTTGTACATGATCTGATGTTAAAGGGAAGAGATTTAAAAAAATAAGGGGCTAAGACCGCAAATCTACAGCCACCTTGTCTCTTCCGTTTGTAAGTAGGGATAGCCAGGAGGTTAAGATGGGTTGACCGCAAATTGCGGACGGGACTATACCTCTGGATAAGGTTAGTAACAAATTCCTGGCAAGTGCCATAAAGAGATTTGAAGATGAGACAACTGATTTTAAATGCACAGCGTTGTGTTACTGGGAGCCAGTGTAGCTTCCTCATTAGAGGAGTGGCATGTTGACATCTCGGCTGATGATAGATCAGTCTAGCTGCCTGGTTTTGCACCAGCTGTAATCTTTTTGTTAAGTACATCGGAATACCGAAATAAAGTGAATAGGCATAATCCATATCAGAGATGACCAGAGATAAAACAACCTGTATAAGGGCTACCGTGGTGAGAAATCTACTGATTTTCCTGATCTTCTAAAGCTGGAAGAAGCAGGTAGAGACTACCGTCCCAATCTAGGACTTCAGAGAGGGGTTGCTATTGATTGTAACACTAAAACTCTTGGCTGAGGAGGATGGTACGGGAGGTGTTCCCAACTCAGCAGGCCAGAAATTCGAATTCCAGGGATTGTGAGAACCGCCAACTAAGATCAGCTCTGTTTGGTCAGGATTCAACTTCAGTTCATCCAGTTATGTTTGTGAAGCATAATTGTCTGGAAATTCAAGATGGATTTGGGGATGTCATCGATGGTAAAAATCAGTTGTAAGTCATCAGCATAATTAAAAGTGCACACCTTTCTTTCTCCTAGAGACTGAATAAGTGGGAGAAGATACTAATTGAATAAGTGCGGGGATAATGAAGATCCCTGTGGCACGCCACAGGCCAATTTGGTATTAGCCACTATGAAGTGGGAGAGAGGGACTGTCTGGGAGCGACCATCTAAGAAAAATGTAAGCCATCTGAGGGCGGATCCCTGAATACCTGCGTCTCTGACACAGTCCACCAAAATTTCATGGCTGATCGTGTCAAAAGCCGCAGATAGATTGAGGAGCACCAGGGCTTGGGTAGTACCCTTATCTGCTTCTTTCCTCAATTCGTCTAAAACGGTCAAAATTACTGCCTCAGGTGAGTGGGAAGGGCGGAAGCCTGCTTGGTGAGAGTCAAGGAATTGAGACATGGGTTTCCAACACCTTAGCTAGGAAGGGGAGCAAGGAGATGGGGCGATAATTCAGCGGGACCAAAGGGTCTGCACCAGTCTTTTGAATAAGGGGGACTATTACTGCTTCTTTAAAGGCTCTGGGAATGGAAACCTGCTTTAATGAGGCATTTAAAAGCAAGTGGGCAGGGTCAGGGCATGAAGAGAAAGCTTCCCTCAGAATGTGAGGAGGACAGCTGTCAGCAGGAGATCCAGACTTGACTTTGATCAGTAGGTTCAGAAAGGCTTCTCTGCTAATTGCGGGTAATTGATACAGAGAATGAGGACTTCTGATGACAGTCAAAGGAGCATCATGGGGAGGGTTAACAGGGATGCTGGCTTTAATAGTAGTGATTTTATCAATAAAAAAACATTCAGAGAGTTACAAAGTGACTGGGTAGGAGCTAGTTTTGCTGTAACTCTATCTGGATAAGATAGCTCATTAACAATTGCAAATATTTCTTTTGATTTGTTTGTGGAATTTAAGATCTCATTGGAGACATAGGTAGCTTTAGATTGTGAGATGGATTTTTTGTATTGTTAGAGTTGAGCTTGGTAGGTATCTTTTTTGTCTGGAGAGTAATTCTGTCTCCAGATATGTTCAGTTCGGTGCAGGGCTAGTTTTTGAAGTTTTAGATCTTATGAGAACCATCTATCGGGATCATGACGCCTGGCTGTTTTGATTTTCCTAAGGTGGGCATGGATATTGCTGGCTGCTGTTAGCCATGATTTAATATTATCTTCACTTAGGTCAAAAGAGATCTGATTAGTGGTCACCTTGGTCACCAGTGAGTTACAGATGGCATTAATATCAGTGTGGTACCAATTCCTTGCCATTATCCCCTCCTTAGCTGGGGGTTTGGATATTATCAGTTTACTAAGAGAAAACTTTATTAGGAAATGGTCGGACCAAGTGCATGGGGACACCATCAGTGAGGACACTGTAAGACTGGAGGTCAATATTTGATCAAGGATATGTCCTTTTATATGGGTGGGAGATGTCACATGTTAGACGCAGTTCAGCCCATTAAGTAAGTCGGTCAATTATAATGAGCATGGGCCACCCATCATGTCATTGGCCCAGAAATTAAAATTGCCAATTAACAATGTTTTGGCATGATTAATTACTAGGTGTGATAGTTGATCCCTCAGTAATTGGGGGAAGAGAGGCATGTTATGGGGTGGCCTATACAACACTATGCAGAGTAGGGGGGTAAGGGCAGAGTCAAGTTTGATGACTAAGTTTTCCACAGAGATGATGTCTAACGTGGTGAGGGTGGCGAACTTCAGCTTTTGACGGATTATGGTGGCCACTCCTCCCCCTATTTTCCCTGAGGGCCGATTGGCCTGGAGAACATGGTAATTGTTGGAAAGAGTGGTCAGGATGTCGGGATAGGACTCATGCGAAAGCCACATTTCAGTTATTAGAAGTACGTCTGGTTTGGCTGAATCCAGAAGTTTAAATATGTCCAATTGATGTTTTACCAGGGACCGAGCGTTCAAATATAATATTGTTAATTTGGTCGTCCTATGACTATCCTGCCCCATGGTGATATCTTCAACGGGAGGCGGCTGGTTAAGTTTAGGGAAAGAATCCCTGATTTTCATAATCCCCAGCTTGACTAGTCTGGAATGAGTGGTGGCATTAAGTGGGTAATCTTAAAGTGCCATCGTTTTAATTTAGTCATCGGGTAGCTTAAAATTTGGGCATGATGACTGGCCCCTGGCCCCGGACTGATGCGGACAGGCGCACATGGGCTTGCCTATGGCCCGCCTTCGGCATGCCGTTGGCGCTCCCGCACTGCGGCCGGCATTAAATGGTCGGGTGCAGATAATGGCTCCTCCCCCTGCCCACCGTTATTGGATGCCCCTACTGGGCTAGAACAGGGAAACATAGCTGGCGTCAGAGCCGAAACGAACAGATAGGAGTGTCAAATTCAAATTCAAATTCAATAGAACATAGCAAGGCAAATCAATTTAATGCAGGACAAGTCAAATGTTCAAAGTCAAACGTTAAAAGCGATGCGAGCGACCCAAATGTTAAATGTCAAATGTTAAAGCGATATGACACCACAGGGCAGCGGCAAATCCTATAGTGCTCGCTCCCGTGCTGCGGCCTGCATTAAATGGCCGGGTGCAGCTAATGGCTCCTCCCCCCCACCCACCGTGATTGAATGTCCCTACTGGGCTTGAACAGGGAAATGTAGCCGGCGTCGGAGCCGACACGAACAGGTAGGAGTGTCGAATTCAAATTCAATAGAACATTGCAATGCAAATCAATTTCGTGCAGGACAAGTCAAATGTAAAAAGTCAAATGTTGAAAGCGATGCGAGCGACCCAAATGTTAAATGTCAAATGTTAAAGCGATACGAGCAACACAGGGCAGCGGCAATGCCTATAGTGCAAAGATCAATAATCTCTTTAGAATGCAGAGGATGGATACTGTAGAATTCATGAATTTCAATCTGACCTCTTGATGGTAATGTATCATCTTCCATATGTGTTATATCCTTAAGAACATCTACATTTTTATAGTAAATATTATTTTGTAGCAGATATAATGTTGCTTTCTTAGTTTAATAAGATCCACTAACTCTTGCCATATTTGTTTGCTCTTGGTAGGGACATCATTGATTAGAAAAATAAGTGGTTCTTCAAAATCTTTCTGCTCCCCTAAAGTTTCAATATTCCACTTGAAATCTAATGGCAAGTGCACAACTCTACCTTTAAGACCTTTCCGTAGCTCTATTGGGGGTAACTTCTCTGTCTTTGGCTCCATACGAACTATAGCTTGGAATTGATGTATACACTGTGTAAGAATTGATTCATAAACATTTAAATCTTAAAGGTCATGCACAATTGAAACTAGTTCTAACTTGTTATGTACTGCTCTAACTGGCATTTTATTATCATCTAACTTATCATAACAGTACTTAAATATAATTTGTTGTGTGGAACAATCAAAGTGCTCCTCTACAAAAAAATAATCTGTAAATTGTAGCCACTTACTCTGATCCCTTGTTCAGTTTTTGAAGACTTTTGTAGTGAGTACAAACACAGTTCGTTTTCTCTGTACTAACTGTGTTAAACTTTGTAATCTCTTCTTGAAAGTTATCAACAGTAATACCTTTGTCCTGGTTCACTACACCTGCAGATACCAAGTCTTCATTTTCACTACACTCTTGTTCAGGTCCAAAGAAACAAAACTGACCATCATCATAAACTTTATCTACTCTGCCACTGTGCCAGGCCAAAGAGCTCTATTCATTTCTCCTAAACATAGGGCAGGATTTTTGACACAGTAAAGCCTCCTAACTAAATTTCACATTTTAAAGTGGTGGACAGCTAACATTCTAAAGTGATGAAAGGTGCTTCTGCACGCTTTCTTCAATAGACATGCTTACGAATGCCCCTGTAAATTAGTATATTTCCTTAATTTGCATGGATCTAATCCCTGCAAAATCTTAGTTTTCTGTTTCAGAGTTTTGCAGGGAAACTTAGGTAAGAAAGCTCTCAATATGTCAATTGATTCCTGTCGAACACTACAAATACTGCTACAGTTCCATTTACATACAGGGGCCTGTCTACATCTTCCCTGTACCTCTTCTGCTATCACTTCCTCTACATTTCTAGCTACCATAACCTCTTTTGAAATAGGACTACCATCCTTCATCTCATAACATCGTCCAGATTGTTCAATTGCACGCACTAAAGTATTCTCTTGCAAGCAGCTTTCTTCATTAAAGAAAGGCTCAGTACTAGAAGTATGTCTCCATTCACCGCTGAAAACGTTGCAAAAGTTACTTCTATTGACGAGTCTTCTCTTTCGGCTTCTTTTTCTCATAGACAACACTATTTTATCCAGTGTCCACATTCTGTTCAGAATCAAAATAAAAAGCTTCCTCTTGAGAGCAAAGGCCTATTTGACTACAGCCTCAACACGTTCCTTTTGTCTGACTGCTTCTCTTCTTTTATACTTCATAATTCTTATTAGATTCTGAATTACTCTACTACCTAACATTCTAACTCTGATTTCCTTAAACTGCCTCTGTCTTTTGGCTAAATTCTCTGCTCTTTTGTATGCTTTTTTACACTTCATATCATGTGGTTTTTCTCCTTTCTTAGTTGATCTCAAACTTTCTTTTTTATTTACTTGTTTTTGCTGACTTTCCAGTTGTCCACATAATATTTTCAGAAATGTCTTGGTTCTCTTACCAACAGCTCTTTTCTCTTTCACCACTTTCTCCGCATTTTGCCCCTTTTGTTTTGTGTGGAGATTGTATCCTTGCTTCTGTTTCTTTCTTTTCTCACTTTTTGATGGCATTGTAACTGTCTCTACTTAACTAGAAATTGATGCCTGAAAAGAAAAAAGTACATTCACTTTTTCATTACGTACTATCAGATTACTTATTTTTAGTATTTAACTACCAACATAAACAGTTGTCTTATTATTATAATATACCTAACCTAACTCTATTAATATTCATGTTTAAGTGTCTGTGCCTTTGTGTCAGTGTATGCATTAGTCTGTCACTGGATATACTACATATCATTACTGTATTCCTGTGTATCTACCCATGTTTAAAGGACTACTTGTCTGGATGGGTGACTAGGTTGTGTCAGTACCTGGCTACATATTTGAGTGAGTGTAGGAGTTGAACTGTAGAAGAGCCATCAGATGTTTAAGCAAGAATGTGGGTATACAACTGTCTGTTTTAGTAACTCTATGGCTCTCTAAATAGGTATATAATTGGCTGAACAAATAGCTCAGTGCCTGTGTTGGTGAATACAAGTGAGGGGTCTCCAAATGCACCAGTAACTTAGTGAAACTGAAAAGAGCATCTCTTACCTTTTAAGCACAAGGGGCCAGATGTACGACCTACCAATTTGCGACACGCAAATTGCGTCGCATTTGCGACTCACAAATTGGGATGTATAACAGTATCTCAGACACTGTTAGCGATTCCTAATGCGGTCGCAAATTGCATGCCTCATGAATATTAATGAGGCTGTCGCAATTTGCGATCCCATTAGGAATGACTAGCACTCCCAGGGATGTTGGCCTGCTGGGGTCAGCAGACCACCATGTCTGGGACTGCTTTTAAATAAAGCAGTATTTTTTTTAAATGCAGCCCGTTTTCCTTAAAGGAAAAAGGGATGCATTTAAAAAAAGAAAAAGAAAACTTTTCAGTTTCATTTTTTTAAGGGCAGGCAGGGGTCCCTGGGACCACTGCCTGCTCTTAAAAATATTTTCTCACATACTCACAAAGAGGAAGGGGTCTCCTGGGTACCCTTTCCCGTTTGCAAGTGGTTTACCACCTACTTGAAGTAGGTGGTAAACTGCAAGTGTTTTGCGGCCGCAAATGCGGTCGCAAAACAATTGTACAGGGCATGGTGACTCGCTATTAGGAATGGACGCCCCTTTCTAATAGCGGGAGTCACAAATGCTATTTTGCGAGTCAGTGACTCGCAAAATAGCATTTGTACATGCCATTACCCTTTTTTGCGGTCGCAAACGGGAGGATCTCCCGTTTACGGCCGCAAAAAAGGGTCGTACATCTGGCCCAAGGTACTGTGGTTTATGGCATACCTACAGCCTATCTCAGAGGTGAGTTATGTGTACCAAAAGGTGGGTTTAAGACTTAATGAAGGGCTGTTTCATGCCATATCGACCTGGCATTAAAAGTGCACAGGTACCCTCTGCAATAGTAGCCCTGACTTAAAAATGCACAGATACACTCTGCAGTAGTAGGCCTCACCGATGTTTAAAGGAGTACTTGTCTGGATGGGTGCCTAGGTTGTGTCAGTACTTGGCTACATATTTGAGTGAGTGTAGGAGTCCACTTGTAGGAGTACCATTAGATATTTAAGTAAGTATGCCAGTATATGACTATCTGTTTTAGGAACTCTATAGCTCTCTAAATGTGTATGTAAGTGACTGAACAAATGCTCAGTGTCTGTGTTAGTGAATACAGGGGTATGTAAGTCTGCAACTGCCTTTGATACTCATAGATAAATAACTAGTTTCTGAGTATGTGAGTGAATGTATAAGTGCCTCTGTCACTGAGTGGCTGGATGAGAGAGAGGCTCTATGCTTTTGAAAATATGTATGCCACTTGCATTACAGGTGGTAAACTGTATGTAATACTTGCTATAGGGGTCTTCAAGTGTATGAGTAACTTCGTCAAACTCAAAAGGACATCTCTTACCTTTTAAGCACAAACCACTGTACTTTATGGCACACCTACAGCCTATCTCACAAGTGATTTTTGTGTACTGAAAGGTGGGTTTAAAACTTTGCAAAGGGCATTTTCATGCCAAGTCGAGCTGGCAGTAAAACTGCACAGGCAGCATCTGCAGTAGTAGGCCTGATCCGTTTTCAAATGACTACTTGTCTGGATGGGTGATTAGATTGTGTCAGTGCCTTCTACATATCTGAATGAGTGTAGATGTCCACCTATAGGAGTGCCATCAGGTGTCTAAGTAAATATGCCAGTATATAACTGTCTGTTTTAGTACTTTTATGGCTCTCTAAATGTCTATGTAAGTGGCTGCAACTCTGAAGAAGGTCAATGGTGACCGAAATATATTAGGACTGTCGGGCATTTTGATCAATAAAAGGATTACATGTTGCGGAGTGCTGCTGCCTCTTTGTTGTAGAAGAGGTTCTTAATTGATGTTACACGGCGTGGTTCAGCGGTCAGCAAGCACCGCCAGCAAGAGCGCTGAATCTGCCCGAAAATGAACCCTGTTTGTAGCTCGTGAAAGCGGAAGGGTAACGGCGCCGCCGAAGACTGGCTTCGGCATGGTTCTTACTTGCCTTGAAAGTGGGCTTGTTGAAGACGCAACAGTCCTGAAATCGAACTTAAAATTTGACATCATCCACTGGAGGATCGTAATACAGAGGGACACAAAACAGCAAGTACCAGAATGCACTTTTCCAACCCATTTGGGCGCCCACCAGGGGGCGATCATTATAAAGAGCGGTGATCAACTTGTGGTTTTCTTTTTGCCCCTCATGCGATGTGAATACCGGCTTACCTCTGAAGAAGGTCAATGGTGACCGAAATATATTAGGACTGCCGGGCATTTTGATCAATAAAAGGATTACATGTTGCGGAGTGCCGCTGCCTCTTTGTTGTAGGAGAGGTTCTTAATTGATGTTACACGGCGTGGTTCAGCCGTCAGCAAGCACCGCCAGCAAGAGCGCTGAATCTGCCCGAAAATGAACCCTGTTTGTAGCTCATGAAAGCGGAAGGGTAACGGCGCCGCCGAAGACTGGCTTCGGCATGGTTCTTACTTGCCTTGAAAGTGGGCTTGTTGAAGACGCAACAGACCTGAAATTGAACTTAACATTTTACATCATCCACTGGAGGATCGTAATACAGAGGGACACAAAACAGCAAGTACCAGAATGCACTTTTCCAACCCATCTGGGCGCCCACCAGCAGGAGATCATTATAAAGATTGGTGATCAACTTGTGGTTTTCCTTTTGCCCCTCATGCGATGTGAATACCGGCTTACCTCTGAAGAAGGTCAATGGTGACCGAAATATATTAGGCCTGCCGGGAATTTTGATCAATAAAAGAATTACATGTTGCGGAGTGCTGCTGCCTCTTTGTTGTAGGAGAGGTTCTTAATTGATATATATATATACGTGTAGGCCTTTACATGCTGCTGCTGCACATGGTTGTTTAAATAAATAAATCATCTTCAGATAAATGTTTGAAGGTGCTGTGTCCTGCGTTTGAGTGCCAAAGGGATTGTTGTGCGCTCACTGAGTGGACTTAGATTTACATATATATATAAATATATATATATATATATATATATATATATATATATATATATATATATATACATATATATTATCTACTGGCGGTCGCCAGTAGATAGTTATAGTTACAACCTATTATCCATAGGAAATCCGCGACATTCTATTTGAAATAACTCTCTTGCTGGTTGACGTATCTTCGCAAAATTTTCAAACTTTGTGGGGCGCTCCGGTCCGCTCCTACCCTGAAAGTCTCGGGGGATTCGTCAAGCGGGGGCCGAGAAAAAAGGGGGTCCCAAAACGCGTTTTCCCCATTAATTTTTCCATAGGAAACTTTAGACACGGCTACAGCTCGAACTGCTGAACGGAATTACACCAAATTTGGCAAAGAGGTAGTTCTTGGTTCAGAAAGAACCCTTTTGTTAAATGGTGTAAATCCGTTCAGTAGTTGCTGAGAAAATCAAAAGTAAAAGTACATATATATCTATGGGCACGGAGGATTCGCGCACCCTGAGCGCACCCTGCGCGCACCGTCCCGATCACGAGCTGCATGTTAATTGGCTGTCAGCTGGCTGTCAACATTCCGATTCAGGAAATGTTGGCAGCCATTTTGTCCCTCGGTAGAACCGAGGGACAGAAACAAGTGCGCAAAGCGCACAAAGGGGGCAGGGTAGAAACACCCTGACCCCCTAGGTCTGCTCAGGGGTCCCACAAGGACCCCCTGGGCAAAAATTATTATTTTTTTTTTTAAATCGGCAGGATGCGCTCAGGGTGCGCGAATCCTGCCGAGAAAAAATCGAAGCGCGGTCTCCCGCGCTCGATTGCATTTTGCCCCCGGGTGGCCCAAGTCCCGGGGGCATGGTGGGGGTGTTCAATTTATGTATGGGGGCCTCAAAGGACCCCCAAGCCCCGGGGACCGCCACCCCCGGGGCTTTATTTTTCAAATGGTGCGGGAGGGCTCTGAGCCCTCCCGCAGCCCCGGGGACCACCATCCTCCCCGGGGCTTCTTTTATTTAAATTAAAAACTGTGTGGGGGGCTCCAGCCCCCACACGCCCGGGGACCACCACCTCCCGGGGCACTAAGAAAAATTTGGACCCCCAAGCCCCGGGGACCACCACCTCCCGGGGCTTTCAAAATGTAGGGAGGGGGCTGCGCGGCCCCCTCCTGGAGCCCTTGATGGCCCTGGGGACCGCCACCCCCAGGGCCGGCTCCTGCAGTGTCCCGGGGTGCCTACCCCGGGACACTGCTGTTTGCTATGACAGGGACGGAGCCTCACGGCTCCCGTCCTGTCATAGCAAACTTGGTTTGCATTTTGAAAGAGAGAGCAGGAAACCTGCTCTCTCTTTCAAAATGCAAACCAACTGCTTTTCCACACGGGGAGCAGCATGTTAGCTGCTCCCCATGTGGAAAAGCCTGGGACTGTGGGGGGATTGGGGACCCCCCCACAGTCTCCAACGTGAGGCCAGGCCCCGGGGGATGGGGTCCCCGGGGCCATAAGTGGCCCGGGAGGGGGGCCACGCAGCCCCCCTCCCCAAAGTTTAAAAAAAAAAAAAACGATCGGGCCCGCAGGCCCGCCCCTTCCTTCACCACTCTGCAAACGCGCCCTGGCGCGTTTGCAGATGGGGAAGTAATTCCCCTTCAATGCTGGGGGTCCCTGGGGCCAACTAGCCCACCAGGAACCTTCCAGTATGCGTCAGGGGCTGCCTTGCAGAGAGGTGTACAGAGGCCACGCCCCTTTTACACCTCTCTGCAACGCAGCTCTGTGGCGCTTAATGGAGGTAGCTGGTGGGCTAGTTGCACCCCAGGGACCCTCAGGATTCAAGGGAGTTAATCCCCCGACTTAATACGCGCCACGGGCGCGTTTGCACAGTGGTGAAGGGAGGGCGGGGCTCAGGTGACATGTGTGCAAACAGGCCCCGTGGCGCGTTTTAAGATGGGGAATTAAATCCCCTTCAATCCTGAGGGTCTCTGAGGCCAACTAGCCCAACAGGTACATCCAGAAAGCGCCACAGAGCTGCGTTGCAGAGAGGTGTAAAAGGGGTGTGGCCTCTCTACACATCTCTGCAACGCAGCCCCCTGGCGCATACTGGAGGTTCCTGGTGGGCTAGTTGGCCCGTAGGGACCCTCATGATTCAAAGGGACTTAATCCCCCAACTTAAAACGCGCCACGGGGCGCGTTTGCACAGATGTCACCTCAGGCCCCGCCCCCTCCCTTCACCATTGTGCAAATATTCCTCTAAAATCTGCCGAACTACGAATTCCGATTTACTCACCTGTTATCAGGAGAGACCTCAGTGCTGTATCTTTCAGCCCAGTACTGGTCCTGAAAAGTAATTTTAACCGTACTTACCAGTAACTTGAATTTCCTTCCATAGGCTAACATTGACTGGTTTCACTTGGAAATTCTTCTAAGTGTGGAGTTTTGGAACTTTATAATATTCCTCTAAAATCAGCCGAAATACGAATTCCGATTTACTCACCTGTTATCAGGAGAGACCTCAGTGCTGCATCTTTCAGCCCAGTACTGATCCTCAAAAGTAATTTTAACCGTACTTACCAGTAATTTGAATTTCCTTCCATAGGATATCATTGCCTGCTTTTTGCTGAAAAAGTTTCTAAGTGTCGATTTTTGAAACATACAAATATTCCTCTAAAATCAGCCGAAATACGAATTCCGATTTACTCACCTGTTATAAGGAGAGACCTCAGTGCTGTATCTTTCAGCCCAGTACTGGTCCTGAAAAGTAATTTTAACCGTACTTACCAGTAACTTATATTTTCTTCCGTAGGAATCCATTGTCTGGTTTTCAGCAGAAAAGTTTCAAAGTGTCGATTTTCACAAACTACAAATATTCCTTAAAAATCGCCTGTATGACTTAAGCGCATTCTTTCAACTGTTTACAGGAGATGCACCAGTGCTGGAACCAGGATCCAACACTGAGTAAGAAAAAGTAATGATAACAGTTTTTACCTGCTAAGTGAATTTCCTTCCATAGGATAACATTGGTGATTCTATGAGAAAAAGTTTCTAAGTGTCAACTAAATGCAATAATATTCCTTAAAAATCACGACTGTAACCAAAACGCTTTTACTCAACTGTTTACAGGAGATGTACCAGGACTGAATCTAGGATCCAGTCCTGTGGTTAGAAAAGTAATCCATAAAGTAACTAATTGCATTTAACTAGAAATTCACATTGAGCTGAATGTTGCATTGTGTTTGAAAATGTGTTGCCCATTGCAACAACTGTAACTACTGTACTTAAAAGTCTATTGCCTATGTGCAAAGTATTTAAACTAAAGTAATTCATTCTGAGAAAGTATTTTTTGAAATGTAATGTATAATGTAATTACAATGTAATTTAAAAAATAAAATATGTAAAAGAAATTGTTTCTAAAAATGTAGTAAATCAGTATGAAAAAAATTAATATAAAAATTAATACATTTAAAAAATGTCATTTAAAAAACCTTTGAAATTCACTGAAAAAACCGTAGGTTTCAGGCACGTTATAGTTACAAATTAGCATTTAAAAAACCTTTGAAATTCACTGAAAAAACCATAGGTTTCAGACACGTTATAGTTAGAAATTAGCATTTAAAAAACCTTTGAAATTCACTGAAAAAACCATAGGTTTTAGGGACAGTTATAGTTACAAATTAGCATTTAAAAACCTTTGAAATTCACTGAAAAAACCATAGGTTTCAGATATGTTATAGTTACAAATTAGCATTTAAAAAACCTTTGAAATTCACTGAAAAAACCATAGGTTTTAGGGACAGTTATAGTTAGATGGACATTTCACTCGTACAAAACCCGTGAAATTCCCCCGTTATAGTTAGTTCAGCTAACTATAACTCGCGCCCCGCAATGCACTGCTGATGACGTCACATATTACATCACTCATGACATGGTCAGTGACATCACTGATGACATCACTGATGACATCTCAAATGACATCACTGATGACATCATCCACGTGATAATCTGATGCAGCTCCTCACACCCTAATATAACCTTTGATACACCCAATCTAAATTACAGACTGCCATTCGCAAAACTATAGACACTCCAACACCAATAACTACATACCCACTCACTGATTCTTAGGTCTACACACACACATCCACTCACTCACCCGTACAGTCACTCATACTTATGGTCACTCAGTACAGGACTATCATATGCACTCTTACTCCTATATAGACACTCAAACACCGCCACTCATCCATAGAGGTACTCACACATCTAGTCAGTCATGCAAATAATTAAACACACTGCCATTTACTCACCTATACAGTTATACACACACCAGCTCACTTAATCATACAAATACTAGCACATTGTTACGCTCTTATACAATCACTGATACAAGCACACACTCATCCATACAGCCACTATCACAATCACTCACTCTCGCTTATAGCTATTTATATACTCCAACACACATATATACTGGCTTTCACATATGTAGTTACTCACACATGTACCACTGGGACATACATTCACTCACTAACACACTCTTACACACACTTACCCACCCATACAGTCTATCACAGATGCACTCTTGAAACCATCCACCCAGTGAATCACCCACTCACACATCTATGCACAGAGTCGCACACACCCCACCCACACAAACACTCAGGCACCCATACAGATACTCAGACAACCAATCAATAACTCATATAGACACTCATGTAGCTATTCACAAACCCATGCAGCCACTTACACAGCAACAGACAGACGGATACAGACATTCACCCAGTTTAGTCACTAACCCATGCATTCAGTAAGATACGTTAAATCACTCACTTATAGAGTCAGTCACGCACCTACTAAATCATCCATACAGACACTTACACACCCACTCATTCTTCAATACGTCTTTTCCTATATATATTAAAAATATTTAAACTTTACAGAAACACACAGTCACTGGATGATGTCATCAGTGATGTCATTTGAGATGTCATCAGTGATGTCATCAGTGATGTCACTGACCATGTCATGAGTGATGTAATATGTGACGTCATCAGCAGTGCATTGCGGGGCGCGAGATATAGTTAGCTGAACTAACTATAACGGGGAATTTCACGGGTTTTGTACGAGTGAAATGTCCATCTAACTATAACTGTCCCTAAAACCTATGGTTTTTTCAGTGAATTTCAAAGGTTTTTTAAATGCTAATTTGTAACTATAACATATCTGAAACCTATGGTTTTTTCAGTGAATATATATATATATATATATATATATATATATATATATATATATATATATATATATATATATATATTACCTACTGGCGGTCGCCAGTGGGTAGTTATAGTTAGGACCTAGTTTCCATAGGAAAAGCGTTTATTCTTTTGCCAATATCTTTGGCGCCGGTTGAGGAATCTTCGCGAAAGTTTCAAAACTAATGGCCCGCTCCGGTCAGCTCCTGTCTTAAAAGTTTGGGGGTGATTCGTCAAGCAGGGCCGAGAGAAAAGGGGGGTCCCAAAACGCGTTTTCTCCATAGGAAATTTTGAACAGGCTACAGCCCGAACTACTGAACGGAATTACACCAAATTTGGCAAACAGGTAGCTCTTGGTTCAGAAAGCGACCTTTTTTTAAATGGTGTCAATCCGTTCAGTAGTTACAGAGAAATTCAAGAAATAAAAATATCAATATCTGAGCACCGAGGAGGAGTCGCAAACCCTCCCGGGCATGAGCTTCACTCTGATTGGCTGCCAACACTCCAAACCAGGAAGTGTTGGCAGCCATCTTGTGACTCGGTAACCGAGTCACAAGAAAAAGGGTGAAATAAAGATGAAAAACAAGAAAAGGGGGCAGGGCAGAAACACCCTGAACCCCTAGGCCTGCTCAGGGGGTCCCACAAGGACCCCCAGGGCCAAAAAAAGCATTTAAAAAAACAAAATCAGCCGAATTCGCACTGGGTGCGCGAGTCCGGCTGGGTGGGCCAAGTCCCGGGGGCAATGTTTAATTATATAGCCGGGACCAACTCTTCCCTGGGGCTTTATTAGTTGTGGGTGGGGGGTCTCGCAGGCCCCCCCAAGCCCCGGGGACCACCACCTCCCCAGGGCTTTGTTAAAATAAGGGCGGGGGGGCCTCGTGGGCCCCCCACAGCCCCAGGGTCTGCCACCTCCCCGGGGCTTTATTTAAATAAGGGCGGGGGGCCTCGTGGGCCCCCCAAGCCCCAGGGACCGCCACCTCCTTGGGGCTTTATTAAAAATGAGTGGGGGGGCCTCACGGGCCCCCCCAAGCCTCGGGGACGCCACCTTCCCGGGGCTTTGATAAATAATTAGTGTGGGGGAGCTTGAGCCCCCCCACACTGCCCTGTGGACCACCACCTCCTCAGGGCATTGAATATGCTAATATGGGGGTCCGTTATGGACCCCTGGCCCCGGGGACCACCACCTCCTCGGGGCTATGCAAATGAAGGGTGCGGGGCCGCGCGGCCCCCCTCCTGGAGCCCTCGATGGCCCTGGGGACCACCACCCCCCAGGGCCAGCTCCTGCAATATCCTGGGGTGCCCACCCCCGGGACATTGCTATTTGCTATGGCAGGGCGGGAGCACGGCTCCCGCCCTGTCATAGCAAACTCTGCTTTGCTTTTTGGACGCGAGAGCAGGAAACCTGCCCTTGCTTCCAAAAAGCAAAGCAGATTGCTTTTGGGCAAGGGGAGCTGCATGTGCAATACCAGTTACTACATACCCACTCACTGATTCCTAGGTCTACACAGACATCCACTCATTCACTCATACATGCAGTCACTCATCAATACAACACTTTCATATGCACCCATACACCTATACAGACATTCACACACCACCACTCATCCAGAGTTACTCACACACCTAGTCAGTCATGCAAACAATCAATCACACTCCCATTTACTCACATACACAATTATTCACACACCACCTCACTTATTCATTCAGATACTAACACATACTTACTCTCTTATACAATCACTGACACAAGCATACAGCCATACAGCCACTCTCACAATCACTCACTCTCACATATAGTCATTTATATAGTCCAACACTCACATATACTGCCTTTCACATATGTAGTTACTCACACATGTACCACTGAGACATTTAAACACTCACCAACACACCCATACAAACACTCACCCACCCATACAGCCCTTCACAGACGCACTGTTGAACCCATATATCCAGTGAATCACCCACTCACACATCTATGCACAAAGTCACATACCCCCACCCACCCACCCACACAGACACTCAGGCACCCATACAGATACTCAGACAATCAATCAATAACCCATATAGACACTCATGTAGCTACTCACCACACCAACTGACAGACTGATACAGACATTCACACAGTTTAGTCACTAACCCATGCATTCAGTAAGACACGTTTAATCACTCACTTATACAGTCAGTCACGCACCTACTAAATCATCCATACAGATACTCAAACACCCACTCATTCTTCAATACACCTTGGCATATATATATATATATAAAACACATTAAAACTTTTTAGAAACGCTCAGTCACTGGATGATGTCATCAGTGATGTCATCAGTGATGTCATTTGAGATGTCATCAGTGATGTCACTGACCATGTCATGAGTGATGTAATATGTGACGTCATCAGCAGTGCATTGCGGGGGCGCGAGTTATAGTTAGCTCAACTAACTATAATGGCCGAATTTCTCTGGTTTTGTACGAGTGAAAAGTCCAACTAACTATAACGTCCCTGAAACCTGTGGTTTTTTCAGTGAATATATATATATATATATATCCAAGAAAGAAGTGACTCAAACAGATAGATTCACCAAAGAACAAAAATATATTTCCACTACAACGTTTCAGCGAGGAAACAAAGGGGGCCCTACAGGGTCCCCTGTTGCCTCAGGGCCATGGGGTACAGGCAGGGGGCACATGTTGTGCCCTCCTGTTTCCATGCACCCCAGTACCTGCACGGCATGGACTGCACCAGTTCCATGTCCTGGTTTCCGTCAGGTTTTCCATGTCGGGAAGCCTGACATGGAAAACCTGTTGGAAACTGACATCGTAATCCCTACGGCGGAAATGCGTCCTTAGGGATTAAGGCAGTGGTTCCCAAACTTTTTCGACCCACGTCTCCCTTGACCGATTGGTCATTGCCCGTGGCTCCCCACTGTTACTTTTTTTGGAGGGTGAGGGGGATGTAAGCCCGGCCTCGGGAGCATTTGTATTTTTCTCCCTGAAAATAATTGGGGTGAAGCTGATGAAGTTATTATAATCATATACGCAGGGTGTTTCGTATTACTAAGGCGGCGCCTCTAATAAATTATTCCTAGTTACACTTCTTTGCCCATGCCTTTTTTAGAGTACCCTCTCAAACTATTTTATCCCACTTACAGTGCTAGATTGCACCCATATGCATGTAGGCCCCATTGCCAAAGTGTTTCTGCGCTTGAAGAATATTTGCATGTACTTCCATTTCTATCCATGTCATACGTGCCAACACACCTGTCTCAGCAGGATGAATCACGATTTCTTAAGCTACATACAGCTTTGTTTTTGCTGTCTCCTCTCTGAAATTTCCTCCAAATCAATACAAGTAAAATAATTCCTCTGATTTTTTAATTTTTTTTAAACGTCCCTCTTTCTTGCTTCCAAATGTTGGCATTATGCCGTATATGGTGTTTTACTTACCAGTGCTCAAAGAGAGAGCAGGCCTGTCTGGAAATGTGCGTGTACTGAAAGAAATTGTTTAATGGAAGTACCTATGATTCAAGTACAAATGTCAATACTTAATATTACTTAGTGTGTTTAATAGGCAGGACAACTGTACTTTCCCGATAACTTCCATTGGTGTAAAATGCATTTGGAAAAAACGAAACTATTAACGAGTCTAACAAAATAAATCAGGCATCTTCTGCTTACTTTTGGAATGTTGGAACATGGGGATCCAGTGAAATATGGAGGTCATCTCCCTCAACATGCCACCAATTAAGCACAACGTTTACAGCTTTAGGCATGTCACTTACAAATCATCAACATCATGCGTTTAAGTCTAATTAGTTTACCTGTAACCAACAGACCCTTCAACATTAATTGCATTAAAGTGCTTGGGTCCCCTGGCTAGGTTTGACGGCTCCCCAGGGAGCCACGGCGCACAGTTTGGGAACCACTGGATTAAGGTGAGGTCTCTGACTGGCCGACGTGCTCCTTGAGCCAGTCGGAATCCAGCCAGAATGACCAGGTAGTTTCTTTTTTGACCACCCGCATTGTAATGCGGCGGTCGAAAGTGAAACCTGCAATGTCGGTCGGAAAGCCTCCGACCGCAGACATCATAATAGGGCTCTTAGTATTTAAAGTAATTATTGTTTTATGTACTAAGTTTTATTTTGTCTAAAGAGTTATGTTGTGCTATTTTATGATTGTATGTGCTGTGTTCTGTGTAGTATTTTTTTTATCTAAAGTGATCGAAATAAAGTTTTTCTGAGCTGTAGCTGAGCTAAAAAATGTGTCTTTGGTTAATTAAGAAATATTGTACATAAAATTTTATAAAATTGTACAAAATATGAACATCGTATAAATCTAAAACTTTTTGAAGTGTTCGGTTATACCAATGAATGTACACAAAATAGTAATAAAATATGTTAACAATCACATACAAAATTAAAAATGTTAAAAAAGTAATTCAAATGTAATACTGTGTGTAAAAAGTGATTCTACTGTAAAAATAAAACTGATGTTACTAAACCAAAGTTTCATGAGTTTTAATAGCTACATTGTGGAAAGCGTTGGAATTTGAGGAGTGTAGATGTACTATTCCTACTCCAATCATAGCTACATTTCGAAACGTGTAGGGCTTTGAAAGGTGGTGGGCCATTTAATATTCACACTCCAACACTGATCCTGCATTAAAAAACAGACAAAACAACACTACTTAGAAAATACTGCATTCACAACGAAAAAAAAACACCAAAATGTAAACTATATAAATACATAATTTAAATAGATTTTTAATAAAATTAAAATGTTCTATAATCAAAGTTCTAATTTTCAAAATAAAGTTATTAAAAAAAAACCTACCCACCTCATTCCTCTAAAAAAACAACATCCCACTCCTAAAATATGAAACCATTTTAAATAAAAAAATATATAATAAAAATAAAAGATTATGGCTTTGGTGGTCCTCCAGTGGCACCACCACTGTGCCGTCTGCTGGAGGACCTCCAAGGCTGTTATGCACCCACCCACCAAATTACGAGTGTAATCCATGGCGGACGGGCATTGCAGCGGTGGTTTGACAGCGGTAGTCTGTTAGGCTCATGGGAGAGCCTAACATACAGACCGCCGCAGTGAGAGTGCTGACTGTATGTTCCTGCACAGCGTGGCATGCGTGCCACACCGTGCAGGAACTGGGGGTGCAAATTCAGGGTGGCACATGTTGTGGCCCCCCGAAAGCACCCCAAGGCCCAGGAGTGGCAGGGGGCACTTTGTTGCCACCCCGCCACCCTTTTTTGGTGGGCTCACCGTCATGAAAGGTGCTACAGACAGGTAACTCGTAATATGCTCAGCGGTGCTGTCAGCATATTGCAGCTCCCTGACTTCTGCACAACTGCTGCAAGATCCTGGATCACCGGCGGGCACAGCGGTCCTGTGGTGGGCTGACCGCCACCCTCATAATACTGCAGGCCCGCCCGCAGTGTGGTGGTGGTCGGACCGCCACTGTGAGTATAGTGGTCCTATGGACTGCTGTACTCGTAATAAAGCCCTAAATATTACAATATAAAAAATACATACATCAATATTATATACAATGATACCTTTAACAATATTAAATAAAATACTAAAAATGCTATTCTCACCTGTGATATATAAAAAAGATGATATTTCGGTTATCACAATATAAATGCAACAATATAATGATAACACTATATTTCGAACTCAATATTTTAGTGAAACTCCACTGGTAGTTTGATCTGCTCTGGTCCAACATGCATTTCAAGGCGGGCTCAAGAAGAAATATTCTGCTTTGGGAGGCCCACCCCAAATAGGTCAGATATTCCAACAAGTGTCATCCCTGTGGTTGAGGGGCTGCTGCTAATGACTGTGAGCCAGACTAGTCGTCAGATGCTCCACTGCCCCACAGACAATTGCTAATCTAAACTAGGGGGGCAACTGCAGGTTTGATGGTGGATTACCCTTGCAATTCAACCCTAAATGACTCCCTTAGTTTGCTGAGAGCTGGTCACTGGAGAGTCTTCAGCAGGTGCTTGTGGATCCTTCCTAAAAGCCAGACATACCAAGTTGAATATGGGTGACAGGCCACTGCCATTGTCTCTTGTGAGGAAGATCTTGATAGTCTCAAGGCCTTTACATGGAGGAAGGACCAGACACCAGACACCAGAGGATCCAATGCCTACACAGTCAGGCAATGGGTCTCCTCAAGCCAGTGGTACGCTGATTCTCTTAGGTTCCTAACTTCCGCAGAAAAAGATGGTGAGGTGTATACAGGCGTGTAAAATGAAGAGTAGTTGTTGATCCTGTACCAACAGATTCCTCTGTGTATGCAGTAAGTGGATCAATGCTAAGGGCCACAAATCCCCTGGGCAAGTTCAGGGTAACTGGGGTGTTTTTCGTTTGCAGCAGAAGAGGGGGAAACAGTGCCTGTTAGACTCCAGGCCGCAGTCATTATAACAAGCTACATACTATGCAGTCAGAACTTTCGGCCACTACCAGTTAGATAGCCCTGGAAAGGATAGAAGGGTAAATTTGCTTCACATAGCACACATTTACTACTAGCTGACTCACCATTTAGCATGCTACCACCGAAGAGTAAGTGCAAGGCACCTCTGTGTACACACTGACAAGAATGCATGGTACTCCATGTCCATGGTGAAGAGAAGGAATGTTACCTCACACTTTTAGGAAAATAATCTCTTACAAGAAATTATACAAACATAATTGCATTGAAGATCGTTCTCCGACAAATTACAAGGACACTTTAATGAGGTGCAACATGGTTGATACCATGTACCTCTAGTGAATGTGAATGTACTCAGTTTTGTGGTGGGCTATGGTTGTGTTACAATTTGCCTTGCTGTCACAGGGGCTTGCAAAAGAACTTGCAGAGTACAGCATACATCTATGTAGGCATGTGTGATTTCTTCACCATTAAGAGAGTCACATGAAGGGCTTCCTGGCTGGAATGTAGGCACTATAGATATTACTGTATGATACTGATTTTTCTACCATTAGTGCATAGGCACATAAGATCATGATGTGAACGCATTGCTGTATATATTAGCACCAAACAGACCCACAGTTGTAGGATTGGATAAGGGAGGTAGCTACTTCCTATCTTGGGCTACAAGGACTGCATTTAAATGTTATCAGTTAGCCTTCATTTGCACAAAAGGTAATGTGCTATAAATTGTAATGGCATGTAAATATAAATGTGGTATCACAATTCTATCATGCAGCTTATACCTTCACTAGGGCAAACCTCACATTCTGCATAAAACCTGAATGCCGCTAAACTACCAAGCTGTTCAAAGGTTTTTCAAATTAAACTATTAATATTTGTTTCTTGACATATTTCACAGTTAAACCATAAAGATAGTCTTATTATTTAGAAGCACCTCTTGAATTTCACACATCTGTCCCCATCTGCCACATCTCCCTAATGAGCAGTAATCCATCACAGTTATATCCCATCCTCAGTGTCATTGGAATATTTACTGAATGGCTCTTCATCCAAAAGCTATCAATGATTTTCTCTACAAAAGCTAATCATGCTGCTCTTTAATCCAAGTCCACCTAATGACACTCACACTAGCTCATTACCAGCTGGCATTAAATCATTCCACTGGCTGAAGGTATCATCTGCAATGCACTTAAAAGTGGTACAAACCTGTTTTTTTATTAATCACTTTCAAAACTAATACTAAAAGGTGTGTTGGGGTTCTTATTTATATGCCATTAAGATCTTTATTTCATTGCAAGGGGTGCAAGTATAAGTTATAACATTGGATGTAAAATAGTGTCTAAATAAATATTTATGTAAATAAAATCCACCCATATGGGATTTAATAGACATGCTGCAACTGAGCACATTGTGCATTTTACCTTCAATCTAAAAAAAGAAAGTGAACATCTAAACACTGTAGGAATATGCACACCAGAGTGTATTGAGTAAGGTAAATTCAACATATGCATTTTATATACTTTGGAACTCTTTTTTGCTAATTCCAGGTTTCTTGATACAGGCTTACCAGAGCCCTTAACATGGATTGTTCATTATTTCATCAGCTTTCAGATTCCAGTCAGGGTAATTCTCTCAAAACCAAGAATAAAACACTGCATGAGAACAAGATAATGGAGGTATGTCACCCTAGAGTCCTTTAATCTAGCTTTCTGTGCCCCTAATCTAGATAATACCCAGGACATTCATTCTGCCTTAGCAATGTTTCAAGACTTGCTCTTCCAAGCACTAGATATATTGCCTGTTATAAACAACAGATCCCTAAGGCCAATAGACATAATGCCCCTGGTACTCAGCTGAATTGAGTCTGAACAAGACGAGTTATCAAAGACTGAAATGGAGATGGAGGGTTTGAAATCTGCTACTGACATCAACTAGTATTTGCACTGAAAGTACATCTTATGGAGTTTTAACAATGCAATTTTTAGATGTAAAATATAGTTTTAATTTTGAACCTTTTATGGATCAAATAGAACCTCCCCATGCACGAGCACTTTATATTCAACTAAGATTTGGTTCACTTCCATTGAATCTCTGGAAATGTAAATGGACAAATGCTGGACTATCGCCTATCTGCCCAATATGTTTAAGTGCAGAAGAATCCATTGAGCACTTTCTCTTCTTCTGTCCGATGTACAAGGCTATCAGGAGAGCTTGGATCATTCCAGTCTGCCGATTGTTCTCTTTCTCCAGGCCAATGGAAGCTCTTCGGATTTTACGATCGGACACTTCACAGTGCATTGTTTTTGCTGTTTCAAGATTTTTATTGTATGCGTGGTGGTTGAGATCCAAGGCCCTGAAATGAACTTAATGTGGTGATGTCCTTGGTCAATTGACTTTTTTAATCCCCGTATATGTCCTCTTGCTGCTACTTTTAAACTTTTATCTGAGGTGGGGGTTTAAAATGGATGTAGTAATTATTATCTGATTGTTTTTAAAAAAAAATGTTTTGTATTTAAATGTATGTTTTGTATGCTGTTGTAATGATCATATGATTGGTCGAAATAAACTATCTATCTATTAGGTCCCGACCATAGCAAAATCAGGGAAGCGCATAGACAATACACCAATAATAGGATCGATCAAGCAAGACATTTCGCTAAAGAATTATTCAAGTTGCTAAATGAATTCATCAAACCTCTTGTTTGCACCTCAGCCGTCGCTGCCTCTCAGACACTATGTGCCACTTTGATAAACCATTTTGAAAGAAAAATCGAAATTTCTGCACCTCTGGCACACTCCCCGCCAACTCACTTCCTACAATCTTTACCTGGAAAGACACTTCAATAGAGTTTGAAAGGTTTGAGCATATCTCTCAAACTCTATTGCTAGATCTATTAGCTAAAGTTAAATCAGGCTCTCCTTCAGATCACTGTCCTCCACATGTAATGGGCACTCTATCCACTCCTACCATTACATCATTGTGCAACCGATCGCTGACCTTAGCAGCCATTCCTCAGGAGTGGAAATCTGCACATGTTATTCTCATCTTAAAAAGCCAAATACTGATTCGAAGGAGCCAGCTCATAACTGCCACATTTCTCTTCTCCCTTTGCTAGATGAGGTTCTGTATTCATGTGTGAATAAACAACTTTCTGCCCATTTGGAGAATTATCATCTCTTGGATCCCTCACAATCTGGCTTCTGAGCCTTCCATAGCACTGAAATTGCCTTATTAGCAGTAGTCGATTCTATCAGACTATCTCTACATGTTAGAACTCCGGCAAAGCTGGTACTTCCTCACCTATCAGTGGCATTTGATAATGTTGCACATTCCATCATGATTCAACGTCTCTAGGAGATAGGTATTCAGGGAACTGCCCTTGACTGGTTCAAAGACGCTCTTAATGACATGATCCAAATGGTTTCCATTGGCACCTTCCAATCAAAGATCCTTTCTCTGGGCATGGGGGTTCCACAAGGCTCCCCCTTGAGCCCTACTCTCTTTAACATCTATGTAGCGCCCCTTGCTCAGATAGGTAAGTCCTGTGGTTTTGAAATTCTTCTCTATGCAGATGCCACCCAACTAGTCATTTCTGTTGGGTAGGACATAGAAAATGTCAAACACAGATTCATCATCTTCATGAGGAAAATTGCCATGTGGATGACCCTCAATTGTCTTCAACTAAATTGAGACAAAACAGAGATTCTTCTGTTTGGTAAAGCTCAGCTACAACGGTTGGAGGAATGGTGGCCTCCTTAGCTAAGCCCTGCGCCCTCTCCCAGTAAAATGGTGAAAAATCGAGGTATCCTTCTAGACGAAAACCTATCAATGAAGGATCATTTTATATCCACTTGTAATAGCTGTTTTGGAATTATGTGCTTCCTCAGAAGAATATTTCAGTGGCCTCCACTGAGTTCAAGGAGAACTCTTACTCAAGTACTAATAATTAGTTGCCTTGACTATGGAAATGCCCTAATACTAGCATCCAGTGAATAGCTTGTCTCTAAAATGCAGGTTGATCAGAACACTGCTGCCCACCTGGTTACCAAACTTCCACCAGGTGCACTGTCGGCTTCTTTGCTCAGAGCCCTTCATTGGCTCCCTATTAGGAAACAAGCACAATTTAAACTGCTCCGCCTAACTCACAAGTTTCTGCTTGGTAAAGGTCTAGCATACTTACAAGAGGAACTCACCTGCTACTGCCATGGCAGAAGTCTAAGATCAAAAATAAATTGATATTATGCCCGCACCACATTCGTACTTCAAAATACGATGGCCAATCCTTTTCTTACCTGGCCCCCTACTATTGAAATAGGCTTCCCTGATACATCCACTCCAGTACTGACTTCACAGGTTTTAAAAAACATATCAAAACTTGGCTATTCTGACATGCCACCTTGAGCTCACTCTGCTACAGCACTGAGATACCCCTTTGAGTGTGAGTCGTTTTACGCCATATTAAATACCAATTAACATGACAAAACATAGCATAACATTACCCAACATAATGTAACATAGCATATACCTCTAACTTTCCTATCTACCAAAAAGCGACTCTAAGGGACTGTAACAAAGTGAATTATTATTTGGGGTGCAGCTGCCCACTTCAAGGAATGATAACACTCCTTCTGAAGATGAACCCTCAAATTCACTAAATTATCCTGAGCTCAACCCCCTCCTAGTTATGACAGGTAGGAAACAGGCTTAATTTGGGGAAATGTGTAAAGTGTTTATGCAGAACCAGAAAAATAAAGTCAAAACAGCCAGGCAACAAAAATCACAAACGAAATGAGAACAATAGAGTAAAATGTAATAAGCAAAATGACACCAAAATAACAAACCCAGTAAGGGGGAACAAAGCTATAATGTTTTTAAAGGTTTAAGTAGAAATAGCACCATAAAGCACAAAGTGTCAATGATAGTCTGTGGAAGAGTTAGATGGATACATTGGCATGATTTGAGGTTTACTGTGATGGAGATGTGGCTGGATACAACAAGTGGATTGGTCCAGGTGAACGTCTGGAAGTCAAAACATTCGAAAAAGTTTCAAAGTCCTACTTCAGAAAGGAACTTTGTCATTTTTTGACGAAAAGTATTGCAATTTCTTCTAATTTCCAACAGAGAAAGAAACGTTGTCACTTTTTAAAGAGGAAAATTCTTCCCGATTGCACTATTTCTGAAATTGTAGCTGTCACTGTGGAATCAAAAACCAGATATTAAAAGCTGTTTAGGAAATTTCTCAGTGAAAAATTTCTAAGTCCTAAAACAGAATAGGACATAGGTGTTTTTTCAGAGGAGCAGGAAGCCTTGAGCGGAACAGAATTGAAATTCATTCCAACGTCATGGAACTGCTGGTCAGATACGTTTATCTGTGGGTCCCTCTGAAGTTCTGGATCATACAAAAGTTACTTAACTTTCTTCTGATGTCCAAACAACCTCTCAAGTACCACGCACCTGAATTTTCTATGACTTCCACAGGAGCAGATGACTATTTCTCCAATCCCCAACTCCACTTAAAGCGAATGATACTTTCACTTCCAGTAAAGAGGGGGAAAGGGGAATGGGACAAAAGAGAGACTCCACTGCTCTGCCTCTTCACTAGGGAGTTCTGGCAACTCTTCTCTGCACCTATAATACAAAGTGACAATATTAATACACCTAAAACTATTCCTAACTCAGACACTTTAGCTATGAATTATTCAAACATATCTCGTACCTGAACCCCAGCAGTGATTTGCCTCTCTCTATATGTAGTTCTGATAATTGTTGTCTATGTTGATATATGTTCTTGCTTAAACAAGTCTGACTCTCACTGTTCTCTTTTCGCAGGTGACTGAGAATGCCTTGGTCAGTAAGTATAATATATATATATATATATATATATATATATATATATATATATATATATATATATTGCTACATACTAGTAGTTTCTTCTGAAGAAAGTTGTTAAGCCACTTCTTGTTCAGAAAGTCTTTTAAATTTTGTTTTAAGCAAATGTATACTTTCTTGTCTTAAACACAGCGTAGATATCCTCTGCTGAATTCATTTAAGTAATGTTGTCTTTATTAATGAATTGTCCACAAATAAAATTCTACGCGCTAAATGTTCTGGACTAATTCAGTTCTACTCTCTCTCCAAACTCCTGTTATGATCACAGGAAAATAGCGCTCGAAAGAAAATAATGCAAAACTCCTTGACTGGAATTTTGCTGCTCGAAGGATTAACAAGTCTCTTGCTACAGCTGACAACCGGTTTTAAGAAAAAACAATAAATGACCGGTGGCAGCGCCGATAACTGAGCTCTCAAAGTCTTTCAAATAAACAAGTTGTGCCAGAAAATGTCAAATAATTACGGTGAACTTACTTACTGAGTGAGGAATAATCCCCCCTCTACTCACAGCACCAGTTCACGCTGAGGAGAAGAATTTTTCTTTCTTTCTCTTCTTATCTGTACTCCTCCGCTGACTATTATTGAAGCCCTAAATACCTCTATGTCGGGAAGAGACTCAGACGAGATGCTGGTCTCCAGAACTATGGAATTTTTAGACGGCGAAAGAGCGTGAAGAAAATACGCTCTGTTCGCCAAAAATGACAGTTGAAGTGCGCCGCACACCAGTTGCGAGCACACGAAGCATTAGACCCCCAGAATTTTGCCAAAACACTAGAACACCTTCTTAAGCACCGCCATATTGGGGTACAATGAATTGCTTGAACTACATTAAGTGCGGAATCGGCGAAGCCGATTCCAAGGGTAACAAAGTACCCTCTTGCGTCTGACTCTAAACGGAGGTCTGGGAAGGTTTCTCTTCACCACAGCCTTGACAGTACCCCCCACCAAAACCCCTCCTCTCCTCTCCTTGGGTTTATGTGGATGAGTTCTATGGAATGCTTGAACCAATTTGGGAGCATGAACATTGGAGCTGGGTTCCCAAGATCTGTCTTCAGGACCGAAACCCTTCCAGTCAACCAAATAGAAAATCTCCCCTCTCTTAATCTTGGAATCAAGAATGCGTTTGACTTCAAACTCTTCTCCTGACTGACACTGAATTGAAGCTGGCGGTTGTACCTTCCGTAAATTTATAGGATTTCTTTTGACTAAGGAGACATGGAACACGGGATGTACTCTAACATTAGAAGGAAACTTGATCTTTACACTGACTGGATTCACCATTTTATCAACCTCAAAGGGGCCCACAAATCTAGGTTGAAATTTCCTATTTCCTTTTAATCTCATGTTCTTAGTAGAAATCCAAGCCTTATCACCTGGCTCAAAAACAGGGTTCTCTCTTCTCTTCTTATCAGCCTGCCTCTTGTACGAATCCTTTGCTTTCTCTAAATTTTGTTTTGCAGTTAGAAAATCCTTCTGCAACTCACCCACCACCTCCTCTACTGCGGGTGCCTCACTCTCTGCCTTACCCACCATTGTGTTTGGGTGTCTGCCTGCATTTAGAAAGAATGGGGAATAACCAGTGGACGAGTGAATGGCGTTATTATACGCAAATTCAGCAGCCCAAATTAAATCTGGCCAATCACCTTCTTGATCCATCAGATAAAGACGTAGATATTGTTCCAATTCTTGATTGACCCTTTCCGTCTGTCCATCTGTTTCAGGATGGAAGCTGGAAGACAATCGAGAATCCACTCCTAATCTTTTCGAAAAGGCCCTCCAGAAACGGGAAATGAATTGGGACCCCCGATCTGAAATCACCACTTTGGGAATACCATGAGACTTCACTATGTGTTGCGTGAATAATCAGGCCAATTGAGCAGAATTTGGAAGTGATTTCAATGGGACAAAATGATTAATTTTGGAAAAATGATCTACCAGGACCCAAATGGTGGAATATCCCTGACTAGAGGGCAGATCTACAATGAAATCCATAGAAACAGTATGCCATGGATATGGAGCTACGGGCAAAGGCATGAGTAAACCTTGCGGGGCCTGTCGGTTGGTCTTTCCCTTAACACACTGTTCACAAGAGGCCACATACTGTCTCACCTGAGCCTCTAACTCAGGCCACCGAAATTCTCGTTTGATCAGTTCCAAGGTCTTCTTCACTCCCTCATGACCTGCCAACTGGTTATCGTGACAATGCTTCATTATTTCAAGACGTAAATCTTTTTCAGGAACATAAAGATTTCCATGATGGTAAGGTTTGCCATCTTTGATTTCTCTTCCAGCATCTTCATTCAACCAAACCATCATTTCTTCATTGGAAAGTGACCCCTTAATCTTGTTCTCCACTTCCGTATACAAAATGGTGCTAATGATTTTTTCTTCTGGAATAATGTAACCTTCTCTACTCCCTTCTTCTTGTTCTCCGAAATTCAGACGAGAAAGAGCATCAGCTTTTCCATTAGCGGAACCTGGTTTATAGGTCAAGACAAACTGGTAATCAGCAAAAAATAGAGACCATCTCAATTGTTGCGGAGTAAGAGACCGTGCAGACTTCAAAAACTGTAAATTTCGGTGGTCTGTAAAAACGGTGACCACATGCTTGGCACCCAATAAATAATGCCGCCAATCTTGGAATGCATCCTTCACCGCAAGCAATTCTTTGTCTGCAATGGTGTAATTTATTTCAGCTGCTGACAATTTTCGAGACCGATAGGCCACGGGATGAAGTTGCCCAGTGACTTTGTTTCTTTGAGACAAGATTCCTCCGATGGCCAAATTCAAAGCATCGGCTTCCACAAAGAATGGTTCCTCCGGGTTTGGATGTTGCAAAATGGGGGCAGTTGTAAAGAGTTCTTTTAGATCTTGAAATGCTTTTTCTGTCTCCGAACTCCACAAAAACTTTTCTTTCTTCTTCAGGAGTCGAGTAATGGGGGCCACCTTTTCTGAAAAGTTGAAGATAAACCGCCTATAAAAATTGGCGAACCCTATGAAACTTTGAATTTCTTTTATATTACGCGGAGGTGGCCAGTCCTTGATTGCTTTTACCTTAGACTCATCCATAGATACTCCATCAGGGGACAACACGAAGCCCAAGAATTCCACACGATCGGAGTGAAATATACACTTCTCCAATTTCACAAAAAGTTGGTGGTCAAGTAATTTCTGTAAAATTGCTCGCACATGACATACATGTTCTTCAAAACTGGCGGAAAAAATAAGTATGTCATCTATGTAGACTACAGCAAAACGATCCAAAAAGTCACTTAAAACATCGTTGACAAAATGCTGGAAAGCAGCAGGGGCGTTGCACAGGCCAAAGGGCATGACCTGATATTCAAACAATCCAAAGCGGGTGCGAAACGCTGTCTTCCATTCCTCCCCTTCCGCCATTCTAACCAAATGATATGCCCCCCTCAATCCAATTTGGTGTACACTTTGGCCTCTTTCACCTGATCCAAAAGCTCTGAAATGAGCGGCAAGGGATAACGATTCTTCTTGGTTACTGCATTCAAGGCGCGATAATCAATGCAGGTCCTAAGATTTCCATCTTTCTTCGAAATGAAGAAGAGCGGAGAAGAAACTGGAGACTGGGAAGGCCGAATGATCCCGTTGGCCAAATATTGATCCAAATATTCCTTTAGATGACTGTTCTCGGTTTCAGAAAGGGCATAAATACGACTGCAAGGTAATGAGGCTCCAGGTTCAATTTCGATCTTGCAATCATACTCCCGATGAGGAGGTAACTTCTGAGCCTCCTGTTCATCGAACCTGACTTTAAATCTTGATATTCCACTGGAATCTCTGGAGTTTCTACTGCACAAATCACCAATGGAGTTTCCGCTAGCAAAGAAGATTGATTAGGCTGATGATCGGATATCCTGGAATGAAAACAATGCTCCTTGCAGTATTCTGAATTCATTTCTATAGTTCTTTTAGCCCAATGAATTTGTGGATTGTGTTCAGTCAACCACGGGAGTCCAAAAATCAACTGAAATTGAGAGCCGTCAATGAGACTGAATTTTAAATAACTCTGATGAGACCCTGGACCAATTACGATTAGTTCTTCAGTATCAAAAATAATAGGTCCAGAAGACAAATTAGTACCATCGACAGCACGCACCGATTCAGGCTTGTCTTTCTTTAAAAATCGTATGCCTAAAGACTGAGCGAATTTGATGTCACAAAAGTTTCCCGTCGCCCCAGAATCTACCATGACGGAGATTTCATCCACCTCAATGGAGCCAAACTTTATTGAACTGGAAATGATGAGATGCGGGGCTGCTGAATGTAAGGTGTTTGCAACCAATTGAGAATTTGGAGTTGTCTTATCGGAAGCTCCCACCAGAGCAACTCCTCTTACTGGTGGGGCTGGTCTTTTACCCATGCACTGGACTTGGGCTTCCTTGGGCACTCCTTGACAAAGTGCCCCGCATTTCCACAATACATGCACAGTTTTCCAATTCTGTGCTTCTCTCTTTCCTCCTTGGTAAGAGGGCCTCGCACTGATCCAATTTGCATTGGTTCTTCTCCAACACTTGTCTCACTTGGCTTAACTAGATCTGGTTTTATTCTGTCAAAGCGTGGAGGAAAATGACAAACCTCTTTACGACGTTCACTCTTTCGTTCATTAGCCATTGGTCAATTTGAAACACTAAATCAATTAACTCAGATACTTCTGTAGGTCTCCTGGGAATCTGAGTTAATCCATCTTTAAGTTCATCCTTGAGACCTCTATAGAATATCGCTGCTCTTTTAGCTTCTGGCCATTGGGTTTCTACAATCAATTTATTAAACTGAGCTAAGTAGGCCACCAGCTCTCGATTCCCTTGTTTGAGATCCAAAAGTTCATTGTCTGTGGTCTGTGAGATGGATCTTCAATCAAATATCCGCAGAAACTCAGTTTTAAATTCTTCAAAATTATAAAGTATGGGGTCATTACAATTCACCAAAGGCATGGACCACGCCGCAGCATCTCCACTCAGGTAAGACAGTAAAAAGGCCACCTTGGACTGATCTTCTTTGAAAATAATGGGCCTACATAAAAAGTGTAAGGAGCATTGGGTGAGAAACACTTGGGCCTTGTGGAGGTCACCATTAAACCTCTCTGGGGCTGCTAACGGAATGGGAGGGGAAATTGCATGTATGACTTGTGTGGTCAACTCAGCTGCTGTTGAGGAGTGGGAAAAGGTTGACGGTTTGTGCTCTTTGGACATTGGATTGGACCCAGAAACAAAATCATCAAATCGCTGCCTGAAAAAGCTAGTTTCCTGACTAGATTTTCTAACCTCCTCCCGCAAATTCTTATTGTCTTCCATAGTCTCACTGAGCTGTTTCTGTATTCCTTCCAAAACTGCTGCTAAAGCCTTGAGATCTAATCCCTCCGCCATCCTGCCCAGGTGGAAGTCGTGTTTTTGGCACTTCAATCTCTCAAGTACCACGCACCTGAATTTTCTATGACTTCCACAGGAGCAGATGACTATTTCTCCAATCCCCAACTCCACTAAAAGCGAAAGATACTTTCACTTCCAGTAAAGAGGGGGAAAGGGGAATGGGACAAAAGACTCCACTGCTCTGCCTCTTTACTATTGAGTTCTGGCAACTCTTCTCTGCACCTATAATACAAAGTGACAATATTAATACACCTAAAACTATTCCTAACTCAGACACTTTAGCTATGAATTATTCAAACATATCTCGTACTTGAACCCCAGCAGTGATTTGCCTCTCTCTATATGTAGTTCTGATAATTGTTGTCTATGTTGATATATGTTCTTGCTTAAACAAGTCTGGCTCTCACTTTTCTCTTTTCGCAGGTGAAGGAGAATGCCTTGGTCGGTAAGTATAATATATATATATATTGCTACATACTAGTAGTTTCTTCTGAAGAAAGTTGTTAAGCCACTTCTTGTTCAGAAAGTCTTTTTAAATATTGTTTTAAGCAAATATATACTTTCTTGTCTTAAACACAGCGTAGATATCCTCTGCTGAATTCATTTAAGTAATGTTGTCTTTATTAATGAATTGTCCACAAATAAAATTCTACGCGCTAAATGTTCTGGACTAATTCAGTTTTACTCTCTCTCCAAACTCCTGTTATGATCACAGGAAAATAGCGCTCAAAAGAAAATAATGCAAAACTCCTTGACTGGAATTTCGCTGCTTGAAGGATTAACAAGTCTCTTGCTACAGCTGACAACCGGTTTTAAGAAAAAAAAAAAATGACCGGTGGCAGCGCCGATAACTGAGCTCTCAAAGTCTTTCAAATAAACAAGTTGTGTCAGAAAATGTCAAATAATTACGGTGAACTTACTTACTGAGTGAGGAATAATCCCCCCTCTACTCACAGCACCAGTTCACGCTGAGGAGAAGAATTTTCCTTTCTTTCTCTTCTTATCTGTACTCCTCCGCTGAATATTCTTGAAGCGCTAAACACCTCTAAGTTGGGAAGAGACTCAGACGAGATGCCGGTCTCCAGAACTACGGAATTTTTAGACGGCGAACGAGCGTGAAGAAAATACTCTCCGTTCGCCAAAAATGACAGTTGAAGTGCGCCGCACACCAGGTGCGAGCACACGAAGCATTAGACCCCCAGAATTTTGCCAAAACACTAGAACGCCTACTTAAGCACCACCATATTGGGGTACAATGAATTGCTTGAACTACATTAAGTGCGGAATCGGCGAAGCCGATTCCAAGGGTAACAAAGTACCCTCTTGCGTCTGACTCTAAATGGAGGTCTGGGAAGGTTTCTCTTCACCACAGCCTTGACACAACCACGCATGTACACGTCTACGACCCCCAGAACCTCCAGGGACGGCATCTAGAAATTCACAGGGTGTCAGGCAGAGCCCAAAAGCAGCTCCAGTCCAGGTACATTTGCCACTAGGCTGACTACTTCATGGGAATTACCTATTGCAGATTGTTGTCTCACCGTAGTCACAAAACTGGTCAACCAACTGATTATTGGAGTCCACTTCTTTGTCCTGTGTACAAGAGGGAGCAGGTCCAGTTTTTGAGGGCTCCACTTGGGTCACAGATAGAATGTTCAATCCTCTTCTGATCTTCCACAGGTCCAGAAAGTGTTCTGGGGATGATTGTTTGGGGTGCCACATTTATGCCTGACACCAGCTAGTGGGTGGGGTGACTCCTATACAATCCCTAACCAGTAGAGTAAAAGTTCCCAGGGGCAACCATATCCACTCTTTCAGAAGTTCCTATTTGCCCTACTGCAAACAATCATACAGTGCCCCTCAATGTCAAAATCCAAGATGGGGAAACAGTTCCCCCTTGTGCAGAGCCTGTGTGCTCACCCATAGGTGTGGCCAGGTTAATGTGCTGTACCCTCCTCTGTGGTCGCTCAAAACCAGTTCTAGGGGCAGCTTTCCTTCCACTGAGTTTGGTGCCAGCCTGACTAGGGGAACAAAGGCTGGGGCCTTTGAGGTGACACCTAACATTTACTAGTCACATGGCATGCCCCTTTGAAGTTAACCCACAGAGATCAGTTGTGGAGTGCCTCAGGGCTCCTCCCTGAGCCCCACTCTTGTCAACATATACATGGCCCCGCTTGCAGCCATCGTCATGAACCACGGACTCAACATCGTCTCCTACACCGACAACACCCAGCTGATCCTCTCCCTCACCAACGAACCCACAGTCGCCAAGAAGAACTTCCATGACAGGATGAAGGCTGTCGCTACCTGCATGAAGGACAGCTGCCTCAAGCTCAAATCAGAGAAGACTGAAGTCCTCATCCTGGGCTCCACTTCCTCTGCCTGGGACGACTCCTCGTGGCCTGCAGATCTTGGAACCCCCCACACTCACAGACCACGCACACAACCTTGGCATCATCCCAGACTCCTTGCTCACTATGAACCACCAGATCAACGCCATCTCATCATCCTGCTTCCACAAGCTAGGCCAAACAGCAGCTCCCCCTTAAACCCCTCCCCCAGCACCTTGAGACCCTTACGGGTGAGTAGTCACGCTTTACAAGTCACTTGATTGATTGATTGAATTAAGTAGGATCACCCCAATTGGTCTTGCTACCAGCAGAATAAAAAGAACCTCCCCACTTCCATGCAATTGTCCCTGTTCTGGGAGCCATTTCACGTCTCTTTCAAACCCCATTCAGGCCAAGTCCAGGCTGGGCAGTGGCTTGAGTGCTAAAGCAAATTAGCTTCCAGGAGGTTTAGGCAGGGTAAAGGTAACTTTCTGAAAGTTTTATTTCCTGTACGGTTAATAAAAATCAGACTTCACCATTAGGTTGGATTTTTATTAAATGTTAAAATAAGCATTTGTATAGAATCTGCAGCTATTACAGGTCACAATTTATAGATTAAAGTGTATAATCTACACTTTGACTATTTCTATGTGCGAGTTACAGCCTGAGGAGTGACAATGACATTTTGGGCTTAGTCAATGGGGGAACAAGCCATTAATAAAGTCATACATATTCCACTCTTAATATTATGCATTCTACCTTCTGGGAAACAAGGTATGCTTAAGGGTGACTTATTTAATGTTTTAAAGCAGGTTTGTCTGCCTGTCAAAGGGGTGATGTTGACAGGTCTGTGCAGCACGGTTGGCCCTGCTGCTGCCAGGCTACCCAGGGCAGGCCTGAAGCCATTTTGTCACAGCCACTATAGTGGATGGCAAAATAGGTGCTGAAGTCCGCAGGTGGAATTAAACTTCCAGGACCCGAGTACATTTTCTATAGCATATACTAGAGACTTACAGGCAAGTTACATACATCAGTTAGAGATAAGCTAATTTAACCATGTTTAAATGGGGAGCACAAGCAGCTTACTCCTGCTTAGTAGGGGTGACAGGGTTCAGAGTTCTAAGGCCAACAAAAATAGGGTCCAGAAAAATGCGAAAAATCTGGGGTGACATGCAGTAAAAGCCCTACATTGACCTCTGCTCGAAATGCAAGCTTAATGTGTCACCCTTCATTATCAACGTCTTATACCAGTAAAGTTTTTAAGGAACTGACCAATTTGTTTCTTAAAATCTGAATTGTAGGGGGTTGGGAGTTGAAATTTAAACTCACTACGATTAGAGGAAATCACATGGTCAGCAGACCACCATGTCTGTGATTGCTTTTTAATAAATCAAACCTTTTTTTAAAAACAGGAAACTGGACTCCAACTAAAAAGAACATTTTACCTTTTTTAGTTTAACAGTTGGCTGTTCTGGACCACTGCCTACTCTTCAAGAAACTTATTTTATTTACATTCACAAATTGGATGGGATTCCAAACTTTTCAAACAACGAGAATGGGATAGTACATAAGAGAAAACACTTTAACAGCAGCAAATGCCTAATTAGAGCTTTTACGACCTTTACAATGCTTTGTTCTTCTAATTACTTGCAGACATATGAACTGGCTTTTCTGCTTGTTGTCAGGTCTTATTGAAGGCTGTTCATTTGCTTTGTGAAGACCAAAACACACAAAGACATGATCCAACACTGACAAGAGTAAATTGTTACTTTTACAGTGCTGTTTATTCTCTATGGGCCTTATTTATGAGGCCTTGTGACACTTTTGCGCAGCCATTGCATCACTTTTTGGGACGCACCAGCGGCGTAAAAAATGTGCCATGTTGTGCCCTATTTACAAAGTGACGCATCTAGGCAGATGCGTCACTTTGTAAAGCCCTGCACTACATTATACCTGCATCAGGTATAATGTATGCAGGGTGGGCCTTCCCCCGCAAAATGCCTCGTAGAATTGATGCAGTGAAATCTATCAGATTTCACTTAGCCACTTCTAGGACACCACTGCGTCAAAATCTTACGCCTGCCTCACAACAGGCGTAAGACTGACACAGGAACATTTAACATGGGACTTGCCCATGTGTAATGACCCATTGCTGGAGTTACGTCACTTTTGCAACACTCTCCAGTAATGCGTCATTACTGCTTCTACAGATACCTCAGAAATACTGAAGTATCTGTAACTCCTTACGACATGGATCTCTGTACATTAAATACGGAGCATCCATCGTGTCGTAAGGAGGGCGCAGTGAAAACTGACGCATTGCTGTTTTCAGTCAGCGATGTGACAATTTTCATAAATGAGGCCCTATGTATTTAACAAAGTGCACTGCCCATGGAGATTTTTGACAACATGCCACTGAAACAAGCATTTGAGCCACTAAGAATTTTTCTGTGTCTGTAATTACTTTGCAACCCTATTTTACGGCTAACATTATGTATCTATTATAGAATAAAAATGAATACTTTTCAATTGTTTGTTTCTTTGGTTAATTTCATTTCTGTTTTATTCTTGTTTCCATAATTATAATGCAAAAATTCGTCTGTGATCAAGACTTTTACCAAGTCTTACTCGGGTGTGTCAACACCAGGTAAAAGATTGAGTGAAAGGTTGAACAAATTATGCCACAATATACCCCTACTATTTTATTATGTATATAACCAGTTTCGCTTTATAGTGTTTACCTTTTTACAATAATACAGGAATGATTTCAGTTCACTGTCAGTAATTTGTGAAAGCAAGAGTGGCTGGAATATTAAACATCAGCACCCAAAATACCAAGGCCGGTAGTCTGTTATCCACTACCAGACACTCCCTGCCTCATTTTCTTGTACTTGCAGGTTTCTGCTTTCTGTTTGCGACAGTTTTGCTGTCTTTTTCTTCCTCTGTCTTTTCAGTCTGTGTGTTTTCCCCTCTCTTACACTTGGTAAATATCTGATACGGGAAAAATACTGCTGGTCTCTCAAAAATAAGTCCCAGTGCCCCCCACAGCAACCACCCTCACAGATTAAGCACTGTGGAAAGGACTGTACCAAGAGCTGATCTGAAACCGCCTTTGTTCAGAAGGCAAAGAAGTATTGCACAGCTCACTCCTTGCTGCTACTTTTTAATGTTGATTTTTGCTTCCACCAGGTTGGAGTGTTTATCTTCTGTGATCGCCTGTTTTGAAACCTGGTACTTTTCTCCTTCCTGTTGTCAGGAACAATTTGCTGTCATGCTGATTTCTTTAGCATTACTTTCATACTCAGTCAAGCAATAAAAGATTGACAAAGAAGGTTTTTCCCTTTTATGGGGATTTTCTCCTAACTATGATCCTCTAAAGGAGACACTTGTCACCTTTCATATAAATTATTCAGTGCATGGTGGCACCATACCTACTGGAAAGAGTCACCCAATCCTTGGGCAATCTAAAGAGCATTCAACAACCCTCCTCAGTTCTTCAAAGGAGTAGTCTCTGACACACATGATTCCTGAGAATGGAACAGGATATACTCCTGCTTGGTATGACTTGGAAAATACCAATGGCCATATTTAGAAACATGGTTGGAAGGCCATTTACTTCATAGCAGCACTCCTCCTCACACCTACTAGGCCAGAAGACAATACATAAGCGTCATTTAAGTGCAGCCTGCCTACAGAGTCATTTAGGCAGAGCCGCTCTATTGAAAGTCCTTCCGAGAGGCGCATCATCAATTCAGGTAAGTGGCCTGGTGAAGTAACTTGGCATTGAAGATATTGACTTTGTGCCACATTGCAATTTATAGAGAAATTCCCAGGGCTTCCTGGGTTGAGTTTAGGAGGAGATACTTAGGCCACCACCACTCCCAATTTAGTGGGGTAGTCTCCTTCCTACTGCTTCTCAACAAACCCCTCTGCACCAACTCTAAATAAGATGACAGATTATGATACCTGATTCAGAGTATATAAACAATAGACAGGAATGGCTTAAGAGGTGCAAATAGTCTGCCTACTTTTTTTTAGATATTGCATATACCCATACACATCAAATTGTACAAATGTAAAAACAATTTTAATAAAAAGAAATGTAAAAACGATGGCATATAAACGTACACATTGCAGACAACTATACCAATGGCATTATAAAAATAAAAAAATAAACACTGATATAAATTAAAGAAAAAGAGAACAATAGTTTGAAAAAATGCTTACATATCTTTATACATTGTATAGACTTACATACATCACTTTGTACAAATGTCACAAAAATACAAAAAATATAAGAAATAAAATTAATTTAAATGTTGTTATAAAAATGCCTATGTTGCAGAGAAAAATCACATTGTAAAAATGTAAACATAACATGGACATACATAGAAAATTACAGATTTATAAATTGTTAATGAATTATAAAAAACACGACTCATCTCATAGCTGGCAGTAAAATATGCATACTCAAAGATGCAGAAAGAAAGGAGAAGAAGCAGCTGGGTCATAGATGACTGCACCCCCAGGACTAGCCACTAGTTGTAAATGATATTGCCCACCTCAAATGATCTGCTGCTTGTAGACCATAAATATAACTATGTGAATTAGTTGGATGAGAGGCAATATATAGACACAAGCAATCTAGTACACAAGAACACATCAATAACAGGCATTTGCAGATAATCGTTTCTGGTCTTCTTATTCTCAGATGTGCTTCATATGATAGAACCAGCCAATGCGTTTCGCCCAAACATGGTCTTCTTCAGGGCAATAGGGTAGAGGAATGATATGTATCCTCAGACGCTGGGTCAAGAAAGATTAAAATGAGTCCTAGGGCGCATAGGTGAAGCTCATGGTAGAGCGATGTCCTATGAGTGTAAGTGATATGGCGTACTTCAGACTGTTTTAACCGTGTCTGTTCGAGGAGCCGTGTCCGGGGAACGTCCTGTGACCAGCAGAATAGTCCTAACCGGGGTTTGGTTATAAACGCCAACAAAACCAAATTTATGGCTTTTAACCCCCATAGAACATGCAGGAATGGCCCTCTCTTAGGTGGGACTCCCCTTGAAAAGGTCGTCACCTTTGATTACCTAGGTGTAAGATTCTCTGATAAAATGTCATGGAAACCCCACCTAGGTAAGATGCTGATGGCCCACAAGCGCATGGCTGGTGCAATAGCAAGAGAACATCGTCTTTCCCATACTAGGCCTGTTGCTCCAGCCCTCCATATATATGACACCAAGGCTGTTAGCGCTTCCCTTTATGGAGCTGAAGTCTGGGGATTCGATAATCTTGACGAGCTCCGGAGATCAGAATATAAATTCCTAAGAGATCTAGTTACAGCACCAAAATATATCCCCCTCACGCCGCTACTAATGGATATGGGCAGGCGATCAATAAGTGATGTAGCTAGGTTGCGTCCCCTGCTTTTTTGGATTCGCATTAGGAGGACCCCTGAGCTTTCTCCCTACGCAGAGGCCCTTACTGAGGTTATCAGCCTCGACACTGGGGGGAAAATAGGTTGGTTACGTGATATTAAGAAAACGTTATCTGCAATTGGGCTTTGTGGTTGTTGGACTAGCCAGGAGCCCCCAAGGAGAGAGGATCTTAAACGCCTGTACTGGGAATGGGTGGATCAACGAGCGATCAGCAGACGTAATGTGGGTAAACTGACAACTGAGTTCTACTCCCACAAACAAAGTAGATACTATGAGCCTTACCTTGACCTAATTACAGTACCCAGAGACAGAATACTCTATATGCATTTTAGGTATGGCTCTCTCCCAGTGGGTGAAGCGATAGCAAAATGGTCCGTAACTAACGGAAAACATTGCCCTAGTTGCCAAGCCCCTGTGGAAAGCGTTGCCCATTTACTGTTTGTCTGTCCAGCGTATAAAACATTACGGAGAAAATGGCTGAGCCCGATTTACCGGCAACTTGGTACACGGGAGCACCATGTTGCACTCCGTATTTTTAAGTCAGATTTTATCCTGTTGCATAGCAAAGTATTTGGGGCAAGCTTGGCTGATACGGTGGAAAGCGCTTGCGAGAAAGACATAGCCTCCATGCATTGACAAATTGCCAAGACCTCAAAGCCTCAACAGTATTCCCGTTAAAATCACCATGCACAAGCATTTTACTTTTTTAATTCTTGAAGTCTCCCTATGTATTGCACTGCCTGTAAACAAAATGATGAAATACTGTTTGTATTTTAACTAGATTTTAGGATGATTGAGTGTATATTTATTATTGTATCTTTTTCTACCTATACTAATTTTATTAGTTATGTCACCATTGTTCTATGTTGCTTTTATGACTTTTCATGTCGAAATAAAGCTTGTGATTGATTGAATAAGCAAAAGGACATCAGTACTCAGAACAATCCATATACTCGGCATCTGGAATAGACGCTGCAAGGTATGATGTAGAACCAAAGATGCCCTCGTCAATCTACATTATTTCATCAACCTGTTTTTGTAACATAGCTGCTGCACTAGTATCATGAACTGGCATCTTCGGCTTGGGAGTAAGGATAGTGACACAATAGGAACAACAAGCTGGGAGACATTGTGTGCAGAGGCAGCACATGAAGAAGATACCGGCAACTACAGCCAGAAAAGTGAGGATCTTCCAACCCCAGGCGGTGAGTATGTTCCAGAACCACCGTGATAGTGTCCCAGTACCTGTCTCTTGGTGTATATCAGACGAAATTCTATGCAATTTTGTATAGCTTCATACACGTTGGGAGCGTGATCAGGTATGTAAACACAACAGCTGCTGCCAATGACGCGACAGACCCCTCCCCGATCTGCCAGGATGATGTCTAACACCATCCGGTTTTGCAAAGTGACTAATCTCGTAGCCTGGAGCTCAGCAGTGATATTTGTCATTATCCCAGCAGTCGTATTAATAACCCCCTCCACCACTCTTGTTAACTGACGAATTTGGAGACTATTAGTCATGGGACCCCAATAAGGTAGTAGACCCTTTATGGCATCCTCAAACTGTTGTGCGGTGGTATCTGTCTGACCTATATCCTTGGTGTCAACAACTCTTCTGACTCGGGGCAAGTATGTACTCCTACGCTGCTGATGGTGATCTCTATGATAGTTGGATTGGGCAATATACACAGGGGAAGGAGCAAAGAGAGGTAACATCTGCCTAACCATCCCCTTGGAAGCCAGACATGAGCTTGGGATCCACAGACAAAATAGACATTATGGGGTAGGATCAAAGGCGAACTATTAATCGTTCTCAGTCTATAGGTGAAATTGCATTTATTCTCCCCCACATTCACCTCCCCAGTCCCCTGGACACAGAAACTCGCTGTTGTGTTAACCACGGACACCAGCATCGGTTTGTCCTTAGTAATATTGCGAGCTTGGAATGTTTGAAAATACTCAGAGGTGTTGAACCTTTGGAAATCAGCCATTTCCATTCGAAGCCATGTTTCGTTCTTTACTTTTTTATATGTGCTCATACAGGAATTTGGGGCTAGTGTACCAGAGGTCCCTTGTCCTGCCTGTCCTATGGGAGTAAACCCATGATGAAAACTTATATACTCTACCACAGTGCGGGAATCAGCAGGCATCATCACCAGAGTAGAGAGTTGGAAATGGTAGTGCACCATAAGGATAAGTTCAAACCAACCTTCACAGCTACCAATATATGACAATGGCATGGACAACAAATTGTCGCTCTTATGAGTAACTGAGGGGAGCAATCCAAAAACCCAACAATTAGTTGTATTGGACACATCATGGGCTTGATGCAGCATTTGTATAAATACATTGTCTGTGTAAGACTTTCTATGCTCTTCTTTGTAAGGGACCAAAGTAACAAAAATGTGTTCAGGGGGAATGGGCGTCGTACCAACCAAAGTGTGCACAGGATACTTCTCCTCTAGAAACCAGGATATTCCAAGTATTATTATTAGCGTAATCACAACAATTAATATGCAAACTATTTTACTCTTTGTTAACCACCCCCGCGCTAAACGCGGTGGTGCAAACGGCTGTTCCTCCTCCTCAATAGGTCGACCAAACGGATGCATTATGAAGCAAGAAGAGGAATGCAATAAAACTGATAGCAAAGGTAAGTGTTCCCAGTGTCCGTCAGAGCCTCACTGGTAGGCTCCTATTGTTCATCAACGTTGGCGCTCTTGAGTACCGGTGGTGGAGCTTGCTCAGTCCTAAGCTCACGATGAATCCCACGTCATACAGGATAAGGTACCCCACCTCCTAGGGAGCACGTTCGATTTATCCTGTCCAATGTCAGAACAGTGCACCAATCGCACGACACCCTAAACTAACACCGTTGGTACTATAGCAAAGTACACCCTAACTTACACAGTCCATCCCTAACTAATCTGACTTCTCCTTTCATGCACTATTCCTCAGCCGAGGACGCAAATTGTACCTGGTGACTCCAGGCACAGAGGCGTCAGCAAACAGCCGCACTTTAATGGCTCGGATTTCTGGGGGGACCGCTGCATTTAGCACGTCATCATTCTCTGCATCCGTTTGGGTCCACGTTAATTTTGCGTCGCTGAAGGGGACGAACTGAGGCACCTTCTCACACTCAGTATCCCCAATTCCATCAGCAACCCATTGGTCATAGGGCAAAGGTAGAGGCACCCGTTTACAATGAGCACCATGGATCCAGTTCTTTCCGCCAGCAACCTTGACTGCGCCTCTGGTGGCTAGAAGGACCTGCTCAGGTCCTTTCCAGCGGGGCTCCAAACTCTTCTTCTGCTGAAAATTGTGCACCAGGATCCAATCACCAGGCTGGATATTGTGTCCTGGTCCCTCTGGTATATCAGTCAGAGCCTCCCGGACCTGTTGGTGAATAGAACGCAAATTTTTAGTTAACTGGCACAGGTAGTCGATAAACAAGGGGAACTCAATATCGGAGAACTTACGAGGGCGCAGGATGCCCCAGACATTTGCTGGGCATCCAAACACGACCTCGTAAGGTGACAATCCTGTTCTAGAATGTGCTGTTGTTCTTGTCGACAAAAGAGCTAATGGTAAAGCATCTGGTCACTGTAACCCTGTTGTATCCTGAATCTTTGCCAATTTCAGTTTGAGAGTACCATTGTACTTTTCAACCAAACCTGCTGACTGTGGGTGATTTGCATCATGAAACTTCTGTTTTATGTGCAAACCATCGCATATTAGCTGAATGACTTTGGCATTAAAATGACTTCCGTTATCACTCCAGATCAAACGGGGCAAGCCGAAACAAGGAAAGAACTCCTTCAGAAGTACCTTTGCAGTCGTCATGGCTGTATTGTCTTTGGTGGGGTAGGCTTCAACCCATTTACTAAATGCACAGACAACCACTTGCACGTACTTCAGGTTATTGACCCTGTCTAGTTCGATATAGTCTATCTGGAGGACCTCAAAAGGGAAAGTGGGTGGTGCAAAATTACCGGCTGGTGTAGAGGTACCCTTGCCAGGATTGTGCATCATGCACACCATGCAGAACTTCACTAAATGTGCATCTGTCTTAGAAATGTTGTCATTTTACCATACAGGGTCTAACAACTTGCAAATACCCTTGGCGCTGATATGGGCTGGGCCATGAGCCATCATGACTACAGGAAGAACATATGCATCTGGCAACATCCATCTTTGCTTCCCTGACTTGTCAGTCCAACATCCCTCATCGTTCAATTGTGATGTACTTTCTTGCCACACTGCTAATTCCTCCACTGTGGCCTCACTCTGTATTTCCTTCACATTCTCAAGTGTATCTTCAAACATTGTGACCTCGGGCACCCACCTAGCGGGACCTGCTACGAACATTCTTTTCATCCTAGTTCAGACTGTTTTCTTAGCTGTCTGATCTGCAAACGCGTTTCCTTTACCTACATCATCAGTAACTCTCCTATGGGCGCTATACTTTACTATTGCCAATTTCTTAGGGAGTGTCAAAGCGGACAGAAGCCTATATATAAGATGACCGTGCCTAATCTTTGTCCCATGGGAAGTAAGGAATCCTCTCTCTGCCCAGAGTCGCCCGAAATTATGGGCAACTCCAAAGGCGTACTGGCTGTCAGTATAAATGTTAACAACCAGTCCCTCACTCAATTTGCAGGCTCGTATTAGGGCAATGAGCTCTGCAGCTTGGGCCGACTGATAGGGAACTTGTGATGTCTCAACCACCGTGCGCAGCGTAGTAATAGCACACGCAGCGGTTGTAGTGCCATCTGGTAATTTAAAACAAGAGCCATCGACATATAGTTCCCCTTGGGGGTCAAATAAGGGAACATCAGTCAGGTCTACTCGTCCTTTCGTCTCTTCTTCCATCCGGAAGATACAATCATGTATGTCAATCTCCTCATTCTCAGAAGGGAGGGGTAGTAATGTGGCTGGATTCAGAGTGGCACATCGTTTGATCATAATATGTTTAGCGAACAGCGTTAGCTCATAACCTGTCAGACGTGCACTGGTGAGGTGCTGCGTCTTTGTCTTATTCAAAAGTGTATCCACAGCATGGGGTACCATGACTGTGAGATCAGTATCAAGTACGAGTCCAGCCGATTGCCTTATCGAGACAGCCACGACCGCTCTTAGACAGCTCGGGAGAGCTCGTGCGACTAGATCAAGCACAGCATAGAAATAAGCACACGGCCGTTGCTTATCTCCAAATTTTTGTGTTAGAACAGAAAGCGCACAACCAGCGGTCTCATGGACATATAATACAAATGGCTTGCTGTAGTTAGGCGTGCCGAGCACTGTAGCCGAACAAAGCACAGTTTTCAATTGCTCAAAAGACTGCTGACATTCAGGCGTCCAAGGCAGGGGTTCATGCACATCTTGAGTAGTCAGAACAAGCAGGGGTTTGGTTAGTAGGGAATAATTTGGAATCCACTGGCGACAGTAGGAAGTAATGCCAATAAAAGCACGCACATCTTTTTGAGTTTGCGGAATGGGCATTTTAACAATGGTACTGATGTGCTCAGGGGTCAATCTCCTACCCTTCTTCAACAGTAGGGGACCTAAGTAGGTGACCTCCTATCAACAATACTGAAAATTGGAAAGGGATACTTTATGGCCATGCTCAGCTAAATGTAACAGCAATTTAACTGTACTGTCTTTGCAACCTTGTTCTGTATCCGAGGCGATGAGCAAGTCATCAACATACTTAAGCAATACATTACCTGTAGGGAGCGACAAGGAATCAAGCTGACCTTTCAATGCCTGACTATAGATACTCGGACTCTCTGTATAGCCTTGAAGAGGGCGACAAAATCTAAAGCTTCTACCAGCTAGGGTGAACCCAAACAGATACCTGCTTTCTGGATGAATGGGAATACTGAAGAACACATTTTTCAAATCAATGACAGAAAAGTATGTAGCAGAAGAAGGAATCATTGTCAAAAGAGTCGTAATGTCAGGGACCTCCGGAAACTGGGGAATCACTATTTTATTAACTTCCCACAAGTCAATCACAAAGCGATAAACATCTGCATGATCATCAGAGGAACCCGTAGGTGTCCGTTTAAGAAATGGAAGAATAGAGCTATTACAAACATTAGCAGTCGTCTTCTCAACTACTCCTTTCTCAATCAAGTCCTGTACAATTTGCAATAGAGCTCGCTCACCTGCCTGTTGTATTCTATATTGAGGGATGCGAGATAAAATAGCATAGGGGCCGATTCACAGAACTAATCTGAGATAAAATCCTAAACTTACGACTTTTGGTATTCACAGAAGGCATTTAGTAGTAGTAAAGTTAGGACTCCTAACTTTACTACTACTAAACTGAGACAAAATCCTAACTTTACGACTTTCGGTATTCACAAAAGGCATTTAGTAGTAGTAAAGTTAGGACTCCTAACTTTACCACTACTAAATGCCTTCTGTGAATACCAAAAGTAGTAAGTTTAGGATTTTATCTCAGTTTAGTAGTAGTAAAGTTAGGAGTCCTAACTTTACTACTACTAAATGCCTTTTGTGAATACCAAAAGTAGTAAGTTTAGGATTTTATCTCAGATTAGTTCTGTGAATCGGCCCCATTGTCTTTAACTCTAACTTTAACTTTAAAAGGACCAATAGTCAACGCAAGAGGTTTTGAAATGGGGCTCACAACCAGTACACCAGAAAAACCTACCGAAACATTATTATGGCCAGACAGAGCCACCCCAGGGACCAAGGAATGAGAAATAGAACTGTTTGTTGCACCTATATCCACCAAGAACTCCTTAGTCAAACCATGCACATCCGCACTAACGTACGGACCACGTTGATCTACAGGTATTGGAACTGGTCCCTCACTCTGTCCCTGGCTGTCCTAGCCGTCAGACATCCGTGTCACCTCATCCGTATCGCAATCATCATGATAATACTAGCCTCCCCGAGAGTCATCAAAATAATTCTGATCAGAACAAACCTGCGGGGCCATAGCATTCTGAGCCCTGTCCTGGCCACCAGCTCCATGACCCCGTCCACGAGAACCTCGTCCTTTTGGGACCGCCACCTTCTGCAAAAGCACGGGACACTCGCTACGCCAGTGTCCCTCCTCTTTGCAATACGCACACTGATTCGGCCCTACAGGAGTAGTATTCCTGCTAGTACGTGGAAGCTGCCGGGCCAAACCACCACGTCCTCTACCATTCCCCCTAGAAGCCTGCTGAACAACACCTTTGTCTTCAAATCCTTGTGCTTCTACTCCGTCCTCTCCTTATCCTCATTTTCCCTGTGCTCATAATACTGTGCCATATTCAAAATAAAAGAAGGGGAAGAGGTGGACCAGGTGCTCTAGGAAGCCTGCAATCGGATCATAATCTCAGGAAGCAAATTGGAAACAAATGTATTAACAAACAATTGAGTGCCACCTTTGATCAACAAATCCTGCCCACTATAATCTAGAAAACCACCTTCAAACCTGTTATATCCTGTGTCTCCTAGTTCCTTGCTGCTCAGCCTGTGTGAGTGTGATGTAATTGAATGTTCATGAGTGCATGGTTTGGATGAGTGGTCAGTTGGAATGAGTGGGGCTGAGCAGCAGGATGCTGCTCCCGGTGGGGCCTTTACCATCTTACTTGTAACTGAATAAACTACATAATCTACACTACTGGCTACTGGACTGATTACCTACAAGGACCTTACTTCATTTACAAAAGTGGCGACGATTTTGAAAGAACTACGCGTGCAGAGACAAGAAATTAATCAAGAAACTAAAAAGAAGATTTCCAGAGTCTGAAAAGAAGCTCTAAAATAAGCCTGATCTACGCCTTGGATGCCCCACCGGTGTCTTCTACAACAGACAGCCTACAGAAGTATGTTTTGGGCGTTGGACATTGTGTGGCTTGAATGGCTTGAAACCTGCCAGCCTACAAACTGCCTACACATTAGATATTTGGGCGTTGGACATCAGCCTACACAGTAGAAAGCAAGACAACAGCCAGCCTACAATCAGCTTACACAGTACAAAATTTGTTGTGTGACCTTATGCTTTAAACCTGCAGCTTACAGACAGCTTACAGATTTGGAGTAGTGGAGCATTTAACATTACAAGCTTGAAGGCAGAGCAGCCGACTGGAAGGTCAGTTAATGGCGTGTATGCTGCATGATGATTTCTAACATTCATTGGGTGAGAACCCACAGCATGTATTTTAACTACCAATCTTCAGTCTAGTATAGGAACTACTTTTGGGTGCTTTGATCTGCTTTGACCACCTTTTACATGGCTCACGGCAATTACTTTCTGCAATGTTTTTTGTAACGCTGGAGCTCTTATACTCTCTATTGGATTGTGCTATTAGATTTGTGAAGTGAACCTGTGTCGATGTATGCGGCGCACAGCTGGCAATGCGGTTATTCAGCAGTGCAACTGAGGAGGGGCGCCGCAGAATCAGTAAGACACCTATTTGGGCCGTGCTGAACGAAGTCTATATGCATTCAAATTTGTGGAAGTTACCACCCGGCGCGAGAAACAGTGTTTACTTTTTAAAAAAAATTTGAATAATGCACTCACGGGTTCTTCCAAAGCAAAGTCGCAGCAACAGGATTCTGCTGTGACGTGAGAAAGAACCATTCTGGAAGCAGAGCTGGATTGCTGGAAGTAGCATTGTGGGCGAAACCTGTGACGACGTTGCGTTCCTCTGACACAGCGCGTTTGTTGTTGAAGCAGCGTAAGGTGGTCATTACGTGGTTGCTTAGCAACGCTGTTTGTGTCGGACACATCGAGAACTTTGACAGGGGATCACGCGTATTCAAGATCGAGGCGAGTTTGTGGATTGAGCGCCTCAGCTAGTACCAAACACACGCCTTCATTGTTCATCTCAAGTTTCTATAGGAGAGTGTTTTGTTTCAGCCGTGATGCCATATTCTCTGCCAATGGCTGTCTAGGTGAATTGAGCCCTGATGAAAAGTTGCTGAAGACTGCTAATTATGGCAAGAAAGGATGAAGATTTTTACCGTCACTGTGGTTTTCTAGAACTGTTCAACTGCGAGGGGAGTTATAAAGTACCTCAACCTTCGGCAATAGATTAACCCACGTGGTGGGTATGAACTTAAGAACATGCTACTGAGGTGACGTCATGCACGAGCTGTTAACCAAGTCATTGGTGTATTCATTCTGGGTTATTTTGGTAGTGGTCTTGGGTGAGAGGCTCCTCACCAATCACATGACTGCTATTGGTAGCTACTGTTCGTGTGCACCATGTATATTTCTAATGCTATGTAATGCTATGCCTATACGTGTGTCATTAAGGTTTCAGTGTATTGATTGTTGCCATACTTAATAGGTTGTTGTCTACTGTGGTAGTGATGTTTGTAGGAAGCAGTGAGTGTGGTTGCACTTTAGGATGTATGCATATGTTTTTTTTGTGTATTACATTTTCTGATGGTTGGATTTTACCCTGAGTGAGAGGTGTGTTCCATGTGTTGGGTCAGACGACGTTTGAGCTTGCTATGAGTTCTTTTAGGATTTTAAGCCTTTGGTGGTGGGGTGTGAAAGTTGCATATTGCCTGGAACAAGTGTGTTCCTTTGCTTAGTTTGACGTGGTGCGCTGTAGTGGTTCTGCAGCGCGTACAGTGGTGGGTTGTGAAGGTTGCATCCTGCCTGGAACAAGTGTGTTCCTTTGCTTAGTTTGACGTGGTGCGCTGTAGTGGTTCTGCAGCGCGTAGAGTGGTGGGGTGTAAAGGTTGCATCCTGCCTGGAACAAGTGTGTTCCTTTGCTTAGTTTGACGTGGTGCACTGTAGTGGTTCTGCAGCGCGTACAGTGGTGGGGTGTGGAGGGCGCATCCTGCCTGGAATATGTGCGTTCCTTTGCATAGCGTGATGTGGTGTGGGTTAGTGGTGTTTGCAATTAACTTCCTTTACAATTCTAGGAATGTAATGATTCATGTAATGTGACAATTCATGTATGTGATAATCTTATGTTCTCTTCCTTTACAAATCTAGCAATGCAGTGATTCATGCTATATTATCTTATGTGACCTAATTTTATTTTTAATATTTTAAGGATGAAATGTGATCTTTCCTCGTGATTTAGGATTGGTTGCTTACGTGTACAGCAAGTGTGAATATGTATTTTCTTTCACTTTGCTTCCTGTTGTTTTTATTGTTTTCTGAAGGAAGGAGATGTGTTATATCCTGTGTCTCCTAGTTCCTTGCTGCTCAGCCTGTGTGAGTGTGATGTAATAGAATGTTCATGAGTGCATGGTTTGGATGAGTGGTCAGTTGGAATGAGTGGGGCTGAGCAGCAGGATGCTGCTCCCGGTGGGGCCTTTACCATCTTACTTGTAACTGAATAAACTACATAATCTACACTACTGTCTACTGGACTGATTACCTACAAGGACCTTACTTCATTTACAAAAAAACAGAGTGAAAAAATCAGACACACTCTCATCTTTCTTTTGAGGGCAAGCCGATAACTTGTCCCATTCAACTTTTCTCAGAGGGATAAGAGAATGCATGTACGTGATGATACGGCTGGGCAAAGCAAGTATCTCTAGTCTAGGCTTATCACCTGGCTTCCGTTCCTGATCCCATACCTTAATTTGGTCCCAGGTACCACTGAGTTCCGCAACGTGATCCTGTGTGTGTACTTGTCTCCAAATATGAACTGGAACTAGTAAGCCATAGAACATTTCAATATCAGCAAGTGGTAAACATCAGTCACCCCGCATCCGTCACCCCGCATGTTATTACAACTCGGTCGTTACAACGACCGCGTTGTAACAACGCAATACCATTACCCCGCAAGTCAAAACCACGACTTGCGGAGGGGGAGAAGGTGTTGGATTTAAAATCCAACACCTTCCCTACTGTCCACACAGACTGGAGTTGGAATAGTAAATTATACTATTCCAACATCCAGCGCCCCCCTCCGCAAGTCGTGGTAACGACTTGCCGGGTAATGGTATTGCGTTGTTACAACGCGGTCGTTGTAACGACTGCGTTGTAATAACATGCGGGGTGAGGGAAAGCGGGAAAAGCAGTCATATTCTCAGCAAGTGTTATCACTGTAGAAGAGGTAGCTTCAGTCAATTCTTTATAATAAGCAGTCGGATTCTTCCTAGGATCAGGTAACTGAGTCTTAAGAGACAAGACCTTGCTCCTTTTCCACGGAGTATAAACCCATTGTTCTTGGAAACGGGCCGCTACACCTTGTCTAATAACATTATCGTGCTGATCCTTTAGCTCTGGTATTTCAGGGTGATATATAGGATGAACCCCCGCATCAGAAACTGAGATACTGTGGTGGGGCTCCTCTCAAGCAGTCTACCCCAATAAGCAACCAATGTCACAACATTGCCAAACACTTGGCCAGGCTCAATATTAGTAACATATACATGTTCTTTAATATCATATAAAATCCATGGTGCTACATCTTTGAGACACTGCTCCCAAAGACCAATCAGAGTAGCAGACATATGCTTGAGGGCATGCTGTTGTACAAAAGGCTCATAATCCTTCATCACACTCAGCGAAGACAAAGAAAGGACAGGAGGTGCCGTGGCCAAGGCAGTCTGATCAACAGTAACAGAAGCAGAAACAGCAGAGACAGACGAACCGGGTAGCTGGGCCTGTGAAGGTATAGCAGGATATATCCTCTGTGGGGCATATGGGGGTGGGGGTCGAGTATCTAACAGTTATTCCACAAAAGAATAATTTTCTTCTCAGGCCGCATAAGATTTATCAATATTCAATCAAAACATCCTATCTGCACGTTCTATTCCTATCTCTTGCTTCTCTTTATCATGTGCTACAGCTTTCTGAGTCAATGTTTGCATTCTCATCTTTCGTGCCTCCTTCTCTGCTTTCATTCGCCTCTGTTTAACTTCCTTTTGCCACATTCAAAGAGAATCAAACATAGACTGCCTGCTTCTTTTCGCAAACAACTTCTCCTGTAAAAACCCAATTTTTTGTTCATCAAAAGAGCCCATCAATGGCCACTGCAACTCAGCATTGTCCCTCGGATATTTGTGCCATAGCGTACTAAACATAATAGGGCCAAGGCCATGCTTCTCATACATATCATAGTTCGGAGTGCCTTCTGGAGGCGCTGGCTGACTTTCTTCCAATCGAGCATCTGCATCTGCAGAACAACAACGACAACAGGAAACCAAGAACCTACTAAATCCAGGCATTTTCAAAAGTGAGCCAAATTCGTTATATTGCCTGGCGAAGTGTTCACAAACACTGAGTACCAAAATCGATCCTCAGACCATGCCAAATACAAACCAAAATGGTACCATATCCACAAGAAACCAAAACAAACTCACCTGGTGCACACAGGTCAAACAAGTTTATTCTCCACTGCCGACTCTTCGGACCAAACGGTCAGATCCAAGGGCTTCACCTTTTAGGACCCCAGTCGGGATGACCGCTGGGCGAGGCACCATCTGGTGGGACAGAAGGGGCAGCTGCGAGCAAACAATGCTCCTCGTACAGGGATCCCTGATCCATCTGTCCAACCCGACGATGACCCTGACCTCCCCACCTGGGAAGGGCCACTCGCCCGATGGGGTCCCTGTTCGGGCACCAACTGAAAGAAGTGACCCGATTAGGGTCACCCGGGTCACTCGCGACCACCTCTCAGCCTTCCATACAAATGAAGAGTCGGTCAGACAGTAGAGAATACAGACCAAGTATATGTTTATTCAGATACACTCGAGCGGAGCCCCGCCTGCCCAGTCGCTTAGGGGTGGGTGCTGCAGAGCGGACTGACATCAGCAAACATGGTGATACATTATGTACATTTCAGAACCAAGGAAGACCCGCCCATAATGGAATTTTACAAGCAGGTGCAGCTAAAACAAAGAAGTACAGTAGGATGAGCTTCGACTCTGAGGCTGGGCACACATTATTTCTATGCCAAGGTCGTTCTGTCCGTGCCTACCGCTAGACTAGTGGGAGAAGGCCTCTATCTAGTGGGAAAGTTATGTGCTAATAAGAACAGTGTATTCATTAGCAGAGCAAGACCTAACCTTGGAGAAATGAAACTTTCCACAGCCCGCTTCTCGAGGAGGGAATACGCAGTTAATAGCATGATTCAAAATGGCGGCTAAACATAAAATGGTGCCGCGAATGCTAACTTACATAGAACAATGCACGAGCAAAATAGCAAAAACATGAATGAATGAATGAAGCAGCATTTATAGAGCGCATAGCTACCCGTAGGCATCCCAGCGCTGGAGAATAACTGAAGCTTCAGCGAATCACTTAGGGAAGAGCCATGTCTTCAGCAGCTTGCGGAAGGCCAGGTGATTGGGTTCCCTTCGTAGCTGAAGAGGAAGGGAGTTCCAAAGTTTGGCAGCATTATATGAGAATAGCCGACCACCACTTCTAACTCTCTTAATTCTGAGGACGACTGCCAGGTGTTGCTCATCCGAGCATAGTCGCCTGTTAGCTCGATAGGGCTTGACCATTGAGGAGATAATCTCTGGTCCTTTCCCTCCTATCAGCTTATGGGTAATGCATAAGGCCTTAAAGTGGACTCTCTCCCGGACGGGGAGCCAATGGAGAGCTTTAATGGCAGGCTTTGCAGACTGCCGATTCTGAGTCCCCATGAGGATCCTTGCGGCGCAGTTCTGTACTGTTTGAAGTTTGGCGAGGACCGAACTCGGGGCTCCAAGGTATAAGGCGTTGCCGTAGTCCAGGCGTGAAAGAATAAGCGCCTGGACCATAAGCTTTCTTGCCTGAGAGGGGAGCAGAGGAAGCACTTTACGAAGCATCCTTATGATGCCAAAGCAAGAGGCCACCACCTTTCTGGCCTGGACTTTAAAGCTGAGATCTGAGTCCAGCCAGAAGCCCAGGCTTTTTATCTCTGACTTCGGGACGGGTGCCGAGCCCATCGAGGCTGGCCACATAGTATCTGCCTTAAAAAGAGAAGGATTGCCAAGGAGCATAAGCTCGGTTTTGTCACTATTTAATTTTAGATAGGAGTGTTTCATCCACTTGGCTACTTCTTCAAGGCAGGTACAGAGGCAGGTGGAGGCCCTATCTGAGTGGTTAAGTGCAACAGCCAGTTGGGTGTCATCAGCATAGGTCACAATGTGCACCCCATAGGGAAGAACAATGTCCGCAAAGGGGGCCAAGTAGGCGTTAAAAAGTGTGGGACTCAGGGAAGATCCCTGTGGAACCCCGCAGTGGAGGGGCCAGGATTTAGAAGTGGCCTCACCCTCGAACACCTGAAAAGATCTTCCCTCCAAGAAAGATTGCAGCCAGGTTAAGCCTACTCCGGACACACCCAGATTTCTAAGTCGTTGGATCAAAATGGGGTGGTTGACCGTGTCAAAGGCCGGCTGAGATCTAAAAGAATCACGGCAGAGGAGCCTCCTGCATCGAGAATCTTTCTAGATTCTTCCACGACTGCTAATAGAGCCGTTTCTGTGCCTTGGCGGGGGCGAAAGCCAGTTTGAGAGGGATGAAGAAGATTATTGGATTCCAGGTGAGCAGCGAGCGCCGAGTTGACATGTTTCTCCAGTATTTTGCTAATTCCTGGGAGGAGCGAGATAGGTCAATAGTTGCCCAGACAGTCTGGGTCCAGGTTAGTTTTTTTCAGAAGGGACTTGACCATGGCTTTTTTCCATAGAGGGGGGACCAACCCTGCGGATATGGAGGAGTTGATCAAGTCCAAAATGACTGAACCAACTGATTCAGCCACCTTTTTCAGAATCTTAGGCGGGGCAGGGTCTCTGGGTGACCCACTCTTAACGAGTGCAGAGGTGGTCTGAAGAGATTCAAAGTTCATTAAAGGGAAGGTCTTTAGAGAATGTTCCTTGCTCACTATGTGTGAATCCTCAGGGTGAGGGATAGTGTGGCTATCGGTTGGGGCAAAGGATCCGTAAATCGTTTGAATTTTGTTATAGAAATATTCCGCAAGTTCGTTGCAACGTTGGTCCGTAGCTAAGAGAGTATCGGGGAGAGAGGTTTGTTTTAATTCTCGGAGTTTGGGGGTATACCAGGCTGTTCTGTTGGGCCCTTTATGCAACTGAGTAATTGTTTTAGGAAGGACCTGGTCTAGCGTCCCCTCAATTCAATTGTTGAATCTCTCATTGGCCACCACCGGATCGATGTCAGGGAGAGGCTTAGAGTTTTTCAGTGCCGGTACCCACTTTTCTATGGGAAGTTTTGACCAGCGGCGGGACTTAATTAGCGTTGGCCGAGTAGGGGGGGGTAGCATGGGTGGGAGACCAGCTAAATGGGATGAGGAAGTGATCCGACCAGGGAATAGGGGTCGGTTTCTGACAGGAAAGCTCCTCCAGATTAGAAAAAATGGGATCTAGGAGGTGCCCTTTTGAGTGTGTTGCATGAAGCACCTTCTGAGTGAGCTGAAAGGCCGCTAGGTCCAAGGACAGCTCAGATACAACCTTCAATGTTGGATCATCGAAGTGGACATTCAAGTCCCCCAGAATAGTAAAATTCGTGGCGGTGCTGGTCAGTTTGGGGACTATTTCCGAAAGTGATTTGCAGAATTGACCTGTAGATCCAGGAGGGCGGTAAATTAGGATGCCCGAAAGGGAGAGCGTAGGCGTAAATCCAATTGAGAAATGGATGTTTTCACAATCAAGTAAGGGGCTCCCAAGAGTTCGACAAGTGAGGTGGCTTTTCAGAATGATGGCAATGCCACCACCTTTACCAGTTGCCCTATCCAGCCTTTGTATTATGTAATCAGGGGGGAGGGCCTGGACAATGTCGAGTTCTGAACCCGAGTTCAGCCAAGTTTCAGTGAGGAATAAAAACATTATTTTCATTTCATCACGATGTCGGGCGGAAACTTTCCGCCCAACTCCTTCTCGGAATCGGTTCCGATCGACTTGCGATCAGCGGTTCCGCATGACCAATTAGAATGTTTCCGAACAGCGTTCAGTCGGACTCCATTGACTCCTATGGGAGTCCGTGTTCCGACTGACAACATTGGCTCCTATGGGGAAAATTGGTTTCTGCGGAAAACCTTGCACCCCGTCTCAGGCACTCCATGGTGCCTGCCACACAGTGCATGGTTTTAAAGGGGGGGTCCCTTGGGTACCCCCACGGCCCCTGACCAGAGGCCTCAGGATGAATGGGGGCCTGCTAGGAGCCCCTAAAGTCAGTTTCAGACAGCCTTTTTGTGCCGGACAAACCGAGTCAGAAACGCTGTTGGAATCCGACATCGTAATCAGTCGGGGGGGTGGGAACGCTGTCTGTAGAGCTGTACGATTCGGCTCCGAACGACAAGGATTCTCCGAAAGCCAGTTGGAACCAATTTTGAATGTCCGAATGGTCTCCCTTCCGACCGCGAACATCGTAATCAGTCGGGCGGATTGGGTTCGGACCAAATCTGACTGTCGGACAGAGGCTTTCTGCCCGACATCGTAATTGACCCGTTAGTGCGCATCTGTCATTGAATTCTGGATTTCTGGGTTGAAATCTTTACCACAGCTGATAAAATAGTTCCCTTAACACCAACTTGGGACATCTTGGTTGCACTGCAAGGGCTCAAGAAACCAATCCCTAAGAAATCAATAGGTTGATTTGATTTACCTTCCTTCTTGTTAAGAGAAAAATCACCTTCTCCTGGTATATAGACCTAGACCCAACGTGTAACACTGAGTGAAACAATACAGCACATCATATTAGAATGAGATTTACATATTGTATACCATACTCTTCTAGACTGAAATACATCTTTACTATTGGCTTGGCAGTTCGGTCTGGACTGTTCCCATGAGGCACAGGGTCAAGACTGATTTGCATATGGCTATGTCTGAACTGGGGTGGCGTGGTGAAGCAAAATAACGATGGATTAAACCCAGATCTGTGACTGGGGGTGAATGTTTGCCAATGTGCAGCATTCCGTCCATCATCTTGTGTGTTTTGCATTTCGCCCTAAGTGGGAAGGGTATGCCCAGACGTGGGTCCCGTGCTCACTACGCCACTGGAGTCAAGCTATCCTGGCTGATGAAGGCTGATAGCCTGAAACCGGTCCTAGGATGCTTGATTCCGGTCCAGGGAAGACATGGCTTGGCAGTTCGGTCTGGACTGTTCCCATGAGGCACAGGGTCAAGACTGATTTGCATATGGCTATGTCTGAACTGGGGTGGCGTGGTGAAGCAAAATAACGATGGATTAAACCCAGATCTGTGACTGGGGGTGAATGTTTGCCAATGTGCAGCATTCCGTCCATCATCTTGTGTGTTTTGCATTTCGCCCTAAGTGGGAAGGGTATGCCCAGACGTGGGTCCCGTGCTCACTACGCCACTGGAGTCAAGCTATCCTGGCTGATGAAGGCTGATAGCCTGAAACCGGTCCTAGGATGCTTGATTCCGGTCCAGGGAAGACATGGCTTGGCAGTTCGGTCTGGACTGTTCCCATGAGGCACAGGGTCAAGACTGATTTGCATATGGCTATGTCTGAACTGGGGTGGCGTGGTGAAGCAAAATAACGATGGATTAAACCCAGATCTGTGACTGGGGGTGAATGTTTGCCAATGTGCAGCATTCCGTCCATCATCTTGTGTGTTTTGCATTTCGCCCTAAGTGGGAAGGGTATGCCCAGACGTGGGTCCCGTGCTCACTACGCCACTGGAGTCAAGCTATCCTGGCTGATGAAGGCTGATAGCCTGAAACCGGTCCTAGGATGCTTGATTCCGGTCCAGGGAAGACATGGCTTGGCAGTTCGGTCTGGACTGTTCCCATGAGGCACAGGGTCAAGACTGATTTGCATATGGCTATGTCTGAACTGGGGTGGCGTGGTGAAGCAAAATAACGATGGATTAAACCCAGATCTGTGACTGGGGGTGAATGTTTGCCAATGTGCAGCATTCCGTCCATCATCTTGTGTGTTTTGCATTTCGCCCTAAGTGGGAAGGGTATGCCCAGACGTGGGTCCTGTGCTCACTACGCCACTGGAGTCAAGCTATCCTGGCTGATGAAGGCTGATAGCCTGAAACCGGTCCTAGGATGCTTGATTCCGGTTCAGGGAAGACATGGCTTGGCAGTTCGGTCTGGACTGTTCCCATGAGGCACAGGGTCAAGACTGATTTGCATATGGCTATGTCTGAACTGGGGTGGCGTGGTGAAGCAAAATAACGATGGATTAAACCCAGATCTGTGACTGGGGGTGAATGTTTGCCAATGTGCAGCATTCCGTCCATCATCTTGTGTGTTTTGCATTTCGCCCTAAGTGGGAAGGGTATGCCCAGACGTGGGTCCCGTGCTCACTACGCCACTGGAGTCAAGCTATCCTGGCTGATGAAGGCTGATAGCCTGAAACCGGTCCTAGGATGCTTGATTCCGGTCCAGGGAAGACATGGCTTGGCAGTTCGGTCTGGACTGTTCCCATGAGGCACAGGGTCAAGACTGATTTGCATATGGCTATGTCTGAACTGGGGTGGCGTGGTGAAGCAAAATAACGATGGATTAAACCCAGATCTGTGACTGGGGGTGAATGTTTGCCAATGTGCAGCATTCCGTCCATCATCTTGTGTGTTTTGCATTTCGCCCTAAGTGGGAAGGGTATGCCCAGACGTGGGTCCCGTGCTCACTACGCCACTGGAGTCAAGCTATCCTGGCTGATGAAGGCTGATAGCCTGAAACCGGTCCTAGGATGCTTGATTCCGGTCCAGGGAAGACATGGCTTGGCAGTTCGGTCTGGACTGTTCCCATGAGGCACAGGGTCAAGACTGATTTGCATATGGCTATGTCTGAACTGGGGTGGCGTGGTGAAGCAAAATAACGATGGATTAAACCCAGATCTGTGACTGGGGGTGAATGTTTGCCAATGTGCAGCATTCCGTCCATCATCTTGTGTGTTATACATCTTTACTATATCCAAGTTTGTTATGTTGTGTTGTGTTGTGTTATGTTATGCAGATTTGTAGAGCAAAGTGTCACCCAAGAGGGGAGGGCATTCTGGCGCTGAGCAAGTGTGAGCCTTGTCACATCTGGAGCCTAGTGGAACTACTCAAAGTCTTCAGCTTCTTGCAAAATTCAAAAAGTATGGCGGAGGCGCTTGTTTGCAGTGGCAGGTCAGTTCAGTTCAGTTCAAAAGACTTTATTCCGTATGTATAAACAACCTTAAAAGCAATTACAATAATAAAACAGTTGCAAACAATTATGATCTTGTTATATGGCCCTTAGAGTCATTGTAGACATTGCTAAGTTAGCATGAGCTTTGCTGCCATGATGCTGATTTTGCGCACGTTACTACATGACTTTATTTTTGCAAGATATTGTTTGGGCCTTTCACATGAGAACTGTCTGCTTTTCACGTTCTTTGCTGAAATTCCTGGAGTTTAGTCTGAACACGATGTGCAAGGTCGATAAACAATGCCCCTTGTTATTCTGTTCTGGTCAGTCCCTAGCACCTAGACATAACATACTAAACACAGCTGCAATGCTGGAGACTCGTGCTTTGATATTACGGGGATGCATGTTGTTTTAACACACACTTGGAGAGAGCCTTTTCCATGGAGAAGAGCTACGCTGTTCCTATGATGTAAACCTTGCATCTAGACTTTAAGGTATGGGGTCTGCTGTCAAAGCCCAGAGATCTTCCTTTTTCTAATAAACATCTTCCAGTCAAGGGGAGGGTGGTTAGGTCTTTTAGCCCTTTTTCCACTGTCTTTATAAAATGACTTCCCCCTTTGTGCTATATGGAATTGTAACAATGCTAATTGTTGTGAATTTATGCATTTTGCTGCTGGTAGTGGCTCGTATACTGTATTGTAGAGCACGATAGTTAAAATAAACATTTTTAACTATTACAGTGACTCTGCCTAATCTTGTTGTGGACAAGTATGAGTGAGCGAGCGAAAGAGTATGTCTTGCTACCGCGATTCCTGAGAGAGTCGGGAGTGTTGTGTTCTGGGTTGTCTAATCATTTGTAGCTCTGTGATATTTGGAGGAGAACGAATGAGACACTATAGCTAGTCGGTTTTGGGATTTTGGGCACTAAGGTGGTAGGTTGGTACACCCCTATACACCGAGGTCCCGTTTTCCTGCGCATAGTTCTGTGTAGGTGCAGAATCCCCGCAACAATCTATAATAAAGGTACAAAGAAGACCGTACTTAAAGTTAGCTAAAAACTTTCCACCGTAGTCCATAAAAACAGCTGTTACACATCAAAGGCTTTATGATATCGTCATTTAAAGTGTAATACTTTTTCGAACATTAATTGCTTTTAGAATAAAAAGCGCAATGTTAAAACAGACCCCGCTATCACTCAGATGAAGCATAAATTTCAAGGCAGCAATATGCGGTCTGATATTTTGCGCTACCAAGAGGGGTTTTAAATAGTGAAGCCTAAAATTAGAATAAAAATCTCAAAATAGCATAAAGTGGATTGTGCTTTGCTTACTCTGACCATTACAGGGACAGGGGATCGTATATGGGGGTGAGATTTCATGGAGGGAAAAGCAACTAAATGATGGACAATTCCAAGTTTAAGTCTGGTGTTAGAAATGGGGGTCTCTAGTTGGCAAGGGCTTGTACCTTTGTCCAAGTAGGGACCCTTCTTCCTAGTCAGGATAAGGGAGTTACACTCCTAAAATAACCCCTGCTCACCCCCTTGGTAGCTTGGCAGGAGCAGTCAGGCTTATCTTAGAGGCAGTGTGTAAAGCATTTGCACATAACCGACAGTAATACAGTATAAGCACTACAAAAGGGCACCACACCAGTTTAGAAAAATAGCCAATATTTTTATATACAAGACCAAAAATGAGAAGAATCCACAATACAGTACTTAAAAATCTACAGTTATCAAAATGCGCTTTAGAAACAGTTCCTTGATGTCGATAGGTCCGTTCGGGGCTATCATGGCGTCGTGAGCAAACAAATCCAAACAGTTCAGGCTGGTCGCGGCGTCTCGGACCAGCTACGGTGTTGGGAAGACCCGCAAATAGTACCTGTTAGAGATGCAGGGCGCCGAGGCCCTTGAAGTCACTCGCGTTGCAGGTCGAGCTCCTTTCTGTTGGAATCAGGAGCACTGGCATTGGCAGGCGTCGGGTGCTGCTGTGTGAAGTGCAGCGGTGTGGCGTGCGGTGCCCTCAGGTCGCGGTGCGAGCAGCGGCTCGGTGGTGGCGTCAGATGGCGTCGTCGGTGAGACCAGGGTCGCGGTGCGAGGTGAAGGCAGTGCTCATCACGGTGCTGGCAGGTCACGTGCAAGCAGCGGCGTCGTCATTGCTGAAGCGCTGTCGTCGGCTGATGAACGGGAGTCGATGGTGCCGGCGTCGGTAGGCCAAGGCTGCGGTGCGGGATGACGGCGGTGCGTCGTGTAACTTTACGAGCGGTGCCCTCGAACCACGGTGCAAGCAGCGGCGTCGATTTCGGCATGGAGTGGCGGCGTTGGGGAGGACGAGGCATCGTCGCGAGGCGGTGCGGAGTGCGGTGCCCACAGGTCGCGGTGCGAGCAACGGCTCGGTGGCGGCGTCAGCAGGCATTGTCGGTGAAACCAGGGTCGCGGTGCGGCGTTGCGGCGGTGCTCTCTGCGGTGCCCAGGCTTCGGCGTGAAGCGAGGCGGTGCGGAGTGCGGTGCCCACAGGTCGCGGTGCGAGCAGCGGCTCGGTGGCGGCATCAGCAGGCGTCGTTGGTGAGACCAGGGTCACGGTGCAGCGTTGCGGTGGTGCCCTCTGCGGTGCCTTTAGGACACGGAGTCGGCAGCGGCGTCGTAGATGTCGTCGAGTTGCTTTTCTTCTGTTGCAGCACAAAACACACAGTCCCCAGTGCTGAGGGCAGAAGAGCTTGAAGTCTTTGCTGTTCCTGAGACTTCTTGAACAGGGGGCAAGCTCTACCTCAAGCCCTTGGAGAAACTCACAAAAATAGATTGCAGAAAGTTCAGTCCAGTCCTTTCACTGCCCAAGACAGAAGCAGCCACTGTAGGCCAACACAGCAAAGCACACAGCAAAGTGGTAGTCCCTCCTCACAGCTTCTTCAGCTCTTCTTCTTGGCAGTCTTCTTCATCCAAAAGAGTTCTAAAGTTCAGGGGTCTGGGCCCCAGTATTTGTATCCAAAAATCCTTTGATCCTCTAGGCAGAGGGTGTCTGTGCCCAGCCAGAACCCGTTCTGCCTTCTCTGGTGTGATTTCCCGGCAGGGGGTGGAGACGGCATTGTCAGAGGCAGACCAGGCCCTTTGAGGTGCAAGGAAATCTCCTTCCTCTTCCCCCATCGCAGCCCAGGTCTATTCAGCCCTTTCCTGACCTACCTAGACTATCGGGAGCCACCCTTGCTTCCTAGCCATCTGTCGTCCAAACCCCAGACAGGCAATCCACATTCCAGCAGAGGCACACGGGATGACTGAGCAAGAAAATACTGACTTCCTAAAAGTGGTATTTTCAAACACAGAATGTTAAAATCACCTTTACTAATAGATGCATCGTTAGATTCTGAGTTCAGGCATACTAAATCTTATTTTCCCACCTAGTTCCCAGGGCCAGTTATGTTTATAAGATGTTATAAACAAACTTCCAATTCTGTCCTATGGGGAACAGGTAGCCTTGCGATAGTGAAAAACGAAATGGGCTGTAATTCACTATCAGGACATGCCACACACACCAGGGCATGTCCTACCTTTCACATACACTGCACCCTGCCCACAGGGGTACTTTGGGCCTACCTTAGGGGTGTCTGACATGTAAGAAAAGGGAAGGTTAGGGACTGGCCAGTGTGTGCACGGGCCAAGTCGACATGACAGTTACAAACTGCGCACAGACTCTGCAATGGCAGGTCTGAGGTACCTTTTCCGGGCTACTCACGTGGGTGGCACAATCCGTGCTGCAGGCCCACGCGTAGCATTTGGTTCCCAGGCCCTGGCACACTCAGTGCACTTTACTAGGGGCTGACAAGAAAACCAAACAGCCAATCATGGAAACACCAATTCATAACATACTTTACCACAGGAGCACTTGCACTGTACCACTGATCAGCAGTGCGAAAAGTGCGCAGAAACACTACGCCAGCAAAAACAGAGTCAAAACCGGGAGGGTACAAAGCAAAAACTCAGGGGAAACACGCCAAAAGATGCCAAGTCTAACATCTGGTTAATGCAAAGTGGTGCAGTGGATTTGTAATCCTGGTTAAATAACTTTGGCAGCCCTCCTCCAACAAAAGTGATTGGTAAAATGTGGCTGTGCTTTCCCCCTTCGGATCTCATGTGAGATACCCTTCTAAAGTTCATGAAATTGTCTTTAATAGACAATTTGGTAAGTGTGGTCACCTGTGAGGGGTTAGGCTGAATTGACATCTTAGACTGCTGTAGATAAAATTAATGTAGCCTAGTCAGGAAATACACAATCTCTGTGGAAGCAGAGGTGATAGGCATAATAAGCGCTTGAGGAAACAATTTTCCTCGATCTGCAGAACTTTGCTGTTACAAAAACCCCACACACTGGCCCCATTGGTAGCAATAGTGACTACTTTAGCCTTGTAAATAGCTAACATATCTCTTATGGGTCAGGAGCCCAACTTCGCGGAAAACCGGAAAATCCCGCGGGCACTTCTGTTCATTTTGGCTCAAACATTTGAAGTTTTGTGTGACCATTAACCATTACCTGTAAAGGTGTAACAAAAGGTGTCGACACTGGCTACCGGGGTATTATCAATAAAAAAAGTTCTATATTTCTTTGGCTTGGCCCCACAGAACATGGTATAAGTTTTGGTTTTATCTGCTGTTAAAGCCCAGAGATCTTCCTTTTTCTAATAAACATCTTCCAATCAAGGGGAGGGTGGATAGGTCTTTTAGCCCTTTTTCCACTGTCTTTATAAAATGACTTCCCCCTTTGTGCTATATGGAATTGTAACAATGCTAATTGTTTTGAGTTTATGCATTTTGCTGCTGGTAGTGGCTCGTATACTGTATTGTAGAGCACGATAGTTAAAATAAAAATTTTGAACTATTAAAGTGACTCTGCCTAATCTTGTTGTGGACAAGTATGAGTGAGCGAGCGAAAGAGTATGTCTTGCTACCGCGATTCCTGAGAGAGTCGGGAGTGTTGTGTTCTGGGTTGTCTAATCATTTGTAGCTCTGTGATATTTTGAGGAGAACGAATGAGAAACTATAGCTAGTCGGTTTTGGGATTTTGAGCACTAAGGTGGTAGGTTGGTACACCCCTATACACCGAGGTCCCGTTTTCCTGCGCATAGTTCTGTGTAGGTGCAGAATCCCCGCAACAATCTATAATAAAGGTACAAAGAAGACCGTACTTAAAGTTAGCTAAAAACTTTCCACCGTAGTCCATAAAAACAGCTGTTACACATCAAAGGCTTTATGATATCGTCATTTAAAGTGTAATACTTTTTCGAACATTAATCGCTTTTAGAATAAAAAGCGCAATGTTAAAACAGACCCCGCTATCATTCAGATGAAGCATAAATTTCAAGGCAGCAATATGCGATCTGATATTTTGCGCTACCAAGAGGGGTTTTAAATAGTGAAGCCTAAAATTAGAATAAAAATCACAAAATAACATAAAGTGGATTGCGCTTTGCTTACTCTGACCATTACAGGGACTGGGGATCGTATCTGTGGGAGAGATTTCATGGAGGGAAAAGCAACTAAATGATGGACAATTCCAAGTTTAAGTCTGGTTAATGCAAAGTGGTGCAGTGGATTTGTAATCCTGGTTAAATAACTTTGGCAGCCCTCCTCCAACAAAAGTGATTTGTAAAATGTAACTGTGCTTTCCCCCTTCAGATCTCATGTGAGATACCCTTCTAAAGTTCATGAAATTGTCTTTAATAGACAATTTGGTAAGTGTGGTCACCTGTGGGGGGGTTAGGCTGAATTGACATCTTAGACTGCTGTAGATAAAATTAATGTAGCCTAGGCAGGAAATACACAATCTCTGTGGAAGCAGAGGTGATAGGCATAATAAGCGCTTGAGGAAACAATTTTCCTCTATCTGCAGAACTTTGCTGTTACAAAAACCCCACACACTGGCCCCATTGGTAGCAATAGTGACTACTTTAGCCTTGTAAATAGCTAACATTTCTCTTATGGGTCAGGAGCCCAACTTCGCTGAAAACCGGAAAATCCAGCGGGCACTTCTGTTCATTTTGGCTCAAACATTTGTAGTTTTGTGTGACCATTAACCATTACCTGCAAAGGTGTAACAAAAGGTGTCGACACTGGCTACCGGGGTATTATCAATAAAAAAAGTTCTACATTTCTTTGGCTTGGCCCCACAGAACATAGTATAGGTTTTGGTTTTATTGACCACTAGTTTTCTAGCAGAAATAAAATCCCCAAAGTTATTCATTAGTCACTGGAAGCCCACCGGGGTCCTTGACAGCAGAACAGTGTCATCTGCATATAATAACACTTGTATAGGACTCCTGGCAACTCGTGTGGTGCCTGCTTGAACCACTTGTAGAGCCTTATCCATCCCATTAATAAACAGGGAGAACAGTAGGGGAGCAAGGACGCAACCTTGCCAAATGCCTCTTTTCACATTAAATTTCTATGTGCATTCGCCCCAAGAGCCAAAACATACTTTGCTCGATAAGTTCTCATACAGCCTTGTGAGAAAGCAAATAATCGGTCTATGTGCACCAAGGGAAGCAAGGTTGGCCAGAGAACAGAGTGGTCAACTAGATCAAAAGCACTACTCAGATCTGCAAAACAAAGGTACAATCTACCACCCTTAACACAAGTGTATTTACCTATTAACAAATCCAGATTCACACATTCCTTAATGGTCCCCACACCTTGTCTAAAATCAAACTGTTCTGGGGGAAGTATCGAGTTTTCACATGCCCACTCTTCTAATCTCTTTAATAACACTTCACTCATCACTTTCGCCAATGAAGCTAGAAGCGATATTGGGCAGTAGTTTTTCGGTTCAGATTTATTGCTCTTTTTATAGATGGGTATAATAATAGACGTCCCCCATGATGGACATCTTCACTATATCCAAGTTTGTTATGTTACGTTGTGTTATGTTATGCAGATTTGTAGAGCAAAGTGGGGAGGGTATCCTGGTGCTGAGCAAGTGTGAGATTAGCCAAGCCTGGAGCCTTCTTGGACTACTCGAAATAATCAGTCTTTAGCTTCTTGCGGAATTCAAAAAGTGAGGAGGAGGCTCTTGAGTGTAGTGGCAAGTCATTTCACACACAAGGTATTGGTGCTAGGCTGACTGGCATCTCCTTCCAGTCAGGAAGGAGCAGATCCATCAGAATGCATGTCCTTGGATTCTGATGTTGTGTATGCTTTGGATAGGGATGGGGTGGGAGATTGTGTCGAAAGCTGCGGAGAGGCTTCGCAGTATGTAGCAGCCATGTCTCCTCTGCCAAGATTCATGAGGATGCCATCTATAGCAGTGATAAGGTCAGTTTCCCTACTTTAGTTGGGTCTGAAACCAGACTGAGTGGTGCTGAGGAGCTGGTGTCCACTGAGGTATTTGATGAGCTATCTGTTGATGGCTTTGTCTAAGACCTTGGCTGGAAATGGTAGCAGAGAGATCAGTCTGTAGTTGGCGAGTGTTAAAAGGTCTCTGAAGGGTTTCTTTAACAATGTGAGAATAATTGTGTGTTTCCAAGCATCTGGGAAGACCGTGAAAGAGGTGGAGGCATTCAGAATGGGTGTGAGCATGATGGGTTGCAGTCCTCTAGAGTATGCATGGGGGAGGCAGTGGTCAGATGGGGCCCCTTAGTGGATGGATTTCATGTTGGTGGCAGTTTCATTTGGGGTGATAACAGGCCATGTAGTTAGCATTAGTTGTTTTGCAAAGTCTGTCGTGTCCAGTTGTGGGTTGAAGTTGCTGTAAATGGCAGTGATTTTGTTACTGAATAATTGCGAGAAATTGTTGCAGAGGTCCTTCAAGGGAGTGATCAATGCAGAGGTGGCTGTTGATGAGGTAAAATCCTTCACAAAGGTGAATATTTGTTTGCTTCAGTTAGTGGTGGCACTTTGTTCTTCAAACTGAAAGATGTTACCCCATAAATACTTACACTCCAGCATTGTCCTCTTTTTAAGGGGTAATACTATCACTATTTTGATAGATGTTGGACTCTCTAACTTCATATATTCTCTTTGACATTTTTGAATTTTTATATTGCATTTTTGAAGCCCTCAATCCCTTTATGCCTTATTTTTTGGCTTACATCTTTAACGAACGTTGTTGTGGCCCTCAAAGTAATTTATTTATTATTTCTAGTATTGTTTTGTTCTGATGTTACTCATAACTCCTCACATATTTGAAGTCAATTTTGCATACATATAATTTTTAATATGGTGGGGTGTTTTCATCTGGCTAGTACATTTCCTACTGTTTTTCTATTCTTCATTGTAGGTTTTGGATACAGACAAATTTAGCTGTCTGTTGGTATGCCCTTTTTGTTTCCAATACATTATATATACTTAGAATGGGCTTGGATCCTTGCTCATAACTAAATGGCTTGTTGTCTCTCATATCCCTTCTCTTGCCTCAATGGCTTTCCTCAATATTCTTGTGTTTGTCATACCAAGGAGCTTTCGACTGACATTTTTGTGATTAGATGATGGATCATTTTACTGCTTATTTCAGACTTTGCTTTCCATTGCATGGGAGGGACTATTTTCTTTCACTCTCTTGCCCTGATTTCTGTCCTCCCACATGACCCTCTTTTCCGTGTAGTTGCCCCACCCAGTGTCCTCTTGCATACTGCGCTTTAGGCATCTCCAAATGGGTTTGTTTTATTTTAGCAAAAGTCATCCAAAAATGGCTAGTATAGATGTTCAAGCCTCCACAGTGGTCATCTTGGAACGGGATTTGATGGCCGCAGTAGCTGTGCGAGCATCTGTGATGGCCATATCTTCATGTAGTTTGGAATATTTAACAAAATATCATTCCAGGATTTCCACTGTGGATGCATGGGCCTTCGCAATGGTTATCTGGGCAAGTAACAAACATTACCAAAGCCAACTGGTTTCACACTTGAGTTCTATTGGCTTTAACAATGGTTATTTTTACTTCCATACTCACCCTTTTTAGATTCCCACAGAGCCTTTGCTCTACACCACATTTCTGATATTTGACAATTCCACCTGCTACACTTGTGTTAAAAGCAGAGATACCCAAGGCCATCAATGATGTCCATTGGTCGATTACTTCATTTCATGTTCCCACAACCAAAACAATTTGTTTCAATAAGATTAAAAAATGTCTCATGTTTTGTATAAGAGAACAGCATGAACACAAGCGTATTACTACTAGGACCCGCTCGCTTATCACAGAATTCTATGCAACCACTACAAAACCATGGAGCAGATTACATCACTGACAGCACATTTATCCCAGATGAAGTAAAACTAACTGTCAATTTAAATGCAAAGCAGGGCAGGATAATCTCAGGTTGACATTCAAAAATGTCACTTAAAAAGAATATGTGACGGTTCACTTTGGGTTAAAACGCTCAGCACCATTTACAAAATGTCAAGAAAAACGTCAGCTAGAAAAAAGTTGTAAAGGCAACTTTCTTAACTTATTTGAAAGTAGTGCAAATACTGACCTTTTTTCTTAACAAGCTAAAATCAGCAATCTCATGGATGTGCATAAGTTTTTAATGTGACTTAAGTATTACTACATTTCCTAACTATGACGTCATGTTAACCTTTGTTTTTTTCAGTGGACTTCTTTTTTTAACGTAAAGTAAGCTAACGTAAATATAAAGTAAAGTGAACTCTGTACTCCAGCTGAAGAGCATGCAGCTTCAGCTTTGCGTTCTTTAAATAAATATTGTAAGCTCTCCTGGTGTCATGGATTTATTGAACCAGGTGACTTACTGTGTTTTTTCATGTTGCTGGATGGCTGCTGCACTCCCTTCTGCCCCCAACAACATTGCAAAAATGCTTTGTGGTGCCCAGGCCTTTTTTAGGGGCATCACCAGGATTCACAAACATAAATAGCCCCTGCAGGGCCTTGTCTAAAGCAGTGAATAATAAATGAGTGGTTCCTGCTCTCATTTATTATTCCTAAAAAAAAAAAAGGTTTTGGGTACCCTGGTGCCCACCCGGGCAACCCACACCTTTTTATAATGTTGAAGGCTGCGGTGAGTCCCATGGTCCCCGCAGCCCCAGCTGGGTCCCCAGCTACCACTGTGGTGGAAGCCAGACACTTTTTCATTTTTGGTGGGTGTCTCGGTGCCCACCCGGGACAACCCACAATCCTCACTTTGTTGAGGGCTGCAGGGGGAGCCCAAAGGGCCCCATGGCCTCTGCCGGCTTCCTGGATGGGCAGGAACAAAGTTGTGTTTTCTGCCCAGGAGATTGCTGGCAGGGTATGCATGCATTCGCCCAGGCAGGAAACAGCAGTGTCCCGGGGGATGTGGTCCCCAGGCCACTGCAGTTGTATCATGCCCTGAGTGGGGATGGGGTCCTCGGGGCCACTCTACAGCTCAAGGAAGGGGACCGAAGCTCCCCTTCCCTTGTACAAAAACACTGGTCCCTACTATGGCTCAGGAATAGCTACACACGCTCCTTCGCTCAAATTCAAACTGGAACTGGGGGCTAGGGGTCCCTGTGGCCTCATAGAGACTTGAGGAGGGGGCCATGGCCCCTTCCCCTTAATATAACTTAGCAGCCCCAGGGGATAGGGTCCCTGGGGCCTCTCAACAGCTTGGGGTGGGTCGCATGCAGACCTCCTCCAAAAATATGCTTGCTCCACCCCGTAGGGGTGGGTTATTAGAAAAAGGTGGGAAATCCAATTTTTTTCCCCTTGTCGCCCCGAATCCATGGCTGTGATCAATGGTGCAGATTAAAAGAAAATGTGGTTTTTGCCCCCCCCACCAGGTCTATGGTGCAGGGTATCCCTACCCTGCCCAATTATATGTTTTGTATACTTTGTTCTAGGACAGGGGACTGAGTTCCAGAGTCCTTATGTGGTGGCAGCCAATCAGCTATTATTTTAAGACCTGAAATATCTATATATTTGCAACTTTAACATCTCAAAAATCCCTGAACAGATTTACACCAAATCATAGAAAGCACGCTTTCTAGACAAAGATCTTGCTTTATGCCAAATTCGGAGTAATTCCGTTCAGCTGTTTTTGTGGTATCACTGTTCAGTGTTCCTATTGAAAAATTAATGTGGAATATGCGTTGTGGGTTCCCCCCATTTTCTCGGCACCCAGTTGAGGAATTACACCAAAACGTTCCTGGAAGGAGCTGATGTGGACAAGGCTTTTTTTTTTAAGTTTAGAGAAGATTTGGCAAACAATGTCAAAGTTATAAGCAAACCAAACATGCTTTTCAGGAAATGTGATCCTAACTATAATCCTGTGGCAACAGTTGCCAGTAGGTAGTTATAGTTAGAACCAACTAGTGTTTTTTTGTGTTTTGCCAATATCTTTGGCACTGTTTGATGAATCTTTACAAAATGTTAAAAACAAATATGACGCTTACTACAGCTACTGTTTCGGGCTGATTCATCAAGTGGGGGCCGAGAAAAAGAGTGGTCCCAAAATGCATTTTCTGCATGTTAATTCCCATAGGGATTTTGAACACAAATACAGCTCGAACCACTTGACGGAATTACACCAAATTTGGCAGAAAGCTAGCTCTTGGTCCAGAAAGAGGCCTTTGTGTTATTTAGTGTAAATCCATTCAGTAGTTGAAGAGATATTAAACAAAAAATACATTTGTATATCTAGGAGCGTGGATCCTCTGGGGATCCGACAGTCCACGTGCTGAAATCTGATTGGCTGCCAACACTTCACCCAGGAAGTGTTTGCAGCCATCTTGACACTCAACTGAAAGTCCAACCAAAAAATGTTAAAAATAAAGAAAAGGAGACAAGGTAGGAATACCCTGACCTTCTAGGTATGATCCCACAGTACAAATTGCAGGTGAAGCCCCATATTTGCAGCAAAAGTGCAAAAAAAAAAACAAGCGCTTGTTTTTGTTTCTGTTCACGGGTGGCGAGGTCCCAGGGCTATGTGGGAATGGAAAAAAAAGATGAGGGCGCACAGGGCCCCCCTCCTAGGCTCTTTTTACTCCCAGGTGCCACCACCTTCCTGGGGCTTTATTTAAAATATTGGTGGGGGACTGCGTAGACCCCATCAATGAGCTCTTTTGAACCCTGGAGACCACCACCTCCCCGGGGCTTTATTTAAAATATTGGAGGGGGGCCACATGGACCCCCCCTCCATGGGCTCTTCAGAGTTCTGGTGACCACCCCCTCCCCAGGGCTTAAAATCAATAATTAGCGGGTGTTAGACCTGGCATCCTTGGTGTGGGTCTCCCTTCCATTTTTTCATAATGCCTCCACTGTTGTCGATATGTTTTGCTGGACTAGATGCTCATGGGCACTTTGCCACTGCTAATCAGTGCCAAAGTGCAAGTGCTCCCTATTGTAAATTGTGTGATGAATTAGTGACTCCATGTTTGGCTTATTTGAATTACTGTCAGACCCTAGTACAGTGCACTGAGTGTGCCCAGGGCTTGTAATTCAAATGCTGCTGGTGGGCTTGCAGCACTGGTTGTGCCACCCACAGAAGCAGCTTGTAAAATGTGTCTCAGGCCTGCCATTGCAGAGCCTGTGTGCAGCCTAGGGCTGTCATGTCGACTTGGGGAGTGCACCCACTTACCAGGCCCTAAACCTTCCCTTTACTGCATGTTGGCCACCCCTAAAGCAGGCCCTAGGGCAGGGTGCATTGTAAGTATAAGGTAGGATGTGCCCTAGTGTGTGTGGCATGTCCTAATAGTGAATTACAGCCATTTTCGTTTTTCACTATTGCAAGGCTACCTGCTCCCCATAGGCCAGAATGGCCAGTTTGATTATTACACCTTATAATCCTAACTGACCCAGGGAACATGGTAGAAAAACGAATTTAGTATGCCTGAACTCAGGATGATAAAATACATCTTTTAGTGAAGTTGGTTTTAACATTCTGTGTTTGAAAATACCACTTTTAGAAAGTAGGTATTTTCTTGCCTAACTATCCAAGCCTGCCTCTGCTAGGTTGTGTATTCCTTGTCTGGAGTTTGAGTGACAGGGGCTAGGGGTGGCTACAGGAGACAGGGTGAGTCAGCACAGGGCTGAATAGAGAGATCTGCATCCAGAGTGGAGGGAGGAGTTGCACCTGGGTCTGAATAGGGCTGTGCCTGCCTTCCACAATGCTGGCTGCACCTCCTGCCGGGTGTCTAAGTACCCTGCCCCACATTTTGAAAGGAAAGAAGGAGACATGTACTCAGAGTGCTCCAAAGCTGCACAGAACTGGTTTGAACTAGGCAAAGGCCTCTCTGCCTCCAGAGAACAAAGAGAATCAGGGTATAAGAGGGGCACCCAGACCCCAAGAATTTAGATCACTTTTTGGGAACAAGAAGAAACCTTTGCTGAGGAGCGGAACCAAGAGGAAACTGAGGAGAGACTATCCCTAAGCCTGAAGTTCTGCTTGGGGGATTGGCCTGCAGTGGTTTGCCTGACTGCCAAAGAAAGGAGAAAGGAACTTTTGCTTTGCTGTGACTTTCATCAACTTGTGAAGGATCTCCAAGGGCTTGAGAGAGAGCTTGCCCCCTGACCGAAGTCCCAGGACCAGTGGACTTCACCAGCCTTGTGAATTGCTGCTGGAAACGCTGTTTCAGTGGCTACAGGGTTAGGGAGCTGTGACCGACTCTGAAGACCGGCTCGGTGTCCTGTAAGCACTGCATCGAAGCACCGTCTCGCCCTGCAATGCACGGCCCTGGTCTCAAAGACTCCATCAACGAGCCGCTGCCTGCACCGCATCGAGGGACAACGCGTCCTGCAACGCTTCGCTACGCCGAAACGAACTGGTCCGACCGACACGGTCACTGCCGCTGAGTTCGAGTCCTGTGACCGCACCGGAGTTGGGCACCGCTCGCAAGCTTCGCGACGCACCGCCCGACTCGCACCGCTGTCCGGACTGATCAACGCCAGCTCCCAAATCTGGCTCCGTCGCCGCACCGCAACCTGCCAGCACCGCATCGAAGCACTGTCTTGCCCTGCACCGCATCGAGGGACAACGCGTCATGCAACGCTTCCATTTTGCATCGCGACCGCAACGTACATCCATCCGGCTCGCACGCCCGTGCCTGTCGCTTCAAGTAAAAGGTACTGTGACCGAGTCTGTCTACGCTGTGTTGGCCCGTCTCGACGCGGTCAGCTGGATTTGTTAGACTCTGTTTGTTCTTGACATCGCCGTAGCCGGAGGAGGCTACCGACTCGCACAGAACCTTGAATTAAGCCTTTTTGATCAGAACTAAGCATTCTTGACAGTATTGTGGATTATTTTTGTCGTTTATGGTCTTGTGAGAAATCTATATAAAGTATACCTATTTTTATAAATATATAACCTGTGTGGTGTCCATTTGTAGTGTTGTCACTTGATTACTGTATGTGTTCACAAATGCTTTACACACTGCCTCTGAACTAAGCCTGTCTGCTTGTGCCAAGCTACCAAGAGGGTGAGCAGGGGTTATTTCAGGAGTGTGCCTACTTTCCCTGACTAGACGCAAGGGTCCCTATTTGGACAAAGGTACCTACCTCTGCCAACTAGAGACCCCCAAATCTAACAGCGGGGACAACACAGACCCAGACATCACCCCTTCACTGGGGCCAGCATGTAAAACAGATGAGGGAGGAGGCTGTGTGGCCCCCCTCCTGCAATATATACAGCCTCGGAGACCACCACCTCCCTGGGGCCAGCCTGTAAAAACAGAAGCCCTTCCTGGAGCCATTAATTGCCCTGGGGGCCGCCAACCACCAAGGCCAGCTCCCTATGTCCTGGGGTGCTCACACCCTGTACATACCTGTTTGCTCTGACTTGTCAGGGGCTTTGACAGCTCCCACCAAGTCAGAGCAAACACTAACTCTGCTCCCAGCAAGCGGGACCTCTGAAACCGATCCTGCTTGCTAGAAGCAGAGTTTTCATCTGTTTCTCAGCCCGCTGTCATGCGGGGTGGGAAACAGGCAGAACTATTGCTCTTACACAGAAGGAGCTGCATGTTTAGCAGCTCCCTGTGTGTGAGAGCAATGCTGGAGCCCGCTGGAGGCAGGGAGCTGGCAGGGACCGTGTGGCATTCAAGCTCCCCGTGGTCCCCAGCGGTAGTGACTGAGTGCCCTGGGCAGGCTCCAGGGAACCCAACATATCAAGGTTAAGGCCTAGGGGATTGGATCCTCCGGGCCAAAATCAGCCCAGGGAGGGGGCCCTGCCACCACCTGCCTCCTTGAATCTTGGCCGGGTCAAGGGGGTGGGTCCTGGGACCAAAATTGGCCCGGGGAAAAGGGCTGCGTGGCCCCCATTGAGTCTTGGCTGGGGAATGGGGTCCCAGGGGCTGTTTTGCCCCTAATACCATCTCACAGAAATTAAACCTCAATGGGAAGCACTTACATATATAAACATAGCAGGTGCCCCCGCTAAAGCTCCACTTCTGTAAAGGACAAATGATCCTTACTCCTGGGCTTGGTGAAGACAAAGCAAGTATGTTTTCCCAGCAATTCCATGTAGGAAAACGATCTGAAATGCTTCATGGAAGTGAATACATTGTTGATCTATTGAAGCGCAATCTGTATGTGACTGTAATGAGTGGGCTCTTTGCTGTCCTGTCCTAGTGAGAGCAGAGTTTTACCTTTAAATGACTACGAGTATGGAAATGTGCACATCACTTGGAAACTTCACCCGTTTGGCCCTGCCCACCTTAGTAGTATGCAAAGGCCTTTTGCCAGGATGATGGACAGCTTAACAAGCGGCCCCCATCACGTTTCCCACCCATTTTGGTGAGGAGTTCTTGATGCTGAGGAATATGAAGACATCTCCACCAAACAAACAACACTTACTTCATTTAGTTAATAGGAAAGACCCTTGTTTGGTGGATATTTACCTCTTCGTAATCTCGTTGTCTTCTCATTGTCTTCTCTATAGGAGGATTCGTGTTATCACATATTTCTGGATAAAGATGCACCAGGAACAATCACATAGCCAAAACGCACACAAGGTCACTGGTGACATTTCCTCGTGCTCCATTTTGCAGCTGTAGTGCAGAATGTGTCAGGATTCCTGCCACAGCTCACCTCTCTTGACTACCACAATATACTGACATGGCTCATGTTATTCCTCCCAACACTTATGAATAAGCAAACGCCTTGTACCCTGACGTTTGACCATATTATATGCTGTTGGTAATAGCTAGCTGCAGCTGGTGTTCCCCAGTTTGTTTGAAAAGGCTAAATATCTTTTACAAATGTTTCACCATTCATATGCAAGGTCAGGTTTCAGGCGCCACGGAAACAACCAGAAATTCCACCAGAATAAGCATCAAGCAACCAGCATAGATTACATCAATGGGAACCTTCCAAAAGACAGCCTCATCAAATGAATCATCTGCACTAGTTCCTTGCTATAAGCAATTAGAACGCGACCTTCGTGAACATTCTAAAATACTGTCTAGAAGACAGCCTCATGAAATCAATCATGTGCACCTGTTTCTTTCTATAAGCAATTAGAACGTGACCTTTGTGAACATTCTAAAGCACCTTCTAGAAGGCAGCTTTATCAAGGTAATTATCTGCACCTGTTCCTTTTTACAAACAATTGGAATGTGACCTTCATGAACTTTAGAAAGCAGTCTTATTTAAGGACCGTCCTCACTCCTCTCCCGCGCTTAGCCTCTTCGCCTGGCACTTAACTGTTTACCGGCTTCCAGGACTCTCTTTTGCCAGCTCCCTTGATTCTCCCGCTTCGACCTCACCACAAAGAGTGTCCCACATTAGTCTCACACCTGGATGGAAAAAAGCAAGAAGAAAAGGAGGGACGCATTAACAAACTTAATTTTACTACGCACTGAGCTCATTTGCAACATCGTGCTGAAAACAAAGGTCTGTTCAACTTGTACATACTGTTGGCAGGGCTCTGCCAGAGAGGACTTGTGTGAAGCTAACCCCGTCCAAATTTGCTTGTGGGTTTGATGCTGAAATTATACTCACTACAGTTTCAAAAATGTTGATAAAGAAGCCTCTACGGATAATCTAATTGAAAACAAAGCAACAACAAAACTAAAGGTTGGTTGAGATTTGAAAAGATTTGTGAGGTGATACCTTAAGAGATAGAGTTAATACTAGACTAAAGCCTTATTATTTGTTTTTTTTATTGGTACCATATCTGCCGGTACCATTAACAGACTGATGTGAATGCCTGCTGCAGTGTTGTTGTTGAGTAGACAAGCCACGTCATCTTAGACTCTATACACTCTCTCCATCCAAAACCCTTTCCCCTTAAGATTTGTCACCGGAGCAGTGTCTCCTCCTGTAAACCGAGGGTAGGTCTCGGGAAGATTCGAGAACTAGTGTCACCTACCCATTGGAATCATCTGGGATCCAGGTAGGTGGCTTATGATAGAAAATGTACTGGACATTTACCCAAGGAGGTAGCACTTAGTGAGTAACCAGTATAAAGTACTCAAATTGGGTACATATTTTGTGCAAAACTGTATACTCTTATTGGATAAAAGGGCAGTTGCAGTATCTTTGTGGCCGAGTCACTCACACACCCACTGACACTTAGGGCATTATTGTGACTTTGGCGGTGTGGAAGGGGGTCGCCACACTGCCACCCCGCTCCCACACCATCAAAGCCAAAACAGACCGCCCACCAGATTAGGACCTTTCAAGTCGCTGGCTGGCAGTTCTTTGGTGTTCCTACGGTGGAGCAATGGGAATGTCAAAGCTGGTCCCTGAATGGACCAAAATGTCGATGTTGTGCATTTCCTTCCATGCAGGAACATGGGGGTGCATGCAGACAGGGTGTAAGACCATGTGCTCCCCTGCACACACCCCATGGCACAGAGGCACTTTGTTTTCTCACTGCCACACTTTTCATGGCCTTCGCACCGCCATGGAAAGTGTGATAATAGGAAACTCCTAATATGCTTGGCGGTGCTGCAGTGGCATATTAGGGGTCTCTGACCACTGCGCTACCACCAGGGACTGCGGATCCCTGGTGGCAGCAGTGGTCCAGGGGTGGTCCAACTGCCACAGTCCTAATATGGCTGGCAAACCACCAGTCGGGGGTTCCGCAGACCGCCACCATTGGACCACTGAATTTGTAATAAGGCCATTAGATACACTCAGCTACTCACACATCTACTGACAGACCCACTCAGACACTAACACACCCACTCACAGATGCACTCAGATACAAACCCACGCACAGACACACTCAGAAAGTCACTCAGACACTCATGCACCCACTCAGACCCACTCAGACATGTACACCCACTCTCAGACCCACTCAGAGACTCATGCACCTACTCACAGACCCATAGAGCTACTCACACAGCCACTCACTGACCCACTCAGAGACTCACATATCCCCTCACAGACCCGATCAGAGACTAACTGACCCACTCTCAGACCCACTCAGACACTCATGCACTCACTCGCAGACTGACTCACACACTCATGGAAGAACTCGCAAACCCACTCAAACACCCTCAGGCCCACTGAGAAACTCACTCAGACACTCAAGCACCCACTCATGCACCCACTTAGGCACTCATGCATCTACTCACAGACCCTCTCAGACGCTCACACACCCACTCAAACGACCAGTGAGACATTAAGCAGCCACTCCCAGTCCCACCCAGACACTTACACACTTATTGAGACACTCACACACCCACTGAAACACTCATGCACTCACTCACATGCTCACTCTCCAAGATATAGGTCACAGTTAGGAAATAACATTAAAAAAACCTTAGTAATTCACTTAAAAAAACAAAGGTTACAGGGACGTTATTGTTAGGAAACACATTAAAAAACCTTAAGAATTCACTAAAAAACAAAAGTTACAGGAACGTTATAGTTAGGAAATAGAATTAAAAAAACCTTAGAAATTCACTGAAAAATTCAAAGGTTACAGGGACATTATAGTTAGGCTCAAATTGCACGTGTGTAAAACCAGTGAAATTCAGCAGTTATATTTAGCTGAGCTAACTATGATTTACGCCCCAGCAACGCACTGCTCATGACCTCATATATTACATCACTCATGACATGGTCAGTGACATCATTGAGGTGTCTCAAATATAACTTGTGCCCTAAATTAACTCTAACTTGTACCGCTGCCATGTACAGTGTTGTCATCCCTTTAACCTTTAGGTTGTTCAGCCAAGGTTTTTTAATTGAGCGTAAGATAATATTATCATACCTACCTATAATGTCACTTTAACCTTTGGTTTCTTCATTGAATTTCTATGATTTTTTTTGCGTAAAGTAAAATGTCCTTTGCTGTGCATGGTATGGGGTTGAATGCAGGGCCTGACCCATCGTCGGTGCCGGGGAAGCCAGCATTTTTTTTATTAAGTCAGTGCTCCAGTGTCCATCCAGGGTACCCACAGTTCCATTTTTGTTGGGGGCTGTGGCGGAGCCCCAGGGTCCTTACAGTCCTAACAGGACACTGCAATCATGCTCTGAGGATGGTGTCCCCAGAGCTGATCTTCATGGAGGGCGGGGCGGCATCAGGCATGCCGCCCTCCCCCCAAAAACTACACTGGCCCTGGGGGATGTGTTCCCCAGGGCCTAAAAAGGCTCGGGTAGGGGGCCAAACACCCCTCTCCTATGGAGTAAACTTTGTCACCTCCAGCTGAGCCCAGGCCCACTCATACTTTAAAACGCATGGAAGCCCAAGCTTTTTAAAAATATTTTCCTGCTGATCAATGGATTCTCCACAAATCCACAGCAAAATTAAAAATATGTATATGTTTTTGGCTTCTAGGACCCCTCCACCAGGACTAGGGGACACGGTATTCCTAGTATGTATTTTTTCCTTTTTCTAAGGACAGGAGACTGAGTCCCTGATTCCTAAGATAGCTGCAGCTACATCTTTGCTGATGTAGTGAAAACCAATCAGATAAAATCTTTTGATCTGTTAGATCCACGGATTCTTCGGGAGTGATATATACAATTATATTTTAAAACCTTAATTTCTCCAATAATACTGAACGGATTTACACCAAATCATAAAAACAAACTTTCTGGACCAACATCCAGCTTGCTGCCTGTTGGACTTGGCCCTTTTTGCAGGGTCATCCCTGAACTTTTTGCCTTCCTCCTAGCCTTTTTTCTGACATGGTGTTGGTGGTTCTAGGGCTCTGGGCACTTTAGCACTGCTGTTCAGTGTAAAGTGCGTGTGCTCACTGTGGTAAACATGGTAAGATTGGTGTACACCTGTTTGGCATATTTCATTTACCTGTCAGTCCCTTGTAAAGTGGTATCTCATATACCCGGTGCTGGTAAATTAAATGCTACTAGTGGGCTTGCAGCGCTGATTGCGCCACCAACCAAAGTAGCCTTTCAAACCTGTCTCAGGCCTCTGCCATTGCAGGGCCTGTGCGCGCCATGTTACTGCCGCTGTGACGTGGCACCTAAAGTGTGTGCCATGTCTGTGACCCCCCTTTTACTGCATGTCAGTCACCCCTAAGGTAGGTCCTAGCTAGCCCTATGGGCAGGGTGCATTGTAGGTAAAAGGTAGGACTTGTACCTAAAGTGTGTGACATGTCCTGGTAGTGACAAACTGCCATTTTGGTTTCTCACTGCTGTGAGGCTGCCCTCCCATAGGAATGCATTGGGGATTCCCTGATAAGAGTTTCAGTGGCAATTCCTGATATGAGAGGAACAGCATGGTCAAGTTTGGTATGGTTGGAATAGTAATAATAAATGCTGCGCAATAGTGTGCACAGATTTATTATCACTATTTTAGAAAAGCCACTTTTAGAAGTTGGCATTTCTGTGTGCTATGTGTTTGCCTGCCTGATGTGGATTGCATGTCTGGCTTTGCAGTGGCAGGGGCTGGTGAGGTGTGTGTGGCTCCAGGAGGGGCAGGGTGAGTCAGCGCTAGGCTGAATAGGGCATCTGCATTTGGAGTAGTGGGTGGAGTAGTCCCCTGACCCTGAATAGGTTTGTGCCTGCCTATGTCAATGCTGGCTCCGCCCCCTGTGGTGTGTCTGATGACAGAGCCCCAACCTGACAAAGGGGAAGAGGAGCCCTGTAAACAAAGTGCTCCACAATCCCCAGAACCAGTTAGGACTGGTTCCCCCAAGCCCTGTGCCAGGGTAGACAAAGGAATTTGGGATATAAATATTGGGGCTCTGACCCCATGTGAGGGCTGTTCCTGTGCTTCCCTGTGATGAGGGGGCTTGCTGCTGCTGGGCCCCAGGAGGAACCGCCACGAGGGCCTGCCTCCCTGCTGGAGGGCCCTGTGTGCTGGCCTGCCTGGGCCCAGCTCTGCCCCTTTAACTTTGAGGGCCCTAGCGCCTCGTGAGTCCTATGTGTGAACTGCCAGGTGAAGAAGGAGCGTGGGTGTCTGCAGCGCTGGGCTGCAACGGGCTGTGAGGGAATCCCGGCGTGTGGGATTCCCCCTGCGCTGTTTATTGGAGCGGGAGCCCACCCCGCATTGTGGTGTGCTTTTGCGGGAGCCCACCCCACATTGTGCGCTGCTTGGTTTATTTTTACAGTGGGAGCCCACCCCCCAATTGCAGCCGCGTTGATACCTTATCGGCGGGAGCCCACCCCACACTGTGGTGTCCTGAGAGGAGCGGGAGCCCACCCCACGTGTGCAGCCTTATCGGCGGGAGCCCACCCCGCATGGGTGTGTTATTTTTCAGCAGGAGCCCACCCCGCACTGCAGAGCTGCCGGGAAGGAGCCGCCGAGATCGGCGACCAGGAAGTCAGGCAAGCGCCGCCTGACTGTGGGCGGGGCCTGCCGTCTGCCGTCCGGAGCCTCGCAGCTCCACGCCGAAGTCCCGTGTTCCAGGAGAGGGACCAGGCGAAGTCAGGAGCGGGCTCCGGTGGCCACAGGAGGAGATCGAGGCTCATTGTCGGTGCCTTCCCCCTGCAACCAGAGGAGTCCCAAAGAGCCCCAGTGAGTGGGGGCTGAGTGGAAAGCATTTGTAGGGCTCCCGAGGCACGGTTAGTGCCCGTGCCTTCATTGCTCTTCTCAGCTGTGCCGCCATTGCGGGCAGCTGCACCGTGGGGGCAATCTTGTGTTCCAGAGCCCCAGAGTGGGGCTCCAACTTGCTCAGTTGTGGCCAGTGCCCCTATTGCTTGACACAGCTGCACCGCGAGAGCGCGGGCAGCTGCAACGTGGGAGTCAGTTGGTTTTTAGAGTCCCAGTGGGGCTCACGATGCACGGTGGTGCCGGCGCTTGTTTCCCCAGCTGCACTGCGAGAGCGCAGGCAGCTGCGACGTTTGGGGGGGCCATTTCTTTGGTGAAATTAAGGAAGGGGTGAGATACACCCCACGCCCCCGGCGCTTTGCGCACATTGCTTTAGCTGCAGTGGCAGCTACGCCCTGACTTTGCGGGACATAGGGCATTTGAGCCCCAGTAAAAGGCCAGTTGGCCTGGGGTCAGTTCAGCGATTCCGCTAAGGTGCTGTGTGCACTTTATGGGTGTACTGATAGGGCGCAAGGCCCTAAGGTGATGTATGCACCTACTTAGTGTTATTATGGTGCACTGCCAAATGTGTGCATAATGTGTTTATGCTGATGGTTGCCAAATGTGATTTATGCACCATGATTACTGCATAATATGTTTATGCTGGTGAGGCCTATTGCGTAATGTGTTTCTGCTAATGAGGTTTGGGCCTAATGTGTTTTATGCCTAATGTGATAATGCTGAGGTCATTATTGTACCAGTAGTTACTGGTTGTGTTTTTCATTTGTTACTAGTGCTTTCTAAAGGTTCTGACAGTGGCCCAATTGGCCCTGTCCTGTGTATATAGTCTCCTGTGAATATTGCTTAGTGCCAGTTGGCACAGTGTATATGGTGTGATTATGATCTAATGTGTTTTGGATAATACAAAGGCTATTTTTGATATAACCTTGTGTGGAGTTTTTTTTGTAGTGTGCCTAGTGTGTTGCTGCTCTGTGTGTGTGTGTTGCGCAAACGCTTTACACATTGCCTCTGGGATAAGCCCGACTGCTCGTGCCAAGCTACCAAGGGGGTGAGCAGGGGTTATCTTCAGTGTGTAACTCCCTTGCCCTGACTAGAGTGGTGGTTTCTGCCCGGCTTAGGCGCTTGCCCTAGCCAACCAGAAATCCCATTTCTAACATTGGTTGTCAGCGGTGAGGATAGGACTTGCGTTTGCGCAGTACCACAGCGACAACTGGTTGCACTACAAACTCTGCATTTAGATAATCACAGGTTTGGGGATTATTTTTCCTGATTTTGTTTTTCTCCTAAAAGTGTCATTTTTGAAGTGTGTACTCCTGTTGCAGCTCTTTCACCTAGGTCTCTCGTGTTGCACTTGTGTCTTAGTGCCTTGCCAAATTGGAATCTACCTTTCGGTTTCATGATCAGTTCAAATACAGTATGGGGGAGTTAGAAGATTTCTGTGAGGAGAGAGACATAGCAGTGAGTGGGTCAGACAACCACCACAGTCTTCAGAAAGTCCTGCTCCAATGGCAAGAGGAGGAATGGAAACGCGAGTACTATGACGGGAAGGGTTCCCGGGCCACACACCAAGAGGGTGGTGGGTCTGAGGGTGGCCCTGAGGAGTCTGCACAGGAGGAAGAAAATGACAGGGCAGGGACGCCAGTAGGTAGTGAGGACCCCATAGATAGGGAGTCCCTTGCTGGGTCCAGTGCCGGGGGCAGTGCCGCATCCCTTTCCCTGTCCCCAGAGGAGTGGGTAGATAGGAGAGAAGAAAGGGAGCATCAGCTGACTTTGGACACGCTCCAGTCGGAGTATGCCAAGGAGATAGCGCGGCTGGGTTTGGAGGAGAAAAAGGTCTTGTGGGCCCAGGAGTTGAGTCTCAAGGCATTGGGCCTTGAAGAGAAAAAGCTAGAGACTGAGAGGGTCTTTGCTCAGGAGAGGATGGCGGAGGCAGAGAGGGCCTTCGCCAGGGAGAAACTAGCTCTGGAGGGTAGATTGTCCCCTGAGAGTAGTTTTAGTTGTCTGGATTCACCAGTGAGGGTGGGGTCCAGTGGTGGCAGCAATATGGAGTCCAGTGCAGGAAGTCCCACTCCCAGAGCCCAGAAGATGGTACCTCATTCCCAGGAAGATGGTGTCACACCTGAAGGGTATAGGTTGAGGTTCAGGGGCAGTAGGAAACTGTCTCACCAGTCTTGGGGGGAGTTTGTGGATGAGTGTTGTAATGCACTGGAAGGTTGGGTGATGGATAGCACGGCAAATGATTTTGAAGGGCTGTTCAATCTGGTTGTCAGAGAGCACATGTTCAGTAATTGTTTTCCGGAGTTACGCCAACACCTGTTGGAGTGTGAGTTCTCTGATCCCAGGGAGCTTGCACGGGAGGCAGACCTCTGGCTGTGTGACGGAGGGTCTGAAGAGGCATTGGGGAGTGATCCCAAAAGGAGTGGCTCAGGCATCTTCCAGTCCTGTGTGGTGGGAGAGGTTCAGAGTAGCCCAGGTTGGTCCCGGTGTAGTGGGAGGGGTGTAGGGGCTCACGTCCTGTCTCAGTGGAGAAGGAGTGTCTCAGTGGAGAAGGAGTGTCCCACGGTGCCCGAAACCCAGTCTCAGGGCCTGGAGGGTTCCCTAAGGGAACGCCAGGTCGGGGGCCTTAGCTGTACTAGTAGGCCATTTGAGGGGGATCTTCTAGTGTCAGGTGAACCTGGAGTGTCTGTAAACGGAGCTCCAGTGATTCTGGTGTCTGGCGGTGCCGCTCCTAAGTGGAGGGTGCAGAAGTCCAGATTGAGGGGTGAGAGGGGGATGTGTTCCCCAATGGGAGAACCAGTGGGTCAGGGGCCAGCCAGAAGGGCTGAGCCTCCTAGGAGTGACCATGGTGACACCACTTCTGTCCTAGGGGATCTTCGCGTACTTTCAGATGGACAGGGGTCGGGAGATCTGCACCAGGCAGACTGTCACACAACACAGGAGTCATGTGTTACCCTCGGGGGGATGCTGTGTGCGCCCCCAGAAGTCCTGGCGTGCCAGGCAAGTGCTCAGCCGCGGGGTTCAGCCCCAAGGTTGGGAGGCCAGGTTCAGGTTCTGCCTGACCTGGAGGGAAGGACATCTGTAAGCAGTGTCCTGACCGGGGGGATACTGTGTGAGTCCCCAGAAGTCCTGGCGTGCCAGACAAGTGCTCAGCTGCGGGGTTCAGCCCCAAGGTTGGGAGGCCAGGTTCAGGTTCTGCCTGACCTGGAGGGAAGGACATCTGTAACCAGTGTCCTGACTGGTTTGGCTTCCAGGGGTACCACTCCAGGTGGGAGGGTGCAGAACTCTGGAAGGGGTTGCAGAGGGAGGGATTCCTCGCCTCTGACCCCGGTGCAACCTGAGGGTTTAGACCCTAGGTTGAGAGACCAGTTGCTGGAGAGAGGTCCTGAACTGGTGGGAGAGTTGTGTTCTGAGGGTGCCTCTCCAAGGAGGAGAGTGCAGAACCCTAGAAGGAGAGGTAGGGGGAGGAGAGCCTCGCCCGTGACTTCTGGTCAACCTGAGGGTGCGGACCCTAGGTTGGAGGATCAGTGGCAGTTTAGAACTGCACTGATGAGGGGAAGAGTGGAGAATGGTAACTATGTACCAGGGGTTACTGCCCCCCCACACTGTGAGATGGCAAGGACCAGATACATCTGGATGGCCTAGGGCCTGGTCCTGGCCGAGGACAACTAGGGAGTACCAGTGGGGTAGCTTAGTTGGTCCTGGGAGCTTCGACAGAGGGAACCACATGGGTTCAGAATGGCGTAGAACTGGAGTGTGTCCCTGCAGTTGCGGGCCCGCGTCCGTGTTCTATCACCCAAGGCAGGAAAGCCCATCAAGGTGGTGATTGGTCTACCCTGCGTTTTGGCTAGAAGGGGGTTGTGTTGCACTTGGCCCTTTTTGCAGGGTCACCCCTGAACTTTTTGCCTTCCTCCTAGCCTTTTTTCTGACATGGTGTTGGTGGTTCTAGGGCTTTGGGCACTTTAGCACTGCTGTTCAGTGTAAAGTGTGTGTGCTCTCTGTGGTAAACATGGTAAGATTGGCCTACACCTGTTTGGCATATTTAATTTACCTGTCAGTCCCTTGTAAAATGGTATCTCATATACCCGGGGCTGGTAAATTAAATGCTACTGGTGGGCTTGCAGCGCTGATTGCGCCACCCACCAAAGTAGCCTTTCAAACCTGTCTCAGGCCTCTGCCATTGCAGGGCCTGTGCGCGCCGTGTTACTGCCGCTGTGACGTGGCACCTAAAGTGTGTGCCATGTCTGTGACCCCCCCCTTTTACTGCATGTCAGTCACCCCTAAGGTAGGCCCTAGCTAGCCCTATGGGCAGGGTGCATTGTAGGTAAAAGGCAGGACATGTACCTTAAGTGTGTGACATGTCCTGGTAGTGACAAACGGTGTGTGACATGTCCTGGTAGTGACAAACCGCTATTTTGGTTTCTCACTGATGTGAGGCTGCCCTCCCATAGGAATGCATTGGGGATTCCCTGATAAGTGTTTCAGTGGTAATTCCTGATATGAGAGGAACAGCGTGGTCAAGTTTGGTATGGTTGGAATAGTAACAATAAATGCAGCAAAATAGTGTGCGCAGATTTATTATCACTATTTTAGAAATGCCACTTTTAGAAGTTGGCATTTCTGTGTGCTATGTGTCTGCCTGCCTGATGTGGATTGCATGTCTGGCTTTGCAGTGGCAGGGGCTGGTGAGGTGTGTGTGGCTCCAGGAGGGGCAGGGAGAGTCAGCGCTAGGCTGAATAGGGCATCTGCATTTGGAGTAGTTGGTGGAGTAGTCCCCTGACCCTGAAAAGGTCTGTGCCTGCCTATGTGAATGCTGGCTCCGCCCCCTGTGGTGTGTCTGATGACAGAGCCCCAACCTGACAAAGGGGAAGAGGAGCCCTATAAACAAAGTGCTCCACACTCCCCAGAACCAGTTAGGACTGGTTCCCCCAAGCCCTGTGCCAGGGCAGACAAAGGAATTTGGGATATAAATATTGGGGCTGTGACCCCATGTGAGGGCTGTTCCTGTGCTTCCCTGTGACGTGGGGGCTTGCTGCTGCTGGGCCCCAGGAGGAACCGCCACGAGGGACTGCCTCCCTGCTGGAGGGCCCTGTGTGCTGGCCTGCCTGGGCCCAGCTCTGCCCCTTTAACTTTGAGGGCCCTAGAGCCTTGTGAGCGCTATGTGTGGACTGCCAGGTGAAGAAGGAGCACGGGTGTCTGCAAGGCTGGGCTGCGACGGGCTGTGAGGGAATCCCGGCGTGTGGGATTCCCCCTGCACTGTTTATTGGAGCGGGAGCCCACCCCGCATTGTGGTGTGCTTTTGCGGGAGCCCACCCCGCATTGTGCGCTGCTTGGTTTATTTTTACAGCGGCAGCCCACCCCGCAATTGCAGCCGCGTTGATATCTTATCGGCCGGAGCCCACCCCGCACTGCGGTGTCCTGAGAGGAGCGGGAGCCCACCCCGCGTGTGCAGCCTTATCGGCGGGAGCCCACCCCGCATTGGTGTGTTATTTTTCAGCGGGAGCCCACCCCGCACTGCAGAGCCGTCGGGAAGGAGCCGCCGAGATCGGCGACCAGGAAGTCAGGCAAGAGCTGCCTGACTGTGGGCGGGGCCTGCCGTCTGCCGTCCACAGCCTCGCGGGCTCCACGCCGAAGTCCCGTGCCCCAGGAGGGGGACCGGGCGAAGTCAGGAGCGGGCTCCGGTGGCCACAGGAGGAGATCGAGGCACATTGTTGGTGCCTTCCCCCTGCAACCAGAGGAGTCCCAAAGAGCCCCGGTAAATGGGGGCTGAGTGGAGAGCATTTGTAGTGCTCCCGAGGCACGGTTAGGGCCCGTGCCTTCATTGTTCTTCTCAGCTGTGCCGCCATTGCGGGCAGCTGCACCGTGGGGGCAATCTTGTGTTCCAGAGCCCCAGAGTGGGGCTCCAACTTGCTCAGTTGTGGCCAGTGCCCCTATTGCTTGACACAGCTGCACCACGAGAGCGCGGGCAGCTGCAACGTGGGAGCCATTTGGTTTTTAGAGTCCCAGTGGGGCTCACGAGGCACGGTGGTGCTGGCGCTTGTTTCCCCAGCTGCACTGTGATAGCGCGGGCAGCTGCGACATTTGGGGGGGCCATTTCTTTGGTGATATTAAGGAAGGGGTGAGATACACCCCACGCCCCCGGCGCTTTGCGCACATTGCTTTAGCTGCAGTGGCAGCTACGCCCTGACTTTGCGGGACATACGGCATTTGAGCCCCAGTAAAAGGCCAGTTGGCCTGGGGTCAGTTCAGCGATTCCGCTAAGGTGCTGTGTGCACTTTATGGGTGTACTGATAGGGCGCAAGGCCCTAAGGTGATGTATGCACCTAATTAGTGTTACTATGGTGCACTGCCAAATGTGTGCATAATGTGTTTATGCTGATGGTTGCCAAATGTGATTTATGCACCATGATTATTGCATAATGTGTTTATGCTGTTGAGGCCTATTGCGTAATGTGTTTATGCTAATGAGGTTTGGGCCTAATGTGTTTTATGCCTAATGTGATAATGCTGAGGTCATTATTGTACCAGTAGTTACTGGTTGTGTTTTACATTTGTTACTAGTGCTTTCTAAAGGTTCTGACAGTGGCCCAATTGGCCCTGTCCTGTGTATATAGTCCCCTGTGAATATTGCTTAGTGCCAGTTGGCACAGTGTATATGGTGTGATTATGATCTAATGTGTTTTGGATAATACAAAGGCTATTTTTGATATAACCTTGTGTGGAGTTTCTTTTGTAGTGTGCCTAGTGTGTTGCTGTTGTGTGTGTGTGTTGCGCAAACGCTTTACACATTGCCTCTGGGATAAGCCTGACTGCTCGTGCCAAGCTACCAAGGGGGTGAGCAGGGGTTATCTTCAGTGTGTAACTCCCTTGCCCTGACTAGAGTGGTGGTTTCTGCCTGGTTTAGGCGCTTGCCCTAGCCAACCAGAAATCCCAATTCTAACACTGCCAAATTTGGTGTAATTCCATTCAGTTGTTTTGCCTGTAGTGGTGTCAAATTTCTCATATGAAAAAATGAATGGAGAAAATCGTGTTTCAGGAGCCCCCCTGTAACTCTATCTCTGCTTTATGGATCATCTTGAAACTTGTTCAGGTAGGAAGTGAGGTGGAAGAAAAATATTTTTGGAAAGTTTCATGAAGATTTGTCAGTTGGCGTCAAAGGTGTAAGCAAAGCAAAAAATGCTTTATCTATGGAAATGTGGTTCTCACTATAACTAACCCACTAGGTAATATATATCTCTCAATCCTCAATGTTGTCCTGCACTGTGGCATGGTCTATCAGCTGGTGCCAGCATGGAGGCTAGACAAGGCCTCCTCAAGTTGGTACACCACACTCCAGGAATTCACAATTAGACAGCATAATCAGCACAAAACCAACACTTTTCTACTATCAAAGTCTTTGTCACAGTTGTTATGCACTATTTTCCTTTCTCTATTTATAATGAATGCCAGTCCTACCCATAATGGGTTATTCTGGGAAATGTGGTTCTCACACAGTTCATACTTTCAATCCATTTAATAACATGAGTTTCAACAATGTTCATCTCTTTCTTTTCTGCTTGCACATGCAGGGTGAAATCATAATATTCCAGTACAGTATTACATTGTTATCCAGGCTAAAATTGTTCCTTTTGATTATTCCCTCACTTCACATTGAAGCTATTGATTTGATTATGTGACAATTAGATTATGGGTCAAACAATTGCCACATTTTCTGCCTCCTATTTCTGAAATGGTTTTCCTTTTGTGAGGTTATTATACTCTCAAATTATGCTCATTGTTCCAGTCAGCTTTTTTTAATTCACACACAATTATCATCATTTATTGTCATTGTTGCCAGTTATAGTTCTTCATAATAATTTCAGCCAAACCTACTTTTTTGGTTGATTTACATAATGTTATCTCTAGCTTAGTGGCATTTTATCATATGTTTATCCTGTTCTGGAATACTTTGATATTATTTCTCCTTACAAATGATTTTATTAACCTTGTATATTCTCCACTTCCTGTGTCATGGAGCACGGCAATTATTGTACCCATTTTTAAGGAAGGCGACGGATTAGCTCCAAACTGCTATCGTCCTATTTCTTTAATTGATACCACTGTTAAAATTTTGGGGAAAACAATCTATAACAGGATTAGAGAATGGGCTGATGATGAGTCTATGCTATACCCTTGTCAATATGGGTTCAGGCACAAAGTGGGAACTATCGAGCAGAATCTCAATCTGAACCTGGTTTTAGGAAAGTACACGGTTGCTAAAAAATCTCCTCTTGAATTAGCATTTATGGACCTCTCATCAGCCTTCGACTGTGTAAATCAGACAAAATGGTGGTCTTTGCTTATAGATCATGACTTGGTTATTGTTTTAGTCCATTTGTTAGCATACTTACATAATGATATATGGGCAAGGGTCCGTATCAGTATGCAAGGTGAGGCATATGGAGATGTAGGCATACATCGGGGAGTAAGACAAGGGTGCATATTGGCTCCCCTTTTATTTATTCTTTATATTAATGAGCTTCATCCATTTTTAGTGGGGTCAACACAATATATACCAAAAATCAAGGGGAAGCCACACACCAACATTATTATATGCCAATAACACAGTGCTCATGGCATGCACCCCGAGGTCACTGCATCATCTAGTGCATGCTTTTGTGGATTTTATGGCGCTCACTCGATCTGCAGTCAAACTTTACAAAGTCTCTTATTGGGTCTTGCGGACCGAAGGCTATTCCGATGCCAAACATATCGATTGACTCTCAGCATTTGAGCCACATCAATACTTTTCCATATCTCTGTGTGATTTTTCTCGGCTCGAGGGGCTTGGTCGGCTAATACGGCATATCGCCTCACTTAATTTGCAATGGGCAATTGTTCTCTGTGTATCCTCTCCCAACCTGCGGGGGGTGGCTCCCTTGAACCTCTTCTGCAAATTTACAAGGCTCAATGCGTACCCATCGCCATGTATGGTGCTGAGGTTTGGGGTTTTTCTAATTATAAGGCTATGCAGTGCGAGGAAAGTAGATTCTGCAGAAAACTTAATCTGTTGAAGCTAAATTATGCTATCTTATGTGATATCCATTTTATTTGATAATCTAATGATGGCAAGGCCTGCAGCGACAAGACGTATAAGCCTTTCTGAACTCGTGTAACATTGCTGGTAGATAGTTTGTACATTTCCTGTACAGTAGCACACCTGCAAGGCTTCTCGAAAGAACACATTTTCATATTTATATTCAGCAATGCTTGCTTTAGCAATAGACCCAGCTAGGCCACAATCATATCTAATATGAAGGTAAGATACTGTGGAATTTTCCATTATTTTACTATGTATTCTTGATCCTGGAAATACCCGGATTGCTGAATCCTAGATAAGAGGGGTTGCGGTGTAGGCCTGGTAGATTTCCGAACAATTCTTGTGTAAGTTGTACTCTTCAAAAATGTATGTCTTCACAAACTGCAGAGAATGTGCCATTTATGATGTATGGAATTAATGAATCTTGCGGTTTTCAGCTATATATACCTTTGTTGTACTTCTTCTTACGGGTTCTCTTGATAAAATTCAGGGCCCCCGTGCACGTCTTCTTTCTCTTGAATAAAATATATTTTATCTTCATTCACGCTTGGTGATGGAGTTATTTCTAAGTTTCTACATTTGGTGGAGAATGCGGGCAGGATGTGTTGGTCATTGAATTTCTGAGGCCAGGAAATGCTAATTGTTACCCATGGTGGAACCTTAACCTCTTCCAGTGAACACTGGTGGATGATATCATGCAGAGCTTGGCCTGCATAGGTCAGGCATATGTGAGCAGTATCGAACATATTGCATAATGTTACCCTATATTTTAAGTCGTAGAAGTCATGTTGGGCTAACTCCCCCTTCACTAAGTTGCTAAATACTCTACAGTACATTTGATGTGCTGCACGTAGTCACAGCATATCTCTGGGAATTCACTTATTACTTTTGCATGGGCCAAGGACAGCACAGCTTCCTGGTACTGTCTGCTGCACTGTGCTGTGAATTGCTAAACTTGTAAATTTCCCTCTACTAATTCAGTCAACAACCTTTTGCATTTCTTTGTATCACTTTTCAAAAATCATTTACCTGGCACATACAACTGTATGTATGAGAGTCCTGCATAGTTGAAAATGCACAGTCTGTACTGTCATCGAGATCCTTTTGTGTAACTTCGTCTTTCTAAAGCTCCGGAGCAGCTGTGCGTCTCTCTGTGTCCATGCCCTCATTTAGTTCAGTGTGGTGTGCTCCAGCGGCGGAGAGTGAAACATCAGTCAGTACTCCTCGTATTTGCCCTGTTAGCATCTTATATGCAATGCTATTTATCCCTGACCATTCTCCTCCCACAGTTTGGCTGTAACAGTCATGACTTTGTACATTGTTTGCTTGCAGGTACTCTTGCCAACGGGCCAATAATGGCGTCGCCTGAGCACAGAGTCCACGTGCAAAACTGATGGTGTCCTGTAGGAGATATGGTATTATACTGTAGCTAATATCAGAGATAGTTTACTCTCTCAAACTTTGAAATCCAGCATTTATGGGATGCATTTGTGATGTAGCATCTCCACTTTCTTCCTGGTCTCCCTGGCTGTGTGGGTCCACTAGGCTAAGGACTGGTGGATAGATAGACCATGGCGTATCTACCCATTCTCCCTCGCATATTTTTAGTCCCTTGTCACAGCCCGGTGCCATGTTCTGTTCTTGGCCTATCAGTCCCTCATTTATCTGCTGCAGGTACATTGTGTTCCTTTCGGTGTCTGCAGCTGTTATCTCAGTGAGTTTGGTGGCTAATGTTGAACACTGAACATCCTCGGCCAAGGAGGCAGGTATTGGTGCTCTGTCCATGCTACCCTCCATGGTGTCTTGTACGGTGGGGTGTTACTTCCCCTTTTCCTGCGTCGCTCTGTGGCAAAGCACTCGCCACCAGGTGATCAATTATCCTTTCAAGCCATTCATTCTGTTTGTTTGAACAGCGTCCTCAGTCCTAGACTCTTTTATTCAATCTTAGTCAGTCACTTGTGCAGTATTTACAGTATCCACAATCTTCAAAATTGACAACTTTACAAAAAACTAGTTCCATACCTGGCTGATCGTAGTAGGGCTTACCCTGTCCTGTTGTGGCTTGCAATTTCGAGGAATGCTGAGGCCAGGCAAACACAAGACATCATTTTGGATTGCCTTTCTATGGACAAGGGTCTACTTATTCCCTGGCTGGCCTATGTTAAAGCTGAACACTGTAACATTGGAATGGAATCTGCTTTCACTGAACCATCATCTTTTACTAACATAGACAAAAAGATAGTAGCACAAGCACTTTATGACCATGAACAATCACAGTGCCTCAGGGATCTGTCGGTGAAGCCAAATGTGTCTGCATATATGGGATAATGTGAACTTGATTGTCCTTCTGATTATATTTGGCATGCACAGAGTAGATGGGAATGATCTTTGCTATTCTGTTTTAGATAAGACACAATGAAATATCTTTTGTGCTTCCCCTAGGGCTTTGCTCATAATCTAGAGGCTGTATCATGTTCCTGTAATAAAGTTTCAGGTCAATCAATGCTCTATTTCACCTTCTTATGCAAATTTTATTTAAGGTATACAACATTGTTTTAAATCTCGGTTTTAAAAAAGTAATTTCAAAGTATTGGTGAATGGAGGCCATCCCTTAGACTATTAATTACCTTACCCAATGCTGAAATTGTCTTGTATGTTGAGGCATTTTTAAAATCTGCTATGCGAGCTCATAGTTCTATCTTGTCTTAAAACTATTTTAAACATATATTGTTATGTCTTAACTTTTTAACTGTTGCTTGACCTCTTATTATGAATTATATTTGATGCAATATTGTATGTGCTTTTATCGATGTTATTATACTTCCGAATAAAGCTACAGATTGATTGATTGATTCATCGATTGATTGATATTATTTATCCATCTGCCTCAATTTTTCTTCTTTTGTTTGTCCATCCTTTAAGATTTGTAATTGTTTCAAGTCACGGATGTACGTATATATCTCCATCGTTGTTCAGACCAAGTGGGACTTTTGTGTCTAATCTGATATTATATCGGGACTCCAACTGGCACAGTTGTTTCACTCTCCCTCCTCCTTGTTCATGTTTTGTTATCAAGTCTATTCCATAGTATTAAGGGTGGGCGGAGCTGGCGTAGTAGCACTCCGCGGATTTTCACAGAGTTATTAGAAAATTCAGTGAAATTCCGCGGAGATCCGTGGCTGGCGGAGTAACATTTGCTTCCAGCCCAACCTCCCACAAACCCCCTGGCCCCCCTACCTCCACTCCCTTATGCTAGACCCCCACCCCCTCACTCCCGCGTGGTAGACTACTGCAGTGCCGCTAAACCCCCCTCCCTCCCGTGTGATAGACTACTGCAGTGCTAAAAGGAGTAAGATACTTAGCATTCTCCTCCAGACGGAGTCCTGACTCCTTCCTGCTCTGTTCCTGCGGCTCGCTCCACCCGCCTACCGCTGCTCGGCTGCTCTGGTGGTGTTCAATTCCAGGAAGAAATGCAGTGTGCAATCGCATGAGTAACTGTGTGAAGGCATGCCTGACCCCAGGCATGCCTTCACGCAGTATGCCATGCAATTGCGCACTGCAGTTCTTCCTGGAATTGAACACCGGAGCATTCGAGCAGTGGTAGGCGAGTTGAGCGAGCCGCAGGAGCAGAGCTGGCAGGAGTCAGGACACCGTCTGGATGAGAACGGTAAGTCTCTTACTCCGATCTGCTGCAATTGCAGAGTTTTGGAAAACTTCGCACTTCAAACATAGTGAGGAGTTTTAAAAATCTGCAAACTTCGCTGGCAGAGCAGAGTTATCCGCCCACGCTTACATAGTATTTCATTTTCTGCCAGTTGCTCTCATGATATCATAGTTGATACATCACAATCGCATATGTAATATCATTGTTTTATACTGCCCTGAAGTGTTCCAATATGCCTTTTGTAGTGCACAATTGGTGCTTTCCACATACTGTAGACCACATTTGGACTCTAAAATATAGACAGCAAATTTGAGTTACATGTCATTCTTTGTTTGATCTCAATAGTCTTGTTCTTTCTATCTCTGAAGCTTTTCATATTCTCCCTCCTCCTTGTTCATGTTTTGTTATCAAGTCTATTCCATAGTATTAAGGGTGGGCGGAGCTGGCGTAGTAGCACTCCGCGGAATTTCATGGAGTTATTAGAAAACTCAGTGAAATTCCACGGAGTTCCTTGGCTGGCGGAGTAACTATTGCTTCCACCTCAACCCCCGCTAACCCCCTGGCCCCTCCCTCCCTCCACTCCCTCCAGCAAAACTCCCCCACCCCCCTCCCTCCCGCGTTGTAGACTACTGCAGTGCCGCTAAACCCAACCCCTCCCTCCCTCTCTCCCGCGTGGTAGACTACTGCAATGCTAAAAGGAATAAGATACTTAGCGTTCTCCTCCAGACGGTGTCCTGACTTCTGCCTGCTCTGCTCCTGTAGCTCGTTCCACTCGCCTACCGCTGCTCGGCTGCTCCGGTGGTGTTCAATTCCAGGAAGAAATGCAGTGCGCAATCGCATGGCGTACTGCGTGAAGGCATGCCTGACCCCGGGCATTGGTTCAATGAGAACTTGACTTTTTCAACCCAGGTCAAGAAGCTGGCTGGGACCTGCTTCGGCATTTTGAAAACTCTGAGAAAGTTTCTTCCTTTTCTTCCAAGATCGGCAAAGGAAACGGTTGTCCGCGCTCTGATCCTTTCCCGTCTAGATTACACCAAAGCACTGTACACTGGCATCCCGGGCTACCTCTTGAACAAACTGCAGGTAGTCCAAAGCTCGGCCGCCAGACTCCTGCTAGGTCTTTCCAGCAGGTGCAGTGAGCGCTCTCATTTGCGCTCTCTGCATTGGCCTCCGGCGGAGGCTCGAATAAAATTCAAAATTCTGACTATTGCCCATAGTGCTCTCCATGGCCTGGGACCCATCTACCTTCAGAAGAGGTTTGCCTTTTACGGCCCTGTGAGACAGCTGCGTTCTTCCTCTCAGCTTCTAGCTCAGATCCCTCGGTTCAACCGCCAAAGACTTGGTGGGAGCTCTCTTGCCTGAAAAGCTGCTCTGGCATGGAACGCATTGCCGCTGGCTCTGCGTGGCATGCAAGATCCTGCGACTTTTAAGAAAAAGTTAAAAACCTTTCTCTTTTAGCTCTGCCTTTTGACCTTGACCCCTTTTCAGGTTTGCGCCGGGACACTCCACGGAGTATCTGTGCGCGGTATAAATTTATATAACATAACATAACAGTTCTTCCTGGAATTAAACACCGGAGTAGCCGAGCAGCGGTAGGCGAGTTGAGCGAGCCGCAGGAGCAGAACTGGCAGGAATCAGGACACCGTCTGAAGGAGAACTGCAAGTCTCTTACTCCGCTCCACTGCAATTGCGGAGTTTTGGAAAACTTCACACTCCAAACAGAGTGAGGAGTTTTAAAAATCCGCAAACTTCGCTGGCGGAGCGGAGTTATCAGCCCACGCATACATAGTATTTCATTTTCTGCCAGTTGCTCTTATGATATCATAGTTGATATATCACAATCGCATATGTAATATCTTTGTTTTATACTGCCCATATGTGTTCCAATATGCCTTTTGTAGTGCACAATTGGTGCTTCCCACATACTGTAGACCACATTTGGACTCTAAAATATAGACAGCAAATTTGAGTTACATGTTATTCTTTGTTTGATCTCAATAGTCTTGTTCTTTCTATCTCTGAAGCTTTTCATATTCTTGACAATTTTACATGCTTTACATGTTGCACACTTAGTAAATCCTATTTTGATACATCCAGCCAGTTCTTTATTTGTTCATTTATAAATTGACTTGTTACTACCTGACGTTTCAAAGATTGTTTTTCTAAAGCATATTCTTGCCTGTTGTCCCAATATCCCTCCAATGTCTGGATCTTGACTGATCACTTTCCATTACTCATTGAAGATGCTCTGAATTGTATTACTTTCTTTACTGTAAATCATGATTGACCTTATTTATTCTGGCTTTGTATCATTTATGGTTTCACTTTCATTTTTTGTTATAAGAATTTCCATTCTCGTTTTGTGTTTTGCTTTTTCCAGAGCTTGTTTTATGTCTCTCCAAGAATATCCTCTATTCTTGAAATTCTGAACCACTTCCTCACTGTGTTTTTTAAAATTTGAATCAGTCAAACAATTTATCCCTAATTGTTCCCCATACGGTCTACTTCTTATTAATGCTCTGGCATGACTGCTGGTTCCATGTAGAATGCTATTTGTAGCTGTTACTTTTCTAAATGTTGTGGTTTCAATCATGTCATTGTTGATATATATACTGTTATATCTATGAAGTTGACCTATTTTGTACTTATTGCACAAGTAAATTTCTCAAGCCATATTCATTCTGTTTTAAAGCATCAAAATGAATGGAAAACTCTTCTTTTGTGCCATTCAAATTATAAAAAGATTGTCAATGAATCTTAGCCAGGGAATAATTTTCTCCAGATGTATGTATGTATGTTTTTCTGGTCTCCCCAAGCCACCAGCGTCTTCTATCACCCCATAGTGAGATTGGCATAGCTTGGAGAGAAAGAAGTTCCCATGGCTGTGCCACAGACATTATTGCTGGTATATATCATGTTTAAAATGAAATACATTGTACATCAGGCACATCCTAATCATGGCAATCAAAATTTGCGAGTATTCCAGTTCACCTGTTTCTCCATTTAAAAAAATATTCACATGCATTTATGACCACATCATGTCTTATTGATGTGTGCAATAACACAACATACACAGTTACCAGGAGATAACCTTTTTGCCTGGGAGTATTCAGTAAAATTGTTAGGAAATCACCTGCATCTCTAATATAAGAACTCAAGGTTCTGACAATTGGAGCAAAGTAGTATTCAACATGTTGATGTTTTCTCATACAAGGATTAGCAAGCAGACATGATCGATGTCTCTGGAGGACTGCCCAATTTTTTTTTAATTTTATGAAAGAAATCAGTTGCTTGATTCACTGGATTATCCTTTTTTGGGTATTTATATTCATCGTCATTTAAAAGTGAGTTTTTATACCATCTTCCAATTTATGATTTAGATCTTTCACAAGCTCAGGTATAGGGATGCTATTGCTATCCAGTTTCTTTTAATCATTTTCATGGTTAAGCTGTCTGTAGGATTTTCTCAAATAACCCTCCATGTTTTGGATTACAATATTTCAACCTTTGGCAGCTGGCTCTATTATTAGAGCATTGTTGCCTTTCAGATATTCCAAAGCATTTCTTTCTTTCTTTTTAAAATATTGTTTTTGCTCCAGTTTTATACGATTCTTTCGATTTTTGATTTCATTTGATGCTATCTAATGGAAAGCATCAAACTTGTTTCCTGAAGACAGTATAGCACAACATTTTTATTGCTCTTTGAAAATGCTATTTACATATTGTTTAGTGTTAAAATTCTCTTCCTTTAGAACTTGTGTTTTTATGTTAGTTCCTCATTGTAGAAGAGTGGAGTATTATGTCGTGTGGGGGTTAGGAGTCCTAACTTTACTACTACTAAATGCCTTCTGTGAATACCAAAAGTAGTAAGTTTAGGAATTTATCTCAGATTAGTTCTGTGAATCGGCCCCTTCAATTTTACCCAGCCCCTGGAGTCTGGGTGCAGAGTTGTCCTGGCTGTTTGTGGTGCTGAACAGGAACCATGGGGATGCTGGTTTTACCGCTTACACAGTGCTTCAAGAAACAGAATGCAAAAACACAACAGATGCACAGCTGCTGATGTCGGATGAAGGTTGCACGGTGTTCCCTGTAAATGCAGTGTCGAGTGTAGGGGTTAGGTACTGGATTGGCGGATAACATGCGTTGGCAGCAGTAAGCACAGCGAAAATGTACTGGCACTTTACTGGGTCCCGGGAAGTGAGGTAGAGGCCTGAAACTTCATGGCTGGCAAGATTACAACTCCCACAATGCACTGGACCACCAGGATTTGGGCAATGCCATGGAGGGCCCGATGGCCATCAATTCTTCGGCTCAGGTGAGGGTTTTACCTGCAGTTTGCAGGGGACTAGTGCCACTAGCCCAGGGGGGTCTGAGGGTGCTTCTGTCCTCCACAGGGGTCCCTATATCAGGGACTGCCAAGTTTTAGCCAAGATTGAGGCTTGATCACTCAGTTCCAAGTCTGTTGCCACAGGGTCAAAGTATCACTCTTTTGGTATGATGCTGTGGTCAAAGTTCTGTTGTCTGTGACAAGGGTCTTCTCTTGGTCCTTCCTTGATGCAAGATGTTCAGAACTGAGGTTCTGGTGTCAGAGAGTCCCTTAAAACCTAGATTGAAGGGAGATAGGGGTGTGGGAGATAGTAATCAATAGGAAGCCAGTCCCCACAGCTAGTTTGCCCCTGACATGACCAGATCCGGGGGTGTAAGTTACCTTTTCTACTCAGAGCCCACTAGTGTCTCATTCCTAAAGATGGCAGAATTCAAATTGTGGTGTACAGACCAGGCTGCTCACCCAAGAGGTGTGGGTAGGCTTCTGTGGGTGTACACCGCCTTGCATAGCAAATTTCCCACCTACCTGGGTGCAAATGTGCCTGTGGCTGGGGGAGGGCTACTTGCTCTGCTGAGAGTCAGCCCTGATGCATATCTCAGGTGGTGCAACCTTTGAAACTCACCGCCTTGACGGGCAATGTCACTAGCCTGCTTGGGAGGAGGAAGAAGTGACCTCCTTCCTGCTCAAGCCTTTGTTCCTGACTCCTGGGAGTGATCACACTGCCGGGCAGGAGGTCAGAATCTGGTCTTGGCAGCAGCAGGCGTAAAGCACGGGCTTGCTGCCAGAGCAGGGAAGCTGGGGCAACTAGGTGGGCAACATCTAAGGTAGCCACCTAGGTGCATGCCACGTCACCCAGAGCATGAGATTTGTATCATCGTATCAGGGATGAGAAGGCATGTTGCTTGATACCAACCATGACATATTTCGGCAGTACCAAAATAGAGCTGCCAAACTCGAGAATGCCGGGTTGCAGTCCATGTTATCCTATGATCCGCTCACACTTATAGAAGTTTCCAATGGGGAATGCCGCTGTAGGGACATATAGGCTTGCACTTATATGGCCTCACCTTTAATATACTGCACCCTGCCTCCTGGGCTGGGGGAGGCCTACGCTAGGAGTTCCTGACATATATTAAAGATAGTGTATTTGTGCCACACATGGTGAGGGCACAGTCGGGTTCGAGCAATTTGCACTGCTCCTGCAGTCTGCAATGGCAGGCCTGCTGTCAGTAGTTTGCTAGGCTCTCCAAGGGTGGCACAAAACTGTACTGCAACCCTGGGGACCCCTTCACCACCTATGCCCTAGGTACCTCTGGTACCATATACTAGAGACTTATAAGGGGTAAAGTATTTGCCAATTTGGGATTGCCAAGTCAAACATAACAGTTTTGGGAGAGAGCACAGGTCTGGGGTCTGGGCAGCAGACTCCTGTGCACTATCAGAGTCATGACCAACAGCATTTGGAGTAAAACATGGGGGGGAGGGGGTGACCATATAAAAAGGGCACTTTCCTACACTCATCTACTTCAATCATCAATTCATATAGAATTGTTCAAATCTGGTATTTGCTATATGTTCAATTCTTCAGACGGCATTGTTGGTTTGTAAGTGTTCATTTTTTGAACTTTTGCTCTCGTGGCATATAGTTCTAACAGTTGAATTCCCACACAAAGTTATATGTATCGATACGAGTCTACACATAATCAAAATGTATTTCAGGGCAAAAAGATAGTCCCTTGAGTAATAAACTTTCTTCCTCTATTGTCAAAATGTGGCTAGATAAATTCAACATTAGATTGTCTCCACCAGTGCATTGCTGCGCTTTTAGTTTTACCAAATGCGAAGACGGTATTGTCTTCTTCCCAAGGCCTCTTTTTTTAAATTTTTGTTGCTCCTTTCCTCGACTATAACCGGGACCTTTTCCTCTTATGGACTTTCTATCTATATACATTACTCTTAGTTCCTCTAAAAATATATTTGTCGAGTTGTTTTCGGTATTGATGTTCCTCCCCCTTCACTTAAATCAATAACTGACTCACTGTTATCTTCCATCACTGATTGGAGTGCTATTGTTTGTTCGACTGCACACTTCTGTTTCAGTATGTGAAAGCTCTTTGCAAACGTAACTTTTGTTCCTTGCAAATAATCTTATTCATCTGTTTTGAACTTACTGTTTTCTTAATTGTATTTCTTCCCATACTTTTCTAATCTTACTTCCATTTCCTTTCTTTCTTTATTTTGTTTCTCCTCCTTTTGGTTTTCTTTAATTTTATTTTCTATTTTATTTTTTTCCGCATGTATTTCCTTCAGCTGTACCTTGCATGTTTTATTAAAATTAACATCATGTTTTTTTAACACTAAGGGGCCGATTCCGATTTGGGCAGGAAATCTCTCCGACCGAGCCGGATCCGGAGAGATTTCCGACCGAATCGGACCCTAGCAGTCCGACCGAACGAGTACGATGCGTTCGCATGCTATCGGACTCGATTCGGTCGGACTCCCATTGAAGTCAATGGGAGCCGGTCGTACAACGCGTACGCGGGCTCCCATTGACTCAATGGGTGCGAGGCGAACAAGGGCGCCCCCTATAGCGGGTACGCATTGAAGCGGGTCGCGCCGTACACGCACAGGTAGGGGGGACCCATGGGTCCCCCCTGTGTGCGACTAGCGCGGCTGGTCGTACATGGGAGTCCGACACGGACCCCCAAAGTGCGGCTCCGACTGCTCTCTCGAGCCGGACGGCGCGAGTCGGTCGGACTGCTTGCGGCGCGCATCGTACTTACCCGGCCGGGGAACGTCTCCATTGCGCGGTGCGAGTCGTGTCCGTGCGAGTCGGTCGGAGCGGTTGGGTCCCGCGAGCGAGTCGGTCGCCGATTTCGCGTGCGTTCGCATCGTACTCGCTCGCCCGGACGCACGTCCGACTCGGTCGGAAACAGGGCGTCCGAATCGGATCCGGTAAAGCCGAATCCGATTCGGAGCCCTACCGGCCGAGATCGGAATCGACCCCTACATGTTATTCTCTCTCCATTCTTGCAGCATTTCAGGTCTTGTGTTGGGACAGTTAGGCATTGTGAATACTCGGAGTCCTCTCGGTACTCGATCACCTTCTATATATTACTCAAGAGATATAACCTCACAGCTCTTATTTATCTCTCTGCAATACAGTCATTCCACTTGAACAAACAATTGTTTTAGTGTTACATTTTTATTCATCTATGTTCGTTCTCCCTAGTTAATTTATAGTTGATCATCTGATTTCATAAAAAGCAGCACTGCTTTCATTGAGCTTTTCACCGCTCTGGCTTCCGTGTTATGTCCCTGCGGAAAGGTTAACCGGGACTTGCCTATTGCTTTGTGCTAAAGGTTACATTTTTATTCTTGCTGTACCCAAATTACTGACCCCGTAAATGCGTATATTTCAGTTTTACACTGTTTCACTGTATATATATACATATACATATATATATAAATATATATCCAACAAACATCGTCCTGATGCAAGGACGCGCACAGCAAGCAGAGTGATTAAAAACCATTTATTGAAGAAAAACCGGCAAATCCATTCTGATTCCTGTTATTTTCCTGACGCGTTTTGGTGCTTCAGCAGCTCCTTATTCATAGGATGACAACGAGAAAGACACTGAAATGCTCAACATGGCGCCAATTTCTGCATGCTGCTTATTTACATAATCCCTAGTGGGTTTCTCAGGTGAGTAATCATTTCAGGCATGCTGGTACCTGTAGTTTTGGTTACTTGAGCATATGTTCTTCCCAAGTGGGATCAGCGCTTTCAAAGTCCTTAATAAAAAATACTTTCAGTCACAGTGGACCTCAGTTACAGGTTGCCGGTTTATGATTCATATCTCTGCTGCTCCGCATTAAGGTTTGGCACCTTTCCAAGCCTCCTGGGCCCCAAACTAAACTTTTCACTAGTGGCACGTCCTCCAACAAACATTGTCCTGATGCAAGGACGCACACAGCAAGCAGAGTGATTAAAAAACCATTTATTGAAGAAAAACCGGCAAATCCATTCTGATTCCTGTCTTCCCAAGTGGGATCAGCGCTGTCAAAGTCCTTAATAAAAATATATGCTCAAGTAACCAAAACTACAGGTACCAGCATGCCTGAATTGATTACTCACCTGAGAAACCCACTGGGGATTATGTAAATAAGCAGCATGCAGAAATTGGCGCCATGTTGAGCATTTCAGTGTCTTTCACGTTGTCATCCTATGATTAAGGAGCTGCTGAAGCACCGAAACACGTCAGGAAAATGACAGGAATCAGAATGGATTTGCCGGTTTTTCTTCAATAAATGGTTTTTAATCACTCTGCTTGCTGTGCGCGTCCTTGCATCAGGACGATGTTTGTTGGATATAAATATATATATATATATATATTACCTACTGGCGATCGCCAGTAGGTAGTTATAGTTAGGACCTTGTTTCTATTCAAAAACCGTTGTTTCTTTTGCCAATATCTTTGGCGCCGTTTGACGAATCTTTGTGAAATTTTCCAAACTAATGGTTCACTCAGGTCAGCTCCTGTCTTGAAAGTTTCGGGGTGATTCGTCAAGTGGGGGCCGAGAAAAAAGAGGGGTCCCAAAACGCGTTTTCCCCCTGTTAATTTCTATAGGAACTTTAGACAAAGTTACAGCCCAAAGTGCTGAACGGAATTACACCAAATTTGGCAAAAAGGTAGGTCTTGGTCCAGAAAGCGTGCTTTTTTTTAAAATGGTGTAAATCCGTTCAGTAGTTCTTGAGAAATTCAAAAAATAAAAATATCGATATCTGAGGGCTGAGGAGGATTCGCGAACCCTCCCGAACACGAGCTTCATTCTGATTGGCTGCCAACACTCCATACCAGAATGTGTTGGCAGCCATTTTGTGACTCGGTTGAACCGAGTCACATCAAAAAGGTAAAAAAAAAGGTTATAAATGAAGGAAAGGGGGCAGGGTGAGAAACACCCTGACCCCCTAGGGCTGGTCAGGGGGTAGCCAAACAAAGCATTTTTTTTTTTTTTAAATCTGCGAAAGTCGCGCTGGGTGCGCAAATCCCGCAGAGAAAATTTTTAAAAAACGAAGTGCGGTCTCCCGTGCTTTGTTTTAATGAGCCCCCGGGTGGGCCAGGTCCCGGGGGTATTTGTTAATATTCGGGGGCCTTGCGAAGGCCCCCACAGCCTTGGGGACCGCCAACTCCCCGGGGCAATTGTTGTTTATTTTGGGGGAGCATCATTGGCCCTCCCAAGCCCCGGGGACCGTCAACTCCCTGGGGCTTTGAGTAATTATGGGTGGGGGGCCTCGCAGGCCCCTCCAAGCCCCGGAGACCACCACCTCCCCGGGGCTTTCTTTATTATGTGTGGGCCCCGCGGGTCCCTCCAAGCCCTGGGGACCACCACCTCCCCGGGGCTATGATTTACATTGGGAGGGGGGCCGTGCGGCCCCCTTCCAGGAGCCCTCCTTGGCCCTGGGGACTGCCACCCCCCAGGGCTAGCTCCAGCAATGTCCCGGGGTGTCCACCCCCGGGACATTGCAGTTTGCAATGATAGGGCGGGAGCACGGCTCCCGCCCTGTCATTGCAAACTATGCTTCACTTCATGGAAGCGAGAGCAGAAAACCTGCTCTCGCTTCCATGAAGCGAAGCATATTGCTTTTGGAAAAGGGGAGCTGCATGTCAGCAGCTCCCCTTGTCCAAAAGCAATGCCGGCTCATGCAGGAGGCGGGGAGCCGGCAGGGACCACGGGGGCATTGGGGCTCCCCCCGCAGTCCCCAATGTGTGGCCAGGCCCCGGGGGATGGGGCCTCCGGGGCCAAGAGTGGCCTAGGGAAGGGGGGCACACGGCCCCCCTCCCGTACTAATCTTAAAAAAAAAAAAAAAAAGAGGCAATGCCTTGGGGGATGAGGTCCCCGGGGCCATTATTGGCCTCAGGAGGGGAGCCACGCGGCCCCCCTCCAAAATAATTTTTAAAAAAAATAGTGGCCCAGGGAAGGGGGGGCTACGTGACCCCTCTCCCATATTTTTTTTTTAAATATTGAAAGTTTTGTTTGTAAAAATAGAGGTAAGGTCCCAGGGGATGGGGTCCCCGAGGCGAATACTGAAGAATGGAAGTGGGGCGTTTTTTTTTCTTTCTATTTTGGCGTCGCGACCCCAACGCGGCTCTCAGTGCGGCCCCCCAGTGTAACGTGCCGTTGAATTTGCGAATTCACCTCAAATAAATAATTTAGTAGTTTATAATTTTGAAGGTAGTGTTGTATTTGTGAAGTTGTTTTAAAGAGGTAGTGTGAATGAAGTTAATGATGAGATTAAAATTGATAGAGTTGTTAAAAATATATAAAATTAAAAATTAATAGTTAAACCTTAAAAGTGTATTGTGTTGTACTACATTGAATTCATGCTTTTGCAGATTCGCGTCGGGTACGCAAATCCACCAAAAATGTAAATGTATGTGTAATCGTTTTTTAGATTCACTGTTGTGTTATAGGGTGGTTCTAAAAAGAGCCCTTGTTTTCATTATGAGTTTGTTGTAACTACATGTAAGTGCAGATGCACAGCTTTAGGTTGTTGAGAAAGACTCTGCTTCCTTGATCTGTGAAGTGTACTCCATCACTTCTGTAGATGTCATCCATATCAAAGTGTATATTGTTGTTATAGATGGAGCCCATCCTATGGTCTCTGAGGTATGCAGAAACAGCTTTATTGACATTCTTTCTAGCTTTCTCAATCTGTGGACAGAATTGATTTGACCACTTCCATTTCTGTCTTTGGCATATATTAGAGTATACAAAGACAGTTTGAGGTGAAAGCAACATCAATTGTGCAAAGGTGTCCTTCATTAGCATTTCCAGACCTACCCCAGTCAATGTGCCTAGGTCATTGCCACCACAGTGCACAATCATGAGGTCAGGGTGTTGGAGATGCAAAACGTTTTTAACCAAAGGCATCAATTGGTGCCACTTTAATCCTCTCTGTGCAATCCATTTAATATCCACATTTTGCAAAGCTAGGTCTTTGTCAATACCTCTGCGTTCAGCATACCTTTTGCACCAGAAAACATAGCTGTGTCCAACAATCCATACTGTAAGCATCTTGAAGGGATGTCTTGAAGTGATGAAAAGATGTCTGTAGCTGAGGTAGTCAGTTGGTAGAATGAGAGGTATCTAAAATAGTGGATAAGATGCTGTTTTTTAAAAAGTAGAGAGTTGATTGGCTGTTTAAGAACATTGTACATTCAAAAATAGGGTGCATGTTACTTTCTTATTGGTTAGTAAAAAATGTTTGAAAGGTACAGTAGATAGGATAAGGTCATATTTTGCAAATGTCAACCACACCTGCTGTTTGCATTTGTAACCTTGTGTGCTGAATTTGAAAGTATGGTGAACTTGTGACCTGTCAGTTCAGTTGAATGTTCCATGAACTGTTAATATGAAAACTGGCACTAAGCAGTATGGGGGAAGGGTTGAATGTTATCTGTGGTTTTAAAATATGGAATTGTAATTTATATATAAGTGATATGTTATTAAAGTAAGATTTCCCAAGTCAGTACTATCTTTAGAAGTGGTGTGTTCTTAAAAAATAGTGGTATATTTATTTGTAATATATCTTTGAACTCCCGTATGGATTCGCGGCTCCATCGTGTTTGTGCACGGTGGAGTCGCGACTCCAAAAAATTCCCGAACCAGTTTGGACACTTTTAGAAGTCAGTTGGTAAGGGTTACTATGTCTAACCATTAGAAATGTGTTTTACAATTTGAAATTATGTAGGAAGCAATGTTGTTTTTTACTTACATTTATTTGTGTGGAGAAAGAGAGGGAAAGTTTGCTATTACTGGTTTTACCTTGTTGAGAGTGGTGCATTACATTGATTGTGTGCATAAGAAAATCTTTTATGAGTTTCTGATATTTCATATTCTACAAATCAATTTGGAAGGTGAGTTCTAAATTTGTTGGGTGGATTATGTATTAGCTTTATTTTTAAACTTTAAAATTATTCAAGAACTGTGATGTTTGAAATATTTTATTAAATGCAGAGATGTGTATTGCAGTTTGTTTTATTGTACTTAAATGTTGTTTGAAATAGATTCTGTATAGTAATATGTGTATATTGGAAGATGGATTAGTGATTATGGTAGTTTGTTTTAGTGTGTGGATATGTACATTTGTAGTATACTGCACAATTTTAGGTGTCACTTTCAAATTGGAAGTGCAGTCTATCAAGTTTTAATGTGTGCATGGACTTGTGTCTGAAGTATGTCTCTACTTGTGTATGTATTTTCATATGTCATACATTTGAAGGTGCATGATGTATAACAAAGAGGTATTTTTTTGTATGTGGTAGGCTCAAGACTGTGAGTAGTAGTAGAATGGTGAAGATGCAGCACAAAAGTGTGGTTTAAAAGATGTTGACATAAGGTATTAGTGATTAGGCTACTTTTTATAAGTCTCTAGAGAGGTACAGTTGAAATATGCCACATAATCTTTGGTGTTTGCTTGAAATTGGAAGTTTGTCCTGTGAATTTTTGAGGTCTGCATAGTGTTGTGGTACAGACATATGCATGCATGCTTTCAGGAATATGGTGAGACTTTTAGCAGAGACATGTGAAGGGTTCCTGCTTTGTATTTGACTAGGTGTAACATTATAAGTAGTTGTAGAATGGTAAAGCAGCAGCACAAAAGTGAGGCTTGCGATATGTTTGTTGAGATATTATTTAGTAGAGTAATTTGTATGAGTATGTGGAAAGCTACATTTCAAATATACCGCATAATTTTCAGTGTCTGCTTGAAATTTGAAGTGTAGTCTGAAGTTTTAAGTTTTAAGCTGTGGATGGTGTTGTGACTGTGGTATGTTTGTACTTGCACATGTATTATGGTCCGTGTTATGCGTCCGAAGATGATAGATGTATAAAACACAGGTATACATCTACCTGTATATTACTTTTATATATGATGCTGCTAGGAAAAGGTACAGACATATGCATGCATGCTTTTAGGAATATGGTAAGACTTACAGCAGAGACTTGTGAAGGGTTGCTAGTTTATATTTGTGTAGGTCCAATAGCATAAGTAGTTGCAGAATGGTGAAGCTGCAGCTCAAAACTGTGGTTTAAAACATGTTGGCAGAGGAATTAGTGATTAGGGTATTTTGTATGAGTCTTTTTGAAAGGTATGGTTGAATTATGTCACATTATTTTAGGTGTCTATTTGAAATGAGAAGTGCAGCTTCTTAAGTTTTAAGATCTGCATGGGTTTGTGACTGTGGTATGTCTGTACTTGCAGATGTATTTTCATATGTGTTATGCATCTGAAGATGCTAGATTTATAAAATACAGGTATAGATCTATTTGTATGTTTCTTTTATATATGATGATACTAGGAAAAGGTACAGAGGTATGCATACATGCTTTTAGAAATACGGGGAGACTTTCAACAAAGATAAGTGAAGGGTTGCTTTGCTGTTAGCTATGCTCAATACCTGATAGTAGTAGAATAGTGTTGCAGCAGTAGTAGAAAAGTGATGTTTAAGATATGTTGGGAGAGGAATTATTGATCATGGTACTTTATAAGAGTCTGTGTAAAAGTTCACTTGAAATATGCCGCATACATCTAGGTGTATGTTTGAAATGTTAAGTGTACTCTGTCAAGTTTTAAGGCCTTTATGGTCTTGTGAGTGTGGTTATGTTTCTACTTGCACAAGTATTCTGATATGTGTTATGCTTTTGCCAATAGGTACAGATAGAAGCATGCATGCTTTTAGGAATATGGTTAGAGTTATGGAAGAGACATGTGATAGGTTGCTGCTTTATGTTTGGCTAGGCCCAATATTCGTAGAATGGTTGAGCTGCAGAACAAAAGTGAGTTTTAAGACATGTTGGCAGAGGGATTACTGATTAGGCTACTTTCTATGAGCCTGGGGAAAGGTACACTTGAAATATACCGCAGAAATGTAGGTGTGTCTTTCAAATGGAAAGTGCAGTTTATTTGTTTATTTCTTTTATATATGATGATGATTTCAAAAGGTAGGCACATATGCATGCATGCTTTCAGGAATATGGTGAGATTTATAACAGACTCATGTGTAGGTTTGATGCTTTATATTTGGGTACGCCCAACACCCTTAGTTACAGAATGGTGAAGCTGCAGTAATAAAGTGTACACCATGTCATAAACCTCACTTTTGTGCTGTAATTATACTATTCTGCTACTACTCAGGATGTTGGGGGTAGTCAATATAAAGCAGCAATCCATCATATGTCTCACCTGTAAGTCTGCAATCATATAGCCACTACTGATGCACTCATCCATGCACTGAGGCACTATGTATGCAGTCCATCAATCAGCCAGCCACTACCCTTGCACTTGTGCAATCACTCATGCTGTACGCATACAGTTCTTCAATAATCCAGGCACTATCCATATAGTTATAAAATCACAAAGGCACTACCTATGCACTCCTCCAATCTCCCAGGCTCTACCTCTGCACTCATGGAATCACCCAAGCACTACCTCTGCACTCATGCAATCACCCAGACACTATCTACTCACTCATGCAATAATCCAGGCACTACCCATGCACTCATCTAATCACGCAAACACTGCTCATGTAGTCATGCAATCACTCAGGCACTACCCATGCACTTTTCCAATCACCCAGGCACTACCCCTGCACTCACACAATCACCCAGGTATTATCCATGTACTTCTTCAATCACTCAGGTAGTACCCATCCACTTCTTCAATCACCCAGGCACTACCCTTGCATTTGTGCAATCACTCATGCTGTATGCATGCAGTCCTTCAATAACCCAGGCACTATCTATGCAGTTATAAAATCACCCAGGCACTGCCTATGCACTCGTCCAATGTCCCAGGCTCTACCCCTGCACTCTTGCAATCACCCATGCACTACCTATGCAGTCATGCAATAACCCAGGCACTATCCATGCAGTTATAAAATCACCCAGGCACTACCTATGCACACCTCCAATCACCCAGGCACAACCCCTGCACTCATGCAATCACCCATGCACTACCTATGCAGTCATGCAATAACCCAGGCAGTACACTTGCACTCCTCTAATCACCCAGGCAGTACCCATGCACTCCTTCCACCAACCCAGTCAGTACCCATGCACTTACAAAATCACCCAGGCCCTACCTATGCAGTCCTCCAATCACCCAGGTACTATCCCTGCACTCATGCAATCACCCAGGCATTAGCCATGGACTTCTTCAATCACTCAGGCAGTACTCATGCACTTATAAAATCATCCAGGCTCTACCTATGCACTCCTCTAATCACTCAGGCACTACCCCTGCACTCATGCAATCACCCAGGCATTACTCATGCACTTCTCCGATCACCCATGCAGTACCCATACATTTATAAAATCACCCAGATACTACCTATGCACTCATGGAATCACACAAGCACTACCTCTGCACTCATGCAGTCACCCAGACACTATCTATTCACTCATGCAATAATCCAGGCACTACCCATGCACTCCTCTAATCACGCAAACACTACTCATGCAGTCATGCAATCACTCAGGCACTACCCATGCACTTTTCCAATCACCCAGGCACTACCCCTGCACTCACACAATCACCCAGGTATTATCCATGTACTTCTTCAATCACTCAGGTAGTACCCATCCACTTCTTCAATCACCCAGGCCCTACCCATGCGTTTGTGCAATCACTCATGCTGCATGCATGCAGTCCTTCAATAACTCCCAGGCACTATCCATGCAGTTATAAAATCACCCAGGCACCACTTATGCACTCGTCCAATGTCCCAGGCTCTACCCCTGCACTCATGCAATCACCCATGCACTACCTATACAGTCATGCAATAACCCAGGCACTATCCATGCAGTTATAAAATCACCCAGGCACTACCTATGCACTCCTCTAATCACCCAGGCACTACCCCTGCACTCATGCAATCACCCAGACACTATCTATTCACTCATGCAATAATCCAGGCACTACGCATGCACTCCTCTAATCACCCAAACACTACTCATGCAGTCATGCAATCACTCAGGCACTACCCATGCACTTTTCCAATCACCCCTGCACTCACACTATCACCCAGGTATTATCCATGTACTTCTTCAATCACTCAGGTAGTACCCATCCACTTCTTCAATCACCCAGACATTACCCCTGCACTAATTCAGTCACCCAGGCATTCGCCAAACACTCATTCAATCATCTGTGGAAAGGTATGCTTGAAATACACCATATGATTTTAGGTCTCTACTTGAAATGAGAAGTGCTTGAAATACACCATATGATTTTAGGTCTCTACTTGAAATGAAAAGTGCAGCTTCTTAAGTTTTAAGGTGTGCATCATCTTGTGACTGAGGTATGTTTGTACTTGCAGATGTATTTTCATATGTGTTATGTATCTAAAGATGCTAGATGTATAAAATACAGCTATATATCTATGTGTATGTTTATTTTATATATGATGCCACTAGGGAAAGGTACAGACTCATGCATCCATGCTTTTTGAAATATGGGGAGACTTACAACAGAGATATGTGAAGGGTTGTTGCTTTGTATTTTGGTAGGCTGTACATCTGAGTACATCTGAGTAGTAGTAGAATGGTAAAGCAGCAGGAGCAGTAAAGTGATGTTTAAGATATGTTGGGTGAGGAATTACTGATTATGGTGCTTTAAAAGAGTCTATGTCAAACTTTACTTGAAGTATGCCACATAAATCTAGGTGTCTGTTTGAAATGTTAAGTGTAGTCTGTCAAGTTTTAAGGTCTGCATGGTCGTGTGATTGATGTATTTTCTAGTTGCATATGTATTCTCATATGTGTTATGCATCTGAAGATGCTACATGTATATAAGAGAGATATATATCTATTTGTATGTTTCTATTGTATATGGCAGTACTAGTAAAAGGTACAGACTCATGCATACATGCTTTCAGGAATATAGTGAGATTTATAACAGAGCTATGTGTAGGTTTGATGCTTTATATTTGGGTAGGCCCAATACCCTGAGCAGTTAGAGAATGGTGAAGCTGTACTAGAAAAGTGTACACCATGTCATAAACCTCACTTTTGTGATGCAATTTCACTATTCTTCTACTACTCAGGATGTTGGGTGTAGTCAAATATAAAACAGCAACCTCAACACATGTCTCAGCTGTAAGTCTGGAATGACCCAGGCACTACCCATGCACTCCTCCATGCACTAAGCCACTATATATACAGTCCTTCAATCAGTCAGGCACTACCCCTGCACTTATGCAATCACTCAGGCACTACCTATGCACTCTTTCAATAATGCAGGCACTACCCCTATACTCATGCAATCACCCATGTACTATCTTTGCACTCCTCCAATCACCCAGGCGCTACCTGTGCACTTATAAAATCACCCAGGCAGTACCTATGCACTTCTCTAATCACCCAGGCACTATCTCTGCACTCCTCCAATCACCCAAGCAGTACAGATGCACTGATGCAATCACTGAGGCACTACTGATGCACTCATATATGTACTCAACCACTTCCCTTGCACTCATGCAATCACCCAAGCACTACCCATGCAGTTCTCCAATCATCCAGGCACAACCCTTGCACTCATGCAATCACCCAGGTACTACCTATGCATTGTTCCAATCAGTCAGGCGCTACCCATGCATTCCTCCATGTACAAAGGCACCACCTGTGCATTCCTGCAATCACGCAGGCATTACCCTTGCACTCATGCAATCACCCAGGCATTACCTAAGCACTTCTTCAATCACTCAGACAGTAGCCATGCGCTCCTCCAATCACTCAAGCACTAGCCATGCACTCATGCAATCACTCAGGCATTACCTATGCACATCTTCAATCACTCAGGTAGTACTCATGCAGTCCTCTAATTTCATAGGCACGACCCCTGCACTCATGTAATCATTCAGGCACTATCCATGCAGTTATCCATGCTCTCAGTCATGACTTGTGCACTCATTCCATTTACCGATGCACTCATCAAATCACTCAGGCAGTACTTATGCACTCATGTAATCAGCCAGTTACTCTCCATCCTCGTCTCCAATTACCCAGCCACTATCCTTGCACTCATACAAACACCTAGACACTACTGTTGCATTCATGTAGGCACTACTTATACACTCATCTATGCATTCAGGGAGTATTTATGCACTTATCCATTCCCACAATCTCTACGTCTGCACTTATGCTACCAGTCAATCAGTATCCAATCTCTCCTCCAATTATACAGACATTACCCTTGTACTCAAACAATCACCCAGGCACTACCCATGGAGTCATGCAATCACTGAGACACACCCCTCATATATCTTAGCTGTAAGTCTTAACATATTGCGGAAAGCATTTTTACATATTTCTGCACCTTTTGGCAGCAAAATCATATATTAAAGTAATATACAAATAGATGTATACTTGTGTTTTATATGTGTACCATCTTCAGATGCATAATATGTATCAGAATACATGTGCAAGTAGAGATATACCTTAGTTACAACACCATGCAGACCTTAAAAGCAGCGTTATAACTGATTCTTCTCTTAATATGCCTTAAACCTCACTTTTGTGCTGCTGCTTCATCGTTCTATGAGCACATAGGGTGTTGGGCCTAGTCAAATATATAACAGCAATCTTTCTTTTAAAAAAATTTTTTTTATTTGTTTTTAAGCCAAAAGTAAGACAAGCATTATGTAAATTACATTAGAAGTGCAAACAAAACATAAATCGCCATTCTAAGCTTAAATCGTAGTCAAGAAAATAAAAATAAAAATAAAAGACAACAATTAAATCCGATATGGAAGAAAAATAATCATAACCAAAATTTTGGAAGAAACAATAAAGTCCCCCCAAAAAAGAAAGTGAAAGTAAGAAAAAGAAGCGAAAAAAATTTAGAAAAGAGGAAAGAGCATTTATCCTAGAACCATGAGAAAGAGTATCGTGAATGAGCAGCGCCTTACTCCCATAAGAGATCGGTCCAGATCCGATTAAATTTGAGCCAAGAACACGGCCCTCTAGCTTCAGCCAAAGTGAGTTCCATCTCATAAACCTGTCTAAGTAATACCCATAACTCATTAACGCTAGGGCTGACATTATCTATCCAGACTCTAGCAATGCATAAACGGTAGCCCTGGGCGGAGCTGGCGTAGTGCCTCTACGCGTAGCTCCACGGAGTTTGGAAAAATCTCGGTGGAGCTACACGTAGCTCCGCTCCACTCCCTCCCCGCTCCCTCCCTGCTCTCAAATGCTTTAAAAAGGTATAAAGAAGGCACTTACCTGTTTTTCTGCTGCCTCCCGTACCTCGCCGCTCTCCTTCCTGCTCCTCTCGCGTCCTAGAGGTCCTTCTTAAAAAAAAAAAGCACTACGTTGTAAGGCTTGCGCGTGCGCATGCGCACTCGCAAGACGTACAACGTAGTGTTTTTTTTTTTAAGAAGGACGTCGAGGACACGAGATGAGCAGGAAGGAGAGCTGCGAGGCACGGGAGGCTGCAGACATGCAGGTAAGTGCCTTATTTATACCCTTTTAAAGCATTTGGGAGGGGGGAGGGAGCGGCTAACTCCGCCACTGAGGCGCAGTTTTGCCTACCTCCGCGTTCTCCACGGAGCACAGAGTAGGCAAATCTCCGCAAACTCCTCTGGCGGAGCGGAGTTACCCGCCCAGGGTTAAAAAACGGGCACTTGCTATAATAATAGTTGCCAACAGACTCATGTCGCCAGCCACCTCGCTTCTAATCCCTAGAAATAATTATTTCTCAGTGAGCTGAAAATCTGAGCCGAGATGCGAACTGAGGATCCTAATGACCCCACTCCAAAACCTATCAAGTTTTGGACAGTCGACGAACATATGCCTGAGATCTGCGGCATATAGATGGCATTTCGGACAAAATGATTTTTCGGAACATCGGGAGGCCCACTTAGATATAATCTCAGGTGTATAGTACAACATATATACTGTCCGATGCTGTTGCAACTTTAAGTTAACCGATGTTACCCCTTGGTCTAACACATCCATTGACTCCTGTATGTCCTCTACCGTTATTTCAGCCCGTAGGACCCGACTTAGAGGGTCATTACGATGGCGGGCGGAAAAAAATCCAACCGCCATGGTAGCGGAAAATTACCGTCCGCAGGTACCGCGGAAACACCGCCACCAAAATATCCCAACCGCGGCGGTAGGAGGCATCGAAAAAACGCCCATTGATGGCAGAGATGGGGAAAATCCAACCGCGACGGTCGGTTTCACAGCGTAAACACACAAAACCGCCGCCAGGCACGCGGAGTGACTGCCAATGATATTATGATATCCCCAATGTCACAGCGGTATGTTCCACTGTATCCGACCGCTGCGGTCGTTAACAGTAATGAATGTGAGATACGGCGGAAGGCCTGCAGCATAGCCATCACTGCGGATTCTCCGTCAACAAAATGGCGGCCAAGGAAAGAAACACACAATAAGGCCACCAAATGCACGCAGGCAACTAGCCCTGCCCCCAAAATAACCTGAAACATCCCAATGACACACCCCCATGGCAAATTCAAATATACAAATCACAGGACAACCCACACAGCACACCGACAGCATTACACCATCTTGACACACCCACATAGCTGAGCATAAAACCATCCCCGACCATAATCCTTGGCAAAACGACTCAACAGAAGGAAACAACACCAGAGCACTAAGGAGAGCCAAACCTGCACACATCACACCACCACCACAACACACACACACACCACCTACACCACCCACACCACCCTCACAACTGCACCCCAAAACATCAGCACAGCACACACCATGGCACAACAGAAAATGCCAAAATTCACAGACACTGAGTTGACAGTAATGGTAGATGAGATAATTAGAGTAGAACCACAACTCTTTGGTAGCATGGTCCAACAGACACCATTAGCCACAAGAACAAACATGTGGGTAAGGATAGTGGACAAGGTCAATGCAGTAGGGAACGTGCCCCGCAACAAGCAGGAAATCCAGAGGCGGTGGCATGACATGAAGAGTGTTGTCAAGAAGAAGAGGGCCAAGAACCGTGAGCTGGCTGATGCGACTGGTGGAGGCCCTCCCATTCCACCAAAACCCTTCTCTGCGTGGGAGGAGAAGGTGCTTGCCATACTGCATCCAGAGAGTCTTGAAGGAATACCTGGGGGAGTGGAGACTGGTAAGTACCAACTAATGTATACCATGAAACTGCCATGTACTGTCTTGCACAACTACAAAGCTACAGCTCTGAGGCACAAGTACATTCATCTGCACACCAATACCAAACACAGGTCTCACTGATTTAACATTCACCCCATCTGAATCATCACAAAGGTACACAACATCAACTGTGTTCTATGTGTCCAGGCAAGCAGCACTACAACTCCCACCAGCCACCCCTGTCCCACCTCTCAGAAGGAGGAGCACTCCCCCCACCCAGAAGCATGTGTCAGCCATTGTGTGCTTCACCCTCACCTAACAGGTAGGTAGCCATCTTTGCAGGGAGGTGTGTTTGGAATAGGGAGGCCTGCACTACAACTCCCACCAGGCACACCCTGCCCCATCCCTCAGCAGGATGGAGCACTCCCTCCCACCCAGAAGCATGTGGTAGACATTGTTTCACTATAAACAAACTGACAGGTAGGTATCCATCTTCCCAGGGAGGGCTGTTTGCGGGTGGGAGGCCTACACCACAACTCCCACCAGCCACCCCTGTCCCACCTCTCAGAAGGAGGAGCACTGCCCCCCACCCAGAAGCATGTCTCAGCCATTGTGTGCTTCACCCTCACCTAACATGTAGGTAGCCATCTTTCCAGGGAGGTGTGTTTGGAATAGGGAGGCCTGCACTACAACTCACACCAGGCCCCCTTGTCCCACAGCTGAGCAGGATGGACTACTCCCCCCACCCAGAACCATGTGGCACCCATTGTGTGCTACACCCTGACCTAACAGGTAGGTAGCCATCTTTCCAGGGAGGTGTGTTTGGAATAGGGAGGGCTGCACTACAACTCCCACCAGGCACACCCTGCCCCATCCCTCAGCAGGATGGAGCACTCCCTCCCACCCAGAAGCATGTGGTAGACATTGTATCACTACAAACAAACTGACAGGTAGGTAGCCATCTTCCCAGGGAGGGCTGTTTGGGGGTGGGAGGCCTGCACCACAACTCCCATCAGCCACCCCTGTACCACCTCTCAGAAGGAGGAGCACTGCCCCCCACCCAGAAGCATGTCTCAGCCATTGTGTGCTTCACCCTCACCTAACATGTAGGTAGCCATCTTTCCAGGGAGGTGTGTTTGGAATAGGGAGGCCTGCACTACAACTCCCACCAGGCCCCCTTGTCCCACAGCTGAGCAGGATGGACTACTCCCTCCACCCAGAATCATGTGGCAGCCATTGTGTGCTACACCCTCACCTAACAGGTAGGTAGCGATCTTTCCAGGGAGGTGTGTTTGGAATAGGGAGGCCTGCACTACAACTCCCACCAGGCCCCCTTATCCTACAGCTGAGCAGGATGGACTACTCCCCCCACCCAGAACCATGTGGCAGCCATTGTGTGCTTCACCCTCACCTAACAGGTAGGTAGCCATCTTTCCAGAGAGGTGTGTTTGGAATAGGGAGGCCTGCACTACAACTCCCACCAGCCCCCCTTGTCCCACAGCTGAGCAGGATGGACCACGCCCCCTACCCAGAACCATGTGGCAGCCTTTGTGTGCTTCACCCTTACCTAACAGGTAGGTAGCCATCTTTCCAGGGAGGTGTGTTTGGAATAGGGAGGCCTGCACTACAACTCCCACCAGGCACACCCTGCCCCATCCCTCAGCAGGATGGAGCACTCCCTCCCACCCAGAAGCATGCGGTAGACATTGTATCACTACAAACAAACTGACAGGTAGGTATCCATCTTCCCAGGGAGGGCTGTTTGGGGGTGGGAGGCCTGCACCAAAACTCTCTCCAGCCACCACTGTCCCACCTCTCAGAAGGAGGAGCACTGCCCCCACCCTGAAGCGTGTCTCAGCCATTGTGTGCTTCACCCTCACCTAACATGTAGGTAGCCATCTTTCCAGGGAGGTGTGTTTGGAATAGGGAGGCCGCACTACAACTCCCACCAGGCCCCCTTGTCCCACAGCTGAGCAGGATAGACTACTCCCCCCACCCAGAACCATGTGGCACCCATTGTGTGCTACACCTTCACCTAACAGGTAGGTAGCCATCTTTCCAGGGAGGTGTGTTTGGAATAGGGAGGCCTGCACTACATCTCCCACCAGGCACACCCTGCCCCATCCCTCAGCAGGGTGGAGCACTCCCTCCCACCCAGAAGCATGTGGTAGACATTGTATCACTGCAAACAAACTGACAGATAGGTATCCATCTTCCCAGGGAGGGCTGTTTGGGGGTGGGAGGCCTGCACCACAACTCCCACCAGCCACCCCTGTCCCACCTCTCAGAAGGAGGAGCACTGCCCCCTACCCAGAAGCATGTCTCAGCCATTGTGTGCTTCACCCTCACCTAACATGTAGGTAGCTATCTTTCCAGGGAGGTGTGTTTGGAATAGGGAGGCCTGCACTACAACTCCCACCAGGCCCCCTTGTCCCACAGCTGAGCAGGATGGACTACTCCCCCCACCCAGAACCATGTGGCACCCATTGTGTGCTACACCCTCACCTAACAGGTAGGTGGCCATCTTTCCAGGGAGGTGTGTTTGGAATAGGGAGACCTGCACTACAACTCCCACCAGGCCCCCTTGTCCCACAGCTGAGCAGGATGGACTACTCCCCCCACCCAGAACCATGTGGCAGCCATTGTGTGCTTCACCCTCACCTAACAGGTAGGTAGCCATCTTTCCAGGGAGGTGTGTTTGGAATAGGGAGGCCTGCACTACAACTCCCACCAGGCCCCCTTGTCCCACAGCTGAGCAGGATGGACTACTCCCCCCACCCAGAACCATGTGGCAGCCATTGTGTGCTTCACCCTCACCTAACAGGTAGGTAGCCATCTTCCAAGGGAGATGTGTTTGGAATAGGGAGGCCTGCACTACAACTCCCACCAGGCACACCCTGCCCCATCCCTCAGCAGGATGGAGCACTCCCTCCCACCCAGAAGCATGTGGTAGACATTGTATCACTACAAACAAACTGACAGGTAGGTATCCATCTTCCCAGGGAGGGCTGTTTGGGAGGTAGAGGCCTGCACTACAACTCCCACCAGCCACCCCTGTCACACCTCTCAGAAGGAGGAGCACTCCCCCCACCCAGAAGCATGTGTCAGAAAGTCCACCTAAAAATGACAACTGGACAGGTAAGCAGACAGTGCATGCACCCCACCATTCCTCAACAAAAGCATTGAGCTAATGACAACACAAGGCCTCACATCACAACAAAATACACCCCAATAAAATAGCAATTGATAGTATGCAGACAGCTAAGCGTATGTAACTATGACATAAACAGAACTGTGACTCAACCAAACCCATGTGTAAGCAAATCAGGGACCATATATGCACTGCACCGAATGCTATCTGTAAATTCCATGGGTGCTGAGCATGAAGGACCATAGTAACAATAAACAGGCATGGTCTGTTGAACAATGAAATCCAAGCACAGAACATTACAAAGGTATGCATGAGATAACAATGGTACAATGGCTAGTACATGTGCATATGTAACATCTGCCAGGAAGAGTAATCAGCAAAGATGCATCACATCAAGTTGTATAGCAGCCAGTTGTCAGATGACAACCTTTCAGTTTAATACTTAGAGCTTCACGTGGGGCATGGTATCCAATGACTTGTCACACCATGGAAAAAGATGTATGTACCTCCACATCATGTCATGACGCACATCACTGTGCAGACATACAATTTATGAAATACGTAACTGTGTGTTGCATAACATGTAAATAAGAGACATCAAACACAGCAAGCCTGATGGGTGTAAGTCAATGACTATGTACCCTCTGTTCCACAGGTGACCAACAACTGACTGCAGAAGACGACAACCTCAACCTGCAGAGCCAGTCTCCTCCCCCGGAACATGGACACTCTGATGCGGAGTCCCTGGATTCTTTGGATGAGGAGCTCCAAGCCGGCCCATCTGGTATGCCAGGGCACAACCGGTCACATGACCCCACTGCCCCCCCACCCTCAGCAACAACATCAACGCTGACCTCTGCTGGAACGACCTGTGCCGCCACCACCACCACCACCACCACTACCACTGCTGCCTGCAGCACTCGCCCTGCCCCAGAGGATGCCCAGCCCACACCAACAACTGCAGAGGGCAGGGAGAGTAGGGGTGTGCCTAGAGTGGTGAGGCAACAGGTCAGTGATAGCAGGGCAGGTGGGAGGACAAGTGGGACTCCAACACCACAGGACACTGTGACCGAAGCCCTGGCTAACATCACCAGAGTTGTTGGTGCCTATGAACACACACAGGCACAAATGGGCCAGGTCCACGAAGATGCCCTGGAGCGCCAACGTCTGCTGAGGTCCATGGACAACCGTATGGGACAAATCGTGGACCTCATGGGCCAGTTAGTGGCGGTACAGAGGGACAGGCCAGTGCCACATACCACACCTCCACCTCCCCCCGTTGCCACGCAGGATGACAGTTCATCATCCACCCCTGCGGGCACGGGGAGGGGTGACTCCTCAGAATCCACTGGCCCAGCAGACGATGCCCCCCCTGCCAAAAGAAGAAGGGGCCGTCCAAAGAAAAACTTGGGACTCACCCGTGGCAAAGCACCTGCCAAACGCCAGTCAAAGAGCCAGCCATGATGGCAACACTCTTCACCCTGCCATTGACTTTGTACACTTTCCTTACCCACACTGCCATGGTAATGGCATCCGTCTGTTGGACTGTGTCACCACATCAATGTGGTGCCTTCTCGATTGTCTCATCTACCATCACTGCCAACTCATTGATTCACCATTCACACTTATGTTAATATCCACTTCCCTCTCACATATACCCATTGAAAATAAACAACAATAACGCACCAATGTAGTTGTGTCTGCTCCATGTTTATCACAGTATGTGCAATGTTTACCATGGTTACAATGTCACAGGAGCATGGATTCTCTGTAGGCAAGGAGAGGCAGAAGGGACCTAGCAAAACACAACAGAACCAAAGTCACTAGTCAGGTGGTGGCATCACAGCCATCACACAACACATGTCAGCAACGTACTCCAATATGCACACATTACAATGTGCAACAGTACCAACATAGACATCCTGTAGCTGTGCCAAACTACCCTGTACCCAACACATAGGCAGCCAGCACTGAGTCAACAACAGGATGCAGTCACAAAATCACATAGACCTTTACGCAACTACATCAACAGACAATGGAACAGTTGTACATTGTCACTCACCTTCAAGTGAAGTAGCGGTTGATGAGCTGCGGATGCTGGTCGACACCTTCCTCCTCTCCACTATCCTCGTCACTGGACATTTGTGGAATCGCAGGTGGGGGCCTCGGCTGGTCATCATCCTCCAGGATCAGGGGGATTTCTTTCCGTAAGGCCAGGTTGTGCAGCATGCAGCATGCTACCACTATCTGACACACCTTTTTGGGTGAGTACATGAGTGCCCCTCTGGTCCTGTCCAGTCAGCAAAATCTCAATTTTAGGAGAACAAAGGTTCGCTCCACCACCCGACGTGTTCGCCCAGGGGCATTGTTGTAGCGGACTTCAGACGGTGTCCTAGGATTGCGTAGTGGGCTCAGCAACCAAGGTCTGTTGGGATATGCAGAGTCACCTAGGTGTGAAAAAGACATACAGATTAAGTGATACAACTGTGGCAGAGGACAGCATGGCACACACAGCACACAACTTGACTCTGCCCACTCACCCACAATCCATGCCCGCTCCGGAAGTAGATTGGCCATCAGCTGGGGCACAATGCTGTTGCGCATGATGTAGGAATCATGTGCAGAGCCGGGAAACTTGGCACAGACATGCGATATGATCATATCGGCCTGGCCCACCACCTGCACATTGATGGAATGTGAATGTTTACGATTCCTATATATGTGTTCCCGTGCCTGTGGCGGAACCAGGCCAACATGTGTGCAGTCAATAGCACCTACAACATTAGGGATGTGAGGAAGGGCATAAAAATCTGCCTTCACAGCCGCCAAAGCCGCCCTCCCTGGAAAACTTATGTATCGGTCTTTGTATTGCATCTTGGCCGACAGGAAATCCCATAGCACCATGCTGAAGGTGGGCTGAGACATCCCCCCTGCAATGCCCACCGTCTCCTGGAATGACCCACTAGCCAGGAAATGCAGTGCCGCCATCACCTTCGATTCAGTTGTTAATGCTGTTGGGTATGTCCTGCCAGCCCGCAGGTGTGGCTCCAACATGGCACACAGGTCTTGGATGTTTGTGCGGTCCAGACGGAATCTGCGTATTACGTCATCATCCTCAATGTTAGCCAGCAGGGTGTCTGGACGATACACATTAGGTCGCCTCCTAGGTGAGATGAAAGGGGACACGTCATTGCAACAGAACATGAGATGTGCACAAATCCGTAGCTTTTGATTAACACAGCGCAAACATTGACTGGCATCACAATGCAGCATACAGTGCAAGTCAAATGTTGTGACACCTTGAGAAAACATTGTTGTACACTTGTTCAGTACTCGCACAGTGAGAACAACCAACATGGAAACTGTCTCTGTGAATGCTAATAGTCACATTTCAAACTCTTGTGTAAACAGCCCTGACAGTATATGATACAGGACATGTGTGAAACAGAAACACTGCTGGCTTCCAAGTGGCTGCTGTACCTGCTACACATTCTTGTGCAATCATGACAGGGGACACATTAACGACACAATTTGTCTAGTTCTGAAGGACTCATTATGGAATTTGAGCCACTTCAAATCCACACAAGTTTAGAGACTATCACATACATATTCACAAGCCTGTGCTAATATCCACTGTCATCAGTAGACATGCCATACATGCTGGTAATCACAATTCAAAGTCAGTCAATGACTAATAATGAAAAGCATTTGCAGATTCTGTGTCGCCGTGGATCAAGACACAATGACACCACTGCACAATATCATCAACAAGCAGACAGATTGTCAATGTGGCACACAAAAAGTGGATAAGGTACGTGATCCAAAAGGACTGCAGACAAACGTTAATCTGCACTTAAGTTGCACTATGACATGCAGTATGAAGGTAGCACTGCCCAAACACACAACTGAAGTACAACAGTTGCCATGGAGCTAATCATCCAGCTGCTTGGAGACACAACAGTGCCACAAAAACAACCTACAACACCACCAGGACAAACCCACACCAGTATACCTACAAGTCAGCGCATGAATACACTGAGTACATAACAAAAACACAACAGCCTCATACACATAACACCAGCGGATGTCATTGCACAACACAGGTACTAAAGGACAAACATCAAAAGCATCCTGAGCCACATTCCCCACAGGCTGTCAGGACCAACACAGCGGACTATCAACATCCCTCCGCAGACAAAGTTGCTGGCTGTGCATCACTTGTTGGCCTCTGGTACCTTCAAAACAACAAAAGTTAGAGTTGGATGAGTGTCACAGCCAGCCCTATCAAGGTATATCTCACCTGTCTTGGATGCCATCATTAGCTTGATTCAACAGCACCTTCAGTTCTCCCACACTGCGCAGGAACAGCTTGTGCCCCAGAAAGGCTACTACACCATAGCAGGCTTATCCACTCGTGTTGGTTTAAAATCACTGCACACGTGTCCTACTTGTGCACCCTGCCAACACTGCACACAATTACTGCAAATGAAAGCACACGCATAACATCAATGTGCAGCCAATTGCGGCACACCGTCTACTGTTCACAGATGCCATATCAAAGTTACCAGTCAGTGAGCACCATCATCACTTTTGGCTACAGTCCATCATCCAAGCCAACAATCTTTATGTGAACAAGGTCAATGCACCTGTCCTTGGTGAGTACCAACGTAACACACCACACACATCAAATCCACTATCAACATACTCACAACTGTGGAAATATACATGTAACAAAATCACATATGACAGGCCGAACAACATGAGCACATACCAGACACAATGACACAAGTAATGGTGATAACATTTGGCAGATATGGAGACAAAACATACCCAAAGGCATAGATACAAGTGAAAAATAATAAGGATGTACAGAATGCCAAGTGTGCCGGTGATGTAATTAACATCCTTGGGTATGTAGAGCACACACATGTCCATGTGAACATATACTGTTGGATTTGCTACTGTGAACATTAACATTACATGAAGGCTGTAATAGGTGTTACCAAACAGACAACAGTGTGACATATGTGGTGAGTAATGAAAATAATGCTGAAATGTTTGTAAAATCATGTAATGTATTGTGACATATTGTGTGAGATATGAATATGTGTGTAAATATTGGGATCAGATATGAAATTGGGGGTAAGTTTTTGGTGTCAGATATGAATTCGGGGCTAAAATGTGGTGACATATGAAATTGGGGATACATTTGGGGGTCAGATATGAAATCGGGGCTAAAATGTGGTGACATATGAAATTGGGGATAAATTTGGGGGTCAGATATGAAATCGGGGCTAAAATGTGGTGACATATATGAAATTGGGGATAAATTTGGGGGTCAGATATGAAATCAGGGCTAAAATGTGGTGACATATATGAAATTGGGGCTAAATTTTGTTGACAGATATGAAAATGTGTGTAAATCTGGGCTCAGATATGAAATTGTGTAGAAGTAATGTGCCCCATTAGTTCTTTCAGTGTGGCATTTGGTGTTAGTTATGAAGTTAAGGCTGTCATTACTAACTATAGTCTAGAAAAACAAGTTCATGCTGTTCCTTTGATGAGAGAGTTAAACAAAGGGAATACTTGCCAACCTGACCAGAATAGTTCAAAGTTGGGAATCCATTGTATTGGATTATATTGCCCTCACACACCCGGCAGGGTGTCATGCTTCATCATCGGGCTGCTCCTCGTCGGGTCGGCGGTGGAATACCCGAAGGGCTCCCTATAGTAGGGGCACTTTAACGGAGATCTTTTTCCAACAGCCGTTTAGGTGATGTGGGGGTGAGGGGTCTAGTATGTGTAGATGAATGTGTATTAATGGTGAATCTAAAATAGGGTTGGGAGTACCAGCAACGATAACTTTAATCAAGGGGTCTCCTACCCTAAGTAAAAACAAAGAATATAAGGCGCTAGGCTGAGGGTTATGTCTCAAGTTATGGTGCTCTTATAGGTGAAAGGTCAACATGTTTCTCGCCAAATGAATAATCTACGGGCGATTCGTCAGGACCAAAAAACAGGTTTGTACTAAAAATATTTACTATCTACAACTTAAAACTCAAAGGTTGTTGTGGCTGCACACTCACATCAACCATACGACTCACTAGTCAGATACCTGGTAGTACTGGAACTACCTGCAGAGAGAGAGAGAATAGATCACATAGATGAATACGTTACAGTTGTATATATGTGTAATCTCTCATATTCCCTGTGAAAACCGACTCTCAGAGTATTGTGGTGAGCATAGAAACATAAAAACAAGGTGCCACATGGTGAGTGCACAAGGTGATCTAAAGTGAACTTCAACCTAGGTGGCACACAGCAGCATAGCGCAGAGAGTAAATGTACTCACCCCAAGTTGTGGACTAACCAGGCATCACAGTACCGGGTAGGTTTGAACACAAGGAATTCCTCATGTACTGGGGTAAGATATAAAGGAAAAACATAGAGGAAAAAACCATGGGATGATAGCTTAAATCAGCAATTGGGTACAGCAACCAGCTCATCACTCACAGCAGGAGCGATCAAAAACGAAAGTAACACTTTTTGCCATACAATAGTAGGTCAAAAGATCCACAAGCATTCATCACATACTAATTAGTTGCATGCTGAGGCGTTAAATGTAGCCAGGCAAGCAATTCCTCACCAGACGTTCAAGGAGCGAGTATGCATGATAAAAAGAAAAAGAAAATAAAAGTGCTGAAACAGTATCTCAAACTCCATATACCTCGATATGCGATTCGAACCAAGTGGTGAGGGAACGGGTATGTCATTGGTGGCACTAACATCGCACACCTAATCAATCGAAAACTCAAACCACCAGGGTAACGTCGTACTCCCCAATCGCACTTAGTGGCAAGTCCTCGGCAATTAAGCATAACATTCGAGCAATGAGTTTGCTAAACGTAAGAAGATTGGCGTGCCAGTGAAGTGGCTCAATACTAGAAACATACAAGTCACACAGAATGGTGAGGGGACGGGTATGCCATACGGGTATGCCATCCATGGCACAAACATCACACACTTAACAAATCATAATAATAAGTCCCCATTCGTATTTAATGGCGAACAGCTAGCGATTACATAGTGTCCAAAAACCTGCCAAATTCAACAAACTACCGGTACTCACTGGTGTGCAAGTAGCACGTCGTCAGTTGACCTACCCTCTACTACCGGGACCGGGTGGAAAAACAAACGCCGGTAACGTATTTCAGCTCTCCTGTGAGCAGGCACTTCCGGGAGGCGGGGTGCAAGTGGTAGGACAGCTAGTGCGTGTTCAACTATTTTGACGTCCGCCATGTTGGGAGAGGGAAGCCCTTCTGTGAGGCATAGAATTGGTGGCCATATTGGAACATTGTTTGTAAGCATCAATACATATTACAGAGCGTGATTCTCGAGGTTTAAACAATTCGTAGTAAGTAATTTATTGCCTGTAAAAAACCTCATATTGTTCAGTAGTAGTCGAGGTATGGACTATAACAACCATATACATCATTCTGGACTGGTATTCATAAGAACCCTATCGTGGTGATGATGACATAGGGGGAATGGCAATGCATTGTGCCACTAATCACGATTGTTATTTGGATATTCTCCCTATTTTTATCAGTAATGATGTCTTAAAGTCAAAAAATATATATATATTGAGTAATCCGAGTAAACCATGTAACTAAAATGGTATGGTGTCTGGGACCTAGATATAGATACATGAGGCTACTGGAAAATCACAATGAATATAGTAGTGACTAGATGGTGTCCATGGAGTACAGGGCTCAATAAAATAAATGGATGTATTAAGTAACAGATGACACAATGGTGAATCATACCCTCAACGCACTCCAAGGTATATCATCATTTAATCCTTGGATGTGAGAGGATAATCGATGTATCCATCTTTGCTCCTTCATAAAGAGAGCATTCTTGGTGATTTTCGTGAACGCCTCTAAGATCACCCAATTTAATGAATCGGGCGTATGGCGTAGTTCAAAAAAATGGGAGCACATTTTCGTGTTGAGTTTCTGGCAGCGGATGTTGCTGCGGTGCTCAGCAATGCGTGTCTTAATGGGGCGGGTGGTCATCCCTACATATCGCAAGTTGCAGGGGCAGGTGATTAGGTAAATACAGTTGGATGTGTTACAGTTGGTATGTGCCCGCAATTCCCAGACAAAGGAGTTGGTAAAAGTGATGGTCTTGTGTATTGAGGTGAAAGTGCACGCAGTGCACGACCCACAGGGATAATGGCCCATGACCGGTGGTAGATCCCATAAAGTTCTTTGGACAACTGGTTTCACTGTCTTGGGCCTGGTGTGAATTAAAATATCCTTTAGATTTCGCGAGCGTTTAAATGCAAAACGTGGTGAATCCAGGGTCAAGGAACCAGTATTGAGTATGCCCTTACTAACTATAGCCCATTTAAATTACATCCAGTGCCATGATATTTTGTAAGTGACCACTGTTCGAAGTACAGATATGACCCATGACATTGACACAGCACAATGTGTCCATTGGTGCCTTAAACGTGCTCCAACAACACTATCACGCCCATAGTCAACAATGTCATGCTGCACCCTCACCGAAGCGACCGCCCTGGCACCAGCGGTGTGTCACCGCCATGGCCCAAGACACCATAGCGGGATTGATAGGCATATACACATGGCTAATGGCGGTTGGCATGCTCCAACACCCAGATCCCAGTCACTCATAGCAATGCATGTGCCCGGAATCGCGGTAGCTACCGCCTGGCACCAGCGGTGTGTCACCGCCATGGCCCAAGACACCATAGCGGGATTGATAGGCATATACACATGGCTAATGGCGGTTGGCATGCTCCAACACCCAGATCCCGGTCACTCATAGCAATGCATGTGCCCGGAATCGCGGTAGCTACTGCCTGGCACCAGCGGTGTCTCACCGCCATGGCCCATGCATTGACAGCCAATGGGAAGCACAATCACGGTAGCCTGATGCAATTTTGAAAATCGCAGTAGGCGTGCTCCGCCTCCGCGGGGCCGGTCATTGGATGCACTTGAAAGATGCACCACCGCGGTACCGCACGCCTGTCCCCTGCGGTGTGTCACCGCCATGGGCCATGCCCTTCCAGCTAATGGGAAGCGCAATCTCGGTAGCCTGATGCAAGTTTGAAAATCGCGGTAGGCGTGCTCCGCCACCGCGGGATCGGTCATTGGATGCACTTGAAAGATGCACCACCGCGGTACCGCACGCCTGTCCCCTGCGGTGTATCACCGCCATGGCCCATGCCCTTCCAGCCAATGGGAAGCGCAATCGCGGTAGCCTGATGCAAGTTTGAAAATCGCGGTAGGCATGCTGCGCCACCGCGGAGGCGGTCATTGGATGTATTTGAATGAGGCAGACCTGGAACATCAATTGCAGCAGCTTCGAACCACAGAAACGAGCCCTGGGGGCTATATATGTGTGTGAGAGAGCCACACATTTCCACAGCTCACTGAGCCTGCTGCCTGAGACCCCTCACCTGCTGCTGCCTCCAGGGACTGCTGCCTGAGACACCTCACCTGCTGCTGCCTCCAGGGACTGCTGCCTGAGACCCCTCACCTGCTGCTGCCTCCAGGGACTGCTGCCTGAGACCCCTCACCACCAACTGCTGCTGCTGCTGTCTCCTGCCCACAGTGATGGCGAGGACTGAGAAGATCCATGCCACTCCCTTCACCACCGAGGAGCTGGAGGTGGACAAGGTGCTCACCCAGTATCCAAGGCTATATGGTGCGCCAAATGTCGTGGTAAGTATCTCAGAGTGTGAGTGAGAGTGCAGGGGGGGCACACATGAAGTTGATCTGCTGCAGTATGTGCGTGAGAGTGTGGGGTTGGGTCATGCACTGCCTAGCATGCTGTTTCCAGGGGGAAGGTGTGTTTAGCCTATTCAACACGTTTCCCTGCCTGCACATCCAGATGTGAGGGAAATGTAATGTCTTGTCAGACATACAGTGAGGCTGCAACTTTTCAATTTAGGAGTCAGGACAGTGATTGTCAGTCTGAATGTCTGTGTGTGTCCCTGATGTCCTTCACAGGCCCATCTGTGGCCTTAGCTAGTGTTGTTGTCCAGAGGGTAGTGAGGGCATTGTTTCTGACTCAATATGTGCCTCATCTCTAGTTCTGCACTATGCTCAGGACCTCAATCCCCCAGTTGACACTCTTGTTGGTCATTCACCTATGACACTGTACATTTCAACATTATTGTGCCCAGACCCTTCCATCACCACCAACATGTGCACATACTCGCATGTGTTGGCACTGTTTGTGTTTCCAAATAGTCCCTCCATTTAAAATATCAGATGCCCCACGTTGGACCTCTGTGTGACCCCAACTGGCCTGCACATTCACCGCCCAATCTGACAGTGACACAACACTGAATGTACAGAGTGTCAAATCTGTGCCTTTCCTCTTGACTCTCCATCAATGAGCCATTACAGACATGTAGATTGCACACGGCAGGCCTTGTGATGAGGGTTTGCGTTTGTGAGGTCATGTCCCTCAATGTGACCTCCATGACACAGTGTGGCAGTTTAAGGGCAAGTGCTTTGAGGGCTGCGCAGTGTTGGGCACAGTGAGTATTCACAGTAACATTTGTAGTAATGTCCTGCATGTCTTGGTATTCCCAAAAATTTGCAGTAGCATTTTGCTCTCTGCTGGCATCCCGCATAGCTATGAGATGGGCATGTACTGTGTCCACCCTCATACCTGCATGCATTAATGTGTGTTTTCCACATGATGATGTTTGAATGTCGCAGATTTATTGTCTCTGCTAAAGTTATGGCTGAAGTTGGGATGAGTCAGTGTCATGCTCCTGCCCTGGGAAATGGTGGTAGGTTACACTGATTATTGCACCCTCTTGTCTCCCATGTCTGCAGCTCAAAGTCAACCAGCGCAAGGCCGTGTGGAGGGCCATTGCATGCAAGGTGCGTGCTCTGGGTGTCTCCATCCGACGGCGCTCCCACTGTCACAAGAGGTGGGATGACATCTGCCGGCTGAGCAGGAACGTGGCCGAGATGACACTGCGGCTGATCCCTCGGGCCGGCAGGTTGGCGCGGCACAGTATGACACCACTAATGGCACGCATTTTAGCTCTGACGCAGCCTGAACTGGATGCACGTCTGAAGGGGCATCAGCAGCAAGCTGGTGGTGAGTATTCTGTGAGTGTGACTTTGGGTGTTGTTTGGCTGCATGTGTTCCAAGCCTGGGCCAGTGCAGGGCTGTGATGTTGCTAGTGTGATGCAATGGTGTGTAAGTGGCAGTGGTGTTGGGTGCAGTTGTCATGCATTCCCCCTACATGTACCTTCCCATGTCATTGGTGTAATGGCCCTTGACTTCACATTTGAAATTGTGGCCTTCTGGTATCATCTTCATTGGGGTAGTCACGGACATCCCATGTCAGGGTCCGGCAGAGTGCATAATCTGAGTGTGCCATCATCAATGTGTGCATTGCCTGACGTCAGATTTGTGCTGGCTACACATCTAACACCAATGTGCAACTGTAGTTGTGCCCCAAGATACGACATGGTGGATGGCATGTGCTCATGGCCATTGTGGGCGTATATGTTGGAGTCTGTCTCTGTATTGGACACTTCTGCTGGCTCAAGATGTGACAGTGGCAACATGTTGTGAGTAGAATCTTTTACCCCCTCAGGGCCCTAGGTGTGCACAGAGGGATATGTGTGTCTGGTTAGACGGAGCCACCAACAGGCTAATTGGCTGTGTGTTCATCACATGGGTGAATTATGCCAAGTTTGCATTATGCCACGGTAATTTCGATGTTTGGATTGAGGTTGCACAATGTTACTGCCCATGGTGTTGTCCAACATGGATGATTGTTCATCATTAGTGATGCTTTCCTTGCAGATATTTGTAATCTTGATGCCAATGTACTGATCCTACCTCTCTCTCTCTCTCATGCAGCATCTCACATGGGCACCGAAGGACAGGGGACGGACACCAGAGGTGAGGCATCAAGCACAACTGCTGCACACCAGCATAGTGACACGGATGTCACCAGCGCATCAGAGGGGGACCGTAGTCTTCTAGAGGACTCACAGCCAGAGATGCAGACCTCTACGTCATCTAACGACGGCGGTGACGCATCTATGTTTTCAGCCACAGGAAACGGGGACTCTGCCTCCTCGTCCACCACACAGCGTTCAGTGCCCACCCTCCCTGCTACTCCCACTGTTGCTGCCCGTGTTCGCACCACAAAAAAGGGAAGAGTGTCCTTCATCCCAGGCACCGCTGCCCCTGTCCCCCCTGCTGCCATCAGTGCTGAGTCTGTGGACCTTTTGCGCCAGCTGTGTGTGGGTCAGACAGCTCTCCTCAATGCCTTCCTGAACCATGACAAAAAATTGGCACAGGTGGTGGCATACATGGAGGGCGTTCATTCCGACGTGGGTGGGCTACACCGGACTGTACAGTCTCTGTACTCTGCAGTGACAGCAGCCATTCAACTTGCCCAATCCCATAGTCCTGCTCCAGTCCCTAGGCCCACCACCCTGCCAGTGGCCACATCTGATGATACACCCCAGACATCAAGGGAAAGATACAGCACACGCAGCACATGGCAGCAGCAGCCCAAGCAGTCCAGGGCGCAGACACCATCCCCACAGAAAGGTAAACCCACACCAGAGCGCAGAGGCAAAAGTCCTTCAGGCCACACCCAGGGCAAGGATGGCAAGAAGCAGGCCTCAGGCTCACATGCCTCAGAGGCATCCCCAGCCAAGGACTCACCTGTCCCAAAAGTGTCTCGCATAGACAAGCACACAGTTGCCGTGCCCAGTGACAAACAGGTGCCTTCTAAGAGTACATGTAAGAAGAGCTCCAAGGCAAGTTCACCCACAACATCAACTCCCATCCAGAGCCCTGTGAAGCTGGGAAAGGAGGCCACTGTAGGGGGGACACCTGGTAAACAGGTGATGCAGGGGCAGGGGCATTCCGGGGCCAAGCGTCCCGCAGAATCCAGCACGTCCCCAGAGGGGGGACACAGCATCTGCACATGATCCTGCTTTTGTGATGAGTGTGCCTGTTGTATACACCCCACTTGGCATTAATCCCAGGACAGGGAAGCCATATCAAATCCCCAAGAAGCGGAAGGGCACCCCTCCAGATTCTCCCACACACACTGGGTCTCATGCAAGCATGAGTCCACCTCCACGTGCCACCACCCCACCTGGTCCTAGCAGCCCTCAGGCTTCCCAAACCACTGATGGCTCTACCACACCTGGACCTAGCAGCCCTCAGGCTTCCCAGATCACTGATGGCTCTACCCCAGCTGGGCCTCTCTCTCCCCGAGCCAGTACCCCAACTGGCCCCGACAGACAGCCACCTCCCAGTCATACTGCCAGTCAAGTCTGAGTGTTAGTCCCCCTCACACACATGTCTCTCCCACAGTGGTGCCATGGACTGCCAATTTTTGACACCCTGAGTGTGTTGCTGACCATGGCAGGGTACAGTACCACCCATTCCCAGTGCTGGATATCATGTACTCACTCTGCACTTTTTACTGGCCCTTGGCCTTGTTGTTGACTGTTGTTCTAGACTTGCCTGTGCAGCTTCTCATGTACCTCACCTGCACTGTGTCCTGGCCACTGGCCTTGTTGTTGACTGATGTTCTAGACTTGCCTGTGCAGCTTCTCATGTACCTCACCTGCACTGTGTCCTGGTCACTGGCCTTGCTGTTCACTGCAGTTTGCCCCTTGCCTGTGTAGGATCTCATGTACCTCATCTGCACTTTGGACTGGTCACTGGCCTTACTGTTCACTGCTGTTTGCCCCTTGCCTGTGGAGGATCTCATGTACCTCATCTGCACTTTGTACTGGCCACTGGCCTTGCTCTTGTCTAAATAAATTTTGCTGCATAACTGTGTAAAATGTAAATAAAAAACAATTACTCCTCTTGTCTGCCTTGTCAGTGTCCTTGCTAAATAAAGGGTTACTGTGTGGGTATGGTTTACTGTGACACATGCTCTATATGCCACTTCAACATTGCCAATGTCTTGTTTCCTCTGATCATGTTGTTTCAACTTTGGTGTCCCAGACTTGTGCATCTGTGTGTGTTGGCTTAGATGTAGGTGTGTTTGCTGTGGACTGTTTAACTTCCTGGGTGTGTTGTTGTCTGTGTGATGTTTAGATTGTTGTTGTGTGTGTTCATGGTGTGTCCCTCATCTCTGTTTGTAACTGGTATGTCTGTTGTGCACACACTGCTTGGTGTGCATGCAGTGGTGTGAGTGTATGTTGCCTTGTCCTTGGCTGGTGTGCACCCCCTGATGTTTAGCTGTTGTAGCATATTGATATCTTTGCATGTGCATGTGTTGTGTCTGATGTGGCTGTGTGCAGTGTTTGTGTTGTGTTGTCTCATGCAGTTGACAGATGCTCTGTGTGTGGTGTTCTATTTGCCTGTCAATGTGTGTGTTTTGTTGTTGTGTTTGATTCAGATGTGTGTTGCCATTGTGGTGTGCCTTACTTGTGCGTCTATCACATGAACTGAGGTCTATTGTAGCTCCCGTGCTTGTTTAGGTGCATCCTTGGTGCTTTCTCCTCTCATATTTGATGTGTCTCTTGTCATTCTTGTGCATGTGCAGGCATGTGGTACATTATGACACCATTTTGAGTTGATGGGTGGTGTGGTATGTCTGTCTGTGTGTCATTGTAGGCCCATTTCTCCCTGTTTGTCTCCATTATTGTTTTGTGTAGATGCACTTCTTATATGTGTTGTGGTATGTTGTCTGTGCATTTTTCCTGACTAATGAGGTTGTGTACTCCTGTTGTGTCTGTGCTCCCATTGAATTTCCACTGTTTAACTGCACAGGTCTTGTCTGCTATTGTAGTAGTTCTGTGTGTGTGTTTTGATTGTGTTCTGTGTTTGACTGTTGTTTTTGTGCGTACAGTGGTTCTGCCATCCCTATGTGTGTATGATGTTTGTGGATACCCCCCAGGGGGTGTGTTTGCTTGTCAGTGTATTGACTGGACATTATTGGCAAGCTTCTGTGTGTTTGTCACTGGTGTTGTGTGCTGCAGGTGTGATGGGTGTGGGGGTTGTGTGAAGGTTCATACTTGTGTTTGACAGTCATGGAGTGTTGCAATGGGCCCTGTGTGTTGTGCTGCTGACATACTCCTGTGATGTATTTGGATACAGATGTGTGGCTGATCAGTGTTAGACTTCATACCCTCCCTTTCATCCCTGTGCCTATACATGGGTTGCCTTGCTGTCTCCCTGAGTTGTTGCAGTGAGGTGACTGTGGTTTGACTTCACTCACTGTGACTGCCATGTGTGATTTGTTGGGCTGGGGTTGTTGTTATATGTTCCTTCCCTTGCATGTGATGTACACATGCTTGGTGTTCAGCTCCTTGCCATTCCATTTGTGTGCACCTCACTTTAGGTTTCCTATTTGTTGTCCTCCATTGCTGCTAGCATGTGGTCTGTGTTTGTTGCTGTGTGTCAGTGTGGGGTATGTCTGTGTGACTTGGCAGGCTGTGTGTCCATTAGGGTGTTTGTTCATTGTCTGTGTGTGTTTATTTTGTGCTTGGACTCAGTTTACTTGCCATGAGTGTGGTGTTGTTGTGGTGTGTGGGTTCCCCTGGCCCTGTGCTTCTACGCTGCGTGTTACTCTGCAGCCACACCTGATGAGGCTGTCTCCCTAGTTGTTTGTTGTGTGGTGCAGTGTGTGTGTTCACCTGGCTGGTTATTGGGCATGTGGGAGCACAGGAGGGTCATATGGCATGTCCCTTCATGTTGTGGGTGGGCCTAGTGTGTGGAGTGTGGAGGTGTTGCCCTGTGTACTTTGTGCACTGCCCATGCCTTGCGCTGGCCCTGCCTACTACATTGTGCGCATTTCTTAACGCGGATTCACCACTGCGGTCACGTGAACTGAACATTATTTCAAGATCGCGGACATGGTGACCTGGATGAGGAGGGGTGTACTAGTGGTAGGTAGGACATGTGTGGCTACACCTGTGGTTGTGTTCCTGTCCCCACCAGGGGACATCAGCCATGGAGTTATGGGTTGTGTTTGTGTGCAGAGTTGTGTGATCGCGTACCTGCGGCGGCGTCTGCCACGGTCCATGGCTTGCTGGAGGTGTATCATGTACAGCGCCGGGAAGGCGTGTAGTGCCGGGTCCATGGCGGTCGGCTCCGGTATTCACTTTTGCGCTCTGCTGTGGTGCTTCCGCCTGCTCAGATTGGCCGGTTTCTCTGCTGCGGTGTGCCTGGCTGTTTGGCGCATCCTAATTTGTACGGCGGGAGGGACGTCATTCCGCACGGCGGTGGCTCTCGATTGGTTAACTCCGCCGCGCTGGCGGGCGCGTTTTGATGGCGGTTCACGTCGCACCGCGGCAGTTGGAAAATGGGCTGTGTTTGACCATTGTAATATGGCGGGCGTGGGCACCGCTGCGCGCGGGCGGAAAACAGTGTTTTCTCCCACCGCCAGCATCGCGGAGGTGCATCCGCCAGTCATCATAATGGCCCCTAAGTTTAGCCGCAAACTGTAGACCATCATCACTGGCGCTAGCCAGGAATTTTTGATAAGCTAAGCCGATAGCCCCACGGCCGAAACGTGTATATATTCCGACCAGCATGTCCGACGGGCGTGACATTTTTAATAACTTTTTGCTGCGTATAAAAAGTCCCTAACCTGTAAGTATTTGAAAAACGTATTTTGCAAAAGACCAAACTCGTCTTTAAGCGCGGCAAAAGAATGAAACCCCCGTCCATCATAAAGTTGACCCAGCCGGGTTATACCCTTACATTGCCAGTCTTTCCCTATACGGTCCTGGAATATATTAGGCAGCATATGATTACCCCATAACGCCGTATATTGGTGCAACACAGGAAAAGAGTATTGCTTACAAATGTCGAGCCAAATCCGAGTTATGTCTTTAATTACCTTAAACTTTACTCACTTGTAGTAGTTAGGATTAGAAGTTTTATACAGCATAAACCCCACCGACGGACCGCAGGATAGCTGATAACATAGCAATGTTGGGTCAGCGTCCAGCCCACAGAGCAAACCTTGAATCCGACCAACAAAGGAAGCCTAATAGTAAAGCTGGAAGTCTGGGAGCTTAAAACCCCCTTGTGCATATGTTAATTTCATAAACTTGAGAGCCCTCCGGGCACACCTATAGGCCCAAATGAAACTACCTATAACACTGTTTACTTTTTTTTAAAAAGACATAGGAACACGTAATGGTATAGAACGAAACAAATATAAAATTTAGGGAGGATATTCATTCTTATGACGTTACATCTCCCATAGATACTTAGCGGGAGGCGATGCCAACTGCGCAGTTTAGCCAAGACTGTCTTCAAAAGGGGATCGTAGTTTAATGTTACAGTATCATCTACCTGACTACTAAGACATACCCCAAGATATGTTGCGGTCCGTGTAACCCCTAATGCTGGAGGCAAGACTTCAGATTGAAAGTTGACAATTGTCTGGGTTTTGGCTAAATTCAACCTGTAGCCTGAAAAGGAGCCGAATGACACAGCCTCATGCATAATATGTGTAATAGCTTCACCGGGATTGGCAGAGAAGACTGCGATATCGTCGGCGTAGGCAGTGTCCTTGATTTCCATACCATTGAGGCATACGGGGGAGATCCCTCCATTGAGCAACAAGTGCATTATATATGGCTCGATATAGAGGGCAAACAGAAGGGGTGACAATGGGCATCCCTGCCGTGTCCCCCGTTGGACGTCAAAGATAGCCGATGTCAAGCCATTCAGTTTAATTGTGGCAACCGGCTTCTTATACAACTTCTGTACAGAGGAGATAAACCTGGGACCAAAGCCAAATGACATAATGGCCAGCCATAAGGCCTCCCAGGCCACTCTGTCAAACGCCGTTTCCGCGTCGAGCATAACCAATAATTAAAGATATCGGGCAATAAGAACTTCTATCATCAATCGGCTTCCCCGTTTTAGGGAAAAGCACAATATTGGTTACACTCCATGAATCGGGAGCATCGCCCCCATTAGTGATGTCAGTGCTCAACTGCATAAAGACAGGAGCCAATAGATCCTGAAAGGCCTTATAAAATTCGAGCGGAATAGCATCCTCGCCAGTCGCTTTACCAGAAGGTAAGGACTTGATGGCCTCTTCGACCTCGATCAGCCTAATGTCTTTCTGTAGTACTTCGTCATCAAGAGAATCTAGACGAGGCAAATGACTCTCCTGCAGATACTCATAACAGGTATGTTGGCAAAATGAGGGGGCAGCTGAGTATAGATTAGAATAATACAACCTGAATTGCTCTACTACGTCCTGTGGCTGTGTGAAGGACCGGCCACCCTCCCCTCTAATGGTTTTAACATTAGTCCTGGCCTTTTGGTCAGCAATCTGGAGGGCCAGCACCCGACCCACTCTCTCCCGTATTCATATTGCAGAGTTTTATGCTTATGATAATTAGAAGCAATTTTATCCACTAGCCCTCTATTGATTTTTGATCAAATTTTTAACATCCGGAAATAAATTGGCTGCGCCCCAGGATCCCTAACAGCGATTGCCCCTGCATGCTGACACTCTAAATCTAAATGCTCACGCCGAGCCTGTTCTACCACCTCTGCTGCCCGTTGATTTTGAACCAAAATAAAACGCAAAGTCTCCCCCCTGACGAACGCTTTCATGCAGTCCCATACACTTGAGATGTCAGCCGTGCCGAGGTTATTATTCAAATACTCCTTCAGAGCCCTTCTAATATATCCCAGGTATTCAGGGTTACTAAGTAAGTGTCTAGGGAATGAAAAAGTCCGGGGAGCTTTTCTGACTCCAAGTTGCCTCTTTAAAGTCAGCATGACTGGATTGTGGTCAGATATAATCTTGGGGCAGACCTCCACCAAAGCATTTTCCAGCAGCGATCTCTTAATGAAGATCATATCTATACGGGAGAAATGCTTGTGCAGATGTGAGTAAAATGTATATCCCAGCAATGTTGGAAACATTCCCCGCAGGCGTCGTCAAGCTGGTGTATATGCAACAACTCCCGCAGCGCTGCCATGGTCTTGGCCATTCTTGCCCGTATCCTGCTATTATTAGTGTCAATTTTTCTGTCCATGATGCAGTTAAAATCCCCCACTGATTATCAAATCCCCCTCCCAGCCCAGTAGTTCAGCACATAGATAATCAAAAATCTCGGGGCAATCCGAATTGGGACCATATATAGCACAGATCGTAGCAGTGTGACCAGCTATCTGCAACTGGACAATGGCCCATCTACCCCTGCTATCGGACAATGTGCGCATTACAGTGGCTATTAAGCTCCTTGATTTCAATATGGCAACCCCCCGTATGGAGACTGTCTGCGATGTGCATATTAGTGTGTCATAGCCAAGTTGTCCCAACAGCGATCTATCTTTGTATGCTAAATGAGTCTCAATTAGGCCTAATAGGTGTTGGTTTGAGAGTGTGAACTTCCTCTCTAATTAAACGCCGTTTCGAGATTGATTCAGCCCTGCAACGTTCCAGCACATAAGTTTTAAATCAGACATTGGAGGGTTTTAATTTGCACCCCTCCCGCCTGGCTCCAGCCTCTGGTGTCTTAATTTTAACTTTTACACTTCTAACTGTTAAATGGCTATTTGACCCCCACCTCCCCCCCTCCCACCACCCTTGTCACCTAGTGATAAGCCAGCATCCAACGCGTGAGCCCTCCTCCTTATCCCTAAGGGAACCCCCGCATACCAGTGCCTACTGAAAGGAATCATCCCACCCTGAGCTGTCACTGACTGACAGCTTAAGGTGGACATCCACCCAGACCCCCCATGATCCAGCGGCCACCATCCTCCCCCGTAACCCACACAGAGAGAAAAAGAAAAGAGTTTGGGCTGTTTCAGGCAGAGAACCATATTTAACACACGCTTATGGCCGTTCCCCCTCCCTCCACCCCCCAACGAGATTTATAAATTCTAAGTCTAGAAGAGAGAAAAAGGGGGGGCTGGAGAGGCGAGAGGGAGAGGATAAAAGAGAATGAGAGAGCAGCCAGGCATTTTGTGCTCAATTTCTATATCTGAGCATTTAACACATTTCAGCCCGCGGTTTCAGCCTGCTATTTCGACAGAGCTTGTCTGGCCTCCTGCTCTGTGCCGAAAAAGTGCAAGCATCCATTTCTTACAATCTTCAAGCGTGCTGGCTCCTGTAGATAAACCTGTGAACACACCGATTTGAAAGGATCAATTAACTGCTGCATCTTCCACCGTCGATCCATTGTGGATTTACACTAATCCGAGCGCACGAACATAGTAATAGTGTCTAGTTTGACAGGAGCAGAGGGGCGTGCTTTAGCATAGATTGCTTGATGTAGCAAGAAGTTGACCAAGAATTCCAAGACCAGACGTGGTCGGGGTGGATTGGCTTGCTTTCCTTGTGGAATAGTAAAGGGTATACAGTGCGCCCGTTGAACTTGTGAGTCCATGTCCCAATCTGACAGGTCAGGGAATAATTGCTGGAACAGATTGACAATATATGCCCGTGGATCAGAGCCTTCTCTCCCCTCTGGTATGCCAAAGACTCGAAGGTTATGCTGCCGTTGGCGGTTCTCAAGATCCTCCACCTTAGATTGTAAGAAAGCCACCTGGGTTTCACATGTTTTAGCAACACTTGCAGTATGAGTGCTAGCTTCTTCGACTGCAGCCACCCGTTCTTGCAGTTCAGTAACATCTGAGGACAAAGAGGCGACCTTACTGGTAACTTCGGTAAGAGCTAGCTTAATATCTTGGCTGTCTGCCTTTGCTTGAATATAATATTCCTGAGCCTCGGCCCTCTGAAGAGACAACGCCTGCAGAATTGTAGACAGAGAAGGCATGTCCTGCTCAAGGGATTCAGAGTAACCGGCTGCTGACCCTGTCATAGTATTATTTCTTGCTGCAGATGTTGCGGGGGTGCGTGCTGTCCTGGTCTCAGCCGGTTCTTCGTCCCTATTCCCCTCGGAACTGCACTGTTGGTTGTGAACCACTGGCGACACCATAGAAGCCATGCCAGAAGGAGAAGCTAGATGTGAGTCGCCCCCAGCTGCTGCCACCCCCACCTGTGCATTAGAAGCGACATTTCCAGTGTTAGAGAGCCTTGAGATGATGGCTTTTACTCTCCCTTTGATGCCACCCACTTTCGAAGGGGACTAAAGCCAGAGTCAGACTTAGTGCCGCTTGGAGCAAAGTCTTTGAGTCGCCCCGCTATAGTAGTAGGGAGGGTTTTGCACCACCATGACCTTTTCCACTCTTACCACCTTTGGCCCCTCTGACGTTTTTAGGACCTCTCCCCCTTAGGCACTTCACCTCCACTGGGATGCGCGCTGTGGGTATATCTAATACTGCAGCCTCCTCAATTTCGCCATCACCACCATCAGCCCCGGCCACGTTGACAAGCTGCATCGCAGATCCCAACAAAACATCACCCGGTACATCCATGGGGGCATGGTCAAGATGGACAAGCAAAGAACCATCCAGTGGCTCCGGCCCTCCGTCACAGCTGGGCAAGAGTGGTGGCGGTTGACTTTCCCAACCTGAAGACATATGAAATTGAGGGTTAGGGTCCACTTTATTGAGCGTGCCAGCGCTAGTATTATTATTGTTATTGATACATAGCTGTGGATTAGACTGCTCCTGCTCCTGTGCTGCTTGTATTACAGAAGTAGTTTGTGTACTAGTTGACATAGTGGGGCAGTGATCGCTAGATTCGAGAGTGCCCGATATTAGATGGCTCTGTCTCACCATCTCTACCGATCCCATCCAGGACTCCGGTACCATTGGGGTCCTCAGGCACTTTTTCAGAAGAGCCACTCCTCCGCAGTACCAGAGGTGATGTTGCCATATCCATAGGTGCACCAGTCGAAGATTGGCCTTTTCCCTCCAAGCCATCCTGCACTGCTGTAATCAAGGCTTCGGCCATCTCGGACCCAGGGATGGAGTTTACTGATCCACAGGACCGGAGCAGCCCACCGGCCCTGCCAGACCGAAGTAGCCGGAGGATTGGCTGCCGGAGGTGGGAGCTGGAATCTGGAGCTGCTGCAGCGTCCTGGCCCTCATTCCTGCTTGTGCTGGTCTCGTCTGAATGGAGACTGTCGCCTGCTGCCAGACCAGTATCCCCAATGCGCCCCTGCCCTTTGGGGGCCATGATACGAGGAGGAGCCATTGCCGTACTGGATGCCCCAGGTGTCCGCTGTCCTCCACTGACAGCTGCAGGCGCTCGCGTATACTGATTTGCGCATTACCGCCCAGCCAAGCCACCACATCGATGATTCTGCAATCAGCCGGCAGCCAGGTGCCTGCTACCGAGCCGTCCGCACCGCCGTGAAGCAGTCTGCTCAGCAAGCAGGTGAGAAGCCAGGCGGTCGATTTTGGGGTTTTAGAACACCCCCGTGCTCTCATGCCCATGGTGTACTGAGCCTTAGCCCCCTAGATGTGGGAGTTAGGGGAGGCGCGTAGTCGGAGGAGAGGTCAGTGAGCGGCGTCCACTGTAGCAGACTCACTCCGCCATCTTCCTTAGAACAGCAATCTTTCATATGTCTCTGGTGTAAGTCTCACCATCTTCTTAAAAGCATGCATGCATATGTCTGTACCTTTTGTTAGTAGCATCATATATCAAAGAAACATACAAATAGATGTATACCTGTGTTTTATATGTGTAGTATGTTCAGATGTATAAGACATATCAAAATACATGTGCAAGTTCATACATATCTCAAACAGACGACCATGAAGACCTTAAAACTTGAGAGAGTCCACTTCATATTTCAAAGAGACACTTAGATTTATTTAGTGCACTTCAAGTGAACTTTTCCAGAGAGTCTTACAAAGTATCATAATCACTAATTTGTCACCCAACATATGTTAAACAATACTTTTCTGGTACTGCTGCTTTACCATTTTACTAGTAGTTAGGTATTGAACATAGTCACAATAATTAAGTAAGAAGCAAGAGAAGTGCAGACAGAAGCAACAGAGGTGCAGAAAGAGGCAAGAAAGGTGCAGAAGGAGCCAAGAGAGGTATAGAAATTTGTGAGAGGTATAGAAAGAAGCAACAGAGGTGCAGAAGGAGACAAGACAACTGCAGAAAGAGGCAAGACAGTTGCAGAAATAGGCAAGAGAGATGCAGAAATTTGCAAGAGATCTGCAGAAAGAAGCAACAGATATGCGAAAGCAGGGAAGAGAACTACAGAAAGAGGCAAGAGAGTTGCAGAAACAGGCAAGAGAGGTGCAGAAAGAGGCAAGATGGGTGCCAAAAGAAGGAAGAGAGGTGCAGAAAGAAGCAAGAGAAGTACAAAAAGAAGCAATAGAGGTGTAGAAAGAGGCAAGAGGGATGCAGAAACAGGCAAGAGAGTTGCAGAAACAGGCAAAAGAGGTGCATAAAGAAGGAAAAGCACTACAGAAATAACCAACAGAGGTGTAGAAGTAGGCAAGAGGGGTGCAGAAATTTACACGAGATGTGCAGAAAGAAGCAAGAGCATTGTAGAAAGAAACAACAGAAATGCAGAAGGAGGCAAAAAGGCTGTAGGAGGAGGCAAGAGTAGTGCAGAAAGAAGCAAAAGAAGTGCAGAAAGAGGCAAGAGGGGTGCAGAAAGAGGCAATAGAGGTGCACAAAGAGGGAAGAAGGGTATAGAAAGAGGGAACAGGGGTACAGAAAGAAGCAAGAGAGGTGCAGAAAGAAGCAAGAGAAGTGCACAAACAAGCAACAGAGGAGAGAAAGAGGTAAGAGAGGTTTAGAAAGAGGGAAGAAGAATGTAAAAAGAGGCAAGAGGGGTGCAGAAGGAGTAACAGAAGTGTAGAAAGAAGCAAGAAAAGTGCAGAAAGAAGGAAGAGAGGTGCAGAAAGAGGCAACTGGGGTAGAGAAAGAGGCAAGAGAAGTACAGAAAGAAGCAACAGAGGTGTAGAAAGAGACAAGAGAGGTACAGAAAGAGGGAAGAGGGGTGCACAAAGAAGCAAGAGGAGTGTATAAAGAAGCAAGAGTAGTGTAGAAAGAACAAACAGAGGTGCAAAAGGGAGATAGTGGTATGCTGAAAGAAGCAAGAGGAGTGTCAAAATTTGTAAGAGAGGTGCAAAAAGAAGCAAGACTAGTGCAGAAAGAATCAACAGAGATGCACAAACAAACAAGAGGGGTGCAGAAAAAGGGAACGGGGTGCAGAAAGAGACAAGAGAGATAGAGAAATAGGCAAGAGAAGTGCAGAAAGAAGCAACAGAGGTGTAGAAAGAGACAAGAGAGGTACAGAAAGAGGGAACAGGGGTGCAGAAAGAGACAAGAGAGGTGGAGAAACAGGCAAGAGAAGTGCGGAAAGAAGCAACAGAGGTGCAGAAAGAGGTAAGAGGGATACAGAAATAGGGAAGAGAGGTACATAAAGAGGCAAGAGGGGTGTATAAAGAAGCAAGAGTAGTATAGAAAGAACCAACAGAGGTGCAGAAGGGAGAAAGAGGTATGCTGAAAGAAGGAAGAGGAGTGCCAAAATTTGTAAGAGTGGTGCAAAAAGATGCAAGACTAGTGCAGAAAGAATCAACAGAGGTGCACAAACAGACAAGAGGGGTGCACAAACTGCACAAAGAGGAAGAGAAGTACACAAAGAAGCAACAGAGGTGCAGAAAGAGGCAGGAGGGGTGCAGAAATTTGCAAGAGATGTGCAGAAAGAAGCAACTGAGGTGCAAAAGTAGGGAAGAGAACTACAGAAAGAGGCAAGAGAGTTGCAGAAACAGGCAAGAGAGGTGCAGAAAAAGGGAACAGGGGTGCAGAAAGAGGCAAGAGAGGTGGAGAAAGAGAGAAGAAGGGTGCAGAAAAAGGCAAGAGGGGTGCATAAAGAAGTAGGAGAAGTACAAAAAGAAGCAATAGAGGTACAGAAACAGGCAAGAGGGATGCAGAAACAGGCAATGCAGTTGCCGAAACAGGCAAAAGAGGTGCATAAAGAAGGAAGAGCAGTACAGAAAGAACCAACACAGGTGTAGAAGTAGGCAAGAGGGGTGCAGAAATTTATACAAGATGTGGAGGAAGAAGGAAGAGCATTGCAGAAAGAAACACCAGAGAAGCAGAAAGAGGCAAGAATAGTGTAGGAGGAGGCAAGAGTAGTGCAGAAAGAAGCAAAAGAAATTCAGAAAGAGGCAAGAGGGGTGCAGAAAGAGGCAACAGAGGTGTACAAAGAGGGAAGAAGGTTATAGAAAGAGGCAACAGGGATACAGAAAGAATTAAGAGAGGTACAGAAAGAAGCAAGAAAAGTGCACAAACAAGCAACAGAGGTGAGAAAGAGGCAAGAGGTGTGCAGAAAGAGGCAAAAGAGGTTCAGAAAGAAGCAACAGAGCAGCAGAAAGAGACAAGAGAAGTACAGAAAGAGGCAAGAGAGTTGCAGAAACAGACAAAAGAGGTGCAGAAACATTCAAGAGGGGTGCAGAAAGAGTGAAGAGAAGTGCAGAAAGAGGGAACAGGGGTGCAGAAAGAGGGAAGTGCTGTGCAGAAAGAGGGAAGAAGGATATAGAGAGGGGCAATAGTTAGGTATTGAGTATAGGCAAAAACAAAGCAGGAACCCTTCACATGTTTCTGCTGTAAGTTTCACCATCTTTCTGAAACAATGCATGCATGAGTCTGTACTTTTTGCTAGTGTACTATATATAAAAGATATATACATGAGGCCACTAGCTGAGATAGTCCAACCATTTGGCATAAAAATTGTCACATATGCCGATGACACACAACTTGTCTTGGCCTTAAACCATCCAGGAAATACATCCGCGAGCCTAGGCCCGTGCTTAGAGGAGATTGCCAAATGGGTGGAGCTCTCATGTTTAAAACTGAACGGAGACAAGACGGAGCTCATGCTCCTAGGCAACTCCCCAACTTCTAACATAGGGTTATTGTGGCCAAACTGTTTTGGCCCTGCTCCCCCACAAAAAAATCAGATCAAAAGTTTGGGCATGTGGTTGGACTGCACATTGACCTTTGGATACCAAACAGCCAAATTGTCCGCGACATGCTATGGGATTATGAGGATGCACAGGAAAGTTCTTCCCCTCCTCCCGTTCACGGCAAGAAGGATAATTGTCCAGGCTCTTATTCTCTCACAAATGGACTATGGAAATGCACTGTATCTAGGAGCACCTAAGGCCACGATAACTAGACTGTAGATTATTCAGAACTGTGCAGCCCGTTTGCTTCTGGATCTTCCTTATTGGCAATCGGCCAAACCTGCTTTGAAAACTTTACACTGGCTACCAATATCAGAAAGAATTAAATTCAAACCACTCTGTATTACCCATAAGTCTCTCGGGGGCAAGGGACCGGGGATCAACCAATCTATGATCATCCCCTACCACCCTAACAGGAACCTCCGCTCAGCAAACATGTTGCTCTCAACAGTGCCAAAAATAAAGCGAGTAAGAAGCGGCAGCCGCTCTTTTTCCTATAATGCGGCTAAATTGTGGATTACCCTTCCCCCCACATACGACAGGAAACCAATCATCTGTCTTTCAGAAAATTACTTAAACCTGGCTCTTCCAAATCTCTGTGTCCAGTAGAGGTGTTATCTTAGTCCACGTCCACAAACAGCGCTGGGATGCCTCAGGGTAGCTATGCGCTCTATAAATGTTTATTTCTTTTCATTTCATTCATACAAATATATGTATACTTCTGTTTTATATGTAAAGCATCTTCAAATGTATGACATATATGAGAATACATGTGCAAGTAGAGACTTACCTCAATCACAACACCATGCAGGCCTTGAAACTTGACAGACTGCACTTTACATTTGATTTGGGTAGCAGTAGAGAAATCCTTTAGTTGTGCTTTGTGATTCTGTTGTAGAGGTTGTGATGTCTTCTAATTGTAGGAATTGTGCAGTGTCTGACATAGATTTGCAATGCAATTAAAAATATTTGTTTATTTATAGATGAAAATATTTGTATATAATTATTTTTATAATATAAAATTATTTAACGAAACTATTTAAACTTTTCTTTGTTTTCAGATATTTACCATTATTACTAATAAAGATTGAGTATGGCTAGAAAAGATTAACAGAAAAGAAAAGAAAAAAACAGTACTATTTAAAGGAAATAGAAAAGCAGAAATTGGATAAAGTACAACATGTGACATTGAAGAAAAAGACTTCTGGTAAGAGAACTAAAGAATTTGTTAAAAGACTTTTAAAGAACGTAATGAATTTTCAATATGGGAAAAAAAGAAAGAAAAATACTATAACCAATCAGAAGGAAATGAAAAAAGGACAAATTAATGGAAAATCAGGTTATGGGAAAACAATCTATGTTGAAATAAGGATGAATATAAAGGCATTAGGAAGACAATGTAGAAAAGTAGAGTACTACAAAATGTATTGAAAGATTGCAAAAAATATAAAAGAAGATCAGCATTTTACAAGAAAAAATAACAGATTGAAAGTGTTGTCAAAAAGGCTTTTGAATTGAAAAGAAGATTGTTTATATTAGTATTGAACAGAATGAAAACATTGAATAAAACAATGCACTTTATGAAGGAGAAAAGTAAAAGAAAAAGACTGGTTAATAGAACTAACTTTTGCAAAAACATTTCGGGTGAATGGAAGCACACTTCTAATACTGAACCTTTTTTAATGAAGAAAGCTATTTTCAACAAAATACATTAGTTCATGCAGTTGATACCAGTGGTCTTTGTTATGAGGTTAAAAATGGTTGCTCAATTGAAAAAGAAAAGATGGTTCCTAGAAATGTAGAAGAAGTAATAGCTGAAGAAGTTCAAGGGAGACGTACACAAGCTCCAGTGTATAAGTGGGATTGTAGTAGTATTTGTAGTATACGACAGGAATCTATTGATATATTACGGAATTTCTTACTAGATTATGGTAAAAAAAAGTGTTAAACAGAAGATTAAGATGTTGCAAGGACTAGATCCTTGTAAAGTGAGAAAATATACTAACTTGCAGGGTCATTCTTTGGCTTGTCTTTCAAGAAAAGTGTGTTGAAGTACTTTTCATCATTTAAGAATGTTAGCAGTACATCACTCAGAAATGCGGAAGTCAGTAAGAAGATTGTACTATGTAAAAAGTCCTGCATTATCTTTAAGTGAAATAAACACAGCTCTTTTGCATGGTTCAGTATTGGATGTAAAAAAAGTTTCTGATGATATACAGTTTTGTTTCTTTGGTCCTCAAGAGGAGTGTACAGAAAGTGAGAGTTTGATAAGTGCAGGTGTTGAAGAAGAGATGGAAGATAGTACTACTGAGAAGTTTGCAGACGAAATTACAAAGTTTAAGGTACTTTCTTGTGAAAAACCAAACTATGGGGTCTATTATGATGGTGGGTGGAGGCACCACCGCGGTGCTGGCGGGTGTGGAAAATACAATTTTCCACCCGCGAACAGCGGTCCCCACGCCCGCCATATTAGCATGGGCAAACGTAGCCCATTTCCCGTCCGCCGCGTTGCGACGTGAACCGTCATCTAAAAGCGCCCGCCACCGCGGAGGTGGGAGCCAATGGAGACTCACCGCCGTGTGGAATGACGTCCCGTCCGCAGTACAAATCAGGATGCCCCAAACAGCCAGCCGCACCGCAGCAGAGAAACCGGCTAACCAGAGATGGCGGAAACACAACGGTGGAGCGAGCGCAACCAGATCCATGGTCCCTACCACCCGGTCACAACCGCAAAGGACCCAGCCTTACATGTTTTCCCGGCGCTGTACCTGATACACCACCAGCAAGTCATGAATCGTCGCGGACGCCGCCGCAGGTACGCAATGACACAACGCCGCCCACAAACACAACACACAACTCCCGGGATGACGTAGAGTTCCTGTCCACACCAGACACCCTGGTGGGGACAGGAACACAACCACAAGTGCACCCACACATGTCCTACCTGTCAGTAAATCACCCCTCCGCATCCAGGCCAACCATCTACCGCAATCTTGCCGTAATGTCCCGGTCACGTCACCGCAGCGGTGAAGACGCGGGAAAACAAGCGCACAATGCAGAAAGGCAGGGCCTGCGCCAGGCATGGGCTGTGCACAAAGATCACAGGGCCACACCTCCACCCTACACACACTAGCTCCCCCCTCTAGGGACATGCCATGTGCCTCACCCGTGCCACCCTATGTACAACAACCACCCATGTGACCCCACAGCCTGCACCACTCACTAAAAAACAACTAGGGAGACAGTCCCAGCAGGTAGGGCTGCAGAGGCACACACAGCACAGAAACACATGGCCAGGGCAACCCACACACCACACCCACACTACACTCATGGCAGCAAAACTGAGTCCAAGCACAAAATGAACACTCATACAGAATAGGAACAAACACTGAACTTGACACACAGCCTGTCAAGTCACACAGACATACCCCACACTGACACACAGCCACATAAACAGACCACATGTCAGCAGCAATGTAGGAACACAAATAGGAAAGCAAAAGTGAGGTGCACACCAATATAAGGCCAAGGAGACAACCACCAAGCATTTGTACATCACATGCAAGATAAGGAACATTTGACGATACCCTTACCCCATCAAACCACACATGGCTGCCACAGTGAGTGAAATCAAACCACAGCCACCCCACTTGCAACAAATCAGGGAGACAGCAAGGCAAAACATATATAGGGTCAGGAATGAAAGGAAGTCTCAGAAGTCAAACAGTCAACAGCCACACATCTGCATCAAACTACATGATAGGTGTCGGTCAGCAGCACCACACACAGGGCCCATTGACAAACTCCACAACTGACAAACACAAGTAGGATCCCCCACACATATCCCCACCCAAACCACACCCACATCACACAGCACCAGTGTCAAACACACATAAGTGGGACAATAATGTCCAGTCAATACATTGTCAAACAATCACACTTCCTGGGGGGCAGACACAAACATCACACACACACTCAGGGATGCCTGAACCAATGCTGACACCAAAACAACAGCCATACACCAACAACAACAACACACACAGGAGTACAACAAGACCAGACCTGACCTGTGCAGCAAAACTGTAGAAAGGCAATGGGAGCACAGATAGAACAGGATAACTCAGCATCATCACCCAGCAACACTGCACAGACAACATACCTCAACACAGACAAGAAGTGCATCATCTCAAAACAATCATGGACACAAACGGGGACCAAGGGGCCTACAATGAAACACAGACAGACATACCACACCACCCATCAAGTCCACATGGTGTCATAGTGTACCACCTGCATGCACATGCACAATCTAGACAAATGACAGCTCCCACATGAGAGGAGAAAACCCCCAGGATGCACCCAAAACAAGCCCAGGTAGAAGAATAGCCCTAAGTGCAGGTGACAGACACACAAGTAATGCACACCACACTGGAAACACACATCTGAATGAATCACAACACACCAACAAAACACACACACTGACATGTCAAAAGAACATCACACACAGAGCATCTGTCAGCTGCAACAGACAACACAGCCCAAACACTGCACACATCCACATCAAACACACAACAGATGCACATGCCAATACATCACATTGCCAACACAGCAGGACATCAGGGGGTGCACACCAGGAAAGGACAAGGCAACATACACACACAGCACTGCATGCACGACAAGCAGTGTGTGCACAACAAACATACCAGTACCACACAGATATGAGTGACACAACATGAACACACACACCACCAATCAGCACAGCACTGACACAACATCACACTCAGAAAGTGAAGCAGTACCACATCAAACACACACACAGCCAAAACAACACCCACACATGCAGGAGTCTGGGACTCCAAGGTGACAACACCATGACCAGAGGACTGTGCAGCACAAACAGCAGAACTGCAAATGAGCAAACAGGGCTGCAAAACAAAACAAGAAAACACATATAACCAATTGGTCAACTGTCCTCAGTGGCACATTGGTCCTGTGCACAGATCCGCACCACAAAGCATAGTGAAGCCAATGAACTGATGGGGAGGCACACACACAGGCAAGCCAAGGGGACAGCTGACATGAGAGTGAAGTGGCGTGTACGCCAGTAGTGGACAGATGAGGAGTGCCCCATACAAATATAGAAGCAGGGCACACACACAACGGCTAGGCATCAGAAGCACAGATAGGCAATGGTCTCACTCCACACCCCACATGCCATAATGGCTCCAAATCAGACCTAAGTGACAGCAATGCATGAGAAAACACACCCACAATGTTAGTGTGGCTGAGCAGGGCTGCACAACGAGCACAAACAGTTACAAGACACATGGCTGATCAACAAAACACAACACTGACTTGCCAGATACACACTCTGCATACTCACAATTTCGACCAATAACAAGTAGTTGTCCCCCACAAGTGCAAGGACACACCAACACACTGCATAGTGCACAACCTACAACTCACACATGTGCACACAGTCACAAGCACAGGGCTGAACAATACAAACAACAGGCACCCAACTCCAGGGTGACACATGTGTGCAGTTGACAATGCAGGGGCACACACACACCAACACCACTGACAAAGTCATCCCTTCACACTGCACACTGCATGAACACCCAAGTGCACACATTGACATTAACACATGTGACTAGGACGCCTGGACATCACTAGATGAGCATACACCAACACTGCTGTGCACACATCAACAAAGCACACACAGACATGATTACCCCGGCCTGCCAGCCTGCAATACTGTGTATAGAATTCCACCTTGTACTGACACTGCATGCAGACATGACATGTGTCCAATATAGCTAAGCTGACCAGAGTGACCATTACAACAGTACTCTATCACAAACAAACATCATTGCACCCCCAAACCTCTGAGTCAAGAAGAACTGAAGTGCATGTCACCTCTGTAAAACCTAGAATGAAGTGACCCAAACCATTGGCAATGTTGAAGTGGCACATAGAGCATGTGTCACAGTAAACCATACCCGCATAGAATAACTCTTCAGTCATGAAGGACACTGACAATGCAGACAACAGGAGTAACTGGTTTTATTCACATATCACAGTGATAGGCACAAGAAGTGGACAAGAGCAAGGCCAGTGGCCACGACAATGTTCAGACTCTGTCCATGAGAACCTGCACAGGGAAGGGGTAAACAGCAAGGCCAGTGGCCAGTCCAAGGTGCAGACTGTGTCCATGAGATCCTGCACAGGAAAGGGGTAACAGTGGCCAGTCCAAGGTGCAGAATGTGTCCATGAGATCCTGCACAGGGAAGGGGTAAACAGCAAGGCCAGTGGCCAGGAGAAAGTGCAGGTGAGGTACACGTGAAGCTGCACAGGCAAGACACAAACACCAGTCAACAACAAGGCCAGTGGCCAGGAAAAAGTGCAGGTGAGGTACATGAGAAGCTGCACAGGCAAGGCTCAAACATCAGTGAACAACAAGGCCAGTGGCCAGTCCAAGGTGCAGACTGTGTCCATGAGATCCTGCACAGGGAAGGGGTAAACAGCAAGGCCAGTGGCCAGGAGAAAGTCCAGGTGAGGTACATGTGAAGCTGCACAGGCAAGGCCCAAACACCAGTGAACAACAAGGCCAGTGGCCAGGAGAAAGTGCAGGTGAGGTACATGAGAAGCTGCACAGGCAAGGCTCAAACATCAGTGAACAACAAGGCCAGTGGCCAGTCCAAGGTGCAGACTGTGTCCATGAGATCCTGCACAGGGAAGGGGTAAACAGCAAGGCCAATGGCCAGGAGAAAGTGCAGGTGAGGTACATGTGAAGCTGCACAGGCAAGGCACAAACACCAGTCAACAACAAGGCCAGTGGCCAGGAGAAAGTGCAGGTGAGGTACATGAGAAGCTGCACAGGCAAGGCTCAAACATCAGTGAACAACAAGGCCAGTGGCCAGTCCAAGGTGCAGACTGTGTCCATGAGATCCTGCACAGGGAAGGGGTAAACAGCAAGGCCAGTGGCCAGGAGAAAGTGCAGGTGAGGTACATGTGAAGCTGCACAGGCAAGGCCCAAACACCAGTGAACAACAAGGCCAGTGGCCAGGAGAAAGTGCAGGTGAGGTACATGAGAAGCTGTACAGGCAAGGCTCAAACTTCAGTGAACAACAAGGCCAGTGGCCAGTCCAAGGTGCAAACTGTGTCCATGAGATCCTGCACAGGGAAGGGGTAAACAGCAAGGCCAGTGGCCAGGAGAAAGTGCAGGTGAGGTACATGTGAAGCTGCATAGGCAAGGCACAAACACCAGTCAACAACAAGGCTAGTGGCCAGGAGAAAGTGTAGGTGAGGTACATGAGAAGCTGCACAGGCAAGGCTCAAACATCAGTGAACAACAAGGCCAGTGGCCAGTCCAAGGTGCAGACTGTGTCCATGAGATCCTGCACAGGGAAGGGGTAAACAACAAGGCCAGTGGCCAGGAGAAAGTGCAGGTGAGGTACGTGAGAAGCTGCACAGGGAATGATGAACACAGCCAGTTGCAACAAGGTCAGTGGCCAGTGCAAAGTGCAGAGTAAGTACATGAGATCCAGCACTGGGAATGGGTGGTACCGTACCCTGCCATGGTCAGCAACACACTCAGGGCGTCAACAATGGGAAGTCCATGGCACCACTGTGGGAGAGACATGTGTGTGAGGGGGACTAACACTCAGACTTGGCTGACAGTCTGACTGGGAGGTGGCTGTGTGTCGGGGACAGTTGGGGGACTGGACCGGGGAGAGAGAGGCTGTAGGAGAGTAGGATCTGCCTCTTATGGTTACCCCCACTTTTTGCTGATGCTACACTGTTTGTCTGGCTGGGGCCCTGCTATCCAGGACCCCAGGCTAGCTGCTTCCTCTCTAAATTGATTCCATGTACTTTAGGTACATCCCAGATTGGATTCTGGAGTGCCCTTATAAGTCCCTAGTATATGGTATACTATGTACCCAGGGCATAGGTACCCCAGAGGCCTACCAGGGGCTGAAGCATGTATTGTGCCACCCCTGGAAGGCCACCCAAAATGACACCACAGGACTGCTACTGCAGCCTGAGTGAGGTGGTGCATGGACACCTTACAGAGATATAGGTGCACTATATCTCACCTAACACTGCACATAGAAACCTATCAGTCACCCCTATGGCAGGCCTTATCAATCCTGAAGGCAGGGTGCTTGGTTATATGTGAGAGGGTGCCCATGCATGAGCAGAGCCCCTCTGCAACCCTTGGAATCTCCTATCCGGGGTTATCTGTGGTGCAGCCTGACCATATACTCTTAAGTGCATTATAACCTCGCGGTAAAATGCTAACTTTGGACTGGCTGCACGGAAACATGTCGTGTTTGGTGTCAAACACCTTGGAATCCTAACCCTCCGCCAGTCCTGCTGGCGGGGGTAGGATTCCACCCTTCTAGAGGTGAGAGACATGTCCCCACCGGTATACCCGGTAGAAACCTTAAAGAGCCCTGGTGTAGGAAGGTGGAATCTGACTATATGGTTGCCCCCACTTTTTTCCTGGTGTTTTGCTGGTTTATGACTTAGTTGGACTGGGACCCTGCTATTCAGGGCCCCAGTCTATCTGCTCTCTCTAAACGACATGGAGTGCACTCTAGGTGCACTAGTGATTGGATACTGTGGTGCCTTATGAGTCCCTAGTATATGGTACCTTAGGTACCAAGGGCATAGGTACTTCACAGGCCTACCAGGGGCTGCAGCATGTATTATGCCACCCCTGGGAAGCAGACTAAATCTGACACCACAGGCCTGCTACTGCAGCCTGGGTGAGGTGGTGCTAGCACTCCTCACTGAGATATAGGTTACCTATATCTCTCCTGCACACACATATAAACCTATCAGTCACCCCTAAGGCAGGCCCTATCAATCCTGAGTGCAGGGTGCTTGGCTTCTATGTGTGGGGGTGCCTCTGCCTGAGCAGGGCCCCTCTGCAGCTCTCAGAGTCTATTCTCTGGTGCTGTTTGTGGATGCGGTTAAACCATATACTATTAAGTGCATTATATCCTCGCGGTAAATGCTAACTTTGGAATGGCTGCATCAAAACATGTCGTGTTTGGTGTCAAACATCTTGGAATACTACCCCCCGCCAATCTTGGCGGCGGGGGTAGCATTCCACCCTTCTAGAGGGATAAGACATGTACCTGCTGTGGAAACGCGGTAGAATCCTAAAGAGCCCTGGCATCACAAAATGGATGCCACCAGTCACAGACACTGGGCTGCCCTCCTGCTGATGACCGAAACTCGCAGTGGAGGAAGCCCAACAATAGGCATCCTGTCACAGGGAGGTGTAACCACCTCCCAGACAGGGTTTAGTGTATTGGGGCTGGGTGGGTGCACTCTTAGAGTGCTTTGAAGTCCTGCACTGGGGGAGCAGAAGGCTCCTCTGTGCATATGCCAGTTCAAACCAGCTCAGGGGCTACCTGCCCCTGCTCTGGCGCGAAACTGGACAAAGGGAAGTGGGTGTAGCCACCCCCACCCTTGACCCTCCCATAGGTGGGGTCATAGAGCTAGTCCATCCCCTCTTTTTAGTGTAAGAGGGGGAACCTTGCCATTGCAAAGCAGATAACCCCTGGACGACGCTCTACAGAAGAATCCTGGCCCTTCGACGTTCCACTACCTTTGGAAGACAGAAGAATCTCCCTTGGAGTCAAGGAGTGACTACCCTGCTTGGCAGGCACCAAAAACGACAACGACGGTCGCAAACTACGCCGCTCCCGCCGGAGTCCGAAGTCCCTGCAGCCCAAGAAGTGGATTTCCTGACTTCTCCAAGGCCATCGTGAGTCCCCAGCGAAGCTGAGGCAAGTGGACCCCACGAGTGACGAGGAACCGCTACCCCTGGGTACCGTGCACTATTGTCGAGTGCAACCCCTTCACAACGTTCCACGAACTTGTGCTTTGGACCACGTGTGGTCCCGACCTCTAGCAGGAATCCCTCTGAAGATCAGAGGCCTACACTGTCCCGAGTGACCGTGGGCCCCTGTTGAGTGATTCCGCCCGAGGTGTCTTCCGATCCCTTGCCAGCCGGCTCGTGGGTCCCCAGAAGACTTCTTAAAGAAACCAAAGGGCTCCCCTGGTTGCTCCAGGCCTGCCCTGACTTACCCTCGCTGGGTGAGTCCCTCAGACCTTGCTGGTCTGTGCCATCGACTTTTCTTCATCTCCCCAAGACTTGCTGTTGCCAAGGCTTGTTGGCTCCAATCGAGTTGCCGACACCGCAGTAAGCTGCAGACTTTGTGGGACACACAGAATCCAGCTCCTGGTCGTCGTCGACGCCTCCTGGACCTCGTGGCTGAAGAGTCAAGGCACCCACAACCGACCTGAATCAACCGACGACGGTGGGCATCCATCTTCCTTGCCCCGAGTCACTGCCAAGTGACTTTGAACACTGTCCCCTCTGCTTTCAGGTCATCCTTCTTCAGAATCCAGGCTTGGATTCCACCGGACACTTCTTCAGCTCCCGCAAGCAGCAAGTCTTCTTTGTTCGCCATTGAAAACGACGCCGCGACCCGACACCAAAGGACACCTATGCACCCGGCTTCCCTGGGTGAGGTAACTCCAGCACTACGGTGCTCCTGTGGGTGTGGGCCCTAGAACTACTTACCCTGTAAGTGACTTGCTTGTAGGTTCTCCCGAAGTCTCCTAGAACTCTTAATTTCCAACCGCGACTTGCCCCATTGAAGTTAACGGCGATCCGCGCCTGTGTATCCACACTGCACGCGTCCCCCGTGGGTCCTTTACTTACCTGCCTTGGGTGGTTTCGTGAGGCCCCAGCACTTCTGAAGGCCCTAGGCCTTGTCTCCCTGCAAGTCGTTGTTGCTAAGTCCCTTTTTAGTATATGGTCTGGTACGCCCCTAGGGCCCCAGCCATATTTTGTGCTTAACTTATTGTGAAACGTTGATTTGTGCATATGTTTGTCTTCTAATCTCATAAAGAGATTAGTAGAGAGTTATTTAGAAATAAATACATATATATTTGATATATATACCTGTGTGGTGTCTTTTCATTTGGTGATTCAAGAGATTATATGGTAAAACAAGCTGCTTTACATTCCTTCAAGACTTAGCCTGAAGGCTGCTCTCCACAGCTACCACTAGGATAGCTTTCTTTAAAAGGTTGTCTTAAACCTATCTACCATAAGAGTCGATTTGCCCTGGTGCAAGGTGTCCACTTTAATTAGTGAACAGCATATACCAGGCCAACTTCTCACATTGGTGGGCAGCGTGTGGGATTCCAGCTTGCCATTGTTTTACCAGAAAATCTCTATTTGAATTACTAACTGAAAACCATTATAGGTACTCAAGGTACATATAAAGTCAAGCTTAGTATCAATAAGTTCTACTGAACTTAGAGCTGTGTGCCAAGGGATAGCACACCCTTTCCACAGCTCAAGCTAGGATCAGTAGGCCACAAACTAGTGTAGGTAGTACAACACTGCACAACACTAGAATGTCCTTAAGGGGTGAACCCAGTGGATCCACTCAGCCTCAGTATAAGGACATGGCTTTCTCTGACTTGAGAGCCATGTGTGTTGACAGACACCTGAGACTAGGACAGAGTCCCTCAACACTACACCTGATAGATCTGCTGACAGCAGATGACCTTAGATTGGCTCTAGGAGCTAAAGGGTCTGAATCAGTGGGTGGGTCAGTCATAGTATCTGGGTCAGATGATGAAAATCAGAATGACCAAGACTCTGTGATTGAAGGGCCAGGCTTCAAGGGGCCTGAAAAGGACAGAGGAATTCTCCCTAAGAGAACTGACAGAGAGGAGGAGAGGCACAGATCCCCTTCCAGGAATCTGACCACTCTTATCACTCTGGCAGAGAATTTGTCCAGCAGAGGAGCTCACACTTTTCCTTAAGAGAGACCTCCTCTGAGAGAAGATGCAAACTGCTCCAGTATGAGGAAGCCAAAGTGGCCCTCAGAACCAAGCAGTTGGCACTGGATAGGGAAGCCCTGGAGATCCAGAGAGCTTCTAGAAAAGATGGGTTAGAACCCCCTGGTGGCAGCAACAGTGTCCCTAGAGGCAGAGAATATATTCCTGACCATAGGAACCTGATCAAGGTTGTTCCTCCCTACCAGAGTGGGGATGATATCCACAAGTGGATAACTGCTATGGAGAGGGCCTGTAGAGTACAGCAGGTCCCCCAAAAGCAGTGGGCAGCAATCTTGTGGCTCTCCTTTTCAGATAAAGGAAGAGACAAGCTCCTCACTGTTAGAGAGGAGGATGCTGATGATTATGAGGTCCTGAAGAGTGCACTGATAGATGGGTTTGGCTTAACCACTGAGGAGTACAGGTTGAAGTTCAGAGATACCCAGAAGGCACAGACTCAGGACTGGACAGACTTTGTAGATTGTGCATCCAAGGCTCTGGAGGGTTGGCTGGTTGGCAGTAGGGTTACTGATTTCAAAGGATTTTATAATCTAATGATGAGAGAACAGATCCTTAATAATTGTCAAAACCAGCTTTTACACCAGTACCTGGTGGACTCTGATCTGACCTCTCCCCAAGAATTGGGAAAGAAGGCAGACAAATGGGTCAGAACCAGAGTAAGGCCTAAGAATCAGGGTGGTGACCACAAGAAAGATTCTACCAAGTCCCAAGAGAAAGGTGGGGATAAATCTAAGGATAAGTCCACTACAGGGCCCCAAAAGTCCTCTTCTGGGGGTGGGTCCCAAACTCCTTCCTCTCCTGAAAAGAAACCCTATTGCCATGTCTGTAAAAGCCTGGGCACTGGAAATCTGATCCCAGTTGTCCCAGGATTGGCAATAAAGAAAATGTTCCTCCAACAACTACTACCACCCCTCCTGGTACTACCAGTAGTAATCCTCCAGTTGGGAGTAGTGCACCCAAAAAGTTAGGTGCTTTTGCAAGAGGAACAGAGGTGGGCCCTAGTTCAGACAGGACCCCCTCAACAGACTCCTCAGATTCTGATGGTGGTATAGGATTTGCCACATTTACCGTGGGTCCCACAGCATTGGGCAGGTACAGACTGGAGCCAATAATTAATGGTCAGAAAGCTGTGGCATTTAGGGACACAGGGGCTAGTGTCACCATGGTGGCAGGGAAACTAGTCCCCCTCACCAGCTTTTACCTGAGTTTAAATACCAGGTGACCAACATTGATGGTGTCAGAACAGATCACCCCATGGCCATAGTCAATCTCAGCTGGGAGGGGTCACAGGCCCAAAAAGAGTGGCAGTGTCCCCAACCTTACCTGTAGATTGCCTGATGGGCAATGATCTGGAAATTTCAGCCTGGGCTGAAATTGAACACCAAACCCATCTGAGGATGTTGGGTGTCCCTGTAAAGGTTAGTGGGGCTGTGATGGCCACAGCCCCAGCCCAAGATTTTGGAAAGATGGAGCCTGGAAGAATGGCCCACTCTCCCCCAGAAGAGAGCACAAGGGTTGAAGAAAAGTCTTCTTCCCTCCAGACAGTAGGTAAGGGTCAGCCTCCTCAGGGAACTGACCCTACCCCTAGTGAAGGAATTGCCACAGAGGTAGTCAGGCCTGGCCTGGCCCCACCCCTGATGGCAGAGGACCCTTCCAAGGTGGTACCCAGTCTGGAGCAGGTAAACTGCCCCTCTCTACCCTGCCTCAGTCAGCCCAGGGCTGCGGAGGTCAGGAGGTCAGTGGACCCCCAGGGCCCCCTGTCCAGAGGAAGCCCCCATCAGCAGATTAGGGGCACCCAGTCTAGTAGCCCTAGCCAGGTGAACATTCCTCAACCCACTGAGGGATCCCCCATACCTTTATGTAGGGACCACCCCCAGAAGGACTCTGTTAGGCAAGGGCAAACCTGGAACCAAAAGGTTCCAAACATGCCATGTCCCTCCAGTGTTCCACCCAAAGGGACCCAACCCCCAGCTGTAGGCAGTCAAAGGTTGACCCTTAGAGCAAAGTGCAACTCAGTCATGGAAAGACAGGCATACATGGTGACCAGTGATCTGAGGAAGCTGAGGCCAACCTTCCTAGGGCCTCACTTCCCTACTCAGACACCCCACCAGCCTTGTACTTTACCAAAGCACACCAGAGGTAGTGATTCCCCATGGTGGAGACCCTCTCATACCCTTAGGGTGAGAGATTGCTTAGGGGACCATAAGACAGGGGGCAACCATGCTAGTGCAGGTGCTTCCTTATATGGCCACTTAATCAATAAAGGCTCAACTGGTCAAGGTTAGCCTTATCTCCTTTCGTTTGGGGGGTTATGTAGGAAGGTGGAATCTGACTATATGGTTGCCCCCACTTTTTCCTGGTGTTTTGCTGGTTTATGACTTAGTTGGACTGGGACCCTGCTATTCAGGGCCCCAGTCTGTCTGCTCTCTCTAAACGACATGGAGTGCACTCTAGGTGCACTAGTGATTGGATACTGTGGTGCCTTATGAGTCCCTAGTATATGGTACCTTAGGTACCAAGGGCATAGGTACTTCACAGGCCTACCAGGGGCTGCAGCATGTATTATGCCACCCCTGGGAAGCAGACTAAATCTGACACCACAGGCCTGCTACTGCAGCCTGGGTGAGGTGGTGCTAGCACCCCTCACTGAGATATAGGTTACCTATATCTCTCCTGCACACACATATAAACCTATCAATCACGCCTAAGGCAGGCCCTATCAATCCTGAGGGCAGGGTGCTTGGCTTCTATGTGAGGGGGTGCCTCTGCCTGAGCAGGGCCCCTCTGCAGCTCTCAGAGTCTATTCTCTGGTGCTGTTTGTGGATGCGGTTAAACCATATACTATTAAGTGCATTATATCCTCGCGGTAAATGCTAACTTTGGAATGGCTGCATCAAAACATGTCGTGTTTGGTGTCAAACATCTTGGAATACTACCCCCCGCCAATCTTGGCAGCGGGGGTAGCATTCCACCCTTCTAGAGGGATAAGACATGTACCTGCTGTGGAAACGCGGTAGAATCCTAAAGAGCCCTGGCATCACAAAATGGATGCCACCAGTCACAGACACTGGGCTGCCCTCCTGCTGATGACCGAAACTCGCAGTGGAGGAAGCCCAACAATAGGCATCCTGTCACAGGGAGGTGTAACCACCTCCCAGACAGGGTTTAGTGTATTGGGGCTGGGTGGGTGCACTCTTAGAGTGCTTTGAAGTCCTGCACTGGGGGAGCAGAAGGCTCCTCTGTGCATATGCCAGTTCAAACCAGCTCAGGGGCTACCTGCCCCTGCTCTGGCGCGAAACTGGACAAAGGGAAGTGGGTGTAGCCACCCCTCCCTTGACCCTCCCATAGGTGGGGTCATAGAGCTAGTCCATCCCCTCTTTTTAGTATAAGAGGGGAACCTTGCCATTGCAAAGCAGATAACCCCTGGATGACGCTCTACAGAAGAATCCTGGCCCTTTGACGTTCCACTACCTTTGGAAGACAGAAGAATCTCCCTTGGAGTCAAGGAGTGACTCCCCTGCTTGGCAGGCACCAAAAACGACAACGACGGTCGCAAACTACGCCGCTCCCGCCGGAGTCCGAAGTCCCTGCAGCCCAAGAAGTGGATTTCCTGACTTCTCCAAGGCCATCGTAAGTCCCCAGCGAAGCTGAGGCAAGTGGACCCCACGAGTGATGAGGAACCGCGACCCCTGGGTACCGTGCACTATTGTCGAGTGCAACCCCTTCACAACGTTCCACGAACTTGTGCTTTGGACCACGTGTGGTCCCGACCTCTAGCAGGAATCCCTCCGAAGATCAGAGGCCTACACCGTCCCGAGTGACCGTGGGCCCCTGTTGAGTGATTCCGCCCGAGGTGTCTTCGCGATCCCTTGCCAGCCGGCTCGTGGGTCCCCAGAAGATTTCTTAAAGAAACCAAAGGGCTCCTCTGGTTGCTCTAGGCCTGCCCTGACTTACCCTCGCTGGGTGAGTCCCTCAGACCTTGCTGGTTTGTACCATCGACTTTTCTTCATCTCCCTGAGACTTGCTGTTGCCAAGGCTTGTTGGCTCCAATCGAGTTGCCGACACCGCAGTAAGCTGCAGACTTCGTGGGACACACAGAATCCAGCTCCTGGTTGTCGTCGATGCCTCCTGGACCTCGTGGCTGAAGAGTCAAGGCACCCAAAACCGACCTGAATCAACCGACGACGGTGGGCATCCATCTTCCTTGCCCCGAGTCACTGCCAAGTGGCTTTGAACACTGTCCCCTCTGCTTTCAGGTCATCCTTCTTCAGAATCCAGGCTTGGATTCCACCGGACACTTCTTCAGCTCCCGCAAGCAGCAAGTCTTCTTTGTTCGCCATTGAAAACGACGCCGCGACCCGACACCAAAGGACACCTATGCACCCGGCTTCCTGGGTGAGGTAACTCCAGCACTACGGTGCTCCTGTGGGTGTGGGCCCTAGAACTACTTACCCTGTAAGTGACTTGCTTGTAGGTTCTCCCAAAGTCTCCTAGAACTCTTAATTTCCAACTGCGACTTGCCCCATTGAAGTTAACGGTGATCCGCGCCTGTGTATCCACACTGCACGCGTCCCCCGTGGGTCCTTTACTTACCTGCCTTGGGTGGTTTCGTGAGGCCCCAGCACTTCTGAAGGCCCTAGGCCTTGTCTCCCTGCAAGTCGTTGTTGCTAAGTCCCTTTTTTAGTATATGGTCTGGTACGCCCCTAGGGCCCCAGCCATATTTTGTGCTTAACTTATTGTGAAACGTTGATTTGTGCATATGTTTGTCTTCTAATCTCATAAAGAGATTAGTAGAGAGTTATTTAGAAATAAATACATATATATTTGATATATATACCTGTGTGGTGTCTTTTCATTTGGTGATTCAAGAGATTATATGGTAAAACAAGCTGCTTTACATTCCTTCAAGACTTAGCCTGAAGGCTGCTCTCCACAGCTACCACTAGGATAGCTTTCTTTAAAAGGTTGTCTTAAACCTATCTACCATAAGAGTCGATTTGCCCTGGTGCAAGGTGTCCACTTTAATTAGTGAACAGCATATACCAGGCCAACTTCTCACACCTGGCATCACAAAATGGATGCTGCAGCCACAGACACAAGTCTGGCCTCCTGCTGCTGACCGAAACTCCGGCAGGGGAGGCCTGGACAATAGGTTTCCTGTCACAGGGAGGTGTGACCACCTCCCAGACAGGCCTTAGTGGATTGGGGCTGGGTGGGTGCACTCTCTGAGTGCTTTGAAGTCCTGCACTGGGGGCACATTTGGTGTCCTCGTGCATACCCCAGTTCAAACCGGTTGCAGGGGCTACCAGCCCCTACTCTGGCGCAAAACTGGACAAAGGAAATGGGTGTAGCCACCCCTCTTTCCAAACCCTCCCATAGGTGGGTCCCCAGAGTTAATCCAACCCCTTTCTTTAGTATAAGTAAGGGAACCCTGGCAACAGGACTTTAGATATCCCTGGATGAAACTCTGCAACTGAATCCTGGAACTTCGATGCTCTACTCAAGACTAGAGGACTGAAGAAATCTCCCTTGGGGTTAAGGAGTGACTCCCCTGCTTGGCAGGCACCAACAAAGCATTTGCTGGTCTGCATCTCCGAAGCTCCTGCCGGACTCCGAAGTACTTGGAGCCCAAGAAGAAGATTTCCAGACATCTCAGAGGCCAACCCGAGTCCCCAGCAAAGCTGAGACCCGCAGCCCTCGTGAGTAGCGTGGAACTGGAACTCCTGGTCACCGTGCACATTTGCTAGTGCATCAACTTCTCGACAACTCTTGAAGTCCTGCTTTGGGTTACTTGTAGCCCAGGCCCCGAGCACCATTTGCACTGAAGATTGTGAGCCTACACTCCACGAGTGTTCCGTGGGCCCGCTTCTTGCATTTCCGCTTGAGGCTCCTTTGCGATCCCTGGTTCATCAACTGGTGGGTCCCTGTGAAAGCAACTCTGATTTTCATTGGGCATTTCTGGTTGCTCTAGACGTGCCCTAATTCCCCACCAAGTGGTGAGTCCCTCAGACCTTGCTGGTCTGCTCCAAAGCATCTTTCTCTTTTCTGCATGGGTTGCTGTTGCCAAGGCTTGTTGTGTTCAATCTGGACACCAATGCTGCAGCACTCGACATCCTTCTTGGGACAGCTCGAATCCAGCTCCTGGTCATCGTCGACGCCTTCTGGTCCTCGTGGCTGAAGAGTCAAGCTTCACCTCTTTCACCTGAAGCACCCAACATCGGTGGGCATTCGACTATCGTGCCCCTGGTCACTGGCAAGTGACCCAGACTCTGTCCCCTCTGCTTTCAGGTTCTTCTCATCTCTGATCCAGGCTTGGATCTCTTCGGACACTTCGCATCTTCCCGGCAGCAGCACTTCTCTGCAGGCTGCCATTGAAAACGATGACGCGACCCGACACCATTTGACACCTATGCACCCGGCTTCCCTGGGTGAGGTAACTCGAGTACTCCGGTGCTCCCATGGGCGTTGACCCTAGAACTGTCTAAGTCCAAGAGGGTTTGGTCCTAGTCCATTTCCAAGTGTCCTTAAACTCTAAAACGATAACCGCGACTTTCCCATAGACTTTAACGGAGCTCGCGGCTGTGTTCACACACTGCACACAGCCCCCGTGGGTCCCCTGTGTCACTACCTTGGGTGGTTCCTTGGGGTCCCAGCGATTCTACAGGCTCTAGGCCTTGTGTCTACTTAAGTCGTGGTTCTTATACCACTTTCTTAATGTATGGTTTGGTACGCCCCTAGGGCTAATCGTATATTGTGCTATTTTACTGTGCTATTCGACTTGTAACTTGTGTACTTTCACCTCTAGCCTCATAAAGAGACTATTGGGTTGTGTTTAGTAATAAATACATATATTTTATATATATACCTGGTGTGGTTCTCCTTTCATTTGGTCATTCATGAGATTATAATTGGTAAAACAATAGCTTAACACTCCTTCAAGACTTAGCCTGAAGGCTGCTCTCCATAGCTACCACTAGGATAGCTTTCAATAAAGGTTGTCTTTAAACCTATCATCAATAAAGGTCGATTGGACTGGTGCAAGGTGCCCACTATAACTAGTGGACAGCATATACCAGGCCAACTTCTCACAGAGGCCCAGCTGGGGTTGAGCTATCAGTGGTTTGGGAAGCCTGAGGGCTGCTAGGACCAGGTGGGTTGGTGGCATGTGGAGGTGGACTCATGCTGCCCTGAGACACAGTGTGTGTGGGAGATACTATAGGGGTGCCCTTCAACTTCTTTGGGATTCGAAATGGCTCCCCTGTCTTGGGATTAATTCCAGGTGGCATGTACACAACAGCACTCACCACAAAAGCAGGATCATGTGCAGACGGTGGCCCTCCCTCTGGGGATGTGCTGGATTCAGAAGTGCGCTTGGCCCGGGATTGCCCCTGCCCCTGCATCCCCTGTTCACCAGGTGTATGCCCTACAGTGGGCTCCTTTCCCTGCTTCACAGGGCTCTGGATGGGAGTTGATGTTGTTGGTGAACCTGCCTTGGAGCTCTTTTTACGTGTACTCTTAACAGGCACCTGTTTCTCACTGGGCACGCAAACTGTCTGCTTGTCTTTGCGAGCCACTCTTCGGACAGGTGAGTCCTTGGCTGGGGATGCCTCTGAGGCATGTGATCCTGAGGCATGCTTCTTTGCTTCCTTGCCCTGGGTGTTGCCTGAAGGGCTTTTGCCTCTGCGGTCTGGGGTGGCTTTAGCTTTCTGTGGGGATGGTGTCTGCGCCCTGGAATGTTTGGGATGCTGTTGTCGTGTGCTGCGTGTGCTGTATCTTTCCCTTGATGTGTGGGGTGTCTGGTCACTATCATCAGACGTGCAAACTGGCAGGGTGGTGGACCTAGGCACTGGAGGTGGAGCATGAGATTGGGCCAGTTGAATGGCTGCCGTCACCGCAGAGGACAGAGACTGTACAGTACGGTGTAGCCCACCCACGTCTGAATGAACGCCCTCCACGTAAGCAACCAGCTGTGCCAATTTTTTGTCATGGTCGATGAAGGCATTGAGGAGAGCTGTATGCCCCACACACAGCTGGCACAAAAGCTCCACTGACTCAGCACCGATGGCAGCAGGGGGGACAGGGGCAGGGGCAGCAGTGCCTGGGGTGAAGGACACCCTCCCTTTTTGGTGGTGCGGACACGGGCAGCAACAGTGGGAGTAGCTGGGAGGGTGGGCACTGGATGCTGTGTGGTCGACGAGGAGGCAGAGTCCCCGTTCCCTGTGCCCGAAAACATAGATTCGTCTCCATCGTCAGATGACGTTGAGGTCTGCGTCTCTGGCTGTGACTCCTCTTGAAGACTCCTGTCCCCCTCATGTGCTGGTGACATCCGTGTCACTATGCCCGTGTGCAGCAGTTGTGCTGGATCCCTCATCCCCGGTGTCCGTCCCCTGTCCTTCCGTGCCCACGGGATATGCTGCATGATAGAGGGAGAGATGTATGATCAGTACAGTGGCATCAACATTAAATAAATATGCAATCAAAGCATCACAAAAGATGAAGAATTCTCCATGTTGCACAACACCATGGGCAGTAACATCGTGCAACCTCAATCCAAAAGCCGAATCTTCCGTAGCATCATGCATACTTGGCATGAGTCACCCATGTGATGAACACACAGACAAATAGCCTGTTGGTGGCTCCGTGTAACCAGACACACAGATCCCACCTGTGCACACCTAGGGCCCTGAGGGTGGAAAAGATGTTCCTCACAACATGTTGCCACTGTCACATCCTGAGCCAGCAGAAGTGGCCAACACAGGGACAGGCTCCAAAATATCAGTCCACAATGGCCATGAACACATGCCATACACCATGTTGTACCTTGGGGCACAACTACAGTTGCACATTGGTGCCAGATGTGTAGTCCTCACACATCTGACGTCAGGAAATGCACACATTGATGATGGCACACTCTGATGAAGCACTCTGTTGTTCCCTGCCATGGGATGTCCCTGACTACCCCAATGAAGATGGTACCAGAAGGCCACAACTACAAATGCGAATCCAAGGGCCATCACACCAATGACATTGGAAAGTACATGTAGGGAGAATGCATGACAGCTGCACCCAACACTGAGGCCACTTACAAGCCATTGCATCAGACTAGCAACATCAGAGCCCTGCACTGGCCCAGGCTTGGAACACATGCAGCCACTCACCACCCAAAGTCACAATCCCAGAATACTCACCCCCAGCTTGCTGCTGATGCTCCTTCAGACGTGCATCCAGTCCGGGCTGCGTCACAGCTAAGATGCGTGCCATGAGTGGTGTCATGCTGCGCCTCGCCAACCTGCCGGCCCGAGGGATCAGCCCCAGTGTCATCTTGGCCACGTTCTTGCAGAGCCGACAGATGTCGTCCCACCTCTTGTGACAGTGGGTGTGCCGGCGGTTTGAGACACCCAGAGCCCGCATCTTGCATGCAATGCCCCTCCACACGGCCTTACGCTGGTGTACTTTGAGCTGCAGGCATGGGAGACAAGAGGGGGCAAACATCAGTGACACAGTGTTATGTACCAATATCTCTCAGTACAGGAGCATGATACTCACTCATCCAAAATCCACAGATATGTCTAACAGTGACAAGAATGCATCACACATGGAACATCAGCATGGGAGAACCATACGTAAATGCATGCAGGTGTGAGGGTGGACACAGTACCTGCCCATCTCATACACATGCAGGATGCCAGCACATTAAGCCATGTGTAGTCTGTCCACATCTACTATCCATTTTCATGCCGAGCAAGACATACATCACATATCAAGATATGTATGTGGGTAGACTCACTGTGTCGAACACTGCACAGCCGTCAATGCACTTGCACTTTAACTGGCTCACTGTGTCATGGAGCCCACATTGAGGGACATGGTCTCACAAACGCAACCCCTCATCACAAGGCCTGTTGTGTCTGAACTACATGACTTATATGGATCATTGATGGAGAGTCAAGATTATAATCAGAAATTTGACACTCTGTACATTCAGTGATGTGTCCCTGTCAGTTTGTGCGGTGAATGTGCAGGCCAGGTGGGGTCACACAGAGGTCCAACGTGGGTCATCGGAACTGTTACATGAAGGAACAATCTGGATGCACAAACAGTGCCAACACATGCGAGTATGTACACATGTTGGTGGTGATGGAAGGGTCTGTGCACAACAATGTGGAAATCTACAGTGTCATAGGTGAATGAGCAACAAGAGTGTCACCCTCCGGGAATGAGGTCCTGAGCATAGTGCATAACTAGAGGTGAGGCACATATTGAGTCATATACAATTCCAGCACAACCCTCTGGACAACAACCCTAGATATTGCCACAGGTGGGCCTGTGAAGGACAGCAGGGACCCACACAGACATACACACTAGCAATCACTGTCTTGAGTCCTGCATTCCAAACTATCTGCGTCACTGTATGACTGACAAGACAAAACATGTCACGCAAATCAGGATGTGCTGGCAGGGAAACGTGTGGAATAGGCTAAACACCCCTTCCCCCTGGGGACAGCATGCCAGGCAGTGCATGACACAACCCCACACTCTCACGCACATACTGTAGCAGATCAACCTCATGTGTGCCCCCCCTGCACTCTCACTCCCACTCTGAGAGACTTACCACGACATGTGGCGTACCATATAGCCTCGGATACTGGGTGAGAACCTCGTCCACCTTGACCTCCAGCTCCTCGGTGGTGAAGGGAGTGGCACGGATCTTCTCTGTCCTCGCCATCACTGTGTGCAGGAGTCAGCAGCAGCAGAAGCAGTTGCTGGTGACGGGTGGCAGGCAGCAGGCCCTGGAGACAGCAGCAGCAGAAGCAGTTGCTGGTGAGGGGTGGCCGGCAGCAGGCCCTGGAGACAGCAGCAGCAGAAGCAGTTGCTGGTGAAGGGTGGCAGGCAGCAGGCCCTAGAGACAGCAGCGGCAGAAGCAGTTGCTGGTGAGGGGTGGCAGGCAGCAGGCTCTGTGAGCTGTGTAAATCTGTGGCTCTCACACACATATATAGCCCCATGGGCTCGTTTCAGTGGTTCTAAGCTGCTGCAATTAGTGTTCCAGGTCTGCCTTATTCAAATACATCCAATGACCTGCTCTGTGTTGGCGGAGCACGCCTACCGCGATTTTCCAAATTGCATTAGGCTACCGCGATTGCGGTTCCCATTGGCTGTAAGGGCATGGTTCATGGCGGTGACACACCGCAGGGGACAGGCGGGCGCTACCGCAGTGGTGCATCTTTCAAGTGCATCCAATGACCGGCTCCGCGTTGGTGGAGCACGCCTACCACGATTTTCAAAATTGCATCAGGCTACCGCGATTGCGGTTTCCATTGCCTGTAAGGGCATGGTTCATGGCGGTGACACACCGCATGGGGACAGGCGGGCGCTACCGCAATTCCGGGGCCATACATTACAATGAGTGACCGGGATCTGGGTGGCGGAGCATGCCAACTGCCATTTGTCAGTACATATGTTTCTCTCACTACCGCGATTGTGTTCCAGGGATTGGTGGTGACACACCACTGGTGGCAGGCGGTAGCTTCCGCGATTTGGGTGCCATACATTGGTGCCTGTGACCGTGATTTGGGTGGCGGAGCATGCCAACCGCCATTTGTCAGTACATATGTATCTCTCACTACCGTTATTGTGTTCCAGGGATTGGTGGTGACACACCGCTGGTGGCAGGCGGTAGCTTCCGCGATTTGGGTGCCATACATTGGTGCCCGTGACCGTGATTTGGGTGACAGAGCATGCCAACCGCCATTTGTCAGTACATATGTATCTCTCACTACCGCAATTGTGTTCCAGGGATTGGTGGTGACACAGCGCTGGTGGCAGGCGGTAGCTTCCGCGATTTGGGTGCCATACATTGGTGCCTGTGACCGTGATTTGGGTGGCGGGACACTTTGTCAGCACCTATGGACACATGATGCTGGGTCAATGGCCAATGGGCAGTCATCTACAGTGCATGGTGGCCACATGATTAATGGCACCTCATTGTGCACACAATGCCAATGTGACATTTAACACACTGCTGACTACACATGCCATGTTTGTGTATGTGATTTAGTGCATTGGCATGTACTCCCTCACATGTCACTTGTGATATTGATGGGCATGTACACAGAACAGTGTTGTCACGGACTCTCCAATGTGTACACATGTCAATGTGTGCAAGTGCTGTGAACATCACAGTGATGTATGTCTTAATGAAGAATGTGCAGATTTGACTGTCTTGTTTTCTTGGATCATGCACACACTTGTTGTTTACGCTCAGCCTGTGGTCATTGTGTTGTTGATGTGTGCCATGTTCAACTTACGCCTGAAGGTGTGTCAGGTACAGCAGCTAGGTATGGGACAGTAGTGTTGCAGTTTTACACATATGCTGTATGAAATACTCTCAGGCCTGCTCATGCTAGATGTGGCCATATCCCTATGTGCATTCGCATAGTCAGATGTTGTTTCAGAGGTACTTGCTGTGTGAGAGGGGACAAGTGTACGAGTAGTGTAGCTGAAGGTGTCCCTACATGTAGGCTGCTCTGTAAATCAATTGTGATGACAGTCATTGTTGGCGTTATGTTAGAAATGGGATTTCTGGTTGGCTAAGGCTTGCGCCAAAGCCAGGCAGAAACCACCACTCTAGTCAGGGCAAGGGAGTTACACACCCAAGATAACCCCTGCTCACCCCCTTGGTAGCTTGGCACGAGCATTCAGGCCTATCCTGGAGGCAATGTGTAAAGCGTTTGCGCAACACACACACACAGCAGCAACACACTAGGCACACCACAAAAGGAACTCCACACTGTCAGGAGTGATCAGGCTAGAGCTTCCCAACTTCAAGGTAGCAGCCTAACTAGACGTCTGCTAGCATTTCCAATGTATGGAAGACTTTCTCGAGTCATTTCCTTGACTCTGGTCTCACTGTGGATTCAAATCCTTCTCGGTTCACGGCCGCGGAATTCCAAGATGGCCACCGTGAACCAATTTTGGGGTTAACAGTCTAGTTGTTACTCGCGAGCGATCACAGCCGTTTTAGCGCTCGTTAGCGATTTCTGTGGCGCACTTCAACTGAAATTCTGAGGGACAGGCAGCGTTTGAAGAGAGCTTGTCCGAAATTCTTGAAGAACTCGTAGTTTGGGTACCGGAGAGTCAGAGAATCCAAAAGCTAAGTAAAGTTAGCAATATAAGATGTTATCAGATGTGAATAATATTAAACAGCATTCTGCCTAGAGATACATAAATATCCTATTAGGCTCTGGGTGTCAGTGAGGTGAGAGTCGCTGTGTACACCTTGAGCTTTCCTAGCCAGTGTCACTCTAGCAAGGTAAAGAGAGAATAAAGTGACATTGTAATTTCAGCCAGCGGAGAGAAGAAGTCAAGAATTAGTCTCCACATTAAAAGAACTCATATCCTAGAACTTGGCTACTACAGAATCTACAAGAGATAGTATGTAGATATAATTATATATATATAATTGTACTTACCAACGCAGCGGTCTTTACATCCTGCAGTAAGACAAAGAAGAAAAGGATATCAGGACATAACCTACTATCATCAGATAAGACAACTTGTTCAATTTATTAAGGAGGAAATATCAAAAGAAGCATCACAAGGTTCAGGTTAAGAAAAGGTAACTAAAGAATAATAGGGAGGTAGGGAGTATTTTAGTATTAGAAGTTACATTGCGTTTGTGTTTCAGGGTACTACCAGCATATCCCTACATCTGACCAGAACCGAATTGAGAGTGACCAAGAGGTGTAACTCTGTACTTACATAAGAGAGCAGCAACCACTGTAGAAAAGACAGGTATTTTAAAAGTAATGATAATAAATATCGTAGGGAGGCAGTGAGATTCTGTGGTTATATGTTATCATTATTTACAGGATTCAACACGAAGAATTGTAGAGTCCAGTCAGAAGAAGACGAAGCAGTGCAGTCTCTCTTTCTCGTCCCAATCCCCTTTCCCCCTCACTTCTGCTAGTGAGCAGTGTAGCTCACTGTAGTGGAGTCGGGGATTGAGGAAATTTGCATCGGCTCCTGCGGAAGCTACAGTTTTGGAGTTGGTACTTGACAGATTGAAGTGCCTCCCCCTAAACTTCCGCCCGAGCAGGATGACACAGGAAATTGATGTTAAGGCTTTGGCATCGGTTTTAGATGGCTTACAGAAGCAATTGAGTGACACCATGGAGGAGAATAAGTCTCTTAGGGCAGAAGTGAGGAAATCTAGTCAGGAGGCCCTATTCTTGCGCCAACGGTTTGAGGAATTCTCCTCAGGTTCCCCCTCGGGGTCCACGGAAGGCAAGACTCAGTCCTTCTCCCCTGCACCATCAGCTACAGAATTGACTACACAGGTCATACATGCAATCTCTCCCACGATCCCTCTTGCTGCTCCGGAAAGATTTAGTGGGGATCCGAATAAGGCCCAGATATTTTTTACGCAGTGTTCATTACACTTCCTGTGTAGACCCATAATATTCAAAGAGGATCAATCTAAAGTGGCCTTCATATTGTCCTACCTGAGCGGAGATGCTGCGGCTTGGTCGATGCCTTTGGTGAACAACAATGATTCCATTTTGTATGACTTTGAGGCCTTCAAGAAGGAATTCTTACGCATCTTTGACCGAAGATCCATATCTCAAACCACAGACAACGAACTTTTGGATTTAAAGCAGGGTAATCGAGACTTAGTAGCATACCTGGCTCAATTTAATAAATTGATTGTGGAGACTAACTGGCCAGAAGCTAAGAGGGCCGCAATCTTTTATAGAGGTTTGAAAGACGAGTTGAAGGATGGATTGGCGCAGATTCCTAAGCGGCCTACTGAAGTGTCTGAATTAATTGATTTAGTCCTGCAAATTGACCAGCGTCAATGCGAGAGGAAGAATGAGAGACGCAAGGAGGTGAGATATGTTCCTCCGCGATTCGACAGAATAAGGTCAGAATTTTCCAAACCCAAGGAAGGAATAAGTGAAGAAGAACCAATGCAAATTGGGTCAGTGCGGGGACCCTTATCAAAGGAAGAAAGAGAGAAGAGAAGAGTAGGCAAGCTTTGCATGTATTGTGGAAACTCCGGACATTTTGTCAGAGATTGTCCTAAGAAGCCTAAGAATAATCTTTGGGTAAAAGACAGGCTCCACCAGTAGGAGGAGTTGCTCTGGTGGAAGCGGTTGATAAGTCAACTCCGAATTCTCAATTCATTGCCAACACTCTGCAATCGTCTGCCCCGCATTTGATAATCTCCATGCAAATTAGGTTTGGAGATGCAGAAGTACATAAGATTTCGGTTATGATTGATTCTGGGGCAACCGGAAACTTCTGTGATATCAGATTTGCTCAGTCCTTGAAGATCCACTTTCTGAAGAAGGATAAGCCAGAAGCAGTGCGGGCTGTGGACGGTACTAACCTTTCCTCTGGCCCTATTGTGTATGACACGGAAGAAATTTCCTTGAGAGGCCCTGGGAGTCATCTCAGCATTTTGAAATTTAGTCTTATAGATGCACCCCAGTTTCAACTCATTTTGGGGCTGCCTTGGCTAACGGAGCACAATCCAAGGATTGACTGGGCCAAGAGGTCCATAGAAATGGATTCAGACTATTGTAAGCAACATTGTCATGAACAGGAACGTGTGAACCATCAGACAACACCATCTTTGAGTTTGGCTAGTCTGACGCAGTCCATTTGTGCATTGGAGATTCCAAAGATTCCCCCTGAATACCAGGATTTGGCCGCAGTTTTCGATGAGCAAGAAGCAAAGAAACTACCGCCGCATCGAGAGTATGATTGTCGGATAGAGTTGGAGCCAGGTGCTTCGTTGCCTTGTAGCAGAATTTATGCGCTTTCTGAAGTTGAAAATTTACATCTAAAAGAGTATGTGGATCAATATCTGGCCAACGGATTTATCCGTCCTTCCCAATCTCCAGTCTCATCTCCCCTTTTTTTTTAATCCAAAGAAGGATGGCAAGCTTAGAACGTGTATCGATTATCGGGCCCTAAATCTGGTCACTAAGAAGAATCGATACCCTTTGCCCGTTGATTTCGGAACTGCTTGATCAGGTAAAAGAGGCAAGAGTGTATACCAAACTGGATTTAAGAGGAGCGTATCATTTAGTACGCATGGCCGAAGGAGATGAATGGAAGACAGCTTTTCGAACCCGGCTGGGTTTGTTTGAGTACCAAGTTATGCCTTTCGGGCTGTGCAATGCTCCGGCTGCCTTCCAACACTTTGTCAATGATGTGTTGAGGGAGTTTTTGGACCGTTTCGCAGTTGTCTACATTGACGACATTCTCATCTTTTCAGCCAACCAAGAGGAACACATTCAACATGTACGTGCCGTTTTGAACAGATTATTGGAAAATCAACTGTTTGTCAAGTTGGAGAAATGCGTGTTCCATGCCAATCAAGTAGAGTTCTTGGGGTTTGTTTTGTCATCTGACGGTGTCGCTATGGATGAGGCCAAGGTAAAGGCAATAAAGGATTGGCCTTCCCCACAAAGTGTAAAAGAGGTGCAGAGCTTTATTGGCTTTGCCAATTTTTACAGGCGTTTCATTCCCCAATTTTCTGAAAAGGTTTGTCCTCTGACTCGCTTGCTTAAGAAGGGGGTCAAATTTGAATGGAATGTTGATCTTGAGAAGGCCTTCGTGGAATTCAAGCAGATTTTTGTCACGGCGCCTGTGCTGCAGCATCCAAATCCTGAAGAGCCTTTCTACGTGGAAGCTGATGCGTCAAATTTGGCCATTGGAGGAGTCCTGTCACAAAGACACAAGGTTACTGGGCAACTTCATCCGGTGGCTTACAGATCACGTAAATTATCTGCAGCAGAAATTAATTATTCCATTGCTGATAAAGAGTTGCTTGCAGTAAAAGACGCATTTCAAGTATGGCGACACTACCTATTAGGGGCAAAGCATGAAGTGACGGTCTTCACTGATCATCGGAATTTGCAATTTTTAAAGTCAGCTCGGACCCTTACCCCCAGGCAACTGAGATGGTCTTTGTTTTTTGCTGACTATAATTTTGTGTTGACTTATAGACCCGGCTCTGCAAATGGAAAGGCTGATGCCTTATCTCGTCTCCACTCTGGAGAAGAAGAAAGCAAGACCAAGGAGGGGTTGATTATCCCTCAAGAGAAGATAATCAGTGTCATTTCATATCCAGAATTTGAACACAAGTTAAAGAATTCCCTGTCTAAAGAAGAGCTGAGAAATTGGGTTAAGGAGGGGACTGGAAGAAAGATCAAGGATGGGAAGCCCTATTATTTGGAGAACCTTTTTGTACCCAATGATGATCTCCGATTGGAAGTAATACGACACTGTCATGATGACTTGCTGGCCGGTCACAAGGGAGTCAAGAAGACCGTGGAGTTAATTCAACGGGAATTCTGGTGGCCCACCATGGAAGCTCAGGTGAGACAATATGTGGCATCCTGTGAGCAGTGCATAAAGGAAAAATCTTCTAGGTCTGCCCCACAGGGATTGTTACAGCCTTTGCCCCCTGCTCCTTATCCTTGGCACACGATTTCCATGGATTTCATTGTTGATCTCCCCTCAAGTCAGGGTTACTCTACTATTTGGGTGGTGGTAGATCACTTTACTAAGATGAGTCACTTTATCCCTCTAAAGTCCATCCCTACTGCAACTCAGTTGTCTTCCTTGTTCACATTGCATGTAGTCAGGGCGCATGGAATTCCAAGGGTGGTCATTTCTGACAGGGGCCCTCAGTTCGTTTCTCATTTCTGGAGGGCCTTCCTTAAGAGATTGGAGATTGATTCTCGTTTGTCCACTAGTTTCCATCCTGAGACTGATGGACAGACAGAAAGAGTCAATCAAGAACTGGAGCAATACTTGCGTTTGTTCTTGATGGATCATGAGGGCGAATGGCCAAGTTTAATTTGGGCGGCAGAATTTGCTTACAACAATGCTGAACATACCTCCACCGGGTTTTCTCCTTTCTATCTAAATTCTGGGAGGCACCCAAACACCTTAGTGGGCAAACATGAGAGTGAGGTTCCGGCAGTTGAAACAGTGGTACAGAGTATACAAGAGGCCTATCAGGTAGCTACTGACAATTTGATTAAAGCTAAGTGTTCCTATAAGAAACAGGCAGATAAGAAGAGACGTGCTAATCCCATTTATGAATCAGGTGACAAGGTGTGGATTTCGACTCGAAATATGCGCCTAAAGGGAAACCGTAAATTTCAACCACGATTTGTGGGTCCTTTTCAAGTAGAGAGAATGGTGAATCCAGTGAGTGTGAAGGTTCGACTTCCGCCCAGATTACGGTTACATCCGGTTTTTCATGTCTCTTTGTTGAAAAGGAACCCCTCACAACTGAGAGTTAGAGGTCCACCAGCTCCAGTCCAAATTCAGTCCTCGGAAGAGTTTGAAGTAAAGAGAATCCTTGATTCCAAGATCAAGAAGGGGAAGTTGTTCTACTTGGTAGATTGGAAAGGCTATGGCCCAGAAGAAAGGACCTGGGAACCTAAGGACAATTTGCACGCCCCAAGATTGGTGAAAGAATTTCATAGTACTCATCCTTGTAAGCCAAAAGAGACTGAGAAGGGGGCCTTGGTGGGAGGTACTGTCAGGAGTGATCAGGCTAGAGCTTCCCAACTTCAAGGTAGCAGCCTAACTAGACGTCTGCTAGCATTTCCAATGTATGGAAGACTTCGTCGAGTCATTTCCTTGACTCTGGTCTCACTGTGGATTCAAATCCTTCTCGGTTCACGGCCGCGGAATTCCAAGATGGCCGCCGTGAACCGATTTTGGAGTTAACAGTCTAGTTGTTACTCGTGAGCGATCACAGCCATTTTAGCGCTCGTTAGCGATTTCTGCGGCGCACTTCAACTGAAACTCTGAGGGACAGGCAGCGTTTGAAGAGAGCTTGTCCGAAATTCTTGAAGAACTCGTAGTTTGGGTACCGGAGAGTCAGAGAATCCAAAAGCTAAGTAAAGTTAGCAATATAAGATGTTATCAGATGTGAATAATATTAAACAGCATTCTGCCTAGAGATACATAAATATCCTATTAGGCTCTGGGTGTCAGTGAGGTGAGAGTCGCTGTGTACACCTTGAGCTTTCCTAGCCAGTGTCACTCTAGCAAGGTAAAGAGAGAATAAAGTGACATTGTAATTTCAGCCAGCGGAGAGAAGAAGTCAAGAATTAGTCTCCACATTAAAAGAACTCATAACCTAGAACTTGGCTACTACAGAATCTACAAGAGATAGTACGTAGATATAATTATATATATATAATTGTACTTACCAACGCAGCGGTCTTTACATCCTGCAGCAAGACAAAGAAGAAAAGGATATCAGGACATAACCTACTATCATCAGATAAGACAACTTGTTCAATTTATTAGGGAGGAAATATCAAAAGACGCATCACAAGGTTCAGGTTAAGAAAAGGTAACTAAAGAATAATAGGGAGGTAGGGAGTATTTTAGTATTAGAAGTTACATTGCGTTTGTGTTTCAGGGTACTACCAGCATATCCCTACATCTGACCATAACCGAATTGAGAGTGACCAAGAGGTGTAACTCTGTACTTACATAAGAGAGCAGCAACCACTGTAGAAAAGACAGGTATTTTAAAAGTAATGATAATAAATATCGTAGGGAGGCAGTGAGATTCTGTGGTTATATGTTATCATTATTTACAGGATTCAACACGAAGAATTGTAGAGTCCAGTCAGAAGAAGACGAAGCAGTGCAGTCTCTCTTTCTCGTCCCAATCCCCTTTCCCCCTCACTTCTGCTAGTGAGCAGTGTAGCTCACTGTAGTGGAGTCGGGGATTGAGGAAATTTGCATCGGCTCCTGCGGAAGCTACAGTTTTGGAGTTGGTACTTGACACACACAAGGTTATATAAAAAATAGCCTTTGTATTATCATAAACACATTAGCAACGTAATAACACATTTACACTGTGCCAACTGGCACGGGCAATATTCACAGGGGAATTATATACAGGACCAGGCCAATCGGGCCATGGTCAGAACCATCAGATCAGGTAAGTAAAAGCAAATATAAAACACAACCAGTAACTACTGGTACCATAATGACCTAAGCATTATCCTATTGGCATTAGACATAAACCCACATTAGGTCCAAACCTCATTAGCATAAACACATTACGCAATGGGCCTCACCTGCATAAACACATTATGCAATAACCTCATAAGCATAAACACATTACGCAAATAGGCACTACCCCAAGACATCATAACATGACATTAGGCAATAAATCACATTAGGCCCAAACCTCATTAGCATAAACACATTACGCAATGGGCCTAAATCATTCTTGGCAACATTCAGAGCAGGCATAAGTACATTACGCAATCCTGTAGAGCCTGGCGCTCTTCCAATGTCACCAACCTGCCCCCAGACCAACTGGCCTTCCACTGGGGCTCAAATGCCCTATGTCCCAATGTCAGGGCTGCCAATGCAACAATCACGACATGCGTCCGGGCACTGGCCTAAACGTTGCAGCTGCCCACTATTTGCTGGGTAGCTGTGAAGGGATTGTAGGCATGGGCACCACTGTGCCCTCTAAACAAATATGCCCCCTCAGAGAAAAGAATGGCACTCACTGTGCCTCCGGTGTCCCCACTGGGACTCTACACAAATGTGCCCAAACGTTGCAGCTGCCCGCACTCTCGCGGTGCAGCTGTGATCAGTAGTGGAAACACTGGCACCACTGTGCCTCTAAAGCCTCACTGGGACTAACTACAGCCAAGAGAAACCGGCACTGGCACTGCTCTGCGAGCACCCCTCGCGGGGACTCCTCAGGCGTAACTGGCACCCAGAACAAAGCAAAAGCACAGCCCCACTCACCGGGCCGTTTCAGGACTCCTCTAGGTCTCAGGCGGCAACGTTGCTCTTCGCCTGGTCTCCTCCACATGCAGGGCTCTCTCACCACACGGAGCCCTGCGTGCGTCGCGCTGCCTCCTCCCGCGGGCCTCAGGGTTTCCTGGCAGACGGCCGGGCGAGTCTCCGGGGCTTCCCTCACTCACAGGAGCTCAGCTTCTCAATGCGCCTCGCTTCACCCGGTCCCCCTTCTCGGGATTGGGACTTCGTTCTGGAGCCTGCGAGGCTCCTGGCTGCTTCCGCCTCGCGTTACGTGGCCCCGCCCACAACCAGGCAAGGCCGCCTGGCTTCCGGGTCGCGTCTGCAGCGGCCCGGCAACGTTTCCTTATGGGGATCGGGCTGGCGGCAGTGATCTCTCTTTAGATCTCGGCAATGCGGGGTGGGCTCCCGCCTACCAAATAAATTCAAATGCGGCCAGAACGCGGGGTGGGCTCCCGCTAAAGGGCACAACTGCGGGGTGGGCACCCGCTTGTTAAAAAAATGAGCACCAAAGGCTGCCGAATCGCGGGGTGGGCTCCCGCGACATAAAGGGCGGTGTGGGTGAATCCCACACGTTGCAGCTTCGCGCTGCAGGCCACCAACGCTCTTTTAAAATAAAAATAAAGAGCACTCAGGAAAAAAAAAGATATAGCGCTGTCCAGGCGTTTAGTCCAGAGTCCAGGGGGGATAGGCTGGGACCAGGCAGGCCAGCACACAGGGCCCTCCAGCAGGGAGGCAGTCCCTCGTGGCGGTTCCTCCTGGAGCCCAGCAGCAGCAGCAGGCCCCCCCTAAGTCAGGAACAGCACAACAACAAGAACTGAACATTTTCATGGGGTCACAGCCCCTATATTTATATTAGCAAATCCCTGTGTCACAGCACAGGGTCTGGGGATACCAGTCAGAACTGGTTTAGGGGGGATTTGGAGCACTTTGTTTTGCCCAGCTCCTCTCCCCTTTGTCAGGTGGGGGCTCGGTGATCAGACACACCACAGGGGGCGGAGCCAGCATTGTACAGCCTGGGCACAGTCCTATTCAGAGTCAGGGGATTTCTCCTCCCACTACTCTCAGCCCAGGTGTCCCGTTCAGCCTAGTGCTGACTCACCCTGCCCCTCCTGGAGCCACACACACCTCCCAGCCCCTGTCACTCACAAGTCAGACATGCAATTCACATCAGGCAGGCAGACACATAGCACACAGAAATGTCAACTTCTAAAAGTGGCATTTCTAAAATAGTTATAATAAATCTGCGCACACCATTGCGCAGCATTTATTATCACTATTTCAAATATACCAAACTTGACCACGCTGCGCCTCTCATATCAGAAATTACCACTGAAACACTTATCAGGGAATCCCCAATGCATTCCTATGGGAGGGCAGCCCCACAGTAGTGAGAAACCAAAATGGCTGTTTGTCACTACCAGGACATGTCACACACTAAAGGTACATGTCCTATCTTTTACCTACAATGCACCCTGCCCATAGGGCTAGCTAGGGCCTACCTTAGGGGTGACTGACCTGCGGTAAAAGGGGGGTCATGGACATGGCACACAGTTTAGGTGCCACGTCACAGCGGCAGTAGCACTGCGCGCACAGGCCCTGCAATGGCAGAGGCCTGAGATAGGTTTGAAAGGCTACTTGGGTGGGTGGCGCAATCAGCGCTGCAAGCCCACCAGTAGCATTTAATTTACCAACCCTGGGTACAGGAGATACCACTTTACAAGGGACTCACAGGTAAATTGAATAGGCCAAATAGGTGTAGACCAATCTTACCACATTTATCACAGAGAGCACACGCACTTTACACTGAACAGCAGTGCTAAAGTGCCCAGAGTCCTAAAACCACCAACACCATGTCAGAACAAGCATTTGCAATGCAATAGGTCTCGCATTTGCAAAGTTTTAAGCTATTGCCATTGTAAATGGCATTGTAAAAGGCATTGTAAATGGCAATGCCTTTTATTTATCTGTTTTCAAAACTAACACATAGATGAAAGGTTTGTTATTTACAATGCCAGTAGCTCAATACCATTGCAGGAGAGAGACACGTAGAGCTCCGCCAGGGCGCCTCGATCTTACCCTATTATTCTTGTACTGGAACGAGCACCTGAGTCCACTGTTGCAACACTCCTACAATTCCAGTAATGAAACAAGAACACCATACTATCCTAGTGCTGAAGACCCATTGTGTGCTCTGCCAGTGCCCCTCAATCCTGAGCCTTGCTATTGTACTTGTGAGGCTAATTTACAGCTCTGTCAGTGTGACTGAATCCTGATCTGCGCCAACCCTGCCATGCCACAAAGACCCACACGCAGCTCTCCCAGTGCATCTCAATCCTGGACTGCAGCCCCCCATTTGATTCCAGCTCTGACATCACACACTGTTCTTCTAATGCACCTCCTTCCAAAACGTACACCCCTGCCGTTCCATTATATACAGCTCCCCAAGTGTACCTGCAGCTGTGAACCCATACGCTGCTCTTCCAATGCACCTCACTCCTAACTTACACCACCCCCTCCATTCCACCTAGATGAAATACAGCTCCCCCAGTCTACCTGCAGCTCTGAGACCACACGCTGCTTCTCCAATGCACCTCCTTCCTAACTTACACCAGCCCTGCCATTCCATCACATACAGCTCCCCCAGTCTACCTGCAAATTGGACCCCACACGCTGCTCCTCCAATGCACCTTCTTCCAAACTTACCCCACCCCGCCATTCAATTAGATAGAGCTCCCCCAGTGTACCTGCAGCTCTGAGACAACACGCTGTTCTTTTGAGGCACCTCCTTCCTAACTTCACCACCCCTGCCATTCCACCACATACAGCTCCCCTAGTGCACCTGCAGCTCTGAGACAACATGCTGCTTTTCCAATGCACCTCCTTCCAAACTTACCCCACCCCGCCATTCCATTATATACAGCGCCCCAGTGTACCTGCAGCACCCCCATTCTATTCCAGCTCTGAGACCACATGCTGATAGTATACCGAGATCAGTTACAGAAAGTAAGTAGATATGATCCGAATGTTAATTACTTTATCAGTGCGTTTATATAGCGCCACAAAGCATGACCTCGCTGTAAGGCACATAGCTGCCTTCCTGCTAAAGGTGTTGTAGTTTAAGACACAGTAAAGTAACTGTTTTTAGGACATAAAATAAGCACAAATCCTTACTCAGGCGAGCCTTACCTGTTCTTCTTGGCGACGGCGTGCCTGTCTGTATGTTACAGGGACTTCTTGCAGAGGTGTAACTTTCGGGGTACAGGGGCTCCTTGGTGCCCAGATGCGCAGGTCTATTTCTTGGGGTGCAAGGGCTCCTTGGCAGTTAGTGCTCACAGCTCGGGTCGGGCACTCACAGAGCGCCTGTCTGCTCCACGGAGCATAACAGAAGCAGAGGCGCTGCAGCCTACAGAGAAGCCCGGCCCATCCCCTGGTTCCTGCTTCTGCTGAAGGAGGAGCTGAGGTGGGAGGAGGAACCAGCCGGAGGTAGTGAGTACCTACGTCTGTGTGTTGTGAGAACCCACATAGATGAGCCTCGTCATAGAGCGCCTCTGTGCTCCACCCGAGGGTGGCAGCACAAGAAAACTTAAATCGCCAAGACACATAAGCCCACAGCCGGGTCAGCTGCAAGGAGCAGGCAAAGACCAGTGTCCCATGCTCCGAGGCAGGCTGCAGCATAACCCGCCTTCTCCGTTCCCTGGCTTCGCTGCTCTGCTGGAGCCCCATGACTGATTGGGGGAGGGAGGAGCTCGGAAATAGAGAACAAAGAAAGTGAAACCAGCCACGGCATCGCTGCTGGTTGATGTTTGACTCGATCCTGTTTGGGAGGCGGGAGGGGTGTTCTTGGCATGCAAGCATTACGGGCGCTGTAATGGGGCTCTTATTAAAAAAAAACTAGCAACGTTCAAAGGCACTTGTATCACAAATCCACGTGGAAAGAGTCTGTGGGACCGTTTCAGCCCAGCATGAGTACATAGCACCAAAGTCTATACATTCCAGCGAGCCTGATGGGTCCAATGGGGTACGGTCTCTATCAACCCTTTCTGCATGATGTACCCGCTGAAAGTTGTGGGCAACGTTATCGAACATGTAAATGTGACCCCGTCCCCAAGATCCAGGGAGGATACCGGGGATACGCGCAAACGTTACAACACACTCCATCGAGCTGGAATTACGAAGCCAGACTAAATGCCACGTTGGATTCCTCGTTGTTCTAACAGACTCATCCCACATGCGCTCCTAAAAAGTAACATTGTTCTTAGATACAAAAAGTTCACATGGGCCCAGCTGTACGAAAAAAGTGTCCACGAGCTTCAACCTCAGCCATTCACATCTAGCTTTAAGTTCGTCACCCTCCGAGCGTGGGGCGAGTGATCGCCTTGACCCAGGAAGACAGCGAATCAGCTGGACTAAAAGGTGATGCTGGGATAGCGGTACATTTAGTGCAAAAGTCACCCCTACCGATACAGAACAGTGAGGTCGGGGTTTACGGTCAGCAGGAGGGCTGTCTTTGGATGCCGAGGCCATGAGGTAGGGGGGTCCGAGGATGGTCGGTAAAGTGCTTTTCAGGTGTGTAAACAGCCGTTCGCGGTGCTAGAGGCAGGCCACGGGGAAACGGCGGATGCGCACCACGGGCTCCAGGTTGACCCGCAGGATGTGCTGTGCCCGGCGCCGTGCAGCCGCCAGGCTGGTCTCGCATGACACGTCCCGCAAGTGGATGCGGGGGAAGCTGGCCGGCAGGCGCGGGGTGTCCGCCTCCCAGGGAGCGGCCCAGGTGCAGGTAGGTAGCAGGGCCAGCGGGCTTACTAGGGGGCTAGTCCGGCCACTGCTGCAGCTGCCGCCGCTGCTGGTGCTGCTCGTTTCATGCTGGTTGCCCCCGCTGGCGCTGCCCGCCCCACGGCCGGCGCGACACCGCTTTCTGGGCGCTCACTTACAGTGCCCATGTTTCCTCTTGGCGGGGGGCTTGGCGGGCCGGCGGAGCTGGTCTTGGAGGCGCGAGTAAAATGCAATTTTTTAAAAAAAGCATTCGCCGGGCGCAAGCTGAAAGACACGCCGCGAGCGTGCACATTGGCTGTCCGGGCGCAAGCTGAAAGAGACGCCGTGAGCGTGCGAGCGTGCACATTGGCTGTCCGGGCGCAAGCTGAAAGAGATGCCGTGAGAGTGCACATCGACTGTCCGGAGGCAAGCTGATAGAGACGCTGTGAGCGTGCACATCGGCTGTCTGGGAAAGTGCACATCTCCTGTCCCCCTTCCGAACCCAAGTTGACGACAATAGATCTCGCATAGTGAGCAGCGCAAGCGCTGCGTCGCTAGGCGAGACCTAAAAATGGCTAGGAGAAAGGCAAAAAGTTTAGGGATGACCCTGCAAAAAGGCCAAGTCCAACACAACCCCCTTCCAGCCAAAACGCAGGGTAGACCAATCACCACCTTGATGGGCTTCCCTGCCTTGGGTGATAGAACACGGACGCGGGCCCGCAACTGCAGGGACACCCTCCAGTTCTACGCCATTCTGAACCCATGTGGTTCCCTCTGTCAAAGCTCCCAGGACCAACTAAGCTACCCCACTGGTACTCCCTAGTTGTCCTCGGCCAGGACCAGGCCCTAGGCCATCCAGATGTATCTGGTCCTTGCCACCTCACAGAGTGGGGGGCAGTAACCCCTGACACATAGTGACCATTCTCCATCCTACCCCTCATCAGGGCAGTTCTAAACTGCCACTGATCCTCCAGCCTAGGGTCCACACCCTGAGGCTGACCAGAAGTCACGGGCGAGGCTCTCCTCCCCCTACCTCTTCTTCTAGGGTTCCGCACTCTCCTCCTTTGAGAGTCACCCTCAGAACACAACTCTCCCACCAGTTCAGGACCTCTCTCCAGCAACTAGTCTCCCAACCTAGGGTCTAAACCCTCAGGTTGCACCGGGGTCAGAGGCGAGGACTCCCTCCATCTGCACTCCCTTCCAGAGTTCTGCACCCTCCCAACTGGAGCGGTAACCCTGGAAGCCAAACCGGTCAGGACACTGGTTACAGATGTCCTTCCCTCCAGGTCAGGCAGAACCTGAACCTGGCCTCCCAACCCAGGGACCAACCCCTGCGGTTGAACACTTGCCTGGCACGCCAGGACTTCTGGGGACTCACACAGTATCCCCCCGAGGGTAACACATGACTCATGTGTCGTGTGACAGTCAGCCTGGCGCAGATCTCCCGACCCCTGTCCATCTGACAGTGCGTGAAGATCCCCCAAGACAGAAGTGGTGTCACCATGGTCACTACTAGGAGACCCAGCCCTTCTGGCTGGTCCCTGACCCACTGGTTCTTCCACTGGGGAACACATCCCCTTCTCACCCCTCACTCTGGACTTCTGCACCCTCCCAACTGGAGCGGCACCGCCAGACACCAGAACCACTGGAGCTCCATTTACAGACGCTCCAGGTTCTCCTGACACTAGGAGATCTCCCTCAAATGGCCTAATAGTACAGCCTAGGCCCCCAACCTGGTGTTCCCTTAGGGAACCCTCCTGGCCCTGAGACTAGGTTTCGGGCACCTTGGGACACACAGTCCCACACTCACTCCTTCTCCACTGAGACAGGACGTGAGCCCCTAGACCCCTCCCACTATACTGGGACCTAGCTGGGCTACTCTGAACCTCTTCCCCCACACAGGTCTGGAAGATACCTGAATCTCACAAAAAGAGGCCCCGGGTCCAGAGATAAGACTATCGTCGGAAAGTGGCAACACAAAAAGCTACAGGGGATATCCCTTTTTAAGGACAGTTCCCCTCACACACCAGAGGTGTCATGCTTCATCATAGGGGTACCTCCTCACGTGAGGAACCTAGTCCTCACGTGGGCTACAACCCCCTCGCTGCGAGGGAGGAGCTCAGGGATGTTTTTAATATGAGAGGTAGGGTGTAATAAAACCCTATGTGAGCAAGGTGTTGTGGAAAAAGAAAAGTGCAGTGCTATTGTAGAAGTGATTTAAGGGTCAGCTAAGTATTTTAATGGTGCTGCCCGGTGCCAGGATTAAAAAGCAGTAAATGCTTGTGAGCACAGAGGTCAAGATTCAAGACCGCTGTGTGTTTATAAGACCAACATGTTTCTGCCTCAATGACCTATACAAGTATCCAGGCATTCATCAGGATCGGTGGTAGCTACTGCAATCAAACGAATTGTGAAAAAAAATAATAAGTAAAAGCTCTGTACACGATTAATACTGAACCAGAGAGTGATTTCTTTGTTCAGTACATCTCAGAACTCCCTATGTTGGGGGACAAACAAAACAAGGACAGTACATCAACTTTTGTGCAAAAGAGAAACAACAGCAAATATGATGACAATACCACTTTCAAACCAATATTCATTTAGCATGCAAAGAAAAAGAAAACTGCTTGCTGTAATCTTTGCAAAACATCCAATTAGGAATCTAGTATAGCATTATCTACCCAGAGTTGCTCATAGTGGCAAACAGAAAAAGGATGCGTAACTCACCCATCCAGGAGAACGAGTTTACAGCATCTGTCCAGGCTCATTTGGCCATATGGTACCGCGCCACGACCTGAGGAGAATGGTACGTGGTAATTAGAAAGAAAAAGAGAAAAGGAAAAAAAGAGAAAAGGAAAAAAAGGGGGGGAAGATGTATCAGGAGTAACTATACCTGCGTGACAAAAATTGTGTTAACCCCTTCATCCCGTTAGAGCCCAGAGCATATGCCTACACTACCAACAGGGTTTCTCTTGAGATCATGAGTACACACGTTCCCCCTAATGTTCCTTTCTCTCTTTCCTTTGCTGACTAAAATTAATAAACGCCAATACATTTCCACATATGACATGGACAATTTTTGTCACGCAGTCGCGGGGACTCCTCAGGCGTAACTGGCACCCAGAACAAAGCAAAAGCACAGCCCCACTCACCGGGCCGTTTCAGGACTCCTCTAGGTCTCAGGCGGCAACGTTGCTCTTCGCCCGGTCTCCTCCACATGCAGGGCTCTCTCACCACACTGAGCCCTGCGTGCGTCGTGCTGCCTCCTCCCGCGGGCCTCAGGGTTTCCTGGCAGACGGCCGGGCGAGTCTCCGGGGCTTCCCTCACTCACGGGAGCCACGCTTCTCAATGCGCCTCGCTTCACCCGGTCCCCCTTCTCGGGATAGGGACTTCGTTCTGGAGCCTGCGAGGCTCCCGGCTGCTTCCGCCTCGTGTTACGTGGCCCCGCCCACAACCAGGCAAGGCCGCCTGGCTTCCGGGTTGCGTCTGCAGCCACCCGGCAACGTTTCCTCACAGGGATCGGGCCGGCGGCGGTGATCTCTCTTTAGATCTCGGCAATGCGGGGTGGGCTCCTGCCTACCAAATAAATTCAAATGCGGCCAGAACGCGGGGTGGGCTCCCACTAAAGGGCACAACTGCGGGGTGGGCACCCGCTTGTTAAAAAAAACGAGCACCAAAGGCTGCCGAAACGCAGGGTGGGCTCCCGCAACATAAAGGGCGGTGTGGGGGAAACCCACACGTTGCAGCTTCGCGCTGCAGGCCACCAGCGCTCTTTTAAAATAAAAATAAAGAGCACTCAGGAAAAAAAAAGATTTAGCGCTGTCCAGGCGTTTAGTCCAGAGTCCAGGGGGCATAGGCTGGGCCCAGGCAGGCCAGCACACAGGGCCCTCTAGCAGGGAGGCAGTCCCTCGTGGCGGTTCCTCCTGGAGCCGAGCAGCAGGCCCCCCCCCCCAAGTCAGGAACAGCACAACAACAAGAACTGAACATTTTCGTGGGGTCACTGCCCCTATATTTATATTAGCAAATCCCTGTGTCACAGCCTAGGGTCTGGGGATACCAGTCAGAACTGGTTTAGGGGGGATTTGGAGCACTTTGTTTTGCCCAGCTCCTCTCCCCTTTGTCAGGTGGGGGCTCAGTGATCAGACACACCACAGGGGGCGGTGCCAGCATTGTACAGCCTGGGCACAGTCCTATTCAGAGTCAGGGGATTTCTCCTCCCACTACTCTCAGCCCAGGTGTCCCATTCAGCCTAGCGCTGACTCACCCAGCCACTCCTGGAGCCACACACAACTCCCAGCCCTGTCACTCACAAAGCCAGACATGCAATTCACATCAGGCAGGCAGACATATAGCACACAGAAATGCCAAATTCTAAAAGTGGCATTTCTAAAATAGTTATAATAAATCTGCGCACACCATTGCGCAGCATTTATTATCACTATTTCAAATATACCAAATTTGACCACGCTGCGCCTCTCATATCAGGAATTACCACTGAAACACTTATCAGGGAAACCCCAATGCATTCCTATGGGAGGGCAGCCCCACAGTAGTGAGAAACCAAAATGGCTGTTTGTCACTACCAGGACATGTCACACACTTAAGGTACATGTCCTATCTTTTACCTACAATGCACCCTGCCCATAGGGCTAGCTAGGGCCTACCTTAGGGGTGACTGACATGCGGTAAAAGGGGGGTCATGGACATGGCACACAGTTTAGGTGCCACGTCACAGCGGCAGTAGCACTGCGCGCACAGGCCCTGCAATGGCAGAGGCCTGAGATAGGTTTGAAAGGCTACTTGGGTGGGTGGCGCAATCAGTGCTGCAAGCCCACCAGTAGCATTTAATTTACCAACCCTGGGTACAGGAGATACCACTTTACAAGGGGCTCACAGGTAAATTAAATAGGCCAAATAGGTGTAGACCAATCTTACCACATTTATCACAGAGAGCACACGCACTTTACACTGAACAGCAGTGATTAAGTGCCCAGAGTCCTAAAACCACCAACACCATGTCAGAAAAATGGCTAGGAGAAAGGCAAAAAGTTTAGGGATGACACTGCAAAAAGGCCAAGTCCAACAGCGTTGTGTCAGTCAAAACATAAGATGTCGTACACATCTCATGGTGTATTGCATTGACATGTGTCCACTTTCATCTCAACTAGGAGGAGACCAAATCTGCATTGTCCCAACACCGTGCTGGCAGACATGGAGGATGAGGAGGTCATCCAGAAGTTCCGTCTGGACAGAGCCACCCTACAAAACCTCTGTGCTATGTTGGAGCCCCACCTGCAGCCTCGCAGGACATATCCAACAGCTTTCACCCCAACATCCAAGGTGATGGCGGCTCTGCATTTTTTTGCCTCTGGGTCATTCCAGCACACGGTGTCCAGCGCAGGTGGGATGTTGCAACCCATGTTCAGCATGGTGCTGCGTGATGTCCTGTCCGCCATGATGATTTACAAGGACAGGTACATCCATTTCCCCAGGGTGCAGGAATTGGCGGCTGTAAAGGGAGACTTTTATGCCCTTGGACACATCCCCCATGTTGTTGGGGCCATTGATTGCACCCATGTTGGGCTTGTTCCACCACAGGCACGGGAGCACATTTATAGGAATCGCAAACATTTCCACTCCGTAAATGTGCAAGTGGTGTGCCAGGCGGACATGATCATCACGCACGTGTGTGCCAGATATCCAGGCTCAGCCCATGACTCCTACATCTTGCGGAACAGCATTGTACCCCAGCTCATGGTTAATCTGCTTCCTGAGCGTGCATGGATTGTGGGTGAGTACGAAGAGTCCAGTAGCGTGGTGTTTGTGTGACATGCTGTCCTCTGCCACAGAATAATTACAAGGTTTATCTGTGTCTCTCACACCTAGGTGACTCTGCATATCCCAACCATCCGTGGTTGCTGAGCCCACTGCGTAATCCCAGGACACCAGCTGATGTACGCAACAATGATGCCCATGGGAGGACACGTCGTGTGGTGGAGCGGACTTTTGGTCTCGTCAAGTCACGATTTCGCTGCCTTGCCAACACGGGAGGTGCACTCATGTACTCGCCCAGGAAGGTGTGTCAGATTGCTGTGGCATGCTGCATGCTCCACAACCTAGCCATTCGCAAGGAGATCCCCCTGATCCAGGATGATGATGAGCAGCCAAGGCCCCCACCTGCAAACCAACCCGTGTCCAGTGATGAGGACAGTGTAGAGGAGGAAGGTGTTAACCTGCGTCAACAGCTCATCACCCGCTACTTCACTTGAAGGTGAGTGACAATGTACAACGGACCCATTGTCTGATGATGTTGCTGTTGTTGTGAAGGTGTATGTGAGCTTTGTGACTGCAGCCGGTTGTTGACTCAGTGGTGGCTGACAATGTTTATGGGACAGGGTGGTCTGGAACATCTACACGATGTGTATGTTGGCACTTGTTGCTCATTGTGATGTGTGCATGTTGTATTTGCTTGATGGTAAGTGTTGTATGATGTCTGTGATGCCACACCCAGACTAGTGAATCTTGTTCTGTTGTGTTTTCCTAGGTCCCTTCAGCCTCTCCTTGCCTACATACATTCCATGCTCCTGGTACATTGTAATCATGGTGAAGACTGCACATCCTGGAATAAAGACGGAGCAGTGACAACGACATGTGTGTAAGGAGTATTTATTTACAATGGTGACATGTGAGTGGGGTGAACATTAACATTGAGGTGATTAGTGAAGCAGTGAGTTGGCAGTTATGGTAAATGAGAGAATCGAGTAGTCACCACATTGGTGTGGTGACCCAGTCCAACAGACAGATGCCATTCACAAGGCAGTGTGGGGAAGGATAGTCCAGAAAGTCAATGCAGTAGTGAGGAGTGTTGCCATCATGGCTGGCTCCGTGATGGACGTTTGGCAGGTGCTTTGCCACGGGATACTCCCAGGGATTTCTTGGGCCGGCCCCTTCGTCGCTTGGCAGGGGGGGACTCTGCTGTAGGGCCAGTGGGGTCTGAGGACTCACCCCTCTCTGTGGCCGCAGGGGAGGATGTTGAACTGTCATCCTGCGGCACAGCAGGGGGAGGTGGAGGTGTTGTTTGTGGCGCAGGCCTGTCCCTCAGTGCCGCCACTATCTGGCCCAAGAGGTCCACAATTTGTCCCATGCAGGTGTCCATGGACCTCCTCAGCAGGAGGAGCTCGCAGGAATCTTCATCTGCCCGGTCCGTTCGTCCCTGGGCCCGTTCATATGCCCCAAGGACTCTGTTTATGCTGTCCAGGGCTTCGGTCCCAGGCTCCGGTTGTCTCTGAGTGGCCCTGCCCCTCCCACCTGCCCTGCTGCCACGGACCTGTTGCCTCACCACTGTAGGCACCCGCATCCTCTCCCTGCCCTCCTCAGTTGTTGGTGTGGGGTGGTCATCCTCTGGGACAGGAAGAGTGTTGCAGGCAGCACTGGTGGTGGTGGTGGTGGTGGTGGTGTAGGACGCACAGGCCATAACAGCAGGGGTCTGCATAGCTCTTGGTGTTGCTGCAGATGTGGGGGGGGCAATGGGTTCCTGGGACCGGTTGCGCCCTGGCACACCAGATGGTCCTCGTCCTCTGAATCCGGGAGTCAACATCCGAGAGTCCATGTTCCGGGGGGGGTGACTGGCTCTGCAGGTTGCTGGTGTTGTCCTCTGCAGTCAGTTCTTGGTCACCTGTGGGACAGATGGGAAATGGTCATTGTAGTGCACCACGCAAGCTTTGTGTTAGCTGTGTATTATTCACTGTTTGTACACCACACAGTAGACTAATCATCACATTGTTTGTATGCGTACTACTGTGCCTCCTGAGATGATGTTGGGGTACATGCATTACTTGTCCATGGTGTGAGGTGTCAAGACATACCATGCATCCTGCATGTTTTGTGATTACAGGGACATGTTGCCATCTAGGGCAAGCGCAACAAAGATTTTCTGTGACACCTCTTTGTTGATTACTCTGCCCTGGCAGACGTTACATCTGAGGATGAACTGGCCATTTACATCTCATGCATACCTTTGTCATGTCATGTGCAAATCTGAATTTGTACCACCAACCATGCTTTCGTTGTTTACATATGGTCCTTGCAGCTCTGGCCACATGGCACTTACACATGTCAGTCAGTGCTGTGCATGATTGTGCACAGACTTTCTTCTGCATGTGAATTGGTGTGTCACACTTTTGTTGCTGTGGCCGTTACATTTGCTTGGCTGTCTGGACACTGTGAGTGGCAATTGGATCTGTGGGTATTTTAGTGTGATGAGAGGGCTGATGTTGTCATATGGCACCATGCTTTTTGGGAGGAATGGCTGGGTGCATGTACTGGCTACTTACCTGTTCTGTTTACACATTTGGGTTGGATTTGTGTCACGTCTTTGTGTGTGTGTGGTGGAGGCTTCCATCCTGCTCAGGGATGGGACAAGACGGCATGAGATGTCTACCTACCTGTTAGTTTGAAGTGGACAGTGCAATGACTGACACATGCATCTGGGTGGGAGGGAGTGCTCCATCTTGATGCGCTGCGGGACAGGGGGTTATGGTGGGAGTGGCACTGCAGGCCTCCCACCCCCAAACAGCCCTCCCTGTTAAGATGGCTACCTAGCTGTCAGTTTGTTTGTAGTGAGACAATGGCTTGCCAATGCTTCTGGGTGTGGAGTGCTCCATCCTGCTCAGGGGTGGGACAGGGGGCATGGTGGGAGTTGTTGTGCAGGCCTCCCACCCCCAAACAGCCCTCCCAGGGAAGATGGCTACCTAGCTGTTAATTTGTTTGTAGTGAGGCAATGGCTTCCCAATGCTTCTGGGTGTGGAGTGCTCCATCCTGCTCAGGGGTGGGACAGGGGGCATGGTGGGAGTTGTTGTGCAGGCCTCCCACCCTCAAACAGCCCTGCCAGGGAAGATGGCTACCTAGCTGTTAGTTTTGTTGTAGTGATACAATGGCTGCCACATGCTTCGGGGGGGGGTGCTCCATCCTGCTCAGGGGTGGGACAGGGGCATGGTGGGAGTAGTACTGCAGGCCTCCCACCCCCAAACAGCCCTCCCAGGGAAGATGGCTACCTGGCTGTCAGTTTGTTTGTAGTGAGACAATGGCTTGCCAATGCTTCTGGGTGTGGAGTGCTCCATCCTGCTCAGGGGTGGGACAGGGGGCATGGTGGGAGTAGTACTGCAGGCCTCCCACCCCCAAACAGCCCTCCCTGTTAAGATGGCTACCTAGCTGTTAGTTTGTTTGTAGTGAGACAATGGCTTCCCAATGCTTCTGGGTGTGGAGTGCTCTATCCTGCTCAGGGGTGGGACAGGGGGCATGGTGAGAGTTGTTGTGCAGGCCTCCCACCCCCAAACAGCCCTCCCAGGGAAGATGGCTACCTAGCTGTTAGTTTGTTTGTAGTGAGACAATGGCTTCCCAATGCTTCTGGGTGTGGAGTGCTCCATCCTTCTCAGGGGTGGGACAGGGGGCATGGTGGGAGTTGTTGTGCAGGCCTCCCACCCCCAAACAGCCCTCCTAGGGAAGATGGCTACCTAGCTGTTAGTTTGTTTGTAGTGAGACAATGGCTTCCCAATGCTTCTGGGTGTGGAGTGCTCCATCCTGCTCAGGGGTGGGACAGGGGGCATGGTGGGAGTAGCACACCAGGCCTCCCACCCCCAAACAGCCCTCCCTTTTAAATGGCTACCTACCTGTTAGTTTTGTTGTTGTGATACAATGGCTGCCACATGCTTCTGGGGGGGTGCTCCATCCTGCTCAGGGGTGGGACAGGGGCATGGTGGGAGTAGTACTGCAGGCCTCCCACCCCCAAACAGCCCTCCCAGGGAAGATGGCTACCTAGCTGTCAGTTTGTTTGTAGTGAGGCAATGGCTTCCCAATGCTTCTGGGTGTGGAGTGCTCCATCCTGCTTAGGGGTGGGACAGGGGGCATGGTGGGAGTTGTTGTGCAGGCTTCCCACCCTCAAACAGCCCTCCCAGGGAAGATGGCTACCTAGCTGTTAGGTTTGTTGTAGTGATACACTGGCTGCCACATGCTTCTGGGGGGGGGTGCTCCATCCTGCTCAGGGGTGGGACAGGGGGCATGGTGGGAGTTGTTGTGCAGGCCTCCCACCCCCAAACAGCCCTCCCAGGGAAGATGGCTACCTAGCTGTTAGTTTGTTTGTAGTGAGGCAATGGCTTCCCAATGCTTCTGGGTGTGGAGTGCTCCATACTGCTCAGGGGTGGGACAGGGGGCATGGTGGGAGTTGTTATGCAGGCCACCCACCCTCAAACAGCCCTCCCAGGGAAGATGGCTACCTAGCTGTTAGTTTTGTTGTAGTGATACAATGGCTGCCACATGCTTCTGGGGGGGTGCTCCATCCTGCTCAGGGCTGGGACAGGGGCATGGTGGGAGTAGTACTGTTGGCCTCCCACCCCCAAACAGCCCTCCCTGTTTAGATAGCTACCTAGCTGTTAGTTTGTTTGTAGTGAGACAATGGCTTCCCAATGCTTCTGGGTGTGGAGTGCGCCATCCTGCTCAGGGGTGGGACAGGGGGCATGGTGAGAGTTGTTGTGCAGGCCTCCCACCCCTAAACAGCCCTCCCAGGGAAGATGGCTACCTAGCTGGTAGTTTGTTTGTAGTGAGACAATGGCTTCCCAATGCTTCTGGGTGTGGAGTGCTCCATCCTGCTCAGGGGTGGGACAGGGGGCATGGTGGGAGTTGTTGTGTAGGCCTCCCACCCCCAAACAGCCCTCCCAGGGAAGATGGCTACCTAGCTGTTAGTTTGTTTGTAGTGAGACAATGGCTTGCCAATGCTTCTGGGTGTGGAGTGCTCCATCCTGCTCAGGGGTGGGACAGGGGGCATGGTGGGAGTAGTACTGCAGGCCTCCCACCCCCAAACAGCCCTCCCTTTTAAGATGGCTACCTACCTGTTAGTTTTGTTGTTGTGGTACAATGGCTGCCACATGCTTCTGGGTGGAGGGGGTGCTCCATCCTGCTCAGGGGTGGGACAGGGGGCATGGTGGGAGTAGTACTGCAGGCCTCCCACCCCAAAACAGCCCTCCCAGAGAAGATGGCTACCTAGCTGTCAGTTTGTTTGTAGTGAGACAATGGCTTGCCAATGCTTCTGGGTGTGGAGTGCTACATCCTGCTCAGGGGTGGTACGGGGGGCATGGTGGGAGTAGTACTGCAGGCCTCCCACCCCTAAACAGCCCTTCCTGTTAAGATGGCTACCTAGCTGTTAGTTTGTTTGTAGTGAGACAATGGCTTCCCAATGCTTCTGGGTGTGGAGTGCTCCATCCTGCTCAGGGGTGGGACAGGGGGCATGTTGGGAGTTGTTGTGCAGGCCTCCCACCCCCAAACAGCCCTCCCAGGGAAGATGGCTACCTAGCTGTTAGATTGTTTGTAGTGAGACAAAGGCTTCCCAATGCTTCTAGGTGTGGAGTGCTCCATCCTGCTCAGGGGTGGGACAGGGGGCATGGTGGGAGTAGTACACCAGGCCTCCCACCCCCAAACAGCCCTCCCTTTTAAGATGGCTACCTACCTGTTAGTTTTGTTGTTGTGATACAATGGCTGCCACATGCTTCTGGGGGGGTGCTCCATCCTGCTCAGGGGTGGGACAGGGGCATGGTGGGAGTAGTACTGCAGGCCTCCCACCCCCAAACAGCCCTCCCAGGGAAGATGGCTACCTAGCTGTCAGTTTGTTTGTAGTGAGGCAATGGCTTCCCAATGCTTCTGGGTGTGGAGTGCTCCATCCTGCTTAGGGGTGGGACAGGGGGCATGGTGGGAGTTGTTGTGCAGGCTTCCCATCCTCAAACAGCCCTCCCAGGGAAGATGGCTACCTAGCTGTTAGGTTTGTTGTAGTGATACACTGGCTGCCACATGCTTCTGGGGGGGGGGTGCTCCATCCTGCTCAGGGGTGGGACAGGGGGCATGGTGGGAGTTGTTGTGCAGGCCTCCCACCCCCAAACAGCCCTCCCAGGGAAGATGGCTACCTAGCTGTTAGTTTGTTTGTAGTGAGGCAATGGCTTCCCAATGCTTCTGGGTGTGGAGTGCTCCATACTGCTCAGGGGTGTGACAGGGGGCATGGTGGGAGTTGTTATGCAGGCCACCCACCCTCAAACAGCCCTCCCAGGGAAGATGGCTACCTAGCTGTTAGTTTTGTTGTAGTGATACAATGGCTGCCACATGCTTCTGGGGGGGGTGCTCCATCCTGCTCAGGGGTGGGACAGGGGCATGGTGGGAGTAGTACTGTTGGCCTCCCACCCCGAAACAGCCCTCCCTGTTTAGATAGCTACCAGCTGTTAGTTTGTTTGTAGTGAGACAATGGCTTCCCAATGCTTCTGGGTGTGGAGTGCTCCATCCTGCTCAGGGGTGGGACAGGGGGCATGGTGGGAGTAGTACTGCAGGCCTTCCACCCCCAAACAGCCCTCCCTGTTAAGATGGCTACCTAGCTGTTAGTTTGTTTGTAGTGAGACAATGGCTTCCCAATGCTTCTGGGTGTGGAGTGCTCCATCCTGCTCAGGGGTGAGACAGGGGGCATGGTGACAGTTGTTGTGCAGGCCTTCCACCCCCAAACAGCCCTCCCAGGGAAGATGGCTACCTAGCTGTTAGTTTGTTTCTAGTGAGACAATGGCTTCCCAATGCTTCTGGGTGTGGAGTGCTCCATCCTGCTCAGGGGTGGGACAGGGGGCATGGTGGGAGTTGTTGTGCAGGCCTCCCACCCCCAAACAGCCCTCCCAGGGAAGATGGCTACCTAGCTGTTAGTTTGTTTTTAGTGAGACAATGGCTTGCCAATTCTTCTGGGTGTGGAGTGCTCCATCCTGCTCAGGGGTGGGACAGGGGGCATGGTGGGAGTAGTACTGCAGGCCTCCCACCCCCAAACAGCCCTCCCTTTTAAGATGGCTACCTACCTGTTAGTTTTGTTGTTGTGATACAGTGGCTGCCACATGCTTCTGGGGGGCATGCTCCATCCTGCTCAGGGGTGGGACAGGGGCATGGTGGGAGTAGTACTGCAGGCCTCCCACCCCCAAACAGCCCTCCCAGGGAAGATGGCTACCTAGCTGTCAGTTTGTTTGTAGTGAGACAATGGCTTGCCAATGCTTCTGGGTGTGGAGTGCTCCATCCTGCTCAGGGGTGGGACAGGGGGCATGGTGGGAGTAGTACTGCAGGCCTTCCACCCCCAAACAGCCCTCCCTGTTAAGATGGCTACCTAGCTGTTAGTTTGTTTGTAGTGAGACAATGGCTTCCCAATGCTTCTGGGTGTGGAGTGCTCCATCCTGCTCAGGGGTGGGACAGGGGGCATGGTGACAGTTGTTGTGCAGGCCTCCCACCCCCAAACAGCCCTTCCAAGGAAGATGGCTACCTAGCTGTTAGTTTGTTTCTAGTGAGACAATGGCTTCCCAATGCTTCTGGGTGTGGAGTGCTCCATCCTGCTCAGGGGTGGGACAGGGGGCATGGTGGGAGTTGTTGTGCAGGCCTCCCACCCCCAAACAGCCCTCCCAGGGAAGATGGCTACCTAGCTGTTAGTTTGTTTGTAGTGAGACAATGGCTTGCCAATGCTTCTAGGTGTGGAGTGCTCCATCCTGCTCAGGGGTGGGACAGGGGGCATGGTGGGAGTAGTACTGCAGGCCTCCCACCCCCAAACAGCCCTCCCTTTTAAGATGGCTACCTACCTGTTAGTTTTGTTGTTGTGGTACAATGGCTGCCACATGCTTCTGGGTGGAGGGGGTGCTCCATCCTGCTCAGGGGTGGGACAGGGGGCATGGTGGGAGTAGTACTGCAGGCCTCCCACCCCAAAACAGCCCTCCCAGAGAAGATGGCTACCTAGCTGTCAGTTTGTTTGTAGTGAGACAATGGCTTGCCAATGCTTCTGGGTGTGGAGTGCTACATCCTGCTCAGGGGTGGTACGGGGGCTTGGTGGGAGTAGTACTGCAGGCCTCCCACCCCTAAACAGCCCTTCCTGTTAAGATGGCTACCTAGCTGTTAGTTTGTTTGTAGTGAGACAATGGCTTCCCAATGCTTCTGGGTGTGGAGTGCTCCATCCTGCTCAGGGGTGGGACAGGGGGCATGTTGGGAGTTGTTGTGCAGGCCTCCCACCCCCAAACAGCCCTCCCAGGGAAGATGGCTACCTAGCTGTTAGTTTGTTTGTAGTGAGACAATGGCTTCCCAATACTTCTGGGTGTGGAGTGCTCCATCCTGCTCAGGGTTGGGACAGGGGGCATGGTGGGAGTTGTTGTGCAGGCCTCCCACCCCTAAACAGCCCTCCCAGGGAAGATGGCTACCTAGCTGTTAGTTTGTTTGTAGTGAGACAATGGCTTCCCAATGCTTCTGGGTGTGGAGTGCTCCATCCTGCTCAGGGGTGGGACAGGGGGCATGATGGGAGTTGTTGTGCATGCCTCCCACCCGCTAACAGCCCTCCCAGGGAAGATGGCTACCTAACTGTTTGTTTTGTTGTAGTGATACAATGGCTGCCACATGCTTCAGGGGGGTGCTCCATCCTGCTCAGGGGTGGGACAGGGGGCATGGTGGGAGCTGTAGTGCTATTTGCCTGGGCACATACAACCCTGTAAATGTTGGCTACCTTTTGGGGTGATTCAAATGTAGTGGATATTACATCTGTGGGACATGTGTTGGATATTGTGGTGCATATGGATCTACTTGTGCCTCGGAGATGTAGCTTTGTAGTTGTGCTTGACAGTACATTGCTGTATAATGCTCTACATTTGTTTGTACTTACCAGCCTCCACTCCACCGGGTATTCCTGTAAGACTCACTGGATGCAGTATGGCAAGCATCTTCTCCTCCCATGCAGTGAATGTTCTTAGTGGAATGGGAGGGCCACCGCCAGTCCTCTGAGCCCGCTCATGGTTCTTGCTCCTCTTCTTTTTGACAACACTCTTCAGGTCATGCTACCGCCTCATGATTTCCTGTCTGTTGTGTGGGATGGTCCCTACTGCATTGACCTTATCGACTATCCTTGCCCACATTTGATTCCTTCTGGCTAATGGTGTCTGTTGGACCAGGTTACCAAACAGTTGTGGTTCGACTCTGACTATCTCATCTACCATGACTGTCAACTCACTGTCTGTGAATTTTGGCATTTTCTGTGGTGCCATGGTGTGTGATGTGCTAAGGGGTTTGAGGTGCAGGTGTTTGAGTGGTGGGGGTGATGTGTATGGTGTGTGATGTGCACAGGGATTAGAGGTGCAGGTGTGGATGTGGTGGTGGTGCTGTGTGTGGTGTGAATAGTGATGGTGTGCAGATTTGCCTCTCTTTTGTGTTCTGGTGTTGGGCCCTTCAGTTGTGGAGTTTTGCAAAGGATTGTGGTCAGGGAAGGAGCTGGTTTTATGCTCAGCTATGTGGATGTGTCCAAATGGGGTATTGCTGTCAGGTGTGTTGTGTGGGTTGTCCTGGGATTTGTATTTTTGTATTCGCCATGTGGTTGTGTCATTGGGGTGTGTTTTGTATTTTTGGGTGCATGGCTAGTTTGCTGTGTGCACTTTGTGGCCTTGTTGTGTGTTTTTTCTGTCGACCGCCATATTTGTCACGGAGCGTCCGCAGTGGTGGCTCTGCTGCAGTTCTTCCGGCAGCTCTCCCATTCATCACTGTTGGCGTTTTTGGCGGTCGGATTCAGCTGAACGTACCGAGGTCACATTGGGGATATCCTAATGTTCCGTGCGGTGTCTCCGCTGTCGTGGCGGCCATTTGATTTTTTTCCTCCGAGAATCCGACCGCCGCGGACGTGTTTTCGCCTTCTCCGCCAACTACGGGCGGTTTTTCGGTGGCTCTTACCGCCGCGGTGTTTGTTTTTTGGTGGGACATCCTAATCTGGCCGCAGATTTTGCTGCGGTACCTGCGGGTGGTTGTTTTCCGCTACCATGGCGGTCAGGGTGGTTTTCCGACCGCCATCGTAATAGGTCCCTATGTTTGTATTTGTTGTCAACGTACTCACTATAGAAGTCAAACTAGGAATGTTGATGTGTATTTAAAAAGTGAAAAGGAAAACAATGATAAGTGGGAGCAATTTGGTGCTTATTTGTTGGTGAAAGGTCGTTTTGAGTTGGGTAGTGATCAACTTATTTGTAAATATTGTTACAACAAATTAGAAGAGAACAGAATGCCAGCTAGAGCTGTACATAACAACCTAGAGTTGGTAGCAATTCCTCCGGAACTGGTAGATTTAACGAATGAGTCCATTCTTATTCAATCTGTGCATCCGTTTCAGGCTATAGTTCGTATGGAGCCTAAAACAGGTAAGCTGCCTCCAACAGATTTACAAAGAGGTTTGAAAGGGAGAGTTGTGTATTTACCTTTAGATTTTAAGAAAAATATTGAAACTGTTGGTATAGAGAGAGAGGAAAGTGAACCTGTAGTTATCCTAGTTAATGGTGTACCAACAAAGAGTCGGAAAATATGGCAAGAGTTAGTAGATGTCATCAAACTTCAAAGGCTACATTATATCTTGCACAAAACAATATTTATTATAAAAATGTATATGTGGAAGAACAAGAAATATCTTTAGAAGATGATAGGGAAATTTCAAATGGCCAAATAGAAAAAGTGGACAACTCCAGGAGTGAAGAAATTTATGAACATTACAGTATACATCCTCTACATTCAAAAGAAGTTATAGGAAACACTATTGAATTATTCCAAATGAAGAAAGCGAAGGGAACTCCCATGAGTGTATGGGAAAAAAGTTTAGAAGCTCGTTGTTTTCCACAGCTCTTCTCCACTGGAAAAGGTGGACAATATGATGAACGACCAGTACAGATTCCAGCTTCAGAATATCGTACAACAAGATTGTACTCAGAAGATCCAAGATTTTGACAGTGTATTCCATATTTATTTCATCTTCTGTTTGAAAGTGACTTGTCTGGACTATCATATGCAGTGAACCACATATTAAAACGGGACTTCATCTTACACATGTTTCTGCAAAGGAATTTTTGGACAAGGTTCAACAAAGAGACGATCATTTAGAATCTCTGTTAATTAATTTGATGGCGTGTCAACGTGGTACTAATGAGTATTGGTATCGTCGACACGGAGAACTTAAATGTATGTTAAGTTAAGAAACTTAGGAACCCCTACGTGGTTTGTTACGCTTAGCTGTGCTGAATACGCATGGGACAATTTACTTGAATTTCTACGTACAAGCAAATTCAAATGTAAAAAACATTGAATTGAAGACAGCTGGAGAACTGTGTTCCTTGGATCCTGTAAATGTGTGCAGATATTTTAATCATAGGTTTCAAGCTATGATGTCTTTTATCTGCAATAAAAATAATCCACCTCTTGGAGAAGTTATTGATTTCTTTTGGAGAAAGGTGTACCAAGCCAGAGGTGCTCCTCATATACACATGCTATTATGGATCAAGAATGCACCTACATTTGGAACCGATTCTGATTAAACTGTTTTGTCTTTCATTGAAGACTATGTTACCTGTGCCATTCCAAAAAAAGGAGGAGAAAACAGCTTAAGACAACAAGTTTTACGTTTTCAAAGTCACCGATGTGGAAAATATTGTTGACGAAAATACATCGTCAAAGGGAACATTTTATACAAAATGTTGTTTTGGATTCCCACGTCCTGTAATTTCAAAAGGAAGAGTCAATAGTTTCATGTCAGCAGTAAGGCATACTATAACTCGAAAATCTTCGAAGAATACTTCCAACATAAAAAAGAACTGAAGATTCAAAGTATATTAATTATTACAATCCAATGATTTTGACAATGTGGAATGCAAACATGGATATCCAGTATGTTGCAGATAATTCGATTGCTGTTGCTCGCTATGTTACGTCATATATAACGAAATCTGAAAAGACGGAGTTGAAAGAAATGTGGGAAGAAATTTCACAAGAGAAGACTCTTAGTAACAGATTGTACAGCTTTAGTTTGAAGATGCTTTCCCATCTAGAGATTGGATCCTATGAATGTTCGGATCGGTTGACCTCTGCAAGTTTATATTCAAAGTCAAGAGGAATCATTTGGGTAAGTCTAGGTCTTGCTGCAACACGAACTCGAGTATTGAAATCTCTACAAGAAATTGAATACTTAGCATTGAATGAACCAGAAAGGACAGATATTGTTAAAACTATTATGTTGGATACGTACTATCCAAAAGGAGTCCACATCTGAAAAACATATGTCTCTATGAAGTACTGCAACATTACAGTTTTAAGAGAAATGTTACAGAAAATTATAAATGAAGAAAAATATACAGTAATTGGATGTTTGGTAAAACATGACAAAGGAAATCTTATTAACCATAGGAAACTCAGTTGTGAAACATAAGATAAAAGGGAATTTTTCTATTTAGCACTTCTGCAACTCTTCAAGCCTTGGCGTAGTGAAATGGAATTACTTGGAGATTTTGAGTGCTATGAAGATTCTTTTAATGCATGTAAAGATAGCATTCAACGCACAATTTTTCCAACGTATCTACAAATATTAAATGAAGAGATTGAACAAGAAACTACTATTGCAGCTGAAATAGCTAGAAACAGTTCTCAAGACAGTCAAAGTTCTGCTCCACTAAGTCAAGATCCAATAGGACAACCAATTGTTGAAAATGAAGCAGCAGTAGCCATGAATGAAGTAGAAACGGCAATGCAACAAGCACAACAGGATATTATTGAGTTGGGAAACTTAGAAGAAAAACTAAATATTAAACAAAAATAAATATATCAGCAAGTGACACAACAGATACAGCATGGTTTACTGCATGACAAAAAAGAGTGCCAATGCACATCATTTAAACCTATTTGAATGTACATCAGTGGGCAAGCTGGAACAGGAAAACGTTTCTTAATTAAAGTTTTGACCAGTTATCTACACAAAACCACTGAATCACATTTATCTAGTGTTGTAACTGCTCCAACTGGGTTAGCAGCACACAACATTAAAGGGATTACATTACATCGATTACTCATGCTACCAGTTGAACATGAAAATAAGTTGGAATATCACAAGCTATCTGGAGAAGCTTGTTATGAAGTTTCAAGAGTACTCAAGAAAATGAAACTTCAAATCATTGATGAGGTGAGCATGGTCTCAAACTTAATGCTTGCCTTTGTATATTTAAGAATGCAACAGATTTTAAAAACAGATTATGATGTTCTATTTGGAGGAAAACATGTACTTCTATTCGGCGACCTACTACAACTTACTCCTGTAAAAGGACAACCTGTTTTTAAAACACTTCTCCATGAAGGCACTTAGAAATCTTTGGGAAGTATTGGAAATGTCAACATTTGGTCTTATTTTGAATATAAAGAACTTATTAGGAATATCCGACAAGCAAGTGATGAACATTATGGAAACATTCTTCAAGAGATAAGAATTGGTGTTTTAACAAAACATGTAAAAGAAACTTTACAAAGTCGGATTTTAATGAACTTGTTCCCAAAAGAAAACATAGCACCTGAAATAATATACAAAAAAATTGGAGAAAAGAAGTCTATAGTTTGCCTAATGCCTACACTGCAAGAGTGTTCTACATTCAATCAAGAACTTTTGAAATTGGAAAAACAAGTGTGAGAAGGTGGCTTGGTATATGCTGTCCACTGGTTGAAGTGGGCACCTTATACCAATCCACACGACCCTTATGATGTATGAGGTCAAAGATAGTCTTTATGAAAGCTATCCTAGTGGTAGCTATGGAGAGCAGCCTTCAGGCTTAATCTTGAAGGAATGTAAAGCAGCTTGTTTTACCAGAATATCACCTCCTGAATGACTAAATGAAGGAGAACCACACAGTAGTTATATAAAAATATGGATTTATTAATATAACACTCTCTACTATCCTCTACACGAGGATAGAACACAAGGCACACAATACTGGATCATTAGAACAGTTGTAAGTAGCACAATACACAGCGGGCTCCAGGGGGAGACCGAACCATATACTAAAATAGTGGTATAACAATCACGATTTGACTAGACACAGTGCCTAGTGCACGTAGAATCGCTGGGACCCCAAGGAACCACCCAAGGTGATGACACAGGAGACCCACGGAGGACGGGTGCAGTGAGGAAACACGACTGCTTGTTCCGTACAACTCTATGGGAAAGTTGCGGTTGCAAAGTTAAAGGTTAAGGACCCTTCTAGGAGGACTTCGAGCCAACCCTTTGGAACTTAAGAGTTTAAAGAGCCACCCCACCCGTGGATACCATGGTTTCAGAGTTACCTATCCCAGGGGAGCCGGGTGCATAGGTCGGAAGTGGCGTCGGAAACTCTCGTCGTTCTCTATGGAAGGAAAGAAAGAAGTACTGCTGCTGTGAAGGTGAAAAGGGTCCAGTGGAATCCAAGCCCGGATTCTGTCTGGAAGGAACCTGAAAGCAGAGGGGACAGAGTCTGGATCACTTCAGAGTGGGGCTCGGTAGACGAATGCCCACCGATGTCGGGTGCTTCAGGTGCGAAGAAGGGATGCTTGAATCTGCAGCCATGAGGACCAGGAGCCGTCGAGGACAACCAGGAGCCGGAGGTGAGCTGTCCCACGAAGGATGTCGAGTGATGAGGGGTCAGTGTCCGGCGGGAGCACCAACAAGCCTTGGCAACAGCAACCCACGCAGGAAGGACAAACAGGTTGCGGTGTGGACCAGCAAGGTCCAGGAGACTCTCCAAGCAATGGAGAGTCAGGGCACGTCTGGATCAACCAGGAAAGAACAAGAACAATCAAGATGACCCTCAGGAGGACCCACAGGCCGGATGACCAGGAGTCGCGAGGGGACCTCGAGCAAGATTGCAAGGTACCAGCCCACAATCAAGATTTTTTCCTGTCACACCTTTGAATGTAATAAATTTGAGGGTGTGTTTTAATGAACTTGCATTCCCAGTTTGACAAAAGTTATCTCTATATTGTTTCCAGCCCTGAAGAAGTCAAGGGTTTAACACCCTATTGAGGAAACACGTGTTGGCTGGCTTGTTGTGCAATATACCATTATAGGCGAACACTTCGAAAGGTCACCATTTGTCTCCATCCTTGATCGACAGAAATGTGGTGTACTGTACTTTACTTGCATGCGTGTGCATAGGAACTGTTGTTACTCATTTCGGACTCTAGGGTCCTAAAATTGAGGGTTTAGGGGTTTTCCCTCACCTGTGGCACCGCATTTATTTGTTTCATTTGTTTACTTCACGTTATTTGGCAAGTGCCAAGTTGGTTATCCTGTGATAATTAATACCCCCATTTTGTTTGTACTTATTGGAGTCTGGATAGGCAGCTGCCATGTGAGACATATCTAGCCATGGACAGAGATAAAATAGCTGAGGAACTTTTCGACAATTTAGCTAAGGGGAGTACCATTAGCAAGAGCACTGGAAGTGGGATTCCGCAACGTAGAGAGGGTCTCAGAGATAAATTCCTGAGGCTTGAAAGACGTAAAAAAAGCGAGAACTCCAAAAGGTGGGATGGGGCCACACTTAACCAGTATCTATGATTAAACAGGGTCCCCAGGGGTTTGAGATCTCAGATATTACCCACCTACGATGATCTAGAGGAGGACCTCCTCAAACAGTGGGAGGATGCACTCACGAACAATTCAAACACACTCATGGGTATATTGATTGAGAATGCTGAAAGGAAGGTCTCTAAACTCCAAGTGGAGATTTCGCTACTGGAAAAAGAAATCAGGGACCTCGACCTTAAAGAAGCAACTGATAAGAACTATGTAATTTTGAATGATATTCTATTGAAACAACAAAATGATATTAAAGAAAGGAAAGCCAGAAAGCTTAGACGGGACGAGCATGATTACAAAGAGGGCAGAATTTTTACTTTTGCAAAGAAGTATGACCAGTGGTTTCAGGCTGGACAGTAGAGAGATAAGCCCAACAGTTCAGAAGCAATCTCTGTCTCCTCCAGTTACACCTCTTTGAGTGTCCCCCTCACTAGTGATAGTGAGGCTGATAACGCAGGCACATCTTACGACACTAGATAGGGCAACTCTTCTTTTTTGCGAGAGGTCCAGAGAATTCGGAAGGGCAACAGAGCCCAACCCAGATGAGGAAATCAGGACACAAGACCCGCAGAGGTAAAAGATCAGGAAAATTAAGATTACAGAAAGAAATTGAGATCAGGGGACGAAAGAAACAAATGAATAATGCTGACAAGGGGGTGGGGTGATCAATCTTTCATACAAGACACTAACTAAGGACATGATCTCCCTTTTAGAGAAAGGCTTAAGTTACAACCCCAAGGATGAGGGTGATGAATGTGGTTTACAGATGGATCTTTTCAAGTTTGTGAGAAATCTTAAACTGAAGACGTTTTTCAATACCAACCCAGTACCTAATAAAAGAAACATAAACATTCCAACTGGCGCCTTATCAGATGTTTTGAGCATACAGGATGTGCATGACACACACTTACTTTTATCCCTCACAGACACAGAATTAACACCACACACCATGGACAGACTTTTAGAAGAACTCGATGTGGATACAGATTACACTATAGCTAGTGGCTTAAAAAACAAATCCAAATGGACACCCACTCTACCTGGTGGTAATACAATTGATATGTTCTACAAACTGGTCTTGGAGGACATAGACAGATACAGTGACAAGAGAATTAACAAGAGAACCAGACACCATGACAATCTCCTATCTGGAGAACGTGCAGCTCTCAAAACATTAGCTACTGACAACGAGATAATCATCAGGGAGGCTGACAAAGGAGGCAACGTCGTAGTGATGAATAGGGTGTACTACAACCAAGAAATACATACACAACTCCGCAATGAAACATGCTATGAATGCCTCACACACAATCCCATAGGACCTCTAACAATTAAGATCAACAAATGTCTAACTGAGTGGCACACTGCGGGTCTCATCAATGACGACAAACACATTTACATGAAAGTGTTCAGGCCAAACTTTCCGTGTTTATATACCCTACCAAAAGTACACAAACACTTACCTTTCCCCCCCCCCCCCCGGGAGACCTATTGTCTCGGGGATAGGGGGCCCCACAGAACGACTAGCTGAATATGTGGATCTGTTTCTTGGACCTTTGGTCCAGAATCTCCCTTCATATATTAGGGACACAAAGCACATACTGAGTATTCTGGCAGATTTCACCTGGGAGCAAGGCATGATCCTTGCTTCTTTGGACGTTGTGTCCTTGTACACAAGTATCAAACCAGATCTGGGTATAAGAGGAATACAACACTTTTTACACAAAAGATAGGCAACACAGTGGCAGCATACCAATATGCTACTGGCTATGATGGAACTGATTCTGGACAACAATGTGTTTTTATTTGAGAAACAATGGTACAGACAGAAGAGAGGTGTGGCTATGGGTTCAAAATGTTCACCTAGTTTTGCAAACCTCTTCATGGGTTGCCTGGAGGAAGAATGGATCTGGGGCCCCAGGGGCAGTCCTTTCAATGACTCGATCATTTTCTCGGGGCGCTACATTGACGACTGCCTTTTAATCTGGTCAGGCACACAAGACAAACTAGAACAGTTTTGCACATATCTAAACACCAATACATATGACATGAAATTTACCCATCTGATCAGTGAGACTACCATCACTTTCTTAGATATAGAAATATACATCACTAAGAGCACCTTACATAGCCACCTTTTCCGCAAAGACACTGCCTGCAATGCGATCCTGCATGCTAATAGTGCTCACCCTCCCCATCAGATTTGCGCCATCCCCTTTGGTGAATTCACTAGAGCCAGAAGAAACTGTAGCAGGGAAGAAAATTTTGAGTAGTGCCTTTCAGCAATGAAACCTAGATTTGAGAACAGGGGTTACACTCAACCTAATCTAGCAAAGGCCGAAACTAGAATTAGGAAGATGCGTCGTGAGGAAACTCTGCGTGACAGGGTATACAACACAGAGTGTAGGAAGAGACTGAGACTGGTTACAGACTTCAACTACCTGAGTGGTGTAGTGTCCAAAAGTCTCAACAAACACTGGAAGCTGTTAACAACTGATGTTTCCCTGGCTGATCACATCAATAAGCGACCACAAATCACGTACAGGAGGGGTAGAACTTTGAGGACTAGGCTTAGTCCAAGCTATCCGAGAGTTCAGAATAGGGACACCTGGCTTACACCGCGCTCTTTGGGTTTTCACAAATGCGGCTCCTGCGGTGTCTGCAGATGGGCATTTGACCATAAGATAGAATTTTCTGGTCCCAACAGAATTTATAGCATAAGATATAACATCAACTGCAACAAAAAATTTGTGGTCTATGTGTTGGAATGTGTATGTGGATGCAAATATGTGGGCAGCACTATCAGGACCCTGAGAGAGAGAATTGGAGAGCACTCACGGGCCCTCAAACAGCAGGACCCAAGATACCCAATGGCTCTACATGTGTGGGAATGTCCCTCTCAAGGCCAGCATAAACATTTTCTTTTCTATGGTATAGATCTGATTGAACTCAGCCCTAGAGGAGGTAACAGGGAATTACGACTGAGACGTTCTGTGGCGACTTGGATGATGCGTCTGAGAACGTTCGAACATGGTCTCAACAGCGATCAAGAGATGCATTATTTCTTGGGTGACTGAAAGGGATACCACCTCTATTACAGGTGCTTCCTGTTTGGAATACTGTCTCCAATTTTGCCTTGTTGCATTATACACACCCATATTGCCATAACCATTATCAAATGTACGTAACTGTATGTTAGGCTCATAACGGAGGTGTTAAGTTTTATCTATTTCTGGAATGTGTTTTCTTTACTATATACTGCATTGCGAGTTATCTGATGTATAACGGGTACTTACTAACCCCATACTGTTGCTATGTCGTGACCTAATTTTCCTGGGACTGTTCTGGGATGGACCCCTTTTCATATAATCACCTCCCTTATGGCATTTTACGAATACAATGTTTCAGCATTATCCTTTGAAATCTGTCATTTATGCCATGTGTTTTCTAGACAAACCTGTATACTTGCATACACGGATGATAGATTGAACATGCTCAAAATTGGACGACAATTAGATACTATACTTTGCCCTTGTAACTCTGTCCTCTGTGACACCTACTGAACTTAGTGTCACATTGTATCCTACAGGTGTATGTATAGACTCACCTTACCGCGTTTGTTTTGAATATTATGATTACTTGACTTTTTGATACTGTATCACGAGTGTCACTGAATTAATATTACAGTCATGAGTCACGATGTCAGGTCCACACACTACAAGTTGACCACAATCAATGCAATACTTTTCTAGAATAAATTTATTGGGTCTTTCTTACTCCTTGTTTCCTTTATCTTTCTAACTATTTCACATTCACCTAAAAAACTCCGGTTCCTAGACACACACCAGAAATCACATTCGGCATTACGCAAGACCTTGAACATACGTTCTGCATGTCTCCGGTTGAGCAGGCGTCTTAAATACCACGTGAGGCTCCAGTCCGCCTCACACACAATGCTGGGATGTACGGGCTAGTTGTTCTGTCTCGCAGTGGGTATATATACACTTCCAGGTCGTGAATCCTACCGAATCCGGTATTGAACATGTTCCCGGAAGTGCTACGGGTGTCTGGCATACTCGCATAAGGTATGCACCACGAGTGGCTTGTAATTTGGGACGTTTTATTGCAAACTTTGAGCAATAGGGATGGTTTAACACTGCGTAATTAATATGGATTTCCTATTTACTTATTTTTCTTCAGACATACTTACGGCTCACATCGGCCTTCCTTAATTGTGACTTGCATACTTTGGCTTTTGGACACTGGGGGCCTGATTCACAGAACTAACTTACGTCAAAAACGTAAACGTAAACGTAAACGTAAAGTTAGTACTTTTTAGGTATTCACAGAATACACTTACTCATTTTGGTATTCACAGAAGTTAGTAGTCCTAACTTTAGGACTCCTAAATGCCTTCTGTGAATACCGAAAGTCTTAAAGTTAGGATTTTTCTCAGTTTAGGAGTAGTAAAGTTAGGACTCCTAACTTCTGTGAATACCAAAATGAGTAAGTGTATTCTGTGAATACCTAAAAAGTACTAACTTTACGTTTACGTTTACGTTTTTGACGTAAGTTAGTTCTGTGAATCTGGCCCTGGATTTCTCCTGCTTATGCCGTACTCGGCCTTCGTTAAAATTCTGGAGTCACTGACCCCGTAAATGGGTCACCTGTCTTTTCTCTGATGCCCTGAGTGAAAGGTAAGAGCCTGATACTGGTAGAAGATGGAATCGACAGCACATTATGATGTGGTGTATTGTAACCTGATAAATACTAGGAACATTAATGTGAGCTGTTATCTTCCAGACTCACGCTATAGAGAGAAAAGTGTACCATTAAAGGCGAACACTTCGAAAGGACACCATTTGTCTCCATCCTTGATCGACAGAAATGTGGTGTACTGTACTTTACTTGCATGTGTGTGCATAGGAACTGTTGTTACCATCTACTGAACCATCATCAGGGTTCTGTGAGAGGAGGTCAGGGAGTGGGTCACTCTCTTCCTCCTGACCCTCATCAGTAGCCATGAGTAAGCCCATGTCTGCCCTGTCAACATATGGCTTGAGCCTGTTCACATGGAGAACCCTGTGGAGGCTCCTGGGAGTTCCAAGGTCCACCAGGTAGGTAACCTCTCCCTTTTGCTCAAGTATGGTATGGGGCCCACTCCACTTATCTTGGAGAGCTGCTGGGGCCACAGGCTCCAGCACCCATACCTTCTGTCCTGGCTAGTACACAGTCAAAACAGCCTTTTGGCCATGCCAAGCTTTCTGTAATTCTTGGCTAGCCTCAAGGTTTTTGGATGCCTTCTTCATGTACTCAGCCATCCTGGAGCGGAGACCAAGTACATAGTCCACTATGTCCTGTTTAGGTGGTTTGAGAGGTAACTCCCATCCCTCCTTCACTAGACACAATGGACCCCTAACTGGATGTCCAAAAAGAAGTTCAAAAGGGCTGTAACCAACCCCCTTCTGAGGAACCTCTCTGTAGGCAAACAGAAGGCAGGGCAACAGGACATCCCACCTTCGCCTAAGCTTTTCAGGGTGGCCCATGATCATGCCCTTCAGGGTTTTGTTGAATCTATCAACTAACCCATTGCATTGTGGGTGATAGGGTGTGGTGAATTTGTAATTCACTCCACACTCCTTCCACATAGCAGTTATGTAACTTGATATGAAGTTTACATCTCTGTCAGTTAAGACCTTCTTAGGGAAGCCCCCTCTGGAAAAGATTCCCAGGAGGGCCCTGGCTACCACAGGAGCTGTGGTGGTTCTAAGGGGTATTGCCTCTGGATACCTAGTGGCATGGTCCACCACCACTAGTATAAACCTGTGCCCAGATGCAGTTGGATGATCCATGGGACCAACAATGTCAATCCCAACCCTCACAAAGGGAACTCCCACCACAGGTAGTGGTATCAGGGGGGCCTTTGTAGTACCACCTGCCTTACCACTGGCTTGACAGGTGATACAGGAGCGAAAAAACTCCTTTGTGTCCTCTGACATGTGAGGCCAGTGAAAGTGAGGGACAATCCTGGAAACCCCTAAACTTCAGAGGTATGACCAACCTCCTGGTGGCACCAGGCTTGGGGTCCTTACCCTCTGAGTAAAGGAGTCCATCCTCCCAATAGATCCTGTGGGACCCACTGGCACTCCCAGCAGCCTCAGCAGCAGCTTGCTGTCTGAGGGGTTCAGGAGAGGGGCAGCTGTGCTGCTCCAGGCTCAGATCTGCCCTGGAAGGGTCCCTTGTCCCCAAACACTCAACCTGATCAGGATCAAGTTCCTCTGAGACAGTTCCTTCACAGGGACTGGGATCATCTTCCTCAGGAGACTGATCCTCACTCTGGGCCCGATTCACAGAACTAACTTAAGACAAAATCCTAAACTTACTACCATTTTGGTATTCACAGAAGGCACTTACTCATTTTGGTATTCACAGAAGGCACTTACTTACTCATTTTGAGTAACTTACTCATTTTGAGTAACTTACTCATTTTGATTAACTTACTCTTTTTGGTATTCACAGAAGGCACTTACTCATTGATGAGTAAGTGCCTTCTGTGAATACCAAAATGAGTAACTTACTCATTTTGAGTAACTTACTCGTTTTGAGTCTTAAGTTAGTTCTGTGAATCGGGCCCCATGAGTCTGGGGGTAAGACACTGCCTTACCCCTACTGCTCCTTCTCTTGGAAGGCACCTGGTCCATTTTTCCAGGATCCAGGGCCTGTTCAGTGGAAGACATTTTTGCCTGTGACCTGGTGTTAGAACTGGGGGTCTCTAGTTGGCAGAGGTAAGTACCTTTGTCCAAATAGGGACCCTTACTTCTAGTCAGGGTAAGGGGGATACACACTGTTGATAACCCCTGCTCACCCCCTTGGTAGCTTGGCATGAGCAGACAGACCTATCCCCAAGGCAATGCGTAAAGTATTTGCACCAACACTCACAGTAATACAGTAAAACACCACAAATGGATGCTACACCAGGTATTTATAATAATATAAATCACTTTATCTGGTTTAGGCAGAGTCAAAACGACATAAATCCAACATACAAAAATAGACTCTCTTCCAATAATGAATTGGTACTAAAAGGTTACTTGTAGCAATGTTCTTTTGAAGGTTCTCTGGTGAAAGTTCACTTTAGAAGAAAGGGAATGCGGTAATCCTCTGCACTGCTTTAGCGAGCGTGTAAAAAAAATGCCACTAATCCGGTTCTTTAGATCGTTACAAATCACCCCTCCTCAATGCACTTGTGGACGTTAGTCAACTCAGCTTGTAATGCGGAAATCACCCCCTTCGTGCAGGCGCGGGTGCGCGCCGGTCACCAGCAGCGCGTTGTTACACCCAATTCCCCCTGTGCCGGCTTCGGTCACAGATCGGAGCCGGTTACCTTTCAACTGCGGAGGGGAGGGGAGCTTCGCAATCCGTGCCGGTCCCAGGCGGAGCAGCTTCCTTCGTGGCTGCGCTCCCGGCTTCAGGCCCAGCTTCCTCGGTGTCGAGGAGCGCAGAGACCTCGTCACTAGGAGATGCCCCGCGCCTCCTCCAATCCCGGCGCAGCTCCAGCCAGTCGAGCCCCTTGGTTGCTAGGCGACGCCCAGCGCTGAGTTCAATCTTATCGCGGCGTGTCCCTGACGTCAGCAATGAGGGGTAGCGGTGCTTGCGGGGCTCCCGGGCCTGCGGCAGTGATTTTTCGGCACACAGTGCTTCTCTTCTCCTTCCCTGTACCGGGCCGGCGGCGGTGATCTCGGTCTCTGATTTTACGGTCTCGGGTAGTGCCTTGGCACGCACTCTCGAGCGCCGAGACAGTCCTGCGGATGATTCACGCTGGAGGCACGGCAGACCTCACGCAGAGCCCCGTTGTGTGCCGACAAGCACACCGAGTCAATTACACACGGGCAGGCAGGGCAAAGTTCACGAGGCCACAGTCAGTGCGCAGCAACACGCACTCAGCGCTGACCAGATGGTTTCTTCTGCAACTTTTGTGTCCCTGAGTTTACAACAGGAGGCCAGCTCTTCTCAGGCCCTTGCAGACTTGTTCTTCTTTCAGGACACAGCACACAGCAAAGTCCTTGTTGCTGGGGGGGGGACACAGCACACAGCAAAGTCCCTTGCCCTCACCCTCAGTAGGATCAGCAAACTGCAGGCCAGCCCCAGAACACACAGCAAGGGCAGTACTTATCCTCAGTTTCTTCAGGTGATCTTCTTGGGCAGAGGTTCCTCTTGATTGTAGAAGTAGTCTAAATTACAGGGGTTTCAGGTCCTACCTTTATACTCCAAAAGTCTTTGTTCTTCATGTGTGAGGGGTCCTGGACCCAGTCCAAACCAGTTCTGGGTGCACTCTGCCAGTGCATGTCTTCTTCCTTTGTGAGGGGAGGCCAGGGTCATCAGACGCACCGCAGGAGGTGGAGCCAGCATTGTGGAAGGCAGGCACAGCCCTATTCAGGCCCAGGTGCTACTCCTCCCACCACTCTAAGTGCAGATAGGTCTATTCAGCCTAGTGCTGACTCACCCCCTCTCCTGGAGCCACCCCCAGCCCCTGTCACTCACAAACCAGACAGTCAATCCACAACCAGGCAGAGGCACACAGAAAGGATGAATAAGAAAACAGCCACTTTCTAAAAGTGCTATTTTCAAACACAGAATTTAAAAACCATCCTTCCTAAAAGATGTGTTATTAAATTCTGAGTTCAGGGATACCAGACTTCAATTTTCCATCTTGCTCCTATGGGGAGATATGCAGGTACACATGGGACACAGCATTCCCCATTCTGTCCTATAGGCAAGATGGCCTTTCAATAGTGAAAAACGAAATTGGCAGTATTTCACTATCAGGACATGTTACACACACCAGTACATGTCCTACCTTTCACATACACTGCACCCTGCCCAGGGGGGTACCTTGGGCCTACCATAGGGGTGTCCTATGTGTAAGAAAAAGGGAAGGGTCAGGCCTGGCAAGTGGGTACACTGGCCAGGACAACATGGCAGTTAACAAACTGCGCACAGGCACTGCGGTGGCTGGCCTGAGACCTCTTTTCCGCGCTACTCAGGTGGGTGGCACAATCAGTGCTGCAAGCCCATTAGTAGCATTTGAGTTACCAGCCCTGGATCACTTAGTGCACTTTACTAGGGACCTTACAGGTAAAACAAATATACCAATCATGGATAACCAATCACAATAACAATTTAACCAGGGAGCACTTGCACTTTGGCACTGAACAGCAGTGGCAAAGTGCCCAAAGCATCTAAACCAGCAAAACGAATTCCAGCACAGTGTCAAAAATACAGGAGGTAGAGGCAAAAAGTCAGGGGAAACCACGCCAAGGATGCCAGGTCTAACAGGTGTCCCATCCAGCTGAAAAGTGGGGAGAACTACCCACCCCCTTGGGAGTTCTCATCACTAAGGCGGAAGAACCTGGACAGACCATCAGCATTGGCGTGTTCTGTACCAGGGCGGTGTTCCACCGTAAAGTCCATTCCCTGTAGGGAGATGGACCACCTCAACAGTTTTGGGTTCTCACCCCTCATCTGCATTAACCATCTGAGGGGCCTGTGGTCTGTCTGAACCCGGAAGTGAGTCCCAAACAAGTAGGGCCTTAGCTTCTTCAGTGCCCAGACCACAGCAAAAGCTTCCCTTTCAATTGCACTCCACCTCTGTTCCCTGGGAAGTAGCCTCCTACTAATGAAAGCTACGAGTTGGTCCAAGCCCTCGTCGTTCAGTTGTGAGAGTACTGCTCCCACTCCATGCTCTGAAGCATCTGTCTGCACCACAAACTCTCTGGAGAAATCAGGCGCCTTGAGCATGGGTGCCGTACACATGGCAGCTTTCAGGGCATCAAACGCGGTCTGGCAGGCATCGGTCCAGATCACCTTCCTGGGCTGCTTCCTTGAAGTCAGCTCTGTCAAGGGGGAAACAATGGTGCCATATGCCTTGACAAATCGGCGGTAATACCCGGTGAGTCCTAAAAAGGCTCTCACCTCTGTCTGGGTCTTGGGGGGCTCCCACGCCAGAATGGTATCAATCTTCGCTTTGGGGGGCGCCACCTGCCCGCTCCTTACCTAGTGCCCCAAATACACCACAGATCCCTGCCCTATCTGACACTTGCTGGCCTTGATAGTGAGGCCTGCCCTTTGCAGAGCCTTCAACACTTCGCAGAGGTGTTGCAAATGTTCTTCCCAACTGGAGCTGAACACAGCAATGTCATCCAGGTATGCGATGCTGAATTCCTCCAGCCGGGACAGTACCTGGTTGACCAGTCTCTGGAAGGTGGCAGGGGCGTTCTTCAACCCAAAGGGCATGACACGGAACTGGAAGTGCCCCTCTGGCATTGAAAACGCTGACCTCTCCTTGGCCCCCTCAGTTAAGGCAATCTGTCAGTACCCAGAAGTTAAATCAAACATACTGAGGTACTGGGCAGCACCCAACCGATCCACGAGCTCATCAGCTCTGGGGATGGGGTGTGTGTCAGTCTTGGTGACCGTATTGAGCCCACGGTAGTCCACACAAAACCGGAGTTCTGGAGTGTCACCGGGTGCAGCAGCTTTTGGTACTAAGACCACTGGGCTAGCCCACGGGCTGCTTGAGGGCTCAATCACCCCTAGCGCCAACATCTTGGAAACTTCTTCCTTGATGCTGGCCCTGACTTTGTCTGCTACCCTGTAAAATTTCTGCTTCACAGGTAGGCTGTTCCCAGTGTCCACATCATGGACGCATCAATTGGTGACTCCTGGTGTCAGGGAGAACAGGGAGGCGAACTGACCCAACACCTGGTGACAGTCACTCTGCTGTTCTGGGGTCAGTGTGGGAGAGAGGTTTACCCCATCCACTGACCCATCTTGCTCCTCTGCTGACAGGAGGTCAGGAAGAGGGTGACTTTCCTCCTGCATCCCATCATCTGTGGCAAGGAGCATTGTCACATCAGACCTCTCAAAGTGTGGCTTGAGGCGGTTCACGTGTAGGACCCTCAAAGGGTTCCTGGGAGACTGCAAGTCAACCAGCTAGCTTACATCACTCTTGCGCTCCACCACCTCATATGGCCAGTCCACTTGTCTTGGAGCGCACAAGGCTCCACTGGCGCCATCACCCACACCTTCTGCCCAGGTTGAAATTCGACCAGAGTGGCATTCTGGTCATACCATCTTTTCATTTCTTCCTGGCTAGCTTCCAGGTTCTCCTGAGCGAGTTTCCTGAAGCGCTAAGTCTCGTTGCGGAAGGCCAGCACATAGCTGAACACATACAGGGGGGTCTTACCAGGGGATTTCTCCCAACCCTCCTTCACCAGGCTGAGAGGTCCTCTAACAGGGTGGCCGTACAGGAGTTCAAAGGGACTGAACCCTAAGGACTTCTGAGGCACCTCTCTGTAGGCAAACAACAGGCATGGCAAGAAGATGTCCCACTTCCGTCTCATGGGCTCCGCAAGGCCCATTATCATGCCTTTCAGGGTTCGGTTGAATCTCTCAACCAACCCATTCCCTTGAGGATGGTAAGTAGTGGTAAATTTGTAAGTTACCCCACACTCCTCCCACAAAGACTTCATGTACTTCGAGATGAAGTTGGTACCCCGGTCGGAGACCACCTCTCTGGGGAACCCTACACGGGAAAAGATCCCCATCAATGCACGGCCCACCACAGGGGCAGTGATTGTCCGGAGAGGGACAGCTTCCAGGTACTGGGTAGCATGGTCCACCAAGACCAAGATAAACTTGTTGCCTAAGGCTGTCTTGGGTTCCAGAGGCCCCACAATGTCGATGCCCACCCGCTCAAAAGGGGTGCTCACCACGGGAAAGGGTTGGAGGGGAGCCTTACACTTCCCTCCACTCTTGCCACTTGCCTGGCAAGTCTGGCAAGTCCTACAGTGTGTACCAACGTGCGTCTTCATCAGGGGCAAGTAAAAGTGGGTGACAAGCCTTTGGTAGGTCTTGCCATGCCCCAGATGACCTGCGAGAGGCACGTCATGAGCCAGACCCATTAGGAAGGTCCTGAAGTGCTCGGGTGCCACCAGCACACAGGCTGCACTGGGCTCAGCGACCTTAGGCTCACTATAGAGTAACCCATCCTCCCAGTAAATGAGATGATTCTTGGACTCGCCACCTGCTGCCTGGTCTGCGGCCTGTCTCTGCATACCAATGAGAGAAGGGCATTCTCTGTGCGCCTCGCAGAACTCCTCCCTGGAGGGACCTCCTTCTTACTGCCAATGGGTCAGCTCAGGCAGGTCTCCCAGTTCGGCTATCTGTTCCCCTGTAGGTTCCAGGGCATCCCCCTCAGGTTCTGCCTCCTCCTGGACGGTGGGAATTGTGGGGGCTGGTTTCCCACGCCCCCTGCCCTTCCTCTTCCTGGCAGGTACCTGGGCCACTGTTTCAGGCTCCAGGTCCGCTTGGTTACCCCTACTGGCTGCCATTGACCGAGTGGTCACACAAACCCACTCAGGCCGACCGAACATCTCCAAATGAGCCTGGCGGTCCACCTCCCTCCATGGGGAACTCTCCAGGTAATTTCCTAGGAGACAGTCTACAAGCATGGATGGACTAACAACGACCTTCAAGGAACCTGAGACCCCCCCACTCAAAGGGAACTTGCGCCACTTTGCAGAGGTGCACGGAGTTGTCCGCTGCAACTACAGGGTGAAGTGCATCAGGGATGACCTGCTCCTCAGACACCCACTGACACCTCACGGATATCATGCTGGCTCCTGTGTCTCTCAGAGCTTCCACCCTCCTCCCATTGATGGTCACCCACTGCCTGTACTTTTTATTGTTCTCAGGCAAGTAGGACTCCTGGACCATCTCTCTGTCTCCTAGCGAGACAAGGGCCATTTTTTTTTCCTCATATGACCTCCGTAGCTACAGCAACCTCTCGACCTGGTCCACCTCAGGTGCTTATAACTTTGCTGATCCCAATCTCAGCCGTCGCTTTTAACGGGAGGCCCCCGTGTACACAACCTGAGCTGACCCAGAGGTTTTAATCATCAGAAATTATCCTATATCCTATATCTTGGGCTTATCTAGCTAATCAAGAGGTGAGTCATCCAACAAATTCCAGAATAGGCCAGCATCCAACTTTCCTCTATATTCATTAACCCTCTGATCTAGAGCTCTAAAATATCTTACAGAGTTCCACCATGCATTCCACGAGGGAGGGGCTGTCTGACGCCACAGTTTGCAAATCTCTCTCCTGGCCAACAGAATTAAATAAAACACCAGTCTATGTTGAGCCCCAATAGGGGTTTGCACCCCACCCGGCATGAAAATAATACCAAATAAGATAAGAGATGGGCTTACCTCCACAAATTGTCCCATAACCCTTGATATTGTCTTACCCACGGAACTCCAAAACTCCTGAATCTTTGGGCAGGCAGCAAATACATGGATGTCATCTGCGTTCTGGGAACCACATCGCAGACATCTGGCTTCTCCAGCACCCTTTATTTTGGACATTTTTAGCGGAGACCAGTAGATCCTGTGTAATGTAAAAAAGTGGTTCCTTCTGAGTGCAGCAGATTTAATCAGTGGGTAAAGAAGGTCTAGAGATACTTGCCATAAATCTTTCAGCTCTTCATTCGGCAAGCAGTTCTCCCAGACCCGATGTGGCTTTTCGATTTTTCTTTCCACTGCGGTTAAGAGATGGTTATACCATAAAGCTACTTCTTTCTTCCTCAAAGTCAGCTCTTGTAATTAGTTTTCCATAGGGTTATCTTCATGGACGGACCAACATTGACTCTTACACCAGGATGAAAGCTGGTAAAACTTAAACCTAGACAGAGTCCCCATCGTGGTATGACACCAAAACTCCCATTGAAGACACTTATTATCCACAATGACATCCTTCCAGTGTAAGACTCCAGCTGTTTTTAAGGGAATAGCTAAGGCGTCCTTAAGACACTCTGGGGTCCCAGGGGAGTCCCACACCAGAGACCAGTCACTATAGTACGGAAGTCCTAAACAATTTCGACAATCTGACCATAACTTAGCCGCCATACGCAGTGGGCCTGATTCACAGAACTAACTTACGTCAAAAACGTAAAGTTAGTACTTTTGGTATTCACAGAATACACTTACTCATTTTGGTATTCACAGAATGAACTTACTCATTTCGGTATTCACAGAAGTTAGTAGTCCTAACTTTAGGACTCCTAAATGCCTTCTGTGAATACCGAAAGTCTTAAAGTTAGGATTTTTCTCAGTTTAGGAGTAGTAAAGTTAGGACTCCTAACTTTAGGACTCCTAAATGCCTTCTGTTAGAACTTTACTACTCCTAAACTGAGAAAAATCCTAACTTTAAGACTTTCGGTATTCACAGAAGGCATTTAGGAGTCCTAAAGTTAGGAGTCCTAACTTTACTACTCCTAAACTGAGAAAAATCCTAACTTTAAGACTTTCGGTATTCACAGAAGGCCTTTAGGAGTCCTAAAGTTAGGAGTCCTAACTTTACTACTCCTAAACTGAGAAAAATCCTAACTTTAAGACTGTCGGTATTCACAGAAGGCATTTAGGAGTCCTAAAGTTAGGACTACTAACTTCTGTGAATACCGAAATGAGTAAGTTCATTCTGTGAATACCAAAATGAGTAAGTGTATTCTGTGAATACCAAAAAGTACTAACTTTACGTTTTTGACGTAAGTTAGTTCTGTGAATCACGCCCTCCGTCTTCAAGCGAAATTTAAAAAAAAAATTTGGAGAGCCAAATTTGTACATGAATCCTGACTCCGCCAGCCCAACTAACATGGCTTTAAACATTCTGCCAGTCAGAGATTCATCTGGAGCAAGCAACAGCATCCTACTGTTTTTTAATTGGTAGGCCCAACAGTAAAGCTGGAAATCTGGGAGGCCCATGCCTCCCTGGGTTAGTTTGCGTCTTAAGTTTTTCCAAGACAGCCTTATCCCTTTGCCAGCCCAAATAAAAGAGGATATCTTGCCCTGGATTTTAAGGATATCAGCTTTAGAAAATTCTAGGGGAATATTATTAAAGAGGTATGTATATTTCGGGAGAACACACATCTTTATTAGATTGACCCGTCCAAAATGGGAAAGTGGAATATTCTGCCATCTTTTTAATAAAACGTCTACTTCCTTCGAGACTCTATCCAGATTAGTTCTGGGGATTTTGTTCAGGTCCTGAGTAATTATGATACCCAGATATCTAAGATTACTAGCAAAAATCCTCTCCTGATCAGTGATGTTCCATAATTTCTGTCTTATCATTATTTATTTCATATCCAGAAAATTTCCCGAAAGTCTGAGCTTCCGAAAATAGCTCCGGGAGAGTAATATTAACATTAGTAGATAGTAACATCAAATCATCTGCATATAATGCTAATTTCCTTACAAATCCATTTATTTCAAAAGGGGCAATCTTTTTATTCAATCTCAAACTCTGGGCAAAGGGTTCAATATACAGATCGAACAAAATGGGAGACAGGGGGCAACCCTGCCTGGTACCACGCCCTATATTGATGACAGGGGAGAGACTACCGTTAACTAGGATCTGAGCCCGTGGGGATTCGTATATTTTTTTGAAGACCTCCCTGAACCTGTCCGTAAAGCCAAAAGCCCTCAAAGTCCTATCTAAAAAGAGCCAATTAACACGATCAAAGGCTTTGGCAGTGTCAACCGTAATAACTGCTAGGGGGAGATTCTCAGAAGACGCCAGATCCACCGCCCCTATTAAGGTGTTAATCAGTTCTGACATCTGCCTGCCCGGGAGAAAGCCTTTTTGATCCTCATGGATTAATGACCCCACAACCTTGTAGAGCTGCTTATTTAGAATCCCAGCAAAGACCTTATAATCTACGTTTAATAACGATATTGGCCGATATGATTGACACTGCATTGGGTCTTTACCAGGCTTCAAAATCAGAGTAATTACTGCATCTCTCCAAGAGTCCGGTAGAGGTGATCTACCTTCTAGAATCTCGTTATATAAATTCAGCCAAACCGGAATGATTTCCTCTTTCAGCATAGAATAAACCTCACTTGGGATCGCATCAGGACCTGCGGCTTTCCCCTTTTTTGTTGACTCCAAAACATCTAGAATCTCACTCCCTGTTATTTTTGATAGAAGGAAATCTTGATTAGCCTCAGTCATTTTTGGCAGATGTTTCTCTTTAATTTTTTATTTATTTATTTATTTTATTTTATTTTTATTTTTATTTATTTATTTGAGTTTTATATAGCGCTGGTTAGACCCGGAGGTATCAGAGCGCTTTACATAAGGATCCAACACAGATTACATCAGTTACAAGTTTCATCAGTTACAGGAAAACATTTCAAGAGCATTGGGAGACGAAGTGAATGGAGATTAGAAAGGGGACGGGGTGGGGAGAAAGGAGTAGGAGGGAGAAAGGATGTAGATAGGATGGATGGAGAGACGAAGGAGTGTCTGCCCAAAGTCCGGCTGGGTAGGTGACGGCCGAGGGGTAAGACCACAGCCCATCTCCTCTATAGCTATCAGGTAGCTCCACCGGACATCAGTCAAGCGGCTAGGTCTCAATGAGAAAACAATTAGAGAGCAAAGAGGAGGGATAAATGGAGGGTAAAGGAGAGAGTGGGTGGAGTAAAGGGGTAGGAGCGAGAGTACGACGGAGAGACGAAATAGGGTCTTGTCCAGTGTCCGCAGCCCATCTCCTCTATAGCTATCAAGTAGCTCCACCAGGCATCGGACAAAAAGCTAGGTCTCCACGGACAGAGGTAGGTTCACAAATACGGTATCCTGAAGGGTAGGTCAGATGGGAGATGTGGTCGAGGTCTGGTCAAAGTAATTTTTTTTCTCAGAGGAGTAGCACAACATGGTAGGGAACACTGTGACAGCCATCTTGGGGTCAGGCAAGGAATACTGACCTTGGAGTTAGTAACAGCCGGTTCACATTTTATTCTTTCACTCAAGGGGGGTTTGTTGTGGGGGGGTTTGTTGTGCAAGGGCGTAGGTTTGGGAGTGCCTCGAAGACTCAGAAGCCCTCCGCGGTGGTAATCAGGAATGGTCCTCGCCGCCATCTTGAGGTCAGGCACAGCCCAGAGAGAGCTTCTCGGTGAGCAAAAATGGTCAAAAACAGTAGTGGGTCAGAGTGGCTTAGCAGGCAGCTGAGCAACGAATCCCTCTGTACTTCTCAGGGGCAGCCCCTATTCAGCTGTGTGCACTGCAATCACTCGTCCAAACAGGACATTGCTAGTAGGGCCCTCTATTCCATAGACTCACAAGATCCCGTGCCTGCGCACCGCCCCTGATTGTACTCAAGGCCCCATCTGGGTAGCTGCCCTAGTCTGCAGATAGTCTGCAGATTAAGCCACCCATCAATACATTCCTCCTTGTCCTGAAGACCTTCTCGGTATAGTTCCTGAAAAAATTGCACAAAAGCCTGTTCTATGATCTTTTTCTCTTCTATGGGTTGTGTACCCACTTTGATCTTCTTAATATAGTTATTGGCTCTATCCAACCTAGTCTTCATTGCAAGAAGCTTACCACATTTCTCCCCTTGTTCAAAATCTCTCATTTCACTTGCCTCCCATTTTTGACTTAAGATTTCCTCCGACTTAAGCCTAAACTTCAACTGAAGTTCCTCAACTCTCTTTATTAAATTCAGGCTCCCAGCTTGAGAAGGACTACTCGCCTTTAGATCTGCTTCAGCACCTGCTATTTGTAATTCTAGGTCTGCCAGTTCTTTTCTCTCTGCTCTAGCCCAACCAGCCACTGCCCCCTTTAAAATCCCTCTTAACCAGGCCTTAAAAGTATCCCAGACGATATGCAGCGAGGTAGACCCTAAGTTGTTCTGAAAAAAGGAAGCTGTCTCAAATTTTAAGACGCTAGAAGTTGAAGATTGCAGGAGAAATCTCCTGTTTGGTGTCCATCTCCTCAAAGTGAGATCTGGAGGGAATTTCAAATTAAAAACTATAGCAGCATGGTCAGATAAATGTATAGGCAAATATTTGATTAAGCTAACTTTCTCAATTTCAGAGGATTCCATAAACATATAATCAATTCTAGAATAATGCGAATTCTTTTTGCTATAAAAGGAGTATTCCCTCCTGTCTCCCATTTTATTTCGCCACACATCACTGAGATTAAAAATGTTTAGTATAGTCAAGAGGTGAGCTTTGACTCGGGGAACTGCTATCTGTGTTCGAGGGGAGGATCTATCAAGCTTGTTATTTAAAAGGACATTAAAGTCCCCACCCAGTATCAGAGGGGCCTCATAGTCAGCCAATGCAAGACAAAGATTATTCAGGGGTGTAATATCGTCCTCATTTGGCCCCTAATAGTTTGCTAGAGTAAACTTGGACTCCTGAAGTTTTATTTCCAAAATAACCCAACGTCCTCTCTCGTCTACCTGTGATTTGATAAGCTCGACTCCAGAGTTTGCTTTAAGTATAACGGCCACCCCCTTCGAGCAACATTGCTGGTCGGAGGCGATGACCTTATCAACCCATCTTAATTTTCCAAATAAAGCCTTACATTCAGATTGTAATAGATGGGTCTCTTCAATCATAAGTATCTTGGCATTACTATTCTTTAAATATTGCAGGATTAGACGCTGTCTCGCTTTGACCCTTAACCCGTTAACGTTCCAGCATAACAATTCAAGATGCCGATTCTCTCCCTGAGCGGGTCTATCCCCAACCAATATTCTGACTCCACTCTGTACTATAGCAACTGAAACTACCGGAGGTACTGATGTCACATGAGATTGTTGTTACGTAAGTATTTTTTTTAATTTTTTCCCAATGCTCCCCACCAAGAAACGTGAAAAACCCCTCATCCCCCCATCCCCAACCTCCCCATTCACCCTCCCATGGGAACACTCCCTGACTACCCATTGGCAATATATATATTGCCGTTTTGAGCCGAGGCCCTCTAGCTTCAATGTAAAAAAAAAAAAGAAAAATGAGATTAGCTAAAAAAAGACAAAACTAACAGAACCAACAAAGGCTGCTAAATCTTCTTAATCCATAACTATGGACCTGTTTTTGCTTGTGTCAAAAAACTGTCTACTTCCTCTGGAAACCTAAAGTTATAAGTCTTATTGGGCCAGACCACTTTTAAAAAGGCAGTGAATCGAAGCTGCGCTTGAGCACCTATGAGTTTTAGGGCATCCAGCCGCTTGCCCAGTTCCCATCTCCTATCCTCAGTGACCCTAGAAATGTCGGACCGAATTCTAAAGGAGGCGTCATGAACCTGGATTGCCTTAAGTTTAAGAGCAGCCCCCAGTATTTGCTCTTTAAGAATATAGGAGTGGATGTACACTAGGATTTTCCTGGGTTTTTTCCGGGCAGTATTCAACTTAAAAGGATCCCTATGTACCCGTTGAATCTCAGTTTCCCAAGCTGCAGCTGTCGAGATCTGGGGGAAGGCTTTCGTCAAGATGTCGATAACATAGGCTCTTAAATTATCACCTTCCAAACCTTCTTTTAAATCCAAGATCCTAATGTTGTTTCTTCTGGAATTATTTTCAAGCCTCTCCAATCTTTCTGCCAAGTTCCGCTCTTTTTCCTTTAGTCTACCCACCTTCAGGGAGTTGTCTTTAACCTCCTGACCTAGTTCCCCCACTTTAAGTTCTAGGGCCTCCATCCTATGCGTCAGAGCCGACAGATTCTCCTCTAGACTTGTACAGGTGTCTTGGATCTTCTTTTGGTTTGCTTCGGAGATGGAGAAACGAGCTCCCATCTCCACAGATAGCGAGACAAGGGTCATGACTGCTTGCTCCTCCCCCTCACTGGAAACTAATTCCTCTCCCAAAGCTACACTCACTAAACCCGGTGTCTGAGCACCAGTGGGTGCTTGGGATTTCTTGGGGCACTTAGGGGCAATGTGGCCCTTCTCACCACAGTGGTAACACCTGGGGGGACCCTGAAAGTTATGACGCCCGCCCTTAGGGGGCTGCGACGTCTTAGGCTGGGGGGGCTGGGACTCCTTTCCCTCTGAACTGTTTTGGGGCCCTTTAGAGAACTCCTTTTGATTACCTTTGTCCCCCCCACTCTTCTGCTGAGGACTCTGCCCACCTTTGGCTGTGGTACCCACAATCCCCTTGTGGACCCTGGTGCTGGTCCAGCGGTCCGCCTCCTTAGCAAGCTCACTAGGATTAGTTAACTTACTATCTAAAAGATGCTGGCGCAGCTCTGGAACACATAGACTGCTCAAGTGCTCCCAACTAATTAGATGGCGCAACCCCTCATAATCAGTAACTTTGCTGCCCTTCAACCAACCTTCCAGTGCGCGGGTATACACTCTCACACATTCAACCCAAGTGTCTGAATCATTCTTATTTGAGTTCCTGAACCTCACTCTATACTGTTCTGGGGTGAGCCCATACTTGAGGCATAAAGCCTCCTTCATGTTGGCATAAGTCAGGGCACCCTCCTTCTCTAAAGGTGTCAAAACTGCGGTCCCTGACGCCTCAAAATGCTTCCACAGGCCCGCCCCCCAGATCTTTTCAGGCACCTCATGCATCCTCAAAGACAACTCATATGACTCAAACCATGCAAAAATATCCTGTCCCTTCTGGAAATTCTGCACTATATCCTTGGGTATGTATACTTTACCCCCTTGCACTGGCTGTGCGCTGCCACCATTTGGGTTGGACTCCAACTGTTTGGCCTTAAGGTCCAGCTCCCTCATGCTCAATTCATGGGCCAAAATCAATTTCCTTTCCTCAAGAGCGCGCTTGCTCTCTTCAGCTCTCTTTTCGCTTTCCAAGCGCTTCTCCTCCATTTGGCTCTTGAGTTTCAAAACTTCTAGCTCATGCTCTCTGATCCTCTGGTTCTCCTGTAACTCCTCTGGGGAGAGTCCCCTAATGGAATGGAGGCTGCCAGCCCCAGAGGCTGGTGCGCCCACTGGTAGATCGTGTGATCCAAACCCATCCCTTCTTGGATTCTCCCCTCCATCCTCAGCATCTGCCTCTTTGGCCTCCCACCAGGCCGTCAAGGCTTCTTGCAGCTCATCCTTCCTGGAGCTGCTTTTTGTGGCACAACCAAAATCTTTGCAGAATTGTTTGAGCTCTTCCTTCTTGTAAGAATACAGATCCTCAATATGAAATTCCAATTCTGCCTTCTCACTGGCTGCCTTCTCCTTCTGAGACATGATGCTTTCTGGGAGTTAATCAAAAATAGAACCAAAAACCAAAAGCTTCAGGATGTGGTTGCGTAGTGATCTGCGCTAAACTAGTGATGTCCACCAATCACTGTGGGTCAGGTGCAAACACAAGTTCAAATCCTCACCGCTGACCACCAATGTTAGAACTGGGGGTCTCTAGTTGGCAGAGGTAAGTACCTTTGTCCAAATAGGGACCCTTACTTCTAGTCAGGGTAAGGGGGATACACACTGTTGATAACCCCTGCTCACCCCCTTGGTAGCTTGGCACGAGCAGACAGGCTTATCCCCAAGCCAATGCCTAAAGTATTTGCACCAACACTCACAGTAATACAGTAAAACACCACAAATGGACGCTACACCAGGTATTTATAAAAATTTAAATCACTTTATCTGGTTTAGGCAGAGTCAAAACGACATAAATCCAACATACAAAAATAGACTCTCTTCCAATAATGAATTGGTACTAAAAGGTTACTTGTAGCAATGTTCTTTTGAAGGTTCTCTGGTGAAAGTTCACTTTAAAAGAAAGGGAATGCGGTAATCCTCTGCACTGCTTTAGCGAGCGTGTAAACATTTTTTCACTAATCCGGTTCTTTAGATCGTTACAAATCACCCCTCCTCAATGCACTTGTGCGCGTTAGTCAACTCAGCTTGTAATGAGGAAATCACCCCTTTCGTGCAGGCGCGGGCGCGCGCTGGTCACCAGCAGCGCGTTGTTACACCCAATTCCCCCTGTGCCGGCTTCGGTCACAGATCGGAGCCGGTTACCTTTCAACTGCGGAGGGGAGGGGAGCTTCGCAATCCGTGCCGGTCCCGGGCAGAGCAGCTTCCTTCGTGGCTGCGCTCCCAGCTTCAGGCCCAGCTTTGTCGTTGTCGAGGAGCGCGGAGGCCTCATCGCTAGGACACGCCCCGCGCCTCCTCCAATCCCGGCGCGGCTCCGGCCAGTCGAGTCCCTTGGTTGCTAGGCGACGCCCAGCGCTGAGTCCAATATCAGCGCGGCGTGTCCCTGACGTCAGCAATGAGGGGAAGCGGTGCTTGCGGGGCTCCCGGGCCGGCGGCGGTGATTTTTCGGCACACAGCGCTTCTCTTCTCCTTCCCTGTACCGGGCCGGCAGCGGTGATCTCGGTCCCTGATTTTACGGTCTTGGGTAGTGCCTTGGCACGCACTCTCGAGTGCCGAGACAGTCCTGCGGGGGATTCGCGCTGGAGGCACGGCAGACCTCACGCAGAGCCCCGTTGTGTGCCGACAAGCACACCGAGTCAATTACACATGGGCAGGCAGGGCAAAGTTCACGAGGCCACAGTCAGTGCACAGCAACACGCACTCAGCGCTGACCAGATGGTTTCTTCTGCAACTTTTGTGTCCCTGAGTTTACAACAGGAAGCCAGCTCTTCTCAGGCCCTTGGAGACTTGTTCTTCTTTCAGGACACAGCACATAGCAAAGTCCTTGTTGCAAGAAGGGAGGGGGGGACACAGCACACAGCAAAGTCCCTTGCCCTCACCCTCAGTAGGATCAGTAAACTGCAGGCCAGCCCCAGAACACACATCAAGGGCAGTACTTATCCTCAGTTTCTTCAGGTGATCTTCTTGGGCAGAGGTTCCTCTTGATTGTAGAAGTAGTCTAAATTACAGGGGTTTCAGGTCGGTCCTACCTTTATACTCCAAAAGTCTTTGTTCTTCATGTGTGAGGGGTCCTGGACCCAGTCCAAACCAGTTCTGGGTGCACTCTGCCAGTGCATGTCTTCTTCCTTTGTGAGGGGAGGCCAGGGTCATCAGACGCACAGCAGCATGTGGAGCCAGCATTGTGGAAGGCAGGCACAGCCCTATTCAGGCCCAGGTGCTACTCCTCCCACCACTCTAAGTGCAGATAGGTCTATTCAGCCTAGTGCTGACTCACCCCCTCTCCTGGAGCCACCCCCAGCCCCTGTCACTCACAAACCAGACAGTCAATCCACAACCAGGCAGAGGCACACAGAAAGGATGAACAAGAAAACAGCCACTTTCTAAAAGTGCTATTTTCAAGCACAGAATTTAAAAACCATCCTTCCTAAAAGATGTGTTATTAAATTCTGAGTTCAGGGATACCAGACTTCAATTTTCCATCTTGCTCTTATGGGGAGATATGCAGGTACACATGGGACACAGCATTTCCCATTCTGTCCTATAGGCAAGATGGCCTTTCAATAGTGAAAAACGAAATTGGCAGTATTTCACTATCAGGACATGTTACACACACCAGTACATGTCCTACCTTTCACATACACTGCACCATGCCCAGGGGGGTACCTTGGGCCTACCATAGGGGTGTCCTATGTGTATGAAAAAGGGAAGGGTCAGGCCTGGCAAGTGGGTACACTGGCCAGGACAACATGGCAGTTAACAAACTGCGCACAGGCACTGCGGTGGCAGGCCTGAGACCTCTTTTCCGCGCTACTCAGGTGGGTGGCACAATCAGTGCTGCAAGCCCACTAGTAGCATTTGAGTTACCAGCCCTGGCACACTTAGTGCACTTTACTAGGGACCTTACAGGTAAAACAAATATGCCAATCATGGATAACCAATCACAATAACAATTTAACCAGGGAGCACTTGCACTTTGGCACTGAACAGCAGTGGCAAAGTGCCAAAAGCATCTCAACCAGCAAAAACTAATTCCAGCACAGTGTCAAAAATACAGGGGGTAGAGGCAAAAAGTCAGGGGAAACCACGCCAAGGATGCCAGGTCTAACACCTGGTCACAGCAAACACATCTGCAGAGATGCCCAACATTGCTGCATGTGTCCTGAGTTCCACTTCAGCCCAGGCTGAAGTTTCCAAATCATTGTCCAATAAGCATTCCACAGGGAGGTCTGAGCTAAGCACAACCTTCTTAGGGCCAGTTACCCCTCCCCAGCTGAAATTCACAACTGCCAAGGAATGGTCTGTCCTGACATTGCTTGCATTGGTCACTTGGTACATCTCACCAAGTATGATCTGATCAGGCCTCACAAGATCCTTAGTCACCATTGTGACACTGGCTCCTGTGTCCCTGTAGGCCATGGCCTCCTGTCCATTGATTAAAGTCTGTTGCCTGTATTTTCCCAGGTTACTGGGAATGACAAATCAGGGGGCAATATCCATGCCTCCATCACAGACTAGAACAGCCTGAGCTGTAGTTCTGACTAGGCCAGAACTCATCTCAGTTCCCAGGGTCAACCCTACTACACCCTTGTTTGCAGTACCACCACTTGCATCTGCACTAGGGGGAACAGTTGCCTTAGGGGCAGTGGTGTTGGTTGGAGGATCCTTGGCTCTGGCACAATTGACATCCCTAGGCCAATGTGTCTTTTCCTTACACAGGTAACACCAAGGCTTCTTTCTGCCTTTTCCCTTGATAGATTGTGAACCACCCTCAGATGCAGGTTTGTGGGGCCCTGAGGTAGACTTCTGGTCTTTACCCTTCTCCCCACCCTTATCTGCTGGTTTAGAATCAGACTTATTTTGGCCACCACCTTGGTTCTGAGTTTTCTGCTTCACCCTGGTTCTGACCCATCTATCTGCCTTCTTTCCCAATTCTTGGGGAGAAGTCAGATCAGAGTCAACCAGGTATTGATGCAACAAATGATTTTGGCAATTATTAAGGATCTGCTCCCTCATAATTAAATTGTACAATCCCTTGAAATCATTCACTTTACTGCCAAGTAGCCAGCCTTCCAGAGCCTTAGTAGCACAATCTACAAAGTCAACCCAGTCCTGAGTCTGTGCTTTCTGGGTGTCTCTGAACTTAATCCTGTATTGCTCAGTGGTTAAGCCAAACCCATCAATGAGAGCACTCTTCAGAACTGAATAATTATCAGCATCCTCTTCTCTAACAGTGAGGAGCTTATCTCTAACTTTGTCAGCAAAGGAGAGCCACAAGATAGCTGCCCACTGCTCTTGAGGGACCCTCTGTACTTTACAGGCCCTCTCCAAAGCAGTTGTCCATTTGTGGATGTCATCCCCACCATGGTAGGGAGGGACTATCTTGCTCAGGTTCCTATGGTCATAAGTATAATCTTTAACCCTAGGGACACTGTTGCTGCCACCATAGGACTCTAGTCCCAATCTCTTTGTAGCCCTCTGGAGCTCTAGGGATTCCCTGTCTGGGGCCAATTGCTCTTTCTTGAGCCTGAGCTTGACTTTCTCAAGCTCTAGAAATTGGCACTGTCTATCATAAGAGGAGTCCCTCTTATTGGATATGGAAGTCCCTACAGAAGTTCCTGAGTGTCGAGATTCTACAAAGGGAGATCTGGATCTCCTAGGTAAACTCTGTACTCTTCCTGGTGGAGTAAAGAGAGGGCCACTGGGGCCTTCTTCCCCACCTAATGGAAGATCTATGTTGTCCAGGTTGGAATCATCTTGATCCCCCTGGTCAGGGTTTGATTCCAGGGCAAAGAAGGTTTCACTTCCTGGCCTTTCCTCATTCCCTGCATCACCCACTCTTTCTACCTCATCAGACCCTGGGGTCTTTCTAAGATCATCTAAGAGTAACACCTCAATGAGACGTTGGGTGTTTGCATTTCTCCCTTGTAGGAGAGTAGGATCTGCCTCTTATGGTTACCCCCACTTTTTTGCTGGTGTATCACTGTTTTTCGACTTTAGTCTGGCTGGGGCCCTGCTATTCAGGACCCCAGCCTAGCTGCTTCCTCTCTAAATTGATTCCCTGTACTTTAGGTACATCACAGACTGGATTCTGGAGTGCCCTTATAAGTCCCTAGTATATGGTATACTATGTACCCAGGGCATAGGTACCCCAGAGGCCTACCAGGGGCTGAAGCATGTATTGTGCCACCCCTGGAAGGCCCTCCAAAATGACACCACAGGACTGCTACTGCAGCCTGGGTAAGGTGGTGCATGCACCCCTTGCAGAGATATAGGTTCACTATATCTCACCTAACACTGCACATAGAAACCTATCAGTCACCCCTATGGCAGGCCTTATCAATCCTGAAGGCAGGATTCTTGGTTATATGTGAGAGGGTGCCCATGCATGAGCAGAGCCCCTCTGCAGCCCTCGGAATCTCCTATCCGGGGTTGTCTATTGTGCAGCCTGACCATATACTCTTAAGTGCATTATATCTAAACGGTAAATGCTAACTTTGGGATGGCTGCACGGAAACATGTCGTGTTTGGTGTCAAACACATTGGAATCATACCCCCACACCAGTTCCTGGTGTGGGAGTATGATCCCACCCTTCTAGAGGGAGAGACATGACAGCACTGGTATACCCGGTACCAACTAAACAGAGCCTGGCATCACAAAATGGATGCTGCAGCCACAGACACGAGTCTGGCCTCCTGCTGCTGACTGAAACTCCGGCAGGGGAGGCCTGGACAATAGGTTTCCTGTCTCAGGGAGGTGTTACCACCTCCCAGACAGGCCTTAGTGGATTGGGGCTGGGTGGTGCAGTCTCTGAGTGCTTTGAAGTCCTGCACTGGGGGCACATTTGGTGTCCTCGTGCATACCCCAGTTCAAACCGGTTGCAGGGGCTGCCAGCCCCTGCTCTGGCACGAAACTGGACAAAGGAAATGGGTGTAGCCACCCCTCTTTCCAAACCCTCCCATAGGTGGGTCCCCAGAGTTAGTCCAACCCCTTTTGTTAGTATAAGTAAGGGAACCCTGGCAACAGGACTTTAGATATCCCTGGATGAAACTCTGAAGCTGAATCCTGGACCTTCGATGCTCTACATCAAGATTAGAGGACTGAAGAATCTCCCTTGGGGTCAAGGAGTGACTCCCCTGCTTGGCAGGCACCAACGAAGCATCTGTCAGGTCTGCATCGCTGAAGCTCCCGCCGGACGCCGAAGTCTTTGCATCACCAGAGGTAGATTTCCAGACTTCCCCGAGGCTCCTTTGCGATCTCTAGTCTGTTGGCTAGTGGGTCCCCATGAAGGCAACTCTTCAATTGCTTGGGCTTTTCTGGTTGCACCAGATGTGCCCTGATTTACCCTTGCTGGGTGAGTCCCTCAGACCTTGCTGGTCTGCACCACAGCCATTTCTTCACTTCCCCATGACTTGCCGTTGCCAAGGCTTGTTGGGTCCAATCCGGTTGCCGACACTGCAGCACTCGACAAACTTTGTGGGACAGCTTGAATCCAGCTCCTGGTTGTCGTCGACACCTCCTGGACCTCGTGGCTGAAGAGTCAAGGCACCCATCAACTGACCTGAAGCACCCGACATCTGAGGGCATTCGACTATCGTGCCCCTGGTCACTGGCTAGTGACCCAGACTCTGTCCCCTCTGCTTTCAGGTCCTTCCTCTTCCTCGATCCAGGCTTGGATCGCTCCGGACACTCTTCTTCTCCACGGCAGCAGCACTTTTCCAGAGGTCGCCATTGGAAATGACGACGATTCCCGACACCTTTTAACACGTATGCACCCGGCTTCCCTGGGTGAGGTAACTCGAGTATTTCGGTACTCACGTGGGTGTGGGCCCTAGAAACTCTTAAGTTTTAAGGGGTTAACTGGAAGTCCTCTCCGAAGTGTCCTTTTTCTTTAAAAATCCAACTGCGACTTTCCCCATAGAAGTCAACGGCGGCTCGCGGCTGTGTTCTCACACTGCACGCGTCCCCCGTGGGTCCCCTGTGTCACTACCTTGGGTGGTTCCTTGGGGTCGAAGCACTTCTACAGGCTCTAGGCCTTGTGTCTAGTTCAGTCGTGGTTCTTATACCACTATTTTAGTATATGGTTTGGTACGCCCCTAGGGCTCAAACGTGTATTGTGCTAAATACTGCTGATATTTGACTTGTAACTTATGTATTTCGAACTCTAGCCTCATAAAGAGACTAGAGGGGTGTGTTTAAGACTAAATACATATATTTTATATATATACCTGGTGTGGTCCTCTTTCATTTGGTCACTCAAGAGATTATAGACTGGTAAAACAAGCTGCTTTACATTCCTCCAAGACTTAGCCTGAAGGCTGCTCTCCATAGCTACCACTAGGATAGCTTTCACTAAAGGTTGTCTTTAACCTGTCATCCATAAGGGGTTGTTTGGACTGGTGCAAGGTGCCCACTAGAACTAGTGGACAGCATATGCCAGGCCAACTTCTCACATTGGTGTGCAGCGTGTGGGATTCCAGCTTGCTATTGTTTTACCAATTAATCTCAAGTGTGTGACTAACTGAAAACCACTAAAGGTACCTAAGGTACATATAAATTCAAGCTTAGAAATACAGTAAGGTCTACTGAACTTAGAGTTGTGTGTCAAGGGCCTAGCACACCCTTTCTACAACTCAAGAGAGTTTAGTAGGCCACACTAGAGTAGGTAGTGCATACACCACACCTCACTAGTAATGTCTTCACTGCCAGGAACCAGTGGGCTCCTGCCATCCAAATATGACAATCTCCCATTCTTGGAATTGAGAGAGTTGTGCAAGATTAGGAAGCTGAAGACAGGCAAAAGTGCCAACACCCAACGTCTCATGGAGATGCTTCTGCTGGATGATCTCAGAAGACCCCTAGGGTCTGCAAGGGTAGGCAGAGAGGGTGAGGCAGAAGATGAGGGAGGGGCCAGGGGTGAAAATACCGAGGACCTGACCTCTGAAACTGGCCAGGAAGATGACAATGATCTTGCCCTGGACAATGCAGCTCCTCCTGCAGATGAGGAGGAGGATCAGAATGACCTCCCCTTTGTCCCACCAGGAAGAGTTGTGAGTGTGCCTAGAAGGTCCAGATCTCTCTCCTTCTCAGGAGTCTAACCATTCTGACACCTCAGTAGGGACCTCTGTTTCTTCTCATAGGAGGGAATCCTCTCATGAAAGGAAAGAGAGACTGCTCAAGTATGAGGAAGCTCAGTTGAGAATCAGAAGAGAGCAGTTGGCTATAGACAGGGAGTCCCTAGAGCTTCATAGACAAAGAAGAAAGTTGGGACTAGAGTCCCATGGTGGCAGCAACTTCCCTAGTGGTAGGGAAAGGTCTTATGACCATAGAAACCTGAGCAAGATTGTCCCTCCCTACCAGAGTGGGGATGACATCCACAAATGGATAACTGCACTGGAAAGGGCCTGTAAAGTTCAGAGGGTCCCCCAGGAGCAGTGGGCCGCAATCTTGTGGCTCCCCTTTGCAGACAAATCTAGAGACAAGCTCCTCACTGTAAGAGAAGAGGATGCTGATGATTACCAAGTCCTGAAGAGTGCCCTGATAGATGGGTTTGGCCTAACCACTGAGCAATACAGGTTAAAGTTCAGAGATACCCAAAAGGCACAGACACAGGACTGGGTGGACTTTGTAGATTGTGCTACCAAGGCTCTGGAAGGCTGGTTACTGGGCAGTAAGGTGTGTGACTTCAAAGGATTGTATAATTTAATCATGAGGGAGCAGATTCTTAATAACTGTCAGAATCAGTTGCTACATCAGTACCTGGTTGACTCTGATCTGACCTCTCCCCAAGAATTGGGAAAGAAGGCAGACAAATGGGTCAGAACCAGGGTGAAGCAGAAAGTACAGAACCAAGGTGGTGACCAGAAGAAGCAAGATTCCAAAAACTCTGATAAGGGTGGGGAGAAGGGTAAAGACCAGAAGTCTTCTCAAGGTCCCCAAAAATCTGCATCTGGTGGGGAACCCCAATCTAATAAAGGAAAAGGCCAAAGGAAACCATGGTGCAAAGTCTGTAAGCAAAAGACTCACTGGACCAGTGATTGCACCAAGTCCAAAGACTCCACTCCAGCCACCATTGCCCCTAAGGCAACTGTTCCCCCTAGTCCAGCTACAAGTGGTGGTGGAAACACTCAGAATAAGGGTTTATTAGGGTTGACCCTGGGCACTGAGATGGACTCTGGCCTAGTCAGAGTGCCAACTCAGGCTGTCCTAGTCTGTGATGGGGGCATGGATATGTCCCCCTTTGTGAGTCCCAATAATTTGGGCAAATACAGACAGCAGCCTTTAATTAATGGAAGGGAGGCTTTGGCATTCGGGGACACAGAAGCAAGTGTCACCATGGTGACACAAGATCTTGTGGATCCTGGGCAGATTATACTTGGTGAAATGTACCAAGTGACCAATGCTAGCAATGTCAGAACAGACCATTCTCTGGCAGTTGTTAAATTCTCCTGGGGAGGGGTAACTGGCCTTAAGAAGGTTGTGGTGAGTGCAGACCTACCAGTTGAATGCTTGCTTGGCAATGATCTTGAAACCTCAGCTTGGGCAGAGGTGGAGCTCAGGAAACATGCAGAAATGCTAGGGATCCCTGCACATGTCTTTGCTGTGACTAGGTCACAGGCAAAAATGTCAAAATCTGAACAGGCCCTGGATTCTGGAATAATGGATCAGGTGCCTCCCAAGAGAAGGAGCAGTAGGGTTAAGGCAGTGCCTTCCCCTTGGCTCAGGAGGAAGATCAGTCTTTTGAGGAAGATGATCTCAGGCCTGAAGAAGGAACTGTCCCAGAGGAGCTTGAACCTGATCAGGTTGAGTTCTTGGGGACAGGGGGCCCTTCCAGGGCAGATCTGAGCCAGGAGCAGCTGAACTGCCCCTCTCTTGAACCCCTCAGACAGCAGGCTGCTGCTGAGGCTGCTGGGAATGCTAGTGGCACCCATAAGATATATTGGGATCATGGACTCCTGTACTCAGTGAGTAGAGACCCCAAGCCTGGAGCAGCCAGGAGGTTGGTTATACCTCAGGGGCTTCCTATTGACATAGCCCATGACATTCCCTTAGCAGGTCACCTGGGCCAGAACAAGACTTGGGACAGAATTGTCCCTCACTTTCACTGACCCCACATGTCTGAAGACACCAAGGAGTTTTGTCGCTCCTGTGTAACCTGCCAAGCCAGTGGGAAGGCAGGTGGCACCACAAAGGCCCCCCTGATACCACTACCTGTGGTGGGGGTTCCCTTTGAGAGGGTGGGGATTGACATAGTTGGTCCCATGGATCCCCAAACAGCATCTGGGCACATGTTTATCCTGGTGGTGGTGGACCATGCCACCAGGTACCCAGAAGCCATTCCCCTTAGGACCACTACAGCTCCTGTGGTGGCAAGGGCCCTCCTGGGAATTTTTTCAAGAGTGGGCTTTCCTAAGGAGGTAGTATCTGACAGAGTTGCAAACTTTATGTCCAGTTACTTGACTGCAATGTAGAAGGAGTGTGAAGTGACTTATAAGTTCACCACACCCTATCACCCACAATGCAATGGTTTAGTTGAGAGATTCAACAAAACCTTGAAGGGCATGATTAAAGGGCTCCCAGAAAAGCTTAGGCGAAGATGGGACATACTCTTGTCCTGCCTTTTATTTGCATACAGGGAGGTGCCTCAGAAGGGGTTGGCTACAGCCCTTTTGAACTTTTGTTTGGCCATCCTGTTAGGGGTCCATTGTGTCTGGTGAAGGAAGGTTGGGAGTTACCTCTCAAACCCCCTAAACAGGACATAGTGGACTATGTACTTGGTCTCCGCTCCCGGATGGCTGAGTATATGAAAAAGGCAACCAAAAACCTTGAGGCTAGCCAGGAATTACAGAAAGCCTGGTATGACCAAAGGCTGTGCTGACTGTTTACCAGCCAGCACAGAAGGTGTGGGTGCTGGAGCCAGTGGCCCCAGCAGCCCTCCAAGACAAGTGGAGTGGCCCCCATACAATTGTTGAACAGAAGGGAGAGGTTACCTATCTGGTAGACCTGGGAACTCCCAGGAGCCCCCACAGGGTGCTCCATGTCAACAGGCTGAAGCCATATGTGGACAGGGCTGACATGGACTTGCTCATGGCAACTGATGAGGGTCAGGAGGAGGAGAGTGACCCTCTCCCTGACCTGCTCTCTCAGAACCCTGATGATGGGTCAGTGGATGGTATAGCCTTGGCAGGCAGCCTCACTGACCAGCAGCAAACTGATTGTAGACAGGTGCTCAATCAGTTCAGACACATGTTTTCTCTGACTCCAAGTCAGACCACCTGGTGCACTCATAAAGTGGACACTGGGGACAGTCTGCCTGTTAAAAGTAAGATTTACAGGCAACCTGACCAGGTCAGGGACTGTATCAGGACAGAAGTCCAGAAAATGTTGGAACTGGGTGTCATTGAGCCTTCAGATAGTCCTTGGGCTAGTCCAGTGGTCCTGGTGCCAAAACCTCACACCAAAGATGGTAAGAGAGAGATGAGGTTTTGTGTGGACTACAGAGGCCTCAATGCAGTCACTAGGACTGATGCCCATCCAATCCCCAGGGCAGATGAGCTAATAGACACTTTGGCCTCAGCCAAGTATCTAAGCACATGTTACCTAACAGCTGGCTACTGGCAGATCAGACTAGCTGATGATGCAAAGCCAAAAACTGCATTTTCTACCCCTGGTGGGCTTTACCAATTTGTGGTGATGCCCTTTGGTTTGAAAATGCACCTGCCACTTTTCAGAGGTTGGTGAACACAGTCCTTACAGGCCTGGAAGCCTATAGTGCAGCATATCTAGATGATATTGCTGTCTTTAGCTCCACCTGGGAGGATCACCTGGTCCACCTCAGAAATGTTTTGGAGGCACTGCATAGCTACCACTAGGATAGCTTTCACTAAAGGTTGTCTTTAACCTATCATCCATAAGGGGTTGTTTGGACTGGTGCAAGGTGCCCACTAGAACTAGTGGACAGCATATGCCAGGCCAACTTCTCACATCCCTGTCCTCAACTTCCTAAACACACACATGGCTTTCAATTCCTGGAATGAGAGGCCATTGTACCTAGTTGGCAGAGAGCCACTGGCTTCTCCTCTAGAAGACATACTAGTGTTATGTGGTGTAAGCACCTACCTAACCTAGTGGAGACTAAACTCTCTTGAGTTGGAGAAAGGGTGTGCTAGACCCTTGACTTACCCAACTCCAAGTTCAGTAGAACTTACTTATTCAAATCTTGTATTATATGTGCCTAATACTTTTAGTGGTTTTCAGTTAATCACTCAATGACATTTATCTGGTAAAACAGTAGCAAGCTTGAATCCCAGCCGCTGCACACCAATGTGAGAAGGTGGCTTGGTATATGCTGTCCGCTAGTTAAAGTGGGCACCTTGTACCAATCCACACGACCCTTATGATGTATGAGGTCAAAGATAACCTTTATGAAAGCTATCCTAGTGGTAGCTATGGAGAGCAGCCTTCAGGCTTAATCTTGAAGGAATGTAAAGCAGCTTGTTTTACCGGAATATCACCTCCTGAATGACTAAATGAAGGAGAACCACACAGTAGTTATATAAAAATATGGATTTATTAATATAACACTCTCTACTATCCTCTACATGAGGATAGAACACAAGACACACAATACTGGATCAATAGAACAGTTGTAAGTAGCACAATACACAGCGGGCTCCAGGGGGAGACCGAATCATATACTAAAATAGTGGTATAACAATCACGACTTGACTAGACACAGTGCCTAGTGCACGTAGAATCGCTGGGACCCCAAGGAACCACCCAAGGTGATGACACAGGAGACCCACGGAGGACTGGTGCAGTGAGGAAACACGACCGCGTGTTCCGTACAACTCTATGGGAAAGTCGCGGTTGCAAAGTTAAAGGTTACAGACCCTTCTAGGAGGACTTTGAGCCAACCTTTCGGAACTTAAGAGGTTAAAGAGCCACCCCACCCGTGGATACCATGGTATCAGAGTTACCTATCCCAGGGGAGCCGGGTGCATAGGTCGGAAGCGGTGTTGGAAACTCTCATCGTTCTCTATGGAAGGAAAGAAAGAAGTACTGCTGCTGTGAAGGTGAAAAGGGTCCGGTGGAATCCAAGCCTGGATTATGGCTGGAAGGAACCTGAAAGCAGAGGGGACAGAGTCTGGGTCACTTCAGAGTGACCAGGGGCTCGGTAGACGAATGCCCACCGATGTCGGGTGCTTCAGGTGCGAAGAAGGGATGCTTGACTCTACAACCATGAGAACCAGGAGATGTCGAGGACAACCAGGAGCCGGAGGTGAGCTGTCCCACGAAGGATGTCGAGTGATGAGGGGTCAGTGTCCAGCCGGAGAACCAACAAGCCTTGGCAACAGCAACCCACGCAGGAAGGACAAACAGGTTACGGTGTGGACCAGCAAGGTCCAGGAGACTGTCCAAGCAATGGAGAGTCAGGGCACGTCTGGAGCAACCAGGGAAGCCCACGAACAATCAAGATGACCCTCAGGAGGACCCACAGGCCGCATGACCAGGAGTCGCGAGGGGACCTTGAGCAAGATTGCAAGGTACCAGCCCATGGAGCACTCAGTGTGAGGAGGCCGGAGATCTTTGGTGCAAATACTGCTCAGGGTCAGGGCTACAAGAAGTCCAATGCACAATCTCGTGAATTGCCAACAAGCATATGCACTTGCAAATTGGTATTGTGCACAGGGGTTCGGGTTACGCAGCCCCCATAAGGGATACTGGCCTCAAACTCGGTGAGAGGGCAGATCGACCTCAGTGACCTTCAGGAACCTATTTCCTGTGTTGCTGAAATCTTTGGAGTCCGCAGGAGCTCAGGTGCAGCTACTGGTCAGTTGCGCTTTAGGTGCCTGCGATGCATGGGAGTGACTCCTTCACTCCAAGGGAGATTCTTCTGTTGTCTTAAGTGCCCCACAGGTCCTGCATGGAGCCTGTATGGAGTCACGGCACAAACCAAGCTTTGGACGGAAAGGGGGACGAAGTCGAGCCCAGTCGAGGTCCAGCGAAGGCCAGGTGTCCAGACGGTCGAAGGTTAGTGGTTTCTTCTGAGTAGAATCTTGTCCACTTAAAACCCAATGTCCTATAGCCAGGTAACCCATTTTATACCCACGGGAGAGGGTTGGACAGATTCAGGGGACCCTCCTAGGGGAGGGGCAGGACAGAGGGGTGGCCACACCCATTTCCTTTGTCCAGTTTCGCACCAGAGCAGGAGCCAATGTCTCCCAGAACTGGATTGAGCTGGACTATGCACAGGGACACCAAATGTGCCCCAGTGCAGACTTTCAGGCACTCTCAGAGTGCACCCACCCAGCCCCAATACACTAAACCCTGTCTGGGAGGTGGTCACACCTCCCTGTGGCAGGATGCCTATTGTGCTGCCTTCCTCTGCTCGAGCTTGGCTCAGCAGCAAGAGGGCATAAACGTGTCTCTGGCTGGCAGGCTCCATTTTGTGCTGTCCGGGTCGAGAAGGCTGGTACCGGGTAGACCGGTGACCCCACGAAGCTCGCTTCTGAAGGGTGGAATCATACCTCCCACACCAGTTACTGGTGTGGAGGTATGATTCCAAGGTGTTTGATACCAAACACGATATGTTTCTATGCAGCCGTTTTCGAGATAGCATTCACCGCGAAGTTACAATGCACCTCTACCTATATGTCCGGCTGAGTCACAGACAACCCGGGAGAACGGTCTCCGAAGGCTGCAAAGGGGCTCTGCTCATGCAGGGGCACCCTCTCACTAAAAACCCAGCTCCCTGCCTTTAGGATTGATAAGGCCTGCTATAGGGGTGACTTATAAGTTTTAAGTGTACTGACCTATAGATATAGTGAACCTATATCTAAAGTAAGTGGTGCCAGCACCATCTTACACAGGCTGCTGTAGCAGACCTAGAGTTCCATTTTGCATGGCCTCTCATGGGTGGCATAATACATGCTTCAGCCCATGGGAGGCCTCTGGGGTACCTATGCCCTGGGTACATGGGTACCATATACTAGGGACTTATAAGGGTACCCCAGTATCCAATCTGGAGTGCACCAAAGTACATGGATGCCAATTTAAGGGAGAAAACAGATAGACTGGGGTCCTGATTAGCAGGATCCCAGTCAGACTAGCCAAAAATAGTGAGACATCATGCAAAAAGTGGGGGTAACCATAAGAAGCAGATCCTACTTTCCTACAACAAGCAATACTGAAAATGGAAGCTATCGATAAAATGGAACACAAAGGAGTTACTATTCTTCTCTCAGAGAAATTACAGTCAAAATTGGATTCTTTGGAAAAGTCGGTGTCTAAGACTGCAGGTTTAGAAAAGACTTTGGGGGATATTAGCAACAAATGGCGCTATTTATCGCTAACCGCGTTTAGCGTGAGTTTATTTATCGCCGCCGATCGCCGGAATCTATCGCCATATTAGCGGCGTATTAGTAACAGGCCGCTAACAAGCGATAGCTTCCTTTTCCGGCAGAAATGGACGGCGATAGATTTAGCGAGACGGCGATAAAAAACCTCACGCTAACGTAAAACAAGTGGCGATGGGCCAATGAGCGACAGAATCTGATCGCTAATTGGCACCAGGCCTGCATTTCTCACGTTCAGCGCGAAAATGCACTATAAAAGGCCCGCCAAGCAGAAAAAAAAAGGAAAATACCAGAGGAGCCATGGATGAAGCAGGGACCAGTGCAGAGGCCACAAACAACCACACAAATACCCAGGAGGACCAGCCAGAGACCCATGTGAAGGCCAAGAGGAAGAGGAATCCCAAGTTCAGCCAGCAGGAAAACCAGGTCCTGATTGCGGAGGTGACTGAACACCAACAAGAACTGTTTGTCACCTCCACAGTGACATTGGCAAGAAAAAAAGAAATATGGCAGGAGATTGTGTCCAAAGTGAATGCCGTTGGAGAGAGGAGGAGGACAGTGGACGACTGCAAGAAGCGCTGGCATGATACCAAGCGCAAAACCAAGGAGAAACTAGCAGCCAACCTTAAAGCAGCAAAGCAGACTGGAGGTGGGAGTCCAGCGCCACAGGAGGAGCTGGATGAGTTGGAGGAGCAGGTGTCCCGAGTCATCAGTGAGGAGATGGTGGTTAGAGTCGCGGGCCAGGATACTGCTGAACGTGACCAGACACAACAACAACAGGGTGAACAACAACCAGGGACTGGGGGGACGGGGGTGGATGGGCCCAATGGCACACATGTACAATCAAATATATTGAAGTGCATACCCACAATTACTGTGGATCATGTCCCGGATACCCCTGTCCATGGTGGCATATACACATATCACCCTACTCAAACAATACATTGCACGACACATATTTGCGGGCACACAGACTTGGAAATGTGCACAGAAAAGTAAGCCCAACACAGTCCAAGATCAACATCAGACCACTAAATAAGTGCTACATCAAATGGCAAAGTGGCACATTAACTTGAGATGTGGCAGGGTGGCAAAATGGCCCCCTTGCCACATCACCACTCACATACAAATCGCCTGCACAAGGACGCATCTCTCTCTGACGCCAAAATGAGGATGCACTGTGAATGTGACTGAACATGTGCACGAAGAGGCATGCCACCACCAATGTCAGCACACCTGCAACATTGTGAACGTGTGTCTGAGTTGTGTGCAAGGTTGTGTATGCGCAGTAAAGTCCACCTATATGCACATGCACATTCCCGCACACAACTCAGACACATGTGCACAATGTTGCAGGTGTGCTGATATTGGGGGTGGCATGCCTACCCGTGCACATGATCAGTCACATTCACAGTGCATCCTCATTTTGGCGTCAGAGAGAGATGCGTCCTTGTGCAGGCAATTTGTATGTGCGTGGTGATGTGGCAAGGGGGACATTCTGACACCCACCTGCATTTCCAGGCAATGTGCCCCCTTGCCTGTTCATGAGATGCAGTCCGGTGTACACCAAGTGGGGAAGCATCTAGTGAGTCTAGATAGCACACACACATGCAATGTCCCAACAAATTGACCATGTAGGCGGCTGGATAAAAGCTGCACATCCAAAAATGCACACAAACAGCACACTTCACTCAAAGGCCGATGGAATACAATGAGCAGGGGGATATGCCTACAACGCCACAGTACGTGGACAATGCAGATCAGGAATGTGTCACACAAATATGTACTGCATGCCTTGTCTGTGTGACATACTCGCAGAACCACAATGTGCCTGTAAAGCAGTATCACAACCAAAGTATGACAACAATCAAGGATAGCAAATTTGCAACAATTAATGACAAAGGCCCAAATGGCACCCTCAACCCTTAGGTCAAATTGCACTCCTCCACCCAAAGTGTACACATCTGCCATACAGAAAACAGCATTCTACATCAGTCCTGACGTGAGTTGCCCATCACACCATCATGTGCAATTAAACTTAACTGTTTGGTAAGTCAACTGTGTCAGTGAACAAATATGCAGTCAGGTAGTTATCACCCACACGCTAAGCCAGGCATTGAATACCAGAACCAGGACAGCATGTATCATCCATGTCAGCAGCTGCGCGGCACATACACAAACACACATCACCCGGCCATTTGCATCTCTTGTGAGGGTGGCGGTGACAAGGTCTGAGCACCATAAATAGGCATCATGAAATGCACATACATCTGAAAACTGACCACTTACACACCACACGTGGGGTCAAACTTGAGGGTAATGGGTGTTGACATTGTCTGTTCAGACAGCAACAACAATAGAAACTCACGCTGCACCATACTCACAACGGGTAAGCCAACCGGAGGGCAGTAAGCAATGCATGCAAGATAAAACATGAAGGACGACATGCACACAAGACAAATCACAATAGACAAAGCTAACTGGATGTCCATGTGTACTACATAGTGCAGCACATGTTGAAACAGCAAGTAGGCTCTCATTGCTAATGTGCCTAAAGGGGGCCCTCCTCACACAAAACGAATCTGGCCCAAAACATATGCACATGTGCAGTACCCTGCAATGCTGCGTGTCCGTGAGCCACATTGACAAGGCAAGTGACAGTGCATGATGAATAGCATGCCTGCAGGCCCAACATATTAACATGGTGCAGGCCACCTCACTGAGGTGGCTGAGTGTGGACAACATCCTTAAACAAGCAGGTTACACTCTGACACATCCTCGTGTACATACAACCCCTGACGTAAACAAGACATTTGATGTCAAACAATGCACAAGTCCCCCAACTCTGACCAAGACCCATATTCCACCCAGTTCGCATCATCTCAGCATTGTAAATGCACAGAAGTGAAAGGCTCACTGTCTGAAAGGTATAACGGGCAGCTAAACCAAAGCTGCAGGTGCCACCATCACACAATGCAGTTCACACACATACAAATCTGAGTTCATCAACATTGACTACTATGTGGTACAAACTGCATTACTCACACAAATGAACGGAGGACACAACTGGTGACACTTGTGTGTAGAAATTGTACAGTCACATTTGTCATAGCTGGAAACTGTGAGATGACAATGTACAATGTCCTCAAAATTATCACTATCCCGCAACAAATAGGCATCTCCTCAAAAACAGTCTGAATGTACACTGTCCTGCAGTCTGCTTGTAAACTCATCCATTGCATGATCATACATGAGAAACACTGTTTAACTGTATCTCCCCTATCACATTGCAGAGGGAGAGACATCACCTCCTGGAGAGCAGACGGGCCCAACCTTCACTGATAACGAGGAGGATTACCCCACCATTAATCAGGAAGAACTCCAAAATCTGCTAGACTCCTGCAGCACCCCACCTCCAGGAGCAGGGCAACCCAGCAGCATTGCGGCAACCCCACCCCCTGCACAAACCAACCAGCAGCAAGCACCTCCCACTACAGCTGGCTCCCAGGACCTCGGGGACCCACATCTGGCCTTCCAACGCCGTGTGCTAGAGGTCCAGCGGGAGATGGCTGAACAGGTGCTAGTGGGGTTTGAGAGGCTGGCAGACAAACTTGAGGCCATACGTGAGTGTCTGAGTCCCATACGGGACCACATACAGAAGATCACGGACACCCACAGCCCGCTCGATGCTCTCCAACGGTCCATGGCTGAAATTGCTGGAGTCATGATTCTGAGACAACAACAACTGTCTGGTCAGAGTGGCTCCAGCAATGTCAGCCAGGATTTGGGCAACATCTGTCGGATAATGGAGAGCATGGAGCGGATGCAGGCACAAGATATGGCTGCCAGGGCCGCACACCAGCGCGATGTAGCTGGGATCTATCATGCCCTGCACCTGCTCATCACTTCATTGCTGCCACAAGGTCTGGCGCCAATGAATGCTGCTGCTGCTTCCACATCCTCAGCTCTGCCACCTGATGTGTCAGTGCCTCACAGTGCTGCACCCACTATACCACCACCCACATGTGAGGCACATGACAGATCAGAGGATGAAGAGGAGGATGATAGTCAATTTGTGCTAAGGAGAAAGCAGTAGCATCCATCGACGCAAAAAGGCCAGTTTTCTCCTTGGTGCCGGGCTTAGTATCATGCCACGGAAAATCATCTTGCACTGTCTTCCACTGTCCCCCGACAATCACCTTGGACCTCCACATGGACCGCCATATCACTTTTTTCTTACCAATGACACTGCAATCAGCCTGCGGGCTGAACTCTGCCTCTTCCCTTGGACCTGTTACCACCAAAGGACTCTGTCTGACCCTCTAACGGGCATCAATGCAATGTGGGCATGTATGGCCAAGCAGTGGTCCAGTCTTCATCCTCTGAATGTAAATAAAAATATTTAACTCACACAGATGTGTGTCGTCCATGACCAATCAAGTATAGAAGTCTGTAACAAGTGTTTGGACACTGAATCCACCAGAAGGTACACCAAGGGAAATACGAGCAATGTACCTGTTTTACCTGACACAGATAGGCAGTAAGATGGCCGGGTATGTGTGAACTAGCTGTGCCCTCATTGTTCAAAAACAACAATCTAGCAACATACCAACCTAGCCCCACGTCCATTAAGGAACAGGCATGTGTCCTAAAGTGTCCAAGTCTGTTGCAGGCCACAAGTAGTGTCCTCCTTAACAATTGCAAACAAATATCTCTTGGCATATCTACTCACACACTACGGGGTGGGCAAAGCCTGTTGTGATGGTGCACATTGCATGTCACATCCCAAGATTTTGCACACCATATTCACATTGATGAAGACACGGAAGGGCACATGTCCACCATACACATATGGAACCACAATGTCTGCCTCAGTGAAGTAGAGTTGCAAATAGGGACTCACCCCAAAGTGCAAGGCGTTAGTCAGCCCCTCCCTGTCGACAAACTATGCAATCAAACATTTGACCCCTTGCATGCTGTGACCACTGTGAGCGTATCGGGCAATGTGTCTAGGGATGTGTGGTGCACTGCACTCAGCATATATTCAGATGCACGGCCAACATTTCAAGGTTGGCATCACTATGAGCCAATGGCAGAAGTAATGTAATGTAATGTAATGTAAAATATATTTATACCGCGCAGCTGTCACCCCAAGGGTATCCTGGCGCTGAGACTGACCAGAAGATGTATGGATGCAAAACAGACGGACAAATAGCCCAGCCTTCAATGAGTGATAGCTCAGAATTAATCCTCCCTTGGGAAAAGCCATGTCTTCAGCTTTTTCCTGAATGGTAGTAGTTCCTGAGTTTGTCTAATGTCTACAGGGAGGTCGTTCCAGAGCTTTGCCGCCGCAACGCTAAAGGCTCTCCCGCCAGTTCTTGTTTTTTTGTATCTCATCATAATCACCAAATTGGTGTTTGCTGACAGGAGATTCCTTTTTGGAGCGTACCATTTAAATTTATCTTGCAGAGGTTTCGGGCCTAACCCATGGATTGCCTTAAAAACTATACATAGTGATTTAAACTTAATCCTCTGGCCAATTGGCAACCAATGAAGGTCCTTCAAAGCCCTCGATGTAGATGACCTACGATGCTTATTGAGAGCCAGTTTGGCAGCTATAGTTTGGATCCTCTGGATCTTCAAAATCAGTGAGTTTGGAGCCCCCAAGTAGAGAGAGTTACAGTAATCCAATCTACTCAGTATCACTGCTCTCACCACCTCTGACCTAGTGTTAGTAGGAAGGAGTGGAAGGATTGTGCGTAATGCTCTGATCAGGGAGAGACAGGTGCCCACTAGCTTATTAACCTGAGTCTCCAGCTGAAGGTCCTCATCCAGCATAACTCCCAAGTTACGCACTGTTTTGTTTGGTGTCAAAGGTTTATCAGTAGGAGAGAGCCTAAATTCCGAGTGAAGTGGGCGAGCAACTTTGGCAGTGGAACAAACTACCATCTCGGTCTTATCTCCGTTAAATTGCAGGGAGTTATGTCTGAGCCATTTTGTGGTACTCTGCATACATTCCTGAAATTGATCCATTGATACTGCCTGGGCTCCTTCTAGGGAAAACACCAATTGCGTATCATCAGCATAATTAATCAAGTCAATACCAAAGGACTTTATAATCGGTATAAGCGGGCGCAGATAGATGTTGAAAAGTACTGGGCTGATTGCGGAGCCTTGTGGGACCCCTTGTAAGACCGGGGTCTTGGGGATGTGAATGGCGGAATAGTCACCACTTGTTGTCTGCCATTCAGATATGACCGTATCCATTGTAGTGCCAGCCCTTTCACTCCCAGCTTCTCCAGTCTCATCAGCAGAATAGCATGATCCACCGTGTCAAATGCTGCGGACATATCGAGTAGTATCAGAACAGTTGCCACCCCATTGTCGGCTCTCATTCTTAGGTTGTCAAGTGCCGATACCAGGGCTGTTTCTGTACCATGCCCTGGGCGGAAGCCGAATTGTGCTTCGTCAAGCAGATGGTACTCCTCCAAGTAATATGAAAGAGATTTGCTGACCACTCTCTCCAAGATTTTTACCGGGTAGGGCAGCAGCGATATGGGCCTAAAATTATCTGGACACGTAGGATCGAGAGTCGGTTTTTTCAACAGTGGGGTCACCATTGCCTGCTTCCAGCAGTCAGGGACCATGCCTTCGTCCAAGGATTGACGGCAAATCTGCCACAGCCGGGGAAAGATTTCCAAATGAAATTCTTTCCACAATTTCTGCGGGAGGGGGTCCAAAGGTGAACCTGAGGAAACCTTCAAGGCTAGGTTGTTAAATATTTCCAAATTGGAAATGTGAAATGAGTCCAATGTTACTAATTGAGCATTGGCATTACTTTCTACCAATTGTTCCAAATCTGCTATAGTGTTACAATCATTAGCCCCCTCCTGAGTGATCTTTAAGTTAAGGCCCTCAATAATCCTGCTGATTTTCAGATTAAAGTGCGCAGCAATATCATTGCAGAGTCCTTGTGATGCCTCAACCCTATTGCTCATACAAGCAGGGTTGGATAGATCCTTCATTATTGTAAAGAGGGCTTTTGAACTATTAGGTGACTGCAAAATCTTATTGGCAATAATGTTCAGCTTTAGATTTAACAATCATCTCCTTATAAAGGTTCAATAGCTGTTTCCAGATGTTTTTATCTGCATCCTCATAAAGCTTGCGCCACTTTCTCTCAGCCTGTTTGCACTTTAATCGCAAATCTTTCAATTCTGCGTTGTACCAAGGGGCTGATGGTTTCTTCTTATTACTTATGTCTTTAACCGGAATGTGCAAATCTAACGAGTGGTTGATTTGATCACACAGGGACTGGTAATTGTCGCTCACCGATTTGTTGGAGGAAAAGGTATCCTTTCCTGGTAGCAGTGGCCTTTTATCATCTTTTATTAGTTTGAACCATTCTCTACCTCGGTAAAGCGCTGCAGTTCTAATTGGCTTATTTTTTAAGCCGGGTATGGACAGCCAGAACTGGACTAAGAAATGGTCAGTCCATGCTTGAGGCAGTATCTCGGCCACCGTTGCCTCTGTGCAATTGGCGAAGATAAGATCTAACGTATGGCCTGCTTGATGAGTCGGTAGAAGAACTAACTGTTGTAAATTTATGCTCTCACACGATTGTGTCAACTCTTTAAAAGCCGGGCTAAGGCCTCCATTATCCCAGAGATTAAAGTCGCCCACCACAATCAGTCTTGAATGAGTAAGCGATAAATTAAAAATTGTGTCAATCAATGACTGAATGTGTAGGGTTTGGCTGCCAGGAGGCCTATAGCATACTATCCCTGACATCAATTGTCCCTCTGCTTCCTTCAGTGAAAAGCCCAGTATTTCAGTTCCCTCGACTGCATCAACGTGAAGGGGCATGAAGTCCCACTTGTCTTTAAATATTACTCCCACTCCGCCCCCTCTCCCTGTCGACCGTTGTTTATGAAGGATTTTATATCCTGCTGGGCAGGCTTGCCCTATTACGACCGCGGAGTCGGTTCGTGCCCAGGTTTCAGTCATAAATAATACGTCTAAGTCCATATCTTCCAGCATTATATGGACTTCCTGATAGTGTTTAATAAGGGATCTAGTATTAATTAGGCCGCAATTCAATTTCTCGTGTTTGTGCCCTCCTTTGCAACTGACTTTATTCCTTGCATCTATATGTGCCCCCCTGCCCACAATCTTACCTATGTGCATAAGTTGTTCTTTGGAGTAGCACATTCTAGTTTCGCCTGGAGTGGAAGTGGCAGCATGGCTGGCGCTGTGCGCCGCCGGTGCGCTGACGGGCGCAGACGGGCTTGCCTCTGGCGCGCCTCCAACGCGCCATTGGCGCGCCCGCTGCGCGCGCGCGCTGCGCGCTTGCATCACCCTTCCTAAATAGGAGGCGTGTGCAGATTGCAGGAAAGCTAGAGCGCTGACCAAGATGGCGTCTTCAGGGTGACCCGCTCTAACAGGCGGAAGTACACCAGCACGTCTCGGTCAGCGAGGTAATTGTCAAGTTTTTAGCGGCGAACACGAGTAAAACAGCTAAATGCCTATCGTTTATACAGGTGTGCAAATTCCCCCGTTTTAAAAGAATTCCCCAATTGTAGCAGCAAATTACGACACAGGTTATATAAACAGAGTAAAAACACACAGTAAAAACCAAGTTTAAAAACAGGGTCTACTACAGGCGTGCGCTTTAAACGCAGAATGCAGGGCTACAGCATACACACTGCCGGTAGTCTCGGATGTACTAAGATCTGCGCGCTTGCATCACCCTTCCTAAATAGGAGGCGTGTGCAGATTGCAGGAAAGCTGGAGCGCTGACCAAGATGGCGTCTTCAGGGTGACCCGCTCTAACAGGCGGAAGTACACCAGCACGTCTCGGTCAGCGAGGTAATTGTCAAGTTTTTAGCGGCGAACACGAGTAAAACAGCTAAATGCCTATCGTTTATACAGGTGTGCAAATTCCCCGTTTTAAAAGAATTCCCCAATTGTAGCAGCAAATTACGACACAGGTTATATAAACAGAGTAAAAACACACAGTAAAAACCAAGTTTAAAAACAGGGTCTACTACAGGCGTGCGCTTTAAACGCAGAATGCAGGGCTACAGCATACACACTGCCGGTAGTCTCGGATGTACTAAGATCTGCGCGCTTGCATCACCCTTCCTAAATAGGAGGCGTGTGCAGATTGCAGGAAAGCTAGAGCGCTGACCAAGATGGCGTCTTCAGGGTGACCCGCTCTAACAGGCGGAAGTACACCAGCACGTCTCGGTCAGCGAGGTAATTGTCAAGTTTTTAGCGGCGAACACGAGTAAAACAGCTAAATGCCTATCGTTTATACAGGTGTGCAGATTCCCCCGTTTTAAAAGAATTCCCCAATAGTAGCAGCAAATTACGACACAGGTTATATAAACAGAGTAAAAACACACAGTAAAAAACAAGTTTAAAAACAGGGTCTACTACAGGCGTGCGCTTTAAACGCAGTTTACAGCTGGGACAAGTGTCCATGACACTGTCACCACAGGGAGCAACACAACATTTACCCCCTTGTGTGCAGCAGAACAGTGTGCCTGCACCTAAACGTTAGCTGGGACAAAATCATAACTTGACAAGTTAAGTGAGTCACGAAAGGCATTTAGGAGAAGTGAAGTCAGTATACCTAACTGCACTACTACTAAATGCCATTTGTGAGTACCGTAAAATGTAAAGTCATTACTTACTCTCAGATGACTTTTCTGAATCAGGAACACTGTTGTTCCATGTGCTGTTCACAATGGACACAGAAATTTACTAAATCATGCATGGGCGGAGATTGAGCATCCATGCACAGGAACATATCTTGCAAAGGAAGCTCACACACTGGCACTAAGCAGCAAGTGTGGCAAGGTCTGTGCAATGTAGATGTACTCAGCGCCAGGAGCATCTGATATGCAGGTGTGTGACGTAATCTGTGGTACCCGGCGCATACATCCATCTACATGATGGATAACAGTAGCTAACTGTATTTCCTCTCCATGCCATCTCCCTAGGTTGTGTTGTAAATGGGCAACAATGTGCTGTCCAACTCCGTGAGTCACACTGAAGATGTAGAACGTCACAAACGACTGTCCCTAGACTAGGCCGTAAATCCAACTGGCCACCCTGTCATCCATGCAAGTTCAATGTGCTCACATCTAAGGTATCCTGGCACAGTACATCTGGTGAACTAACATGTCATGACCAGACTTACAGATTCCAATGGATTGTCCAGTGATGGTATTGTCATGTGGTTTGTGGCCTCATGGTCTGCCTTGCTAAGTTGGCTTTGGCCTGACTGCCATGGTGCCTTTTTTGCGCACGTTACTTTGTGCCTTTGTTTTTCCAGCCTCTGCTTCTGCCCGGCTATTTTAGAACTGTCTGCATTTCTGCCTTTCACCTTTTCTCCTATTCCCTTTGGGTTACGTATGCACAACATGTACAAGGTCGAAAAACAACGTGCCTTGTTCTTGCTGATCTGGCCAGTCCCTCGCACTTAGACATAACACTAAGTACAGCTGCACTGGAGAAATTCGTGTGCTTTTAATATTGTGATTTCACTGTTAGAGGCACTTGGAGAAAAACCTTTCCAGAGAGAAGAGCTGTTCTTGTCTGATGATGTAAACCTTGCATCTAGATATTGAGGTATGGGGGTTCGCCTGACAATGCCCAGAGGTCTTCTGTTTTTATAATAACCTAGCTAATAGCACGGGGAGGGTGGTATGGTCATTTAGCCCTATAACCACTGCTTTATGAAATGCTTTCCCGTTTGTATTCTATGGAATTGTAACTATGCTTATTATTTTATCCTTATGCATTATGCTGATAGTACTGGCACGTGTACTGTATCTTAGAGCACGATAGTTGAAATAAACATTTTAAACTAAACTGTGTCTCTTATTACGCACGTTGTGGACAGGTATGAGTGAGTTATGAAAGGGTGTCCTTGCTCCCGCGAGTCCTGAGAGAGAGAGACCGTGTTCTGGGTTGTCTAATCATTGGTAGCATCGTTGCTAATGAGACGCAAAGCTAGTCGGATTTGGATTGTGGGTACTAAGGTGCATGGTTGGTTCACCACTATACTCCGAGGTCCTATTATCCTGTGCATAGCTCTGTGTATGTGCAGAATCCCTACAACATGGCGCAACCAACGAGTGTGCTGCTTATCTGCGAGACGCTTGAGTAGTACTTGTGCTTGTCCACAACCCCCTTCGCAGATGCTTCCGGAAGCGTGTGTGAGGGTGATACCTCCTATATTGACGTTTTTATAGGTTCTTTCAAGCTTGAAGTTGCTAAAAGGTTTTTAAATAAAACCCTATATTGTGCTGCCTCATACTAGGTTGTCGAATATTGTTAGCCTTAAATGGCTGTTCAAATTGCGGCACATAGCCGCGCAGTGCTCCGGGCTCACTTGACTGTGTATGGAGTGCCTGACGCAGGTGTCGATCTGATCTTTGTGGTACAAGCGGACCCCGCTTACCACTTTGAGGTGTTTTACTCTTGGCTCACCTTCCCGGCGGTGGATGGGACGGATAATGTGTTCCATGAATATACAGCCACCGCTACTCCTATAGTTTATAGGCCTTATCGAAATCTTGAAGTACCGCTCACGGCATGGCAACACAGTGTTTGGTTTAATGGCGCCCTACCCCAACCGGTTACCCAGATTCGTTTAGGCCCCTTATCGATTGAAGGAGCCACTTGGCCAGTTTTGGCCGGGTATACTCCACATTCGCGTTATATGATGCGAGCAGTTGCTGAACTGCGTGACTTGCATTCGTCTTTGATACGTGTGCACAGAGCTTTAGTACAGTATGTTACAGGCAATATCCAGGGAGCCCCGCCTGGAGTTGCAGTGCATCCAGCTGGGCTGGGCGGTGTAACCATAAGTCCCGTCATGGTTAATTCGGTGATGGGCAAACGCCCACAAAATAAGGACGATTTGCCTTATTGGCTTGCAGAAAAATTTGACCAGCTGGAGGCAGTTTTTCCAAATACTTCTCCTGTGGAAAAACACAGGATTTTGACGATCAGTTTGCCAAAAGACTTAATTCCCGAGTTGACAGAATGTAACAACTGGGGCAAGGTATTCGCAGCAGTATATGCGAAGTGTTTTGGCACTCCTTCCATGACGGTTCTCCCCTCTGTAATTAAACGAGTGCAGGATGAGCATGGCCCTGAAGCGGCTGTGGAATTAGGGATGAGACTGGTGGGAGTGTTTGATGTAGTAGCTGATTTGATCCTTGCGAATGTCAAGGGCGATGCAGTTAACTTTCAAGTAGCTAATGCTTTGGCTTTGATCCCAGAACCGGACAAGCCGCGCGAATTACCGAAAATTATTGCTCAGGCTTACAAAACAATTGGCCGCAATAGCCTGGAAGTCAAGCCTTTTGCTAAAACGCAAACACAATCGGAACCACAACAGAAAACTCAATCTGAGAAAGATGAGAAACCGTTCTTTACTAAAAAGAGCTGGAGGTTTAAAAAACAGGGTAAGCAACAGAAGAAGCCGGGGTCGCGAGGCGCATCCCCGGTTTCCGTCTCTTCTGAACGCACTTATGATTTGCGCGATAGGGCGAGAATTAAATCTCCAGAGAGATTTCAAGTCCCTGATTCGCGTTCTCCTCGTTCTTCACAGGTACCAACAACCTCCCAGGCTGGTGGAGGAGATCGCCAGGATAGAGGAAGGGGTCGAGAGGCTCCACAGGGACGAGACCAACCTCGACAACAAGTCCGAGGGAAACCAGAAGAATTTCAACGTTCTCGCCCACAGTTTCAGAAGAAGAAAGTTGCAGCTGTAACAGCGAGGTATGCCACAAACGGTGAGAACGAGACTCCTGAATTGGACGTGGGCAGTGACGCTCCTAGACAGCACAGCGGAAGTTACCATAGTGCGGGAGGCACTACGTCCTCATGTGGAGGCGACAGCAACTGAAACATTCATTACTGTTGAAACAGCAGACACCAGAGTGGCACCCCCTGACAGACTATATAATATTGTCATTCAAATTGAAGGTGACATACAGCGTGTTATTAAAGGGATTTTTTGGGAGAATCTGACCTCTTCTTACGACATTCTGTTGGCAGAGGCGGATTGGCCACCCCCATTCGTACTTGCTGCACGTAGAGGGGAGGAGGTAATCCTTCTGAGCTTTTCTCGTCATGTCCCCAAGGACAAAGCGGAGGCTCTCGCAGCCGAATGGGCTGTGTCCCTGGCTCCAGCGTTATACCGCAACCACGTGGGCTGGGATGAAGACTCTCCCCCCCATGATATTCCTTTGCGGTCGCTGCCACAGCCACAACCCCAATATCCCATCAAGCGGGAAGCTAAAGGTCCTGTTTCCGAAATTCTGACACAGTTAGAATATCAAGGAGTGATTGAAACATGCGTGTCACACATGAATAATCCCCTTTTCGCGGTTTCTAAACCCGACCGATCATACCGCTTAGTTTTGGATTACCGACATTTGAACTCCCATTGTCGGACCTTTGTGGTACAAAATACACACAGTTCTGCACTTGTAGACAGTCTTGTTCGTAAAAAATATAAAACGACACTTGACCTATCCAATGGATTTTACACGCACAACTTGTCCCCGGAGTGCAGCCAATGGAGCGCTTTTACCTCCGGTGGTAAACATTTTAAATTCCGGCGTTTACCCATGGGCTACAAGAACAGTCCGGGTGTATTCGCCGCCTGTGTTGTCTCTTTGTTAGACGGCATAGACCCAGATGCGTGTTCGTACGTCGATGATATCTATCTGACAGACGACGAATTATACCTGCATCTTACCCGAGTGGACCGCATTATTCTTGAATTTGCGGTTTTAGGTTACAAATTTAACTTTGCCAAATCTCACATTGCTGAATTTACCGTTTTGTTTTTGGGCTATGAGCTCAACAATGAAGGTAAGGGCTTAGCCCCCCATTTTTTTGAGAAATGCGCACTCTTGTGCCCTCCAACCACTCTGAAGAAGCTTCAGTCTTTACTGGGTTTTCTGAACTTCGGGCGTACTTACATTCCCGAATATGCGCAGCGTATCAAGCCACTTTATGCCTTGATACAACCAAACTTTTCGAAGTCATGCTGGCTTCCTGAGCATTCCTCTATACTGCAGTCTTTGCAGTCAGATCTACTTGAATCTAAATTGTTGTTGACTCGTGACAACCACACAAACCTGGTGATTAGAATCATTCCAGGGGCAGTGGGTTTCACGTACTTAACCTTTAACGAAGGTGACACAGTACCGATTGCATACAAGTCACATCTTTACACTTCCGCGGAGATGTGCTTCTCCTCTGTTGAGAAAGTTTTGACTGCAGTGCAAATGGCGATTCTAAAGGAACGCGCACTGGCACAGGGGAAACGCATTTTGGTGCCTGGAGGCAGTGACGAAAGCAAGTGTTCCGAACTTTAAGGCTTTGCACCCCCGTTGGATACAATGGGCTACATCTCTGATGTCTCCGGATGTCACCTTTATCTTTGATTCCTCTCTTCAGACACAGGAGTTTTTACAGTATGAATGTGTTCATCCTCCTCCTCTGTCCTTGCTACCGCTTGAGGAGTACGAATGTATTATCTATACCGATGGTTCGGCACAACCGGCCACGGGTTCCAAGCATGCTTATTCAGCAGCATGTGCTATTGTTGCAGGTACCATGGTGAACGGTGAGTTCAAATCGACTGTAGTGCACACACAGGCACTAGGAGACAGTACTGCACAATTGGCCGAGCTGCGCGCTTTGGTGCTCGCACTTGAGTTTGCTAATCCCGATGTGACGACCCTTATTGTATGCGATTCTTACTACTGTGTTCAGTCTTTCAATGACAATCTCTTCTTTTGGTCGCAAAACGACTATAGAGATGCAAAAGGCAGCACAATTAAGCATGAAATGCTTTGGGTTCGAGTGGCAGATCTGAAACAACGTCTGCCTCTCACACAGGTGATTCACACTCTTGGCCACCAGCGTGTAGGCGCACACGCTGTCGGTAACGGTTTGGCAGATGAAGCTGCCAAATCAGCAGTAGCCACGTGTACAGTAGCAGCAGTTACAAGATCCATGACTAAAATAGATAATGATATTTTAGCAGCTATTGCTGCAACAAAGGAAGGTGCTAATTACCCTAGGGGATTCCCTTCCAAATACTCTTATCAGTTAGGTCCCGAACAAGCTCCTTACGTAAAAATTCCAGCCATTGGTGATCAGCTGATTCCCAATGCTGACCGCAGACTTTCCTTGATAACGGCCGCACACGAAGGCATGGCTTCGGCTCATGCTGGCGTGTCTGCGACGGTTTCCATCTTGCAGCAGCGTTACTGGTGGCGTGGTTTATATAAACAGACCCGTACTTATGTGCTTTCTTGTGACGTTTGTCAGCAGATTAAGCCTTCTACGGTTACACGACTGATCCAGCGCAATATTAGCCAACAACATTCATACACCATATACTCACTTGGGCCCATACATTCACACTACACTAATACTTACGCTGGGTGTCAGATGTACTCTTTTATCAAAGTCCCTGCTACCAATTACCTTCTGATTGAAGAGTAATAACTTACCAATGGATCCTTTGCTAATTGGGAAGTTTAAAATGAGTGACATTCATTATAGTACATAATCCTGAAATAACCACTGAGTCAGGAAGTTTTAAAATGTTTATCTAAAGTTTTAGCAGAGTAAAATACAGAAAACATGGTACTTGATTGAAATACCCAAGAAAAAGCATAGAAATGATTTTGCTAATAAATGACGGTGTTTAAGGAAGAGGAGAAGATAGAGACAGCAGCGCAACTAAAGGTTGCAGTATAATTACCTAAATGCGAGAACCAAGCCCCTTGGCCAAGGAGTTGGAAAAGATAGGACCCAGGAAGGATGAAGAGCAAAGACTTCTTCCAGGATCAGGACAGGACCGGTGACCTCTCTACAACGACGCCTGCACCGTTCCCCTCTCTGATACTCGATTTCTCTCGATTCTCCCGTTCTTTCTTCTAATGGACTCCGCCGCCCCCTCCTCAGGACCTCTTCCGGACAGGAATTCAGTCAGCAACCGATCAGCTGGGCAGTCTGGAGTTGAGAGCGCTCTGGCAGTATGGACGCCTGTTCTTCGTGAACGCATGCTCTGACTAATTTACTAATGCTATATTCTATTATACCCTTCTACGCCCATGTACCTCCCCTTAATGTTGCTAAAATATGGGACCACTACTTCTGATTGGACAGGGACAGGGGGTGGATTCTCGCACCATATCGATTTGACCTAAATTGTAAAGCCTATTGTCTTTACGTTCCCGCCCCTTCAAATTAATACATTCACTTTATTTCCCACCCGTCTCACGACAAATGTTATAAATTTTACAGGAGAAAAGTAACAATTTGTCCGCCGGAAACATTGAGTACATCATCTTCGGCCAATAGGTCGTGGCCTTGGGAGACGTCCAAGTTGACTTCACTTGGCAGGCATACAGGACACATGTATAAAACACAAAAAAGAGGGGGGATCTGGGAGCTAAAAAAGGTCCAGTGTCCATGCTCCCTAGACTAAATATGTATCACCAGGAGGACAAAGTTCCTACGGGCAGGTGCAAAAAGTCACCCGAGCCCTTAAAAAAGAGAAATAGAGAGTGAAAGGATTCCTAGTTTGGAGACCCACTCAGGTAAGTGGAAGACCACTCTATGTCCTCTGTTGCCCTCACACACCCCGAAGGGTGTCATGCTTCATCATCGGGCGGTTGCTCCTCGTAGGGCCGGCGCTGCAATTCCCTACGGGCCCCCGAAGGGTCACTTTGACGGAGATCTTTTAAGGACCGCCGGATGGTGCATGTGGGTGTGTGGGGAGTGGGTTCTATGTAGAGGGTGAAAAAGGTTGCGTGCAAGTTAGTGAAAACATGGAGGGCCATCATGCAGCGAATTGTATAGATGTACCCTGAGCAGGATTAGACTGCTAAAAAAGTTGTAACCCTGAAGGCACACTATGCCCAGGGGTCATGGGTCAAAGGCCAACATGTTTCGCGCCTCTTTCGCCTCAAAGGTCGGTGGCGCTTCGTCAGGACCAAATTCTTAAAACAAAGTGCACGTGAAGATGAGTGAAACAAATTAAAATACCCTCAATATCGGTCTGGGCAATCACCTGTGCACCCTCAATAAGGTTACAGGTCAACGATGAAAAAAATCGCTCCAGGTCAATATCTAACCGGTTGAAGATACGTGCTCCATCAGCTAGGCGCATGGTGATACATACAGGACACATGCGCAGAACCATCCGTCTCTTGAGTTTCAAAACACCAACCCAGACCCAAGTTTACGAATTACTAAAAGTGCAAGAAGAAAATATTAAAATCACAAATAAAATGTTTCACTGTATGCCCACTTTCCCTACTCTATTTCCAATTAATTATAATACTATCCTGCATTAGTAGCATTAAGAAAACGACAATTTAATAATGACATGAGAGCAAGCTTAAGCATGTGAAAACATTTAGCAGCCATTTTAGTGCACACTGCGCAGAAGCAGAAGTTTCCCACCAAGCAAAGAAAGACGTCACACCATGTGATCAGGTTGCGACATGCGCATTGAGGTTCCCGCGCTTTAGCGGCCATCTTGGTTTATAGACAAGCGTTATTCATTAGTAAAACACATAGGCAAGCGTCTATCCCTTTTGTGTTTGTGAATGCAAAGATTAGTATTTACAATACAAGTTTAATAAATTAATACTATGAGGAAGATTGCGTACAAGCAAGTTTCATTTTTGAAAGCTTGCTCCATCAATCCCCTCTCTGATGGCGTTTCTGAGCCATCAAAAATACTACCCTCAATCAGATGCCAACTTCTAGCAATTCGTTTCATTCTCATTTTTACATCTTCTGTTTTTCACATCCCCTTTCAACTTTTTGTATAAATCACTTCTCCATTCTCCATTCTTCATGTTCTATTTCATCTAGTTTTCTCTTCTTTCCTTTTCCTGTCACTTTATATGTTCCATTCTTTCTACAGCATTTGCACCATATTGTTATTGCCAATATTATTATTGCTATCCCTGCTAGGGGTACTAATATTTGACCTATAAGTCCTTTCCCTATATTAGCAAACCAGGTTCCAATTGACGAGATACTATTTGTCAATCTTTCCCATACACTATCAACTTCCAGTGGTTTAAGTTCTTTCTCAAGTTTAGTTATGTTCTGAATGTACGTTCCAATTTCTGCACTCTTATCAGGAATATAAGTGCAACAATGTTTCGTCTTCAATAATTTACAGACTCCTCCCTCTTTGCCAATAGAATGTCAAGAGCAAGTCGATTTTCCATTACCATAGATCTAATCGCAACCATCTCCGTATTAATCATTAGAAAACCTCCAGCAGTATCCGTTGATAAACGATCAACCACTGTAGACAATTTACATATTTTCCTTGAGTTCAGAATTATTCCCACTGAAGGTATCAATGCACCAAATATATCACCTACAATTTCTGAAAAAGTAGCTCTTTTACTACGTATTAATTCATTATTGTTTTCATTGCTTCCAGTGTTTCTTTTTGCGTGGAATATCTTTGGAAAAACTATTCCAAAATAACAACTTCCATACCGCCGTACAGGAAGCCTAAAGTAAGTCTTATTCCCACATACATAATAGATTCCAGGAAAAACTGAATCTGTTCCTCCTTTGAGTCCCCATCCTCCAAGAATTAAAAAATTGTGTTCACATTCACTGGTACCGATGAAAACATTGTTATAATCAGTCTTTAACCTATGTAGACAAATTTTCCCTTTCTTTACGAAATCCAGAGCCATTGCAGCTTGAGCTTTACCAGGTGTATAACTCCCTTCCTTCTCCGCCCAAGGTGGCAACTGAGCCTTATGCTCTAAAGCTTTCTTTTGAAAATCATGTCTTCTATCTTCTACTAAATTCAAAAATATCTTTTCTTCTTCTAGTAAAGAACATGTTAGATTGTGTCTATGTGCATGTGTTATGTCTATCGATTTCATTGTTAAGAAAAACTCTCCCATAAACTGTGCGTCTTGACTACTAAGCACTGGGTTCATACTCTTGCGAATCGGAACCTCAGAAAATATCACATCTAAGTTTGAATAATAATACTGTAGCCTACCTGTTCTATAAAATAAACTTGTTAATACACTACATAAGATGCCATATGTCAGTGGTAAATGATGGTATGTTAATCCTTCCGCTACTGATTCAGGTAACTTCATACAGACATAACAATTACTAACTTCCATTGTGTCTACATACTGAAACAATAACTTTGTGAAAACATTTAAACTTGTGTCGTTATCAGCTATTTCATGATGAATTTCTGCCTCATCTTCTGCCATTAATTCTACTCTATTGCCCTTCATGTTTGCTGTCCTCCCTTTAGTTTCATTATTTATCTTCTTATCTATTATCATAAGGTAAGGAACTGCTACAATCAGGACTAACCATACTATAAGCAAATAGACTACATATGCAGATTGCACAGCATCTCCTACAACAATTTCGTTTTGGTCTCCCAGTAACTCTATCGTCAGGCATTTTCGACAAGGAAGATTGCTCTTCTTATCTCTTCTTCTTTTCTTTAGAGGATTCTTTTGTTTAGTCAGGGTGGTCTTGTTTCTTCTTCGTATGTTAGTTCTGCACTTGTTCCTTCGCCACCACTGTCACTTGACTCTGAGCTTTCAAAATCTTCAAGAATGATATAAGTCTAGTCAGGACCCTTGAATTTGTTATTCACAAGTCTCAGTCTTTTACTTTTTCTTTTTCCTGACTTTTTCTCTTGTTCAGTTTGACTTGTCACTTCAGGTACTTGTTCTGGATCTTCACTTCTGGTTGTTATGTGGTACTTTACTCTTTTAATGACACTTGGCCAATGATCTCCTTTTCTTGTTTGCTTTGTTGGCACTGTTTCTCTGTTTACGTCTTCAAAGATCTCGTTATTTTCACTGCTCAATACTGTTTTGTTTTCTTTGATTACTGCCTCTTTTGTTTGTTCTTTTTCAGGTCTGATTGGTTTCTCTTCAGTAGCTCCACAATGACTTTCAAGATGTTAACTTTGTTCCTTTTTTATTTCTTTATGTTCATTTGTATCAACCCCTTTTTCTTTAGTGAATTCTTCTTGATCTAACTGCTTCTGATCAGGGCTTATTGCACTGAGAACTTCTGCAGCCTGACCTGATTCTTCTAAACCTGTCTGTCCCTCTTCAAAGTTTATTAAATCTTCACTGTTTTGTGTCCAATTTTCTTTCCCTATCTTATTTTGTTCAGGATCTTTTACTATCTTTTCTTCTTGATCCTGAACTGCTTCTTCTTCACCTATCTGATCTTCTTCAATTTCTTCCAATTTAGTTTGATTTCTCGTTCTGTGGTATACTTCAGGAACTTCTACCACTGGTATCCAATCCTGACTTGTGCTCGGTTGTTCTCCGTCAGATTCCCTCGAACCTCTAACTTGAGATTCTTCTGCTGGGCAACCTTCAGCTTCTTCAGTGATTGGTGTTGTCTGTGAATTCTCCTCTTCAGGGTCTGGTACTCTCTTTGTGTGGCTTACGTGAATCCAATGAGGAAATCTTGCACACTTCACTGCTGTATTGGTGGTCAATATAACTTGACAAGGTCTGCTCCACCTGGGCGATAGACACGTTTCTCTGGTGTGATTCTTCACTACCACCCAATCACCAGGATTCAGATCATGTTCTAGTTCAGGCTGCCTGGAAACTGCGTCTTCTCCAACCTGATGAGAGACAGAACGCACTAGGTCAGCTAATCCTTTGCAATAATCCAGAACCATATCAACAGATATATTCATCAGTTTGTTTGTGGGAACATGTGTTTGTCTCATTGCTCTTCCCATCATTATTTCATGGGGGCTCAATCCTGTTGTTCTGTCAGGTATGCTTCTGAGTCCCATCAGGACAAGTGGCAATGCGTCTGGCCACTCTAATGATGTTGATGCACACATTTTTCCCAATCTTGACTTTATAGTGCCATTCAATTGTTCAACCACTCCAGAAGCCTCTGGGCGATATGCACAGTGCAATTTCTGTTTAATTTGAAATGCTTCACAAATTAGTTTGATTACTTCACTGTTAAAGTGTTTTCCTCTATCTGATTCCAAAGATACTGGGAAACCAAACCTAGGTATGAGCTCACGTAACAACAGTTTTGCAACTGTAATACTGTCATTTCTCCTAGTAGGGTAAGCCTCCACCCACTTTGAAAACAGACAGACTATGACTAGTACATATTTTAGTCCTCTGCATGGTGGTAACTGTATGAAGTCGAACTGGAGTCTTATAAATGGGCCTTTCCAATCTTTCCAAACCCAATTATCGTTTTTCTGCCTGGATTATGCATTTGGCAAATTAGACATCTCTGGCAAAGACTCTCTGCAACATCCCTGAATTTGGGATTGTACCAATTTTGTCTGAACAGCCTAATCATTGCATCTCTCCCTATGTGTGAGTCTCCATGGTGCATTCTAGCCATTTGTGAGAGTAAACAATCTGTCATGACTGGTCTGCCATCTGCACTGATCCACACTTCATCTTCTCCTCTTTGGGAGCAACCCACTTTAATCCACAAATTTTTCTCACTTTCATCAACCTCATCTTGCAATTTCTTCACCTCATTCCAAGTTTCAGGTAGCATATACAGCATAAGTTGGCAGCTGATTCCCATTCTTTCCACCCTCTTATTGACTGACGTTCTGGTTTTGGCACAATGTTGAGCCACCAGGTCTGCATATCTGTTGCCGACTACCACCCAGTCATCTCCTGACTGGTGTGCGGCACATTTCACCACAGCCAATTCTTTTGGTGATTGTATTGCTTCTAGCAATTCCCTTACAAATTGTCCATTTTTAATGGGGGATCCTGAAGAAGTCATGAAATCCCTCTGCATCCACAGTTGGCCAAAATCATGCACAACCCCGTAACCATATTGACTATCTGTAAATATGGTCACTCTCTGATTCCTCCCAATTTTGCAAGCTTTTATCAAAGCAATCAATTCAGCTACTTGTGCAGATTTTACTCCTGGTAAATAGGATGCTTCGACTATTCCAGTTAATTCACATACCGCATAGGCAGCAGTTAGTTTACCATCTTCATGTCTTTGACATGAACCATCGACAAATAGCTCCCTGTCTGGCTTTTTAAGAGGCTGTTCCTCTATGTCTGGGCGTGGTTTTGGACATAATTCTGTAATTTGTACACAATCATGTTCATCTTCTTCGTCATCTTTATTTGTTTCATGATATGGGTCCGGCAATAAAGTTGCTGGATTTATTATTGTACACCTTACCATGGTCACATTTTCAGCACCCATAATTATCCTCTCATATTTAGTCAGCCGACTAGGAGTAAGATGCTGAGTTCGAGTTCTTGTCAACAGAATCACAACTGCATGTGGAACATATACTTTTACAGGATGTCCCATCACAATTGACTCGCTTTGTTCAATGCTCAAACAAGTTGCTGCCACTGCTTTTAAGCATCCTGGCAACGCGGCTGCTACTGGGTCCAATGTAGCAGAAAAGTACGCTATAGGACGTCTGTCTAGGCCATGTCTCTGAGTTAGGACAGAAAGTGCACAATTTTCTCTCTCTTGACAGAATAATGCGAATTCTCTTTTATAATCAGGCATGCCTAAAGCAGGTGCTGAACAAAGTGTGTTTCTCAACTTTACAAAAGCTTCTACACTTTCATCCTCCCACTCAACAGGGTCCTTTGCTTTCTTTTTCGTCATGTTAATTAAGGGCTTAGCTAACATGGAAAAATTTGGTATCCATTGTCGACAGTAGCCTACTATTCCTAGGAACATTCGCACTTGTCTTTGGGTTACAGGCATTTGCATTCTCTTTATTAATTCTACTCTTTCAGAGGTTATTCTTCTTTTTCCCCTCTCAATTTGATGTCCCAGATATTTAACAGCTGTCCTGCAAAACTGTAACTTTTCAGGTGAGACTTTATGCCCTTCCTCAGCCAAGAGATTTAATAATGCTATGGAGTCAACAGCACAGTCTTCTCTGGTGGTCGACGCCACCAATAAGTCGTCGATATATTGGACTAAGACTGAGCTTCCTGGCATCACTAGTTTTTCCAGGCACTTTTTCAGTATCTGGTTGAAGATGGAAGGACTTTCTGTGTACCCCTGAGGAACACGATTCCACACATAGACCTTGTTCTCAAATTTAAATGAGAAAAGATACTGACTGTCTGGATGCAATGGTATTGAAAAGAATGCTTGACATAAATCAATTACTGTGAACCATCCTGCATTCCAAGGGATCTGGTACAGAATTACTGCAGGATTTGGTACTATGGGACAACATGGTTCCACAATCTTATTTATTTTCCTCAGGTCCTGAACAATCCTATATTTTCCACTAGGTTTCTTTAGTCCCATGATTGGTGAATTGCATGGGCTACTCATTACTTCTTTTAGGATGTTTTGTTCTACCATTCGTTTTATTTCGTCAATGACTCCTGCTTTTACTTCTGCACTCATTTTGTACTGTCTAGTATTTGGGAAAATCGCACCTTCTTTTACAGTAATTTGAACTGGATCTATTTTTGCCATAAGTCCTGCTTCTTTTCCGGTGAAATCCCATACTATTTGGTTTACTGTACCTTTTAATTCTTCTGGCAACTCATCTTTTGTTATCAACGAAAACATTTCATCTATTTCTGTACCTTGTTTTGCAACCATAATTTTATATACATGGTCCTCATCTGATGTCTGAACTGCCACACCACCCAGCGTGCAGAAAATTGTACAGTTCATTTTGCACAATAAATCCCTACCTAATAAATTCACTGGGCTAGAATCGCATACTACAAATTGATGCATTTCTCTTAAGTTTACTATTTTGACTTCCATTGGTTCTGTAAGAGGCGTTCTAATTCTTTGATTAGCTACCCCTACTACTTAGATATCTTCACCAGAGAGAGGAAGGTCTGGGATGTCTGCTGATCTCACAGTAGACCTTGTAGCACCAGTGTCCAAAAGGAAAGTAATATCATTACCTTTCACATTTCCTTCAACATATGGACCAGACTGATCTACCTGTAAGGATGCGCCAAGTACGCACTCCTTCTTCCCCTCTCCTAGGCACCGTCATGAGTTGAATTCACAGTAATTGTCCTGCAAAAGAAATTGTGATGTCATATAATCATTCTTACCACTCCCTCCTGGGTATCCAATGTCTGTACTGTGCTTTGCTCTGCTTACATTACCCTGAACAGGTGGAGGTGGTAATTGACTCTGGGGATTTACACCCTGCTGTGAGTCATTCTGCGTCTGTGGATTTAAGTTTTGATTTGGGCCATTATTATTCCGAATCTTTTTACATTCGTCCTTCCAATGCCCCAATTTTCTGCATCCATGACAAGGAAATTTCTTTTTAGCTTCTTCTCTACTCATTCGTCCTCGAAATTTTCCACCATTTCCCGTATCACCACTCGTTCCAGACTCTTTTCCTGGATTTTCACTCGGATTTTCCAAATTAATTCCCTGTTTCTCAGCCATTTTCACCTGTGCCCACATCACCTTTTCTTGTAATTTCTTGTGTCTATCCTCAATATCGTCTCCACAATATTTTGCATACTTCAGAATCTCATCTATGGGCTTTCCCTGCCAACACAGCATGTGTTGTTTAATCATCTGGCAAATCTCTGGCTTCAGACCGTAAACAAATCGATACACAAACTGACTCATGTTTTTGTCTCCAATGTCCTCGAATCCACTATACTGTTTAAACACCTGCAATAAACGCTCATAATAGGAATGTACTGTTTCACTGGCTTCTTTGGTGGTTCGATCTATTTTCACCCAATCTGTTTCTTTCGGTGGTATTTTCCCCTTCAGGTAAGTTATCACCTGCTGATACTTTTTCATCACATCATTTGACGGGGCACCTGTCTTCGGATCTCTAGGGTATTCATCACTTGGCCAATCCACTGTGATCTTACAATCTGTCCATAAATCGGCAGGTACCACTATGTCAAACAGACCATCCAAATCTTTCAACAATACCTTTGACACCTTCACAAACCTTTCAACCTGCTTGTACCATTCAATTGGCTTTTCCCTCAGCTTTGGAAAATCATTCGTAAATGATAAAATATCCTGTCTGCTCCATGGGACATGTACATATCCTCCTCCCGCAACTTCTCGCATTGGATACATTTGATCTGCTTTTCCTGCTTCCTTCATCACATATTCAGATGCTGTTCTACTTGTTCGTGCTTCTTCCTTTTTCTTGGCCCACCTAGTTTTCCATTTATCTAGGTCTCCCCATTTTTGCAAAACTAACATTAATTCTCTTATTTGTAATCTTCTTCCAGATGCATTCATATTTTCTAAATCTTTGTCTGAAAATTCTGCTCTATAGGGTTTCTGTAATACCTTTGATCTCCCTATTTCTATGCCCATCTGTAGTGCTAAATTGGACAATTTTTCATGGAATATCTTTACATTTCTAGTGATACTCCTGCACAGGAATAATAATTCTTCTTCATCATAGGTATTTAAGCGTTCTAGTCCTACATTTCCTGCTATTATTTCTTCTAATTCGACTTTTAATTTATGGATGTCCATTATTTTCGGAGGTGTGCACTGTTTAACTGACCCTTGCACCCATCTTTCTAGATCTTCAGGTGTTACTATGGTAGCACTTTTTGCTCCTGATGAAGTTACTAAACTTACATCTTTTGAACCTCCAGGTACCTCTTTTCTTGGAGTACTATTTATAGAACCTCGAATGGGCAAGTCCATAAGTGATATTGTGGATTCACAGTCACTAAATTGATCATCAATTATAACTGGAGCTTCAGGTCTGGGATTACTCACAGGAGTAGGTGCAAGTATGGGTTGAGGACAATTTCCCTGAGTACCATATAATGGAACCACTGGACCAATTGTTACAGGTATGGTCAACGAATCAGGATGTACTTTTATCTGAGTTATTTTCTGTATTAATTCTGCTCTGGTCTTTTCTAGGGCTTCTTTTTCTTTGTCATGAAGTATTCTAGTCGGGGTAAATTCATGCATTACTTGTGGTACCATTGGAGTTTTTGGTGGTGCACTTGGAGTGCATCCACTTGTCCCTTCCTGATATGGTGGGGGATTTCTTAACATTTCTTCCATAAATTCGTCTTCAGACTCCTCATTTCTCATTAAATGTTTTGTCTTTTCTGTACATTTGCCTCCTGATTTCTCTCCTTCTGTGAATAATGGATACAGTCCCTCTGTAATCATTGCCCTTCTCCATTGTTTCATCTGACCTTCTCTTGACTCACATAAATATCTGGGGTAAAATCCTGGGTAACTTCTATTACTTCTAGATCTATCCCGCTCAAATGCCTCGGTTTCCCATTCTTCTAGAGCTTCGTACTGGGTTAATCTAGGTCTGGGTTCTAAATCATTCATCCTCAATCTCAAGTTTTGAAGAATTCTTCCATTGAAGGTACCATTCTCGGGAAATGCTAATATTCCATCATTTTTGGTGTATTCTATCCAATTCTCCATCTATACACAGGTATGATAACCTCTCTCCATCATCATAAATGATGCTGGCGTTTTAGCTGGTGGAATAATAATTCCTTCTCTAGTTTTGATTGGTTTGTCCTTTTTAAAATAATTCTTAATCTTTTGCAAAAATGTCATTTTTCTCTTTTCTCCGTACATTCTATCTAATTTTCTGTGTACAAAATTATATTCTGCAAAACCTAGGAATCTCCTATCCGGACGGGTTCCTGTTAAAGTAGGATCGCGTTTTAACATGCAATCCTTATCCACTAAGAATTTTGCTTCTAAAATCTCGACCAATCAAATGTCTGCTATCTTTTATTTCCGAGCCAATCCTTGCGCGGCCTTTTGGTGACGTTTCTCTGTCAACCCCTCCTTTACAATCTGCTCTTTTCTGTCCTCGCTGGTTTAACCAATCCCAGCGCGGCACCTGTGACGTCAGTACTACTCCTGACTACTGACCCCTCCTTTACAAGTGTCTCTCCACACCCGCTGTTTCAACCTACCACAGCGCGGCGTTTTGTGACGTCAGCTCCCTCTCCGGTAACTGACCCTCCCTTTACAAAAATTTACGCAAACTTATTTTCTCTATAAATCTTAATTAAATTTCAGTAACAACATAAAACCTTCGCTATCGTGCCAGTTTCTCTAAAATAGAAAAGATAGTTTTCTCTCACACTTAGTAAAACCTTTCCGTTTACTAAAACATATACTACGAGTAAAACACTTCCGTCTACTCTTCACACAAGCTCCAGAAGTACCTGTTACTTCTCCAATGTTACCCTTACTAGGTGATATAACATCAAATTTTTATCAGCGTACCCTTTTTGCTATTACTCACACGCATAGAGTCCCTAACGAGTACTTGAAGTCCTGCTTAACTTCTCAGTACTATTTCTGCCTGACAGATAACCTCACTGCAGTATGGCTTCCACTTGCCACCCACTATTCTTTTTACCTACCCCGGGGTATTCTGGACAACATATAACAAAAACTCAAAAATAAGCGGATGTTAGTTCATAAAAAATACAAATAAAATTCTCATTACCCAATTAACAAAGAGTAACAACAACCGTCCTCTGCTTACCAGAAAACTGATCCAGCGCAATATTAGCCAACAACATTCATACACCATATACTCACTTGGGCCCATACATTCACACTACACTAATACTTACGCTGGGTGTCAGATGTACTCTTTTATCAAAGTCCCTGCTACCAATTACCTTCTGATTGAAGAGTAATAACTTACCAGTGGATCCTTTGCTAATTGGGAAGTTTAAAATGAGTGACATTCATTATAGTACATAATCCTGAAATAACCACTGAGTCAGGAAGTTTTAAAATGTTTATCTAAAGTTTTAGCAGAGTAAAATACAGAAAACACGGTACTTGATTGAAATACCCAAGAAAAAGCATAGAAATGATTTTGCTAATAAATGACGGTGTTTAAGGAAGAGGAGAAGATAGAGACAGCAGCGCAACTAAAGGTTGCAGTATAATTACCTAAATGCGAGAACCAAGCCCCTTGGCCAAGGAGTTGGAAAAGATAGGACCCAGGAAGGATGAAGAGCAAAGACTTCTTCCAGGATCAGGACAGGACCGGTGACCTCTCTACAACGACGCCTGCGCCGTTCCCCTCTCTGATACTCGACTTCTCTCGATTCTCCCATTCTTCCTTCTAATGGACTCCGCCGCCCCCTCCTCAGGACCTCTTCCGGACAGGAATTCAGTCAGCAACCGATCAGCTGGGCAGTCTGGAGTTGAGAGCGCTCTGGCAGTATGGACGCCTGTTCTTCGTGAACGCATGCTCTGACTAATTTACTAATGCTATATTCTATTATACCCTTCCACACCCATGTACCTCCCCTTAATGTTGCTAAAATATGGAACCACTACTTCTGATTGGACAGGGACAGGGGGTGGATTCTCGCACCATATCGATTTGGCCTAAATTGTAAAGCCTATTGTCTTTACGTTCCCGCTCCTTCAAATTAATACATTCACTTTATTTCCCACCCGTCTCACGACAAATGTTATACATTTTACAGGAGAAAAGTAACAATTTGTCCGCCGGAAACATTGAGTACATCATCTTCGGCCAATAGGTCGTGGCGTTGGGAGACGTCCAAGTTGACTTCACTTGGCAGGCATACAGGACACATGCGCAGAACCATCCGTCTCTTGAGTTTCAAAACACCAACCCAGGCCCAAGTTTACGAATTACTAAAAGTGCAAGAAGAAAATATTAAAATCACAAATAAAATGTTTCACTGTATGCCCACTTTCCCTACTCTATTCCCAATTAATTATAATACTATCCTGCATTAGTAGCATTAAGAAAACGACAATTTAATAATGACATGAGAGCAAGCTTAAGCATGTGAAAACATTTAGCGGCCATTTTAGTGCACACTGCGCAGAAGCAGAAGTTTCCCACCAAGCAAAGAAAGACACGTCACACCATGTGATCAGGTTGCGACATGCGCATTGAGGTTCCCGCGCTTTAGCGGCCATCTTGGTTTATAGACAAGCGTTATTCATTAGTAAAACACATAGGCAAGCGTTTATCCCTTTTGTGTTTGTGAATGCAAAGATTAGTATTTACAATACAAGTTTAATAAATTAATACTATGAGGAAGATTGCGTACAAGCAAGTTTCATTTTTGAAACCTTGCTCCATCACGACCACCACAAACCCCGCTCTGCATTTCTAACAGACCTTTTGGGTGTGTTTACCTGGATCACTGCGGTCCATTTTCTTCTGACACTGCATATAAATACATCTTAGTTGCAGTGGATTCGTGCACACGTTTCATCTGGGTTTGGCCACAACGGAGTGCTGACGCTCGAAATGTCATAAGGGATTTGCGTGTCTTTGTGGGAATTTTTGCCTGTGGCACCTTCCATTCTGACCAAGGTCCAGCATTCGCCTCTAAGGCGTACAAGGACGCAATGGGGTCACTGGGGGTGCGGGTGAAATTTTCGTCTCCATATCGGCCTGAGGGCAATTCGATTGTTGAACGAATGAACCGTGACTTGAAGCAATCCTTGACAGCTAGAGTTTTAGGTACTGGCAGGAACTGGCTGGCCCACTTGTATACCGTGCAACGTGCACTTAATAATCTCCCTAGCAGACCTCTGGGTGGGCGGACCCCATATGAAATGCTCTTTGGCATACGAATGTTTGTGCCCGACCTTGATGGTCTAGACATGGTGGCGCAATCCGCAATCTTTGATGTAGATAACCATTCTACTATGTTACAGAACTTACCTTGGCCCCTCTTATCGTGCACCGGTTCCAGTCCTTGGCTTGAAGGGAACTCGTACAGTCATCTTACCTCCGCATTCTGGTCGCAAAGAGAACAGATACATCTCAGTGGAAAATGTCAAGCTACAACATCTGGCCGATCCTGAATAGTGTAACACCAGCGGTCTCTTGTCCAGTCATTTCCCGGACAAATGTTTGTGGCCCTCCAGCCCGAACGGTCACTGATGTTGCTATCGAGATGGTAGATTTGCCTGATCGCTTACTCGACTACCCGGATTACCCCTGCAACGAGGAGACTGAGTATGCCTACCCCGCCACCGAGTCGGTGGCTCACCTACCAACAACGCCACTGAGCCCAACACGTTATTCCTTTAATTCGGATTCCAACTCATCACTTATCCCATCCAGATTCAGTATTTTTGTATCTTGGTTCAGAGACAATTTTTTGATTTCCCCCTTGGCATACATCTGGTTGGTACTATTCCTGATTTTTCTGTTCATGTCCATTGGCTTTGTGACAGTTTTTTTCTTACTCATCAATGGTCACTATTTACCAGAACGCTCTGCTGTGAACTGTGTCGCAGGAACTTTGGCTCCGCATTCTTCATCACACATCATGAAGCGTGACCACACACTTGTGAACGTTTCAGCTTTCCCAGTCGCTGATGGCATCGTATGGGATGCGGTAAATTTCCAAATTCATGGACCAACCGAGATTATTAATGTACCAAATGTCCTCCGTGTTTCAATGGGTGATGTCGTTAAAAGTAATATTCATTCTGACGATTGGGATGTGCATGCAGTTGAATCGTTATTTACTGATCTGAAATATTATGCTGCTTTTAATGCTGAGGATCTGTACATGAATTCTGCAAGTTATGCCGATTTATATTGTTACCAGCATTGGGGCAACCACTTTCTCCATAAACCAAGTACCCTTCGGGGTCCTTTTAATTACACCCAATGGGAACATTGTCCGGCCCCTTTGCCAGGTAGCTCCCAGACTCTTAGAAATAAGTTTACTTATTTTACAGACTTTGATAGATCGAACCCTGGGTCCTATTATTTTAAATTAAACACTTCGTCCACTCAGAAAATCATGTTGACCCACACCAAATTACTGTATTCGGGTTCCTTTTTGAACGCCTTGGCTGTGGGTGGTTATGAGTACTGGAAGAACACCATTGACTTGAAATCTATTTGGGGCTCCAAGCCATGGCAGGTGCAAGGCACGGAAGACTTGCACCGTGCTTGCCTCATTCCGGCCCAAATTTTATTTTTAAATCATACCAACTATCAAACAACGTGTTGGGGCTTGGCTACTTCCAAACAATTGAATGCACCTTCCATTCCTGTATTGTCTTCCACTCCCAACGAAAGCTTGCTTTTTAATGTTTCCCTTACATCTGTGCAAGCTTTGTTTCAGAACAATTCGTTTAATATCTCCACGTTTGTTCAGTCACCCTGGTTGGCTTGGCCGACGGCAGCAGATGCCTGCCAACTGCATTTTCATGACTCAGCTCCTGGGTACAAACAGGATAGGCAACACCCGAGGTTTTCTGACTCTCGTACGGTTACAACATATTCTGTTGGTAAATTATGTAAACAGTGGTTGCAGCACTCTTCGTTAGATTCTGTGAAACAGCATTTATCCCGGCTATTAGGCAACATTGATCTGTCCGATTTTGTTCTCGGTCCTCGTGGCCTTCGACCTAAGAGGTTCATTCATGAGACTTACAATGAACTCTGGAAGCTTTCGCAGATTGAAGCTGCTTCCCATCTACGGGAAATAGATCAAGCAAATTTAGAAAAGGTGCTTGCTGTTGTTGACAATAGTATTAATACCCTGTCTTCCCGCATTTACACATTGGAGAATATTGTTTCCTCTGTTGTTGATATTGTACAAGATGATGTCTCTGTGTTATATCATGGTCAAAATCAATTGCGTTCAGTAATACAGTTTGCATGGACTTTGCAAACACTTAAAATGGGTAAAGTTCCTTGGCACTTTTTGAACACCTCTGCCTTATTCCTGCCTTTTAATTTAACTGAAAAACAGCAGTTCATGTCCATGAAAGATGCAACATACACTCTGTTACATATCGAAAAAATAGAGCCCTTACCATTCTCTGTGGCGGAATTGGATTCTGCCGTGTGGCTAGTTCACGGGGTTATCGCCTTGCCTTTTTCTTTATTTGAATTTGGTTTGTGCATGAAACATTATCCTGTGGGCCATTTTCAGCCCTTGGGCAGTGCCTTCCTGCATGAACTTTGGTCCCTGCCTTTCATGTATAAATGCCTGAGGGACGGAAAGGAAGTTTTTCTCACAGGGGAGTCATGCGATTCTACTGTGGGTCATTCCCTTATTTGCAAAAACATTAAATTGCACGGAGCTTGTAACGTTTTGGCTCCTAATCTTGCTTGTGTTTTAAAGGGCATTCCTGCTCCTGCTATTTCTCCTACTTTCACTGTGCTTGCAAATGGTAGCTATCTGCTTCTGAATAATCAGGACTGCTGTGGCATGGTTGCCGGCATACCCTATATTGTAACAGTTTCCCACAGGGTTGTCTGCTGCAAAAATGTGCTTTTTCCTCCCCCGCACGACATCATAGATAGTTCCATTTGGCCTTCCATTCCTACTTTGAAGGCAGATTTCAATAAATTGAGCAGAATAAAGGCGCTATTATTGAACCAGGAGGTTATGCTCACATCCGCCCGGGAGACATTCATCCTCCAGGTGGCTAGTACCCACAGTGAAATACAGGCCCTTTTGAACACAAACCTCCCACACCATTTCGGTGAACTGATTCAACGTGTTTTTAATGCATCACGCACCGAAGGTCTGGTGCACTTTTTTAAAGTTGTGGGCTCTGGCCTTGTTACCTCCTTTCAAACTATCTTTGGTGTAATACCGGCTTTTATTCATTCCATTTTTCCAGCGTCTTTGGCGGCTTTCCGTTGATCCTCGCCTTAGCGGCTGGTATATTGCTTTTGGTCTGTTTACTACGCAATGGCTGCACTTCCTTGGGCCCTTCTCGACCCAGGTCGACTCCAGATGCTCCGTGAGCGCATCTTCGCTGGCTTCGGCATCCTGCCATTGGCGACACTCAGTGTGTCCTATAGACTTTCTTTTCGCTTTTCGTATTTCACTTGCGTGCAACCTGTGATGTCTTGCATCAGATGTCCTTTCTCGTGGTCCTTGGATTATTGCCTCTCCAATACGTCTCTGTCTCGACCGGATTTTGTCCTGCTGGTGGGTCCCTTAGAGGCCCATGAACGGGACTGTTCCGGTGCAGGCTACATGGCGCGTGCGGCTGCACTGGGGATTTTGGCACAATGGGATATCTGGGCAGGTGCTCAGAATCTCCTACAACAAGGTTATATTGAGTATCACGCAAGTTGTCCTGCAATGCTGTTCGCTGCTCCCTCTTGCGAGGAACATGACTGCAGTTTTGATTTATTGGACTGGATGGCGTCGCTTTTTTCTGACGATTCCAACGATGTCCTCTTGGAAGGTGTGGGGTTTTTCTGCACTTACACTCTGTTGGATTAAGGGGGCCTTCGCTTTCAGCGACCTGCCTCACTGGAGTTTTTTATTCTGCAATTTTTTTTTCCTCTCCCATTCTTTGTCCTTCATGGGGACTATTCCAAAACAGACTTTTCTGTTCTGCTCCATCTATTTGAACTCTGTCTTCATCCTATGTCTTCGCCAATGGACTGACCAGGGGAGGGTGTCATGTGGTTTGTGGCCTCATGGTCTGCCTTGCTAAGTTGGCTTAGGCCTGACTGCCATGGTGCCTTTTTTGCGCACGTTACTTTGTGCCTTTGTTTTTCCAGCCTCTGCTTCTGCCCGGCTATTTTAGAACTGTCTGCATTTCTGCCTTTCACCTTTTCTCCTGTTCCCTTTGGGTTACGTCTGCACAACATGTACATGTACAAGGTCGAAAAACAACGTCCCTTGTTCTTGCTGATCTAGCCACTCCCTCGCACTTAGACATAACACTAAGTACAGCTGCACTGGAGAAATTCGTGTGCTTTTAATATTGTGATTTCACTGTTAGAGGCACTTGGAGAAAAACCTTTCCAGAGAGAAGAGCTGTTCTTGTCTGATGATGTAAACCTTGCATCTAGATTTTGAGGTATGGGGGTTCGCCTGACAATGCCCAGAGGTCTTCTGTTTTTATAATAACCTAGCTAATAGCACGGGGAGGGTGGTATGGTCATTTAGCCCTATAACCACTGCCTTATGAAATGCTTTCCCCGTTTGTATTCTATGGAATTGTAACTATGCTTATTATTTTATCCTTATGCATTATGCTGATAGTACTGGCATGTGTACTGTATCTTAGAGCACAATAGTTGGAATAAACATTTTAAACTATACTGTGTCTCTTATTACGCACGTTGTGGACAGGTATGAGTGAGTTATGAAAGGGTGTCCTTGCTCCCGCGAGTCCTGAGAGAGAGAGACCGTGTTCTGGGTTGTCTAATCATTGGTAGCATCGTTGCTAATGAGACGCTAAAGCTAGTCGGATTGGGATTGTGGGTACTAAGGTGCATGGTTGGTTCACCACTATACTCTGAGGTCCTATTATCCTGTGCATAACTCTGTGTATGTGCAGAATCCCTACAACAGTATGAGTTGCATACAAGGGAATAAGCCACACTCCCCAACATCATCCCTGACATAAGTGCAAGCAGAAATCCTAAGTTGTAAACATTTATTAGAACAGTAAACAAATTTAACTAACCTAAACTAACACTGATCACTAAAACTACTACTAAAATCTAAACTAACTAGAAAAGTCTTTCTTACCTAAACTATCTACCCTAACTAATCCTAAACACGCAACAACATATCCTAGACATCAACCCCCCTCCCACCCTTAAGGCACACCACGAGACAGGACAAAGACATCTAAGCTATACATAAACTACACATGTAACCTACACAAAGATATATTTTTTTGTATTTTTGTATTTTATTTTTTACAACAAATACATCAACCCCCCACCCAAAGGAAAAGGAAACTTATCCCCAAATACGACATAATAATAAATATCTAAAATCCACCTTAAAAGCTAACACTAACTATAACCTACGCTAAAACTACACTACCTAACAATTAAAAGAACTAACCTAACACTACCTAATTACAGATTTAAAACATTGGGGGAAGGGAGAAGAGGGGGATGGGGTCCAACATGTCCAGGCATCATGGCAGTCCAAAGTGTTTTTTCATGTCCATGACATGTCTGTTCAGATCAGCCATTTCTTGCCTGATCTCGGCCAGGAACACATTGTTATCATGCAGGATCCTCCTATCGGCCACTGTAAATGGCACCACCTGATCACCAGGTGCAGGTGGGACTGTCCCTTGGGGGTGTGTGGCCGTAGGGGGATGTGACACCTGTCCAGGCTGGGACCCACCACTGACGCCAGAGGGGCCTGCGATGGGCTGTGTGCCAGTTGTAGCAAGCTCGGGCACCGACTTCCATGTACCTTGCTTCCGTTCCTCATGGTGCCTCTTGGCCATGTTGCGGTACCCTTTTGCCACCATCTTTACATGCTTGAAGTGGTCCTTCCTCACCTGGAAGGCATGTTGTTCGGCTGGCATCATGTTGTCTGTAAAATATCAACAATGGAAATTTTGAGTCCTTTAGACTATGTCAATGTACTCCATTCACATCTGTAATACAAGATCCCTTAAACATGGGAGCCTACACTCCAGCGTAACTATGTGGAGTCAGAGAGTGACCTGGACAACGAAATGTTGAAGCATGGATCAGTGACTTCATGCTGGGGAGACTGACATGACAGTGCATGGCATGGTACATGTACTGTCACAACCAAATGAGACTGACAGTGTCAAACGATGGTGCCATTACATACCCGGACTAAGGGTGACATGTACAAGCATTCGGAGGAGGGAGGCATTAGCCCTCCCTGCGTAGCACCACCCTCATCCTCTCCAGTGACACAGTGCTGCATGATATGTACAATGCCCATGTGCATGCCTGTGTGGGCCCCAGCAACTGTATGCAGTTCATCAAGTCAGTGCCAACACAGGCACTCTTGCACCAGAGTGCAAGGGTATCTGTGTGACGGGGGGCTTGTCAATGTTTAGGAAGGTTACCCTACCTGCCCTGGAACAATCCTGGGACAGCCCTACTCACACTTTCAACTATGCTGCATGATGCAGCACACATGGAAACCCTTTGGGCCTGATTCACAGAACTAACTTACGTCAAAAACGTAAAGTTAGTACTTTTTGGTATTCACAGAATACACTTACTCATTTTGGTATTCACAGAAGGCACTTACTCATTTCGGTATTCACAGAAGTTAGTAGTCCTAACTTTAGGACTCCTATATGCCTTCTGTGAATACCGAAAGTCTTAAAGTTAGGATTTTTCTCAGTTTAGGAGTAGTAAAGTTAGGACTCCTAACTTTAGGACTTCTAAATGCCTTCTGTGAATACCGAAAGTCTTAAAGTTAGGATTTTTCTCAGTTTAGGAGTAGTAAAGTTAGGACTCCTAACTTTACTACTCCTAAACTGAGAAAAATACTGAGTAAAAGTCCAAAATTATTTGAAAAAAGCATTCATCCTCATTTAGGCAGATTACAACCAGGATGTCACTGGTGTTAAATTGTGCGCTGCCATCTATCAATGCCGCACTTGTACATAGGGGGCAGCGTCAAATACAATGGGTGTTGCTGTGGAATGCCAACCGCAACACCCACTGCACGCCCCTTTCACGCTAAACACAGCGTGAAAGTGTGCCTCATTAACAAGGAAGCAGAGGCAAGATGGCGGACACGTCAGTGTCCGAGTGAGACAGGCTATGAGTGCTCTCCACTACTAGCCTCCCTACTACCCCAGCAGTTATTGGAGCTACTGAACGTGAAGCCGTCTAATGCACCTGGGAATGCTACTAACATTGATACATTTGTATCAACAAGATCGCCGACGCGTTTTTGAGTTTGTTGCTTACTGCGGTGTTTGGCGGAGCAGAGCGGCGGCTGGCGTCCGGCTCTCAGAGGAAAGAGTCGCGGCTGTTCTCGGGCGGATTCAGGACTCGCAGGAAGATCCGGGCTGGATCGGGATGGGTCCCAAGAGTGCTAGCAGCGGCGTGAAGGGTGCAAAGACCCGGGCAGCAGCAGCGGCAGCCACAGTGTTAGCCCCTGTCCAAGACGGAGACTCTTCTGCGGAAAGTGCTGCTAAAGCAGACAGTGACGCTCCTAGAATTACGGGTGTTGTGACGGAGAATCCGATCTTCTCCCCTGAGTTTATTCAGACTGAAGGTTTGGCGGGGGGTAAGGTAAAGATTCCTGCGATATTAAAAAAAAAACGCCAGGCAAAGGTAAGACTCCCGTTGCCGAGAAAACAAGAAGTACAACTGTTACCTTACAACCCGATAAATTGTCTGATAAAGTCAGTGTTATCGACGAATCTTTAATGAATACTTCTGCTAAAGAACAGTTAATGAGGCAAGACGCGGGAGAAAATGAGGTCTGTAATCTGAATGTGGTTGACCCGGTACAGATTGCTCCCTCTCCTCTGCAGATATCGAGTGGCTTAATTGACTCTCAGAGTGCCCTACTTTCAACTCTGTTTAACAATAACATGAATCAAGGTGAAACTCATCTGGAGTCTGTGTTTAGTGGTGGAGTATCTTGCAGAGACGTGATAATGGAGGCGGACTCCGGGGACTCTGGCGGAAAGTTCTTTTCTATGTCTGATGCATCTAACAATTCGGATCTTGAGAGTATGGAAGGTGACTGGGCCGATGATAGAAGCTTGGCTAGTTCCACCCCGCCTGATGAAGAGGAAAATACTTTGTTGACTTCTGGGGGTGGAAATACTGTCCGAAAGGGAAAAGACACAGAGACTTTACCTAATTCATTGACTAAAGGTGGACAAGGCAACGATGGGTCCCCTACGCTGAATCATATCTCTTTATTACATTTAGGGGAGGCGACTGTTAGTAGGGGGTGCTCTGCTGAAGTACAAGGAGGATCTATTAGCCCCGGTGAATCATTAGAGAATGGGGTCACATTATCCACCATCTATCTAGCAATAATGTCACACCGTGAGGAGACAAAAGCAGAAGGCCTGCGGATGAAAGGTGCAGTCCGTAAGCTTCAGAACAAGGTTCGTCGTGTTGTGAAGACCTGTACAGAGATGTCGGTTAGGATTGGGGAAGCGGAGGGTAGGATCTCCCTAATTGAGGATGATATTGTGCAGCAGAAAAAGATGTATCCTCCCTACATTCCATTCGGGACGATGTAAACTGGAAGTTAACTGACTTGGAAAATAGATCAAGAAGGAACAATCTGCGAATTTTAGGTGTACCAGAAGGGACGGAAGGAAAAGACATTCGTCAATTTGTAATTGACATGTTTTCTGAAGCCTTTCCTGAACTGTGTCAATGGAAGTGGGAACTTGAGTTGCAGCGTGTCCATAGATTTCCTTTTCATGTGCGGGGTGGTACCTAGAGCCATATTGATCTGCCTAAATAATTTTTTGCTTCGAGAGTCTTTGTATGACTTAGCTAGGCCAGACCGTAAGAGAAGAGGGAAGGGGTGTGAATTTTTTGTACGCCCAGATTTTTGCCAAGTTACAGTCCAGCAGCGCTGGCTTTTGCGTCAACTGATTCCACAGTTCCTGGCAAAGGGAGTACAGTCCTATTTACTAAATCCCTCGAGGCTTAAAATTATTTACAAGGACAAAACGCTTTTTTTTAATTCCGAGATTGCTGCAAAGGATTTTCTGGGTACAATTTAGGGGGTAGGCTTTAATATAGATAAAGGAGGCATTTTATCTATTTGTTTCTGTTATTTGCTGAGGGGTGTGGGGGGTTGGTGGAGGGCACCTATTCCTTTCTCTCCATTGCTATAGGGACTATTCAGTCCCTTCGCCTCATTTGGGTGGGTGCATGGGTGGGTTGGGTGGGCTTTCTGGGCGTCAAGCCCTTTAAGGGTGGTTGGGGTGGTGGGGCAAGGAATAGCATAGATTGGTTTTTTTTCTTTAATTTGAGTTGCAGCAAGGTCTGGGTGAATAAAGGCACCACAAATATTGTATTTGTATTAACATTATTAGGAAGTTTGGCAGGAAGAGAATGGCAAAGCGAATTAGCTAAGGTAACCTTTCTGTTTGAAGATGGGTACATTTTCTATCTGTACGTGGAATATTTGTGGCCTGAATAATAAGAAAAAAAGGGGGATAACGGCCCAGATTCTTAAATCAATGAGGGTGGATTTACTTTGTGTACAGGAGACTCATATTACATGGAATAATAGAGGGTGGTTAAAGGATTTGGGTATGGATCTTGTGGGCTGTACACGTCAAGGGTCAACTACGAGAGGGGTGGCAATTTTGAAGAGATTCGGATGGGGGATGTGTAAGCGTGTCAAAGAAGATCTTCTCGGTAGATGGGTGATCAGTGAGTTACTATTAGAGGGTCTTTCTATGACCATTTGCTCAATTTACGGCTCGAATTTAGATGACCCGGTAATGTTGAATGAGCTCAGTATTGAGTTAGCTGATTGGCCATCTTCTGTGATCCTATGTGGGGATTTTAATCTCCATTTACCAGGGAACGTTGACATATCAAGTAAATATCTTTATGATGGGAAGAAAAATAAAGTCTTTCAAGCTACCAGGGGCCTTGTTAAAGAATTTGGGCTGGTAGACATGTGGTGGCTAAAAGGAAAGGGAGCCCCAGGGTATACTTTTTATTCAGTACCCCATCATAAGCATGTGCGGCTGGATTACTTTTTTGTAACTGCAGAGCTTGCCAATAAGGCTAGGATTGACATTCAACCTAAAATAATTTCAGATCATAATCCTATCTGTTTAGAAATAGATATCTGCTGTCGATCTTCTATAAGGCCCTGGACTTTTGAACGGAAATTACTGGTTGACCCCGCTTATTGTGAACAAATGAGTAAATGGATAGCTGAATTTTTTAAAAATAATCATGGGTCAGCCTCTGTTCACATGGTGTGGGATGCTTTTAAATCTGGTGTCAGGGGTGAGACTTTAAGTTACTCTTTTAATAAACAACGTAAATTGCGGGCAGAATTTTTGGATGAAATGAATAAATTACAGTTGCTAGAAAACGATTTTATGGTGGCCATTAGTAATGGCCAGGACTCTGAGCAGATCTCAAATAATCTGGCTATTCAAAAAATGAGGCTTTATCAGAATTTTTCTACAAAGCTGGCAGCGCAAATTGCAGTATACACTTCTGAGATATACGAGGTGGGTGAGAATTCTGGTCGTATACTGGCCAAAAGATTATATCAAAAAGAGGTTGCTAAAAGGATTAAGAACATCTCGGATGAGCAAGGGGTAATAAGGGATAAACCAGCCGAAGTGTTAGAGGTATTTAGCAAATTTTATCGTCAGCTGTATACCGATGAAGATACTCTTGGAGTTGAGGATAAAGTAGAGGAGTTTTGTGGAGACATTGAAATCTCTAAGCTGACATATGAGCAAATGGAAGACTTAGATCTTGATATTACCTGGGGGGAAGTTGAGGTAGCAATTACCTCTTTGGCAACCGGTAAGGCGGGGGGGCCGGATGGTATACCTCTTGAGTTTTACAGAACTTTTCGGCACGTGTTGAAAGATCAGATTTTGTCGATTTTCTTGTCCGCACAACAGGGGACCGCACCATTATCTTGGCGGAAATCTATCATTACGGTTTTTAAAAAAAAAGACAAACCTGCCTTACTGCCGGCATCTTACAGACCTATTTCACTAATCAATTCTGACAGTGAAGTATATGCCAAAATATTAGCAGCACGTTTATCTTGTGTCATCACTAAATTGGTCTCACGATTTCAACATGGATTTATTCCAGGGCGTGATACGGCAGACCATGTCCGGCGTCTCATTTCATTCGTGGATTGGGCATTAGCAACCAAATCTAAAATGGGGTTAACCCTGTTGGATGCCGAGAAGGGTTTCCTGGCCTTATATGTGGGGGGTTCTGAGGCTGAAGGGTTTTGGTCCGGTGATTCGGCAGGCATTGAAATCATTATATTTTCTTCCAGTCGCCTCTATTCGAATAGCTGGCCAAGAATCAGGCTTGTTTTTAATTAGCCGTGGTACACGGCAAGGATGCCCGTGTTCACCGCTATTATTTGCTTTATATATTGATTTTTTTTGATAAAGCTAAATCAAGCTATTGATATTAAACCGATCCAACTACGGCATATCGATTATAGAGCTTTGGCATATGCTGATGATATTGTTGTTGCCACTAGAGATATTGTCACTGCAATACCGGTGATTGAGGGATTGGCATCTAAGTTTGGGTCCTTCTCGGGGTACAAACTAAATACCTCTAAAACTCAGATTTTATTTATTGGTGAGGAACCTCCTGTTAACATAACAACTGTCTCTGAAGTTACGTATTTAGGGATTAAAATTTCCTTACCAATTAGTAAGATTCCAGAACTAAATATGGATCCTGTGCTTATTAAAGTAAGTTCTATGCTGGAGAGGATGGATCACTTACATTTATCTCTTTATGGAAGAGTTAATGTTTTAAAAATGCTAGTTTTGCCGAAATTTCTTTATATGTTTAGAACAATCCCACTCGAATTTCCGCTCTCGTGTTTTAAGAGATTAGAGAGGATTAGCTCTAGGTTTTTGTGGGGTTACCGGCGCCAGAGAAGGGCTTATAAAAAGTTGGTATTACCAAAGAACCGTGGAGGTTGGGGCATGCCTTATTTTATGTTCTATTACTGGGCAGCCGCCCTTCAATTTATTAGCCCTCTGGTAGTGGGGGATCGGGTCAAGCTTTTGCCATGTCATATTCCTTCTATCTATGAGTTTGGCTTGGGTGAAGAGGCTAATGGTAGCTTGGTTAAAATACTAGAACCTAGTTACTTTAAGAAAACAAAATTTAAAATTCTTAAAGCAGCATATTGTGTTTGGAGATCAATTAAACGACATCTAGGGGTTTTGAATTTAAATGCATATACCCCATTATCAACTATTGGGGTACTCCCATTGATTTTTCGTGATCATACGGTAAATAGCTGGCGCTTAAAAGGAATTCAGTGTTTAGGGGATTTTTATGAGGATGGACAGTTGATATCATTTGCTGAGCTACAAATAAAATATGATCTTCCTAAACATGATTTTTTTAAATACCTTCAAATTCGGAGCTATCTGAATTCGCTTGCCCCTTATGCGGAATATCAATTTCGAAAAGTCCCCCTTATTGAAAGGATGTGTAAAATAACGGCAATTGGTGAATTTTATTCTCAATTGATTAATGTACTCTCAGATGATGTAGAGATTTGTCAAAACAAGTGGGAAATTAAGTTAGGTCATGGGGGAATCGATATTATCAAATCCTTAAGTTTTGCTAATCAAGTTTTGATGTCTGGAAGGATGCGTACTCAGCATTATATGGTTGTTAATGATCTGTATTATACTCCAAAGAAGATTTCTAAATGGGGGACATCTTCTGGTTCCAAATGTAACAGATGTGGTTTATATGCAGCCGACATAGTTCATATGTTTTTTGCCTGTCCTAAATTAGCTGAACTATTCCTGTCCATTGAACGATTTTTAGCAGTAATAATGGGGATACCAGTGTCTATTACTGGGGAACTGGTTTTGATTGGTTTTTACTCAGATACTTCCGTCATCACAAGATCTAAAGCAATGGTTTCTTTTTGTTTATTTGCATGGCTGTTCTCCGTGCTTGTATTGCACAGGATTGGATAAATTCTGACCCTCCATCCTTTCTGAGTTGGCGGGCAAGACTGCTTGCAATGTACAATTTGGAATCAGCTATATATAAGACTAAAGGGAGAAGGAAGAGTGTAATGGGAGCTAAGATCTGGGCCCCGTTACTGATTGGATTTAATGTCGAATAATGGATAACCACTGTTTATGTCAGATTCTCTTTATTTCAGGATGCTTATATATTTTTTTTGTTTATATATAAGTTTTGTCTGTATCTGCTGCTGTGTTTGTAATATTTTGACTGAAAGACCTGATTTGTGAAATATGATCACTATATTCCTTGCATTAAAGGGGGAAAAAATCAATAAAGAATTTAAAAAATAAAAAAAAGGAAGCGTTAATATACGTGAAGTGGATTTACGCTGTTTCGCTCATGATGCTGGGCCCCTATTGACAACACAACTTCAATGAAAGGGACGTTGTGTTGGCGATAGGGTCTCGATGATATGCACCTTACTTTCAATGTGTATCACTGACTGGGGATGGGCCAAGTTACAACTGTGAGACCAATGCATTGCTCAAAATTCACTTACCGATTTGTGCACACTTCTGACTTCCACAATACATCATCACACTGTAGGCAAGGGACATGTGATACACACCCATACTGCATACTATAACGTTGATCATTTGACCCAGACATCCATGCCACCGCACCATGCCAATATATGATGTCCAAACTCATCAGTGGCGTGTGGGTCCTCGAAGCTGTCGATGTCCCCCTGTGTGATTGGTGGCCGACCATCTGTGAGACAAGTAAATAAATATGTGTTGGTATCAGACGTCAAATCATATGTGTCGTATTCCTCATACCAATCATCACCATGACAGAAAATGCTACGTAACTGTAGTTTTGCGTTTCATATTGGCTACATTATTGGGTCCACATTGACTGCCATTCACACCAGACCTGTGAATGCCGAGTCGGGATAAACAAGATGGCAATGCTAGCTAACATGTACATAATAGTAGAGTGAGACATCCACAAGGCACCATTACTACATGCATCATGATGTTATACATGCTCTTTGTACGATTGCATCGCTGCAGATTGCACAAGGCAGTTTCACAGAGGTTGTTGGTGTATGACAATCTGGAGATGTCCGATTTCCTTTGACCATTTGTTCATATGGAATACATTGTCACACAGTGACTATGTTCACAAGGCAGCGTAGCTAACGTACCACAATTCATGAGGACAGCATTTGAACACTACCTTTTGGCCAGCACACAGCTCACATGAACATTTCCTTGGATAGTTCATATACAGTCACCCCTGCCGCACCCAAACGACCTTCTGCCTGCACGCACATTTTGCGCAGGTGTGCCAGCTATGGCACCACAGTGCTAAGTGTTGCTCCAGCGCAGTGGGTAACACAGACTTGCACCCTATGCTTGTCAATGTGATGCGGCGTTGTGTCTCGGATGTGCAAACATTAGGCGTGAACGCATTACTTCTCCCACCTCACTCAGCAACCTTTTCTCACTTTGACACCAGTGTCACACACGTCCTAATTTTCATTTGTTACAGTATTCACGATTAAATGTGGAGTTTGTACTTACCACCCTGTAGGCCAGTCATGACTCCCACGTAGTCCAGGAGGTCAGCTTCAAGTGCCAGCAGATCCTGCCAGCGGTGCTTCCACTGGCGCACGGTACGGTCCACTCCAAAGCACCGGAGCATCTGCACCCGCACACGCTCCCACCTCAGCTTCCGCACACTCACATTGTACCCTTGAAGGATACGGCCTCCCCTCTCCAACATCAGGGGCAGGTAGAATTTTGTCATCCACAGGAAGCCCCCCAATGCCCCCTCGGACATCCTGCCCTCCCTGCCCACAGCCAGCATCTCCCTGCACACCTGTGAGCCCACAGCCAGAAAAAAAGGTACCCTCTAAAATATCCCCAACTACAACAAAGAAAGTTAACTACCCCAAGACAGACACCCGACAAGATTGAGGACAAGAGACAGTAAAACACAATGAATCAGTACACAACACTTCACAGACACTATCAACAGGACACAGGACACAGCAACACTCTCCAAATTTCAAAACTGCAGCACACACCACCAAACACCTCCAACACTCTCCACAATCACCAGCAATGTGCTCAAAAGAGAAAGTGAAAGTGCAGAACACTACTCCAGTAGACATGAAGCATGCAGACATCACTTCCTGTCTCTTTGCGGCCCGTTTTTTTTTGACAAAGCGGTGAAAATCTGCACGCAAATAGGCTCATGAGTAATATTTTGTATTGTACAATGTGTTGCGCGATGTATTTTAACATCGCCCGGATTAAAAAAGCATTGCGTTGTCGTTTTAGCGGCAAGATCTTCACGCTAAGAGCAAGTCCATATACAGATGTACAGTCTTAGAGCAAAAATCAGTTCAGAGCCCTGTAACAACATGAAAGGCTTGTTTAGCACTCAGATGACACCATAAATATAATGTTTCACAGCACATGATACCCTAAGTTGCAACTTTCACCCCAGGTGCCACCATAATTGCATATCTAACAACAAATCAATCAATCAATCAGGGGACTTCTAAGTGTGCTACTCACCCATGGGGGTCACAAGGCACTGGGGGGCGGGGAGATCTGTTAGCCAAAGAGCCAGCTCTTGAGGGGCTTAGTGAAGGTGTTCAGGGAGGGGGCATGTCTGATGTCTGCCGGTAGCTCGGTCCAGGTCTTGGCTGCAATGTGAGAGAAGGATCTTCAGCCTGCTCTGGCTCAGTGGATGCGAGGGGTTTTGGCCAGTGAAAGTTCAGTAATTTGGAGCTTTCTTTTGGGTACGTTGAAGTTGATTCTGTCATTGTGGTATTTGTGTCCGTTGTTGTGTAGGCATTTGTAGGCGTGAGATGAGGCTGTTGAAGCTGACTATTTCCTCCACTGTGAGCCGGTGGAGTCATCGTAGGTGTTGGCTGATGTGTTTGTGCCAGGGGATGATGGGGCCGAGTCTGGCGGCGGTGTTCTGTATTGTCTTGAGTTTGCAGAGTATGGACTTGTTGATGCCGGCATAGAGTGCGTTTCCGTAGTACAGTCTGCTGGTGATGAGTGCGTGGGTGACTGTCTTCCTTGACTCAGGGGGGATCCATTTGAAGGACTTGCAGAGGAAGCGGAGTGTGTTGAAACAGCTGTGGCTGATGACGTTGACCTGTTGGTTCATGTTGAGTGATGAGTCGGGTATGATGTGGAGGTTTTTAGCGTGGTCTGTGGGGGGAGGTGGTCTTCTGTGGGCCGTCAGCCACCAGGTGTTGACCCATGCTGAAGGGGTGGTTACAAGGACGAGGTCATCTGTCTTCTCCGGGTTGAGCTTCAGGCAGCTGTTGGTCGTCCAGACTGTGCCGTGTTGCATTCCTTTCTGGAAGTTGTTTTAGGCAGTGGTGGGGTCTTTGGTGGGGTAGAGGATGAGCTGGGTGTCGTCAGCGTAGATTAGGATGTTGAGGCCGTGTGGTTGGACGATGGCTGCGAGGGGGGCCATGTAGATTTTGAAGAGGCTCGGGCTCAGTGATGACCCTTGTGGGACTCTGCAGGTGATTGTCGTGGGATCGGAGATGAAGTGTGGCAGTCTGATCCTTTGCATTCTTACGGTGAGGAATGATCGTATCCAGGCCAGGGCTGTACCTTGGTTACCTGCGTCGTGTAGTCTGGTGACTAGTGTGCGGTGGGAGACGTTGGTGAAGGCTGCTGAAAGGTCGAGTAGGATGTGATCTGCATAGTGTCCTTGGTCCAGGAGGGTGTTGATGTCGTCTGTGGCGGCAAGTAGGGCGGTCTCAGGGCTGGGCTTGCTTCGGAATCCGGATTGTGACGGGTCTCTTTGATGAATCTTGTCAGTTCCCTGTTGACTGTTTTCTCAGCGAGTGTGGCTGAGAAGGTGAGGAGTGAGATGGGCCAATAGTTATTGTGGTCGGTGGGGTCAGCTGTGTGCTTCTTGAGCAGGGGCATGACTTCGGCGTTCTTCCAGTTGTCTGTGAAGGTGCATGTGTTGAAGGTGGTGTTGATGTTGCATAGTGGTTCGTGTGCGATGGCAGATGCGGCTCTGTGGTAGATGTGAGGGGGCCAGGGGTCTGTGGGGGCCCCCAAGTGGATGCCTTTCATGGTGGAGGCGGTGTCTTCATCCGTGCCTGGTGTCCATTTGGAGAAGGTGGGCTGGTTGGTATCTCAGGGGTGCGTGTGGGCCGTCTGCTGCGTCCAGTGTGTGGTCCACATACTTGTCGTAGAGGTTTTTGATCTGGAGGTGGAGGTAGGTTCCAGGCTAATTGCATATGACACACTGAAAAGCATCTTTTGCCCCATTGCATTCCCATTTTTCATCTTTTACCCCATTGCACGCCCATTTTTCATCTTTTACCCCATTGCACGCCCAATTTCCATCTTTTACCCCATTGCACGCCCATTTTTCATATTTAACCCGTTGCATGCCCAATTTCCATCTTTTACCCCTTGCACGCCCATTTTTCATCTTTTACTCCATTGCACGCCCATTTTTCATCTTTTACCCCATTGCACGCCCATTTTTCACCTTTTACCCCATTGCACGCCCAATTTCCATCTTTTACCCCATTGCACGCCCATTTTTCATCTTTTACCCCATTGCACGCCCATTTTTCATCTTTTACCCCATTTCACACCCTAAATTTCATTATTTTACACAACGTACACACTCAAATACATTATTGACCCCAAACGACACCCTAAATTTAAGATTTTTTTCACTGAGGACAACCTATATTTAATGAGTTACACAAAAGGACACGCAAAATATTAGATTTTGGTGGCACAATTTACACCATGAAAACTCTACTTTTACACATTTGACACACTGAGAGGCATCTCTGTACTGAGGAGAGATTCCCACCAAGAATTGTGTAATGTGATTTTCTTTGAACTTATTGTGCAACGTACACTTTTCAGAGTGATGTACTTATGCAGGAGAGTAACATGCAGACAGGGTATGTGTGTTGTGTTTTTTATTGGCACAAACCGTGATTGGGGTCATTTTGCACTGAGATACATTTGATGTGGACTGTCACAATGTGATGTGCTCAGTTGAAGAAGTTGTTTATTATTCGGTTCCTTCGGGCAGTTCCTGCTGCATTTACTGTGGGGTGTGCTCCACCTGCCTCATCTTCATCATCATCCTGGTCATCGTCCGGTGCAGCAGGCACTTGGATCCATGGAGTATTGGTGTGCACACATATATTGTGCAATACACAACATGCTAGGATGATTTTGTTGACCGATTTCGGGGCTGTACAGCAGTCTGCCACCTGTGATGTCCAGGCAACGGAAACGTGACTTTAGCACGCCAAATGTGCGCTCCACAATGGACCGGGTGCGTCTGTGGGCCGCATTATACTGCCTCTGGGCCTGGGTGGTGGGGTTTCGGAGGGGTGACATGTGATGGAGAGATGTGTCCATTATTGGTTGTGCAGGCTGTGTTGTTAGTATTGATAGTTTTGTGGTGTGTGATTTGTGCTATATTGGATTTCATGTTAGCCATGTGTCACTTCAGACTGATTACCAGCATCAATGCTAATTACGTTGCCTCACAGTTGATCCTCCCTCCCCCGAGCCTATTTGATTGTGTGCGCTGCGCGGTTGCATCACTGGCACTCCTACTGTGCAACAATATTAAGGCCATCTGCGCATGTCCGCAGGCCTAACCCACACACCAACAGGCACCCTGGCTCTATTACCGTCTCGCGATGGCACTCATCCGCCCTCCTCGCAGTCAATGCCATGAGAACGTTTAAATGGCAATAGGCCACACCAGACACGGATCACGTTCAGTTCTGCTGCTGCCGCCAAACCTGCCCCACCGCACAACACATGCTGTTTCATGTCCAGAGCTGCCACAAAGCAACACTCAGCAGCCCCCTCGCCTGCAGGGCCCATTGAGGGCAGGTACGCTTCACCCACACCATCAACATCATCAGACACCACCCCGTCCACTCCCTGGACTACGTACTGATTCCTGTGCGTAGCCTCCAAATCACATACCACGACTACTCAATATCCATTTCACTCTGGGAAATGTTTGCTGACATCAGACTGTCCCAAATCTTCACCACACTGAGCCACTGGGCAGGGCACACCTTTGATACCTTCTTTGCATTTGTAGACTTGGTCCAGTTCATCAACCCCACTAAACGCACATGTAGTGACCACAAACGCATGCACTTCCTTGTCGGTGAACCCCAAGCCACCGTAGACCACAGGCGGACCCACACATAGTTAGTGGAGCTCAGTCACCGAGGAGATGCTACACACCACCATCAACAGCAACACCCACAATGCTGCAGTCGTCACCAATGGCGCGAGACTGCATTTTACAGACATGCACACTTGTCCCACTATGCAACTGCAACATACAGTGGGCAATAAATGCCACCTCGGTCACCAACAACCTCAAACTTGGCAGATGCATCTGCTGACACATGGAGAGGAACTAGTGCAAGATTGAGGATACCATTACTCCTCCCCACCTGCAAGGACACAAAGCTCATATTCTCCATCAACAATACACCCACACACCAAACTGGGCTTCCAGGAAGGATTGCTGTGAGTTGCAACATGGATGATCGACAGCTGGGGCGTGCTATCCGCAGAGGAGACATGAGTCCTCATCCTCGTAACAAAAAATCAGCATGTGGCATCACCAGGTGGGCCAACGCCTTTGGCAGCCCCCCCAACTCTAGGTACCTAGGCACCGTATTTGACTCCTCCCTCTCCATGAACCAACAGGTCGACGCAGTGGCCTGCAGCTGCTTCCCCTGCCTCTGCATCCTCCATTCAACCTTCCAATGGATCCCCCCATTGTCAGGTAAGACAGTCACCCACACAGTCATTGCCATCAGGATGGTTTACGGAAACACACTATATGCCCACATTGGCACGTCTGCGCTCAGCTTAGTCCCGACTGTCCAGCACAACACCGACACACTGGGCCTTGTGTACATACTTTCCTTATGGATCGAGTTCCTCTGTCGCACATACATGGTTCTCACCTCTCCCCACATTTGCTAATGAGTGGCGGAGGGGCTAAGCCTTTGGGGATGGGTTGTCTACATAGCTAGCCACAGTTCCCACAGTTCCTTGTGTTGTTGGGTCTGGTAAGTGGCTTGATAATATGCCCCTTTATATGTATGTGTGAACTGTCGGGTAATTTTACGGCGTAATTTGAATGTAGAAGAAGGCTTAGTAAATGGAGCAATGGGAAAAGTTGTTGATTTTGTAAATTTTCTGAACAGCGATGGAATTGAATTTTTGAAGATTAAATTTGATCAGATTGAAGAGGTAAAACAGATTGGACGTGTTAGTGTTCATTTTTTGCTTCTAAAAGACTTGTATGTGCGTAGAAAACAGTTTCCTCTTTCTTTAGCATATGCTGTAACCATTCATAAATCTCAAGGTTTAAGTGTAGACAGCGCTTTGGTAAATATTGGAAGTACAGTGTTTAAAGAAGGCATGGCATATGTTGCATTGTCTCGAGTAAGGACATTATCTGGTTTGTATTTGATTGATTTTGATGAGAAAAAGATTAGTGCTGATGTAAATTGTGTAAGAGAGTACAATCGGTTAAGAAGACTTTATGCTCCTAACTTAGGTGAATATCCCTTATATGAGAAACGTGTAGTGTGTCCAAAACGGAAATATGACAAATATTTCACTGAGATTCAAAAAAAGAAAACAATTCAAGAGAATGATGAAACTGCAAAGAAAATGAAAATGGACACAGTTGATGATATTATAGGATACCAGTTAGAAAATTCAGGTATCAACTGCTATGGTAACGTAATTGTGAATGTTTGTGTTTTTTCTAAAGGATCTTCATCATGAAATTATGGAAAATCGAGAAAAAAGATTCTGTTCTTTACTACATTATATTTTTTCAAAAGTTGGTAACTGATATAACTAAAACCCATACTGCTTCTGGCATTCAGCATCTTTTGGATATATGTACTGGATCATTGAAATTTACATTGAATGTAAAACAAGATGCACAAGAATTTCTTATGTTTATGCTTGCAGTATTGGAAGATGAAGGAATAGAAATTGAAAATTTGTTTGGACTAAGTTACAGATGGGATCATAAATGTGAAGAGTGTTAATTTTCTTTTACCACTGAAATAGACACTGAACGATTTATATATTTGACAATACCAGATTGCAAATCAGTGTCTTTTAACAAGTTACTAAAAACAGCTAATCAAGATATGAAATGTTCTCATTGTAAATCAGAAATGTTGTCAATATTATTTATAGGAAGATTTGGACAATATGTCATTTTAATGCTACAACATTGTAGAGCAGATGGAAGAAAATTGAAAACCAAAATAAAATATTTTGTGGCAAGTCTGGGGAGAGGAGTTGGCCTAATGGCTAGGGCGGTCGACCTCAAATCTAGGGAACTGGTTCGAGTCTAGGCAATGACGCTGAACATCCTGTGATTCTGGGCAAATCACTTAATCTCCCCGTGCCTAACAAAAATGAATGTGTCCTCATGTAATGCAACTGGTGCTATGTAAAGCGCTCTGATACCCGATTCGGGTCAAGTTCGCGTTATATAAAACTCTGTAAAAAAAAAGTCAAGTATCAATTTCAGGAAGAACTTTCAAAGCAGTGGCTATTATTTTTCATCATGGACCAAATACAACATGTGGACACTATGGGGCCAATTCCGATCTCGGCCGGTAGGGCTCCGAATCGGATTCGGCTTAACCGTATCCGATTCGGAGCCCTATTTCCCGACCGATCCGTACGCGCGTCCGGGCGAGCGGAGTACGATGCGACTCGCCGACCGACTCGTCCGGGCGTCCCGACCGCTCAAACCGACTCGGTCCCGGGTCGAATCCGCACCGACCGACTTCGCTCGGACTCGACTCGCACCGCGCAATGGAGACGTTCCCCGGCCGGGTAAGTACGATGCGCGCCGCGAGCAGATCCGACCGAGCACGCGCACTCCGGCTCCAAAGAGCAGTCGGAGCCGTACTTTGGGGTCCGTGTCGGACCCCCCTGTATGCCTAGCCACGCGAGTCGCACACAGGGGGACCCATGGGTCCCCCTACCTGTGCGTGTACGGCGCGAGTCGCTTCGCCGCGCACACGCTGTAGGGGGCGCCCTTGTCCACCTCGCACTCCATTGAGTCAATGGGAGCCCGTGTTCGCGTTATGCGACAGGCTCCCATTGACTTCAATGGGAGTCCGACCGAATCGAGTCCGATGGCATACGTGCGCATCGTACTCGTTCGGTCGGGCTGCCAGAGTCCGATTCGGTCGGAAATCTCTCCGAGTCCGGCTCGGTCGGAGAGATTTCCGGCCCGAATCGGAATCGGCCCCTTTACTGTGCATTTAAAGTGCAATAAAGGATGGACACATTGCAATAATGCCCATTTGGAATTCAAATGTAGGTTGCCTTACGAATTACCAAATTCATATCTGATATTTTTGATGCCAAAGTTTTGAAAACATCATTCGGCCTATTGGGAAGATGTGAACACGAATTAATGAGTTTATTTTGGATATTTTCAATGCAAATGGATTTGGAAACATTATTCGGCCTATTAGGAAGATGTGAACAATTACTGTTTGGATTATTGTTTGTGCTAATTCTTATTGCATTTGCAAAATTGTGTTTGAAAGAAGAAGTTTATATATTTGATCTTTATCTTATACGCGATGTAAATGAGAGTGTATATTTTACAAAATGAACTTGAGAGAAATAAAAGATTTAATGTAGTTGAATAATGGAATTTAGAAACTGTAGATAGGTAAACAGATACTTGCAGTTGTAAAGGTAAATAGCTGTAAATATTTTCAACGCAGATTTTTTTTTTTTTACAATCTCATTGATTGGTTTTTTTCCCCGCTTTTGTATGAAGATCTACATTGAAATCACTATGTATTGCGAAATTCTGTAGAATCTGAGAACAGCAAAAAAGGGAAACTGAATATGTTATGTAACTCTAAAATTATGTTGTGTTCTTAAAACTATAATATTATATGCAATAACAGTTTTTCTTCTTTTTTTTTACTGAAGGTAATGGTAAAGTTTGAATAGATTTTAAATTCAGTTCACAACAAATCTACTGTAAAATAGTTCCACTGAGTTTTGTATCTTCTTTAATAAAAAAGGTAAGATGAAATAATGTAATAAGCATGATAATGTGAACTAATGTTTACAGTCGCTTTTACTGCACTCATCCATTTTTTCAAACACTACCCATACACTCATCTATACAGTTAAGCAGTATTCCACACTCCTCCAATCACCTACGCACTATCCATGCACTTCTCCAATCACCTAGCCAGTACCCATACACTTATAATATCACCCAGACACTACATATGTACTCCTCCAATCACCCAGGCACTATCTGTACACTCATGCAATCAGCTAGACATTACCCGTACACTCATCCAATCACCCAGGTATTACCTATACACTTCTCCAATCCCCCAAACATTACCCCTGCACTCATGCAATCACCCAGACACTACCCTTGCACTCTTTCAATCACCCAGGCAGTATCTATGCACTCCTCTAATCACTCAGCCAGTACCATGCACTTATAAAATCACCCAGACACTACCTATGCACTACCCCAATCATCCAGGCACTACTACTTCACTCATGCAACCACCTGGACATTACCCCTGCACTCATGCAATCACTTAGTCATCAAACATGCACTCCTTTAATCACTCAGGAAGTACACATGCACTTATAAAATCACCCAGGCACTATCTATGCACTCCTCTAATCACCCAGGCACTACCCCTGAAGTCCTCCAATCACCCAGCCAGAACCCTTCAACTTATAAAATCACCCAGGCACTACCTATGCACTCCTCCAGTCACACAGGCACTACCCCTACACTCATGCAATCAGCAAGACATTACCCATACACTTACCTATGCACTCCTCTAATCCACCAGATATTACCCCTGCACTCATGCAATCACTTAGGCATTACCCATGCACTCCTCCAATTACCTACACATTATCCCTGCACTCTTGCAGTCACTTAGGCATTACCCATGCACTCCTCCAATGACCCAGACATTGCCCCTGCACTCATGCGATCACCTAGGTATTACCCATGCAGTCCTTTAATCACTCAGGCAGTACCCATGCACTTATAAAATCATCCAGGCACTACCTATGTACTCATGCAATCACCCAGGCACTACTTATGTACTCCTGCAATCACCCAGGAACTACCACTAAACTCATGCAACCACCCAGACATTACTCTTGCACTCATGAAATCACCCAGGCACTATCCATGCACTCCTACAATCATCCAGCCAGTACCCATGCACTTACAAAATCACCCAGGTACTAATTATACACTTTTCCAATCACCCAGGCACTACCACTACAGTCATGCACCGACCCAGACATTACTCTTGCACTCATGCAATATGCCAGACATTACTCATGCACTCCTCCAATTACCTACACATTACCCCTGCACTCATGCAATCACTTAGGCACTACCCATGCACTCCTCCAATCACTCATGCAGTACCCATGCACTTATAAAATCATCCAGGCACTATCTATGCACTCATGCAATCACACAGGCACTACTGATGCACTACTCGATGCACCTAGGCATTACCCGTACACTCTTGCAATCACTCAGGTATTACCTATACACTTGTCCAATCCCCCAAACATTACCCCTGCCGTCATGCTATCACCCAGACACTACCCTTGCACTCTTTCAATAACCCAGGCAGTATCTATGCACCCCTCGAATAACTCAGCCAGTACCATGCACTTATAAAATCACCCAGACACTACCTATGCACTACTACAATAATCCAGGCACTACCACTACACTCATGCAACCACCTGGACATTACCCCTGCACTCATGCAATCACTTAGGGGGTGATTAGGATGGCATGCGGACTTAATTCTGCCCGCCACCCTAGCGGTAATGGGACCGCCCGCCTGCCTTGCGGCGGTCCCGCCACCCCAATTATGATGCGACCGCCACCGCGGCAGTCGCATCTGGCATATTAACATTGCGGCGGGTGCTGCGGGCTGCAGCACCCGCCGCAATGTTGAAATGCCATGTTGTGCTTTGCCATGCACAATGTGGCAGGCACCGAGCGGTATCTGCCACCTTGTGCATGGCAATGTAGAGGGGAACCATAGGTACCCCCCAAGTGCAGCCCCCCACCCCCCCGGGGGCCCACAACAGGCCCCCAAAGCGAATCCCCGCCAGCCTTTCCATGGCACGCACACACTCTAAATATTTTCCCGTGTTAGGCACATGTTTGGCCCCAAAAACAAGATAGCGATAAGAGTATTCTAGTTTCTGATGTGATGATGCAAAAGTCCAACGTTTTTCTATATAAATGTGTTTGTATATAAGTATTTCATGCACTGTCTATTGTGAATTGTCATAAGTATTTTTCATGTTTTGTATGTTAATTTGAAAAATGTGTGTCTCTTCACTTCTCATGCAACTAAATTTTTTTGGGTAAATATAAACAATTGGAAAGAAAGGAATGGTTTATTAAAAATTCTATTCAAACAGAAAAGATAGTGGTCTGTTTGTGGCTCAAAAATAATAAGAGCATAATGTCAAACGGAGCCAGGTTCTCCTTTTTGTATTCAATTTAGTACGGCCCTACCTGGTTCTGGTCCTTTGGGCCTAACCCCCCCCTGTTTTTGTAGCCTTTCCAATGACCCAAACATTACCCCTGCACTCATGCACTCATGCAATCACCTAGGTATTACCCATGCAGTCCTTCATTCACTCAGGCAGTACCCATGCACTTATAAAATAATCCAGGCACTGCCTGTGCACTCATGCAATCACACAGGCACTACTGATGCACTCCTCAATGCACCTAGGCATTACCCATGCACTCCTCCAATCAGCCATGCAGTATCCATGCACTCCTTCAATCACCCAGCCACTACCCTTGCACTCATCCAATCACCCAGGCACTACCCCTGTCCTCATACAATTACCCAGGCAATACCCATGCACTTATAAATCCACCCAGGCACTACTTCTACACTCATCCCATCAGCTAGACTTTACCCCTACACTCATGCAATTACCCAAGCATTACCTACGCACTCCTCTAATTCCCCAGACAATACCCCTGCACTCATGGAATCACCAATGCATTAGCTATCCACTGCTCCAATCACCCAGGCACTACTTATGCAATCCTGAAATCACCCAGGAACTACCACTACACTCATGCAACCACCCAGACATTACTCTTGCACTCATGCAATCACCCCGGCACTAGCTATGCACTCATAGAATAACCCAGGGAGTACTCTTGCACTACTACAATCATCCAGGCACTATCCATGCACTCCTCCATACATGCAGTCAGTACCCATGCACTTAAAAAATCAGCCAGGCACTACTTATACACTTTTCCAATCACCCAGGCACTACCACTACATTCATGCAACGACCAACACATTACTCTTGCACTCTTGCAATCAGCCAGACATTACTCATGCACTCCTCCAATTACCTACACATTACCCCTGCACTCATGCAATCACTTAGGCATTACACATGCACTCCTCCAATGACCCAGATATTACCCCTGCACTCATGCAATCACCTAGCTATTACCCATGCAGTCCTTCAATCACTCATGCAGTATCCATTCACTTATAAAATCACCCAGGCACTACCTATACACTCATGCAATCACACAGGCACTACTGATGCACTCCTTGATGCACCTAAGCATTACCCATGCACTCCTTCAATCAGTCATGCACTATCCATGTACTCCTTTAATCAGCCATTCACTATCCCTGCACTCCTTCAATCACCCAGTCACTACCCTTGCACTCGTTCAATCACCCTGGCACTACCCCTGTCCTCATACAATTACCCAGGCAATACCCATGCACTTATAAAATCACCACAGGACTACCTCTACACTCATGCAATCAGCTAAACATTACCCCAACACTCATGCAATCATCCAGCCACTACCCATGCACTCTTACAATCACCCAGGCATTACCCATGTACTCATGCAGTCACTCAGGTAGTACACATGCACTTCTCCAATCACCCAGACACTACACATGCACTCTTACAATCACCCAGACACTACACATTCACTCATGCAATCACACATGCACTACCCATCACTTCTCCATATATTACACTTGCCACGTATTCATACAATCAGCTATACAAATTTGTCTATTTTTAATCAAATAAGTGGTTCTAAAAAGAACCATATATTTCTTCTTTTTTTGTTTTATATGTTTTTAGTGCATTATCTAGAAAAATAAACAGAACCAACAGTGAAAACTTTCAAAACATTATGCAATTACAAAGTCATTGCATAAAATATATTTTTTTTAAAATTAATAATGGTGGTTTTCAATGGCAACCACAATGGCATCCACTGATTGTTCGCCAAAACATAACATTTCTTTGCATTTTACACAATGCTGCTCCACTCTGGCAAATTCAGGTACGATGTGAGGTGTTGTAGTTGCTGTGGTACCAGATAAATTACTAGGTCCAGCAGCGTTGTCCTGACTTGCCTGCTTCTGTTGGTCTCGTCCCTGCTGTTCCCTCGCGAGACGCCGTAGATGCATTGTTTGTAAATGCTTGAGCATTGATGACGTGTGGCAGGAATACTTCTTGCCAGATCCTCGTGAGAGGATCTTCTCACATATGGTGCATGTAACCTTTCGTGCATTTACCTTTTTCTCCCCAGGCGGTATTGAGAAGAAAGCCCACCTTCACCGGTTCTTCCAAGTCTTCTTCTTCTTCAGGTGGAAGCTGCTGTGATGGTTGGAAGCAGCCATTTTCTAATGTAGAAAAAAAACACCAAAAAGACCCAAAGAAGAAGAGCAAAACACAACAGGTGTGTCTCCTGAGATGCAGTTGAAAGAATGAAAAAAATGGGTGAGGTCCTTCAAGTTCTAGAATCAAAAGCTTCTTAACCAATGGAATTCTTTCGTTTGAAGTCACATGGGATTCGCGCACCAGGTGCGCAAGCAGCGCGCACCCGACGGGCAACCGACACACAACCGACGCACACCCGACACGATTTCCGAAAACTATATTTAACAATAATATATCTTTATTACAGTTACAAATATATGATATTTACAATTATGTTAAATAATCTCTTGGTATAATATACATATTGAAGTTATATACATATACTTTTAAAATTTATAAATTTGCAGTGGATTCACGCACCTGGCGCGACCCCTGGAAATTAGTACATGACGGTACGCGGGGCCGAGGACCGCGCACCCTTCACATACCGAACGCGCATCGTACATGACTTAACCAATATGGCGGCAAAATTCTTGGATTCGCGCACGCACCGTGACTGGTACACGATTAGTACGCGAAAAAATAAAATAAAACATAAAAATGTAAATTCATATTTTAGAAAAGAGAAAACCACATTATTTTTATAAAAGTTTAAAAATGAAGAAAAAGTATTTTTTGGACATTATAGTTAGAAATTAACATTTAAAAAACCTTTGAAATTCACTAAAAAAATCATAGGTTTCAGGGACTTTATAGTTAGAAATTAGCATTTAAAAAACCTTAGAAATTCACTGAAAGAAACATAGGTTTTAGGGACGTTATAGTTAGAAATTATCATTTAAAAAACCATAGAAATTCACTGAAAAAACCATAGGTTTCAGGCATGTTATAGTTAGAAATTAGCATTTAAAAAACCATAGAAATTCAGTGAAAAAACCACAGGTTTCAGGGACGTTATAGTTAGTTGGACATTTCACTCGTACAAAACCAGAGAAATTCGGCCGTTATAGTTAGTTGAGCTAACTATAACTTGCGCCCCCGCAATGGACTGCTGATGACATCACATATTACATCACTCATGACATGGTCAGTGACATCACTGATGACATCTCAAATGACATCACTGATGACATCACTGATGACATCATCCACGTGATAATCTGATGCACTTCCTCACACCCTAATATAACCTTTGATACATCCACTCTAAATTACAGACTGCCATTCTCAAAACCATAGACACACCAACACCGGTAACTACATACCCACTCACTGATTCTTAGGTCTACACACACATACACTCACTCACCCATACAGTCACTCATACATGCAGTCACTCATCAACACAGCCACTATCATATGCATTCATACATTTATACAGACAGTCACACACTGCCACTCACCTATAGAGTTACAAACACAGCTACTCAGTCATGCAAGGAATCAATCACACTCCTATTTACTCACCTATACAGTTATACACACACCACCACACTTATTCATACAGGTACTAACACATACTTACTCTCTTATACAGTCACTGACACAATCACACACTCATCCATACAGCCACTCTCACATATAGTCATTTATATAGTCCAACACTCACATATACTGCCTTTCACATATGTAGTTACTCACACATGTACCACTGAGACATCCATTCACTCACCAACACACCCATATACACACTCACCCACCCATACAGCCCTTCACAGATGCACTCTTGAACCCATACACTCAGTTAATCACCCACTCACACATCTATGCACAGTCACACACACGCCAACCACCCACACAGATACTCAGGCACACATATAGATACTCAGACAACCAATCAATAACCCATATAGACACTCATGTAGCTACTCACTAACCCATGCAGCCGCTTACACACCAACTGACAGACTGATACAGACATTCACACAGTTTAGTCACTAACTCATGCATTCAGTAGGACACATTTAATTGCTCACTTATACAGTCACTCACACACCTACTAAATCATCCATTCAGACACTCATACACCCACTCATTCTTCAATACACCATGGCCTATATATATATAAAACATTTTTAAACTTTACAGAAACACACAGTCACTGGATGATGTCATCAGTGATGTCATTTGAGATGCTATCAGTGATGTCATCAGTGATGTTACTGACCATGTCATGAGTGCTGTAATATGTGATGTCATCAGCAGTGCATTGCGGGGGCGCGAGTTATAGTTAGCTCAACTAACTATAACGGCCGAATTTCTCTAGTTTTGTACGAGTGAAATGTCCAACTAACTATAACGTCCCTGAAACCTGTGGTTTTTTCAGTGAATATATATATAGTTAGTGAAGGTGCCTATGTTTTGATTTAAGTAAAGTAAAACTATACTTACCTATAGATACTTAAATATACGTATCTTCACAAAATAAATTTGGTAGTCAATATTCTGGCTACGGCATTTTTGTACTGTAATATTTCAAGTTTGACATTCTGGTAGTATACCTGATAACATAAGTATGTAATTAACAGATGGAAAATGTGTATCCTATTGGGACCTAATGTAACCCTTCTATAGTTGATAAATTGAGTAATAGACCACTGATTTGGGTAACAGTAACATGCTCATAGACAGCAAAATTATGACATTAAGGTTTATATAAAAGTAAGGTATAAATTGTGGAGACTAAGGGGGTCATTATGATGGCAGGCGGAGGCACAACCACGGTGCTGGCGGTGGCGGAAAATGACCTGTTCCCCACTCCAGCAGCAGTCTCCGCGCCCGCCATATTACAATGGGCAAACATAGCCCATTTTCCGGCCGCCGCGGAGCGACGTGAACCGCCACATTTTTGCACACGCCACCACGGCAGTGGGCGCCAATAAAGACCCACCGCCGTGCGGAATGACATCCCGACCGCCCTACAAATCACGATGCCACAAACAACCCAACACACAGCAGCGGAGAAACCACCAATCCAGAGACAGCGGAAGCACCACTGCGGAGCACGAAACCAGACTCCCGGTCCCCTCCACCCGGTCCGAACCGCAATGGATCCAGCTCTTTAAGCCATTCCGGTGCTGTACCTCATACACTACCAGCAAATAATGGACCGTCGCGGACAACACCACAGGTACGCAATGACAGAACTCCGCACACAACCACATCACACAACTCCTGTGCTGATACGGTTCCTGTCCACATCAGACACTCTGGTGGGGACAGGAATACCTTCCCAAGTGTACCCACACATGTCCCACCTGTCAGGAAATCACCCCTCCGCATCTGGGTCACCAATCAACCGCGAAATCACTGCAATGTCCGGTCACGTCACCGCAGCAGTGAAGACGCGGGAAAACATGCGCAAAATGTAGTAGGCAGGGCCGGCGCCAGGCATGGGCAGTCCACAAAGATTCACAGGGCTCCACCTCCACCCTTCCCACACTACACTTCCCACACCCATTTGGGGCACATGCTGTGTGCTCCTCCTGTGCCCCCCCTGCACAATTCATCTCCCAGGTGTAGCCAGACCTTGCACCTCACACACCAAAGGACCAGGGCGCCTGTCTTGGAAGGTGGGGGTGAAGAGGAACACCCTGCACAGAAGCTCAGGGGCTGGACAACCCTCCTCCTCACACCTATCTCCCACTCATGTGAAGCAAACTGAGTCTAATTATAAAATGAAGACTCACACTGCATAAGAACATCCACTGAACTGTCCACACTGCCTGTCAAGTCACTCACAAACACCCCACACTGACACACAGCCACATACACACACCATAGGTCAGCAGCAATGTAGGACAATCAATGGGCCAGCCAAAAGTGAAGTGGACAGTGCTGGAAAACCATGGAGCAAGCCACATAGCATCTGTACATCACATGCAAGAGAAGGAACATATCACAACACCCTTAGGCCATCAAATCAGACATGGGTGGCACAGTGAGTGAAATTAAACCAAACTGACCTCTGTGCAACAACTCAGGGACACATCAAGGCAAGCCATGCATAGTCACAGGAATGATAGGAAGTGTCTGAAGTCATACAGTGAGCAGCCACACATCTGTCTCAACTGACTTGACATGTGTACATCATCAGTACAACACACATGGCCCATTGTCACACTCCTTGACTGTCAAACACAACTAGGACCTTCACACATACCCATTCTCTACCCACCTCATACCTGCAGCACTCAACACCTGTGAGAAGCACACATAAAGGCCAAAATGGTGTCCTGTGAGTTCAATGACAACCAATCACACTCCCTGTGGTGCACCCACAAACATCACACTAACACACAGGGATGCCTGAACCAATGCAGACACCAAAACAATAGCCAAACACAAAGCTCACAAACAACATACACAGAGGTACAACAAGCCCACACATGGTCAGCAAAACAGTGGAAAGGCAATGTGACCCTAGACAGAACAGGAATACACAACATTTTCACTCAGGACCAATGCACAGACACCATACCTCAACACAAACAAGAGGTGCATCATCAGAAATCTACCATGAACACTAACTGGGATCAATGGGACAATCAGCTAACACAGACACAGACACCTCACCACCCATGAAGTGGACAAGGTGCCATATTGTACCAGAAGCATGCACATGCACAACCCTGAAAAGTGACAGGTCAAAAATAGGAGGACTAACCACCAATGTGCACTGAAAACAAGCCCAGCAACAAGAATCCTCCTTGCTGCATGTGACAGACACACAAGTAATGCACACCACACCTGCAACACACATCTGAATGTATCACACAGCAACAACCACTCACACACAACGTCATGCAAATAGAACATCACACACACATAGCATCAGTCAGTACAAAGAGCCAACACAGGCCAAACACTGCATACATCCACAACAAAAACACAACAGATGCACAGACCAATCCATCACAATGCAAACTCAGCTGCACATCAGGGGGATGCACAACAAGCAAGTACAAGGCAACATACACTGACAACACTGCATGCACACCAAGCAGTGTGTGCACAACAACCAAATCAGTAGCACACACATCTGAGTGCCACACCATGAACTCCCACAGCACAAACATAACATCACACTCAGGAAGTGTAGCACTACCTCAGCACACACACATACAGCTTAGCCATCACCCACAGATGCACAACTCAGGGACATCCAGGTGCAAACAACATGACCAGAGGACTGTGCTGCCCAAACATCTGCACTGCACATGAGCAACCATGACAGCAAACAAGTACAAGGAAATAACACATAACTAATTTGCAAACTGTCCTGAGTAGCACATTGGTCCTGGACACAGATCAGCCTCACACAGCATAGTGTCACACTATGAAGTGGTGGGGAGGCTCACACACTGGCAAGCCATGGGGTGGAAGACATGAGACTGAAGTGGTGTGTACTTCAGTAGTGGACAGGTGAGCAGTGTACAGTACACAAACACATAGAGGAGTCACTCACAATGTGTAGGCATCAGAAGCACATATGGGGGATGGCATGACTCCACATACCACATACCATACTGGAGCCAAAAATGGGTCAAGTGACAGCAATGCATGAGAAAACTCACAAATATTGTCAGTGTGGCTGAGCAGTTCTGTACAGTGTGCACAAACAGTAACAAGACACATGGCTGATCAACAAAACACAACACAGACTTGCCTGTCACACACTCTGCATACTCACAACTGGCAGCAACAACAAGTAGGTGTCCCCCAGGAGTGCAAGGACACAACAACACACTGCACACTGCCCAACCTACAACTCCCACATGTGCCCACAATCTGAAACACATGGCAGACAATTGAAACAAACAGGCACTCAGCTTCTGTGTCATACATGTGTGCAGTTGGCATTGCAGGGGCACACACACATCAACACTAACAACAAAACCACCCCTACACACTTCATGACCACACAAGTGCACACATCCAAATGTACCCATGTGACTAGGAAGACAGGCCATCACAAGATGACCATACATCAACACTGCTGCTCACACATCAAGAAAGATCACACAGATATGATGGACCCTGGCCAGCCCGCAAGTAATCCTGTGGATAGAATACACCTCTGTTCTGGTATTGCATCATAACATGACATGTGGACAAATTAGCAAACCTGACCATATGATGAGTATTATAATCGTAGATCATCACAAACACCCATCATTGCACCCTCAAACTTCAGAAGAAAGAAGAACTAAAGTGCCCCTCACCACTGCCAAACCCAGAAAAAGTAAAAGAAGCAATTGGCAATGTGAAGGTGGCATACAGAGCATTTGTCACATGCAACCATACACATACCGAAAACACGTTTATTTAGCAAGGACACTGACAAAGCAGACAACAGGAGTAACTGTCTTTATTATATATCACCAAGATAGGCATCAAAAGTAGACAACAGCAAGGCCAGTGGCCAGTCCATAGTTCAAAGTAGGTACATGTGTGCATGAGAACCTGCACAGGGAATGTGTTACAGCAAACAAATGATGGACGGAACGCTGACAATGCAAACATTCTCCCCCAGTCAAAAGATCTGGGTTAAATCCATCGTTCTTTTGCCCACTATGCCACCCCAGTTTGGACCCAGCCATATGCAAATCAGTCTTGACCCTGTGCCCCATGGGAACAGTCCAGACCGAACTGCCAGGCCAGGTCCTCCCTGGACCAGAAACAAGCATCCTGGGACCGGTTTCAGGGTATGTCACCCTTCTTCAGCCAGGCTAGCTTGAATCTAGTGGCACAGTGAGCAAGGGACCCACGTCTGGGCATACCCATCCCACTTAGGGCGAAAAGTGTTACAGCAAACAAATGATGGACGGAACGCTGACAATGCAAACATTCTCTCCCAGTCAAAAGATCTGGGTTAAATCCATCGTTTTTTTGCCCACTACGCCACCCCAGTTTGGACCCAGCCATATGCAAATCAGTCTTGACCCTGTGCCCCATGGGAACAGTCCAGACCGAACTGCCAGGCCAGGTCCTCCCTGGACCGGAAACAAGCATCCTGGGACCGGTTTCAGGGTATGTCCCCCTTCTTCAGCCAGGCTAGCTTGAATCCAGTGGCACAGTGAGCAAGGGACCCACGTCTGGGCATACCCATCCCACTTAGGGTGAAAAGTGTTACAGCAAACAAATGATGGACGGAACGCTGACAATGCAAACATTCTCCCCCAGTCAAAAGATCTGGGTTAAATCCATCGTTCTTTTGCCCACTACGCCACCCCAGTTTGGACCCAGCCATATGCAAATCAGTCTTGACCCTGTGCCCCATGGAAACAGTCCAGACCGAACTGCTAGGCCAGGTCCTCCCTGGACCGGAAACAAGCATCCTGGGACCGCTTTCAGGGTATGTCACCCTTCTTCAGCCAGGCTAGCTTGAATCCAGTGACACAGTGAGCAAGGGACCCACGTCTGGGCATACCCATCCCACTTAGGGCGAAAAGTGTTACAGCAAACAAATGATGGACGGAATGCTGACAATGCAAACATTCTCCCCCAGTCAAAAGATCTGGGTTAAATCCATCATTTTTTTGCCCACTACGCCACCCCAGTTTGGACCCAGCCATATGCAAATCAGTCTTGACCCTGTGCCCCATGGGAACAGTCCAGACCGAACTGCCAGGCCAGGTCCTCCCTGGACCGGAAACAAGCATCCTGGGACCGGTTTCAGGGTATGTCACCCTTCTTCAGCCAGGCTAGCTTGAATCCAGTGGCACAGTGAGCAAGGGACCCATGTCTGGGCATACCCATCCCACTTAGGGCGGAAAGTGTTACAGCAAACAAATGATGGACGGAACGCTGACAATGCAAACATTCTCCCCCAGTCAAAAGATCTGGGTTAAATCCATCGTTCTTTTGCACAGGGAATGGGCATCCAAAGTTACAAACAGCAAGGCCAGTGGCCAGTCCATAGTTCAAAGGAGGGACATGTGAACATGAGAACCTGCACAGGGAATGGGCATCCAAAGTTACAAACAGCAAGGCCAGTGGCCAGTCCATAGTTCAAAGGAGGGACATGTGAACATGAGAACCTGCACAGGGAATGGGCATCCAAAGTTACAAACAGCAAGGCCAGTGGCCAGTCCATACTTCAAAGGAGGGACATGTGAACATGAGAACCTGCACAGGGAATGGGCATCCAAAGTTACAAACAGCAAGGCCAGTGGCCAGTCCATAGTGCAAAGGAGGGACATGTGTGCATCTGAACCTGCACAGGGAATGGGTGACACCGTACACTGCCATGGGACTCACCACGGCTCTGAGGATACAGATGGGCAGTCCAGGCACAGCTGTGGGAGAGATGGCTTTGGGAGCGGGACTTTGCCTCAGACTTGGCTGTCAGTTGAACTGGGAGGTGGCTGATTGTCGGGGACCGTTGGTGGACCAGACCTGGGAGGGGGAGCAGCAGCTGAGGTAGAGGCATCAGTGGCTTTGTGAGCCGGAGGGCTGCTTGGACCGGGTGGCATGGTGGCACGGGGAGGCAGAGAAATGCTGCTGTGAGACACAGTGTGTGAGGGAGAATGTGGAGGGCTGCCTTTCCACTTCTTGGGGATTCGATACTGAAGAATTGTCTTGGTAGGAGTGTGAAGTGGGGCGGGCACAACAGCCTCACTCCCCACCAAAGGTGCTTCAGGTGCAGGTGGTGGCCCTCCCTCTGGTGATCTGCTGGGTCTGGTGGTACACTTGGCCTGGCCTTGCCTTTTCCCCTCCATCCCCTGTTGACCAGGTGAACCCCCCACAGTGCCCTCCTGTCCCAGCTTCACAGGGGTGTGGGTGGGAGTTGAGGTTGTGGGTGAACCTGCCTTAGAGAGCTGTTTCTGCGGACTCTTTGCAGGCACCAGCTTCACAGCAGGCACGGCAACCTTTTGCCTGTCTTTGGGAGCAGGTTTTGGGACGGAAGTGTCTTTGGATTGGACTGATTTGGATGCATATGAACCTGAGGCCTGCTTCTTGGCTTGATGCCCCTGAGTGTCACCCGAAGGGCTTTTGGCTTTGCGTTCCTGTGTGACTTCTTTTGTTTTTGGGGATGGTGTCTGCGCTCTGGCACGCTTGGAGTGCTGCTGTGTTGTGCTTCGTGTGGAGTACTTTGAGCCTGAGGGCTGTGGTGTGTGGTCACTCTCGTCAGATGTGGCCACTGGCAGGGTGGTTGCCGAAGGGACTGGAGCTGGACTCTGAGCCTGTGCCAGCTGAATGGCTGCCATCACTGTGGAGGACAAAGACTGGACAGTCCTGTTTAGCCCACCCAAGTCAGAATGAATGCCCTCCATGAAGGCAACTACCTGTGCCAACTTCTTGTCATGATCAAGGAAGGCATTCAGTAGAGTAGTCTGACCCACACACAGCTGGCACAAAAGCTCCACCGCCTCAACACTGTGGGCAGCAGGGGAGACAGGGGCAGGGGCAGCGGTGCCTGGGGGAAGGACACTCTACCCCTCTTACTGCTGTGGGCACGGGCAGCACTAGTGGAACTAGCCGGGAGGGTGGGCACTGGACGATGTGTGGTGGAAGAAGAGGCAGATGCCCCACTCCCTGTGTCCGCCAACATCGAGGAGTCACCGCTGGCATCAGATGACGTTGAGGTTGGTGTTTCCGGGCATGATTCTTCAAGGGCACTCCGGTCCCCCTCCGAGGCGCTGGTCACATCAGTGTCAGTGAGCTCATATGTTGCCGTCGAGCAAGATGCCTCATCCCGGGTGTCCGTACCCTGTCCTTCTGTGCCCTCTGTAGATGCTGCAAGAGATAGAGATGTAGGTTCAGTTTAATGCCATACTCACAAACATCATATGCAAACAAAGCACAAAACAAGATGATGATAGCCCCATGTTGAACACACCCCTGTGCAGTCTGCATGTGCAGCCACAATGCAAATATATGAAGATGCATGGGAACATGCATACTTAGCATTGATGACCCATGAGATGTTCACACAGCCAAATAGCTTGCCCGTGCCTCCATGTAACCTGACATACAGATCCCTGTAAGCATACCCACGTGCCTGTAGGTGAAAAAGATGTACATCTCAACTTGTTGTCACAGTCACATATGGAGTCACTTTAAGGGGACAACACAGATACAGACTCCAAAATGTCCACTTGCAATGGCCATGAGCTCCTGCCATCCACCATGTTGTGCTTTGAAGCACAACTACTGTTGCACATTGGTGTCAGATGTGTAGTTCTCACAAGTTCGAGGTCAGGCACTGCACACATCGACAAAAGCACACTAAGATGAGGCACACTGCCGTTCACTGCCCAGTGATGTCCATGACTCCCCTAATGCAGCAGATGCCATAAGGCCACCTCTCAGCATGCAATGTCAAGGTCCATTACATGAAACACATGAGAAAGTACATGTACCGCAAATTCATGACAGCTGCACTCAACACAGAGGCCACTTACAAGCCATTGCATCACACTAGGAACATCACAGAGCTCTGCACTGGCTCAGGGTTGGGACACATGCAGTCACACACCCCAAAAGTCACCCTTCGCAGAATACTCACCCCCAACTTGCTGCTGATGGGCCCTCAAGCGTCCATCCAGCTCTGGCTGTGTCACTGCCAAGATGCGGGCCATTAGTGGTGTCATGCTCCTGCGCGCCAACCTGCCAGTCCGAGGGAGCAGCCCCAGCATCATCTCTGCCACGTTCTTGCTCAGCCGGCAGATGTCATCCCACCTCTTGTGACAGTGTGTGTGCCGTCGGTTGGAGACACCCAGAGCCCGCACCTTGCGTGCAATGGCCCTCCATATGGCCTTACGCTGGTGGACCTTGAGCTGCAGGCATGGGAGACAAGAGGAGGAAATATCAGTAACAATGGGTTATGTACCATTGTGTCTCAGTACAGGAGCATGCACAAAATTAGCACAGCTATTCAGACATGCTTAGCAGGGGCCATACAGCATGACACGTAGTACATTAGCATAAGACAATTGTACACAAATGCATGCAGGTATGAGGATGGGCACAGTACCTGGACATCTCATGCACATGCAGAATGCCAGCACAGAAAGCAATGTGTTGGAGGCCCACATCTGCAATGCAGTTTGTGAGGGAGCAAGACAGACATCACATTGTAAATGATGTTCCGTGGCAGAATCACTGTGTCCAACAATGCACACCCCTCAATGTCCTTGGGCTGTGAATGGCTCACTGTGTCATGGCGGTCACATTTAGGGACATGATCTGACATTCTCACACCCTTCTCACAAGGTCTGTCTTGTGCAATCCACAGGCCTAAGATAGCTCATTGAGGAATAGGGTGGCAGACAACACATATGTCTCACTCTGTCCATTCAGTGATGGGTCCCTGTCAATTTGGGCAGTAACTGTGCAGGCCAGAGTGGCTCACACTGAGGTTTAACGTGGGCCATCATAACAGTCACATGCATGTACAATATGAGAGTGCAAACAGTGCCTACACATGCGAGTCAGTACACATGATGAGAATAAGGGAAGGGGGATGTTTCTGAAGTACAACAATCTGCTGTGACATATGGGAATTTCCAACAAGATTGTCACCCTCCGGCAGTTCACTCTTGTGCATACTGCTCACAGATCCATGGTGGCAATAGAAATTCAAACACACTTCCATCAGTACCCTCTGGACGGAAAGTCTTTGTAATGTCACAAATGAGCATGTGAAAACCTCCTGGACTCAAACATCCATTCGCACAGGCAATGTCTGTCCTGACTTCCACTTTCCAAACTTGCAGTGTCACTGTATGGCTGCAATAACACTGCATGTCCCTCCCATCCTGAAATGCAGCCCTGGAAATGTGTAACATAGGCGACAAACCCCATTTTCCTTAAGTCAGCATGCTAGGCAGTGTATCACACAAACCCACACTCTCAGGCACATACTGCAGCAGATCAACTTCATGTGTGCACTCCCTGCACTCTCACTTCCACTCTGAGACACTTATCATGACATCTGGAGCACCATAGAGCCTCCCATACTGTGAGAGCACCTCGTCCACAAGGACCTCCAGCTCCTCTGTGGTGAAGGGACGGGCCCTGATGTTCTCAGTTCTCGCCATCACTGGGTCCAGGAGACAGGAACAGCAGCAGTTGGTGGTGAAGAGTGTCAGGCAGCAGTGTCTGGAAGCAGTGGAAATGTGTGGCTCTCTCCCACACATATATATCCCCCTTGGGTTGTTTTAGTGGTACTCAGATGCTGCAATTGGTGTTCCAGGTCAGCTTTTTACAAATGCATCCAATGAGGGGCCCCGCGGTGGCGGAGCACGCCTACCACGATTTTCGAAAGTGCATTTGTCTACCGTGATTGCGGCTCCCATTGGCTGTAAGGGCATGGGCATTGGCGGTGACACACCGCGGGGCCCAGGTGGTCGCTACCGCAATCGTGCATCTTTCAATTGCATCCAATGACCGGCCCCGCGGTAGCGGAGGACGCCTACCGCAAATTCCAAATGTGTATATCACTACCGCAATTGTGGTTCCCATTGGCTGTAAGGGCATGGGCATTGGCGGTGACACAACGCGGGGCACAGGCAGTCGCTACCGCAATTTGGCCGCTTGGCATTGGTGCCTATGGCCGTGATTGTGGTGGCGGTGCACGCCAACCGCCATTTTCAAATGTGTATATCACTACCACGATTGCGGTTCCCATTGGCTGACGGGCATGGGCATTGGCTGTGACACACCGCGGGGCCCAGGCGGTCGCTACCACGATTTGGCCGCTTGGCATTGGTGCCTATGGCCGTGATTGTGGTGGCGGTGCACGCTTATGGCACCTATGGACACATCATGCTGTAGCAATGGCAATGGCCAGTTCTCAACATTGAACAGTAGACACTTACTATGAGTCATGCCACCAGTTAGTGCAAACCAATGCTAGTGTTACATTTGACTCGCTGATGACTACACATGCCATGTCAGTGCACAGGATTACATGCATTGGCATGTACTCCCTCACATGTCACTTATGATATTGTTGTGCATGTACACAGATCTGTGGTGTGATGGACTCTCAAAGATGTACACATGTCAATGTGTGAGATGGCAAAGCAACACACAGTAATGAAGGTCTGGCTACATGATGTGCCTATTTCACTGTGTACATTGCTGAGCTCCTGTACATACTTGATCATTGTGCGCACACTGTGCTCATTGTGTTGTTAATATGTGCCCTGTCGGACTTACGCAAGAGGGTGTGGCAGGTACAGCAGCTACGTCGAAGCCAGCAGTGTTGCTGTTTCACACATGTGCTGTGTCAACTACTCTCAGGGCTGGTGACACAAGATGTTGAAATGTACCTTTTGGCATTCACATAGTCTGAATCTGTTTGGGGGGTACTCACTGTGTGAATGCTGGACAAGTGTAAGACTAGTTTAGATCAAGGTGTCCCTACATGTAACTTGTGGTGTAAGCTGTAGTTTCATGCCAGTCATTGTTGGCGCTGTGTCAGTCAAACCTAAGATGTTGTGCCCATCTCAGAGGGGAATTGAATTGACATGTGTCCCCTTTCCTCTCACCTAGGAGGTGACCAAATGTTTTTCGTCCATTCATGGTGCTTGCGGACATGGAGGATGAGGACGTCATAGGTAAATTCCGTTTGGATCGACCTACCCTTCTGGACCTATGTGCTCAGTTGGAGCCCCATCTGAGGCCTCGCCGAACCTATCCAACTGCTCTGACACCAACATGTAAGGTGATGGCGGCCCTGCATTTTTTGCAACTGGTTCATTCCAGTACACGGTGGCCAGCGCAGGTGGGATGTCTCAACCAATGTTCAGCATGGTGCTACGTGATGTCCTGTCCGCTATGATGAACTACAAGGACAGCTACATCCATTTCCCCAGGAGACATGAGTTGGCAGCTGGGAAGGGAGATTTTTATGACCTTGCCCACATCCCTAATGTTGTTGGTGCCATTGACTGCACACATGTTGGCCTGGTTCCACCACAGGCACGTGAGCACATCTACAGGAACAGGAAGCATACACATTCCATCAATGTGCAAGTGGTATGCCAGGCGGATATGATAATCTCCCATGTCTGTGCCAAATTTCCAGGATCAGCCCATGACTCCTACATCCTGCGTAACAGCATCGTACCACAGCTGATGGCAAATCTGCATCCAGAGCATGCGTGGATTGTGGGTGAGTACGCAGAGTCAAGTAGTGTGCTGTATGTGTGACATGTTGTCCTCTGCCACAGTTTTATTACAAAGTTGGTCTATGTATCTCACACCTAGGCGACTCTGCATATCCCAACCGGCCTTGGTTGCTGAGCCCACTGCAGAATCCCAGGACCCCGGGTGAAGTCCGCTACAATGAGGCCCATGGGAGGACACGTCGTGTGGTGGAGCGTACTTTTGGTCTTCTTAAGTCTCGATTTCGGTGCCTGGACAGGACCGGAGGTGCACTGATGTACTCTCCCCAAAAGGTGTGTCAGATCGTAGTTGCATGCTGCATGCTCCACAACCTTGCAGTGCGCAAAGAGATCCCCCTGATCCTGGACGATGATGAGCAGCAGATGCCCCCGCCTGCAAACCCACACATGTCCAGTGACGAGGATAGTGGAGAGGAGGAAGGTGTCGACCTGCGTCAGCAGCTCATCAACCGCTACTTCCCTTGAAGGTGAGTGACATTGTACAACGGTGCCATTGTATGCTGTTTTTGTAGTTGTAGGAAATGCCTAGGGGAGCTTTGTGACAGCTGCCTGTTGTTGGCTCTGTGCTGAGGGCTGATGTTTCTGGGACAGGGTAGTTATGCACAGCTACATGATGTCTATGTCGATATTGTTGCTCATTGTAATGTGTGCAGGTTTGAGTACCTTGATGACAAGTGTTGTGTAATGGGTGTGATGCCATCGCCTGACAAGTGAATGTTGTTCTCTTGTGTTTTCCTAGGTCCCTTCAGCCTCTCAATGCCTCACAACAATCAGTGCACCTGGTACATTGTAATCTGAGTCAAGATTGTACATCCTGTGATAAACATGGAGCTGACACGAAAACATAGGTGTGCAAAGAGTGTTTATTTACAATAAGTATATGTGACAGGGAAGTGATTATTTACAAATAGGTGGGAAGTGAATCAATGAGTTGTCAGTGATGGTAGACGAGACAATAGAGTAGTCACCACATTGATGTGGTGACACAGTCCAACAGACGCCTGCCATCAACATGGCAGTGTGGGTAAGGATAGTCAACAAAGTCAATGGCAAGGTGAAGAGAGGTGCCATCATGGCTGGCTCTTTGACTGGCGTTTGGCTGGTGCTTTGCCACGTGATCCTCCCTTGTTTTTCCTCGGACGGCCCCTTGAGCGTTTGGCAGGGGGGGCCTCTGCTGCGGGCTCAGAGGTGTCTGAGGACTCATCCTGTTCCAGCTCACACATCTCTGTGGCCGCAGGTGATGTGGTGGGACTGTCTTCCTGTGGGCCACTGGAGGGAGGTTGAGCTGTCCTTTGGGCCGCAGGCCTGTCCCTCAGGACACACACAAGCTGGCCCAAGAGGTCCATGATTTGGCCCATATGCGTGTCTATGGACCTCAGCAGCAGGCGGAGCTCACGCAATTCTTCCAGAGCCTGGCCCGTGTGTCCCTGGGCTTGTTCGTATGCCCCAAGGACTCTGGCGATGTTGGCCAGGGCTTCGGTCCCAGTGTCCTGTTGATTTTGTCACCCAGTTGCCCTCCCACCTGCCCTGCTGTCCCGGACCTGTGGCATCACCACTCGATGCACCCGCTGACTCTCCCTGCCCTCCTCAGATTGTGGGGTGGTGTGGGTATCCTCTGAGGCAGGGACAGTGTTGCAGGCAGCACTGGTGGTGGTGGTGGAGGTGGAGGCCGCACAGGTCGTTACAGCAGGGGTCAGCGCAGTTGTTGTTGCTGAGGTGGTGGTGGTGAGGACAGTGGGGGCCTGGGACCTGCTGCGCCCTGGCAGGCCAGATGGGCCAGGTTCTGTGTCCGCATCCGAGGAATTTAGGGAGTCTGCATCCGAGAGTCCATGTTCAGGGGGGGGGAGACTGGCTCTGCAGGTTGGTGTTGTCATCTGCAGCAGTCAATTCTTGGTCACCTGTAGAACAGAGAAGAAATGGTCATTGAAGTGCACCCCACAAGCTTGGTGTTAGATGTTTGGATGTTACATGTTATACACCACACAGTTTACATTGAGATCACTGTTTATGGCTGCACGGTACTGAGCATCATGACATGATGTGTAGGTACCTACATTACTTGTCCATGGTGTGAAATGTCAATAGATACCATGCTCCATGATTGTGTGATTACAAGGACATGTCGTCATCTAACGACTAGCAGCACAACAACTTTATGTGAAGCATCTTTGTTGTTTACTCTGCATGGAAGACCTTCATTCTGGGTATGTACTAGCCATTGTTATCTCATGCATCCCTCTGTCATATCATGTTCTTTGCTTTATTTTTAGAAATGACCATGCTTGTTTTGTTTTCATATGGGCCTTGATGCTCTGCCACCATGGCACTTACACATAGCATTCACTGCTGTGCATGATTGTGCCCTGAATTACTTCAACATGTGATTTGGTGAGTCAAACTTTAATTTCTGTGACAGTTACATACGCTAAGCTGTCTGCACACTGGAAGTGGCTATTGGATCTATGCCAAGTTGGGTGGGATGTGAGGGCTGGTGTGGTCATATGGCTCCATGCTTTTGAGAGGAATGGCAGGGTGCATGCACTGTCTACCTACCTGTTCTGTGACACAGTTGAGGGGAATTGCTGACACATGTTTCTGGGTGTGGGTGGATTGCTCCATCCTGCTGAGCTGTGGGACAAGGGTGCCAGGTGAGATTTGTGGTGCTGGCTTTCCACCCACAAACACCCCTCCCTGTTAAGATGGCTACCTACCTGTTAGGTGGAGGTGAACAATGCAATGGCTGCCACATGCTTCTGGGTGTGGGGTAGTGCTCCATCTTGCTCAGCTGTGGGACAAGGGGGCCTGGTGGGAGTTGTAGTGCTGGCTTTCCACCCACAAACACCCCTCCCTGTTAAGATGGCTACCTACCTGTTGGGTGGAGGTGATCAATGCAATGGCTGCCACATGCTTTTGGGTGTGGGGGAGTGCTCCATCTTGCTCAGCTGTGGGACAAGGGGGCCTGGTGGGAGTTGTAGTGCTGGCTTCCACCCACAAACACCCCTCCCTGTTAAGATGGCTACCTACCTGTTAGGTGGAGGTGAACAATGCAATGGCTGCCACATGCTTCTGGGTGTGGGGGAGTGCTCCATCTTGCTCAGCTGTGGGACAAGGGGGCCTGGTGGGAGTTGTAGTGCTGGCTTTCTACCCACAAACACCCCTCCCTGTTAAGATGGCTACCTACCTGTTGGGTAGAGGTGATCAATGCAATGGCTGCCACATGCTTCTGGGTGTGGGGGAGTGTTCCATCTTGCTCAGCTGTGGGACAAGGGGGCCTGGTGGGAGTTGTAGTGCTGGCTTTCCACCCACAAACACCCCTCCCTGTTAAGATGGCTACCTACCTGTTAGGTGGAGGTGAACAATGCAATGGCTGCCACATGCTTCTGTGTGTGGGGGAGTGCTCCATCTTGCTCAGCTGTGGGACAAGGGGGCCTGGTGGGAGTTGTAGTGCTGGCTTTCTACCCACAAACACCCCTCCCTGTTAAGATGGCTACCTACCGGTTGGGTGGAGGTGATCAATGCAATGGCTGCCACATGCTTCTGGGTGTGGGGGAGTGCTCCATCTTGCTCAGCTGTGGGAGAAGGGGGCCTGGTGGGAGTTGTAGTGCTGGCTTTCCACCCACAAACACCCCTCTCTGTTAAGATGGCTACCTACCTGTTAGGTGGAGGTGAACAATGCAATGGCTCCACTATACTTTCCCACATTAGTGTTTTGGTAGCTAATCGTGTCTGTTGGACCATGCTTCCAAACAATTGTGGTTCTACTCTGTTTACCTCATCTACCATGCCTGACAACTCATTGTCAGTGAATTTGGGCATTTTCTTCTGTGCCATGGTGTGTGATGTGCAAAGGGGTTGAAAGTGCAGGTGTGAGAGCGGTGGTGGTGACGTAAGTGGTGTGTGTGTGTTGTTGTGCTGGTGAGTTGTGTGGTGGTTTGCCTCTCCTTTGTGCTGTAGGCTTGGTTCCTTCAGTGGTGGAGTATTGCAAAGGATTGTGGTCAGGGAAGGGGCTGGTTTTATACTCAGCTATGTGGGTGTGTCAAAATGGAGTATTGATGTCAGGTGTGTTGTGTGGGTTGACCTGGGATTTGTGTTTTTTTTACTTACCATGGGGATGTGTCATTGGGGTGTATTAGGTGTTTTTTGAGGCTGAGCCAGGTTGCTGGGTACACTTGGTGGGCATGTTGTGTGTTTTTTTTGGTCGGCCGACATGATTTTTCCAGAGTGACTGCGGTGGTGGGTATACGACCGCCCTTCCGCCGGCTCTCCCATTCATCACTGGTTGCGATCGCGGCGGTCGGAAACAGCGGATCATTCCGATGTCACCTCAATGGTATCCTAATTTCACGTGTGGTCAATCCGCTGGCGTGCGGCTGTTTGGGCTTTTTCCGCCGCGAATCCGACCGCCGCGGACGGATTTTCACCTGCTCCGCACGCTACCGGCGGTCTTTCTTGGCATCGTTCCGCCGCGGTCGGATTTTTCTGGCGGTTGACCCTAATCAGACCGCTGGTTTTCCCGCGGTACATGCGAACGGTTGATTCCCGCTACCATGGCGCTCCGGATGCTTTTCCGCCCGCCATCGTAATCAGCCCCTTAATTCTTTTTTGAACATACTGTAACTGGTTACATTTTCCATTTTGACTTATTAGTGCTTTCATGCGGTAAACAGACAGAATATCGAGGTTTTTTTTTCGACCTACAAGAATATCGAGTTTTAATTATCGAGGTACAAGAATATCGACATCAAGACTATCGTGGTACAGAATATCGACAGTAAGGTAAGAAATATCGTTTTTTTAATATCGAAGACAGTAATATCGCTTTGTAAAAATATCGTTGTTAATAATATCGATATTTATATTAGTGTTCTGTATTTTAGTATTTTTGTTAAAAGCATGTGATGTAATTTTTTGTGAAAGTATAGCAATTTTTTTTCAATGTATGTGTTCAATTTTTAGCAATAAATAATTTTATGTTAATTAACTTTTGCGTATTTTAGTTCTGTAGCGGTTTGTGGGTTTATAGGGGAATACGGTGGGAAGTAATTTAATTATAATAATGTAATTATTAAGTTTCATTTATTACCATTGATAATTAATTTATTAATAATGAATTATTAATTGGTTAATAATTTTTATTAATAGATTAATTGATAATTGTAATAACTGAGGGGCCCATTATGATATCGGGTGTATCACCACCGCCGGCCCGGCGGTGGCGATCCGCCCGCCAGATGCTCCAGTTTCACCCCCGCCATATTAGTATGGCGGGGGCACCGCGGCGGACGGTAAGACCGTCCGCCGCTTTTTCGCCGGTCGGATCCCCGGCCGGGCGGAAAAGGACCTCAATATGGTGGCGGTGCCTTGCAGTCACCGCCATCCATATTAGGATGTGCAATTTCAAAGACCTTTCCATTGCGGCGATGCCGCAATGGAAAGGCATGCGGGAATTGCTTAGGGGCCCATTACGGGCCCCCGGGGAGGTGGGGGGGGTGGGGGGCTGCACTTGGGGGGTACCTATGGTACCCCCCTTCATTGGCATACACAAGGTGGCAGGCACCGCGCGGTGCCTGTCACGTTGTGCATGCCAATGAGCAACATGCCTTTTTAACATTGTGGCGGGTGCTGCTTACAGCACCGCCCGCGACAATGTTAAATATGTGGAATGCGACCGCCAGGGTGGCAGTCGCATCCTAATAGGCACAGCGGGACCGCCGCACCTCTGGCGGTCTGTCCCGTGTACCGTTACGGTGGCGGGAGGACAAGGTCCGCCCGCCATATTAATAGACCCCTTTGGTATTTATTTTAGGAGCGGGTTGTGGGTTTATAGGGGAATAGGGTGGGCAGTAATTTAATTATAATAAAGTAATTTTTAATGTTTATTTTTTAGTATTTATAATTAATGTATTATTAATGACTTATTAATTGGTTATTAATTTTTATTAATTGATTCATTGATAATTAAAATATATTTTATTTTTAGGAGTGGGTTGTGGGTTTATAGGGGAATAGGGTGGAAGTAATTTAATTATAATAAAGTAATTTGTAATGTGTATTTATTAGTATTTATAATTAATTTATTATTAATTACTTATTAATTGGTTATTAATTTTTATTAATTGAGTAATTGATAATTAAAATATATTTTATTTTTAGGAGTGGGTTGTGGGTTTATAGGGGAATAGGGTGGGAAGTCATTTAATTATAGTAAAGTCATTATTAATTTTTATTTATTAGTATTTATAATTAATATATTATTTATTATTTATTAATGGATTATTAATTTTTTAAATTATTAAATTGATAATTAAGTTAAAAGTGTTATTTTGTTAAGAAGTGGGTTGTAGGTTTATAGGGGAATAGGTTGGGAAGTAATTTAATTAAAATAAACTAACTAATATTTTTTATTTATTAGTATTTATTTTATATATCTATTTTATAGTGTTGTTTGTGGTAATTTATTTAATAATATTTAATTATTAATTGTCTGAAAAGTATAAATATTTAATTGGTAAATATGTTAATTCTGTCAAATTTGTATGAGTTCTTTGTGCGTGTATAGTGGAATATGGTGTGAAGTAATTTATTTATAAATTATTAATAAATATTTTTGGGATTATAATTATGTATTTGTAAAGATAGTTGTTTGTAAAATATTGTTTTAAAACTTTTATAAATTAATGTTTTTATTTAATTTTTAGTATTTTTTTTAATATTTAATTATTTTTGTATCTTTTGGAATTTTTTTATATTTTGATATATTTTTTCTTGCGTTATTAACAATGTTTGTATTGTAATTGCTATTTTTTATTTTTTTATTTTTTATTTACATTTTTGAAATTATTAATTTTAACCCTTTGCTATTCAACACTTTCCCTACTGTTGCACTCACTGGAGTGGGAATAGTAATTTTTACCCCTATGCTATCCAACACTTTCCCTACTGTTGCACTCACTGGAGTGGGAATATTAATTTTTACCCCTACGCTATCCAACAGTTTCCCTACTGTTGCACTCACTGGAGTGGGAATAGTAATTTTTACTCCTACGCTATCCAACACTTTCCCTACTGTTGCACTCACTGGAGTGGGAATAGTAATTTTTACCCCTCCGCTATCCAACACTTTCCCTACTGTTGCACTCACTGGAGTGGGAATAGTAATTTTTACCTCTTCGATATCCAAAACTTTATCTACTGTTTCACTCTTTGGAGTGGGAATAGTAATTTTTACCCCTAAGCTATCCAACACTTTCCTTACTGTTGCACTCACTGGAGTGGGAATAGTAATTTTTACCCCTACGCTATCCAACATTTTCCCTACTGTTGCACTCACTGGAGTGGGAATAGTAATTTTTGGGGCTCATTACGATGTCGGGCGGAAGCACAACCGCCGTGCTGGCGGATGCAAAAACCACCAGTTACCGCCGGCACGCAGCAGTCCACACGCCCGCCCAATTACGATGCGAAAAGTAGGCCAAACACCGCCGGCAAGCCAGCAACACCGTCCGCCATCAAAGTGCGCCCGTACACGTAGCGGCGCAGCCCAATTGACACACACCGTCCGACGAAACACGCCCCGCCCGGGCGTATAAATTACGATGCCGCAAACAAACGGCTCCCACGGCCAAGAGATACCGTACGACAAACCGAAGCGGTAACACGGACGCCGAGCACGGACAACGAAGAAGCGGCTCCCCGAGCATGAATCCAGCACTGCAGGCCCTCCCCATGCTCCTGCTGATGCACCACCAAGGACGCAACGCACCGCGGAGACGCAGGTAGGCACACACACAACAAGTGCACGCAAACAGCGCACACAGTGCAAGGGCGGAAAAGCGGACAACCCCCACCAGCGCGTGTACACTACACATCCACCATTGCATCCACATATGACACACAGGCCAAATCGTAACATCGCGTAACACATGTGTACACACCACCTGGGACTAGGAACCAACCACCCCGTCACGGCCCCAAAGCGCCGATGACGCCGCCACACATGCGCACAACGCAGAGGCCAACCGCAGCGCCATGCATGCGTCGCACACAGACACAGGGACACAACCAAGCAGCACACACATCAGCCCCACCCCGAACGCACATGACACGTGACAGGCCTGCCACAGACATGTCCCCAACGCCCAATTCACGGACAACACCCAACGCCACACAACCGACGCACACATGTCAGTGAAGTCACGCAACAGCAGGACACACCCCAGTGTAACAAACATGGCGTAGCACACAGCGGCGGCAACACCAACTAGGAGAAGCAGGCTCCTTCGGGAAGAGGAACGCCAGTACCACACTGAAACACCCATACCACCCTGCACATATGAACAAGACATATAAAACGGAACACCAAAGAGCCCGGGACCGACAACAGGTGGCCCAAGAATAACATCCACACACAAGGCCCAACGCAGAGCGGAAAGGCAGCCTGCCGCCCACACAAGGGAGAGCAGACAGCACTGAATGACCTTCCATTCCAACTCCGAAACCACAGCCCTACGACAGAAGCCGGTGAATACAGCCATTGTCCAAGAATAGACCAACACAGGCATGCCGAGGAGACCGACCACAGGGCAGATAGCGCATATCACAGAAGCACACAACGGACGGGGAAGAAAAAAGAAAACACTCCCCCATGTCGGCCACATGCAAGTTAATTGGAAGGAGTCACACATCACTGACCTTGAACTGTCTGAGAAGCATGTGGGATGAGGGCCCGTGTCCTCCAAACAAGCCAACAGAACACAAGTCCTGTCTCCCTACGACTACACAGAGCTCACAGCAACCTCGGAGCGTGCACATTGCAGACTGCACACACAGCCGGAGCACGCCACCACAACGCACCGCTGCGAAATGGCAACCGCAACACACCTACCCAACTACGCCGGACAGCTCAAGCTGTACAAAACCAACCTGTTACATACATTGGGATGCGATCTCCTGTCCCTGCTGAACGTAAGTTACCGACTGACTTACCGCATCACATTGTTCAGCTGCGTCATGCCCGTCTTCTACTGTCGGAGGTGTCCCTACCAGCATCCAGTGGAGATATGCCTCTCCAACCCGGCATGTCTGAAGGCGGACCTGCTACCACTACTCCTCCTCTGGACGCACACGACAGGGCCTGCTCTGCCTATGGGGGCATGGCGTATGTGGCCAACATCGCACCCGCACTGAAATGGGACCACTGTGCCTCCACACGACGGATCATCGAGAACAGCTACATCGAATGTCACCCAGCATGCCCCATCATGGTCCTCCAAGGGACAACTTACGAACAACACCTTGACAGCCACCATCCGCTACATTGGCTGGCAAACATGTACACCACCAATGACATGGAAGCCCTGCTGGACGGCATCGCATACCTGACAACCTGTAAATTCGCCGGACCACAACGCAGGTTCCCCGATTGACCTATGATGTCCAACCCCGCACCCATGCTTAGCTTCCGCACGGACTGGCCAGTCACCACCACAACAGCCATACCAAACGACCGGCAACTGTAACCACACCATCAACGACATCGCCATGACATCGGATATGACCGGGACATGCACACTGTTCCCCATCACATCCAGGAACACCGCATGCATCGTGGGAGGCAGTGGCATGGGGTCTGTGTATCGCACCCACATGGACGGAACTGCACGAACAACCAGGACACGACATGGATCCAGCGCCCATGGACACACACACCGCTCAGTGGACATGAATAGGTCGCCTGGAGTCTGTGGGTGCTGCACCCTCCCACCCCCGCCCCGGGAAACCCATACCAGGACCTTTGCATGGAAGACAAGTGCATACAACAACAACACGACCCCAGTGACTGTGACATGTCCAGTAACCACCACATTGCAACAACAAGTGGCACGCCGCTGCATGCACGCAAGCCCATGCCCTGATGTCATCTCACATGCACGCGTGCATGAGGAACAACCGCAGCAAACCTGTCACATGGAACTGAGATGGACTGTGCCCATGATGCCAAGCGGTCTGGTAGGCTACATGTATACCGTCTGTGTCAAAGTCCGCAGCTCCGCAGCTATACGTAAATGTACATTAGCACAGCCTTGGCCAAGCAGATGTAACTCTGAAGCCCACATCCCACATGCAACAGCCAATCACATGTAACCCCACACCCTATCCCATTTGCAATCATGCTCAGTATATCCTCAACATGTATTCCGCTGCCAGTAGTGTCCACTATACTGCATCACAGAGGACAGAAGACTCAATATAATGTTTGAAACCAAAACTGTCTCCGCTGACTCATTTCACAAGTACGAATGAGAGAGGATGGGAGTATGTGAAGTACACGGCAGTCGTGACATGACCATGTAGTCCACTGGTATTGGATGTCAACGCAAATGAGTAGCACAACTGTGGAAGACACACATGTGTCGTGTGAAGTCGTATGGACGCAGTGCTCAGGTGGGTGGGTGTGACGGGTAGATGCGCACATGCCAAGTTGGAGCACGCCGTGTTGGGAGGGGTCATGAACAGTACACCACCGCTTCCCTGGGCATTGTGAGAGGACACCTGTCGGGGGAGTGAACACGTGTGTGCACAGCAGCCGGGCACACGTACAAAGCGGTACCAGGCGCACCTCAGCCCACCCTCTGTGGACAAGCTGGATCCTGTTATGCGCCCGCCATGCCCCTTGACAAGGCACACACAGCCCCAGTCGACCAGGTGTAACCCCAACATAGTCAATCCGCACAGGCGATACAGGGCACGGGATGGCAGTGGAGCATGGTGTGTGAGAGGTCTCCTCGCGCTCCTCCTGGTCATATCACGCAGGCAATAGAACCTCAACGTCTAGCATGGCACAAGTCAGATGGAAGTGTAGGGGGACGCACCACAGCACGAGCAGCACTGACGCCACGGGAGGTGGCTCGCACCATCCCATCCATTGCCCATCATACCAACCACGACACATGCCATTGCGACTAAGTGCAAGCGCGTGCGCCACCACCCCCGAGCCCTCCCCAGAGAGGCCAAAGAGTGAATGTGTGGGCCATCAGTCACAGACGGACGCGGCCTGGCCGCAAGGGCAGCCACAGCCACTGGGTGTCGCAGGTGGCGGATCCGGAAGGCGAAGACTGTGATGCATAGTCCATGCAGGCCGGGTCTCCATTTGGGGCACCACGCAGGTGGACGGCGTCCCGTAACACATCATACCCTGAGACAGCCCACTTGTGCAACTGGACCCACACATACACTCCTTGCCCTCTCTGGTGCGAGCTTGGGGCTGCCTGTGCAAGCGCTAGCCTCGCAGGTGCACATGCATATTGGGGGAGCGAGGGGAGGACATGAGGGCTGGGGCGAAGATGACTGTATCACTGTCAGTGAGTACAAGGGATGACCCAGATGTGGAAAGGAAGAGACGTGTCCCGTGTGTACTGCAACTAGTCGCCAATCCAACTACCCCCCATGTCCGGAATGTAAGCCCGCACCTAGGCCCGCCCATCCGCCACATCGAATATACCACCAGCACGACAACCTTCCCATTCGGAACACTGACTGGGGGTGGCGACCAGTGAACAATCATGTGTAGCCTACCCACGCGTACATGTGGGCCCTCCATGATCCATGTCACCTGCGGCAAAGTCATGACATGCGCAATGAGGGAAGTGAGGAGAGCTGTCCGCCCCACGCACAGAAGGTGCATCAGCTCCACAGACCCAGCAGCGAGTCCAGCAGGGGTCACATGTGCAGGGGCAGCTGTGCCTGGTGTGAAGGCACATGCATATAGACAGCACATCGACCAATGTGTAGTCTGCCCACATCTACAGTCCATCATCATGCGGACATAGGAATTGAACACAGGGCAACACATCTTAGTGGGTGCACCCACCGTGACCAACAATGCGCAATCATCGACGTACCCGCCCTGTGCATGGCCCCCCACCCAACGGAGGCACATCCAGTGCCACCATCCCACACACAAGCCTTCCACGGAACATGCTGTGTCCAATGCTCAGTACAGAGTCAGCGCCCATCTGGTGGATCCTGAACAGGAGACACATGCACACACATGCCAGCTCCCACTATGTACGTCTGCCACCTGGCACGTGCAATGTAACCTCTCACCTGTGACGTGTGACTGCAAGCACACAGCCGTCTTGGCATGGGGCTGTCAATGTGGACACCTGTCAATGTTTCGGGAGGTGTGATCCGTACAGTGCTGTACATAGGGTGCAGTGCTGACACCTACTACTGTCTCATATCCCCTCGTGCCACAGGTCCCACTTGTTTTGGCCGCTCAGCCTGTGCCCACATCGTCGTCGTCGTGTGCCATACTCATCCAGCCTCGGAAGCAGTTCCATGCTCAGCAGACATTCATGTTGCCGTGGCGTTGCCGCTTGACGAATATGCAGTCAGTCGCCATCAGCACGCCCGCAAGTCATTGGGGCCTAGATCCCCATGTGCATGCACATGGCAGTGGTCTGTATCACTAGCCATTGCCATTGTTGGGAGACCTGTGTAAGTGTATTGTGGCCGTGCCGTCCCAGCTTGACAGCTGGGCTGTGGCTCATGTGCTTGCTCAGTCATGTCAGTGATGTGTATGCGAAATTGCTATGTGTCGTGTTGCTTTGACATGTGTCCACTGCCATTTTCCCTAGGCGGAGACCGAACATTGACCGCCCATACCAATTGCTGGCGGACATGGACGATACAGAGGTCATTAGGAAGTTTCGGCTGGACAGGCCAACCCTGCATCGACTGTGTGCCATGTTAGAACCCCATCTCCGTCCCCGCAGGGTGTATCCGACAGCTGTCACCCCCACGGCTAAGGTGATGGCCGCCATGCATTTCTTCGGCACTGGGTCATTCCAGCACACAGTGGGCAGTGGAGGAGGGATGTCCCAGCCCATGTTCAGCAAGGTGCTGAGGGATGTACTGGCAGCCATGATGCTGTACCGAAACAGGTACATCCGCTTCCCCAGGGCTCGTGAATTGGCGGCAGTGAAGGGTGCATTCTATGCCCTTGGCAGAATCCCACACGTCGTTGGAGCCATTGACTGCACACATGTTGGCCTTGTTCCACCACAGGCCACTGAGCACCTGTACCGCAACAGGAAGCACACGCACTCCCTGAATGTGCAAGTGGTGTGCCTTGCGGACATGGTGATCACCCACGTGTGTGCAAAGTTCCCAGGCTCGGCCCATGACGCACACATAATGCGCAACAGCATCTTGCCACGACTGATGTCCAATCTGCAACAGGATCGTGGCTGTATTGTCGGTGAGTATGTGGAGTGGTGTAGCGTGCTGGTTGTGCGATGCTGTCCCCTGTCCAGTTGGAATAGCAACGGTTCTCTGTGTCCCTCACACCCAGGTGACTCTGCGTACCCGAATGGGGCATGGCTGCTCAGTCCATTGAGGAATCCTCGCACCCCAGCAGACGATCGCTACAATGAGGCACATGGGAGGACCAGACGTGTGGTCGAGCGTACCTTTGGCCTCCTCAAGTCCAGGTTCAGGTGCCTGGACCGCACCGGGGGTGCGCTGGCGTACTCCCCACAGAAGGTGTGCCAGATAGTGGTGGCGTGCTGCATGCTGCACAATCTGGCCATTCGGAAGCAGATCCCCCTCATCGTGGATGACGGAGATCAACCAGGGCCCCAGCCCGCAGACCAGGACAGCTCGAGTGAGGAGGACAGCGGAGAGGAGGAAGCTGGGAATGTGCGGCAGCAGCTCATCGCCCGCTACTTCACTTGACGGTGAGTGTCCATGTACGACGGCTGATGTGGCTGTATCTGTGCAGGTGTGTGTGTGCTGTGTCAGGGTGGCCGCTTGTTCACTGCGTGCTGTGTGTCAACGCTCCATGGCCAGGGGTAGTATGCCACTGTTGGTGGCTGTGGCATTGTGCCCTATTGCTCTGTGCGATGTGTGTACATTGCTTGTAGTTGTTGACATGTACTGTGTGATGGGTGTGTGACACACTCATTGAATGTGCTCCTGTTCTGTCTCCCACCCCTAGGTCCCTACAGGCCCTCCGGTTCCATTGCCATGCCACGCATCAGGTGCCTTTCCGCCCAAGGTGGCCGTTGTATTCCGTACAAATAAAACACAGGGCACAAACAGCAGTTTGTGTAAGAGGTGCATTTATTTCAAACTGTGACATGTGATTGTGTGTAAGGTGATGACAAAAGTGGTGCGTGCAGTGACAATGAGCTGTCGGTCATGGCTGCGTGATGCTCAGGGTGTACCCACTGGTTCTATGTCCATAGTCCAACACACACATGCCATCCAGATGGCTGTGTGGAGTGGGATCGTAGTCCAAGTCAATGCAGTGGGTGGTCAAGGAAGGCTGGCTGGCTGCCTCACTCTGCGTCTGGAGCGTGCGAAGTCCTCCCGGGAGATCTGTTTCCACTCTCGGACGGCCCCTTCCACGCTTGCGAGGGGGTGCCTGCTTGCGACATGCTGGTGGTTGAGGTGTGCTCACTGGCTGTGGACGCAGGGGAACTGGACACTGCTGCTCGACCCTGCGCCCCGGCAGGTGGTGGCGGAGGGGGAGCTGCTGTCCCTGGCTGTGACCTCACCGCCACCACCAGCTGGCCCATGAGGTCCACGAGTTGGCCCATACGGGCGTCCATGGACCTCAGCACCCCCAGCACCTCACGCGTGTCTGTAGCTGACCTGGCCCATTGTCCTTGGGCCTCTTCATAGGCCCCAAGGACTCTGGCCATTTGAGGCAGGGCATGGCTCCCAGGGGAGGCTGGCGCTTGCCTGACCCTGCTCCTCCTACCAGTCCTGCTGCCACCGGCCTGCCCACTAGCCACATTGCTCACCACGGTCCTCGCTGTGGCTCCCAGGGTGGATCCAGTCGGCCGGGCCACCACCTGCGCTGGGGCTGGTGCCAGCGAAGACGTGGTGGTGGTGGCGGCGGTGGTGGTCGGTGCGGCGATGGTGGCGGTTGCGGCAGTGGTAGTGGCCGCAATGACCGTGGGTGTGGCCGCAATGACCGTGGGTGTGGCCGCAATGACCGTGGGTGTGGCCGCAACGACAGTGGCAGCAGGGGGCTGGGAATGTTCAGCAGCCCTGGATGATGGGTTGGTGGGTAGGAGGAGTCCTGGGGAGCGGCTGGGCCCTGCCACACCAGATGGGCCTGCTTGGTGGTCCGTGTCCGAAGAGGAGGACAGATCCTCCACATCCGTGTGTCCTCGTTGGGGGCTTGTAGGCTGGCTGTGCTGGCTGCTGGCTCCATCCCCAGCATCCAGCAGTTCGTCACCTGTGGAGAGAATGAGATTTGTTATTGTGTTGCACCTTGCGAAGTATGTATTTGTCGTCTGACATTAACAGTTCGTGCAATCTCGTACATGGGTTTCCCGGAGGCGTGTGTGTGGCTGTACCATTTGTAGTTGTGTGTGCTTGGCAATGGGACTGTGTGCTGTGCACATGTGGCATGGGACGGATTGGCCATGCCGATGGGTGTGTTGCTGTGCCCCTACTTATTGTGACTCTGGTGTATGCGGGCTCCTGGCCCATCCTGGGTCTGGTTTGTACTTTGCTTTTGGGGTTCAAATGGAACGCTTAGGAACGCATATGGCAACATGGGGGCCATGCCCCAGATTCACATTTGGGAGGGAATATGCTTTTGGGGTTCAAATGGAACGCTTTAGGAACGCATATGGCAACATGGGGGCCATGCCCCAGATTCACATTTGGGATGGAATATGCTTTTGGGGTTCAAATGGAACGCTTAGGAACGCATATGGCAACATGGGGGCCATGCCCCAGATTCGCATTTGGGATGGAATATGCTTTTGGGGTTCAAATGGAACGCTTAGGAACGCATATGGCAACATGGGGGCCATGCCCCAGATTCACATTTGGGATGGAATATGCTTTTGGGGTTCAAATGGAACGCTTTAGGAACGCATATGGCAACATGGGGGCCATGCCCCAGATTCGCATTTGGGATGGAATATGCTTTTGGGGTTCAAATGGAACGCTTAGGAACGCATATGGCAACATGGGGGCCATGCCCCAGATTCACATTTGGGATGGAATATGCTTTTGGGGTTCAAATGGAACGCTTAGGAACGCATATGGCAACATGGGGGCCATGCCCCAGATTCGCATTTGGGATGGAATATGCTTTTGGGGTTCAAATGGAACGCTTAGGAACGCATATGGCAACATGGGGGCCATGCCCCAGATTCGCATTTGGGAGGGAATATGCTTTTGGGGTTCAAATGGAACGCTTAGGAACGCATATGGCAACATGGGGGCCATGCCCCAGATTCACATTTGGGATGGAATATGCTTTTGGGGTTCAAATGGAACGCTTAGGAACGCATATGGCAACATGGGGGCCATGCCCCAGATTCGCATTTGGGAGGGAATATGCTTTTGGGGTACATGCTGTGAGCCATGGGTGCCGAACGTGACATGTGTTGTGGCAGCATGACAGTGCATGGTCTGAGGTGTGTGCATGCCTGACATGGCCTGCATATTTGCTGTCTGTTGTGATTACTGGACATGGCATTGGACGCATCGTTATGAGTGAGTGTTGGTTGTGTGCCAGCCAACGTATTGCAGTTGTCCCATCTCCTTGGTGTGCGTGCTGCCCTGTGCCATGTGCATCACTGCAGTGCTCGTGGGGGTGTGGCCCATGTTGTGTGTTGTTGCTCACAGTGTGGCGTGCGCTTCATTGACTTCTGGCACATGGTTGGTCATGGGCATGTATCTTAGCGTGACTGCTGTATGTGTGGCAGCTGTGCGGATGACATGCCTTTCATGAGACTGGGGCTGACGGATGGGATGGATGGTATGTTGTATGTGCATGGTGTGTCTGTGTGTTTGATGGGTTCAGTGGTGTTCGTGTGCATTTATGTTGTTCCGCTCTGTTGCGTCTAGTGTTGTTTGTCTTACATAGGCGTAGTTGTGGGGTGTGTGGTTGACAGGCAGTAGGGGCTACATGGACAGGACTTCAATGGTGTTTCGGTTGTGTGTGATGAGTTGCACAGTGGCTGCCGTGTGGTACAATATTCAGTGTGGCTTGTGCATGCAGACGTGGCTCCTTGGGTGTTGCTGTGTCTGTGATGGGTCATGTGAGGTGTGAGTCTGTGGTTCATGTCCGTGTGCACATTGTTCACTTGTTCGTGACGGTGGGCGGTGCTGCGTGTTCGTCTGCTACGTGACATGTCCCATGTGTTGGTCGTGTTACGGTCCTCATGCCTCCAGTAATCCAGCCCTGTCCAGTTTCCCACCTGCAGGTTGTTCGTGCGTGCACTGTACTGGATGCCACATGGTTCTAAGCGGGGGTGCTCCATGTTGCAGGTCTGTGGGGGTGGTGGGGTGTTGTGGGTCGTGGTGGTGGCTGGACACCCACTGACACCGATTGCTGTGGACCGTGATGTCTACCTTTCGGCTGTCGTTGTGCACTGCGGTGGCTGACACGTGGCTGTGGGGGTGGGGGATGCTCCTGCTTGCTGTGCTGTGGGACTAGGGGCCTGGTGTGTGTTGTACTTGGCTGTCCACCCTCCCACCCACTGCACTTTGTGTTCCTGCCACTTACCTGTTACTTGTCGGTTAGTGCAGCTGTGGCGGACACATGGGTGTGGTGGGTGCTCGTTGTGGCGCTTCTGGCATATTTGGGGACCTGTTGGTGGTTACGTGGCTGGCTGAGTGTACACATGTCCCCACGCATCTTACAGTTGTTCTGTTTGGGCTGTGTGTGGTGGTGTCTGTTGCATGTGTGTGTGATGTGTTGTGTATTGTGTGCTGGACATGGGGGTGTTTGTCCCTGGGAGCTGTGGCATGGTGGTAGTGCATGTGAGTACATAGCGGTGTGCTGGTATACATTAGTTTGTACTTACCAGCCTCCACTCCCCTGCTAATCCGGCGAGGATCTCGGGATGTATGATGACTCCGCACCTTCTCCTCCCACGCTTTGAAGGTCTTGAAGAGCGCGGGATTCCCTCCGCCAGTGACGGCTGCCAGCTCTCTGTTCTTGGTCTCCTTCTTCTTGACCAGGCTCTTGACGTCATTCCACCGTTTGTTTATTTCGACTCTGTTCCTGGGCAGGGTCCCGACTGCATTGACCTGGTCTACGATCCGGTTCCACATTCTGTTTCTGGTGGCTAGTGGTGTGTGCTGGACCATGTTCCCATAGATTTGTGGGTGCACCTTGATGATCTCGTCGACCATGACCGTCAGCTCAATGGGCGTGAACTTGGGCATTCTTTGTGGTGCCATGGTGTTTGTGGTGCTGGTGCGGTGTGTGTTGTGTAATGTGCAGGGGGTTTGTGGTGGTGGTGGTGGTGGTGGTGGTGGTGGTGATGTGTGCGTTTCTGTGGTGTGCTGCTGTCCTTGCTGTGTCACTGTGTCCTCTCCTCTCCTCTCTGGTTTGCAATGTTGCAAGGGGTTGTGGTCTGTGGGAGTGCTGCTTTTGTACTTACCTATGTGGGTGTGTCCTCATGGTCTGTTGTTTTCAGGTGTGTTGTGTCTGGGGTTCTGGCCTTTGTAGTTTTTGTTTGTCCAGGGGGTGTTTTCGGGATGTGTACTGTGCTTGTGTATTTGTGCGTGCCTTGCTGTGTGGACTTGTTGGCCATGTTGTGTGCGATTGGTTTTGTGAGCGGATGGTTTCTGTGCAGGGACGTGGGCGCCATGGCTTCTGCCGTGTCGATTCTCATCGGCGTTGTTTGCGCTGGCGGGCGGTATATTTGTAGTTTTCCCGCGCTCATGGCGGTGCGATCGTAATCTCACGTGCGGTGTGTCGGCCGTGAGGGCGGGCGGTTTTGTGTTGTCGGGCGTGTTTCCGTCCGTGGCGGGCGGTTTGACTCCGACTCGGACGATGGCGGGCGGTATTTTGTGTGATTTTTCCGCCGATGGCGGTTTTCGGTTTGTGTAATCGTAATGGCGTGGTCGGTGTTCAGACGGTGTGTGCGGGCGGATTTTTGCCACTTCCATGCCTGGCGGATTTTTTTACGCCGGGTATCGTAATGGGCCCCTTTATTCCTACGCTATCCAACACTTTCCCTACTGTTGCACTCTCTGGAGTGGGAATAGTAATTTTATCCTCTCCGCTATCCAATATTTTCTTTACTGTTTAAGTTAATGTAGTGTAAATTGGATTTGCAAAAAAATTAAAAATATTGTAATATTTTAATTTATTATATATATATTTTATTGTTATTATTATGTTATTGGTGTATGTGTATATATATATGTATTTATATTTTTTAATATGTTTGTAACAAAATATAATTTATTAAAATAAATTTATATATATCTATGTTTAATGTATTTTTTACAATATATGTATTAATTATAATTTTAAACATTTTCTAATAATTTTAACAATGTTTATTTTAATTACAAGTATTATTTAATTTATATTACATTATTTTTTAAACATTAAAAAAATGATATTTTTAGCAACAATATTTTTAACAACGATATTTTTTTATCGATATTTTTGTACTTACCATTATGTAGATAGGACTTCGATATTCTGGACATCGATATTTCGGGTCCGATATTTTTGTCGTCGATATTCTGGTCGTCGATATTCTGTCAGAGATTCCTTTTGTGCCACTTGGAAAAATGTTTTGTAGTGGTTTGGAGTGAGACCTGGGCAAAGAATGTACTGGATACTTTTCCTTTTGCCCCTCCACTCAAAAATTGTATTCTGCCTGTGGTTGCAAGCACATTGGTTTTCTTGAAAGCAGATTGATATTCCTTCCCTAGGACTAGTTAGCTCACTACTGTTAACAGAGTAGCCATCTTAAATGCTACACTTGCAGACAACGAAACGAAGTACAAATTATGTCAATAAATGTATCTTTTCACTATTTTACAGACAGCAATAAGCTGTAAGATATTTATACTGGAGATCGCCATAAAAATATTTATTTGTGATATTGTTACAAATTTGGATTTTTCTTTGCAAATTTGTAAAACTGTTCCAAGATGTCGAATCCTTCATTTGAATGAAATTAGCACAGTAAATGAATGTCCATTATCGCATAAATTGAGCGAGCAGAGAAGATTTTCGGGGGCAATCGTGTGCATCATTTTTGTAGAGCTGCTAGATAGAAGCCAGAGATCCTCAAGCACTGAGTGGAAATGTTTAACTGTAACTATCATATTTTTATTAAAGGTAATACAAGTTCTATACTTTTAAAAGTGATATAACTAACTCGATTATCCAGTCATTGTGCGCTGTTTAAGTGTTTACTGTATCTGAGTATTTGGCCTCATTTTCTGCAGGAAGTAAAAGTGTAGAAGAAGAAGAAGGGATACCGAAAATTGATGAGCTTGTTCCCAATCTTCCAAGAATAATGTTCAATACTTGTCACAAGTTTTGCCCGCTTTGCTCTGAGCCTCATAGAAACTGGCCTGTCAACCCTCTCTACTTGTCTTGCAACATGTGCTCCTCATTTTACCCTGCAATCTTGTACCCTGCGCTCATACATGAACCCTGTGCTCTTTTACACTCTGCTGATCTCTTGCAATTGAGATCCCGCTTTCACACCCGCCTTTCACCCTGCACTTTCTGAAGCACCAATTACTCCTAATTGCACATAGTACCCCCCTTCACATCCTGCTCTAAATGTGGCAACCTGAAATCCTCTTGCATCCTGTACTCCACCTTGCAGCTTGTGCTTCCTTACTTGTAGGCAGCACACCCTGGCTTTATCCACACTTCTTTCCTTTTCCAAAGTCCTTTTGTCTGATTTCCTGACTCGTTGTCCCCACTTACCCCTCTGTCTGGTCTATTTCTACTCCTGCCCCTTCTATCTGATTTACTTGTGTCTTGCCTCTCTCTTGCCTCTAATAGGGAACAATCTACTTTGGCCTAATGTATAGGCATGTGATGTTATATGTATCTTCACACACATATATAGAAAGGATGTGGGAGGGATTTCCTAGTCCCTACTGAGGGGTCGATTCCGATTCCGTTTGTAAAGTGAACCGACCGACACGTCCCGGGATAAAGTACCGACCGACACGTCTCGCCGCCGTACGACCCGCGCAGTACGATGGAAAGCCTGTGAATTCCAACCAACTCCCCCGAATATGAACCGGACGACGGAGCCTTACGGAAAAATAGCCTCCACCCGGAAAAAGCCCTCGAGCAGTACCGTCCGACACGTTCCTGGAACGGAGCCGAGCGACACGCACCCGTGACGTACGAGTTGCAAAGTACGATGCCATACGTGGGAAACAAGAATGACTCGCATGGAGCACAAGCCGCACGACCGACACGCACACGATACAAACACTCAAACCAACGGACTCCGCCCGCGACCGACTCGAACTCCCGCGAGCGAAACGAACGCCCACGACCGAGTCGAACGCCCATTGACCGAGTCGCACACGACATACACAACACAGCATAACAACAGTGTGAAAGGCTCGGAGAAGCCTGTACGACTCACCAGCAGCGTCCGGCACGGTCAGAAGAACATCTCGTACACACACACAAACAACAGCTGACCAAACACAAAAAAAGGACCAAACAAGCACTGACAACGAAAATATATTAAAAAAAAAAAAATCAATTAAGAGAGACACACCCACAACTCAACATATTTAAAGGCCACCAATCACTCCCATGAGCCATTGCCATTTCCTGAGAACCTCCACACACACAACTCTGCTGACACACACCATTGCCATCTCACCAACAGCATTCACACACACACACCCACAAACCTCACTTGCACCCTCACACACACACACACACCAATCACCACCACCACCACCCCACCACCACCCCAAACCCCCCCCATCCACCCCACCCTCACTACCAACACCACCCCCCACTACCCCAAACCCCCATCCACTCACCCCTCACCATCACCAACCCCCACCCCCAACACCACAACCTCAACTCCCCCATCCACCCCCTCACCACTACCACCACCACCACCACCACCCCCAACACCACTACCCCAACTCCCACATCCACCCCCTCACCACAACCACCACCACCACCACCAACCCACCACCCTCGACACCACTACCACAACTCCCCCATCCACCCCCTCACCACTACCACCCCCACCACCCCCACCCCAACACCACTACCCCAACTCCCACATCCACCCTCCCTCACCACAACCACCACCACCACCACCAACCCACCACCTCGACACCACCACCACCACCACCATGCCCCCAAGAAGAATCCAAAGTTCACAGATAGTGAGTTGACAGTGTTGGTAGATGAAATCATCAGAGTAGAGCCACATTTGTTTGGCACATTGGTACAGAAGACCCCCATGTCCCAGAAGGCCAAGATGTGGGAGAGAATCGTCAACAAGGTGAACGCACAAGCACCTTGTTTGCGCACAAAGGACGACTGCCAGAACAGGTGGTATGACGTGCGCAGGAGGGTCAAGAAGCTGCTGGAGAAGGACCATAAGCTCAGCAAGCACACCGGCAGCGGCCCCCTGCCAAACCCGTTTACTTCCGGTCCTGGGAGGAGAAGGTGCAGGCCATCTTGCCACCGGAGAGCATACATGGTCTGACTGACATCCCAGAGCCTGGTGAGTACACAAATAAGAGACTCAAGATTGTGGGGCCATGTACACATGTCACCGTCAAGGGGACAGGCAAAACAACTTCCGTCAACAAAGCCACAGTAACACAAACAAAGTCATCCCTACAGCCATATGCCTGGCACAGCAACACAACACCTGCTATCTCATACCAACATTGAACTATGTCATCACGTGTACAAACCTAGCAAAAATCAGAGCAACTCAGTGCCACAAAACCCCCAACAGACACTGCCACACAGTCTGCCACCACTGTCACACCACCTCACAGGGAACCTGACCCACAGGAAGGAAGCTCGGGGATGTTGGGGAAGTCAGTGTAGCCAAAAGCATGATGGGAGTTGTAGTCACAGCCAATAGTCCCCCTCACAAATGGACCAACAACACCACTTCTAACCATGCGCACCTTACAGGCAGTGGAAATGTACCCTCAAGATGGCTGACACTGGGTCCTGCTGTGGGAGCACAAGGCCCTGATGGGCTATGTGCACATTCCAAATGCAGGACCCTGATGCCTGACATCCTGAAAGTCAACTGCCACTCCCTGCAAGGGAAGCATACACAATAGTGGCCCATCTGGCCATGGAGGGAGAAGCACTGCCAGCTCTGACCATGCCCACCACCATGTGCTGTCACACACCCCCAACACAAACTCCACACAACTCACCTGGGAGAAGGCATTTACCCACACTTCATGCAAACAACACCCAAGACCCACCATACTGGCTACTGCTGTGTGACGTACAGGGACTGTTGCCACTTGTGTACAACCACCACTACACCACTGACTCACAACCTCAACATCAACCCACACTCACCGACATTGAAGCATGTCTCTGTGTGAATTGCCTGGCCCCTGGGGGAGGAGGAGTTACTGCAATGACACTGAAAACCATTGAGGCAGCTGCAAATCACATCTATCCAGCAAAAACTAACAGCAGCCCTGGGAACACACACTGCCAAACCAAAGAGCAGGGCAAGATGGCTGACACATGGATACAATGTATGAGTAGGCTGCTAGTCACACACACGCATCGACCAACCCAATCACAGTCACACTGCCAGCTATTGCAAATGTACCTTTGCACTCAACTTCCGGGGATGCAGTGTCCCAGGGACCCCCTCTGGCCTGGACAGGTAGGCGCGGATTGTAGTTGACAAGTGCAGAAATGCAGACCTACCACAGAGATCCAAACACACAGCAACTCACATACACAGCAGTGACAGGGGACACCTGACTGACTACAATGGACCTACCAACATCCCTCACACTGTAGCATGCTGACATACACTCAAACACCCGTTGCCAGCCACATGAAACGCAGACATTGTCCAGTATTGTAGGCATCATCCACACCACACAGCACTCACTGACATGGACACTGGGGACACAAGGACTAACATGGGCTGCACTGGAGCAGGCATGCAAGTCACAGCTGAAGCAACCGAACACACACCTCTGGTCACGACTCTAGTAAAGAAAGACAGCCGCAGCGAACAGTCCATACCACCATGGAGGACATTGACATCACAAAGCATGTGTGCAAACACAGAACTCACACACAACTCCATTAGCAACAGTGACACCATCACCTGTGTGAAATGGGATGTGGACTGGGGACACAGACAACACAGAAGAGAACATCAGGACAACCCGGGCATGCTGGACTGTGACCAGGTTGTGCAGACACACTAATGTGATGCACATTGACTGACACAAACTGGCATCACACATGCCCCAAACAGAGATCCCAAACTAGGTGCCTTTGCAAGGATGCCAGCGTCAAAGCACAAATGTTGACAGGGATGAAACACCTGTGTCAGGCATGTGTCAGCACCAGTGCAGGAATGGCACAGTACAATCCAGCGTGCAATTAAGATGCCAGGCAGGCAGACAGCTAGACTTGACAACCAAAGTGCCTCAGGGTGTCAGGTGAATGCACCACACTAATGGAAATCTCCCGCAGTGACAAAGTAGGATGATGCAATGGACAGGCATGCAACACCAACCACAGTGGCCAATGTCATGTGTATGAACCATTGATGTCCATGAATACATCACTAACATTGTGTCTTCCTTCCAAACACAGGGGCAGATGTGGACTCAACCACAGACGAGGAAGAGTCCCAGTCCCAGGCTCCGGTGGACCCACCTGGCTCCGGTGGCGCACAGTTTCACACCTCGTCGGACGACACCCAAGCTGGCCCCTCCGGTCTCGGCCCTCATGCAGCCCCTCGGCAACATTCACCTGCCCCCTTGAAACCACCCCTGCAACTGCTGATACACCGCAAGCCACCCCTGCCAACACGGACAGACCCACCGAACCATCAGACGGCACAGAGTCACAGGGCACCAGGGCACCTGACAACAGCAACAACATCCAAGGTCCCCCTGTGACACCTGTGCGGAACACCACAGGTGCTGGCCGTGTGGCGAGGGGTGGTGGGAGGGGTGGGAGGCCGAGCAGAGGCTCCACTGAGGGTGCGGGTCTGCAGGATGACACCCACCTGGAACGCATCATGGATGCGTACCAGGAGAGCACCGGAGGGTTCAGCCAGGTAGTGGGGATCCTCACGGACATCAAAGAACAGCAGGCTGCCCACCATGCCCGCTTGGACTCCCACATGTCCCGTGTTGAAACACACCTGTCAAATATGGAGTCCAAGTGGGATACCATGGAAGATATAGCAGTGGTGCACCGGGAAATGTTGACCTGCCTCCGCCAGATCAGCACCAACTTGAGCCCACCTCCCTGTGCGACGACTACATCTCGGGCAACAACATCTGCCACTGCCACAGGGAGTGAGGGGGTCTGGTGGAAGCCCCGTGCACGGCAGCAGCCTGCAGGTGAGGCTCCCCCTGAGAAGAAGAAGAGGGGTCGTCCGGTGAGGAACAAGTGAGACGAAGATGCCCATGCACATCCCCCAGGAAACCAACACCTGTTCTGGACAGTGACCTTTGTGTGCAAACCGTTCACCTTGTTGTACGACATCGTACTCCCCACATGACATGGAGGGTCTGAGTTGGAACAATGTGCTTAACGACTGTGGACTGTACTCTAGACATTTCATCTACCAACACTCCTAACTTGTTATCTGTGAACTTTGGATTCTAAAGCCAACGGACAACACTCCCAATCCTGAGCACCATCCCCACTTATGTGCTAATAAATTCACCTAAACACAAGACGTGACTCTGTGGTGATTGAGAGGTTGCCAGTGGCATGTAGATCTGGATGTGCTGAAGAACACTGTGCATGCAAACCTGTACTGTGATGAGTACACTGTCATGTCAGTCAGGCCAATGTGCCACATATGTGGGAGACACACCACCAGGTCTACTTTACACATGCCCACCACGTCCAACCAATTCATTGCCAACATCAATGTTGACAAGCAAGCCTGTGGTATGCACAAACTACACAGCCAACCTGAGTCAGTGGTGACAGGCCCACAAGTGCAGTACGTCAATGTCAGTCTGATGTGTAGGCACAAGCAACACACATCAGGAGGTGCAGCACAGTTTATTGTCAGGCAATTGCCACATGTCCCTTATTACACACATGCAAGCTAGCAACACCTGACAGTGGGCACACGGTCACCAAGTGGATAACTACGATAGTCCTGGGGTGCCTGGCACATCACTCGTCGGGACACTAACGACTCCATCCTGGCAGTGGAGCATGGGCATCAGGGGTCTCTGTACACCAAACAACAGCCACAGTACCCTGTGAAGGACAGACAGAAACACAATTGTTAACACTGCATGACGCCATACAACTGCAACACACATGGCAAACACAAATCACAGACTACACCACCCCAAAATACTAATCATCACACAACTGGTGGGGAGTACAGGTAAACTGGATGGACACATCACTGCAGGCATCCACACAAGTAGCACACAGCCACACGCAAGGTGCACCACACACACAAAACATGCACACACAACACATTTACAACACATCACTGTATACTCACATTCAGGAGAAGAAGTTGTTGATGAGCTGTGTGCGGACATCCTCCGCAGCCTCATCATCGCTACTGGCATCCTGGCCCAGGCCAGGATCCTCCACAGGTGGCGGGTGTTGGTCATTGTCATCCTGGATGAGGGGCAACTCCCTTCGCACTGCCAGATTGTGCAGCATGCATGCTACGATGATGATCCGGCACACCTTAGCAGGGGCATACGGGAGGGCACCTCCTGTCTTGTCTAAACACCTGAAGCGGCTCTTCAGGAGTCCAAATGTCCGCTCTATCACCCTCCTGGTACGACCATGTGCCTGGTTGTAGCGCATCTCGGCTGGTGTCACAGGGTTCCTCAGGGGTGTCAGCAACCATGGCATGTTGGGATATCCAGAGTCACCTACATACAGACACATGCACATTAGAGGAGTTGGAGAAAAACAGGTAGCACACAATTGGCAGGCACACACAATGAGGAAAAGTCAGTACACACCAACAAGCCAGGCACGTAGATTCTGCATCCGTGACATCAGTCTAGGGACACGACTACTCCTCATCACATAGGCATCATGCGCAGACCCAGGGAAACGGGCACACACATGGGAGATTGTCATGTCCGCCAAACAAACCACCAGAGCATTGATGGAGTGGAAATGCTTGCGGTTCCTGTATGGCAGCTCATGTGCCTGTGGTGGCACCAAAGCCACATGTGTCCCGTCAATGGAGCCTATGACATTTGGCATCCTCCCCAGGGCATAGAAGTCACCCTTTATGTCTGCAAGTCGTTGGGGTGTGGGGAAATAGATGTACAGGTCCAGGAAATGTAACATGGCCTCCAACACATCCCGAAGCACCCGACTGAACATTGTCTGCGACATCCCTCCACCAGAAGACACAGTGTACTGGAAGGTACCCGTCGCAAAGAAATGAAGGGCTGCCATCACCTTCACCTTGGGGGTCAGTGCCGTCGGGTATGGCCGGCCAGGTTGCAGGTGTGGGCCCAACTGCCCTGCCAACTCCTCAATCACTGCCCTGGTGAAACGGTACTTTCTGATGGACTCACGTTCCACCATCGTTGCCAGGTCCGGGAATGGCCTAGGTACATTTGGGGCCCTGCAGTACAGACAGAAACAAAGGATGAAGGCACACCCTCCAGCAATGTCACAAAGCCACAGCAACACAGCCCATCATAAACAAACACATAACACAATGAGCTGAGGTGGTTGCCACAGGTTACAGACACTAATGTCCCATACATGGCATCAACGCACATTGAAGCCCAAGATGTGCACATGACAGGGCCCCTGCTGTGCCATGACAAAGCAATGGGCCCTAGCACAGTACATCTGCCCTGTTGCCATCTACCACACAAAGCCCACAGTGACTAGTGAGGACAGATATTTTCTCCACATCACAGCTCCCTGACTGACAGTTACACAGGCATGATGTGACGTATCGTTGACATTACACACAACAAGCATGTTAGCCACAGTCCATGTGCCCTGTCGCCACAAGTGGACATATGTAGGTGTCTGTGCCACCCCCACACAACAACACTGTGCATGTACAAACCAATGTGATGTGTGGATCAGCTCACATTGGATCACACCACATGCACACAGATAGTGTATGGACATCACAATGTCGACACTGGTTCACCCTGCGTTGAAGCTACTAACACTGATGAGACAGGGTACATGTGACACGACACACACGCACATCCTGGCTGGGACTGTGTCCATTGCCAATGTCCTGTACTGCATTGCTGCACCCCCTGTGGCAATGGGCACACCACACATGTATGTGTCCACCCACATCCGGGTCCAGCCTGGGAGTGCTTGTCAACAAGTGGCACACGACCAAACACATCCTGTGCCCCCAGACACACACATAAGAGGCAGCCATACATGACTGGGGACACACTGTGGCACAGGCAGTGGTGCCATTGGTGTGCCCCATAGTCCCTAGCTAGTGACAGAGGATGGCATCTGTCAGGAATTGACAGCAAGGCTGACCGACACGTTCAATGTCCCCAAAACCCAAATAACTTGTTCGGACCGAGCCGTGCGCATGTCAGGGACATACATTACAATGGCGACGGACGCGTGTGACGCGTCGGTCGTGTATGACCGAGCCGCGCGCATGTCAGGGACACACATTGCAATGGCGACGGACGCGTGTGACGCGTCGGTCGTGTATGACCGAGCCGCGCGCATGTCAGGGACACACATTGCAATGGCGACGGACGCGTGTGACGCGCCGGTCGTGTATGACCGAGCCGCGCGCATGTCAGGGACACACATTGCAATGGCGACGGACGCGTGTGACGCGTCGGTCGTGTATGACCGAGCCGCGCGCATGTCAGGGACACACATTGCAATGGCGACGGACGCGTGTGACGCATCGGTCGTGTATGACCGAGCCGCGCGCATGTCAGGGACATACATTGCAATGGCGACGGACGCGTGTGACGCGTCCGTCGTGTATGGCCGAGCCGCGCGCACGTCTTGCCCATTGAATCTGATGGAGACGGGTGTGTGTTGCCATTCAAAATCCGCGTAGTACAGTCATTTGCCGGGCCCTGCACCCTCATTGGCCATGAGCTGTCATGGTGATGGACGCGGATCTGTAATTTGAACGAGGCGTGTGCAGGAAATTCAGTTGGAGTCGTACAACATTGTTGCAATTGCCAGTGTGTCATGGAGGTGATGTTTTAAATGATGCTGAAGGCGTGTACGAGTCGTGCTATCCCATGGATTGGCCAAATTCATAGGATGCAAGCTTTTGGACCTATCCCTTTGTACCCCAGGGCAGACATGCCTCCACAGCACAGATATAAGGCTGCCTGGCCCCCAGAGAACCCACTTGCCTGCACCACATGCTACTGGAGCACATCAAGATCATCACTGCTGCTGTCTCTGCTTCCTCTGGCTTCAATGATGGCACGTACTGTGGAGAGGGCCCCAGCCTTCAGTGAGGAGGAGAACCAGGCCCTGCTGGACGGGCTCCTGCCGCAGTACACCAAGCTCTATGGGAAACCAGGGGAGCAGGTGAGTGTGCTGTCCACTGCTTTGCTAATTGTGCTACTGGTCTGACCAGCAGCAGCATTAGTGTGCACACCAGTGGCTTGGTTACCCACTGACTACTGCTCTTGCCACAAATGGGGCACCCACATGTACTGCACAGTTGCAGTGCAGTGCAAGGTGTATTGTCACTAGGTCCCCTTCCCAGGCCATGTCTCAAAGCTGTGAGTGCTGGACACCGGTCCCTCAACCATAGTTGCACCACCTGTGTACCTCATTAGCCTTGCTGATGCCCACATGTGTGACTGCCTGTGTGTTGCACTAATATGTTGCCAGTGTAGTAATGTCCTCTGCACTTTGTCATCCTCACAGGTTGCTGCCCAGAAGAAGCATGATATCTGGAGGAGCATCGTCCGGGCGGTGAGATCCGTGGGGGTCTACAGGCGCAGGATCCGCAACTGCCAGAAGAGGTGGCAGGACCTTCGGGGCTGGACCCGGAGGATCGCACGGGTCCAGCTGAAGCTGTCGCCTCCACGCAGGAGGGGCGGACACCGGACCCTGACCCCCACATGCTCCGGATCCTGGCGGTGGTCTTCCCGGACCTGGATGGGCAGCTGAAGGCCAGACAGCAGCAAGGAGGGGGTGAGTACATGACTGCACTGTGTGCTGTGTCTGACATGCTATGTGCCCCCTCTGGCCTGGTAACACCTCACCAGTACATTGTTCAGTTAGTCCAGGAGCCATGTCCCTCTCTGGTGACTTGCCCCCTTCTCATCTGTTTGCCAGGTGTTGCTGTTTCTGTCTGGGCATAGTGTCACGTGGGAACTGTGCCCTTACATGTGAAGGTGCATGGGATGTGGGCCAGCATTGCTTCAGGGGACTCAGTGTTGTGCTTCAAGGGTGGGACCATTGTACAGTACATGCCAGGGTCCTGGTATTTATCTGCATGTACTCCTGTCATGTGGCCAATTGACAGCTCGGGCTCACCACATGTGCCTGGGGCATTCGGCACACACCCATGCTGCTGGTTGGGTAAACTGTTGGGGCCTCTGGAGCATGTACCTCAAGTGTGTCACATATGCACAGCCACCTGCCTACTGTCCATGGCTATCACCTGTTCCACGTGGAGCAGGACAGTCATGGCTAGTCCAGGGCATGCTACAGTCTGTACTCCCACTCCCGTGTCTCGGTTGGCACTTTGTGCCAGGTGAACAGTTCCCTCAGGTGTCTGCCCCTGTGTCATTGTGCTGTGGCACCGTTGTCAGGCCCACTGGTGTGTACATGGGTTTGGGGTCAGCATGCAATCTGAGATGTGCCCATGTGAGACAATACCTCTGTGACATGTATGGATGTGATGACTTGACCGTGCACAATGGTGCCTGCAACCGGGTAGTTCCAGCAGCTGGGTGTCATTCACAGCAGAGTGCGAGTTGCTCAGCTTCAGAGTGCCCTGTCCCATGTCTCTCATGCGTCCAATGGATCTGGGGTGGGCACATCAGAATCCAGACGCTGTTGTTACTGTGGATGGTCATGTGTAGTTGTCAGCTACAGAGTTTGCAGGCCCCATGTCTTGGGAATGTGACACAGTGGTGACAGTTGTTGTAGGGCTGCCCTGCCCCCTGTGACTGGAGACTGTGATGTATGATCTCACAGGCATGGCTGAGCCATGGGACTACACTACCTAGGGGTGATCCAGCAGGAGTGTGTCATGTGCAACATGCACTCCATTGTGCCAAGGTATGCAGGACTTGCGGGGATCAGGATGTCTGGTGCATGTACTCAGCCCCAGCCTCTCAGATGCAACACTGGCCATCCCTACGTCCAGGCAAATGTACAGGTCCATTGTCAGCAGATGTGATGTGTGCATGTTGACAGACCACTACGTATTTTCAGGTCTTGTCAAGTGATGGGTAGGTGGTGCATGTGTCTGCAGTGGGGTGTAGGGATCCTACATGCGCAAGACAGATGGGTGCAAGGGCAGGAGGGATGTGAATGCCATGCTCGACTCTCAGACTAACCATTGGCCTATGCAAATCTGTGTGAGCACTCCTAGCAAAGTTCAACTGATTGATGCCCGCACTTGGCCACTGATGTGCTGTACTTTCTGTGGTGTGTGTGGTCAGTGCAGATGACTAATGTGTTTTCATTCTATTTTCCCTGTGCAGATACAGACACGGACACAGAGGGAGACCGCTCCACGGACCAGGGGGAGCCAGAGAGCCAGACTGGGTCGGAATTTGAGGAGTCGGAGGGACCCAGTGGCACGGAGGGCGAGGGGAGTGAGTCTGTGGGCTCCTCGGCAAACACCACCGCAGCTGAGGACCACAGCAGCAGTGACGGGGACTTCCTTGTGGAGGCGGGTGGCAGCAGCCACCATCCAACACCTGTTGAGGTTGTCCCCGCCCCCACCATCACTGCCCTCCCCATGGCTCCCACATCTAAGGTCCGTGGAGGCGCCCGTGTTCATGGGCATGTCTCCTTCCAGTCAGGCACCGCACCCCCTACCCCTGTGTCCCCTGCAGCCCTGAGTGAGGAGTCTGTCGACCTGCTGCGGCAGATCCATGTGGGGCAGTCATCCATGCTGCGTGTCTTCCATGTGCACACGGGTCTGTTGAACCAGCTGGTGTCGTACATGGAGGGCATGTCATCATCCATGTCTGCCCTACAGAGGACCAGTCAGGGCATGGCCTCCTCACTGACGGCAGCAGTGTCCCTCCTCCAGCAGTCCCTCCCCCTCCTGCCCCTGCCCCATCCCCTACTCCCAGCACCCTACCTGTCCAACTCACACACACACCTGCACCATCATTGCACACAACAGACCCAGGCACTACACACACCCCCAAGCCAAAGTCTAAACATGCACGCACGCATACTCAGGGGACTGAAAATACACTCACCGGGGATGGGTCAGACACACACACACATGCATCCACAGGCACTCCGCAGTCCTCCGATGCCTCACCCTCCACAGCCCCTTCCACGGCCCCTTCCACTGCCTCAACTGCATCCCCAGCTGCAAAGAGGCTCTTCCTTGTCGACCTCGGACTCTTCCCCACTGATCCATCCACATCAGCACACAAGGGAAATAGGGGGTCCGGCCACACAGAGGGGGGTGTCCCTCGCCCCCAGACACCCTCCCCCAGGCGCAGGCAGGCTGAGACACCACGCCGCAGGTCCCCCGCACACGGAAGAGCAAGACCCCACCACCGGCCCAACACTCCACCAGACAGTCTCCACCCGCCATCCCCCAGGCTCCCACTCCACAGGTCCCACCACCACACCCTGCCCCAGGTTCACCCACCCACCGCTACCGCATCCCCAAGATGCTCAGGCCTTCCCCACCTGCCTCTTGCTCTTCCAGCACCCCACACCCCACTCAGCCTGTGTGTGGCACTGCTGTGGAGGGCGTGCCCTCCCCTCCGTCCTGCCCACATCACCGGATCCACTTCCTGCTCCCCTGGGGATGGGCACTGCAGTGGAGTCTCTGCCCTCCCGGTCTGACTTGGGCACTGCAGTGGGTTCCGTGTCCACTACCTCTGACCTGCCCACTGCAGTTGTGCCGGCACCCACTGCTCCTGACTTGTGCCCCCTAGTTGTGCCGGCACCCACTGATCCTGACTTGTGCCCCCAGTTGTGCCGGCACCCACTGATCCTGACTTGTGCCCCCAGTTGTGCCGGCACCCACTGCTCCTGACTTGTGCCCCCAGTTGTGCCGGCACCCACTGATCCTGACTTGTGCCCCCAGTCGTGCCGGCACCCACCCTGTCAGACTCCTCCGCTGCAGCTGCCGCTCCTGCACCCACCAGCCCTTCCCTGCCTGTTTCTGTAGACCCATGATCCTGTACCTGCGGTGCCTGGCTGGCCTCTATGTATGCCCCTCCCAGGGGTATGTCCCCTTCCGTTGGCAGTGCAGGCATGCCAAATGTGGCCATTGGACACTTGACCCTGTTGGGTCTGTTTATGGACTGGCCATAGGCCTTCATGTTTTTCTTCTTGATTTTCCATTTCACAAATAACTCGGCTGAATAAAAGCTCCTTTTTGTTCACTAGTGGTTTTGCTTCAGATGTACATGATGTTGTTGATACTTGACATGCCCTTGCTCCAGTGATGGTGTATTCCATGGCTGGGAAATGTAGTGTCACTGTGCTGGAGACCATGTGGCCCATGGGGGTATGTCCTGTTGGGGTGTGTATCCATGTCATCCTTTGCAGCAATCCGACGGGGTCATGATTATGGTCTTTGGAAATGTGTTATCTATCTTTTGTTAGCAATGTCTCATCAGTGTCTTACACACATGCACACCTGTTGGCCTTAGCATGGTTCAATTGGCCCATTTCACTGACTGTGTGGCCATCTCCAATGGACATGCAAGTGTATGCATCTATGTGGATGGACTCATCTGTGTCCTCAGTGCTACTTCATCTACATGTGTGTTGACTCTGTGCAGTTGACTCAGGGGACCCTCCCGTGCCCAGGCTGCTGTTACCAGGGCCACCAATGTGTGGTATATGTTAGCTGTGTGACAAAGTATACTGCTGACATGCTGGTGGCCTGCATGGACAACATATGGCACAGCTTTCCTTCCACAGGAGTGGAGTCCCTCATGTCACTGTGCTGATGGGGTTGAGACCCCATTGGCACAGTGCTCTACATATGCTGCATGTGTGATCCCCACACTCACCTTCATGTCACTGTGCTGATGGGGGTTGAGACCCCATTGGCACAGTGCTCTACATATGCTGCATGTGTGATCCCCACACTTACCTTCATGTCACTGTGCTGATGGGGGTTGAGACCCCATTAGCACAGTGCTCTACATATGCTGCATGTGTGATCCCCACACTTACCTTCATGTCACTGTGCTGATGGGGGTTGAGACCCCATTAGCACAGTGCTCTACATATGCTGCATGTGTGATCCCCACACTTACCTTCATGTCACTGTGCTGATGGGGGTTGAGACCCCATTGGCACAGTGCTCTACATATGCTGCATGTGTGATCCCCACACTTACCTTCATGTCACTGTGCTGATGGGGGTTGAGACCCCATTAGCACAGTGCTCTACATATGCTGCTGTTTAGTACCACACAGTTACCTTTTGTACACTCAAGTGATGGGTGTTGAGGACATTACTGCAGTGCTCATGTGAGGCTTGGCTTGTGTTAGCCACACTATGGTATTGCAGACACGTGTTGTGAGTTACATTGTGTGTACATGGTCATGTTCACTGTGGTGGGTATTGTACACAGACTACATGTTGTGGTCATGAGGTTGTTGTGGATATCCTTTGGTTTGTAGTCCTTATGTTGGGGTATGGGGTATGTGTTACACATCACCCATCCTATGTGTGTGGGCATTGGTAGTGGTACTCACACAGTTCACTATTGGTGGTGGTGACAGGCAAGAGGCCCCCTATGGGTGGGGGTGTGAGTAGTCCCAGCCAAGAGGCCCACTATGGGTGGGGGTGGAAGTGGTGACAGGCAAGAGGCCCCCTATGGGTGGGGGTGTGAGTAGTCCCAGCCAAGAGGCCCACTATGGGTGGGGGTGGGAGTGGTGACAGGCAAGAGGCCCCCTATGGGTGGGGGTGTGAGTAGTCCTAGCCAAGAGGCCCACTATGGGTGGGGGTGTGAGTAGTCCCAGCCAAGAGGCCCACTATGGGTGGGGGTGGGAGTGGTGACAGGCAAGAGGCCCCCTATGGGTGGGGGTGTGAGTAGTCCCAGGCAAGAGGCCCCCTATGGGTGGGGGTGGAAGTGGTGACAGGCAAGAGGCCCCCTATGGGTGGGGGTGTGAGTAGTCCCAGGCAAGAGGCCCACTATGGGTGGGGGTGGGAGTGGTGACAGGCAAGAGGCCCCCTATGGGTGGGGGTGTGAGTAGTCCCAGCCAAGAGGCCCACTATGGGTGGGGGTGTGAGTAGTCCCAGCCAAGAGGCCCACTATGGGTGGGGGTGTGAGTAGTCCCAGCCAAGAGGCCCACTATGGGTGGGGGTGGAAGTGGTGACAGGCAAGAGGCCCCCTATGGGTGGGGGTGTGAGTAGTCCCAGCCAAGAGGCCCACTATGGGTGGGGGTGGAAGTGGTGACAGGCAAGAGGCCCCCTATGGGTGGGGGTGTGAGTAGTCCCAGCCAAGAGGCCCACTATGGGTGGGGGTGTGAAGTAGTGACAGGCAAGAGGCCCCCTATGGGTGGGGGTGTGAGTAGTCCCAGCCAAGAGGCCCACTATGGGTGGGGGTGTGAGTAGTCCCAGCCAAGAGGCCCACTATGGGTGGGGGTGGGAGTGGTGACAGGCAAGAGGCCCCCTATGGGTGGGGGTGATGGGCAAGGGGGTGCCTGGGTGTTTGTCACAGGTTTACTGGTACGTGTCGGCTGTTTGTTTGGGGGGGGTGTCTCTTACCGTCTCCGTCATTGGCGTCTGTTCCGGATCAGTCCATGGATGTAGAGGATCGGTATGGCCTGTGCGATGGGATTCATGTCGACACCGTCTCGTCTGCACTGGTCGTTGGTTCGTTTCGTCCCAGTTGCAGGCTTGTACGCCTCGTGTCCGGGGATCGTGTTGTGGCGCGAATCGTTCCTTTCATGCAGCTTTTCCGGATGCTGTGACGTGCCGTACGTGTCGACTCGCTCGGCGCATAGGAAGTGCGCATCGTACTTGTCCAGCCGGAAACAGCTCTGACCTAGCCCCCGTGCGAGTCGAATCTGCGTTTACGGGACCGGGTCGTAGGGTGAATTGAGTATTTATTTGGCGAGTTCGTGTCGGTCGAGTTTTCAGCACATGCACGCATCGTACTTGATCGGCAGGACTGACCGGCTCCCGGGACGGGTCGGTCGGGAGGTAAGCGTCCGGGCGGCTCTTTTTGAGCTGTCCGACCCGAATCGGAATCGGCCCCTCAGTCCTTTCCAGGATTGGGCCATTGGATGGGCAAACAGAGCGGCTAAGGGCAGCTATCATTGCCCCAGCTTCACACTAGCCATGCTTCCTGGTCTGATCTACTTTCTCCGAAGGATGGAAGGGAGAGAGGACTGTTAGAGGGAGATGAGAGGAGCTGCACAGCTACTCACACGTTTCCTCCCATAAGTCCTCCCATTCCAATAACAGAAGGAAATGACCCCGGAGGTGGGGTTTGGAAGTCAAGGGACCTGGGTTGTTTCTGGTCCCACCACTTTGTGGTTCATTTCACACAGCTCCAATGTTTCATAATTATCCTCTGTCCATGAGAAGTGTAAGAAATTGGTCATTGATTAAAGGGGGTGATAACCCCACTCAGGCAACAACCGCAACCCTTATCAGGGTGAACCACAAAAAGTCACTAAATTAATCTGTGCTTAACCTTCTGTTAGCTTGCCACAAATTCAGTCACGATTTACTTAAAGGCAATATGTAAAGTATTTTGCAGAATACTAACAGTAATAAAGTGTAAACACAACACAAGAAAAATCCCAAACTAATTAAGAAAAATTGGGAAGATTGTACTAAATATAATGAAACCAAAATAAATTAAATCCAATCAGTAGAGCCCAAATTATGAATGTTTAAAGTTTTTGGTGAAATCTAGTGCCTAAAAGATCAAAGGGCCAACTGCGGTTATCTGGTTGCATGAGACCTGGTCGACCGGGACGATGTCAAAAGGTAAAGCTGACCATAAGGGAGTGCGGGTCGGATACAAGGGGTGGATTGGGCCCAGTCTCGGCTTACCTTTGGACTTAGAAACATTTCTGAAGAAAGGTTCCTGAGAAGTTAGAGTTCAGTAGCACGAGGCAGCAGGCTGTGTCCGAGGAGGAATTGTCAGTGCTAGGAAGCCCCAGAATGAAGTTTTGGTGAAGCTGTCAACAATAGCAGGAAAATACCTAGAGCGGGAAAAGCTGGATTTCCAGGCTGGAGAGGTCACCGTCTTCAATGGGGAGCCAGTCGCTGTCTAGCTGGTGAAGATATTTATCTTCAGACTTGGACAACTATTTGAAGGGTTTTCGGGTTGCCTTTTCTGCCTGATTAAAACTTGCATTTGATTAACTCGGTTACTAGATCAACCAGGCATTCATTGCCCTTGCTACATGCGGTGCTGCCCATACATGAATTAATGAAATTTGGTGGCACATCGCCTTCCTGCACCCCAAGAGGGGCCCATTCCGTCCTTTTTGATTGGAGCCACCAGCCCTAAACAAGTAGCCTGATTTCCCCACGCAATTTCCAGTGTTGGGGCCAAGATTGCTCCCATTCTGTCCTAATGGAGACCCCGCTGCAAGGTTCAAGTGGCCCTCTCAACCTTTAGGGGTCGAAACATCGACTTTCCAATATTCATCAACCTGGACTGGATTTCTTTTCCACATCTAGATAATATAGGAATTCAATTATATATCTACAAAATTGTGGAATAAACTAATGACATTAAATACCTCCAGTCAGGTCACATTCAGAACATCCTTGTGACAATTGTATATATTGTAAATATCATTCTTCACATGTAATTCTCAAACTCCTTCTCACCTACTCACGAGCACTTCTATTTACACTCTTTCCACTGGTTCTGGAGCAACTGTATAATATGAAATATTATAAATTGTAATGATCTTTTGACACTCTTTATAAAGAATTTTGCAACCCAAATTGTTGAGGTGTATTTAAAATATTGGGTACTAAGTATTAATTGATTGAAAGTATTTTGCTGGGACCACTGTGTTTTGTACCAATTCCTACCCAGGTCCCATGACCGCACAGGTTTCTCCCATTGCTTTGTAATGGCGGAGAAGAATATAGCAGGAGCTACTGTGCAGTCAGGCCGACTGACAATGCCCCTTGGGCAGATTCGGCTGGCAGGTAGGCCCCCGTCTTTTGGAGAAGCAACACACTACCAAGGGTCCAGGAGCTGGGAAGCACCACTTGGGGAGTTAGGACTCACTCAAGCAGAGGCTAACAGCAGGGTTCAAGGCCGCAGGAGTTTGTTATTTCCCTGTAACGACCAAGTAGGTGGTGCTGTGGGTTCTGGACTGTGACGAAAGTGTGACTGAAAGTCGAACCCCCGCCGGGGACTCATGGAGTCAGTCTCTTAGACCATAAGAGTACGGCTATAGAGGAAACCATCCTCTTACACTTCTCGCACCATAGCGCGTGCGGCACATAGGAGCCTGTACATTCTGTAGACTCCCTTTTAACTCACCATACACATACCGGTCCTGATGAAAGCCAGTTTTACCATAAGGCCTGGCTGAAACTAGTTGACCTCACTGGATGTAAGGGGCAATAATTACCCCCAGATAACATCCGTAGCCTTGTTTTTAAACACTGCCATGAGCCCATGAATAAATTTCCCCTGTGGACCTTGGGACTCGTTGGACAGTTTTTATTTTTATATTCACCACTGCCATCACTGCACACTCACTTTACAAAATCCGCTCCGCTGTAAGCAGACGTCGCAGCACACCCGAGGCACATTCGGTACCATCGGGTGGGGCCCGATGATGAAGCATGCCACCAACTAGGTTGGTGGGTGAGGGCCTTCATACAAAACAGAATTGTTTTTCAGACATACATCATCAGAGTCTTTTTCTACCCATATAGTTAGCTCCTATTGATTATTACTACAAAAGATTTATTTTGCCATGTTAAAATTGCAGTTTAAAACTGCACTACCTGTGGCAGGCCTGAGACATGTTTGAAAGTGCTACTTTAGTGAGTGGTATACTGAGTGCTGAAGGCCCACTAGTAGCATTTAATTTACAGGCCAGGGGTGCATGTAATACCATATACTAGGGACATATATGTAAATTAACTGTGCCATTGAAGAGTAGTTCTGATTTACCATGTTTACTATGTCCTAGTACCAACAAAAACTAATTGGGTCAGGTCCAATAAGAAGCACTGTAAGAGGAAGTAGCCTTGTGTTCCAACAAGGAGCCAGCTACAGTTTGGATTATTTTTCCTAGCCTGTGAAAAACCCAAACAGTGTCTGGCTCCTTTCTGGCACACAAATGGCAACGGAATAGACAGAATGCTTGCAGTAAGTCTAACCATTGGCAATCACACTAACAACGATCACCCGCCCCTAAAGAAGATTTACACAAAGGCCCAACAAGGGGTCCTAGTATTGCAAAACAACACCCAGGGCTGTCAATTGCATATGTTCAAAAAATTCAAAGAACAGGTTGTTTAACAAGCTCGGTCGGAGGAATTCCCACCCCACCGTCCGACAGGAGGAATACCGCGCAGGACGGAGTCTTAATCGTTATCTGTATCCTTAGCCCTCGTTGATGTTTTTGGAGGGGCTCATCCAATCGATCCATTACCGATTCTCCTGCGGTGCTGCTGACAGCGGTCATAATCCTTGGACTAAACACTTGATTGACCCTTATGAAGTACTCCGGACCTTTGATACCATCTTTATTGTATGGTGTGGTCTCTTGAGGACCTTACAAAAAGAATCTTAGCGAACATTGTCATTTCATCAAGATAGATTTGGTGTGTTTGTGTGTCCCACACTATTTATCTACCTCCGCCCTGACGAAGGTGTTGCCCTATTGAGGGCCTCACACCGAAACGCGATTTGGCGTTTTATTCTTCTCGTGCTCTTGGACCTTGTTTCCATCCACTACCGGGAGAATACACGAGAATGTACCATCTTAACTTCGAGCGGCAGCCTTACCATCTGGAGTGATTTGCGATGTTTTATAAATATGTTTGTTTTGAGGAATAAATGTGTATGTCACCATGAGTGAGTGCTAGTATGATTGATGGTATGATTGTTGTGTGTGGGACATATTTTCAGATATTATATATGTAATTATTTCTGAATTTTTCTGAATGTGTTAACTATTTTATGATATTATGAAAATAAAAATAAAAAATCAATCTTGTTAAGCAACCTGTTCTTTGAATTTTTTGAACATATGCAATTGACAGCCCTGGGTGTTGTTTTGCAATACTAGGACCCCTTGTTGGGCCTTTGTGTAAATCTTCTTTAGGGGCGGGTGATCGTTATTAGTGTGAGTTTTCTTTGAATTGTTCCCCTGCTCTACCCGCCCTTTATTCTCTTGCAGGGGTCCCCCTTTGTATTGGTTAACCATTGGCAATCACTCTGGTAGGATTCCAACCGATCATTCTTTTGTTTTGCCCACCATGCCACCTTAGATTGGACCCAGCAATATGCAAATTTGTTTGCTGGACTGCTCCTAACTATACTTACATGTGTGGCATTTGCTTGCGAGGTAAAGTTTGTGGGGTAAAGGTCATGCAGAGTAATGGCTGCGGGGTATTGCCTACATACCATGTGTTCCTGTATTTCTGTTGGTCTTCGTGCATGTGTGCTTCAATGTTTGTTGATTTGTAAGTGGTTATTAATGCAATGCATTTTACTGTGCATCTGCATGTCCCTGCTCTTGATTCAATGGCTTCTCTCCCTATTCTTGTGTTTGTCCCTTCCTTGTATCCTTTAGGATTCCCCTTAGTTTGGACTGGTTGAATGTATCCTTCCACTGCTGATGCCAGGGAATTATTTGTGCTTTTTTTATTTAACCATTTGTGATTTAGCAGTACATAGGAGTGCATCTTCTGCTCCTTTTTAGATAGAGCTTGTTACAGTGCTTGCACTGCGCTCTCGCAAATGAGATATATTGTTTGCAATAAAGGACTTGGAGCCCACCCGTTGCTTCAGATTTGTTGGCTCCATTGACACTCTTCTTTGCTGCCTTCTAATTGGCCAGTGCCAAGCATCACTTCCTTTCCTTTCTGTGGAGCATGGACCAGGCACAGATTGATTCAAATTATTAAGTGATTGTCCCCTGCTAGTCCTGGAATGAGGTACTACTTCTTCTTCCCCTCCCACTCACCCTTGTGCTTGTGGTTCTCCCACTCACCTCTTCTCTGTGTTGCTGCACCTCATTTGGTGCTCTATTCCTCCATTCCTCCTCCTCCACACTTCTCTCATTTAGCTTTCCCCATACCCCACTGCCCTTTAGTGCTGCACCCTGCCCCGCATCTCCCCCATGTTGCTTTTTCCCTCCTGTTGTTGCTACTTCTACCCTCCACCCCTACACTTCCCTCGTTTTCCTTACCCTGCCATTGCCCATTGTTGCTGTTCCCTCCCTACACCCCCCCACCTCCCTTGTGTGGCTTGACCTCTTGCTGTTTTTTTTAACATATTGCACAGCAGCGTGGGCTGCAGGGCTACATAGCTTAAAAGAAAAGCGCTATGGCGCTGTCAACACTGGCCGCACATAGCACTTTTTTTTCTTGACTTTAAACCATGTTGCTGCTGTGAGATATGTCTAAAAAGCATTGACAAAGCCACTAGCTCTCGCGTAGGCGAGACCTACGGGCTTTGCCAGTGCTTGTTTCTCTTTCTCTCTCTCTCTTCCTTGTGTGCACATGGTCTCTTCCTCGCTGCTGTCTCTCTCAACCCACAAGCCATAAAAAACGACTTTCCTATTAAGAAAAGCAGCCAGGATCAATGCAAAGTTTTTAGAGTTTTATCCATGATACATTTCTAGTTGCTGCTCTGAATGCTTCTTTTAGAACCATAAAGCATGAGAGGCGTGCTTGATTTCTGCAACAGACACACTTTCCATTAAAAAATTCAGATTAAAAGATTGATCCATGGGTTTGTAACTCCCTGGGAATCCTGCTTGACATTCTGCAGGGGATCTTTGAATTGAAAATTCAATTATCATGGTACAGCAGAAAGAGAGCTGAAAACATTCTGAATAGAATATTTATCTAGGAGCCAGGCCTGCCAGAATAGGGCTCTGGCGGTGACTATTTTACACCTGGCACGCTGTGCCACAGTGGAGAGGTATATCTGGTATGCGACACACTCTGGGCGTTATTCACAAAGGGAAACTTACACTTTTGGTGGAAGTTTACTATTTATTTGCTATTCACAAACAACAAGTGCAGTTTTATGTGTAATATCTTTACGAATGAAGAAAGTGTCCTTTTTGATGTGCAGAGTTATCTGCAGTCGAAAAGATGCAACACGTTAACTCAGTCGTAGTTTGTGAACAGCAAAAAAGTAGTAAACTTGCACCAAAAGTGTAGGTTTAACTTCGTGAGTAAGGCCCACAGTTCTTTATTTGCAATCATACTTTATATGACGCTTTATTAGAACATTAGCATGCTCTATAGGTTCATACGTACAGCCTACATTAGGCTACCTCAATAGCAAAAGCTTCAATTAGTGTTGCTCTTCACAGGCTCCTGGTTTTTTATTTAGATCTTTGAATTATCAAGCAAGAAAGTGACAACATATAATGGAATTACTGCATAATACCCGAAGTGCCGGAATACGAGTGCCATGTAAGGAACTAATGTATTTACCGTATACGGTAACACCATTACCATGGGATCCAGTATAATGAGTGTGGTAAAGACCTACTAATCGCATTTTCCCAAGAAAAAATCGGGAATTGCATACACAATTGGTGATTTTCGCTCCAAAGGGGACCTTTCATCGGAATTTTTCTGTCTTTTTCCCTCAGAAAATTTCCGCAAGCTTGAATTGGCAAAACTTACCTGGAGAAAAATGCTGTGGTGAGGAAAAGCCTCCAATACTCTTACATTTAATATTCTGGCATGTCTGTTAACAGGCTCTTTTAATCGGGGCAAAAGAATGCAACTTGACAGAAATTGTGTATAAGAAAATGAACAATATGTCAGCAACGACACAGAACAATGGGGCAAAATTCATTGAAGAATTACACCAGAATATTAAGAAAGGAATTCTGAAAGTAACACTGTGATTCGGGCCTCATACTTGAAACGTTGGGGGGTCAGTCCCTGATATTAAAGTGGCAGGTGTCCTGGTCAACCATTTGACCGGACATGCTGTTTTAGGGCCCATCAATCAAGAGTACGGGCTGATAACATATCACACTCCACCCCCCTTTTAGGAAAATGCCTATGCGGCCACATGAGTTGTATGAATAGGGTCATGTAGCAAGTACTTCCAATATATACCTTCTTCTTAGCTCAAAGGTACTGAAGTATTGGTGTACTCATGAGTCTATTTGGTTCCACGTCTGGTGGCCAGAGGACTGGGGACCTCTACCCATTCCGGTCAAGTCAGCCAAAAACCTGGGTGTCTTATTCAACAATGTCTTGAGTTTTGATACCCAGGTCAGACACACCACTAGTACCTGCTTCCTCATCATCAGGACCCTGAGAAAGATCTTCCCCTATATTCCTTTGGAATTGCGCCAATCAGTCATCATCGTTCTTTTCAACTCACGATTGGACTATGGCCACTCATTGCACCTCAACATTAATGCTTGCTGCCTTAACAAACTTCAAGTCACTCAGAAGGCGACTGCCCAACTTATCCTTAATATCCCCTGGCGCCTCTTGTTCAGACAAGGGATTCATTCCCTTCACTGGCTTACGGTTAGAAAGAGGATCATTTTCTCTGTATGTTTTTTTTTTTTAGCCCTGCATCAGAAAGGTTCCAGCCTATTTAATTCACTCTTCTGCTGGTACACTCCTAGCATGCTTCTCAGATTCTCCTCCCATATTAAGATGTTCGTTCCCAGATTCTAGAAGGCCAGATGGGGAGGTCGCCCCATCTCAGTGGCTGCAGCCAAATTGTGGAATACCTTGCCTGTCCACATTTCGGAAGCTGACACACATGCCGTATTCCAAAAATATCTGAAAACATGGCTTTTCTCCTCCCAGACCCCTTAGCTATCTCTGGGGTGATTCCAGACTGCTACAGATTGCCTTCCTACAGCGCTTTAATATCTCCACCTTCTTTTCATTTAATGTAATGTCAAAGGTAGATATACTAAAATCTACTAGACACTGGACTCCACAACAATAGCACTATTTTTGCAGATTGGATTTTTCAAACAACCTCGTCTTCAAAGATACCAAAATCTATGCCAATTTCAGATCCGTGGTAAGAAAAGCCCAGGAACTATATGGCCTGATTGAAGAGCAGGTCCTTGGTTCATCTTTCCTCACAAAGAACTGGAAGGAATACAAAATTAACACCCTTGGATGTGATGATTATGTAACCTTTTTGGGTGGAGTGGTATAGGAGAGAAGTCATCTCATTATCATCAGAAAATATTCATGAACGAGATTTAAACTGTCACCACAGACCACTAAGAGTTTGAAAACAGTTATTAACAGCAGCAGGCTAACAGGATCTGACTGAAGCCTTCCCACAAAACCTTTTCAGATTTTTTGAGCAGTTTCAGGAGGAGCTAAAGCAGAATTTACATAGCAGGAAATTTCAATCACCGCATGCCTAACCAAAACAACTCAGGAGTTCTGAATCATCTCAGACACTTGTGCCATCTACTGTTTGCTACTAAGAATAAAGGTCAGACACTACATTTGATCCCTGGTTAAAAAAAAAGTGTAATCTTCTAGTATTGAATTCAAAACTAAGGGTCTGACTTAGAGTTTACTGTCTCAAACACAGTCCACAGTGGGTTAAGAGTAATGAGACTCTAAATAGGGCTGATGGGACATCCAGCACTTTTGGAGAATATTCCCTCCACCATACTCGTAATATGGCCCTTTGTCATTTTGTTTGTTACATTTAAACGGTATAATTGGTGATTGATGTCATAATGCCTCCTTACAAGTGATTTCCTGCTAGAATGGGGAATAATCCATGAAGCCGGGTCCAATTCTGCATGTTTATCCACATTTCGGGGGCCATACCTGCCACAATCTATAAATATATACACCTGTTTTGTGAGGCTTTTTCTTTTGCCTGTGGACAGTAAAAGTGGGGCAGGGGGCCGCTGCACAGTAGGCTCCTTTTCAACTGGGGAGAGAATCTACTGCCCTTGCTAAAGGATGCAGGTGAGCAGGGCCTGGGCACAACAGCTACCTGCAGGTCTTACATCCCCGCAGGAAAGTCCAGGCTTTGGGACCAGAGTTTAGAAAACTGCTAATTCTGACCCTTGACACACTGGGAAAGACATTGGGGCATATTTACAAGCCCCTATCGCCACCACAAAGTCACTTTCAGTGATGTTGTGGTGGCGATAGGGGCTTTGCCTTATTTACAAGGCAGCGTTAAGCCACTTAATATGGCTTAACGCTGCCTTGTAAATAAGGCACCCTTTCACACTGTACTTAGCGTGAAAGGGGATGGCAATGGGTGTTGCGGTGGGTGTTCCACCGGAACACCCATTCATTTTGATGCTGCTCCCTATTTACTAGCGTGGAATAAATAGGAGGCAGCACCAAAATGAAGACCTGGGAAAACGTGGTCATAAACAGGTGAAACGAGGAGAAATGCTTTATTTCTCCTCGTTTTTGCTGTTTTCATGTGCTGCGTTGTGCAGCACACATAGAAACTGCAAATTAACATTGATTGTTTATGTGCAGGAAGGTGTCCCTTCCTGCACATAAACAATCCCCCCCAAAAAATTACGTTTTGCATTAAGCTCACACATAAAATTTACAAAATATAATTTAAAGATTGTTTATGTGCAGGAAGGCAGACCTTCCTGCACATAAACAATCTTCCCCTCAACACAGACACCCTTGCACTATGGTGCAAGGGTGCCTGCATTGGTGCTAAGCTGCTAAGCGCAGAGGGCAATGCAGGGCTGCACCATATTGTTGTAAATATGGTGCAGCCCTGCGTTTCTGAAGTGGCGGGGTGTGGCGTTAACCCCTTCGATGCTCATGACGGAATGGTTCCGTCATGAGCATCGGTGCCCCTGTGCTCATGACGGAACCATTCCGTCATGAGGCCAGGGGCATGAAATCCCTCTGCTACAGACAGCAGAGGGATTTCTATTTCTCCCTGAGACCTTGGGAGCTGGGGAAGAGCTTCCCAGCTCCCGAGGCTCCTCCCTGGTTTCTGTGCCATGACGATCAGCGCGCACGTCGCGCTGTCGTCATTGCACAGAAATCAAACTGAAATGAGCCTTTAGGCTCATTTCAGTTTCACTTTCTATGTGCTCAGGGGCTAGCTCAGCCCCCGGGCACGTAGAAAGACGGGAGAGGTATCATTGGAAAGGGGAGAATCTCCCCTTTCCAATGGTATCCCTCGCCAGTGGATCCCTGCTTGGGGATTGCCCCAGGAAGGCGATCCCCAAGCAGGGGTCCACCCACTAGACACCAGGGAGGGGGGAGCAGCCCCTTGGGCAAGGGCCTTCGCTCCCCCCATAAAGAAATGGGCACAATTCAGTCTTTCTGCCCCCCCTGGGGGGCAGATGGGGCAGTAGCCCCAATCTGCCCCCCCGGGGGGGGGCAGAAAGCCCACTAAACGCCAGGGATTTTTTTTAGTGCATTTTTTTTAGGGTGGGGGCTGCCCGAAATGGGCACGCCAATGCCCCCACCATTACAGCCTTTCTGCCCCCCCCTGGGGGACAGATGGGGGCAGTAGGCCCCAATCTGTCCCCCCGGGGGGGCAGAAAGCCCACTAAACGCCAGGGATTTTTTTTTGCACCATTTTTTTTAGGGTGGGGCTGCCCGAAACGGGCACGCCAATGCCCCCACCCCCGCCATTATTACAGCCTTTCTGCCCCCCCTGGGGGCAGATGGGGGCAGTAGCCCCCAATCTGCCCCCCCCGGGGGGGGCAGCAAGCCCACTTGATGACAGGGATTTTTTTTCACGCAATTTCTTTTAGGGTGGGGGCTGCCTGAAACGGGCACACCAATGCCCCCACCCCCGCCACCATTACAGCCTTTCTGCCCCCCCGGGGAGGCAAAAAGCCCACTAGACCCCAGGGATATTTTGGGGCAAATCTGAATTAGGGTGGGGGCTGCTCCCACCCCTCCCCCACAAAAATTTCAGACTTTGTGCCCCCCCTGGGGGGCAGATGGGGGCATTAGCCCCCAATCTTCCCCGGGGAGCAAAAGCCCAGTAGACGCCAGGGATTTTTGGGCAAATTTTAATTAGGGTGAGGGCATTGGCATGCCCGTTTTGGGCAGCCTCCACTCTAATTAGAATTTGCCCAAAACTCCCTGGCGTCTAGTGGACTTTCAGCCCTCCTGGGGCAGATGGGGGCATTAGCCCCCAATCTGCCCCGCCGGGGGGGGGGGCAAAAAGCCCACTAGATGCCATGGATTTTTTTTGGGCAAATTTGAATTAGGGTGGGGCTGCCCAAAGCGGGCATGCCCATGCCCCACCCCTCTCCCGCAAAAATTACAGCCTTCCTGCCCCCTCTGCACCTCCGGGGGCAAAAGTCCACTAGTCGCCAGGGGATTTTTGGGGCAAATTTGAATTAGGGTGGGGGCAGCCCAAAACGGGCATGCCCATGCCCCCACCCCCTCCCGCAAAAATTACAGTCTTCCTGCCTCCTGGGGGCAGATGGGGCAGTAGCCCCCAATCTGCCCCGGGGGCAAAAGCCCACCAGACGCCAGGTATTTTTTTGGGCAAATTTTAATTAGGGTGGGGGCTTCCCAAAACAGGCATGCCAATGCCCCCACCCCCACCCGCAACAATTACAGCCTTTCTGCCCCCCCTGGTGGGAATATGGGGCAGTAGCCCCCAATCTGCCCCCCCGGGGGGGCAAAAAGCCCACTAGACGCCAACGATTACGCTGGCTTTTATGTGTGGGGTGGGGGCTGCCCAGAATGGGCATACCAATGCCCCTACCCCCAAAAAATAGCCACAGTGTTTCTGTCCCCCTTGGGGGCATATTGGAGCAACCCCACCCCCGATATCCCCCAGGGCGGCAGAAATCCGACTAGGCACAGATTTGTTTTTAGCAATATGCCTACCTGTGGATTTTGGGCCCTAGCGCAGCCGGCACATAGGAAACCTAGCAAACCTGTATATTTTGAAAACTAGACACCCAGGGGACTCCAGGATGGGGTGACTTGACTGCCTCTCACCAGGTTCTGTTACCCAGAATCCCTTGCAAACCTCAAAATGTGTATAAAAACACATTTTCCTCACATTTCTGTGGTGGAAAGTTCTGGAATCTGTGTGGATCCACAAAATTCCACTCACCCCGCATTCCCCAAAGTCTTCCGAGAAAAATGGTACCTCACTTGTGTGGGTGGGTCAAGTACCCGCGACAGGCAAGGGTCCAAAACCTAGGCGACATCAAAATTACCTATCACAAACCAACCTGGTTTTGCACGGGGTTACCTGGGTTTTTGGCCCCGGGGTCGGCGGACATCTAGGGAAACCTACCAAACCCACACATTTCTGAAAACTAGACACCCGGGGGATTCCAGGGAGGTATGGCTTGCATGGATCCCCCAACGTTTTCTTACCCAGAATCCCCTGCACACCTGTAATTTAGCTGAAAAAATCACTTTTTTCACACATTTGTGTGTGGGAAAGTTGTGGCATCACCGGGCTGACACAAATTTCATACCACCCAGCGTTCCCCCAGGTCTCCCGATGAAAATGGGGCCTCACTCGTGTGGGAGGCCCAAGTACCCGTGACAGGCAAGGGCCCAAAACGTATTGAGGCGACATCAAAATTGCCTATCACAAAACGACCTGGTTTTGCAAGGGGGTCCCATGACTTTTTGGCCCGGGGCTCAGCGGCCACCTATGGAAACCTACCAAACCCATACATTTCTGAAAACTAGACTACCGGGGGATTCCAGGGAGGTATGGCTTGCATTGCTCCCCCACCATTTTCTTACCCAGAATCCCCTGCAAAACTGAAATTTAGCTGAAAAAAATCACTTTTTTCACACATTTGTGTGTGTGAAAGTTACAGCATCACCGGGCTGACACAAATTTCCTACCACCCAGTGTTCGCCCAGGTCTCCCGATAAAAATGGTGCCTCACTCGGGTGGGAGGCCCAAGTACCCGCGACAGTCAAGGGCCCAAAACGTATTGAGGCGACATCAAAATTGCCTCAAAAAAACGACCTGGTTTTGCAAGGGGGGTCCCATGACTTTTTGGCCCGAGGCTCGGCGGCCACCTAGGGAAACCTACAAAACCCACACATTTCTGAAAATAGGCAATTTTGATGTCGCCTCAATACGTTTTGGGCCCTTGCCTGTCGCGGGTACTTGGGCCCCCCACCCGAGTGAGGCACCATTTTTATCAGGAGACCTCAGGCAACGCTGGGTGGTAGGAAATTTGTGTCAGCCCGGTGATGCCACAACTTTCCCACACACAAATGTGTGAAAAAGTGATTTTTTCAGCAAAATTTCAGGTTTGCAGGATTCTGGGTAAGAAACGTTGGGGGATCCACACAAGCCATACCTCTCTGAATCCCCGGTGTCTACTTTTCAGAAATCTGTGGGTTTGGTAGGTTTCCTTGGTGGCCGCTGAGCCCCGGGCCAAAAGTCATGGGACCCCCTTGCAAAACCAGGTCGTTTTGTGATAGGCAATTTTGATGTCGCCTCAATACGTTTTGGGCCCTTGCCTGTCACCGGTACTTAGGCCCAACACACGAGTGAGGCACCATTGTTCTGGGAAGACTTTAGGGAACGCGGGGTGGGTGGAATTTTGTGGATCCACGCAGATTCCAGAACTTTCCACCCAGAAAAGTGAGGAAAATGGGTTTTTTTTGACAATTTTTTAGGTTTGCAAAGGATTCTGGGTAACAGAACCTGGTGAAAGCCAGTCAAGTCACCCCATTCTGGATTCCCCTGGGTGTCTAGGTTTCAAAAATGTATAGGTTTGCTAGGTTTCCCTAGGTGCCGGCAGAGCTAGGGTTCAAAAACTACAGCTAGGCACTTTGCAAAAAAAGGGTCATTTTTCACTGTGAAAATGTGGTGTGTCTACTTTGCGTTTTGCGCTGTTTCCTGTCGCGGGCACTAGACCTACCCACACAAGTGAGGTACCATTTTTCTCGGAAGACTTTGGGGAATGCGGGGTGGGTGGAATTTTGTGGATCCACGCAGATTCCAGAACTTTCTACCACATAAAAGTGATGAAAATGTGGTTTTTTTAACACTTTTTTAGGTTTGCAAGGGATTCTGGGTACCAGAACCTGGAGAGAGCCAGTCAAGTCACCCCATCCTGGATTCCCTGGGTGTCTAGTTTTCAAAAATGTATAGGTTTGCTAGGTTTCCTAGGTTCCGGCAGAGCTAGGGTTCAAAAACTACAGCTAGGCACTTTGCAAAAAAGGGTCATTTTTCACTGTGAAAATGTGGTGTCCACGTTGCGTTTTGCGCTGTTTCCTGTCGCGGGCACAATGCCTACCCACACAAGTGCGGTACCATTTTTCTCGGAAGACTTTGGGGAACGAGGGGTGGGTGGAATTTTGTGGATCCACGCAGATTCCAGAACTTTCTACCACAGAAAAGTGATGAAAATGTGGTTTTTTTGACACTTTTTTAGGTTTGCAAGGGATTCTGGGTACCAGAACCTGGAGAGAGCCAGTCAAGTCACCCCATCCTGGATTCCCGTGGGTGTCTAGTTTTCAAAAATGTATAGGTTTGCTAGGTTTCCCTAGGTGCCGGCAGAGCTAGGGTTAAAAAACTACAGCTAGGCACTTTGCAAAAAAAGGGTCATTTTTCACTGTGAAAATGTGGTGTGTCCACGTTGCGTTATGCTCTGTTTCCTGTCGCGGGCACGAGGCCTACCCACACAAGTGAGGTACCAGTTTTCTTGGAAGACTTTGGGGAACGCGGGGTGGGTGGAATTTTGTGGATCCACGCACATTCCAGAACTTTCCACCACAGAAAAGTGAGGAAAATGTGGTTTTTTTTACAATATTTTAGGTTTGCAAGGGATTCTGGGTACCAGAACCTGGTGAGAGCCAGTCAAGTCACCCCATCCTGGATTGCCCTGGGTGTGTAGTTTTCAAAAAGGTATAGGTTTGCTAGGTTTCCCTAGGTGCCGGCAGAGCTAGGGTTCAAAAACTATAGCTAGGCACTTTGCAAAAAAAGGGTCATTTTTCACTGTGAAAATGTGGTGTGTCCATGCTGCGTTTTGGGCCGTTTTCTGTCGCGATCACTAGGCCTACCCACACAAGTTGGGTACCGTTTTTCTTGAAAGACTTTGGGGAACGCGGTGTGGGTGTAATTTTGTGGATCCACGCAGATTCCAGAACTTTCCACCACAGAAAAGTGAGGAAAATGTGTTTTTTTTGACAAATTTTTAAGTTTGCAAGGGATTCTGGGTAACAGAACCAGGTGAGAGCCAGTCAAGTCACCCCATCCTGGATTCCCCTGGGTGTCTAGTTTTAAAAAATGTATAGGTTTGCTAGGTTTCCCTAGGTGCCGGCAGAGCTAGGGTTCAAAAACTACAGCTAGGCATTTTGCAAAAAAAGGGTCATTTTTCACTGTGAAAATGTGGTGTGTCCACGTTGCGTTTGGGCCGTTTCCTGTCGCGGGCACTAGGCCTACCCACACAAGTGAGGTAGCATTTTTATCGGGAGACTTAGGGAAACACAAAATTGTAGAGCAACTGTTATTATCTATTGACTTTTGATGCATTTCTGCCTTCCAAATGAAAGACAATGTGTAAAAAGAAGTCATTTTGAAAAATGACCTATAATTCTCATGCTAGTATGGGTACTCCCAATTTCGGAAATGTGCAAATATCTACTGTTTCTAAACTCTATATTTTGTTCCCATTTCAGAAATACATAGGTGTCTTTCATACCGATTTTTCCATGTATAAATTTTCCCAGAATAATTGCTATATACCCGGGACATAATAAAAACCATTGCAAGACGCTGCTCAGTTATTGGCTCTGGGTTCGCTCGGGTTCTTGGTGAACCTACAAGTCCTATATATCACCACAACCAGAAAGGTCCAGCGGATGGAATGGTATATTGCTTTCAAATAGCTGTCATAATTAGAAGAAGTTACAGGTGAAAACGTTGACACAAATGGCTGTTTTTTTCAACTAATTTTCAATTTTTCCTATATTTAACTGTTTGTTTCTATAAAGAAAACTTGAAGGATCTACACAAATGACCCCTTGCTGAATTCAGAAGTTTGTCTACTTTTCGGAAATGTGCGGCTTTCCAGGATCCATTATTGCTTTCTTACCCATTTCTACCATTAACTGGAAGGAGGTTGAAAGCACAAAAATAGCAAAAATAGGCTATGTCCCAGAAAAATGCCAAAACTGTGTACAAAATTTTGGTTTTCTGACAAAAGTCTGCTTGTCCCTGAAAGCTGGGAAGATGGTGATTTCAGCACCACAACCCCTTTTTTGATGCCATTTGCAGGGAAAAACCAGACGCTTTCATCTGTAGCCCTTTTTCGCATTTTTCCCCCAAAAAAACAAAATTTTGCTGTATTTTGGCTAATTTCTGGGTCCCCTCCAGGGGAATCCACAAACCCTGGGTACCTTTAGAATCCACATGATGTTGGAAAAAAAGGACGCAAATTTGGCATGGATACCTTATGTGGTCAAAAAGTTACAGGGGCCTAAGCGTGAACTACCCCAAATAGCCAAAAAAAGGCTTAGCACAGGAGGGGAAAAGGCCTAGCAGCGAAGGGGTTAAGCAAGGAAGGCTAACGCCGCACTCCATCACTTTGTTGTAAATATGCCCCATAGTTGTCTAGGGATACTGCACCTATATTCGCTTAGTCATCTCCTCAGAGAAGTCATTTGCTAACTCATATATCCAGTGCTATAAATGCATCTGTTCCTGTTTATTCTGCACCACCATTAAATGGTTTCCTTTAGATCTACCCTAAATAATAAGCATGCACTCTGAACAACTGGTATTTTTTTGTAATCATTGAACCAGGGCTGTGGAAGGGGATGGGAGTGGGGGTCCAAGTGGGAGGCAGGTTCATCTGGGCAAAAGAGGGCCCACATTGTATTTGTAGGACAGCAGCAGCCTGGATATCCTTTACGGATCTGAGTTTCAAGGCTGAGATGAAGACACATGTTTTTTTGTACTTTCTTCAGCTACCAGGTAGGATCACATTCAAGCTAATTGTACACCATTCTTTATTACACTAATAGTTAATAATAAAACATTAGTCACTATTAGTGTAATAATAAAAATTGACAGAAAACAAGCGAAGTGGAGCCCTAACCATTGTCCGTAAGGATGGGCTGCCCCGGTGTTCCTGGCACCAATTTTGCGACACCTGAGGCCAAGGGGTCGCAAACACAGTGCCAGGGGATGTGTCCCCTAAATGATGTCCATGGAATGTTGTCTGTGTGATTGTTGAGAGTACATGTGCTTAAGGAGCGAATGTCCCAAGGACAACCCGAGCTGAGCCATTGGTAATGCCATGTATGGAATGCTGAGTATGGTGAGATGGAGAGAGTCAGAGAGCTCAGAGAAGCAGATAAAATGGATTGAACATGACATCTGGATTAGGCAATAAATAGTTTCTCCCAAGAAGACCCTACGTGGAAGTAGTTAAGGCTACAGTTTTATTTAAATGATCCTATTCAGATCCTGTACTTTTCTAACAAACAATACAGAACTGTAAGGTGAGAGATGGACTCTTGATTATAAGATAGAGATAAAGCCTCGGCACCTTGATTTAAGCGACATCATTGGAAGACTTAACCACTTTCAATGTTAGGTGCTGACTACAAAACCAGCAGGTAAAATGGAAATTAACGTGATAATGAATCTTGGTATGGAGCGAAATAGCATAGCCAGCCTCTGATGCCCTAGAGGCAATATGTTGTAGGATAGGATGAACATTGTCCTTCTATGGACCAGAGCTAGAAATGTAATTAAGATTCTACAAAGAAGTGCATATTCCTAGCAAAATCTCCCAACGTTTTTGGCTCTGGGAAGAAACCAGTGTCTCAATGACTGGAAATTAGTCACCTATAAAATAGATTCTTACAATTGCACAAGGGTCAATAAGTCTAATAGAAGAAAAAGGATGTGGATCAGAGAGTACCCATAATCAATCATTATCATTATCAGGATAAATGAATTGGCAGTTTTATACATTAAGAAGCAGATTTATCAATATTTCACGCAACACATCACAGCAAGACACCTTGCTGGGCTGTGCTTCGCTTCCTGAAAGGGAGAGGGTAGGAATGCGCCATATTTAACATTATATGGTGCATTCCTGTCATCTCCTTGCACTGGCGCACTTTTAGCTGGCTAGCACTGTAGAAATCAGCTGAAATCGCTGTTAGCATCAGCTGAAGCCATTTTGTTTTTGGCAGCCATTTTAGTTAGCCATGTGCTCGCCATGTGCTTTCTCCCTCTTCAGTGTTGCCTGCTCTTGTATTTCACTTGAGTCAGGAACTATAATTAACTCCTTCAGTACTGAGCCAGAGAACTGCACATGCTCAGAAAGGCCTAGCTGCTAGAATGCACCTGCTCTTGAAGTAACTGTCAGGCTATTTTAACTAATGTCAGCAATATTGTAAACCCTCCCACTCTGTTGAGTAAGCGATTCTTAAGTATCCTTATATGTAACTAGCTATTCATGTGCACACTTGTACCGCCTCTTTTGAGTCTACATGCTAACTCAGCTATAAACTGGGCATAAAAGACCCAGAGTGTCTGTACTCCATAGACTGTCTCATACAGTGGCCTGAGGGTACTGTATTGACGCAGTCTCCCTCATGTGAGGTTAATAAACTTGTTATTTTGATAGTCCAGCTTCCGTGCCAATCTCTTCTTTGTTGGTTTAAGGACCAGGTGCATCAGTGAACCCCTAAAAAGGTTTTTTTTTCTACAGCACCCTTGTGTCATGGTGCAACAGTGCCTGCATTGCAGGCAGGATTGTTTTTGTGCAGGAAGGGACACCATCCTGCACAAAAATAATCTTCAGAGGTTTTTTCCTCTTTCTATGTGTGCTTCAGGAGGCAGCCCACAAAGGAAGAGGACAAACCAAGTAGAAATTTAGATATTTCTCATTGTTACACCTACATTGGGAATGCACAGACTTTTGACTCATAACCAGGTCAATCAATCATGGTAAATCTGGGAATGCATCAAAATCTACCCATGCTCCCCCCCTCATGGAGCGCCTCCCTGGGACAGAGTAATGCAAGGCAGCGACTTGTTCTGCCTTGCGTTACTCCAGATTTACCAAGCAATACAGGGCCACTCAAGGTGGCTTCACGTGGCTTGGTAAATCATACTTTAGTGTTGCGTTGTCCTTGCTTTACCTTGTGTGAAGCAAGGGCAATACAACACTTTGACAAATCTGTCCCCAAATCTCCTTGGTAATTGCCATGGGACGGTATAGCAAAGAAGGGGGCTAGGTAGCTGCCTAAGATTTTGAAAAAAGGCACCAATCACAGGCATTTGCGGGATGGAATTGACTTAGCCACCCATAACATTTTGAAAACAAGATGCATTTCTTGGGAGTTTGTGTAGTTTCAGCCGTTTCAGTTCATGTAAAATTAACAAAATATTTTGCTCCTAAACTGTTATACAACAGACAGCAAATGTTTTGGAATTGAATGAATGATGCTAAATTCAGTTGCACCCTGGAGCATTAACCCCTGGAATGCTTACATACAAAAAAATAAGGTTAACATTCATTCTGATGAAAAAGAAAGGAAAGAGCGGAGGCGTTAAAGTGTAAAGTTTATGTCCTGGTCATCTATGGAATACATGCAAATCACAAGAACTAAAAGGCATACGATTTCAACTTGCAGTATTTAGGGTATAGATATCCAGGGCTCAGGTAGACTTATCCTTGGGGAGTGGAAATAGTGTATTTCTTTACTTGAGTAACAGTGCAAGCCAACTGTACAATTGGGAACAGTGAAGCACCTCTGTTGTGTCTAGGTAGACTTCGACAAAACAAAAGTGTGGACGTGGAGGAGAGGAGGCATAAGGGGTATCAGCCACATCATACTTTTCGATGAGTATTTTAGCCAGAGATATCACATTTTGCCGCTGGGGCCTCAACCATGCTTGGCTGTCATCTTATGTTGTCAAGTTCCTGATAAGGAAAATGACTTAGCACAGAGTACATCTAAACGTATTCCACGGTGCATTGGGCTGCTTGAGATGAGGTATGGAGCCAATAAATTGCTTAAATTGTGGATGCACTTTAACCACACTTTTATGTCTCTCCAAACTGAAAGAGTTCATTACTCACAGTGCAGACAAAGAATCCATTGAGAGGATCAAAGGAATAAGCAAACAATGTCAAATGCCTTGTCTCTGGAGGGAGAAAATTTGCATACTTGATTGCACGGTTACAGTTTAACTGAGATATTGAGAGCAGACACATCAGAGAGCTGCCACTTAAAATACTTTATTATGCTATAGCCAAAGAAATCGAATCCCTTAACGAATATAATCTGCTTCTATATACATTTATTATAATTTAACTTACAAAAGGCATGCCCTTGGTATTTCTGTAGCTGAAGCTGGTGTTGGTCACATCTAAGCACAAACTACATAGGGCAGCAGAAATGGAGGAAGAATGGAGAAGTGTACAATACTACATACCACGCAACCAATTGAATCAATTATGTGAGGAGGAAAAACACGTATATGAAGTCTAGTCTAGTCAAGTAAGTTTATTGCTTTTGTTGACTTGCCTTTTCACAAATTGAAAGAGGCTTTATAGTGCACATCTGAAACATTGCAGAATTACAAGTAGAGGGAGTTACAATACCAACTCTCCTTTTTTCTCACACACTGTTGTTTCATCTCGCCCCCACTCTGTCTCTTTATCTCTGTCTATGCCAGGAGTGGAGGATTAAGGTAATAATCTAGAAGGCAGAATAGAGTTAGGGCCTGATTTATATCTTGGCAGTTTGTGTACTACGCACAGAGACTTAGTATACATACCACCAAGATTATGGTTTACCTGCCAAATTTATATGTGGGCGGACCATAGGTTTAATCACAGTGGAGACTCTTCCATAATCAAACCCCTTCAACGGCCCAACAGGGTAAGCGCTGTCGGAGGCAGACCTGTATTCCTCCCATTTCATTTATATGGGCAGAGTTAAAGGTCAGGTGACTGCCCGTCACCACCTGGAAAACCTTGGTGGTAAGGGGCAGTGAAAACTGCCAAATGCTCCCCTCTTCATGGGAGAGGACTTCCATGGCGAAGGGAGCATTTTCTTTTTTCATTTTCAAAAGAAAAATCCCATTTGGGGATTTTCTTTTAGAAAAGAAAAAAAGAAAACTGTTTGGTCTAGGGCTCCGTCATGCTGATGAAGCGCTACACCAAACAGCACCATGCATTGACAGGAGCTGCCGAGATGTCGGTTCCTGCCAATGCTTTATAAATGACTTCCAGCTTTGCGGTCATTTATAAATTTGGCCAGGGTGACGGAGTAATTTACTCTGTTGCCCTGGCAGAACAACGGGCTGCCCCTAGTGATTAGAACACTCAGACGTTCTACTGGTCACTTGCTCAGCTTGTTTATGACTTCGTGTCTGCTTTCCATGATGTAGATCCAGGATAGATGAGGCATCAAGGTTCCAAACTGTATCTTCAAAATTCAGTTAACAGAACTGACCAAGAACATATTATAACAACTATTAGAACATTGGAATGTTGGGAGCTCTATTGAAAACAATGGAGTAGCTCCGGGCTTATAATGGCTGGTATAAGCCCGGAGATCCAACATTCCAATGTTTCTTTGTTCACAGCAGTGGCTGTGAACAAAGGCTTCAGGGAGCCTGAGGGGATGTCAATCCCCTCGCGCTCCCTGAAGCCTTTGTTTTATTTGTTAGAACATTCTGCCCTCTAGTGGCAGAATGTTCTAATAGCCTTATAGCCCTTCGTAGCTGGGCTACACTGGCTATTAAATTCCTGCTCCCTTGTTAAAGACCCTCGCCTTCGGCCTTTAACGCTGGAGCGGGCCTTTAATAGCCGGTATAGCCCACTACGGCGGGCTATAAGGCTATAGTGCCACCTACACCTAAAGGTCAGAATCAACTGGGCTTGGAAAATATTGCCATGGGCTGCTAGGTCTAGAAAATCGAGGCTGTTTCTAGACATGCATGCAGTTAGAGCTGAGTAAAGGCTTCCCACAAGCTAGCACATGAAAGTGGATATCTCTTTTCAGAAAAGCGGAAGCCAGGGCAAAGTTCAAGGTTCATAAGCAAGTCAGGCTCTGTAAGGAAATATAATAAGGTAACATCAAAAATGGATGTCAATACTTAAAGGGGAGTGTCATGACCAGTATGTCACTCAAGATGGATGGTTATAGATACAAATTCATCAAGCAGGAAAGGAAAGGAAAGGAGTTCTGGCATTTTACTGCATGATCTGGTATTAGGAGTGGCAATGATGGTGGCTATCTGACTGCATTGCATGTTACTGCTGGAATACTGAGTTGTTCCCACCATCACCACTCTTGAAACAACTGGGAGTAATGATTTGAACTTCCAGGGCTTCTACATTGCCCCAACACGACACCTCGGTGGTGCATGGCTGAATGCGAAGATGACACCAGCTGCTCCACCTCCTTCTGCAGCCTCTTTGGTGCTTTTTCATGCCTCTGGAAGGTCTGCAACATGTATCTGCTTATCAGTGCAAATATATTGCTGAGCAGTACAGAGTAGGAAGCGGAGTGCTTTGGGACTGCCTTCCTATTTGTGTCATGCTGAGGATGGGCATCAGGCAGCAGGCATTCAGAGTTAGTTGGCTCCACCGTGGACCTACAAAGCGATGCAGTACTCAATGAGGAATTAGAAAGTGTGTGGGAGCAAGCCATTGAAAATACCCACTTCTGCTCCTCTCATCCTTCTCAACGGCCCACGCTTGGTCAAACAGCATTAAAACTATAGAATAGTGCAATCAAAGCATTGTTGAAGACAAGAAGGCGGTCTTTGCTCTTTGTAGGTGATAGCTTGTAGATGGTGAGTAACTCTGAAAAACACGAAAGTGTTGCAAAAGTGAGTGTTTCATGTATCAGGATGAAGACGTTAAACAAAAAACATTCCTCATCAGTGCTCCTTGCAATTCCTAAAGAAATGTAGGAGTGGGGCCAGATGACTGAGCTACTTCATTTACCCCTACAGCTGGATTTGTAATCCATCCTGACACAACTTCTTCAATCGTCGCAACAATGCACGTTTAATAAAGGGACTATTCCTATAAGGAACAAAGGCCAACATTACGAGTGATCTCCTAATACCAGTGGGATCGGTAATGGAATTTACCTGCCCCATCGGAATTATGAGATCCACAGGAACAAAATAAGTAGCTGAATCGCTCTGTGTAATCTGGGGAAAAATGACAAATTACTGGGGGAATAAGACCCAGAATTACCAATTCACTCAGTAATTCTTCATTTCTTCAGGGACTTTCAGGATCCTACCTGTAATCCCTTGGTAGCTCCAGCCCTGTAGAGTTACCGGTACACCCAATATCGGTGACTCCTAGGAGCCAAAGTTACCATGAGAATTAAAAGGCCACTCGTAATGAGGTGCAAAATCAGTGCTTAATTTGAGCCGGTGGTTGCCGGTAGGGACCACCACACTCATTTTTGGTGACTGACACTTATTGTTTTGCATAAGATGTTTACCAAGATATGGAAAACACACAAATCGGAAAGACGGAGGAAGAGAAATACGTTAAAACGTCACAAAGGGATAAAACAAGGATGAGCCAGAGCGAGATAAAGGGTCAGGGAATGTCTGGTAGTGGATGAAAGAGGTATGAGGTGGTTTAAGACTACCAACCTTAGTGTTTGGCACACCAACATTTAATTGCACTGGCCACCGGTTTCTGAGCAGAGCTTTGGGCACTGGCACTCTTTCTTTTACAAATTAAGAGATGTTAAAGTATCTTTCTTGGACACTCTTTCCCAAAATCAGTACTTGTACTAGCTGCAAAACTTGAAAACATTTAAAACATTAAAAGCTATTGTGTAATTGGAAAATTACTCTCTTTACGATCATTATTATAAGCAAGGCACGACCGTAGATTTTTAGCTGTCTGGCTACAGGCAGCTCTACATGAAGAATCTTGACAGATATATTACCACCGGGCGCAGGGATAGAACAAGAACAGGAATTGATCAGAGAGGTAAGATCGAAAATAGAAAGAAAAGAGAATAAGGAGTGGTTAGACAGGGGTGTCCAGTGCTAGTCTACGAGGGCTGAATCCGTGTAAGATTTTCAGGAGATCAATAATGGTTGAATGTGCATTCAATAAAGGAAGTGGGATTCTTTTGACTAGTAGGTTATTTGAAAGATTTGCATTGGAAAAGCCGTTTTTCGGTCAGTGTTGCATACCCCTTCCATAGGAGGTGGTACTGATGTTCAACATAAAACATAAGAGATGCAAGAAGGGCAACTCAAGAACAATATTAAAATCTGATAATAGGCGGCATAATTAAAAAAAAAGAAAGACAAGATAATTGCTGAAATATTTCTGGAGTGCACATGTAGAAGAAGGCGATATTGCTGCACTTGAAATGCTGATGCTAATAATCAGTAATTAAAGCTAATAATTGTACCCTATCCACCCTAAAAAAAGTATAGGTGGACATGTATGCCTCCACCTAACCCTACTTTTCATTTTTGTTTCTATTCATAAACATTCCCAGAAGTACACCTAGCCAACTGGTCCAGGCATAGGTTTCCAGTCGCACTTCTGTGAATGTCATGTGACTTTCTGTGATCACATTCCTTCTGTGCGGAGCTGTCCATATGAGAGAACTCTGAACAGGGGCAATGGAGCCACCGGTGCAAATGCCCTTTTTTCCTCTGTGGGAGAAAACATTTTTCCTGTGGTGAAAGCCCTTTTCCTACACCCTGAACAAACAAAAAAAAACTAATTTCTGTAAAATCTGAAATAACCACTTTGTTCAGTTGATGTTAGGTGGTGCACCGAACTGTTTATAGGAGTCATGTGTTAAGATTAGCTGAGTGGTCTGGGACGATATCTGTGCATGAAATGCAGCACGAAATAAATATGGATCTGTGAACAAATGGACAGGACAGCGAGTTAATTACAGACTTGCTGGAAGTTTTAACAGCCAAATGCTCTGGTCAGTATTGCGGAATCTTTGTATTGGTGCCAAAGAACAGGATAAATCAAGTTGCATCGTTTTTGCTGTCTGTATAATATAGAACGAGGAAAATGTTTATGCTTTAGCTTGGATTACAGAAAGACTAATGCACCTGAATGATAACGGAGAAAAAGAAATATAAAGATATATGTACCAAGTGTATTGTTAAAAATCATTAGAAATGACTATTAGAGACAACAACAAAAATCTTGAATCATGGATAATCCTTTTTAAAAATAAAAAAAAAGTGAATTAAATTTGTACTACTTCTGCCATGTATTTATTAGAAAATGGGTAAACCTATTGCAAAATCATTTTGCAGTCATAGGGCGTGCAAATGCTACATGGTGTTTTCCCATGTACTACACCCATTTTGTAATTTGGAAATGCTATTCCGAATCTCAAAATGGATTAAACAACTCATTTGGATTCGCAATTAGGAGAAATTTATTTTTTTGGCTATAGGACTGCATACTTTACCACTGCACCAGTGCTGTAGTGCTTATGCTTTCTCATTTAAACATGGTAAAATTGGTTTATACCCAATTGGCCCCTTTAATTTACTTATAAATCCCTAGTAAGGGAGTACTACAGGTACCCAGGGATTAGAAATTAAATGCTACTAGTGTGACTGCAGCCCCATTGGATTCCACTTGGTGGCCATGGGAGCAAGGACCAACACCCACAGACCACGCAAGAAATCTCAAGATCATCGTAGATGCCAAGCTGGAAATGGCGGCTCAAGTAAACGGAGTGTGCACCACCAGCTTCTGCATCCTACGTATGCTGCAAAAGGCCTTCAAATGGTTGCCTCAGAACACCGGATGGACCATCACGCAAGCACTCATCACCAGCAGGCTGGACTATGGCAACACTTTCTACGCTGGTATCTCCAAACAACTCCTTCACAAATTCCAGACCATCTGGAACACATCCTCAAGACTCATACATGACCTTCAATGCAAGACCCACATCACACCGCACCTCAGGAAGCTTCACTGGCTCATAATATACAAGCGCAGCCAATTCAAACATCTCATGCACAAATACAAAGCCCTACACAACACAGGACTAGAATACCTGAACAGCCGCGTGCACTTTCACCAACCCACCAGACACCTAAGCTCTGCCTCACTCTCAATTGCACACACACTCTGCATCCTCAAAACTGGAGGTCGCTCATTCTTGTACATCACACCCAAGACATGGAACGACCTCACTCAACATATCAGTCTCCTCCTCACTTTTTGAGTTCGGCAAGAAGCTGAAGACCTGACTCTTCATATAAGCACATTGGGACCACACACCTACACACTTTGTCCAAGTGCCTGGATACCCTCGCGGGTGATTAGTGCACAATACAAATCAACATAACATGACATAACATAACTTAACCAAACATAACATAACATACCATAACATAACATAACATAACATAACATAGAATAACATAAAATAACATAACATTGTATCATTCACTTAAATAGTTATTTAAACCACATCTGAGGCTTGCCCTTGCAGCCTGTATGCAGTTTTAAACTGCCAATTCGACTAGGCTAAAAAATCCCCTTGATTTTAAGTCACAATTCTGAAAATGCCCCTTTCACAAAGTTGCCATTTTCTTGTCCTAACCATTTGGTGCCTGCAGTCTGTTTCCTGGGTCACATGACTGGGTGTAGTTGGCAGTTGGACTTTGTGTACTCCTCTCTGACAGCCACACAATAGAGGGACTGACTGATGGCAGGATGGGACATCCAAGGCACGATGGAGGAGCGGAGCTGTGTACTGTCTCAGATCACACACAAAGAACTTCATACAAGCTTATTGTGACTGCGGGCAGACTGGGATCAGGGCATGGAAGCAGGAAGTTCCAGACACCTCTGTGGGGAAAAAACTCCAGAAGTTTCTTCCACTTCAAAGCTAGCACCATGTATAAAACTAGGACTTTCAGCCGCTCTCTTCACTACTCTCCTGGACCTGTTGATGCCACAGAAGAATGACTACCCTGCTGTCAGAGGACTAGTCTGCTGCCTGAGTCCTGCAATGCTGTCTGAGAAGGACGACTAAACCTGCACCCTTCATCCCAGGTTACCTAAGTGACGCCAAGGGCTAGTTGGCTGGCATCTTGTTCTGAGCTATAGGAACACTAAGGCCTCTCTGCAACTGCCCAACTGACTTGCTGCACTGGACCTGCTTGGGCCTGCAACTAGCCCTGCCTGAGCCCTGCTGGCTTCTGCTGGAGTGAGTTACTGATCCCAAAGAGTTGCTCCCAGGCCCTGGACCCTTGATGTGGCACCAGTTGAGATCCTCCTGGAAGAAAAGGAGAAATCCTGAAGCTTTGGTCTGTTCGGGACCGTGAACATACCTGTTCATGGCCAGACCTTGCTACCTGCACAGACCGCCAATGTGAAGCTCCGGTGACCTGACTCTTCATGCTACAGTGACCACCAGCAACGAACGCTAATGTGAGATCTGCACTTTGCGCTACAGCATCAACAGCCGTGGTGACCGCTAATGTGACTCTTCAGCAACGACCATCCACCATGTCTGACTGGATCTTCGCACTACAGCAACGACCATCTGCGATGCCTTGCCTGCTCTTTGCACTACAGTGATGACCATCCACGACACTCTCCCTGCTCCATGCTGCTTCCTCCACCACAAACTGGATTCCTCATGCTGGACTTTGAGAAGATAACCTTTTCAGCAGGATTAATCTGGTCCCTGTATCACTTGCTCCATCGCAGTCGGACTGCACTTGTGACTTTTACCTGGTCAACCACAACCAGATAACCATGAGTGGCGCTTTTTGTTTTTAGGCGCTATCTTTACCATAAATCTTTGAAATTGCATATCTCCTGTTCTACTGGTTGGATTTTTGTTGTTGCAGTGTCAAATAGTTTATCAAGGTTTACTCTACTTTTCTCAATTGGTGTAGGATATTTCTTGTGTTGTGTTTTCACTGTATTACTGTCTGTGTGCTGCATAAATACTTCACACATTGCCTCTAGGTTAAGCCTGACAGCGTTTGTGCAAAGGGCTCACAACCCCCTCAACCAGCACCCCAATTTCTCATAGACTCCTAGTAGGTGCTTGTACCAAAAAGCTTGTAAATTAGATTGTGCCACTTAAAAAAAATATTCCAAGGGGCCAAAGGTCCCGTTAGTGAAATGTTGATTGTAAGTTTCACTTTTAGCTGGTTTCTTAATAGCACTAAGGTCTCCTGTTGACCAGGAACATTAGATGTTCATTACCAACGTATACGTCACTATTTTTGAAGGAGGCATTCCACTTTAAAAATGATCATGGCATGTTTCTATACCTATTAACAATTCTGGTTAAAAATGTCGGACAAAGTATGGTTATATTTTTTTAAAATTTTATTTCTCTTTCCTCTACCACATTCCACATTTTCTGATAAAATATTTATGAATTATTGTTGTTTCTTCAAAAAATATTCAGTTTCCTGAAAAATCTTAACTAGTGTTACCCAAAAATAGCGATTTCCTTGGTATATTTGCAGATCAGACATTGCAAACAATTGGTATTGACCCTCCTAACCTCGCTGTATTATGGATGTGCCGACTGACTTCCAGTACAACAAACTACTGAGCTCCAGTCAGATCTCATGCCTTCCACAGACATTTAAACACTGGTGCGGCAAGGGTGCTGTGGGCCCTTCTAGTGCAAGAAAGGAAATCTACTCGCTTGACTGCAGGTTGGGGTAGAAGACAATAATATCCAACAATCAGGGGGCCCCTGAGATTCATGGCCCTCAGTACCTGCTGCACCATTAATTGCTACACCCATGCACTTAATATAAATATAAATATATAGGTAGATTTTAGCTACTGTGCATGCATATTGCAAACATTAAAGAAATGTATAAAGAAATAATATGAAATCATAAAAAAATACCTTTCGTTTGGTTGGCCCAAGATGTTCATGAGATAGCATTGTTGTTTTGTTCAATATTAATTCTTAATTGCTCTTTCTTCCCAAGATTAACTAGACAATATACGATAGGGGGGGCATAAATTGACTGTTTGTGTAAACATCCTTACTTATGTACACATTCAGTTTCAGTTTAAACTTTATTTTGCAACGTTTCCATTGCATAAATGTACGTATATCGCAATAAAAATGCATATATCACCATTGTACAAGGATGATACAATACTACCCATGTCCTTAAACGATCCGTTAAAAGAGGTGCATAATTAAAACTAGATAAAATACATATTTTCCAAACAGATTAATTTAAATTTCATGCAATAAAAGAACTGCATCTCCTAAGACGGTCGGGGATCAATTTATGTAAAATATCCAGATCTGCAGCTTATAGATATAAAAAGAAAAAAAGGATAGAACTATATTTCATTGTTTTATGCTATTTAGCTTCCTGATGACCTTAAAACAAAGGGAAAAAATCCACGTATTGCTGGACACATTCACCTTCCGTAAAATTAAGTTTTTTTTTTTACGGAGTTTTATATAGCGCAAACTTGACCCGAAGGTATCGGGTATCAGAGCGCTTTACACGAGCACCAGTTTCATTTCATGAGGACTGTTAGACCTAGCACCATTGGCGTGGGTTTCCCCTGTATTTTTGCCTTTTGCCTCCTATGTTTTTGCTGTGTGTCTGGAGCCAGGGCTCACACTGACAAAGGAGGTTGTTGTGCACTTGCAAAGTGCCCCACAGAACTGGTTTTGGCTGGGTACAGACACTCTGCCTTCAGAGAACAAAAGATTTTTGGGTATAAAAAGAGGGGTCCAGACCCCAGACTTTTAGATCACTTCTGGGAAATCAAGAGGAACCTTTGCCAAGGAGAAGAGCCGGAGAAGCTGTGCTGTTTGCTGTCTGGGGTTGGCCTGCAGTGGCTACTTGCTGCCAACGAAAGGAGAAAAGGACTTTGCTGTTTGCTGTGTCCCCTGTTTGAGGAATATCTCCATGGGCTTGAAACTGAGCTTGCCTCCTGTTCTGAAGTCTCAGGGACACAAAGACTTCACCACCAGCTCCCCTGAACTTCCTTTCTGGGAGTTCTGGACCTCTAGAGACTGTTTTCCGCTGGGAGCTGGAAGAATCCACGCATCGTCCCGGATCGTCGCATTGCATCGAGGCGCCAAGTTTGTCGCATCGTTGGGGGACGCAGTAAGAAACCAACGCATCACCTCCTCACGTAGTAAGAAACTGACACATCACCTCCTCTCCGGTAAGGAACCGACGCATCACCTCCCCTGCGCAGCAGTAAGGAACCGACGCATCACCTCCCCCGGAGCAAGGAACCGACGCATCAACTACCCTGCGGCCCATTTTGTTTGTTTGCGTGACGCATCCCAAGTACTTTGTATGAAAAGTGTCGCATCTGCAATTTGCTTTGAACTGAACTATTTCTACCATCTGAAAGTCATATTTTTATTACTGTATTGTGGATTTTTGTTGTTTGGCCTTGTTTTGGTTTAGATAACGATTACTTATTTTTCTAAACTGGTGTGGTGTCCATTTGTAGTGTTTTCACTGTATTACTGTATGTGTTCACAAATGCTTTACACACTGCCTCTGAGATAAGCCTGTCTGCTCGTGCCAAGCTACCAAGGGGGTGAGCAGGGGTTATTTTAGAAGTGTATCCCCCTCACCCTGACTAGAATCAAAGGTCCCTATTTGGACAAAGGTACCTACCTCTGCCAACTAGAGACCCCCATTTCTAACAAGGACACATTCATTTTTGTCAGGCACGGGGAGATTAAGTGATTTGCTCAGAATCACAGGATGTTAAGCATCGTTGCCGAGACTCGAACATTGTTCCCCATATTCAAGGTCGACCGCCCTAGCCGTTAGGCCAACTCCTCTCCCAAAAGTTGTTTCTTTCGTTTCCATGCTGCCCAAAGAAAAGTGGCGATAACAAAATGCATTTGTTTTAAAAAAAAAAGTTATTCCCGATCTGAAGAAGACTTTTTTTCTTTTTTAAAATGGCTCTATAGCTGCATGCTTGCTGAGCCCAGCTTCTCGTTTTAAATCGCCTCCAAGTGTGGCTCCTTCTGAAATGCCAAAATTACGTGATTTGCCATCAGTTCAAGTGTTGGTATTTCTATATTGAAGTGGTAAAGCTCCCAGCTGCAGCCTGGGTGCTTTCAGATGTATGAGCAATGTATGTAGTCTTATCATGCCAGGACTACGTTCAGCTGCAGAGGGCGAATTCTTCGTGGCTCCCTTGAATGGAAAACAGGATTTACAGCACTTCATTATTTCTTGTATATCCCCGCTAAACAGATATCCTTTCTATTTATTGCATATTTTGCATTGGGATTTATCTTCAACAACATGCATAAATTGAAAATCCCACTTTAATTTAAAATTCATAGGTGACTTTCAAGTTTAATCTCTAGAATCTTTAGAATTCCATCCAATAGCAATGCTAGGGCACTTTTTGGACTTAATATGCACTGTTTTCAATTAATCAATTTCTTTCTTTCTTACTTTATAATGTGCAGGTAGGTGTTTGAAATAATGATGTGAAATAAATTATTTGATGTGGGGTTTACAGTCGCATTCTTTGAGGCAGGTGATATCCACTGCTTCTTCTTCCCATGGTGTTCTTTAGTGGACCGCCGCAGTGCTTCAGAGACGGTGGAATGTTTTCCTTTGTCCTTTTGAGGCCTTAGCAGCTTAAAATGTACTTTTGCATGTTTGCTTCCTTTGTTCTTTAATTAGATGATTTCTAAACTCTTACCTCCTTTGCGATTTGAGATAACGAGTCAACTAAGGAAAGCACATGATCCTGCGCACCACATGAAGGGGGCTTTCAGGTGGCGCGCAGTTTCAGCTGCAGACAGATGGCTACTGATTCTTAATCAATCATCAAGGATGCCTGCATTTGAAGAAGCATATTAAGCATCCATTAGCTAGCCTTATTTATAAAAGTGTGATCTGTTGCATATTCATTACCCAGATGTACACTGAACACCACATTGCCAAAGGAAGAACAATTTTCTTTATTTAGTAGATTTGTAGAGCTCCAACTGTTTCTTGGAAATACCCAGTTTTTGGCTAGTAATTCATATTTAGTTGATAAGGATGGAAACATTTAAAGAAAGGGTTTTAAAGTTTTCTTTTGGGATGGAGAGGGTGTTAGACCCGTCAACCTTAGTGGTCTTCCCTCAAACCTTTTGCTGTCACACCTCTTATTTTTGCTAATCTTGTTTTTGCTGGCCTTAGGACTCTGCATACTAACCAGAGCTAAATTGCTTGTGCTCTCTCTCTAAAACATGGTAGTATTGGCTTACACCCAATTGGCAAGTTAAATTTATTTGCAAGTCTCTAGTAAAGTGGCACCACTACCTGTGCCAAGGGACTGTAACTTAAATGCTACTAGTAGTCTTGCAGCACTGATTGTGCCACCCACTTAAATATCCCTTTAAATGTGTCCCAGGTCTGCCAATGCAGCCTTTGTGTGCAGTTCTAAACTGCCATTTTTACCTTGCAAAATAATCTTTTTGCCAGGCCCAAACCTTCCTTTTTAATACATATAAGTCACCCCTAAGTTAGGCCCTGAAGAGCCCACAGGGCAGAGTGCTGTGTTTTTAAAAAGTTAGATATGTACTTTTAAGCTTTACATTTCCTGGTACTGAAAAATTAGTTGTTCACTATAGGATAATATCGGAGTTAAGTTATTACATTTAATAAGCTGTAAAGTCCAAATGGGAACAGGTAGCCAGTTTATGTTTAGTATCTTTGGAATTGTAATGAAAAATCCTCTCTTATGGTAAAGTTGGATTTTAAATTACACATTTGAAAATACCCCTTTTAGAAAGTTGGCTTTTACCTGCCTTAGCCTTTTAGTGCCTGTAGCCTGTCTCTTGGTTCCATGCTTGGGTATAGCTGACAGCTGGACTTTGTGTTTTCCTCCTAGACATCCACACACAGTAGAGAGCTTAGGTGTGCCTGGATGGGCCATCACTGGCATAATGGCGGGGCGGAGCTGGGCAATGCCCTACTTACACTTGAAAAGACTGTGTCTTGCCTCCACACAAAGGGCTGCATTCCCCCTGTAGTTAGTCTGCAACCAGGGCAGGGGAGGCAGGATGCTTGAGCACTTCAAAGGGAAACCTCTAGAAGCTTCTCCCCTACTTCAAAGTCACAACTGGGTGTAAATACTGGACCTCAGAAACCACCTCTTAAGTACACTTCGGAACCTGTGAACTCTGCCAGGAAGAAGGACTGCTGTGCTGCTGAAAGGTATTCCACTCAGCTGGACCACTGCTCTGAAAGACTACTGCTCTGCTGTGCTGACCTGCTGCTCTCTTGTCTGGGTGAGAAGAACTGGACCTTCATCTGTTGAACCCAGGACACCAGAGTGATTCCAAGGGTTAGTTGGGTAGTCTCCTGACTAGTGCCTCAGGGACAGGAGGCTCGAACAACCTTGAACCAGGCACCTGGACTCTGCCATCTGTAAGTCCTACCCTGCAAAGTGGTGCCATCCCTGTCCTGGACCCTTGGATGTGGGCCTGAAGGTGCTCTGTCAGTCCACCTGTGGATCCAGCAGAACTAACGCAACTCCTCTGCTGCCTTTTGCGATCCTGAGAAGAACCGACACATCACCTCTGCTGCTTGGACTTTCCCAAAGCAAGGACTTCGCATTGCAGCCTGCAGCCCCAGCGTATCCCTGCTGTGCAACGCATCCCTGATGCAGGCCCTCGCATTGCAAGTCTCTCGTCGACAGGATCCTCAACGACGATGCCAGACTTCGCATCGCAGCCTCACAGCTCTTCCGAACTGATGCATCACCTTGGCTCTGAGTTGCATCCTTGATGCTGGACTTCACATCAAAAGTCCCCATTGACAGGATCTTCGATGACCATGCAGGATCTCGCACTGAAGCCTCAAAGCTCTTGGAATCGATGCATCAACTTGGCTGCACAACGCATCCTCGACGTGGGACTCAGCATCTCTTTGCAACCAGGATTTAAGGTACTCTTGTTCAGTGAGCCTAAATTGGTCCCTGTAGCCGGCCCATGCTTCATTGCAGTTGGCCGGAACTTGTAACTTTGTACCAGTCTAGCGTGACCAGATGTCTACAGTTGGGGCTTTGTGCTTTTTGCCACTATTTTTACTCACATCTTTAAAGTTTCATATCTCCGGTTTTACTGATTGCATTTTAGTCATCTTGGTCTTGTTTTTTTTATCAATATCTACTCTGTTTTTCTTATCTGGTGTAGGATCGCTTTTGTGGTGTGTTTTCATTGTATTGCTGTTTGAAGTATTACACAAACACTTTACATGTTGCCTCTAATTTAAGCCAGACTGCTCTGTGCCAATCTACCAGAGGGTTGGGCACAGGTTAATTTGGAGTTTGCTTGTGCCGCACCCTGACCAGGATTGTGGTTGCTGCTTAAGGAGGGTCTCAACCTCCTCACCCAGTAACCCAAATTCGTACAGAGGGGTCCTGAACTGCCTTTGTCGATGACCTTGTTTAGTTAATGTTGATTTTAATGTTTGCAGATTGTTCACGTAATTTCTCTAATTTTGTGAAGTTTGTTGTGAGTTAGTGTGGTGTAGTTATTTACAAAGATTATTACGAACGTATGTACCGTTTGGCAAACTCAAGAGATAGACACTTGCTAAATCAAACACTGCATTGTTTTGCAATATGGCAGCAAGAACGTAAAAACGCATTTCTCCAAGGGCAACATATTCACCTCCCAGAAAGCAGATTAGGTTCAGCATAACAATTGTTCTCACATACTGGTACTACTTGGCTTTCTCTTGCAGCCAGCGGGCACCTTCTAATGCAGGCTCTTAAAGGTCTGATATCCTGAAAGTGAAGAAGAATATTCACTCTTACTTATTATGTAGATTTCTTCATTTCACATTTGCATTCAGTACAAATATAATGCTCCACAGTATATCGGAATCCTTTCGACTTAAATCAAAATGTATATAGCGCCTAATGCAGTCAAAAGTGTTGTTTCTAATAGATGTACTGCACAGTTAACAAAACAAACAACTACATATGTGGTGATGATATCAATCATAAACCAGGTCCATCAGTATCATAACTCACACAAAAAGTAAATCTGTCTGATTTTGGGGCTGAACACGAAGTCCGTCCAACATTGTTTCGTATTTGGGACCGCCCGCCTACAAGGCAGCAGTCCCACAGTATGCATTATGATGCGACCGCCACTGATACAGTTGCATTGCCTATGTTTTGTATTGCGGTGGGTGCTGCAGTCTACAGCACCCGCTGCAGTACAAAACAAAGACAGATTACATATCCCTGCACTCGGTGACTGCCACATGGTGCTGGGATATGTAGGGAGCTGCTCAAATCACGAGAAAACTATAGCAAACAGGGGAAAGAACCCTACCCCTGTGCCGTAAGGGCCAAGAGGAAATCTCTAATGGGAGTACGTCCTCCCATGTTTAAACATCAAACCACAAGAAGTACCCCATGAGCACATGAGCAGAGTCCACGAATAACTATGATTAACCCTGGTAAAGTGGGTATGGGAAGACCCTATTTGAAGTCATGAGTCGTTACCCACTAGGGAGTGGGGAAGGAAACAATTCCTTTTGTTTATATTACCCTCACACACCCTAGTGGTGTCATGCTTCATCATCGGGTCACCCTGACCCCTAGAAGTCAGGGTGGGCTAGACCGTATTCCAGGGAGCTCTTGATGAGATATGACCAGGGGGAGTTAAAGATTAAAAATCCGCAAACTGGTCCCAGTGTCCCTTTATTAGTGGATCAGTAAGGGATATTAAAAACGTGAAAAAAGGGTCAATGGGAGTCTTATGGTCCTATGACCCTAGTGCCAACATGTTTCAGTCCTATACAGGCCGGAGAGGTCCTGGACTTTCTTCAGAGCAGAAAAAGAGATCGTCCTACCTTGATAGAGCGGACTGGGGAGTCCCTATCCTGCTTTTATATATAAGTGCAGGTAGCTGCTCCTTAGACAGTAGAAAAAAGATAACTTTATCTTTTACTTCATTCTTTTCTCCATCTGTAAGTGAAAAGAAAGACAAGGAGATCATAGTGCAACATTGTAGTTAGACAACTTTTCTGCTTCCCAAATGTGATGTGCGTGCGAATGCACCTGTGCTTTCGAACCAGGAGGGTGTAAGACATACATCACTCAACATACCTATTTGGTATGTGATTTCAATCCTATATAAATATACCACATACAGCTAGGTGGCATATATAGTGTCGTGGTGACATGAATCGCATTCTGTCGTTATCCACATCCTTGTGGGTGCTCAGTCTTAGTGGAATCACCTGTGTCACTCTCATCAAACAGCAACAAGCTGCTATCAGTAACCGTGGTTACGCATTCATTCAATTCATTCACATAGTTCTCCCTTACCCCTCTTCGGGAGAAAAATTACATCACTGAGGACCTCGGGAGTTCATGGGGTAGCCCTTTAGTCACACACTGTGTTGTTGACAAGCCCATTAGTGAAAATAATGGCCAACACGGAAGACAAGGAAAGAGAAAAAACAAAGAATGGCGAGATTAATGCCAACAGAACTCACATTGTTAGAGTGGTTTCGCAACACGTACCTGTAGCGATGCTGATTGCTACCAGTTATCCATTCTACTTACAGCATCAAGTGTCCTGCCCCGCAACAAAACCTAGTTGGTCCGGGTCCCCGGGCTTGCGCTCAGACAGATCGGGGTTTACTGTTTAAATTGACCGTCTCCGCGCGGGAGAGTCAGATAGAAGACACGCCCACTTGGCGCATCAAAGCTGGTGAGTATCGGGACTGGCGCGTATGTAACGCGTCATACTTGCAAGATGGGAAATGTAGTCCCACCGGTATGAGATGCCAATGATTGTAAATGCCAATCTGAACTTTAAGAATGTTATGTGCGGGGTAAAAATACCCCAACGATGTAAATGAAACCTCCGTAAATACTAATATTTAAATGCATATATGTTAACCACTTAAGTGTCTTTGAACCTGGCACCATTCAAACTTCGCCAACTTTATTGGTATCGACAGTGTCGCAACCACCTATGTGCTATTTTTTACCCAAGGTCGTAAAAAATAGCACATGTGTTCGTGTGACAGTATAAAGCATGATTCTATGCCCCACATTAATTTGTGAATTTTGAATTGGTACTCCCATTAGAGATTTCCTCTCGGCCCTTACGGCACAGTTGATGGGTTCTTTTCCCTGTTTGCTATAGTTTTTTCGTGGTGTGAGCAGGGCACAGCTGTGGGGCCTTCTCTGGAAAATTTCCAAATAAATTCTAAATACACAGCTTGGTCACTTGAGATCACCTACAGTCACTCACTCGCAGTACCTTGCACTATCGTTGCCAATCCCCCTTTTTATTAACTTGTACATTACAAACACCATCCATGATGGCTGAAGCTCTGGGAATAGGTTACTCAGACGAGATGGCATCTGCCATTTTGGCTGCCCCTTCACTATTACCAGACACTAATATAAACCAAACCCTCAACCAAGCCCAGAATTGGGATGAATTGAAGGAATTAAAATGCACTCAGATGAAGATTTTGCTTCATCGAGCAATCATGACTGAGCACCTGCAGGGAAATGCGGCACCCTCAGGACTACTAGTCACTAATGCCCCCAGAATCTTCCTGGACGATCCATTGTTCAAAAAAGAATGGTCACTAATCGCGTGGCGCTGTACACGCGATTGGCTCATCCTCATAATAAATACAGCCAAACGACTATCAGAGGCACTCCTGATAAAAATCAAAACCAGCGAAGATGCACTCATGACTGAAATTAAGATCACACTTTTTAAAAAGAAACTTGAGGAAGTAAACAAAGACATTGGGGAGCATAAAGACTATTTAATGCAGAGTAAAATAAACAAACTACAAAAGGACCTTAAGAAGTTTTCGTACGAAAAAGTTTACCCATACATCAAAGACGACTACAAGGGTCAAGAAAACTCTGACTCAGGATCGTCCTATCCGGGCAACTCAGGCACCTCTGATTCAGAACAAGATGAGTGGTCAAGCGATGGCTCCAACAAAAGCTGGAGAGGAAACCAAGAAGACCCCAAAGAGGAGATTTCAACCAGGGCTATCTATCACAAGAAATGTACCCCTGGCCAGGTCCGTTTGGCCCAGTTCCGTTTCAAGGACCCCCCCCAATACCAGACAGCACCCTTCTTCCAACCCAATTTCAACCAGAACCGTTTTTTAGGACAGGGTGGGAGGAGAGGAAGACGGGGAAGAAAAGGCAACAAAAGGGTCCAGTGGGAAGACGACAGAACATCCATGAACACCTGGAGCCAGACCAGAGGCCAACAACCCAGCACGAGTGCGACAAGGGACTAGTTGTTAACTTCGCTGATACAACCTGGAGTCCAGAGGAACTCGCAGTCCTCAATAAAGGACTAGGATTCGTCCCCACCGCTTTTCTGGACAAATTCCAGTTACGGTGCGAATTGAGCAAACTTTTTCGTAAAATTCGCATTAAGAAATTTTTTATGGACAAAGACAAATCCGAGGATGACAACAGCCATACCACACTGTGTCTGAAGTCAACCTTTTTTCCGCCGAATTCACTTATGCCCACAGAGGTTATTGCTTTTGAAGAAGGGGTATCGAAAGAAGTTGAACAGCTCCAACCCAAAAAAGGCATCTTCAACAATCTGAGCAGTAAGGAACGACAAGCCTTAAAGACCTTAAGTGCAAGAACGGACCTTGTCATCAAACCAGCCATAAAAGGCGGGGCAATGGTTATCCAAAGTACCAGTGCCCACAGGACAGCATGTATGAACCTCTTGGCTGATGAGAAGTACTACAAAAGAATCTACAAGGATCCCACATCGCGCATCAAGAAGACGATATGGACACTGACCACAAATGCGCTGGAAAACAACTGGATAACTAAAAAAGAACGTGACTTCCTCATTTCAGGAGACCCCAGGGTACCCCTCTTCTATACCATACCGAAGATACAATAAGGCAGGGTTCCACCCTCTGGAAGGCCAATTGTATCGGGCAAAGGGTCTCTTCTCGAACCCTTGTCTAAATATACAGACTGGTTTTTGAGACCACTCGTCACGCGCATAAAATCGTCTGTGCAGGACTAACCCTGGGCGTAGTTCGCATAGTAGCGCTACACGTAGCTACGCGAAGTGCACTTCGCACTATGCGAGCTACGCGTAGCACTACACGAACTGCGTAGTGCGGTAGGAAATGCTGTTCGCAATGATTGCACAGTGCCGGATGCTTGTCCGCACTGTGCAATCACTGCAAACGGCATCTTGCACAGTGCAAGCGGTCGTTTTCTGCTGCTCGAGTAGATTTGTACTCGAGCGGCAGTTTTCTCAACGCGGACTGGTAGTTTCTCATCGCGAGTGGTCGCGAGCATACGCGACCACTCGCAATGAGAAACCTGACCTCCCGCGTTGAGAATCTCGCCGGGAGGTTTATTTTCCACGCTCGCGAACGGCAACTTGATGTTGCTGATCGCGAACGAGGAAAAAGTCTTGCATGGATGTCATTTTGCTCTCTCACGGTCGCCAACTTGACGTTGAGGACCGCGAGCAAGCAAAAAATGCCCGCTACGCTACGCGTTTTTGCACTGTGCTATGTGCAATTCGCGTAGCGCGTAGTTGCGCAAACTACGCGAGCGTAGCGTAGTTTTCCGCCCAGGACTATGCAGGACACCAAACACTTGCTTAACCATGGTGTGTCTAGACATTGAGGCGCTGTATACCAGCATTCCGCAAGAAGAGAGCATCCGTGTTATTGAGGAACCTTTGGAAAAGGAAGAGTGGGAGGCACCAGTCAGATGGGTCATTTCACTCATGCGCCTAGCCTTGACTGAGAATTTGTTCGAGTTCGAAGATCAAATGTTTCTGAAAATCCATGGGACTTCCATGGGTAGCACGTTTGCGCCGAGCATAGCATGCCTGTACATGGGCCAGTTTGAAGAACAACACATCTGGCCCACGAACCCTTACTCTGATAACATCTGCAAGTGGTACAGGTACATAGACAACATCTTGGTTATCTGGAAAGGGGACACATCTAACTTGGATAATTTCTCCGGTTGGATTAACCAGCTCAACCCACACTTACGATTCACCATGACCACGAATAGTGAGACAGTGTCCTTCCTCGACATAAACCTTATGGCTAGGGGAGGTACACTAGTTAGCTCACTATATACCAAACATATGGACAGAAACAGCTTGTTACATTTCGACAGTGCACATCCGCGTTCCCTTAAAGAGAACTTGCCAGTCGGCCAGTTCCTTAGGGTTCGCAGAAATTGCGCTGACATCAATGATTATAAAAAAGAGGCGGAAATTCTGACCACGAAATTACAACAGAAAGCCTATCCCAAGAAGATCATCGAGAAGGCCAAGAAAAGATCACGCAACACTCCTAGGGAGGCGTTGTTGGAAACCCACCAGAGACCACAAACGGATTCATTAATATGTGTCACTACATACAATTCTTCCTCAAACAATTTTAAAAAAATCATTAATAAGAAATGGTCTATTCTAACATCTAATAAACTCACGTTTGAGAGACCAATGTTTTCGTTTAAGCGAAATAAAAGCCTGAGAGGCACACTGGTACACACCAACACACATAGACCGAAGACCACTAACCAACTTACACTTTGGGATAACCCGCCAGTTATGGGTCATTACCCATGCGGGTCTTCTGTGGTGTGCCCTTTTACTGAACATACTAAACATATCAACCTAGGCATGACATACCCGTGGGAACAACGGGCGCATACAAATTGTAACACCGACAACGTTGTGTACCTGATCAAATGCCCATGTCAGCTGATGTATGTGGGCATGACTAGCAGAAAGATTAAAGTGCGGATAAGCGAGCACAGGAGCACTATAAGGCGGGCAGTCACAGCATCCAAGCTTACTGCTCATTTCTTGGAAAAAGGGCCCAGCGACACAGACATAAAGTGGACTATCATTGAGAAAGTGAAGTGCAGTGGTAACCTGACCAATAGGCTTCTAGAACGTGAACAGCGTTGGGTTTACCGGTTAAAGACCTATGAGACTGGGCTCAATGATTCCATACCATGGAACCAACTAAATCAGATATAATCCCAGCAGGGGATTACCATAACACTCGTAGGTGGTCACGCCCCTCCTCCGATTTTACCATTTATTCAGTATGCCCTGTTGACCTTCAGAGAGCTTCCCCTCTGTTTCCTTTTTACACTATAACTGAAACTCATGATAGGAAACTCCCTCCTTGTTCCAGTTGGGGAGTGAGGCACGCACTAAGTCAGAGTCATGTTCACATAACAGATGTTACATAATAATAATAATAATAATACCGACATTTATAAAGCGCAAACAGCTACCTCAAACAGAGGTGTCCCGGCGCTCTAGCAGTAGGCAGTAATCCAACGAAAAACTCATAGCAGAGACCCTAAACCATTACTCTGATCAAAAGAGCCAAGTCTTCACCGCTTTCCTAAAAAGAGGCTCCGAATCAATGTGACGAAAGTTGCTTGGCAAGGAGTTCCACAATTTGGCAGCCCCGACCGTGAAGGATCTGCCGCCTATGCGAGCCTTCCTAAAGCGAGGGGTACAGAGCAGCTTTTGTGAATTGGACCTCAATGAGCGAGTCTGCTTATAGCAGCATAGCCTTTGTTTCAGGTAGCTGGGGCAGTTACCATGCATAGCTCGAAATGCCAAAGTCAGAGCCTTTAATTCAATTCTTTTTGCCACCGGTAACCAATGGAGCTCTTTTATATGTGGAGAGACATGCTGACGGAATGGTACACGTCTAATCAGTCTCGCAGCCGCATTTTGTACCATCTGTAGTCGTCTAATTAGGTACTTTGGCAAGCCATAATAGAGGCCATTAGCATAACCCAGCCTAGATGTCACCATGGCGTGGAGTATGATTTTGTGGCAATCCTCTGGTAGCAGATGCAGAAAGTTCCTCAAATTTCTCAATTTGCTGAAACAGGTGGCTGTCATCTGCCGTATTTGAGCCGAGAATGAAAGATCAACCTCCCACTTCATGCCTAGATTTTTTATAGTAGCTGCAGGGGCAGGGGGTGGTCCCATTTCCATCGGCCACCAGAGGTCCGGCGCTGGAGGCAACTTCTTCCCGAAAAACATCACCTCCGTTTTTCCAGTGTTGAGTTTGAGTTTGTTATTGTTCATCCACAGCGCAATGTCTCTCAGGCAGCCCTTGTAACTCTTGAAGGCGTCCTCAGTCTGCTCTTTAACGGAAAAAACAACTGGGTGTCGTCGGCGTATGAAATCGCCTTCACCCCCCAGTTAGCTATCAGAGAGAAAAGCGGAGCCAGATAGAGATTAAACAGAAGTGGACTCAACGCTGACCCCTGAGGGACTCCGCACCAAAGATGTTTAGGTTCAGACTGATAGGGTTGCAAACCTTCTGTGAACGATTATTAAGGTAAGACTTCAGCCATGCCAGAGCCATGCCCCCAATGCCCATATCCTGCAGTCTCTGAGTCAGCAAGGTGTGGTCAACTGTGTCGAACGCAGCAGAGAGATCCAGGAGCACCAGCATCGCCGATGCCCCTGAATCTATCGACAATCTTACTGACTCAGCCACCTCCAAGAGAGCAGTCGCAGTACTAAAACCAGCCCGAAATCCGGATTGGGTGTCATGTAAAATGCCCTTACTCTCAATTAAATTAGTCAATTGCCACTGCACCAGTTTTTCCAACATTTTTGCTGGTGCAGGCAACAGAGAGAGTTACATGCCCTCCCTTCATCTATAGATAAAAAACTTCTGAAGGTTTCTTCCCACAGAGCTTAGCTCGATGTAAAATACATTTCCCACAACGTTACTAGTTGGTATGTTCATCTTCTTACCAATTTAAAATTCACAAGTTAACGTGGGGCGTAGAATCATGCTTTATACTGTCACACGAACACATGTGCTATTTTTTACGACCTTGGGTATATAGGTGGTTGCGACACTGTCGATACCAATAAAGTTGGCGAAGTTTGAATGGTGCCAGGTTCAAAGACACTTAAGTGGTTAACATATATGCATTTAAATATTAGTATTTACGGAGGTTTCATTTACATCGTTGGGGTATTTTTACCCCGCACGTAACATTCTCAAAGTTAAGATTGGCATTTACAGTCACGGGCATCTCATACCGGTGGGACTACATTTCCCATCTTGCAAGTATGACACATTACATACGCGCCCGTCCCGATACTCACCAGCTTTGATGCGCCAAGTGGGCGTGTCTTCTATCCGACTCTCCCGCGCGGAGACGGTCTATTTAAACAGTAAACCCCGATCTGTCTGAGCGCAAGCCCGGGGACCCGGACCAACTAGGTTTCGTTGCGGGGCAGGACCCTTGATGCCGTAAGTAGAATGGATAACTGTTAGCAATCAGCATCGCTACAGGTACGTGTTGCGAAACCACTCTAACAATGTGAGTTCTGTTGGCATTAATCTCGCCATTCTTTGTTTTTTCTCTTTCCTTGTCTTCCGTGTTGGCTATTAATTTCACTAATGGGCTTGTCTACAACACAGTGTGTGACTAAAGGGCTACCCCATGAACTCCCGAGGTCCTCAGTGATGTAATTTTTCTCCCGAAGAGGGGTAAGGGAGAACTATGTGAATGAATTGAATGAATGCGTAATCACGGTTACTGATAGCAGCTTGTTGCTGTTTGATGAGAGTGACACAGGTGATTCCACTAAGACTGAGCACACACAAGGACGTGGATAACAACAGAATGCGATTCGTGTCGCCACGACACTATATATGCCACCTAGCTGTATATGGTATATTTATATAGGATTGAAATCACATACCAAATAGGTATGTTGAGTGATGTATGTCTTATACCCTCCTGGTTCGAAAGCACAGGTGCATTCGCACGCACATCACATTTGGGAAGCAGAAAAGTTGTCTAACTACAATGTTGCACTATGATCTCCTTGTCTTTCTTTTCACTTACAGATGGGGAAAAGAATGAATTAAAAGATAAAGTTATCTTTTTCTACTGTCTAAGGAGAAGCTACCTGCCCTTATATATAAATACAGGATAGGGACTCCCCTGTCCGCTCTATCCAGGGAGGACGATCTCTTTTTCTGCCCTGAGGAAAGTCCAGGACCTCTCTGGCCTGTATAGGACTGAAACATGTTGGCACTAGGGTCATAGGACCATAAGACTCCCATTGCCCCTTTTTTCACATTTTTAATATCCCTTACTGATCCACTAATAAAGGGACACTGGGAACAGTTTTCGGATTTTTTATCTTTAACTCCCCCTGGCCATATCTCATCAAGAGCTCCCTGGAATACGGTCGAGCCCACCCTGACTTCTAGGGGACAGGGTGACCCGATGATGAAGCATGACACCACTAGGGTGTGTGAGGGTAATATAAACAAAAGGAATTGTTTCCTTCCCCACTCCCTAGTGGGTAACGACTCATGACTTCAAATAGGGTCTTCCCATACCCACTTTACCAGGGTTAATCATAGTTATTCGTGGACTCTGCTCACGTGCTCGTGGGGTACTTCTTGTGGTTTGATATGTAGGGGGCACCATGTCCAAGCCCCAGGGATAAAGGTGGCCCGCTACGGGCCCCCAAATCCGTTTCCTCCAGCTGTTTCACAGCGAGTTGACCGCTGCAGAACGACAGGCGAAAAGGGATATAATAATCCCGCAATGCAGGGACTAGTGGTCGTTCCGACGGGTGGTCGTATTGAATCCCCCAGTCTGTACCATGGTGGTCGGTCTCCCTGACCGCCACACTTCTGACTGCCATCGTAATATGGCGGGCAGAAAAACGCATTACGATGGTGGAGGAACTGCCACCGACAGCCTGTCCGTGGTGGTCCCTCTGCCATGGTAATCAGCCCCTTAGTCTTGTGAATTCACAGAACTGCAGTGGTCTCAGGAGATCCTTGTCAACTGCAGAGTTTAACAGTGTTACATCTTGTTGTCCGTCATCTTCATCCTCCATGTGGTGCACCTGGGACTCTGCTATAGAATAAAAGCATCAAAATTCAGAAATACACAGAGGACATACAACTATATTTGAAAATATTCTCTGCTTCAGACATCCAGTCCTTCAGAAAGGGGAGTAAATAAGATTGTGCCACTTTAGAAAAACACTCTGATCCTCATCCAGACATGGATGCCCAGCACCAGAATTCCCGCTATTTGCCAAGAACAATAAGCAATAATAGTTCAAACATGCATCACTGACATGAAGCTGGATGGATTCAAACCTGAAATTCCAATCACTGCCTAGTCATTCAGACTCACACTTTACATCTACCTCACTCCCAAGAACACATCACCAAGAAAACCAATATGGCCGGGTACCCATTTTCTCTCTTAAGGAAAATGAAACTATTCCTCCCAGAAATAAACTTCAAAACAGCAGTTCAAGCCCTTGTACTTTGGCATGTGGATGGTGGCAATGCCATGCCCCACAGTCTACCAGAATGCACTGGCCCACAATATAGGCATCATACATGTCGCACCATGCCTCAAGGGCCTGAAGTAATACTACCACATCACACCCAGCCTGATGGCACTCCACTGGGTCCCCTTGATGGCCCGCACAATTTTTAAAACCAGCTGCTACAAAGTCATTGTGATGAGTAGCCTTGCCTATCTGCTGACAAACTTGTCATCTCCAGTGGCTCTCAGCACACACAACACACACACAGTCAGGATACTATCAGACGGTAGACGAAGAACTGCGAAAAAGTTAAAACAAGGAAACAGCCATTGATTAATGCAGCCAGGATCTTAATTGTCATATCCCTATTCATTGCTACTGCCCCAACCCTGCAAGAGCTGAAGAGGCATGTCTTAAAGGAATACTATATTACAGTTGTAAGAAATTTGGTTATTAATTGAAAGGGGTGCATGGGTGTTATTAAGGGGTCACCAGGGATCACTGCTGAGACCACTGGCTTGCCTCTTTTGACCCCTGGTACAGCCTGGCCTTGGAGGCGACAAAAGTAGAGCCAAGAACACTGGGGTGCCTCCACATTCCTTATTTTCAGCCCGTTTTTCATTCTACTGATATTCTATTATTCATTAGTGCAATAAAAATGGAGAATGCTTAGCTAGAACTGGACCATTAGTGGCAGCTGTGGTAAGTAAAATGATTTTTAAAGTATGTTATGCGCATGCTTGCGAGTGAGAGTGCATTTGAGAGAGCGAGCATATGTGTGAGAAAGTGTGTCTATATGTGCACCCATATGTGTGTGAGTGAAAGTGAGTGACAGTCAGTGACAGTTGGGAAGTGAGATCATGTGAGATTGAGCCCAGATTTACTATTCTTTGGCATATTTTATGTTATTTATATAAAGGGGCACCCATTAAATAGGGGGGGCACACATGACAAAATACTGGCCCTGGCACAATGTACGTAATTCTTAACATACAACACCCATACAACATTTTGAAAAAAAGGGGGTCAACTCCTAGGAACCTCATGTTTAATTGACTTGGCACACCATGAAAGGAACTGAATATTTAATGAGTGCCCTTTCCGCGCCTATGGCATTTTATCAAATTTATGTGAAAATTGTGCTTTAAAATGCACAATTTCGCACCATTCTTTTCGATGTTTCGTGTAGGGAAGAACCCCACTATAAGAGATCTGACTTACTTGCTTTGCTCACTCACTACAATTCAGGACAGTTTAATGCCCCAGAACTTTCAAAGATCAAGTGAGTATCATACTATATCTGATATCTAAAATAGACATTTGTCTGTGTTATACTGTTATACTCATCATGCAGTTATTATGGAACTTCAGCAATGTCATTTTTGATGATGTTAGGGTCTTGTGATATGCCTTCCTGGAAAAAATCACGGCCAAGGGTCATATGATGTCACTTCCAGTGATGTCATTAAGATGAAATGGTATTTTATGTCACTTCCTCTACCCCTAGCATTTTGATGAATCAACACCTATGGAGGGGTGGAAGCCCCTCTCAAATAATGAACAAAATCATTTTCAGGGTGAACCACAAAAGTCACTAACTAAAGCTGTGCTTAATCCTCTGGTAGCTTGGCACAAAAGCAGTCAGCTTTAACCTAGAGGCAATGTGTAAATTATTCATTGACCATTCAAACAGTAATAACGTGAACATGCAATATAAGAATAAATACACACCAATTTAGAAAAATTGAATTAATTTTAATAATTAAATGACACCAAAACTACAAAAATCAGAAAGCGCCACTCACGATTCTCTGATTTCTCTAGACTGGGGTAAAGTCACAAGTTCAGATGGACTGCAATGGAGCACGGGTCGGATACAGGTGCCAGGTTTGTCCCACTGTAGAGTTACCTTCATAAGTTCACTCGAGGAGATGCCATTTGTGTTGGCAGGGGCCGCAAGGAGGTCATTATCGGTGCAAAAAGCAGATTGAGCATTGCAGATGGTCACTGTTTTGTCACAAAGAGCTGACCATCACTGGAACTTCACTTTTGTTGGCGGCTGATGTGGGCTGTCTCTGTCGGTGTGAAGTGCAGGTCTCGCTGGAGCTTCATGTTGGCGTTCCTCGCAGATGGTTGCTGTTGGCGCCAAGTGCCACTGGAGCTTTGCATTGGCAGTATTCATGAGTGGTTGTTTCCTAACAGGAAGAATCTGCTTTGTGACCCTGATGAGCCCAAAACTTCTGTATCTTCATCTTGAGTTCAGAAGGAGTACATTCTGATGCCGGTCAAGAGACCAGGACCTGAGGAGCACCTCTTGGGGTTCAGGACTCACTACAGCAGAGGCCAGCAGCAGGACTCAGGCAACTCCAGGCAGGTCAAGTTGGTGCTGGCCAGCTGACCAGCTGTGGGGAGGCCTCTGGAAGCTTTTTATATCCCTTTAGCTCAAACAGGAGGTCACCCAACTGATCCTTGGAGTTGCTTCTGTGGATCCTGGGTTCAAGGCAAGCAGGTCCAGTCTTCCTTCTTCAGACAACAGGGAGGTCCTTCATCTGAATTTTCCACAGGTCCAGGGGTGTTTTGATGAGAGGTTCCATAGGTGCTACTTTTATTCCCAGTGCCACCATGTGGGTATGGGAATTCTCACTTTTTCCAACCTTCCTCCTTTCCTGGCTTTTGGCTCCAAACTGTCTAGGGTAACCAAGAGCAGGTAGGCTTAGGTGTGAGCTGCATTTGTCAATGGCAGGGCAGGCAGGTCGAGTGCTGAGACTACCCTTTGAAGCTCAGGAAGGGCTGAGCACAACCCTTTAGGACATTCTGCTCAGGAGTGTACTACCCTGCCCCACACCCAAGGCCCTTTTGTTTCCATGTCTGTAAGAAATACACAGAACACCATAGATGAGCCATTCACAGTCCTGTGACTCTGGGTATTGACAGAAAGGAACACTTGGTTTAGGTAAATAAAAAATGCCAACTTTCTAAAAGTGGGATTTTCAGAATATTAGCTTAAAATCCAACTTTACTATTAAAGAGGACTTTCAATCACAATTTATTTGAGTGGAAACAGCATTTTTCTTTCTGATCTCGAACTGAAGTTAGCACTTATTAAGTGTAATAAGGTAACCCAGTATTAGTCAATGGGTGAGATAGCCTTACAAGAGTAAAAAAACAACTTTTGAAGATTTTCACTGTCAGCACATGTAAAACCTAACCACACGTCCTAAATTTTAAATACCATGTACTCTGCTCTAGGGGCCTTTGGGACCTATCTTTGGGGTTACTTATGCATATTGAAATGGAATGTTTAGGGCTGCCAAGAAGTTGAAATGGCTGTTTAAAACTGCATGACAGGCTTCAGTACTGCAGTCCACCAGTGGCATTTAGTTTCCAGGCCCTGGTTACATGTAGTACCCTTTACTAGTGACTTATAAGTAAATTAGATGTAGTAATCTGGTGAAGGCCAATTTTACCATGTGTTTAAGGGAGAGGACAAGCACTTTGCCACTAATTAGCAAGGCTTTAAAAACCAACAAAAATTGGAAGGAAAAGTAAGGCACAAATCTGGGGTGACCCTGCAGAAAAGGCCATGTCCAACAACAGTTTAAATAACAGTCCTCTCTCACTGTTAGAAACCAGATATCCCTTCACCCCTTCAATCACATGTATAAAATATTGAATAAAAAATATCACAAAACAAAAATATTGTGTCAAGAATATTGTGATGTCAAAAAAAACATTGACAGAAATATTGAATGTAAGAATATTGTTTTAAGTGTTGTTTTTTTATATTGTTGTTAAAATATAATTTTTAAAACTATTGTTTCATATAATATAGTTTTTATGTTTATTTATTTATTTTAATATTTAAATTAGTTTTGTATGTTTTTCTGTAAAGTTTTTTGTTTGTGATTTGCACATATTATAATTAATTTTTTAAATTACTGATCAGAGAAGTTTTGCATTTCTGTAAGTTTCAAAATGTTATAGGAGCAAGATGTTGAATTTATAGGGAAAAAGGGAGGGAAGATTTTTATAATATGTTAGTTTTAAATTTTATGTAAAATGTGGTGTATTAGTTAATATTTGAATTCTTTTAATTAAAATTAATTTAATGAAAATTCCATATTTTTATGAGCCAAAAAGTTTACCATATTTTAAAAATGTTTTGCATTTAGATTTGTTTGTGTTGCTTTATATGAAAAAAATAAAATGTATTATATTGTTTTTATGAATTTGATGCAGAATTTAGTAGAAAATATTGCAAATTATTTAATAAATAATAATTTGCAGAAAATGTAAAAGTTGAATTGTGAGTACATTTTTTATCATATCATTATTCATAATGAATTTGTATTAGATGTTGGTAGAATTTTCATATTAATTTTAAAATGTAATTATTTATTACATAATGTGGTAAAAGATATTCTTTTTTAAAATGACATTTTTATATAGTTTTAAATATTGTAAAAGTCTTAAATAAAAAAAATAATATGCATATATATATGTTGCTAATATTTTAATAATTAAAAATCTATAGCTTTTTTACATATTTTTAAATTTTGTATGTCATTTTTAATAATTGATTAAAAATGGTACGTTATATGTTTCTTTGAGTAATATTGTTTTTAAATGTGTTTTAGAAAAATAAAAATTAGTATTGCATATTTTGAGTAATCTATAGGTTTAATGTTATGTTAATGTATGTTATAGTTTTTAATTTACTATAAGAAAATATAATTTTCATTATTCATATATTTTAATAATTTTCTTTTTGGTATGTTGGTTGTATTTTGGTTATATATTTTGTTATTTGATGCATTTTTTAATATTTATTATGTGTGTTATGTTAAATGATTATATATTTATTGTATTTATTAAATAAACAAATAATGTTTTAAAGGATATAATTCTTTATTATTGTAGGTTCTGCATTTTTAAAAACATTTCTAAGTTTATCTTTTAATATAAATTATTTATTTATTTTCTTTATTTAATATAATTTAGTTAATGTTGATATAATTTTTTGGAGTGCTAAAGATTTGGGCCTGATTTGGACGTCGGTTGGTAAGTCTCGGACCACTCTTCGGACGCTTACCAACCGACATCCTTGGTTTGAACTCCGATTGCTGTATTTCAATGATAGCAGTCAGAGTCCAAACCAGCGGGTTAATCCGACTGGCTTCCGATGGGCTCAAGGAGCCCGTCGGCCAGTCGGAAACCTCACATGATCCCTTTAGGACGGCGTTTCTGCCGCTGGGATTATGATATTGGTTTCCGACAGGCTTTCCATGTTGGGCTTTCTGACATGGAAAGCCTGTCAGAAAGCCACTTTGGGGGCCCTTAGCAGTGCCCCCTTCTACCTTGGGCCTACGGTTGTTGCCCCCCTGTAAATCCCTGCACTGTGGGTGCCTGCCACACGGTGCAGGGATTTACAGCAACTCCTATTTCTCTATGGGAGCTTGTGCTCTGGCCGGTTTCTGACCGCCAAACAAGCTCCCCTAGAGAAATGGGAGTTTGCGACCACACCATGTGTGGTCACATCGTAATTGCAGTTTCGGGACCGCCGACCATAGGTCGGTCGGTTCCGCAACCGCAGAGATGTTGGTCGGAGTCAACTCTTACCGACATCATATGAGGCCCTAAATGTGTTATATTTAGTATTTAACACCTACAAATAATTAATTCGCATTGGAGTGGAAATAGGTAATGTAATCTCTTTAGTGTTCAACATTTTCCCCTAATGGGTTGGATTGGAGTGGGACTTGCAAATGTCACCCTTTAGATTCCAAAACCTTCCCTTAAATGGCTTAGATTGGAGTGAGATAGTAAATGTCACCCCTTTAGTGTCCACAACCGTCCCCTCCATGACTTAAATTGAAGTGGAAATAGTAAATATCACCTTTTTTGTGTCCAGCACCTGCCTGTAAATGCTTGGATTGGAACCCCTTCCGGGTCCGAAAACTATCCCCCCCATGGCTTAGATTGGAGTCGGAATACTAAATGCCATCCTTTAGTGTCTAGAACTTTCCCTTAAATGGCTTAGATTGGAGTGAGAATAGCATATGTCATAACTTTAGTGTCCAACGCTCACTCCTAAATGGGTTTGTTTGGAGTGAGAATAGTAAATGTAACACCTTAAGTGTTCACAATCTTCCCCTACATGGCTTAGATTGGATGGGGGAATAGTAAATGTCACCTTTTTAGTGTGCAAAACCTTCCCCTACATGGCTTAGATTGGAGTGGTAAATAGAATATTAAATGTGATTACTTTAGTGGGCAATATCTTCCGCTAAATGCTTTCAATTGGAGTGGGAATATTAATTGTGATCCCTTCAGTATACATAATAAACCTTAAAATGGTTCCAATAGTAGTTGGAGTAGTAAATGCTACTATTTTAGTGTATAACATGTTGAATATAATATGTTGTGTTATACTCTTACTAATAGAATACTTTAATTATTACATTTTTCATGTACATGAATAGTATTGATGTTTTTTAACAGCATTGTAAATTACACAGTTTTTAGTTTTATGTTTCTTCATTTGGGGGCCCATTACGATACCCGGCGTAAATAAATCCGCCAGGCATGGAAGCGGCAAAAATCCGCCCGCACACACCGTCTGAACACCGACCATGCCATTACGATTACACAAACCGAAAACCGCCATCGGCGAAAAATCACACAAAATACCGCCCGCCATCGTCCGAGTCGGAGTCAAACCGCCCGCCACGGACGGAAACACGCACGACAACACAAAACCGCCCGCCCACACGGCCGACACACCGCACGTGAAATTACGATCGCACCGCCATGAGCGCGGAAAAACCACAAATATACCGCCCGCCAGCGCAAACAACGCCGATGAGAATCGACACGGCAGAAGCCATGGCGCCAACGTACCTGCACAGAAACCATCCGCACACAAAACCAATAGCACACAACATGGCCAACAAGTCCACACAGCAAGGCACGCACAAATACACAAGCACAGTACACATCCCGAAAACACACCCCCGGACAAACAAAAAATACAAAGGCCAGAACCCCAGACACAACACACCTGAAAACAACAGACCATGAGGACACACCCACATAGGTGAGTACAAAAGCAGCACTCCCACAGACTACAACCCCTTGCTACATTGCAAACCAGAGAGGAGAGGAGAGGACACAGTGACACAGCAAGGACAGCAGCACACCACAGAAACGCACACATCACTACCACCACCACCACCACCACCACACCCCGGCACCACAAACCCCTGCACATTACACAACACACACCGCACCAGCACCACAAACACCATGGCACCACAAAGGATGCCCAAGTTCACGCCCATGGAGCTGACGGTCATGGTCGACGAGATCATCAAGGTGTACCCACAAATCTATGGGAACATGGTCCAGCACACACCACTAGCCACCAGAAACAGAATGTGGAACCGGATCGTAGACCAGGTCAATGCAGTCGGGACCCTGCCCAGAAACAGAGTCGAGATTAACAAACGTTGGAATGACGTAAAGAGCCTGGTCAAGAAGAAGGAGGGCAAAAACAGAGAGCTGGCTGCCGTCACTGGCGGAGGGAATCCCGCGCTCTTTAAGACCTTCAAAGCGTGGGAGGAGAAGGTGCGAGTCGTAATCCATCCGGAGATCCTCGCCGGATTAGCAGGGGAGTGGAGGCTGGTAAGTACAAACTAATGTATACCAGCACACCGCTATGTACTCACATGCGCAACTCCCATGCCACAGCTCCCAGGGACAAACACCCCCATGTCCAGCACACAATACACAACACATCACACACACATGCAACAGACACTACCACACACAGCCCAAACCGAACAACTGTAAGATGCGTGGGGACATGTGTACACTAAGCCAGCCACGTAACCACCAACAGGTCCCCAAATATGCCAGAAGCGCCACAACGAGCACCCACCACACCCATGTGTCCGCCACAGCTGCACTAACCGACAAGTAACAGGTAAGTGGCAGGAACACAAAGTGCAGTAGGTGGGACGGTGGACAGCCCAAGTACAACACACACCAGGCCCCAGTCCCACAGCACAGCAAGGAGGAGCATCCCCACACCCCACAGCCACGTGTCAGCCACCGCAGTGCACAACGACAGCCGAAAGGCAGACATCACGGTCCACAGCAATCGGTGTCAGTGGGTGTACAGCCACCCCCACGACCCACAACACCCCCCACCCCCACAGACCTGCAACATGGAGCACCCCCGCTTAGAGCCATGTGGCATCCAGTACAGTGCACGCACGAACAACTTGCAGGTGGGAAACTGGACAGGGCTGGATTACTGGAGGCATGAGGACCATAACACCACCAACACATGGGACATGTCACGTAGCAGACGAACACGCAGCACCGCCCACCGTCACGAACAAGTAAACTATGTGCACACGGACATGAACAACAGACTCACACCCCACATGACCCATCACAGACATAGCAACACCCAAGGAGCCACGTCTGCATGCACAAGCCACACTGAATATAGTCCCACACAGCAGCCACTGTGCAACTCATCACACACAACCGAAACACCATTGAAGTCCTGTCCATGTAGCCCCCACTGCCTGTCAACCCCACACCCCACAACTACGCCTATGTAAGACAAACAACACTAGACGCAACAGAGCGGAACAACATAAATGCACACGAACACCACTGAACCCATCAAACTCACAGACACACCATGCACATACAACATACCATCCATCCCATCCGTCAGCCCCAGTCTCATGAAAGGCATGTCATCCGCACAGCTGCCACACATACAGCAGTCACGCTAAGACACATGCCCATGACCAACCATGTGCCAGAAGTCAATTAAGCGCACGACACACTGTGAGCAACAACACACAACATGGGCCACACCCCCCGAGCACTGCAGTGATGCACATGGCACAGGGCAGCACGCACACCAAGGAGATGGGACAACTGCAATACGTTGGCTGGCACACAACTATCACTCACTCATAACGATGCGTCCAATGCCATGTCCAGTAATCACAACAGACAGCAAATATGCAGGGCATGTCAGGCATGCACACACCTCAGACCATGCACTGTCATGCTGCCACAACACATGTCACGTTCGGCACCCATGGCTCACAGCATGTACCCCAAAAGCATATCCCCTCCCAAATGCAAATCTGGGGCATGGCCCCCATGTTGCCATATGCGTTCCTAAGCGTTCCATTTGAACCCCAAAAGCATATCCCCTCCCAAATGCGAATCTGGGGCATGGCCCCCATGTTGCCATATGCGTTCCTAAGCGTTCCATTTGAACCCCAAAAGCATATCCCCTCCCAAATGCGAATCTGGGGCATGGCCCCCATGTTGCCATATGCGTTCCTAAGCGTTCCATTTGAACCCCAAAAGCATATCCCCTCCCAAATGCGAATCTGGGGCATGGCCCCCATGTTGCCATATGCGTTCCTAAGCGTTCCATATGAACTCCAAAAGCAAAGTACAAACCAGACCCAGGATGGGCCAGGAGCCCGCATACACCAGAGTCACAATGAGTAGGGGCACAGCAACACACCCATCGGCATGGCCAATCCGTCCCATGCCACATGTGCACAGCACACAGTCCCATTGCCTAGCACACACAACTACAGATGCCACAGCCACACACTCGCCTCCGGAAACCCATGTACGAGATTGCACGAACTGCCAATGTCAGACGACTAATACATACTTCGCCAGGTGCAACACAAAAACAAATCTCATTCTCTCCACAGGTGACGAACTGCTGGATGCTGGGGATGGAGACAGCAGCCAGCACAGCCAGCCCACAAGCCCCCAACGAGGACACACGGATCTGGAGGATCTGTCCTCCTCTTCGGACACGGACCACCAAGCTGGCCCATCTGGCGTGGCAGGGCCCAGCCGCTCCCCAGGACCCCTCCTACCCACCAACCCATCATCCAGGGATGCTGAACAGTCCCAGTCCCCTGCTGCCACTGTCGTTGCGGCCACACCCACGGTCATTGCGGCCACTACCACTGCCGCAACCGCCACCATCGCCGCACCGACCACCACCACCTCCACCACCACCACGTCTTCGCTGGCACCAGCCCCAGCGCAGGTGGTGGCCCGGCCGACTGGATCCACCCTGGGAGCCACAGCGAGGACCGTGGTGTGCAATGTGGCTAGTGGGCAGGCCGGTGGCAGCAGGACTGGTAGGAGGAGCAGGGTCAGGGAAACGCCAGCCTCCCCTGGGAGCCATGCCCTGCCTCAAATGGCCAGAGTCCTTGGGGCCTATGAAGAGGCCCAAGGACAATGGGCCAGGTCTGCTACTGACACGCGGGAGGTGCTGGGGGTGCTGAGGTCCATGGACGCCCATATGGGCCAATTCGTGTCCCGTATGGACCAACTCGTGGACCTCTTGGGCCAGCTGGTGGTGGCGGTGGGGTCACAGGCAAGACCAGCAACACCACCTCCGCCACCACCTGCTAGGGCGCAGGGTCGGGCAGCAGTGTCCACTTCCCCTGCGTCCACAGCCAGTGAGCACACCTCACCCACCACCAGCAGGTCGCCACCACACACCCCCCCTCCCAAACGTGGAAGGGGCCATCCGAAGAGGAAACAGATCTCCCGGGAGGACTTCGCACGCTCCAGTCGCAAGTGAGGCAGCCAGCCAGCCTTCCGCCAGCCTTCCTTGACCAGCCACTGCATTGACTTGCTCTACGATCCCACACCACACAGCCAGCTGGATGGCATGTGTGTGTTGGACTATGGACATAGAACCAGTGGGTACACCCTGATCATCACGCAGCCATGACCGACAGCTCATTGTCACTGCACGCACCACTTTTGTCATCACCTTACACACAATCACATGTCACAGTTTGTAATAAATGCACCTTTTTCACTAACTGCTGTTTGTGCCCTGTGTTTTATTTGTACGGAATACAACGGCCACATTGGGCGGAAAGGCACCTGATGCGTGGCATGGCAATGGAATCCGGAGGGCCTGTAGGGACCTAGGGGTGGGAGACAGAACAGGAGCACATTCAATGAGTGTGTCACACACCCATCACACAGTACATGTCAACAACTACAAGCAATGTACACACATCGCACAGAGCAATAGGGCACAATGCCACAGTCACCAACAGTGGCATACTACCCTGGCCATGGAGCGTTGACACACTGCACGCAGTGAACATACGGCCACCCTGACACAGCACACACACACCTGCACAGATACAGACACATCATCCGTCGTACATGGACACTCACCGTCAAGTGAAGTAGCGGGCGATGAGCTGCTGGCGCACATTCCCAGCTTCCTCCTCTCCGCTGTCCACCTCACTCGAGCTGTCCTGGTCTGCGGGCTGGGGCCCTGGTTGATCTCCGTCATCCACAATGAGGGGGATCTGCTTCCGAATGGCTAGATTGTGCAGCATGCAGCACGCCACCACTATCTGGCACACCTTCTGTGGGGAGTACGCCAGTGCACCCTCGGTGCGGTCCAGGCACCTGAACCTGGACTTGAGGAGGCCAAAGGTACGCTCGACCACACGTCTGGTCCTCCCATGTGCCTCATTGTATCGATCGTCTGCTGGGGTGCGAGGATTCCTCAATGGACTGAGCAGCCATGCCCCATTCGGATACGCAGAGTCACCTGGGTGTGAGGGACACAGAGAACCGTTGCTATTCCAACTGGACAGGGGACAGCATCGCACAACCAGCACGCTACACCACTCCACATACTCACCGACAATACAGCCACGATCCTGTTGCAGATTGGCCATCAGTCGTGGCAAGATGCTGTTGCGCATTATGTGTGCGTCATGTGCCGAGCCTGGAAACTTGGCACACACGTGGGTGATCACCATGTCCGCAAGGCACACCACTTGCACATTCAGGGAGTGCGTGTGCTTCCTGTTGCGGTACAGGTGCTCAGTGGCCTGTGGTGGAACAAGGCCAACATGTGTGCAGTCAATGGCTCCCACGACGTGTGGGATTCTGCCAAGGGCATAGAATGCACCCTTCACTGCCGCCAATTCACGAGCCCTGGGGAATCTGATGTACCTGTTTCGGTACAGCATCATGGCTGCCAGTACATCCCTCAGCACCTTGCTGAACATGGGCTGGGACATCCCTCCTCCACTGCCCACTGTGTGCTGGAATGACCCAGTGGCGAAGAAATGCATGGCGGCCATCACCTTAGCCGTGGGGGTGACAGCAGTCGGATACACCCTGCGGGGACGGAGATGGGGCTCTAACATGGCACACAGTCGATGCAGAGTTGGCCTGTCCAGCCGAAACTTCCTGATTACCTCTGTATCGTCCATGTCCGCCAGCAATTGGTATGGGCGGTCAATGTTCGGTCTCCGCCTGGGTTAAATGGCAGAGGACACATGTCAAAGCAACACGGCACATAGCAATTTCGCATACACATCACTGACATGACTGAGCAAGCACATGAGCCACAGCCCAGCTGTCAAGCTGGGACGGCACGGCCACAATACACTTACACAGGTCTCCCAACAATGGCAATGGCAAGTGAGACATACCACTGCCATGTGCATGCACATGGGGATCTAGGCCCCAATGACTTGCGGGGCGTGCTGATGGGGACTGACTGCATATTCGTCAAGCGGCAACGCCACGGCAACATGAGTGTCTGCTGAGCATGGAACTGCTTCCGAGGCTGGATGAGTATGGCACACGACGACGACGATGTGGGCACGGGCTGAGCGGCCAATACAAGTGGGACCTGTGGCACGAGGGGATATGAGACAGTAGTAGGTGTCAGCACTGCACCCTATGTACAGCACTGTACGGATCACAGCTCCCGAAACATTGACTGGTGTCCACATTGACAGCCCCATGCCAAGACGGCTGTGTGCTTGCAGTCACACGTCACAGGTGAGAGGTTACATTGCACGTGCCAGGTGGCAGACGTACATAGTGGGAGCTGGCATGTGTGTGCATGTGTCTCCTGTTCAGGATCCACCAGATGGGCGCTGACTCTGTACTGACCATTGGACACAGCATGTTCCGTGGAAGGCTTGTGTGTGTGGGATGGTGGCACTGGATGTGCCTCCGTTGGGTGGGGGGCCATGCACAGGGCGGGTACGTCGATGATTGCGCATTGTTGGTCACGGTGGGTGCACCAACTAAGATGTGTTGCCCTGTGTTCAATTCCTATGTCCGCATGATGATGGACTGTGGATGTGAGCAGACTACACATTGGTCGATGTGCTGTCTATATGCATGTGCCTTCACACCAGGCACAGCTGCCCCTGCACATGTGACCCCTGCTGGACTCGCTGCTGGGTCTGTGGAGCTGATGCACCTTCTGCGCGTGGGGCGGACAGCTCTCCTCACTTCCCTCATTGCGCATGTCATGTCTTTGCCGCAGGTGACATGGATCAAGGAGGGCCCACATGTACGCGTGGGTAGGCTACACATGATTGTTCACTGGTCGCCACCCCCAGTCAGTGTTTCGAATGGGAAGGTTGTCGTGCTGGTGGTATGTTCGATGTGGCGGATGGGCGGGCCTAGGTGCGGGCTTACATTCCGGACATGGGGGGTAGTTGGATTGGCGACTAGTTGCAGTACACACGGGACACGTCTCTTCCTTTCCACATCTGGGTCATCCCTTGTACTAACTGACAGTGATACAGTCATCTTCGCCCCAGCCCTCATGTCCTCCCCTCGCCCCCCAATATGCATGCTCACCTGCGAGGCTAGCGCTTGCACAGGCAGCCCCAAGCTCGCACCAGAGAGGGCAAGGAGTGTATGTGTGGGTCCAGTTGCACGAGTGGGCTGTCTCAGGGTATGATGTGTGGCGGGACGCCGTCCACCTGCGTGGTGCCCCAAATGGAGACCCGGCCAGCATGGACTATGCATCACAGTCTTCGCCTTCCGGATCCGCCACCTGCGACACCCAGTGGCTGTGGCTGCCCTTGCGGCCAGGCCGCGTCCGTCTGTGGCTGTTGGCCCACACATTCACTCTTTGGCCTCTCTGGGGAGGGCTCGGGGGTGGTGGCGCACGCGCTTGCACTTAGTCGCAATGGCATGTGTCGTGGTTGGTATGATGGGCAATGGATGGGATGGTGCGAGCCACCTCCCGTGACGTCAGTGCTGCTCGTGCTGTGGTGCGTCCCCCTACACTTCCATCTGACTTGTGCCATGCTAGACGTTGAGGTTCTATTGCCTGCGTGATATGACCAGGAGGAGCGCGAGGAGACCTCACACACACCATGCTCCACTGCCATCCCGTGCCCTGTATCGCCTGTGCGGATTGACTATGTTGGGGTTACACCTGGTCGACTGGGGCTGTGTGTGCCTTGTCAAGGGGCATGGCGGGCGCACAACAGGATCCAGCTTGTCCACAGAGGGTGGGCTGAGGTGCGCCTGGTACCGCTTTGTACGTGTGCCCGGCTGCTGTGCACACACGTGTTCACTCCCCCGACAGGTGTCCTCTCACAATGCCCAGGGAAGCGGTGGTGTACTGTTCATGACCCCTCCCAACACGGCGTGCTCCAACTTGTCATGTGCGCATCTACCCGTCGCACCCACCCACCTGAGCACTGCGTCCATACGACTTCACACGACACATGTGTGTCTTCCACAGTAGTGCTACTCATTTGCGTTGACATCCAATACCAGTGGACTACATGGTCATGTCACGACTGCCGTGTACTTCACATACTCTCATCCTCTCTCATTCGTACTTGTGAAATGAGTCAGCGGAGACAGTTTTGGTTTCAAACATTATATTGAGTCTTCTGTCCTCTGTGATGCAGTATAGTGGACACTACTGGCAGCGGGATACATGTTGAGGATATACTGAGCATGATTACAAATGGGATAGGGTGTGGGGTTACATCTGCTTGGCCAAGGCTGTGCTAATGTACATTTACGTATAGCTGCGGAGCTGCGGACTTTGACACAGACGGTATACATGTAGCCTACCAGACCGCTCGGCATCATGGGCACAGTCCATCTCAGTTCCATGTGACAGGTTTGCTGCGGTTGTTCCTCATGCACGCGTGCATGTGAGATGACATCAGGGCATGTGCTTGCGTGCATGCAGCGGCGTGCCACTTGTTGTTGCACTGTGGTGGTTACTGGACATGTCACAGTCACTGGGGTCGTGTTGTTGTTGTATGCACTTGTCGTCCATGCAAAGGTCCTGGTATGGGATTCCCGGGGCGGGGGTGGGAGGGGTGCAGCACCCACAGACTCCAGGCGACCTATTCATGTCCACTGAGCGGTGTGTGTGTCCATGTGCGCTGGATCCATGTCGTGTCCTGGTTGTTCGTGCAGTTCCGTCCATGTGGGTGCGATACACAGAGCCCATGCCACTGCCTCCCACGATGCATGCGGTGTTCCTGGATGTGATGGGGAACAGTGTGCATGTCCCGGTCATATCCGATGTCATGGCGATGTCGTTGATGGTGTGGTTACAGTTGCCGGTCGTTTGGTATGGCTGTTGTGGTGGTGACTGGCCAGTCCGTGCGGAAGCTGAGCATGGGTGCGGGGTTGGACTTCATAGGTCACTCGGGAAACCTGCGTTGTGGTCCGACGTATTTACAGGTTGTCAGGTATGCGATGCCGTCCAGCAGGGCTTCCATGTCATTGGTGGTGTACATGTTTGCCAGCCAATGAAGCGGATGGTGGCTGTCAAGGTGTTGTTCGTAGGTTGTCCCTTGGAGGACCATGATGGGGCATGCTGGGTGACATTCGATGTAGCTGTTCTCGATGATCCGTCGTGTGGAGGCACAGTGGTTCCATTTCAGTGCGGGTGCGATGTTGGCCACATACGCCATGCCCCCATAGGCAGAGCAGGCCCTGTTGTGTGCGTCCAGAGGGAGGAGTAGTGGTAGCAGGTCCGCCTTCAGACATGCCGGGTTGGAGAGGCATATCTCGACGGGATGCTGGTAGGGACACCTCCGACAGTAGAAGACGGGCATGACGCAGCTGAACAATGTGATGCGGTAAGTCAGTCGGTAACTTACGTTCAGCAGGGACAGGAGATCGCATCCCAATGTATGTATCGTGTTGGTTTTGTACAGCTTGAGCTGTTCGGCGTAGTTGGGTAGGTGTGTTGCGGTTGCCATTTCGCAGCGGTTCGTTGAGGTGGCGTGCTCCGTCTGTGTGTGCAGTCTGCAATGTGCACGCTCCGGGGTTGCTGTGAGCTCTGTGTAGTCGTAGGGAGACAGGACTTGTGTTCTGTTGGCTTGTTTGGAGGACACGGGCCCTCTTCCCACATGCTTCTCAGACAGTTCAAGGTCAGTGCTGTGTGACTCCTTCCAATTAACTTGCATGTGGCCGACATGGGGAAGTGTTTTCTTCTTTCTTCCCCGTCCGTTGTGTGCTTCTGTGATATGCGCTATCTGCCCTGTGGTCGGTCTCCTCGGCATGCCTGTGTTGGTCTATTCTTGGACAATGGCTGTATTCACCGGCTTCTGTCGTAGGGCTGTGGTTTCGGAGTTGGAATGGAAGGTCATTCAGTGCTGTCTGCTCTCCCTTGTGTGGGCGGCAGCCTGCCTTTCCGCTCTGCGTTGGGCCTTGTGTGTGGATGTTATTCTTGGGCCACCTGTTGTCGGTCCCCGGGTTCTTTGGTGTTCCGTTTCATGTGTCTTGTTCATATGTGCAGGGTGGTATGGGTTTTTCAGTGTGGTACTGGCGTTCCTCTTCCCGAAGGGGCCCTGCTTCTCCTAGTTGGTGTTGCCGCCGCTGTGTGCTACGCCATGTTTGTTACACTGGGGTGTGTCCTGCAGTTGCGTGTCTTCACTGACATGTGTGCGTCGGTTGTGTGGCGTTGGGTGTTGTCCGTGAATTGGGCGTTGGGGACATGTCTGTGGCCGGCCTGTCACGTGTCATGTGCGTTCGGGGTGGGCCTGATGTGTGTGCTGCTTGGTTGTGTCCCTGTGTCTGTGTGCGACGCATGCATGGCGCTGCGGTTGGCCTCTGCATTGTGCGCATGTGTGGCGGCGTCATCGGCGCTTTGGGGCCGTGACGGGGTGGTTGGTTCCTAGTCCCAGGTGGTGTGTACACATGTGTTCCGCGATGTTAGGATTTGGCCTGTGTGTCATATGTGGATGCAATGGTGGATGTGTAGTGTGCACGCGCTGGTGGGGGTTGTCCGCTTTTTCCGCCCTTGCACTGTGTGCGCTGTTTGTGTGCACTTGTTGTGTGTGTGCCTACCTGCGTCTCCGCGGTACGTTGCGTCCTTGGTGGTGCATCAGCAGAAGCATGGGAAGGGCCTGCAGTGCTGGATTCATGCCCGGGGTGCCGCTTCTTCGTTGTCCGTGCTCTGCGTCCGTGTTTCCGCCTCTCTTTCACGTGCGGTGTCTCTTTGCCGTGGGAGCCGTTTGTTTGCGGCATCGTAATTTATGCGCCGGGCGGGACGTGTTTCGTCGGACGGTGTGTGTCAGTTGTGCTGCGCCGCTACGTGTGCGGGCGCACTTTGATGGCGGACGGTGTTGCTGGCTTGCCGGCGGTGTTTGGCCTGCTTTTCGCATCGTAATTGGGCGGGCGTGTGGACTGCTGCGTGCCGGCGGTAACTGGTGGTTTTTGCATCCGCCAGCACGGCGGTTGTGCTTCCGCCCGCCATCGTAATGGGCCCCTTAGATTTGTATATTTTATTTAATGTATATGTTTACATTTTTTATACACGTACATTTTTTAAATATAAAAACATATATGGGGCTGATTTCAATGTCGGGCGGAATTGCTTCTGCCCGACACCGACTTTGTCCTGGGACCGACCGACACCCGGTCGGCGGTCCCAACCAGCCCATTACAATGCGACCGAACACTGTTCGGTCACATGCTCCCTTTTTCTCAATGAGAGTTCATGTTACGGCCGTAATGTGGCTGCAACACAAGCTCCCATTGAGAAAAGGGAGGTGCAGTTCATCCCGCAGCCCTTGGCGGGCACCTCAAGGCACCTGCCACAAGGTGCAGGGATCAACAGGGGGGCACCATGGGTGCCCCACCGGCCTCCAACCGCAGGCCATGCACTAAAGGGGGCCCTAAACACGCTTTCTGACATGGTTTCCGTGTCGGACAGGCCGGTATGGAAACCATGGGGCCGATTCCGATCTCGGCCGGTAGGGCACCGAATCGGATTCGGCTTTACCGGATCCGATTCAGACGCCCTGTTTCCGACCGATTCGAACACCCGTCCGCGCGAGCAAGTACGATGCGAGCGTATGCGAAATCCCCGACCGACTCGTTCCCGGCTCCGAACCGCTCCGACCGACTCATACGGACTCGACTCGCACCACGCAATGGAGACGTTCCCCGACCGGGAAAGTACGATGCGCGCCTCGATCAGTCCGAACGACTCGCGCCGTCCGGCTCGAAAGAGCAGTCGGAGCCGGACTTTGGGGGTCCGTGTCGGACCCCCTGTACGCGTAGCCGTGCGAGTCGCACACAGGGGGGACCCAAGGGTCCCCCCACACATGCATGTATGGCACGAGTCGCACCGATGCGTACACGCTGTAGGGGGCGCCCTTGTTCGCGACGCACCCATTGAGTCAATGGGAGCCCGTGTACGCGTCGTACGACCGGCTCCCATTGACTTCAATGGGAGTCCGACCGAATCGAGTCCGATAGCATGCGTCCGCATCGTACTCGTTCGGTCGGACTGCCAGAGTCCGGTTCGGTCGGAAAACTCTCCGAATCCGACTCGGTCATTGAGATTTCCTCCCCGAATCGGAATCGGCCCCCATGTCGGAAACCGTGAAGTATAATCTCAAGGGCGGAAAGACCCGCCTTTGATATTACTGGCTGGCTTCCGACTGGCCGATGGGCTCTTTGAGCCCATCGGAAGCCAGCCGAAATGACCTGCCAGTTTACTTTCCGACCACTTCCATCATAATCAGGCGGTCGGAAAGTAAACTGCGCCGTCCATTACGATGCGGTCGAATCCTTTACGGGCCGCATTGTAATCGGCCCCATATTGTTCATTGTTTAACAGTATTTTTGATATTTGTTTCACACACATAGGGGCCGATTCCGATTCGGGCCGGAAATCTCTCCGACCGAGTCGGATTCGGAGAGATTTCGGACCGAACCGGACTCTAGCAGTCCGACCGAACGAGTACGATGCGGACGCATGCTATCGGACTCGATTCGGTCGGACTCCCATTGAAGTCAATGGGAGCTGGTTGTACCACGCGTACACGAGCTCCCATTGCCTCAATGGGTGCGTCGCGAACAAGGGCGCCCCCTACAGCGGGTACGCGTCGGTGCGACTTGTGCCATACAGGCATTAGTGGGGGGACCCATGGGTCCCCCCTGTGTGCGACTCGCACGGCGACGCGTACAGGGGGTCCGACACGGACCCCCGAAGTCCGGCTCCGACTGCTCTTTCGAGCCGGACGGCGCGAGTCAGTCGACATGTTCGAGGCGCGCATCGTACTTGCCCGGTCGGGGAACGTCTCCCTTGCGTGGTGCGAGTCGAGTCCGTACGAGTCGGTCAGAGCGGTTCGGAGTCGGGAACGAGTCGGTCAGGGATTTCGCGTACGCTCGCATCGTACTTGCTCGCGCGGACAGGTGTTCGAATCGGTCGGGAACAGGGCGTCCGAATCGGATCCGGTAAAGCCGAATCCGATTCGGTGCCCTACCGGCCGAGATCGGAATCGGCCCCCTAATATTTTATACATTTTTTAAAACATTTCATATATATCGTATTTCTTGCATTTTCTAAAACACAAAACGTTATTTTTTAACACAGTTTTACCTATTGGTATTTTTTATATGTTTTGAAACATGAAACATGTTATGTATTGTTTATATTATTTCACATATTTGAATCTTTCAACATTTTTCCAAACATAGTGCATTTCCTAAACCATATACATTTGTAATACATATATTTATTGTTTTATATCTAGTTTGATATACTTTTTAAAGTACATGACAAACAGTAATATACATTATTTTTATAGTACTATTTATTTTATACTTTACATATTTATTTATATTTTCATAATACATTTATTGACATTTTGAAATATTTTATAACATAGATACATTTTTGTTAAATTTTTTTTACAATTTTCAGTTACACTCCCATTGCTTTCTTTAGGATGATAGTCTTTTTTGTTATTAATTAGCAGTATTTTTTTTTTTACACTGAGGGGTCGATTCCGATTCTGGCCGGAAATCTCTCCGACCGAGCCGGACCCGGAGAGATTTCCGACCGAATCGGACCCGTGCAGTCCGACCGAATGAGTACGATGCGCACGTATGCCATCGGACACGAGTCGGTCGGACTCCCATTGAAGTCAATGGGAGCCTGTCGTACAACGCGTACGCGGGCTCCCATTGACTCAATGGGTGCGATGCGGACAAGTGCGCCCCCTACAGCGGGTACGCGGCGAAGCGATTCGCGCCATACACGCACAGGTAGGGGGGACCCATGGGTCCCCCCTGTGTGCGACTCGCGCGGCTACGCATACAGGGGGGTCCGACACGGACCCCCAAAGTACGGCTCCGACTGCTCTTTCGAGCCGGAGTGCGCGGCTCGGTCGGACTGCTCGCGGCGCACATCGTACTTACCCGGCCGGGGAACGTCTCCATTGCGCGGTGCGAGTCGAGTCCGAGCGAGTTGGTCGGTGCGGTTCGAGCCGGGAGCGAGTCGGTCGGAGCGGTCGGGACGCCCGGACGAGTCGGTCGGCGATTTCGCATCGTACTTGCTCGTTCGGTGTTCTGTACGGATCGGTCGGGAAACAGGCTTTCGCATGGCTTTTTTCCCGACCGAATGGTATTGGGTGCGCCTCCGACCGAGATCGGAATCGGCCCCTGAGTCTACTTTATTAGACAATTTTTGTCATTTTTTGTTGGATATGGTGGGAAAAAGTGGTGGGCATCTACTGCTGATCATTTTTCTTAAAGGTTTTGGTGGTAGGGGGATGTAGGGAGAGTTAATGTGAGTTATAGTGATAGTTTTGATTTTGAGGCTTAGGGCCTTATCATGAGTTTCGTGGTGTAGGAGCGGGACCGCCCGCTCCCCCACTGCAAAACCCATGTAGGAACTGCCTGCCAGATCAGAAGTTTTCTCCTGGTCTGGCAGGCGGTTCTTTGGCATTCCCAGGGCTGTGCCTATGAAATGAGCACTGCAATGGGAATGCCAAATGCAGAACAAGCATGACATGGAGTGCTGCAGTCCATGCCATGCAGGTACTGGTCTGCATGCACACAGGGAAGCACGTGTTGTGCCCCACTGTGTGCATCCACATGGTGTAAGGCACTAGGGGACCCTGTAGGGCTCCCTTTGTTTCCTCACTACCACCCTTTTCATGGTGGTAGCACTGCCATGAAAAGTGTGTGGTAAGGAAACTCATAATAAGCTTGGCAGGGCCTCTGCCTCGAGACTGCAACGCAAACGCCATGGAACAGCGGTTCCCTGGCGGTTGCAGTGGTCCAGGGTGGCCGAACACCCTAGTTAATAGGGCGGTTGGGAGACCGTCACTGTGAGTCTGCCGTGGACCGCCATACTCATAATAAGGCCATATGTTAGCTGTAGTTTGTGTTCTGTTGTTTAGTTGCATTATGAGTTAGGCCTACTTAGAGTTTGGTCGCAGTGTAGTGTTATTTTAAATAATGTTATGGTATAATTTGTGTTTATTACATTTGTAATGTTATGCTTATGTTGTATTTGAACACAGATGGATTGGAAATTTTCCCTTATATCTGTGATTTTTGTTTTTCTTTAAAAATAAAAAGAACATTAATTTAGATACTAGTCAATAAATAATTTGATTTGTAACTTTCTTTGAATTTTCATCTTTTTGGAATGTTTCTTTTGATTTTTTGTGTTTTTATGATTCCTTAAGACTAAACCAATTATTATTTTATGAGGAGGGTAGTTGTTTGTTTTAATATTAATTTGGTTTAGCTCGTAGTAAGTGCTACTTTGTTTATTAGTAAGGCATATCTGAAGGTTATAGAGGTGTTTTGCTATTCACTTTGAATGGTGTGGTGTATAGCTGAGTGAATGGTTTAGAGCATATTTTGAATGCTCCGCCCATTATCCATGTTTGACACTGGCTTAGTCTCAATAATTTATCTGCTGCGGCAAATATAATAATTAATCTTTCATTATTTAGGCTATTATGTAGGAGTAAGGGTTCATTATTATGTGTGATGGTAAAGTGCTCCCGTATTTGGATGTCTTTGTATCTTCCAGGGGCAGGAGTGTCACTAGTGACTTTTTTAGTTTATGCTATCAAGCGTAATAAAGTGGGTATAGCTGTCCTGTGATGTGTTCAGAGATTTTAGGGAGTAATCTTTTAGAATTTTAGTAACTAGCTCTTGGGAACTAGTGCTTGCCTCTTTCAAATATTGAAGTAATGCCTTGCTTTGGTGTTGGTGACATTGGGGGGCGGATGTGTTCTTTCACGTTAACAACAATATAATTTTTCATAGTAGCCCTTTCATAACATGCATTTGAGTAGTATTTTGTACATTTTCAATTAACATTCTCAGTGCTTGTGCTTTCTTGGCCCGTACATGCAGCCCATGTGCGAGAGTAGTTGTTTCCCTTCCTGTGAGGTGTTATTTCTAGCTCTTTCTGCTATTCTCTCCAGAAATATTTTAATATCTTTAAATAAATTGTAATTATTTGACTTGTGCATTGTTAATGTAAAAAAAATATTCCGACAATTGGTTTGTATTTTACACTTACATGTCTGGTGTTGATTATAATTGCAGTTCTTTTTTTCCATTTTCCGTTGAAGGTCTTCTAATGTCGATCAGGTGTTTTATTTTCTGTTGGGGGAAAAAGTTGTATTAGTTATGTTTTAAATGTTCATTTTAAGGTAGTTTGTAGGGCTTACACCTAACCTTCCTTATTCTAAAAGTGAAATGCATATTTCTCTACAAGACAATAACTTTGCTTGTGTATTTATTTATTTTATGAAACATCTATTGTTCTACACACCAATAGACTATTTCTCCAACACCCCCAATATATACATGACTATTCTCTTTCCATTTCCACTTTGAAAACATATTTATACTATTATTTTACAGGGGTCATTTACATGTGGTTCTAAGGGAACAATCCCAAAGAAAACATTGGGAATACCATAAACTTCCACTTTTATTTATCTCCAGAGGTGTTTTGTGTATATTCCACTAATCCTTCACCCGCATAACATGCATTTCCTCTCATTTCCACTATATCAGATGTAGTCATGGGGAAAACTCGACAAAGTACGACTTTTTTCACATGAGTATGTGGTATTTCCATTCATGAAACCCCACAAACTCTGATTCTCTGAATCTGGATTTTTCATTTATAAATTCTAATATAAATGTGTGTGCTTCTAAGTGAAATGTAGGTGTGTCCAAGGTTATGTGAATGAGGTCTTACGTGACAATGTAGTTATAAATAATAAACTGGATTCTCAGAGAAAGTGATGATGTGAACAAATGGCATTTATCTTTCTGTTAATTTATTAATTTCATTGCATTTACAACACTCTTGCATGATGTAGAAAGAGTGGTTAGTTTAAAAAAAACACACTCTTTACAAATAGGAGAAACTGTGATAGAGGAAAGCATGTTTAGTTTTATAGTAAATTGCTGGGAAACAATCATAAAGGAGATAAGATTTTAAAGAAATACAAAAATACAAAAGCATGGGGGTAGAACAAACCAATTTTATCAGCCCCTTACACTAGGCTGGATTTAAAATTTTGGAAGCAAAATTGGCATTTCATTCAGAAAAGAAACCCATTACCAAGAAATGAATAGAACATTTTTTTAAATTACCTTGTTATTTACCATGAGTGTTTGTTTAACTGTTGGCTGAACTCACCCCTCTCCACACCTGTACTGAGCCTGTACTGATATGAAATATCTTCATCTAATGGCACTCCACACATATTTTGCATCACCGCAGTCAAAGGTATTTCTACAGGGCTATCAACAACAGGATGATTCACAAAGCAAAGCACTCTTCAAGGCTCTGAAGCACACCATGAACCCAGTCAAATCATCTGATATCTCATTGAATCAACAAGTGAAATGCCATTAAGGTCTTCATTACTCAGAAGTTCAAAAAATAAGATCACACATTATCATCTTAAAATAGAGATCTGCCATACCCCCTTCAATCCCTTATGCTCTGGCTCCAAGTGGACATCAATCAATCTCATTTTGCTTGCAGAACTCACTGTCATTCTGAACTCTATCAAGGCCACCTCCAAAGAATATGACTTTGACCCATCATCCCTAATGATATGTCTTCAAGGAAAGGCCCTCACTCTTCTCCTGAATATCGTCATTATCTCCATCAGCCAAGGACCTGTCCCAGATGCCTCTACCTGCTGAAGAAACCTTCCCTGGAACTGGAATAAGTTGCCAAATACAACCCTATTACCTACCCACATTTCATCAGAAAAATTATTAAGAAAGTAATCTCTACCGAACTACAGGATTAATAAGAATACTTCTCTATAGGATCACCAACCAGCAGCATGGAGACAACCAGTTTTTCAAACAGTCACATGCACCCTGTTCATTAACAACAGCAACAATATCTGCCTCCTAATCTTACTTAACCTTTCTGAAACCTTCAGCACTGCTGACCCCCAAACACTGACCCACACCATGGCAACACACATGGATTTCTCAGACACAGTCTTCCAATAGCTTACTTACCATGTTGTCAAGCACCAGCAGGTTCTCCTGATGGGAATCTCTTGATACAGAATCCTTTATATCTTCTTCATAGGACCCAGGATTCCACTATCTTCTTTGTTATCTTCAGTCTTTACAGAGAGCCTACCAGAACAATGCTTACAACATCAAGAACCATGAGCACATCAAGGACTCACAACTCTATCTCAGAATCTCCTCAGTTGAAACTAATCCATATCTCAGAGTCTAATAAGCACCTTTATCTCAGCCCAGCATGACTAAATTCCTGCTGTTCGTTTAAAGGACCAGACGCGAGACTGGCTAACCAACATAAATATATAGGTGGCTACTCTCCCCATCTGTTAGCCATAGAAAAATCACAGGCAACACTCTTCTTCTCCTTTAAAGCACATATCACTTTGAAAATGAAGACTGCCTGGTACCAACAAATAGAGTGAAATCCTCCCTATTCAAAACCTACTTCTGAAGTCTCGGTTCTCTCCCATCAAGCTTGAAGACATGCTCTCATCAAACAAGTTCCAGGCTCAACCTTAAAACCCTTTAAAGCAATCCCAGACACTGTTTCACATGGCATCAAGGGACTGCAGGTAGTTGGCCATATCACCCCAACAATAAAGGAACTACAGTGGCACCCACCTTCAAGCCTGTGTCACTCCCAGCTCAATATCAAACAGGATAATCCAAAACATCCCCATAACACTTATCAGGGAAACTTACCCACTCATGTTGGCAGTTCTACACCAAAAGTCAGGACATCCCTAGACCTGACTTGAGGAAACTAAAGAAGGAAAAGGCTAAAAAACGGGCCTTCTCCTTCAACTGACTCCAGAATTGGAAGAAAATTCCCATTGACACCAGAAGAACTATGAACCTTAAGTACTTCAGAAACAAACATAGGATCCCTCTTCAAGGAATAATACCACTCTAAATGATAACTTCCCTCCTGCTGTCTGATGCCCATTAACAGTCTTGAATAGTAACTCCAGACTCTCTCTCCTGTTCAGCTTTTTGTTATTTCCAGTGGCCCAATGAAAAAAACCATGTCCCTTTTGATAAGGCTTTAAGAAGGCTGCAAATGTGCATTGCCCTTATTTAGACTGTGCAGCTGTATGCAGATATTTGTGAATCACTGTCCTCGGTATTACCCATATATCCACATTCTTAAATTAGTAGGAAGTGCTTCAATGCTCAGAATTACTGTCTTTGGAATTAATTATGCAATTAAGCACCTTTCAACTGTCAACTATTTGATTTTTAAATGGAATTTCATGTTGCAAAAACTCAGTAAGTCTATGTTAAAATGATAAAACATTACTGTTTGAGAACAAAGGGGCCTACTAGGATGACGGGCGGACTTTCGTCCGCCCGACACCCTAGCGGTGCTGGGACCGCCCGCCAGTGGTGCGGCGGTCCCGCACAGGCGATTAGGATGCCACCGCCACTGTGGCGGTGGCATCCTCCATTCCCAGCATTGTGGCGGGCGGTGCGCACAGCACCGCCCGCCACAATGCTGGGAATGCACTGTGTGCAACGTCATGCACAAGGTGACAGGCACCGCGAGGTGCCTGCCACCATGTCCATGACAATGCAGGGGGTACCACAGGTACCCCCATGTGCACCCCCACCCCCCAACATCTTGGGGGCCTGCAACGGGCCCCCGAAAGCGGAATCCGCTTGGCTTTCCATGGCGGAGTCACCGCCATGGAAAGCCCTGCACCGCCGACCATCGTAATATGGATGGCGGTGCCTGCAAGGCACCGCCACCATATTGCAGGCCTTTTCCGCCCGGTAGGCAATCGGGCCGATTGCCTACCGGCGGAAAACCGGCGGACGGTCTTTCCGTCCGCCTGGGTCCCCACCGCCATCATAATATGTCGGTGGGGAAATGTGAAGCGGGCGGTGGAAAATAGCGGGCGGATCGCCACCGCCATATGGGCGGTGGCGATCCGCCCGCTATCCTAATGACCCCCAAAGTTTTTTCTTCTATTTGAATTTATGAATTTATGTAAAAGAGACAAAAAGTGTCTTTTTGAATATGGAATATGTTGTAACTATAATTATACAGATCTATATACTGTAAAACATTGCTGTGCAAATAAATATTCCAAATCCTCGTTTGATAAAGGTACCCTGTCATTTTTATTTTTGAATCTGTTTATCAACGTTTTTTTATTTCGCTCATTCATCACATTAGTAAGGCAAATTGCAGGCATTACAGCAGACAATTGAGATTGCAAGGACATATAATGCAGGCAGAACATTATGATTGACAGGTTATGCCTATATTACAAATCAGTCACAGTAGTGAATAGACCTCGAAAAACCCGTTTAGTATAACAAACACTAGGGTTTAGTGCCAGAAAGTAATTACTGTCCGGTAGGTACCTAGCTGTAAAATAGTCTTGATATCCACTTGATGGCACCTATGATAAATTAGCAGAAAGGTGATACATCAGGCAAAAATAAAGGTACCCTGTAATATGCACAAATGTATTTCAGTAATGTTTTCGGATAAACTCATTTTCAACTACATAAAGACTAATGCAAAAGAGTAGATGCCACTATGATCATTGTCTTCTGTATATCACCATGTGTTAAATACTCGACTAATTAATTGAGTACTAGGAATTATTTTGCTCTCCTTGGTGGGATAATATTAATGCCATAAAAACAGTCTTAGTGCTAGGACCCAGTGCGAGGCGGGGTGGGGTGGGGGGGTAGTGGAGTATGACATACGACGGCAAAGGTGAAAGTAAATAAATAAAACCACTTACCTTGCACTTGCCACATATGTCGGACACCACTACCCCCCCATCCCGCCCTACCCCGTCTCACCGCTCCACAGCATTACCTGTGCGAGCCGCTACTGCTGGGAACCAGACTTATGAGTCCTGGGTGTGCAACATCCACCAATCCCTATGTCCTAGGAACTACAGAGAATCTGGCAATCCTTATGGACTACTGTGGAGGTTAAATTGTTTCCTGAGAATGTATTGTTGGCATTTGTGCACATATCATTGCACTCCTTGCCACAGGAAAGCTCTGCAGCAAAGATGACTGTACAGTTCTTTTGCTCTACCTTTATTTTTTAGGGAAGCAAGACTTTTCATACGTTTCTGAAGGCTTTTGAAAAATATCAACAGGAGACGAGAAATCCAATAGAATAAGGCAAAGGGGGAAATGAAGAAAAGGAAACTGTTCAGACATAAAGTAAATATATTGTCAGGCAAACACATGATGTGTAATTTGTGTGATCAGAATTTCGAGTAGCTGAGGAGAATTCACCTTTGCAACTTAGTCAATGCAGAAACAACTTAATGCATGGCATAAACGGCAGATAACTACTGAAAAATTAAAGAGGTAGAGGGATTACCGAATAGGTGAGTACAACTTCTGCAGTCATTCAATATTCCATACCTGCCGGAGATCGATTTCCAGAAGGAATTTTGCTCAAGGATCATGACACCATCGATACTTTTTATTACTCTATTGGATTGCATTGTTTGGTGTGTGACACGATCATCTACTGTGATGAGCAAAATCATGTTGTTGAAGCAACTCAAGAAATACCAGAAGATTTTTGATTTTTTTTTTTCAGTTTCCACAGTTTTTGATTTTCCATTTTGTATTTTTAGGAATATTAGTGCAGATAAACTAGAACTGTTTTTGTTTTCCCCAATAAAAAAAACTCTTGAAAAAGTCTATAAAAATGGTTCTTCCTATGACCAACTTCATGATGTCGTTTGTTTTGTTTGTGCGTGAGGGAGTGAGTGAGTGAGAGAAAGCAGACGACAAACCCCAATTTAACACAGCCTTTGCCTGTGCAGGGCTGGCATCAACCACAGGTTCTAACTGTAACCCTTTCCTAGGCTGCTGTGGGTGACCACCCCGCTGCAGGGAGCCAGACTTTCTTACACACAACCAAAAGGTCTCTGACCAGGCTCTGTGCCCCAGCGTATATGGTCCCAGAGCTACAGCCACACTCTGACATAACACTCCATGGGCATGAATCTCTGGCGCACATGGCCTTTGACAATGTGTGGCAGCGGTTGGCCACAGACCCTGTAACAAGCCTGCTGAGGGTGGTCAACCCTCGGAGGGCGCAATCAACCAATGGCACAAGACTTCAATCGGTGTCACTGCGTGTAGTGGGGTGGCCCACCACTATGCATAGGGCTTGAACAATAGAGCTTGCCCTTTTGCTAAGGTGTCTTTTTCAAATGTGTTTTTTGATCCACTGATCAAAATTTGGTACCGCTAATCTAGGGCAAGCATTATGCCCTATTACGTCGAACCCAGAGCAGTCTTCTTTTACTTTTGCAGTGCTTTTCTAGGCTTTGCACTTTCAAATGCATAGCCACAAATCATCGATAGGCAATGTTTTGGTCAGAGAAACGTGCACTGGGTTTGTGGTACTCAGACATAAAGCTGCACCGAGAGCCAAAGACGACATACAAAAGTGTTAATCGTTTAAAGCCTGCTCGACATTTGTAATATTAGGTTATGACCATGCACTGGAGTTGGCCACAGGACCTGTCTTTGGCCAGGCCCAATGCTCAAACCAAGCCACATTTCATATAGGTTTGTGTGTTTTTTTTCTTTGTCTATTAAACTTAACATTTTATAGACTGTGAAACGTTTTTATATACTTCTTGTATTTTTTATTTCAAAATGTTTTTGCTTTTTATTGTTTTATTTCAAAGCAATGCTTAAATCTTTTTTGAGTAACTTTATTTTTTTTAAATGTTCTTTAATGTAATTACTACATAAGGCTGACAAAGAACTTCTTGCAGTACTATCTGTTGTGGTACATTTTCAAATGACTGTCCAAAAGTGAAGAGATTACTCTCCAGTTTTTTTCACCAGAGTATTTTTTTTCAATATGCTGCAAGCATCTTGAGACTTGGATCAGTCTCTTCCTTCTGTTCTTGCAGTACTTCAGCATGCACACCTTCTTCCTCCTCGTCCAATTTTCGTTTCATGCACTACATTTCAGCTTGTGAAAATGATTTGGATAAATAGCTCCCAGATGCTTGATCATCCCTGTGGTTTCAAAATGAATAAATACCGATGTGTCCCCATTGCAGAATTTGTTAGCACAGAGTACAGGTGACTTTCTGAGCATTCACCTTTTTCTCATTTCATGGGTGAGTGAAGAACTTCCAGGGGCCAGGGGCACTTTGTATGTTTGCTCAATTGCTCTTGATGTGGTTGGTATTTTAGCAACATCTTGTAGTGTTTTATTTTTCTGGATATGTATGGAGAAGGACTTTTATTTTTTCTTTGGGTTGTCTGATTATCAGTTTCTCATCCAGACTAAAGTGTTTACTATAGGTGCATCCTAATTCAGATAGGTAATTATGATGTTGTGCTCATGAGGGTGTGGTATACATGCTGGTTTTATTAGAGTGTTTCTAGATTGATAACTTGGCGGGCTGTGTTATAATGCTGGCAGTTCTTTTTCACACGTGTTTGGTGCTCTGTTGCACTGTTGGATCCATAAATGTGTAACAGCTCTGCTAAGATGTCTGATAATGACCATTTTTATTGTATCTGGAAGAATTGTGTAATGCTCTATTACTTACCGGTAATCTTCATTACTCCGGGTCCCGTTGTCCTCGTCCCATTCATTACTAAGTGGAGATAACCATCTCCCGACAGAAAAAAAGATCAGAAGAATGCTGGGACACTAACCCCGCCCCTCCCACCGGGAGTACATAAGGGGTACTTACCCAGCATTCCGCCTGAACAACCAAGCCCACAACAGGAAGGCCGGGCGTCCGGGAGGGAGGGCGGGCGTATGAATGGGACGAGGACAACGGGACCCGGAGTAATGAAGATTACCGGTAAGTATAGAGCATTACCCCCAGGTCCCTTATGTCCTCGTCCCATTCATTACTAAGTGCAGAATACCAAAGCAGAAAAGCCGGCCTTCCCAAACAAAACAGAAGCCAACCCAGGAAACCACACCAAGGCAGCCACTGCAGGAAGCAAAAGGCAGAACCGGCGAAAACCCCAGGCAGAGCACCCAGACATGAGGGAGCCCCACCAAGCCGGGATGCACCCAACAAAACAACGGGAGAACAGCCAGAAGACCAGTCCGATAACCACAGAGGCCAACCAGCCCACAGCAGGAACACCCCACAGCTAACCAGAGAAGGGGAGAGCACGGACACACAAGCCAATCGAGGCAAGAAAGAACAAAACAGCGAGGAGGCCACCAAAAGAGGAAGGCCAAGAGCCACCAGGCCAGCAAGCCAGATCCGGGCAACAGGAGCCACACCCAGGCACAGAGAACTCACGCCAGCCGAACGCAGGCCCCGGAAAGAAAACAAACACCCAGCGGACAAGGGGGCCAGAGAAACGCAAAGCCCCAACAAAAGACGACCAAAGTCACCCCTGGGAAAAAAAGGCCGAGAAGCCCATCAAGGGCAGGACCAAACTAGAAGAGAAGGGAAGCAAACGACCCGGCCCCAGAGAGACCAGAGGAAAACTCCCGGAACCTCACAGAAGAGCACCAGGCCCCATGAAAAAAAAGGGCCAGCACCAGCCGACAGCCCACCAGCACCCAGCCCGGAAGGCGAGACAGAGTCCACGGACAGGGAAAGAGGGAAAGCCAAGGCACCGGGGAAAGATGAACAAACACCCGGAAGCCAACCAACCAGGCCCCAAGAGCCAGAAGGGAGCAGACCCAGCAGGGACCAGAACCCCACAGGACGTAAAACCGACCAGGAAACAAGGCACCAAGGGAACCAGTACCGCCAGGAAGCCCAAGCAGCAGGAACCGACAAGGGCAACCAACCAGGACAATGAGACCTGGGAAAACAAAGCAGAAAAGGTAACAGGAGGAAGCACAGGAACCCAAGAACACAGCCCCAGCAGAACACCCCAACTGCAAACCGGCGGAAACCGGAGCAGGAATCCACAGCCCGAAGAAGGCACACCCCGAACACCAGAGAAGGAGAGCAACGGAACGGGCAAACAACCCAGAGAACCCAAGACCAGAGCAAGGGAACCCCAAGGGAGCCAACACCAGCATCAGACAAGCCCAACCAGAGACAGGCCAGGCAGAGACGTCCCCAAACAGCCCAAGCAGAAGGCAGGGGAAAAAAACACATAGGCCAGCAAAGACCGAGGGCCAACAACCCATAAAAGCCCCGAAGGAGCGGGACAGGCCCAAACAACACAGCACGGAAACCCCAACCCACCAGGGGAGAGGCAACACCAAAAAAAACATCCCGACCACAGAAGCAACAGAAGCCAGGGCGGAATGCACTAAAAAACCAAACCCCACGGCCCAGCACGGCCCGAGCAGGGGAGAAACCCCCAGGGCAGAAAACAGCAACTGAGGACACAGCAGCCGGGAAGCCGAAGCCAAGCAATTCGCGCGACCAGAAGGACCCGAAGGCCCAACCCACAACCGGGGGAAGGCCAAAGAAGGAAAGGCCCCAGCAGAACACAGGCCAGAGAGCAATCAGCCCCGGCGTCGCCCAAACGAAATCCCGAGAGTAGGGGAAAACAGGAGTGGGGGACAGACCCAAACAGGAACAGCCAGAGCCAAGAGGCCACATCGGCAGGAACACACCACACCCGCAAGGACCAGAACCCAATAGCAGAGGGACCAGCCACCCCACAGGCAGAAAAGACACCAGCAAAAGAAGTGGCAGGCCACACAACGAACCCCCAACACAGCCCCATCAGGCAGCCAGGACCACAGCAAGAGCGCAACCAGCCAATCCCGAGCAGGTCGTACCAAACGGAAACCAGCAGACCAGCCAAGAACAGGAGCCAACAGGGAGGAAGGCCGAAGGCAACAGGCAACTACAAGGAGGCACCGCCGAAGGCCAAGAAGAAGCAGCCGCAAGTCTGCAGACCAGGAGAGACCGGAACACGCCCCCGAAACAACATGAGTACAGGGAAAAGCTGAGGCACAACCCCGGCAAAAGAACCACCAGAAAGGACAGGGACAAACAACCCCCACCTCAGCGAATCAAGCCGGAGAAGAACACCGCAGGCCAGAAGAGACCCAGCGGAGGCCAACAATACCCGTGAAATCCATCCAGGCATCAAACATCGCCCACCCAGAAGCACCACTGACACCAGATGAGACCAGATGAAGCAGGGAGGAAAGGCCGAAGGAAGAGGCACAGCCACCAGCCAAGAGGCCAAACACAAGACACCCCAGGGGAAGCCAGAAGCAACCGAGGCACCAGAGTAGGCGAAGCGTCCAGAGCCCCACGCCGCATCAGGGACCAGAGAGGGCCGTCCAGGGCCCCCCAAAGCACACCGGCAAGGGAGACAGACCCAGAAAGGAGGCCAGACCAGCACCACAGTGCCCGCCAAGAACCAGCAGCCCGGGGAAGCAGAAAAGAGGAAACAACCTCAACCGGAAACCCAAGCGGGTGACTCCAACCAGTAGAGAAGCTGACTCCAGGGAGCAAAGGCCACAGGCAAAACACCGGAGGCCAGGACCAGCAACCCTGAGGCACAGGACAGAGCCAATGAACCCCAGCACCCAGCCCGAACGTAAGGGCCAGCAGACAACCAGGGCAAAAACGCAGCATAAACCAGTGCGTCAAGAAGAGCCAGGCAGAATCGCAGGCAAAGGCGACAAGGAATGGAAGCACGAGAGCCAGGACAGCAGCAGGAAGACAGAGACAACAACCAGAACTACAGCCACAGGCACACCCTCCAGGAGAAGCAACGGGCTGAGACCCACTGAAGCCAACAGGAGGAACCGGTGCCCAGAGCACTACCTCAGAGACACAGGGAACGCCAAGGCCAGGTCCGAGAGCAGAAGAGACCAGGTGCCCACAGACCAGCAACACCGGACACACGGGCCAAGAAAAGCCAACCCGGCCACTGCACGAAGACTGCTCGCCAACAAACGGACAGCCGTCAAAAGGAACAGTGCCACAGTGGGGGAGAACCGCGGCATACATGAGGGGAGGCAACCATAAACAAGCACCCCCCCTCGCAACTGAAAACACACACCAGAACATCCATGAAAGGCAGCCCAGTGAGAGAGGAGCCCGTAGTGCATGCAAGGAACAAGCCACATCCCACAAACCAACATCCAGCCGATCAGGGGGACAAGCAACCCGGTGGAAGGCCCAGAAGACGGAATGCGACTGCATCAACCAGCCCAGGTGCAGGAGTACAGTAGGCTCACCGCCAGCGCGCCTGAAAAACGCCAACAGGAGTGAATCGTCATGAACTGCCCCCACACAGAACAAGATCACAGCTCGCGAGGGTCAGGCGAGGTCACTGTAAAGTAACACCCACCACAGTCCCGATACCTGACCCGACGCCGAACTGAGGGAGCCCCACAGACTGACAGAAGCGGAAACAGGGCCAAAGATCCGAGCCCCGGTAACGGCTCCCCGGATCAGCGAGGCCCGGGCAGTGCACAACACATCTCAGCGTGCCCCGGGAATGACGGTCGAGGACGAGCGCAGGGACGCGATGACCCTTCGGAATCGACCAAAAGGAAACCAACCACTACGGGCATCATAACAAGCGCTAAATCTCCAACAGTGCAGCGCAACATGCCCGGCGTCAGCGGGGGCACCCAGACTCATCCCATTGACAGCCGAGACCTGCAACAATACCAGTTGGAAAGAAGAGCAATCGCTACCCTCGTCAGAATCGACATGTCAGCTCAGAATGCCGAGCACAGCATTACACAAGGTCTCATTCCGGAACACAGCAGGTGCAGCAATCAGCAGCTCAGACCGAGAAGAAGCCGGAGAGAAAGGCACCACACCGCCAGAGGTCGGGGAGGGGGGAAGAGTGCCATAGAACCCTGAGCCCCTCAGAGCCTGTGAGTACTACAGGAAGGGGACGCGCCATGCACCAGCCCACCGCCCGGAGATCCAGCGGGGAAGAAACGCAGCATACACAACAGGCAATGCAGAGAAAGGCGAGCCAGGTCTGAAAACAAAGACTACGAATGACTGCAGAAATAATGAACAAGTACACCACCGACACCAGGTGCCTCGTGCCCCACAGCTAGAGACCGGTGCAGGAAAGTAGAGAAACACCGCTGTGCGGTACTCACCCGGAGTGGGGGCCGAAACACCAACAGAACAAGGCCCCCACTCCAACATCCAGCCGGAATCCAAGGGAGAAAGCGCAGCGCGACTTCCACCCGGCCAGGCCACAGGAAGACGAGCACAGCGACCCAGAAGCAACCGGGAAGCGGCGCACCAGTCGCAAAGGGCTGGTAAGCAGGAATCCAGCCGGGAACAACACTGCCTCCCAGCAAGCCCGGCAGGCCAAGAGGCAGAGCAACAAACCCCCCGCCTGCAAAGCCAGGCAGCCGGGCGGGGGGGAGAAGAGAAGAAGTGCACGCAACCCCAGTCCAGCAGGAGCAGCACCAGCATCCATGACCATTCTGTCGACAGACAGAAAAAAAGAACAGGCAGAATGCTGGGTAAGTACCCCTTATGTACTCCCGGTGGGAGGGGCGGGGTTAGTGTCCCAGCATTCTTCTGATCTTTTTTTCTGTCGGGAGATGGTTATCTCCACTTAGTAATGAATGGGACGAGGACATGAGGGACCTGGGGGTAATGACAATCTTATGTACAGAATGCTTCTGGAACTTAATAAAATACAGATTATGGAAGTTTAATGGGTGTGTGTGGCAGAAACTGTCCATAACGCGTTGATTGGAAGGATGCATGATGTGTCTCTGATTTATGTGAAATACACATTTAAAAAAATAAGGACTAGATATACTAAGCCGTTACCCTGCGATTCTTAAAACTAGAGGGTTTGCAACCGTAAAATTAGGTTTAGTTTTCACAAATACCATTTTGTGATTCAGTAAAGGTTTATGAAGTGGCAAAATGGTTTTAGATATAGATATTGAGTTCCTATTTGGAAGGAGTATGTTTCAGGAATTTCTTACAAATTGAGATACAGTATCAGATGTTTCTATGGTTTGCGATGGAATTTTGTTCTCAAACCATTGAAAACTTACTGACAAATCAAAGGAGGTAGTAACTCCTTCACAAAAGTGAAGGGGTCACCACTTAACTTGAATGTAAAAAAAAAAATGTTGGGGAGTAGACATTGGAACACAGGACCATTGCCAACTCTCACACAAAGATTTTTTGAAAAGTGAACTTTTCTTTACAAACAACGCCCATTGTCTGAAAAAGTGAAAGGGCTGTATTAAAAAAAGTCTAATTACAGGTGACTACAGACATGGCAGCTTACTGGCTCTAGCAGATTATCATACCCGTGATCCCATCAGAGTGAGTCGTAATTTGCAGCCTGCTTCATTAAAATTCATGAGGTAGTTCGGATTGTGACCCACTCCAAATGGAAATTTAGTTAAGAGACTTATTAATACATTGGTCGGTTCACAATCAGAAACACGTTGCACTAGCTATGCACACTGCAAGCATACATGCAATATGAACATATGGAATTAGGAAACGGGGCTTTTTCACTTGAATGGATAATTTGAGACAAGTAATGTATTAATAGGGAAGTCAGAACGTTTTTCAAACAGTGAATAGTGACATTGCAGTCATACCTGTATATGTATTGTAATGTATGCCTGTTTTTGAGAATGAGGTGAAATACTGCTATAGTAAAGCACAAGGACGCTGTTGAAGTGTTTTTTGTTGGTGAGATTTGAGGAAAAGTTTTTTAAATATGTGTGCAAAGTTGTCAATGAGATTTGATGAAAAGAATTTTGATGGTTGTTTGTCTTTTCTAACTTTAAAGGAATGTGTTGGTTTTGGCTGTAATTTTAAAGCAGTTGTTGATATCTTTAAAATAATTACATAGGACAACATCTAACACAGCACAAAGAAAAATACCAATACAACAAAAGAAGTCAGAACACAATGAAACATAACCACAATTGAACACAACAATAACACAATGCAATAATGCAGAACAAAAACACTGTTAGCAAAAAAAGACACATTACCACCACAATACAATGCAACACAACAAACATTCTTGCCACTCACTACTGCTTCCACAAATCTGCTTTTATAATGCAATGGTAAAAGGTGTTTAGATCCAGTACTGCCTTATTCAGAACCAAGTATATGTAATAGCGCCAGCCAAAAATGATTTGTGATCCAACTTCTGTTGTTTGATAGAAACAAACAATTCAAATATATGCTGGGTCTTCACTAATTCTACTTTTGCCCTTCACTGCCTACAGGTAGTACAAAACGCTGCAGCCAAATTGGTATGCAACAAGGGCAGATACAGTTCAGCAACCGACTGCCTGAAACAACTTCACTGGCTGCCTGTGCGTCAAAGAGCACGATTCAAGCTCTTGGGACACACTTTTAAGGCACTTCATCGCATCGGCCCTAAAATTCTTCAGAATAAAATCAAATTCTACATCCCTCCCAGATGCCTAAGGTCATACCATCAAGCGCTCGCCGAGACAAAAAGGATCAAAAAGGCTAGGGCAGGGGGACGCACCTTTTCATACCTTCCGGCATTACATTGGAATAGGCTTCCAGTAGAATTGCGGCTGACCAAGGACTACAACACTTTCAGCAAGAAATTAAAAACACATTTATTCCCTATTTGAGTAGCTACTTAATACATCCAGCCCACTCCTCAGCACTAGGATCCGCCACCTCAGCGCCGTGATACCCCTTTGGGATGAATGTTGCGCTTCACAAATAAATAAACATAAACACGATATCCAACAATTGTGAGGAGCCAGATAAAATATAAAACACCATTCTTCCAACATCCTTCATACAATAAGTTATTTTTGTATGAATGCCTCCTTCCATTCGCCAAGGGCATGAGCAGTCCATTCTGATCTCAATTGGCACTATGAATCCCGGAAATACAAAGAAGCATGCTAATACTCCAAAGGAGGTCCTGGCACTGAAGAGGAGACCATCGAGCAGAGCGAAATTATATAACAAAAAATATTTAGTAAGAAATTGGCTTCACACTCCAACTCTTTCAATGTGAAATCAAGCCTTTACCACTGCAAATACAACCCCAATGTTTATTTTTTGCAAATATAGAAATAGAATGGGCACTAAGTAGCTTCCTGAGCCTATTCATCAGGCCCAAACATATATACTTGACATAGGACAAGAGAGGGCTCTGACATATTAAATATGTAGACATGCCATTTTTATATCGCTGATTACATTCAACGTGTAGTTGATCGTAGCCTGTGAGTAAATATTCTTTTTTTATTTGTTTATTTGAAAAAAGTTGTGAAATGTAATTCAGAATACTGCATTTTAAATGCTAGATAGTACCTATGCTTCCTATCCACTAGGGCACATACATTCATTATTAGCAGCACATAAAGACCAGATACAACAGTGGCAGCTTGCTCATCGGCTATACAAAAATTGCGATGTTATTTTTATGCCTCTTTGGCTAATATTTTATCTTTTTAAGTGTGACTTAGATGGGAAAAGCACCGGATTTATGTCAGTGAATTCTAGATCCAGCATTTGTGTATGCTTTCAAATGAAAATTCCACTTACACAGAAAAGTATACTAAGTGGCCTTTAATAGAAGTATAAGGGGGTCATTTAGAGTTTGATGGAGCGGGTCAAGCACCATTAATTGACAGTTTATCCACTCAGCCAAACTTACTATTGCCTACCTCACTGCGAGATGGTGGAAACACAGGGTTTCCACCAGCAGAGCCTCAGTAGTCTCTGCCAGTCAAAATACATGATATGGAGCCTGTGTGACCCATGACCAGCAGGTCACAGTTAGTGGTCCCTTGACCTATTTAGGCCGGGCGACCATCATTAGATTTTCCTTTCAGGTATGGAAATCATACAATGATGACTGACAACATAAGGAAGAAAGGCCCTGCCCCGGAAAGCAAATGCTTTTGTTTGTTTTTCAAAAACAAACTTCCTGTCAGGTAGTGCAATAGGAAACAGGACTGGAGGTACACTTTCTGCTGTGGAGATGGTGTGGTCACTACCCGCCTGAGCAAAGGTTGCTGCAGTTAAACAAAGGCTGGTGGCAAGTTCTGAATGTTTGCACTTTCTGGCAGAAGGTTGCACATTTGCAGACATCGTGCTCTCGGTCGCGTCTTGTCTATGAACTTCAAGTTCCTGGATTTCTGAACTCTCACATAGTTTACAAATGCTGGCAGCCATCCTGAATTACTGGGTATAGCTTTCCTAGTGTATACACTCATCCTGACAAGGCAAATGGGTAGGTATGTTGTTGAAGCCTAGGCCCTTGCTTAATGGATTCAAGATTCATGCGTGTGGAACTTATCTTCTCCAGAATTTGCTTGAAGACAACCACATTACATTGAGGTATCCTGCAAGACAACCTGTATGAGAAAAAAAATGTTGAACTTAGCTTGTTTAGAGAATTGAGTTCTTGAACTATTTTATTTTGACAATAATGCTTAAGGATCGTGGATAGATGACAGTTTTTTTTTAACTTAGATTCTTTTATGAAGAAACAAGTATGGATTACAGCCTACTACAAGGAAAATAGCAGTTGTTAAACCTGACCTAAAATGAGGGTGAAAGCCTTTAACAAACAATATAGCATTATAGCCTGAGGCAGAACAGCTATAATACAATTAGAACAATTCACACCTTGAGGGTAGAATTTTCTAAATTAAAAAGTGAGAAAACAGCAAAATAAACATTGGACTTTTGGAGTAGATCTGTACTAGCCATTGTTGGCCCAGTCAACATTCAAGTGTTTTTATAAGAACATTTTCATGAATTCACATTGAAAATATTATTTATAGATTATGGGACTCTGAGGTATCAGTGATGTGTTGTAAGTGATATATGTGCTTCCTCCATAGGGACCTCCAAAGCACTAACATATGTTTAATTTCTTTCTAGGTGTATCAAGATAGAGGTTCTCAGAAAAGAACCAACTAATTCCAGAAGCTGCATATGTAAAAAGTCAAAATAATTATCTTACTCCCAGGCAGTATTACACTGGTTACACAGGAACATTTGAAAGGTATTCCTTTTCACTGTTGAAGTCTAGTCCAGTAGCTTTCTTTTCTCTCTTATCCCATGCCTCATTCCCCAATTGTAGTTCTGTCTCACATATCATATCGTGCGTGGTCAGTAGTGGTGAGAAATGGAAGAGTGTATCACTCCCGTTGGATCCAAAGTGCAAGGTTAGTGTTTTCTGACGCTCCCACTTGGGTAGTTTGTTTTTGAAAAGCAATAAAAGTTTGCCAAGTGGGATAAAAATTACATGGTGCCCACTCAGCATGCTCCTCTGGCTTCTAAGCAATTGCAACGCTGTGGTTGCTCTGAAAGCAGATAGATCCCTGTGGGACAGGCATAGATTTGACAACAGGGCTGGCAGTCCTCTGCTAGGGAATAAAGACAAGTGTCTCTTGTGTCCTTTGACTTGGTCGGCTGAAGGTTTACATGCCAAACTGTAAATGAGCCAGTGATTAGGCACAAGTGGAGGTTAAAGGGGAGGAGAAGAGTGTGTAAATGTAAAAATGCTCCTGCTAAAGTGTTGTGTAGTTCCTACAAATCTATATAGGATCTGCATGTTTAGATAACATAAACTAAGGGATCCAGACACCCCCGAAGGATATGTTAGTCTGTTAGTCCAGCTAGCTCACAGTGCCACTACTAGCCCCTCTTACCAAGGAGCGAATAGCTTCTGGCAACTATCGAACATGACAACTCTGACCCCTCATGGATCGTGGAAACAGTAAAGTACTTTTCTCTCAGTCACTCGTGCTCACTTTATCTCATAGAGATACACAGAATAAACGATGGGGACATTTTTAATAAGCATTTATTGAACCAGCGTCATTCTAGTGCAAAATATGTGTGCTGCAACAACCATCAGACAGAAACATATATATACAATTATAAGCACTAGCATAGTAAAGAAAATGTAGAATTCCACAATAGTGCTAAAACAATTAATATTTGCAGGCATATGAATACATGACAGTAATAATGCGTACTCCTAAGATGCAAACCCTAACTAGATGTACCTAAATGTACCTAGCATGTATGTAGGTGTATAGCCAAGAATCCCATTAGGATAAAGCCAACCCCATTACCTGATGTGGGTGAGTGAAGGACCCCGTCTTGGTCTCAAGCAGGACACCCTGCGAGGGATGTCAGACCATTGTGTGCTGGAGTGTCTGCGTGCAGGAACGTCAGCGTCTCGCGTCAGCGTGTCAGCACGGAAGTCTTTTTCTCCTCTGGTTTGCCCAGCGAAGATGTAGTGATTATATACCAGAAAGGTACCCTCAAGGGTTCTACCTAGAAGTGTACTATGGGCATGTCGGACAAGGATCACGATAGAGGTGACCATTATATAGAGTTATTATGCAGAATATGGTAATCCTGCTGTGATACTGAGAATCCTCATGCATAATACATGAGGCTAGTTTTTCGGAGAAAACCGCATGATAGTCATGTAGCACCTAACTAGGTAAAAGGTCAGCCCCAGACCCGTTATGTAGAACAATGGTAGGACAGATGTAGGTAAAAGGTCGTGTAACTACCTAGGCCTATATTGGGGTACACTGGGGTTCATAACAAAAGGCAAGTACAGACACTTTTCCTCTGTGCAATGAAAAGGACACCCCCCAATGTTTAACGTGAATGTTGGGGAAGGGTGTTTTACAAAGGGAAAATATTTTTTCATAATAACTGACTTTACAGATGAGAATAATTTTCTACCAAGCTGTTCGCGATAACAATTAGATTGATTTTGTGGATTAAACCTAAAATCCATGAATCTTGCACATTTTTGATTGCATTTTCCTAGAAAAATGGAAACGCTCCAAAAAGTGAACATCTAGGTTACACATTGGCTTATGTATATTTACCTAGATTAATTATTTTTGGAGTAGATTCCACAGAAACATTCTCATTTCAGATTTTTGCCTATTTACTTCACAGATGTGTAGCCTTTCTGGTCAGCTTCAGATCCTTGTGCTGTCTGGTACTGGGATTATATCACTGATTTTTCAAATTAAACTCTCATTTCTTTGGACTGCAAATGCAGCTGATAATCTGTTCAATTTCAGTTCCATGTGTTTTGGAAAATTTAATTGTAAACTCCTCAGACGACTGACATACAGACATCCAATCCATAGTTCTACCTAGACTGAATGTTGGAAGCTCTGTTCAGAAGCCTTTCAGAATTTCAAAATTAGTTTTGCGACTTATTTTGAATTGTAGGTTAGGTGGGTGCATGTCAGGGATGTTCCTGTCGAACTACAAATCACAGTAAGATGTATCAATGGTTTGAGACCGCACTTGCTTTTGCAAACAATTGAGCAGTTACCCACACCTCAAAGGAGGTGTTAACTGATTAACAAAGGGGAACTGTCACCATTGGACAGATTCACATTTGAAAATTGTGTTGGATGGCCTCAGGGGGTAGTCTGTTCCAGTCAGTATGTTCCATAGTGGAAAATATGTTTAGTTCTTAAACATCACCTGTTATTTTAATGAACTCGAACTGCTTTAAAAAATGTTTTCTGTTTGGAAATGTGAACACTGGAATGGAGGTCTGCTGTTCCTTGCCACCATCCCAGACTGTGTAGACAATCACATGAGGTCACAAATAGTGACCTGTCTAATTATTATTCATTAGGCAGATAATTCTGCGATCCCCTGCAACTGGACTTTTTGTGATAAAACCTATTAGTAGAAAGATTGCATCGGAAAATTAGAGGCAGGTCACAAAAAAATGGTCTGCAATTTGCACACACTATTTGTGACCTTTCTTTTCATCCTTTCATACATCACACTAGATTCAGTAGCAAAACTGATGGCTAAATCAGACATACTCAACTTGAAGCTTATTTTAAGATGTCTTTTTGTAACAGTGTATTCAACATTTATGGAAAATACTCCAGCAGCTTGTGACCAATGCTTGTAGTTCCCTTCCAATTCACTAACAGCACACATGGGAGTAACACTCAATTTAGTGGACCACTCAATATTTATACAGCTATAATGAATAGACCCAGTAATTGGGCAAACAGGTAGCCAGCAGAAAAGCTTAACTTGTCCTCTGTAGTTTCTGTGGGTGTCACCAAAGGTATTTCTATCTACCTGATTGTACATGTTTGTAATTGTATGTGTAGTGTTTAGTAGTGGGTGCATAATAAAGTACTTTTGCTTTAAAAAAAAAAAACCTCGGCCTGAATAATATTTTTTTAGTGTTATTGTTGCCTACCAACAAGCTGGGGTTACTGGAGCACACAACTTTCCCTGAATAGACCTTGGACTGCTCTGCTTTGCTACCCTGATAGAGTCAAGTGCTACAATGAGGTACTTGGTTCCAAATAAAGGGAAGGTTGAGGACTTAGTACTTTTGAAGGACTTACATCCTTCACAACTAATAACCCACTTTCTTACAGTGTGTGTGCAAATCAGTCTTGACCCAGTTTCAACAAGGAAAATCTGACTCAAACTGTTAGGACAAAGTCTTCCTGGACAGGAACACAATCAATAGGCATGTTTCAGCCTTGATGGGCCTCATCAGTGAGCTGTGGCTTACGTCCTACGGCAGAGGGATAAAGGAAACCCTTGTCTGAGCACACCTATTGCTTTCAGTGCGACTGACTAAGAAAAAGAAGTGATGGACGGAATGCTTGAATGAATTTCAGTCATTGATAGGTACTCTGAACTGCATTCAGGGAGACACAGAGATGGCAGACACCAGGGCCCATACTATCAAAATATTTTCTTATAAGGGCATTGCCAGGAATATAAGGAAAGATCATGCTAGCACAGTACTTTTACCCAGGCATGGAGGGTTTAGACCCTCCCTTTAAGTTCAGAAGAGGTCAGGCTTGGTGAGTATTGAGGATGGGAACATGGAAGCTGGGATAGTTCCCACTTCTAGGTTGTGGGCATGACCTCTGGAGTATTAGGGGTCAGTGAATAAAAAAAGACAGTGCACTGTGCCTTGAAACACCTCCAAGTTGTTTCAGCTTACTTCAGCCAGTGCATCACAGCATTTGTGACTCTACACCGATTGGCAATAGCGGCCCATGGTGGGAGTGCTGCCGGGCGCTGACGTGGGGCGGGGGAGGGGCAGGGTGGGGGGTAGTAAACTACGGCCGATTAGAGGTAAGTAAACATATAAATAAATAAAACGAATTTCGTTGCGCGCGCTGCATCGCCAAATGCATGCAGAATGTATCCCTATTGAACAGCGACCACAGAACCCACAGTACATAGAGGGACTCACTTAGACAGATATATGGAAAAGCGTACATTTATCTGAACTTGTTATCACGCTGGGGATCGTGGCATATAAATGCAGCTGCACCTCACTAATGAGCCTGCCATTACTTAATTGATCATGGGTTGTTTGAGTTCTTTTGGCTGCATTACTGCATTAACACAGTTCCTAGAGAACTGCAGGACCTTTCCTTTTCGTAACGTTTTGTTAATCCCTTCTCGGGGGCATATTTACAAGCCCCTTGCGCCATCGATGTGTCACTTTTTGTGATGCACCGGCGGCGCATTTTGCTGCCTCATATTTACAAGGAGACGTAAAGCCACCATGTGTGCCATTTTGTGTCCTTGTGAATACGGGCCCTTTTCACACAGCACTTTGTGTGAAAGGGGCGTGCCATGGGTGTTGCTGTGGGTGTTTCCACGCAACATCCATGATTTCTGCTGCATTCCCAAATTTACAACCTTTCATAAACCTGGGAATGCGTCTGAATGCAACGCCTCCCCAGGGGGGGTGTAGGGAGGCGCAACGAGGAGAAATCTTTTCATTGCTCCTCGTTTTTTCCTCTTTCTATGCTTGCTGCATTTTGCAGCACGCATAGAAAGAAGAAATCACCTCTCCTGATTGTTTTTGTGCAGGAAGGTGCCCCTTCCTGCACAAAAACAATCTCCCCTAAAACGCGGACACCCTTGCACCATCGTGCAAGGGTGCCTGCGTTGGGCAGCCAATTGTGCGCCAGCGCAGGGGAAGCACAGGGATGCAACATATTATTGTAAATATGATGCATCCCTGTGCTTTGAAAGTGACCAAATGGCTTGCTGTGCCCCACTGAGTCACTTTCTTGTAGATAAGGCCCACTGAGTCACTTTCTTGTAGATAAGGCCCTCAATGTTTTTATGATACCACAACACCATCTCTTAAAATACAGGTGGGGAATTTCAGTAGAAATTTATTTATCGCACACCGAAAACTGAATTGTCTCTAGGTATTTGAATGGCCGATGTAAAAAATAACTTAATAGGACTAATTTTGAAAAAACAGGGGCTTCATTATGAGTTGTCTGTATTTGTGTGTGGTAATCCTGCACCGGTACAAACCAATAAAGCAGAGCAGTATTTCGGGGGGGGGAGGATTACCTCATCAACCTGAGCTCCACATCTCAGAATGGGTGATTACGTAGCAATATTCTGTATTGTTCCCATTAGAAGTTGTGAAACTCGCAATCCTACAGTTTTCAGCTGCACAGATTCTAGAGCTTTTGTCTGGTGAAACTAGCACAGGGAAAATGTAGCTCAATAACAGGAACCCCAGTTCATCTGCAAATTCCTCTTTGCACATAAATCAGTATTTACACAGGACTGAAGGTGAGGTCCTGAGTGTATTTTATTAATAGTAAAATCAGTTGCCTGTAGGTTGGCAGTCATCCCACAGACCTATCCAACCCCCATGAACATGTAGGGGCAGATTTACGTTAAACTAACGCAGCACGGTGCAGCAAGTCATTTTGCTGCACCGTGCTGCGTTAGTCTGGAAAGCACAGGGATGCGACATATTTACAAGAATATGTTGCATCTCTGTGCTTCCCCCTGCGCTGGCGCACAAACTGCTGCCATGCGCCGGCGCAGGCACCCTTGCACCATGGTGCAAGGATGCCTGCGTCGTGGGGAGATTGTTTTTGTGCAGGAAGGGGCACTTTCCTGCACAAAAACAATCACTACAGGAATTTTCCTCTTCCAATGCGTGCTGTAGAATGCAGCACGCATTGAAAGAGGAAAACACGAGGAGAAATGAAAACATTTCTCCTTGTTGCGCCTCGCTACGCCACCTCTAGGGTGGCGTAGCTTTCAGACGCATCTCCAGAGTTACGATTTCACGTAATTCTGGAGTTGAGTCCTGTTCCATGAGTGTTGCGTGGGAACACCCACAGCAACACCCATGGAACGCCCCTTCACCGCAAAGTGCTGCGTGTGAAGGGACCGTATTTACAAGGAGAGGAAAAGTCACGCAGGGTGGCTTTTCCTCTCCTTGTAAATATAGAGGAGCCCCCTGCGCCACCAGTAGGTCACGAAAAGTGACGTACTGGTGGCGCAGGGGGCTTGTAAATCTGCCCCGTAGAGTACAGAATGGAATGGTGTGGAAAGGTGCGCAGCAATATGTGCTTTATTTTGGCTATGCGGAAACTGCCAATATCTGCTTCTCTATGTGAAAAAACACCCAGTACTCCCCTAAACCGATTGTTGATGATTTTGAGTCTTGTTACAAGCTGAATTTGCTTTACACTGCACAGTTTTCTTCATTTTTTCAGGTCTTTATTGCTGGAAAAATATATGACCCCCACTTCAAGTATACTTTTAATCCTATCACGTTTTGACATATCTTAGTGGCACCGCATGCATTAGTTTGTTCGCAATTTCAATGGAACCGACACAGAGAAGTTATTGAATCCTGTCATGTGTTTTGCCCTGCCTCTGGCACAACATATATACCCCTGACTCTTCCCTACCACTAAGAGGTATACCTCGCATGAATCATACACCTAAAGCTACTCTAATGCCAGGACAGAAGGAGAAAAGATGCCCTTAATGATTACCTCTGGATGCTGTAGAGACGGTAAGACATCCATTTCAATATAAATACTTACACAAATGGGCTCTTCGTTTTTATAATAAATTATTTCAAGGTGTAGTAGTTTATATTTAATAATATATAATTAATATCCATAACAGCTCACATGAGAGAGCCGGCTTGTTGACTCCAGTCATTCACTTATTGGCCTCAGCCGTGCATTTAGATTCATCCAACGATTCTGAATACATAAAATAATATTTTCCTTTCCTCAGGACATGAACCTCTTCTGAAACAAACACAAAAGCAGAAATGCGGAAACGCTGTCAAATTCTGACTCATTCAGCCAGTGTTCAACTATCATCCCTTTCACTAGATTCTTTCCAGTTCAGGAATCGCGGGCCGTTCAAATGCACCTCTTACATAGCGTAGTCTTGGTGCTTTCAGCCACTCTGCCCTTCATAGAAAAAGCATGGCTCATGATAATTGCTCTAATTTGTGTCGAAATAAGGCTCAGAAGGGCCTATTTACAAGCCTTTAACGCCACCAGTGCGTCACTTTTTATGACGCTCTGATGGCATAGCGGCTTTCCACATATTTCCAATGTGGCGCTAAGCCACTTAATGTGGCTTAACGCCACCTTGTAGATATGCCCCTCTCCGCTGCAGTCCTTTGCGGCAAAGGGGCATGCAATGGGTGTTGCAGTGGGCATTCCACTGCAACACCCATTGCTTTTTGATGCTGCCTTAGATTTACAAGGGTGAAGCATTCCGCAGCACACATAGGAAGAGCAAATCGCCATTATTGATTGTTTATGTGCAGGAAGGTGTCCCTTCCTGCACATAAACAATCACCCCTGCAGCGCAGGTACACTTGCAACATGGCGGCAGGGTGCCTGCGCTGATGCTAGGCCGCTTTTGTAGTGACAGAGCTAGGGGAAACATAGGGGTGCGCTATATTTTTGTGAATACGGCACATCCCTGCCTTTTAAAAATGTCAGAGCGAGACGTTGCCAAATTTGGCAGAACATGTCGCTCCGACATTTATTTGTAAACATGTCCCTCTGTTCCTAATTATGTTAATGAGCAAATTTGCTATGTTAGAATATGCAAAGTGTCACATTTCCTATCTGCATTGATTCAAACATATTTGTATAGTATGGAACTTCTGTAAGATAGCATCATGTTTAAATTGTAAATATTCCAACTTTTTTGAAAGTTCATAGAGGTGTCACTATCATGAAGTGAGTTCTTTTTGAGCTTCTGCATTCTCTATATAGAGAGGAAAACTGGTCCTCTCATAGGATACACTTGATCCAAAGTTGGTGGCTTGGCTGAGCAGAATGACGGTGCTCATAGAAAATAGAAGGCCAAACCAAAAGAACAAGCAGTCAGCCAAAGAACTAAAGATGTTCAATGCCAAGGCTAAGGTTAAGTAAAACAATAAAAATAAAATGTGAAAATATTGCAAAATAGAGAAGAATGATTAATGTGCGCAAAGTTTTGAAAAAGGAAACAACATTTTTAGAACTTAATGGGGGAAACTGTTCCATAAAAATCACTGGGCAAATCTATAAATGCTGCATGATTCTGTTGCTATGCATGGGGCGGGTGGGTACAGGGAGGTCGGGAACAAGGGAAACAGCACTATTGTTGTTGCAATTTGTTCTTTATTTCTGTAATGTAAAATCTAACAAAAATGTTATTAAAAAAGCACTGGACAATAGAAATATGCTGGAAAAAACTAAGGCCTTCATTTAGATGAGGGTGAGAATGCCCTTCTCTTGATTCCAGTATAGAGAAAGTGAATACCATAGTGCACCATACAATGAATACCATAGTTTTCTCCCATACACACCCACAACCCTAAGACTTCAATTTTAGTGTGGCTGAAACTTCACCAGCTTGAAAATGCCCTGACACAAGGAATTGTGGGCCTGTTTGCTGCAGGAACTGCTGAAAAAAGTGGGGAGGGTTGCCCCTGGGGCCTTTTATCCCATTGATTAGGGAGTGCCCAGGGGTCACCCTCACCCACTAACTAATGTAGGCATAAATGTGGCACCCAAGGCACCCCATCAGAGTATGTTCTGGATCTGTGGAAAGGAATGGACCTGCTGTCTGTGACCTGAGAGTTCCCTGAAGGTATGGTTCTGTTTCCTCTTGGACCAAGGTCAAAGAAGTGGACTCCAATGTTCAGTTGGCTGACCTCCTATGTGGCTACAGGGAAACAAGAAGCAGCAGGATGTTTTTTCCCTACATTTCCCAGCTGACCAGAGGCAACTGATATTAGGACTGGACTTTGCTGGTGTCCTCTGCCTGGCACCCTGAGATTTTCTAGCACCCTCCCCCCTGACGAACTGGGGAGCTTAGTAATGTAATCCTGAGGTTGCTTGGGCACCGGGAAAAAAAGTTTGTAAATTTTTTAAAACTGTTGCTCTAGAACTCCAGGGTCAAGGGAATCTCAAAAAGTACCTGACTGGCAATTCAATGGTATCAGAATGAATTTCAGATTAGTCGCCCTGAAAGGCTCCGGCACCTCAAAAAACATAACAAACCTACTTTCTGTACTAGGCCTTAGTAACCTGCTTCGAGTATCCAACCTTCAGTTTCAAAGCAGCGGACACAATTTTAGCCTTGTCCTACTTGGAGAAGATGTTCCAGACTTTCACCTGGGCCACTGTACTTGGTGTAACCAGCCAGTTCATCTCAAAATGTGCCTGTGTCCCAGTCCATTGACTACCATCAGCACTTTGCACTTTTGAGCACTGGCCATATTGTGCCATATTATATATTGCTCACCAGGAGAAACAGGACAATTGCACATCTCCTACAGGCATGGTTGCTCACAATAGAACTGCAGTAAACTAAGGGGACATTTGTTTGCTCCATTAAGATCCCAATTGAAATCACTGAAATAAAAGAAAACTAATGGCATATTTACCTAAGCTTACCTCTTTTGTTTTCATTGTTATTACAATGAGTAGGTGATCAATTGTGTTTTTTGGATCAGTTTAATATTAAACAACTTTTAATGAACTCACACCTGAGTGGAAACAATAAGAAAGCTGGTTCACTGTGCAGACAGCAGCAGGAACAGTGCTGGTGGGGATGAAATGTCTGGAAATGTCCTCTATATATTGAAAGATTACCGCTAGCACTTGGTGGGCATTAGTGGTGTTATTTCTGAAGAGATAACATAAGACATGATGGCATCTCCTCCTTGTTTCAATGGCCTGTTGGACCTGCTGTCATTTTATTTCCCTGTGGCTGGCCTCGGTCATGGAGGTGGGAGCTCTGTTGGTGGTTTGAAATCCAGCTGTATGGTGAATGGCCTGCCAAAGTTAAAGTGAGGCTCTAAGCATCCTCCAGAGGTCTGACTGGGATAAATGCACCTGAAGTGGATGACTCACAAGGGCATGAAGTTGAATGGAAGTGGTGAATTTTTCGTGGTTACAGTTGTTACTTTCACGCTGCTAAAACATTACAGCATAATAACATGTCCATCTGGTCGGACATGAAGTTTATATCTGAATGCAGGATTAGCATTTCAGAGAGGTGTTGCAGAAGTGATTGGTAAATACTGAACTTCTGGCTGAGAACATTCTGGCCCAGATTTACTAATTTGTCATGCAACACAGTGCTTCAAAAAGAAAATGCTGAGCTGCACAAGGTGAAAAACACAGCACAGAGCCATATTTAGTACAATTGCCTGCTGTTGATGTTATACAGAGTACTAATGCACAAACAGGCTGCCTTGAGTGACGAAGAACCTCGCAATATGGCACAGAGACAAGTGTAAGCAAGTGCTAGCTGTCTAGCATAGTATTTTTACTGAAATCATTCCCTTCCACTACAAATTCCTGTCTAGGGAAACTCATACGGATCATATATATTGAAATTATGCTGCTCACTGTAGCACACCTGCAGTATGTTGGTGTTTAGTAGAAATGATCCAATTTTCCCTTGTTTACACCTGCTTCCAGCAGATTTTGTTTTTGATGCAAAGCCTGGTCTGGCTTTCTTAGTAGATTGAGCTTTGCATCAGAACCTATAGGTATTTGTGATAATCTACCCCAGTAATGCCAGAGTAATACCACAGTAACACCCACTTGTTGCACAGCAACGACAAGTGGCACAAGGCAGCACAAAGCAGTTTTTGCTCTGGGAAAAGGGCACCTTTGCCGCTCAAAACAGCTTTTGTGCTAGACTGTAAATAACATGCAAGACTTTGTGTCACTTTTTGATACTTTTCACCAATGCATAGCGTCTATAAATCTGTGTCTTCATGCTCGACAAATAGCAAAGTACGGCATACATGTGTTTTATAAACATTTTATGTTCATACTTTCAAAACTCTATGGAGTTCATAACAATCCAGCAGGATGAAGTTAAAGGTGGTGTACAGTGGTGGCTTTACAATGTTTGACACTCTTTAAGTAAGAACCCAGTGAGCACATTGTGTGAAGGCTGAATAACTCTGAACAAAAGAGAGCTGCACGGCTTTCTGAAAATGGTGCCTTTTTCTTTTGTGATTAGACCTGGTTCCCTGAGCCTCAAAGAACCAACAAATAACAAGGTTTCTTTTCTGAAAAGAGTCAAAATGTCTGACAAGAGAAGGCTTTTAAAGCAAAAAATAATTTCACAAGATAGTCTCTTCTCAAGACTCTTCAGGGCAGTTCCGAGTGATCTCAGTCCTTCTGAATACCAAGTATTCAACAGACTGATTGCATTCTTCCTGGTTTGGAGGAGATCTCAGCAGTCCATGGTGGACCAGGTGTTGCCATACAGCCTCCTAACTGGTTATCCTTCAAACTGGTCAGCTGCTCCTTCTGCCACGCATCGTCTTGTTTAAAGCATACAGGCATCCTTGAGGCAGGGTCTTCATCAGGTAATTAGTTATCCACAGCCAAGAAAATTTTTCCTTTATCCATCTTTCAAGAAACTTTCTACCCAGAGAACGGATCAGCCCTGAATTTGACAATTCACCTGCGATGAAAGCTACATCTTCCGGTATTGTACTTATCCAGTTGAAATGCTGGATGCACAGAGGACTTAAACCGTGTTATAAAGTGGAATATTATTTGCTGTAGATGACTGCTTACCTCAAGGAATATCCAAACTCTTGTTATGGTGAACCCTTAAATTCACTAAATTAGCCTGAGCGTAGCCCTCTGGTAATTATGGCTGTACCAAGCCAGAAATAAAGTCAAAACACCAAGCAATAATAATCCCAAACCGAATTACAAAAAGAGAGAAAACATATAATGAGCAAACTGACACCAAAACAACAAAAATCCAATAAGGGGAATTAGAGATAAGAATTTTTAAAGATTAAAGTGAAAAAAGTGCTAAAAGGTAAAAGTCAATGGTAGAAGTAGACCAGGACACAGTCACGGTTTTAGATGAACTGTGTTGGATCCCTGGCTGGTCAGACCAAGTAGAGAGGTCCAGGTGAAAATCTGGAACATCTTCCCCAAGTGGGGCAAGGCTGAAATTATGTCCGCTTCTGCGAAACTGAAGGTTGGATACTCAAAGCATGTTTCTAAGGTCCAGTACAGAAAATAACTTTGTTATGTTTTTTGAGGTGCTGGAGCATTTAGGGGGAATTAATCTAAATCTCAATCTGAAGCCATTGAACTGCTAGTCAGGTACTTTTTTAGATAAGTCCCCTTGGCTGTGGAGTTCTGGAGCAAACGTTTTAAAAAATGTATAAACTTTTTTCCTGGTGCACAAGCAAGTTCAGGATTACACTTCTAAGCTCCCCACTCTCAAGGAGGGGGGCGGGGGTAGAAAATCACAGGGTGCAAGGCAGTGGCCACCAGCAAAGTCCAGTACAAATTTCAGTTACCACTGGTTAGCTGCATAATGTACGGAAAAGATATCTTGCAGCTTTTTATGTCCCTGTAGCCACATAACTGAATCTTGGAGTCCACTTCTTTGACCTGGGTACAAGAGGGAACAGATCCATACCTTCATGGAACTCTCAAGTCACAGACAGCAGGTCCAGTCCTCTACTGCTCTTCTGCAGGACCAGAAAGTGTACTGATGGGGTGCCTGGAGTGTCACATTTATGTCTACACTAGTTAGTCGTTGAGGGTGACCCCTGGGCACTCCGGGCCTGATTCACAGAACTAACTTACGTCAAAAACGTAAACGTAAACGTAAAGTTAGTACTTTTTAGGTATTCACAGAATACACTTACTCATTTTGGTATTCACAGAATAGTACTAACTTTACGTTTACGTTTTTGACGTAAGTTAGTTCTGTGAATCAGGCCCAGTGGGCCTGATTCTCAGAACTAACTTACGTCAAAAACGTAAACGTAAACGTAAAGTTAGCACTATTCTGTGAATACCAAAATGAGTAAGTTCTTTCTGTGAATACCAAAATGAGTAAGTGTATTCTGTGAATACCTAAAAAGTACTAACTTTACGTTTACGTTTACGTTTTTGACGTAAGTTAGTTCTGTGAATCAGGCCCACCCTAAACAATGAGATAAAAGTTCCCTGGGGCAACTCTCCCCACGTTTTTCAGTAGTTTATTTTTGCCATGCTGCAAATTCCACCCGTAGGGCAATTTCAAGCTGGTAAAAGTCTTCAGACACACTAAAATTGGGATCTGAGGGATGTAGGTGTGTATGGGAGTGCACTATGGTATTCACCAGTGTCCTCCCACATGTAACACTAAAATTCATTTTGAAGCTAGTCCTGTACCCACAACAAACTAAGAGACACAGATCTGTTAGGACAACGGCAGGGTCCTATGGTACCCAGACAGTGGATGCACAAGAATTGTCCTGACATTCTATCTCTCCGTTTCAACGGTGTCAAAGTATTATATGTGGCTCAAACAGACCTGTCAGGCAGGATTTGACACTGTAGAGTCATAAGGGATGTCTATAGCCCCCACTATAAAGTTCTAGGAAGAAATTCACACGTCGGTCATACCTCATTGAAGGCTGAGCACAGACTGGGAGTTTGCAGAGGCTAATGCTAATTAGCCTTTTGAAATCCCAGGTAGGCAAACGGTAACTTTGTAAAAAAGTTACTTTTCATTAATATTTATTAAGTATCAAACTTCACCATTGAGTTGGATTTTTAATAACTACTAAAAATAGTGGTTTCATCATTTTTCTAGTTTGTCCCGTTTCCATTTTATCAGTATTAGTATTTTAATTTGAACCCTGGTTTTCTGCTTAGGACAGCTACACCTGTCACTATGAAAATAGCTTTTTGGGACTTGTACTGTAGGGACATGTTATTATTAATTTTCTACCTGTCAAACCTTTAAATACCATGCCCTCTGCCAATCTGCAAATAAAACCTTCCCATAGAATACCTCACTATGCATGTCTTAGACCAGGAAACAAGAAACGTCAGCCCCAAAGATGGGGCTTTTGAGGATGTGAGAGATTTCTGTGACTTTACACCTCGATTTCTTCCTCATGTTTAGGCTGCATGGATACAATACTGATGTGTCATGACTGTTGTGATGGGTTCTCTTTATCAGTCTTGATTTTCCGTTCCATGTCTTTATGGAGAAAATGAATGATTCAATAGGCTGCCACCATATTTCCTGCCATGAGCTTTCTTGTACTAGTCAACGCTATCAGGTGCATTTGTTCAGCTTGGTCCATCAAAAAAAAACAAGACCATAACTCATACAACTAAAGGAGCGAGTTGGCAATCCTACATTTCAATGTATTGGGTGATGACCATCAGCTGTCTGGCAACTCACATTTAAACTGTATGGCCACCATTTGACATATCATGTTCATTTATTAATTTGACAATAATATTGTCTCACAGAAAACTTCATTCTTACATATGAGCTTGCAAATGACACTTTTTTTCCTCATAGATTGATCACAAGTTGAGGCTGAGATGAGGATCCCTTCTGCTATCATGCTATGAAGTCAAGACCTTTAGCGAGATGCACATGGGTCTGCTTGTCCTTCCAGATGTTTCCTTCACTATCTGGACCTCATTAAAATGCATGGTACAAGTGATGTGCAGGGAGATATCCTAATTGTGACCGACTGGAAAATGAATATGCGCATATGCCATATTATATATTGCTCACTAGGAGAAGTTGGACAATTGCACATCTCCTACAGGCATGGTTGCTCACAATAGAACTGCTGTAAACTAAGGGAACATTTGTTTGCTCCTATACAATAGGTGGAGAGATGTGCTGCTACCCATTCAAATCCCAATTTGGAGTAAGGGTTGAAATTCTGATACCTACACAAATCTTCTTGTGATCTTATACATGAACATGCTTTTGTCAGTCTTTTGAAATAAAAATGTACTCTATGCATTCGAAATTAATTTAGTTGGGTTAACATTTTCTAATCTTCACACAGCATAATACTTTTTCCATATAATAGAAAGACGGTTATGTTCAATTATTCCATTGTAAGCAGTGCTCTGGTGGGGCCTTTGTGAGCAAAGGCTTATTGAATTCAGACATCGTGGTGCCGATTGCACTGTACAATGTTATTAAAATGAGAGCAACCAGGGTGATCTATTGTGACAAAAAACCTTTAATACTAAACATATATTTTCTCACCTCTCACGCTTTCAGCAATCAGTGCAAAGTTGTTAATTTAACTTGAACTGCAGCACATACATACTAATATGAAAATGATGCAGACATTTAACACCACATGAAACATATCTGGGGGCACTGCTTATATTTGCATGTTTTTATTAAGTGTTTAATGGGGTGATTAATTATTTTCATTATTTTAATTACACCGTGCCAGTCTATTTGTGAAAAGTTCTGCATGCTGATGCCATGCTGTTATTTTGAATGTTTCTATTGTTAGCTTGGTCCCAATAAAATCAATGGAAAACAAAATAAATGTAGTAGCCTCACAAGAGAATACATAGATAATAAGTGAACTATGCTATGTTAGGGAAAACTGCAGGTTATATTAAAACATTTGAGGGGCTCTGGACACAGCGTATTTTGCCCCCGTCCCCATCTTTAGAACATTTAGACATAATTACTGTTAGAAATGGCATATCTTCATGCTCTCACAGTTATTCACATGTCATTTTAGCCATATACTCTTTAGGAACCCACTACTATTGCCTTTATATAACTACTCATCAGTTTCTTCCACCTCTCAGCATGTCAGACCACTACCTTTTACCTGATTCACAGACTTTATCTCGGCAAAACCTTCATCAAGGAAATCACAGACCTCATCAGGACCTAAACCATTATCTAGTACAACAAAATCTTTCTCTTGAATTTCAAACTTGCAGGTAATTCATGAGCAAGACTATTAAAAGAAAACCAATTGAACCCTCCCAACACCATAAACATCAAACAACCAATTTAATCATCCCAGACCAATATCAGCAATGACAATCAGGGGCCGTATCATACATACAGTGCATTATCTTTGTTTGCACCGGGCGAACCTTTTTAAAGGTGCTCCCGGCGCAAACAAGGAAAATGTGCCGTATTAGGATGAATGCACTGCCCCCAGGGCAGCGCATTCATGTAAAAAACAGACCAGCTGCTTTGAAGCCGCTTCGTGTTTCACAGAGCAGGCAGCAACCCGCCTGCACTTTTAAAGGGGTTTAGAGATCCCCGTGCAGGCGGGTTTAGTGAGTGACTGCACCCGCCTGCAAGTGGGTGTCTGGGGGGTCAATGGGACCCCTTTTACCCCTTTCAGAGGGCTGCCATCAGGGCACACACTGACAGTGCGCCACCTTTTAGGTCAGTGTGCCTCCTGGCAGCTTCTTTGCCTCTGCACATGCACCTGTAATATGGTGCGGGTGCAGAGGCAAAGAAATTCCCTCATTTGCATGGGGCCATATGTTTGCGGCCCTTTCTGTAATACCAAAGTGCCCTGAGGGCACGCAAAGCGGGCACAAACGCTTGTTGCACCCCCGGGGCACTTCTGTAATATGGCCCCAGGTCTTCTTGTCTACTTCACAATCATGTCATTTTTCAAATGAAACAATATGACACTGGATTGGTCAGACTAATGCATCATCAAGATCACTGATCGCCCCCATGAACCACCCACCATTGTCAAATTAGACCTACCAGTCCACATCAGCACTCCTTCCAGGACTTGTACTTGGAATCTATCAGGCAAGAATTTATCCTGCTGGCAGTCCCAAAGCCAATGTCAGCCTCCTTCAGAAAGTCAACATTGACATGGACTCCATTATGAAGGTGTGCTTTGTAAAACCAACATTTATTGTAACATTGGACTTAGCCAGGATGAAATTTTAATTACCCTGGCATAATTTGCATAATTGTGGGAATTTTGTGTTACACTTGTTACACAAAATTCCCCAAATTATACCAGTTGTGTTATTCCACTGCTGTTTGCTATGAAAATATAGTGTGGGAGTGCAGGAACAAGGCTAAAAACCTGAATGTGAGCAGCTGTTGTTCACAGCAATTGTGTTTATTGAGCTATTTTTAGCATGAAATGCGTCCTTGCGTCAAAAATTGACACGAGAATGGATTTTGCACTAAAATATAGCACTAAATGATGGATTTGCAGTTTGCGTATTTATGCGTACTTTTCGCAACATTTCACGTAATTACGCAAAAGCAGATTACACAGATTTTGCAAACCCCATACATAGGACCTTCTAAGAGCAAATGAGCTTTAATTAGGAAAAAGGCACAAAATGCAAAATCTTAAACTGAAATCTCTTAGCCCCTCCCATAGAAATCTCTGGCCCATTTTTATAAAGGTTTTATGCCACCCTTGTGCTACGCAATGGTACGCAAGGGCGATGCAAAACCTAAATGAGATTCATTAAGCCTTTCAAGGCCACATTGCAAGGCCCTGCGTGGGTTGATAAATCTAGACATACGTTACGCTGCAGCAGGGAGGTGTGCCATGGATGGAGCGTGGGTGTTCCCACGCATCCACCCATGCATTCTGACACATTCTCAGATTTACCAAAACTGGTAAACCTGGGAATGTGTCAGAATTGTACGTTTCCCCACCAGAGGCGCAACAAGGAGAAATATCGGTGTTTCTTCTCGTTGTTTCCTCTTCTTAAGTGTGCTGCTGGAAAGAGGAAAATGCCTCTGAGGATTGTTCTCGTGCAGGAAAGTGCCTCTTCCTGCACAAAAGCAATCCTGCCTAAAATGCAGGCACCCTTGCACCATAGAGCAAGGGTGCCTGTATTGGTGCTAGGCAGCAGTTTGTGCACTAGTGCAGGCAGAGAGCAGGAATGGCCTGTATAATGTTAAATACAGCACATTCCTGCCCTCTCCCTTTCATGCAGTGCAGCAAGGTGGCTTGCTGAGATGCGTGACATATTGATGAATATGGGCCTCTGTTCTAAAGCCAAGGCCATTTTAATATAAGTTGCATTTATAGAGCGCACATACACCACTAGTTTCATGGCACTAAAGCATATATACATATGAGTGAAAGAAGGGGAGCAAAGGCAATACAGGACCAGAACATTAGCAAGAAGAAGGTTGTTTAAACAGCCAGGTCTTTAACAATTTCCTAAAGGATATAATATCAGGTTGAGTGTGGAGATAAAATGGGAGAGATATCCATTCTGCTGGGGCTGAAGTAGAGAACCTCTGACTACCATACCTAAGTTTGCGAAATCTAGGTACTACCAGCAGATTTGATGAAGCTGAATGAAGTACTCGTGGTGGTGGAGTATATCTGGTAATTCACTTAGATACAATTTGCAGAGCCAGGCCATCAATGGTTTTGAAAACCAAGCAGCAAATGTTTTTAGGAAGGGGGAGTATTATGTAGTGATGCTGGTTAGGCTTCACCATGCAATACTCTCACACTACTCCAAAGATGGTCCTTGGATTCACAAGAATAAATCCTAAGCTCAGTCCTGGGAGAGTGTCAAACAGCAGTCAGGGTTTACTAGAGGAACAAGTTAAACATTTCAGAGCACCAACATGGATGATAAGTAATTGACACAACTCGTTACAAATCCAACACTAATTTATAAAAATAAAGCAGATTTTTATGTATACCAAAATGAACGTGATCAGATACATATAACCAGAGTTATGGATTTTAGAAGAAAACCTAAATTACAGCAATCCAATACCGCAGAACTTTTCACTGTGGTCAATGGGAAGAAGTGGTAGTGACAATCGGTCACTTGCAGGTCGAGCTGCATGGAACCCAAAGAGGGTAAAGGTGATACGGGTCCCAAGACCAAACCACAATAGTCAGTTCGATTTTACCTGGCTTGAGAAGCTGGGGTGCAGAGTTGTCCTGGCTATCCTTGGTGCTGAAGCAAGAGCTGTGGGAGTGCTAGCTTACACTGTGCTGGTGGGGAACAGGGTGCAAAAAGTCGACAACAAAGCCACTGCTGACATCAGCTGGAGGTTTTGCAGGGTTCCCTTGAGGTGCAGTGTCAAGTGAAAGGGGTGAATGCAGGACTGGCGACCAACAAGCTTTGGCAGCAGTAAGCACAGCAGAAAGTTAATTTAGAGTCCGGAGGACCTGGGGAACACGGTAGCCACCTGAAGCTTTGTGGAGGTCAGCACTATGTTTCCCACAATGCACTAGACCATCTACTTTACGGCGATCCCTCGGAGGGCCCAATGGCCAGCGATTCTCCTGATCTGGTATGCTGTTTGTAACCGGCGGTTGCAGGGGACTAGTGCCACTAGTCCAGGGGAGTCTGAGGGTGCTTCTGGCTCTCACAAGGGTCCCTTTGTCTGGGGGAACCAAGGTTTGGCCTAGTACGAGTCATTGTCGTGCAGTTCTAGGAGTGCTGCCACAGGTGCAGAGTATCCCTCTTTTTGTTTGTGTAAGTCCTGTTGTCACAGTCTCGGGTCTCTTCTTTACCCTCTTGATGCAAGTTGGTGCAGAACTGAGGTTCTGGTGTCAGAGGTAGCCCTTAAATCCTAGATTTAGGGGCATTAGGTTTATAGGTGCAAGTGGCCAATGAGCTACTAGCCCCAGCAGCTAATATGCCCCTCAGGTGAACACATCTGGCGGTGTAGGTCACCTTTTCAACCCAGAATCCACTATTCTACCACTTTTAAAAATGGCAGATGTCTTCCTTAGCTGTGCAGACCAGGTAGCCCACCCTAGAGCTGTGGCTAGCCTTCTGCAGGTGTAAACCTACTGAATACCAAATTATCCCACTTGCCCAGGTGCAAATGTGCCTGGGGGTAGGGGGAGGGCTGTTTCCTCCTTTGGGAGGCAGCCTGGTTGCATATCACAGGCGGTGATAAACTCACTGCCTTGATGTGCCACTAAACTAGCCAGCCTGTCAGGGAGGTGAGGTGTGGCCTCCATCCTGTCCAGGCCATTGTTACTGACTCCTGGAAGAGTTCACACCTCCTGGCATGGGGTCAGATTCCTGTCTTGGTGGCAGAAAGGGTCGGGTGGCAGCCAAAGCACAGGAAAGGCCCGGGCAACCAGGTGGGCAACCACTAAGGTAGCCACCTGATTGCAAGCCACATTGCCCTCGACACGAGATTCATGTCAGGGGTGATGAGGCACAGTGTTTGATACAAAACACAACATATTTAAGCTGTACCATAATGGACCTGCCAACCTCGGGTTTGCCCGGGTGCCAGCCCATTTTATCCTATGCACCGTCTATCATTTATAGTGTCCTTTAATGGTAAAGGCCACTATAGGGACATGTAAGCTTGCACTTACATCTCCACACCTTTAATATAATGCACGCTGCCTCCTGGGTTCCAGAGTCCTTCCTTAGGGGGGACTGGCATACATTAAAAATAGTGCATTGACTTTGTCGCACATGATGACGGCAAAGTCGAGTTTGAGCAGTCTACACTACTCCTGCTGTCTGGAAAGGCAGGTCTGCTGTCAGTAGTTTACTTGGGTCACTCATGGTGGCACAAACAAGTGCTTCAGGCTCTGATGACCCCTTTAACAAACATGACATGGGTACCACTGGTACCATATACAAGGAATTATAAGGGGGTTAAAGTCCTTTGCCAATTGGGGTTACCATTTCATACATATCAGTTGTAGGGAGAGAGCACTAGCACTGGTACCTGGACAGCAGGCTCCGATGCACTTTCAGAGCCATAACCATCAGCGTTGGGGCAAAAAGTGTGTGGCGGGGTGACCATGCAAAAAGGGCACTTTCCTTTATGCCCCCCTCAGAAGAAAGGTGATGAGCAACTAACCTACCCCCTGGTAGTTCTCATCGTCTAAGTGTTAAAACCTGCAAAGGCCATCTGCATTGGCATGGTCAGCCCCTGGTCTGTGTTCCACTGAAAAGTCCATACCCTGTAGGGAAATGGACCACCTCAACAATTTGGGGTTCTCTCTTGTTATCTACATTAGCCATCTGAGTGGCCTGTGGCCTGTTTGAACTTTGAAATGAGTCCCAAACAAGTAGGGTCTCAGCTATTATGTGCCATTGTTAGGCCCAAGTAACAAAGCTGCACATTTTTCTTACATTGTCCCAAGTTTGCACAATAACATTTCTACTGTGACCTTTTGCACAAATTTGCGTGTGTGACAATGGTGGATTAGTTTCTCTGAACCTAGTTCTGTTAACACATCTAGCTTCGCATAACATTATCACGATGCCGCAAACACCATGCAAGGCATTTTTACGAACAATCTACAAATGCCGTTCTATTTTCATCCACAGGGTGACAGGGCTATCTACCTATCCATAACATTGCTAATCTATACGTACATCACAAGGATGCTTTCTATTATAAATAATGAGCATCCCGAAAGCTGACATCAAGTGTCCCTGCATGCTGACACTTCACCACGGAGTGGTCTGACATCTTGTGAGGTCTGTCCAATTTGTGACCAAGACGGGGTCCTAAATTCTCTCCCACCAGTAAATGGGGTTGGATCGTCCCTTGGGGGGATTCTTGTCTTTACATCTGTGCACACTCTAGGTACACGCAGAGTAGGGTTCGCATAGTAGGAGTATGCCTGATTACTGCCTTGTATCATATGCCTGCATATACACACTGTTTTAGCACCATGGTAGAACTGTATCTACTATTTACTCTTTTGGTGCTTGTAATCACTTTCATCTGCTTCTGTCTACTGATTATCGCAGCACATGTATTCTGTACAAGAATAATGTTGGTTCAATAAATATATTGAAAATGTCCCAATGTGTATTCTCTGTATATTTCTCTGAGCACAAGGAGCACGAGTGACTGAGCGAAAGGTTCTGCTCTGTTACCACGATCCCTGAGGGGTCAGTGTTGTCCTGTTCAGTGGTTGACAGAAACCATTCGCTCCCTGGTAGGGTTAGGGGGGCTTATGGTGGCACTGTGAGCTAGCTGGTCTCTAGGCCAAAATATCCTGCAGGAGTGCTCGGAATCAGTCTAGGCACCTCACCCATAGGTTTATGTTGTCTAACAAACGTGCCGATCCTATGTATTAGTTGGAACAACACGACATGGCGTCTAACGTTGGTTGGGTTCTTATTTAACGGTGTACCTGAGTAGTTCAGTTGTGCTTTCTCAGAGACTCCTACTCACCTTCAAACCTGAGACGTCCATGGTGGTAGGGAAATCCGCCTCAGCTGAGTAGGAATACCCTATATATTGGGAGTAGGTTATTCAAGCTTGTAGGATACATTTTTCCCACATTGTGCATACCTTAGCTCCATAAATTAATGTAATAATTTCCTTCTTCTTTAGAAACAATGTTAGGACACGGAGATAACAGAGATAACAATGGAGTAGAAGTAATCACTCTAAATATTACAGAAAATTTCAGACATGCAGTTACTATGAAGTTACTATAATATGATCTCCTGGCAACGGGTGGACATGTTACCTTTGTGGTTAAGGCACAAGAAGCATTCAGAACAGAGGTTCTTTGTTCTTGGGCTACATTCCCGGCAGCGGATGCTCACATAAAATTGTTTCATTTATACATTGAAGGTGAAACACCAGAGGAATACTTTCCGCATGTGGACATAGAAATTCCATCAACTTACCAAGAACACATACATTGGTTTAAAGGCGCCCTCCCACACACCATGGAAAACGTGAGACTGTCCGCTCAGAAAAGAAGGAGCAACGTGGCCGGTCTTAACGGCTCATACACCGCATCCTAATATTGCTAATTTAGATGCAGCAGAATTAACAACACTAAACGAAGATCTAGTAAATATTTACAGAAATCTTACACAGTTCATAATGCAAACACTGACAATTAACCCTGCACGGACTGCTCAGGCTGCACAACCACAATTGGCTACTACGGGTACCAGTCGGGAGCAAATTGTGTTCTTGATGACACAAAAAATAAGCCAGCTTGAAGCAGTTTTTCCCCATACGGGCCTGCAGGAAAAACACAGAATATTGACAATTTGCTTGCCAATGGGGATGGCTCCCCTGGTGGAAGATTGTGCCACTTGGGGTACCGTCTTCGCTGCTGTTTACACCAGAACTCATGGTACCCCTGCACTGGCTGTCTTACCTGATGTATTGAAACAGCTTATGAATGAGTACGGCACAGCACCTGCCCTGGACTTAGGGATGAAACTTGTGGACAATTTTGCCACAGTATCCACTATTATGTTTAGTAAAATAAAAGGGGAAGCAGCTGCGTTAGCTGTACTCCAGCGCCTGAGGATGTTCACTCCTGCATAACAGGAGCGGGAATTGCCTTAATTTATCAAAGAAACCTATGCTACGCCAGGTAGAGATAATTTGGGAGTCAAACCTGGGAAACCACAGGTTAAGAGTAATTCTGAAAAGGATAACTCTAAGCAAGCACCTGATTCTTCCAAGAAGAAATGGGACAATAAACAAAAACAAAACAAAACAAGACACAATCACGGGGTGGGTCTTCTCAACAGGAAGCCACTGAGAAGAAGTATAATCTGAGAAACTGTGATAATATTAGAAAGCCTGACAGGTATCAGGAAACTGATACACGTTCCTCTCATTCTTTTAAGAATTCATCTGATACACATTCAGAGAGAAGGGGATGGTCAGAGCGCAGATTGGAAGAGCGTATGAAGACAAAAATGGAAACACTTCACACTTCAGAATACATCCTTAATAAAGAGGACAAACAAAAAAACCCTAAACCTCAATTCAAAAAGAAGAAGGTAGCTGGGATTAAAATAAGACATGCCCAGACTACTGAGGGCTCTGCTTCTGACCAGGGAATGGCCAGTGACGATGCTAGACAGCGTGGCAGAAGTCACGATAGCTCACCGGAACCGGATGGATTATCTGGTGGTAGTAGCGCTGAGTGAGCATATCACAGTGGAAACAGCTGATACAAGGGTAAGTGTTCCCCATTGTTTATATGAAATAAGACTCCAATTGGAGGGGGACATACCCAGGTACATCAAGGCTACCTTTTGAGAGAATCTGACATATGGATATTCTTTTGGCTGAAAAGGATTGGCCACCTAAGTTCGTAATGGAATGCCCATTGGGGTAAATGGTCATTTTACCTGCTTTTTCCTACCATGTTCCAGAATGGATCAAACATTCATATGCCAAGGAGTGGGCGTTAACGCTAGTCCTGCACCTTACTGCAATCATTTTGGGTGGGATGATGAGTCACCTCATCACGAAATCCCATTAAAATCTGTTCCTCAACCGCAGATACAGTACCCAATAAAGAATTAAGCTAAAAAACAAGTTAGGGAAATCCTAGAACAGCTTGAATACCAAGGTGTAATTGAAAATTGCACCTCTTCAATGAATAATCCCTTGTTTCCGATTGTGAAACCAGACAATTCATACCGTCTAGTTTTAGACTACAGACATTTAAACACATCCAGTCACACATTTGCGGTACAAAACGCATACAGTGCCACAGTAATGAATAACATTATGCAGAAAAAATACGAAACAACACTAGATATCTCAAATGAATTTTCCTGTCAGAATATAGCACCTGAAAACAGATATTTGACAGGATTTTCAGCGATAGGTTCACAACGGCAATTTTGGCAATTACCTCAAGGGTATAAGAACTGCCCTGGGCTGTTTTCAGCCAGAGTGACAGAGTTACTTCAAAATTTTGATGAGGAGGCGTTGTTCTATGTAGATGATATTTATCTGAAGGACGATGAATTAATGGAACACTTGAACAGAGTAAACCGCATAATACTGGGGTTTGCTCACTTGGGCTAAAAATGTAATAAAAATAAATAAAAAATTGCCTATTTCAATGTCCTGTTTCTGGGATACGAGTTGTAGATGGAAGGCAAAAGCCTGGCGGCACATTTTTTAGAGAAATGCACTGCTGTACAAGCTGATATGATAGGTTCCAAACATTTACACACATGTGTAAACACAACCAACCTGGTGAACCGCGTAGTAGCTAGACCAACCGGATACACCTATATCACTTTCAATGAAGGTGGTACAGTACCTATTGTATACAAATAACATTTTTACAGAAACGCTGAAATGCGTTTTGCACCCACTGAGAAAATTCTCACAGCAGTATAGACTGTGAGAGCCCTAGCTCAGGGAAAACGCATAAATGTCATGACCCTGGTACTGACCTTAGAGGCCATTACAAAAGCGAGCATTCCAAATGCCAAAGCATTACATCCACAATGGATACAATTTGCTAACTCCCTCACTGCGACAGATGTAGATTACAGATTTGACTCTACATTACAAACACATGCATTTTTGCAGTATGAACAAGAATATCCTCTACCAAATGAAATAATGCCTCTAGATCGATACAATTACATCATTTACACTAATGGATTTGCTCAGCTTGCTGTAGGGACAAGACACCAATATTCCACAGCATGCGCAATCGTAAAGGGGCGCATGCATGACAGAAAGTTCCGTCTTGAAAAAACACACACACACGGGGATTGTATAGAACAGCTGGCAGAGCTCAAAGCCCTAATTCTGGAACTACAAAGTGCGGATCACAGATTCCCCACATTTGTAGTGTGTGATTTGTATTACTGTGTACAGCCCTGTAATGAATGTCTTCACTATTGGGTCTGTTAGATTTGGGGGTCTCTAGTTGGCAGAGGTAGGTACCTTTGACCAAATAGGGACCCTTGCGTCTAGTCAGGGTAAGGGGGTACACTCCTAAAATAACCCCTGCTCACCCCCTTGGTAGCTTGGCACAAGCAGACAGGCTTATCTCAGAGGCAGTGTGTAAAGCATTTGTGAACACATACAGTAATCAAGTGACAACACTACAGATGGACACCACACCAGTTGTATATTAAAAATAAGTATATAGATTTATATAGATTTAACACAAGACCATAAACGACAAAAATCCACAATACTGTACTTCAAAAATGGTAGAATTAGCTCAGTTCTCTTTAGATGGTAAATGCGACACTTTGAGTTCAAAGTACCTTTGGATGCGTAACGCTATACAACGAAAATGTTGCAGGGAAGGTGATGCGTCGGGTCCTTACACGCAAGAACGGTGATGCGTCGGGTACCTACTGATGCGTAGGGGATGAGTCGGTCCTTCTCGGCGTGGGGAGGTGATGCGTCGGTTTCTTACTGCGCTTCCGTGGCGATGTGACCAGCAACGCCGTGATGCGATGAAGATCCGGTGCAATGAAACAAAGATGGCGTCTTCTTCTTGATGCGACACGATGCGTGCACGCCCGACGGCCGTGCGGCGACTCAACGATTCTTCTGAGCTGCGACAGGCCCTGCGAGACGCTTCCCGGTGATGCGGCGGCATCTGCTGCGACGTCGCTCCTCTTCTCCGGCGATGCGAGGCGCTTCGGCAACGATGCGACGGCCGTGCGGCGACTCAACGATTCTTCTGAGCCGCGACAGGCCCTGCGACACGCTTCCTGGTGATGCGGTGGCATCTGATGCGACGTCGATCCTCTTCTCCGGCGATGCGAGGCGCTTCGGCAACAATGCGACAGCGGCGGTGACACTCTTCTCCGTTGATGCGGCGGCGTCTGATGCGACGTCGATTCTTTTCTTCGGCGATGCGAGGCGCTTCGGCTGCGGCGGTGACACTTCTTCTTTGTGAGTCGCGCTTCCAGCTCCTTGCGACACGCAGTCCCTCAGAAAGTCCAGCACAGGAGCAGGCACTTTACAGAAAGACTCTTGGGGAGCTGGTTGGTGAAGTCTGTTGTCCCTGAGACTTCAGCAGAAGGCAAGCTCTTCTCTCAAGCCCTTGGAGATCTTTTACAAGTTGATGAAAGTACACACAAAGTTCCTTTCTCCTTTCTTTGGCAGTTATGCAACCGCTGCAGGCCAATCCCCCAAACAGCACTCAGCATAGGGATAGTCTCCTCCTCAGTTTCTCTGGTTCCTCTCCTCAGCAAAATTTCTTCTTGTTTCCCAAAGTGATCTGATCTAAAGTTCTGGGGTTTGGGTCCCCTCTTTTATACTCATTTTCCCTTTGTTCTCTGAAGGCAGAGAGGCCTTTGCCTAGTCCAAACCAGTTCTGGTCAGTCCTGGAGAACTTTGTTGACAAGACTCCTTCTTTCCTTTCACAGTGTAGGGCAGGGACATCAGACACACCAGAGGAGGTGGAGCCAGCATTGTGGAGGGAAGGCACAGCCCTATTCAGGTCCCAGGTGCAACTCCTCCCACCCATTTCCATGCAGATCTCTCTATTCAGCCCTGCGCTGACTCACCCTGTCTCCTGGAATCCCCCAGCCCCTGTCACTCAAACTCCAGACAAGGAATACACAACCTAGCAGAGGCAGGCTTGGATAGTTAGGCAAGAAAATACCTACTTTCTAAAAGTGGTATTTTCAAACACAGAATGTTAAAACCAACTTCACTAAAAGATGTATTTTATCATTCTGAGTTCAGGCATACTAAATTCGTTTTTCTACCATGTTCCCTGGGTCAGTTAGGATTATAAGATGTAATAATCAAACTGCCCATTCTGGCCTATGGGGAACAGGTAGCCTTGCAATAGTGAAAAACGAAAATGGCTGTAATTCACTATTAGGACATGCCACACACACCAGGGCATGTCCTACCTTATACTTACAATGCACCCTGCCCTTGGGCCTACCATAGGGGTGTCTGATATGAAGAAAAGGGAAAGTTTAAGGACTGGCAAGTGGGTGCACTTGCCCAGTCAACATGGCAGTACCAGACTGCACACAGGCTCTGAAATGGCAGACCTGAGACACACTTTTACAGGCTGCTTCTGTGGGTGGCACAACCAGTGCTGCAGGCCCACCAGCAGCATTTGAGTCACTAGCCCTGGGCACAACCAGTGCACTGTACTAGGGTCTGACAGTGAATCAAATAGGCCAAACATGGAATCACTAATCCATATACCAATTTACCATAGGGAGCACTTGCACTGTGGCACTGAACAGCAGTGGCACAGAGCCCAAAGCATCTATAACCAGCAAAAACACATGAGGCAACAGCAAAAAATGGAAGGGAGACCCACGCCAACAGTGCCAGGTCTAACACGTGTCCCCTCCAGCTGAAATGTGGGGATAACTACCCTACCTCCTGGGAGTTCTCTTCACTAAGGCGGAAAAATCTGGACAGACCATCAGCATTGGTGTGTTCTGTACCAGGGCGGTGTTCCACCGTGAAGTCCATCCCCTGTAGGGAAATGGACCACCTCAACAGCTTTGAATTCTCACCCCTCATCTGCATCAACCATCTGAGGGGCCTGTGGTCTGTCTGAACCAGGAAGTGAGTCCCAAACAGGTATGGTCTCAGCTTCTTCAGCGCCCAGACCACAGCAAATGCCTCACGCTCAATCGCACTCCACCTCTGTTCCCGTGGAAGTAACCTCCTACTGATGAAGGCTACGGGTTGATCTAGGCCCTCCTCATTTATCGGAGTCAAAACAGCCCCCACACCATGCTCTGAAGCGTCTGTCTGAACGATAAACTCTCTTGAGAAGTTGGGTGCCAGGAGCACGGGCGCCGTGCACAAGGCAGGTTTCAGGGCCTCAAAAGCTTTCTGACAGGTGTCAGTCCAAATCCCTTTCTTGGGCTGCTTTCTGGAAGTCAGCTCTGTCAAGGGTGCAACAATGCTGCCATACCCCTTGACAAACCTCCTGTAATACCCAGTGAGTCCTAAAAAGGCTCTCACCTCTGTCTGGGTCTTGGGGGGCTCCCAAGCCAGGATGGTCTCAATCTTGGGCTGTAGGGGCACCACCTGGCCGCTCCCAACCTGGTGTCCCAAGTACACCACGGAACCCTGCCCGATCTGGCACTTACTCGCCTTGATTGTGAGGCCTGCCCTCCGCAGCGCCATCAACACTTCCCAGAGGTGGCGCAGATGTTCTTCCCAACTGGCACTGAACACTGCAATGTCATCCAGGTAGGCGGCACTGAACTCTTCCAGTCCAGCCAACACCTGGTTGACCAACCTCTGAAAGGTGGCAGGGGCATTCTTCATCCCAAAGGGCATAACCCGGAACTGGTAGTACCCATCTGGTGTGGAGAATGCTGACCTCTCTCTTGCCCCATCAGTCAAGGCAATCTGCCAGTACCCAGACATTAGATCAAACGTGCTGAGGTACCGGGCAGCCCCTAACCGATCGATGAGCTCATCAGCTCTGGGGATGGGGTGCGCGTCAGTCCTCGTGACTGAATTGAGCCCTCGGTAGTCCACACAGAACCGGAGTTCTGGCGTGGCACCCGGTGCGGCAGCCTTTGGGACCAAGACCACTGGGCTGGCCCAAGGACTGTTAGAGGACTCAATCACCCCTAACACAAGCATCTTGGAGACCTCCTCCTTGATGCAAGCTCTCACCCTGTCAGTTACCCTGTAAGTTTTGTGCTTAACAGGAGGACTGTCTCCAGTGTCCACATCATGGATGCACCAATCAGTGACACTGGGAATCAGGGAGAACAGATCAGAAAACTGTCCCAGCAACTGGTGACAGTCATTCTGTTGCTCAGGGGTCAGGGTGGAAGAGATGTTCACACCATCCACTGACCCATCTCGCTCTGTCGCCGACAGGAGGTCAGGAAGAGGCTCAGTCTCCTCCTCCATTCCAGCATCTGTCGCTAAGAGCATGCCCACTTCGGACCTCTCCAAGTGGGGTTTCAGGCGGTTGACATGCAGGACCCGCAAGGGGTTCCTGGGAGACCGCAAGTCCACCAAGTAGGTAACAGGACTCTTGCGCTCCACCACCTCAAATGGTCTGGTCCACTTATCCTGGAGCGCACATGGCTCCACTGGGGCCATGACCCACACTTTCTGACCAGGCTGAAGCTCTACCAGAGTGGCATTCTGGTTGTACCACCGCTTCATCTCCTCCTGGCTGGCTTCCAGATTTGCCTCAGCGAGTTGCCTGAAACGCCTAGTCTGGTTCCTGAAGGCCAGCATTAGCTATATATATCCTGGGGAGGTTTCCTGGGAGATTGCTCCCAGCCTTCCTTGACCAGACTCAGAGGTCCTCTCACAGGGTGTCCATAGAGAAGATCAAAGGGGCTGAACCCTCGAGATTTCTGTGGCACCTCACGGTATGCAAAGAGCAGGCATGGTAAGAGGACGTCCCACTTACGCCTCATAGGTTCCTCAAGACCCATAATCATGCCTTTTAGGGTCCGGTTGAATCTCTCAACCAACGCATTTCCTTGGGGGTGGTAAGGAGTTGTGAACTTATAAGTTACCCCACACTCCTGCCACAGGGACTTCATATACTTGGAAATGAAGTTTGTACCTCGGTCAGACACCACCTCCTTGAGGAATCCCACTCGGGAGAAAATTCCCATGAGTGCCCGTCCCACCACGGGGGCCGTCACTGTCCTCAGAGGTATGGCTTCCGGGTACCGGGTGGCATGGTCCACCAAGACCAGGATGAACCTGTTGCCCATGGATTTCTTGGGGTCCAGTGGCCCCACAATGTCAATACCCACCCGTTCAAAGGGGGTGCTGACCACAGGGAAAGGCTGGAGAGGAGCCTTTTGCTTCCTCCCACTCTTTCCACTTGCCTGGCAAGTCTGACAGGTCCTGCAGTGAGTATCTGAACTCCTGCGCATTTGGGGCCAATAAAAGTGGGTGACAAGCCTCTCAAAGGTCTTGTCCTGCCCCAAATGTCCTGCTAACGGCACATCATGAGCCAGCCCCAGTAGGAAGGCTCTGAAGCACTGGGGTACCACCAGCACATGGGCTGACCCAGGCTCAGCAACCTTAGGCTCAGTATACAGGAGATCATTCTCCCAGTAGATCCAATGTGATCCAGACTGATCACCTGCTCCCTGGTCTGCAGCCTGCTGCCGCAAACCCACAAGAGAAGGGCACTTCTTCTGCTCTGCGCAGAACTCCTCCCTGGAGGGTCCTCCTTCCTGCTGCCAATGGGTCAGCTCAGGCAGGTCCCCCAGTTCAGCTACCTGTTCCCCTGTAGGCTCCAGGGCATTCCCTCAGGGTCTACCTCCTCCTGGACCGTGGGAACTTCGGGGGCCGGTTTCCCACGCCCCCTGCCTCTTCTTTGTAAGGCAGGTACCTGGGCCCCCCTCTCAGGCTCCAGGTCCTCTTGAACACCCTTACTGGCTGCCATGGACAGTGTGGTCACACACGCCCAGTCAGGCAGACCCAACATCTCCAAATGAGCACTTTGCTCCACCTTAGCCCAAGGTGAGCTCTCCAAATCGTTCCCCAACAAACAGTCAACAGGCATGGCTGGCCTCACAGCTACTTGAAGAGTACCAGAGACCCCCCCACTCAAAGGGAACCTGAGCCACCTTGCAGTGGCTCTCTGTGTTGTCAGTGGCAACAACTGGGTAAAATGCATTGGGGACAACCTGCTCTTCAGACACCAGGTGACACTTGACAGCTGTCACACTGGCTCCTGTGTCTCGAAGAGCCTCCACTCTATGGCCATTGATGGTCACCCACTGCCTGTACTTCTTAGTGTTATCAGGCAGTTGGGTCCTGGGGACCACCTCACAGTCTCCTAAAGAGACAAGGGACATCTCTGCGGGACCCCACCCACCTTGGACACCCCTCTCCTCCCCCAGGGCTACACTCGCCATCTGCTGGGGTGGAGCACCAGTGGGTGCTGACTTTCCAAACTGTGGGCACTTGGGATCATTAGACTTATGGCCCACTTCACCACACTTGTAGCACCTCAGGGGTCCCCTGGGAACAGGCCTACCTGTCGGGGCCCCGTGCTTCTTCTCAGGGGGAGGCTGGGAACCCTTCCCTTGGTTCCCTTGGGGATTACTTTGGGGCCCTTTCTGGAACTCCCTCTGTTTACCCTTGTCCCCCCCACTCTTCTGCTGGGGACCCTGCCCACTCTTGGTGGAGTCTCCCAAGTGACCCTTGTAGACCCGGGTGCTCACCCAGCGGTCCGCCTCCTCAGCAAGCTTCCTAGGGTTAGTCAGCCTGCTATCAATCAGGTGCTGGCGTAGCTCTGGAAAACAATTACTTGACAAGTGCTCTCATGCAATTAAGTCAAAGAGCCCCTCAAAATCATTCACTTTGCTACCCTTCACCCAACCATCTAATGCTCTGCAGTAAAAAGTGACATATTCTACCCAGGTACCTGACTCCACCTTCTTGCAATTTCTAAACCTCTGTCTATACAATTCAGGAGTCAACCCATACCTGGACATCAATGCATCTTTCATGTGGCTATAAGAATTATGGACTTCAGAAGGCAAGTCTAACAGTATGTCCCGCCCCTCACTAAGGAACCGCCCCCACAACCCCGCTCCCCAGTCCTTCTCAGGGACCCGGTGGGAAGACATGGCTACCTCATAGGCTTTGAACCACTGCCCACTATCATCATTCTTATAAAACTCTCTCACCACATCCTTAGGAATATACATCCTAGCTTCAACAGGCATGGACGGTGTGCTGCCACCAGAGGGAGTAATCTCTAAGCTTCTAGCTTTCAACTCCAACTCCCTCAAACTTTTCTCATGCTCCAACTGCATTCTCTTTTCTTCCAGGGCCAATCTCCTATTTTCTAACTCCAGTTGCCCACCCAACTTGAGCTTGGCAAGCTCCAATTCGTGCATCCTGTTTTCTTTCCTGTCCGCCAACTCCTCTGGGGACAGGCTTTTGGCAGAAACACTGCTACCTACTGGGGAAGTTGCTCTCTTCCCCTGTGGACCCAATGCCCCCTCCAGCTGCTCATCTGCATTCTCAGCCCCTTACTCATTCTCAGGGGTATTCCTTGCTTCCACCGAGGCCCTCAGTGCCTTTTGGAACTCATCCTTCTTGGTGAGACCGGTCATAGCAACTTTAAATTTCCTGCAGAAGAGCTTGAGCTGTTTCACATTGTAGCATTCCAGTTTCTCCTCTTCCCAATCATAATCAACAGATGCTATGGATGCTGCTTTATCCATGGTGGTTAAACTTGGCAGTTCTTTGCAAAAATAGAAAATCCCAGAAAAAACAATCTACCAAAAGTATGTGGTCGCGTTTTGGTCTGCACAGTGTTCACCAATCACTGTACATGCGTCACAAATGCAAGGCCAGAATCCTCACCGCTGACCACCAATGTTAGATTTGGGGGTCTCTAGTTGGCAGAGGTAGGTACCTTTGACCAAATAGGGACCTTTGCGTCTAGTCAGGGTAAGGGGGTACACTACTAAAATAACCCCTGCTCACCCCCTTGGTAGCTTGGCACGAGCAGACAGGCTTATCTCAGAGGCAGTGTGTAAAGCATTTGTGAACACATACAGTAATCAAGTGACAACACTACAGATGGACACCACACCAGTTGTATATTAAAAATAAGTATCTTTTATATAGATTTAACACAAGACCATAAACGACAAAAATTCACAATACTGTACTTCAAAAATGGTAGAATTAGCTCAGTTCTCTTTAGATGGTAAATGCAACACTTTGAGTTCAATGTACCTTTGGATGCGTAACGCTATACAACAAAAGTGTTGCAGGGAAGGTGATGCGTCGGTTCCTTATACGCAAGAACGGTGATGCGTTGGGTCCCTACTGATGCGTAGGGGATGCGTCGGTCCTTCTCGGCGTGGGGAGGTGATGCGTCGGTTTCTTACTGCGCTTCCGTGGCGATGCGACCAGCAACGCCGTGATGCGATGAAGATCCGGTGCAATGAAACAAAGATGGCATCTTCTTCTTGATGCGACACGATGCGCGCACGCCCGACGGCCGTGCGGCGACTCAACAATTCTTCTGAGCTGCGACAGGCCCTGCAACATGCTTCCCGGTGATGCGGCGGCGTCTGATGCGATGTCGCTCCTCTTCTCCGGCGATGCGAGGCGCTTCGGCAACGATGCGACGGCCGTGCGGTGACTCAACGATTCTTCTGAGCCACGACAGGCCCTGCGACACGCTTCCCGGTGATGCAGCGGCATCTGATGCGACGTCGATCCTCTTCTCCGGCGATGCAAGGCGCTTCGGCAACAATGCGACAGCGGCAGCGGCGGCGACACTCTTCTCCGTTGATGCGGCGGCGTCTGATGCGACGTCGATCCTTTTCTTCGGCGATGCGAGGCGCTACGGCTGTGGCGGCGACGCTTCTTCTTCGCGAGTCGCGCTTCCAGTTCCTTGCGACACGCAGTCCCTCAGAAAGTCCAGCACAGCAGCAGGCACTTTACAGAAAGACTCTTGGGGAGCTGGTTGGTGAAGTCTGTTGTCCCTGAGACTTCAGCAGGAGGCAAGCTCTTCTCTCAAGCCCTTGGAGATCTTTTACAAGTTGATGAAAGTACACACAAAGTTCCTTTCTCCTTTCTTTGGCAGTTAGGCAACCACTGCAGGCCAATCCCCCAAACAGCACTCAGCATAGGGATAGTCTCCTCCTCAGTTTCTCTGGTTCCTCTCCTCAGCAAAGGTTCTTCTTGTTTCCCAAAGTGATCTGATCTACAGTTCTGGGGTTTGGGTCCCCTCTTTTATACTCATTTTCCCTTTGTTCTCTGAAGGCAGAGAGGCCTTTGCCTAGTCCAAACCAGTTCTGGTCAGTCCTGGAGCACTTTGTTGACAAGACTCCTTCTTTCCTTTCACAGTGTAGGGCAGGGACATCAGACACACCACAGGAGGTGGAGCCAGCATTGTGGAGGGAAGGCACAGCCCTATTCAGGTCCCAGGTGCAACTCCTCCCACCCATCTCCATGCAGATCTCTCTATTCAGCCCTGCGCTGACTCACCCTGTCTCCTGGAATCCCCCAGCCCCTGTCACTCAAACTCCAGACAAGGAATACACAACCTAGCAGAGGCAGGCTTGGATAGTTAGGCAAGAAAATACCTACTTTCTAAAAGTGGTATTTTCAAACACAGAATGTTAAAACCAACTTCACTAAAAGATGTATTTTATCATTCTAAGTTCAGGCATACTAAATTCGTTTTTCTACCATGTTCCCTGGGTCAGTTAGGATTATAAGATGTAATAATCAAACTGTCCATTCTGGCCTATGGGGAACAGGTAGCCTTGCAATAGTGAAAAACGAAAATGGCTGTAATTCACTATTAGGACATGCCACACACACCAGGGCATGTCCTACCTTATACTTACAATGCACCCTGCCCTTGGGCCTACCATAGGGGTGTCTGATATGAAGAAAAGGGAAGGTTTAAGGACTGGCAAGTGGGTGCACTTGCCCAGTCAACATGGCAGTACCAGACTGCACACAGGCTCTGGAATGGCAGACCTGAGACACACTTTTACAGGCTGCTTCTGTGGGTGGCACAACCAGTGCTGCAGGCCCACCAGCAGCATTTGAGTCACTAGCCCTGGGCACAACCAGTGCACTGTACTAGGGTCTGACAGTGAATAAAATAGGCCAAACATGGAATCACTAATCCATATACCAATTTACCATAGGGAGCACTTGCACTGTGGCACTGAACAGCAGTGGCACAGTGCCCAAAGCATCTATAACCAGCAAAAACACATGAGGCAACAGCAAAAAATGGAAGGGAGACCCACGCCAACAGTGCCAGGTCTAACAGGGTCCAAAATGGATTTCGAGATTCAAAGGGTTGCACAATCAAGCAAAAGTTGCTTTGGGAACAGGTGGCAAAGCTGAAAGAATGCTTGTCACGGGCTCATGTTATCCACACATTGAATCATCAATGTGTTGCCATTCACGTTGCAGGAAATTCCATGGTTAATGAAGCCGCTAAGGCAACAGTTCGCACTGCTGCCATTGCTGCAATCAATCATTCTAGTATGAAATAAGACAAAGACATCATGGTGGCTGTCAGTGCTGTGCGCAATGACACACACCTGCCAAAAGGTTTTCCACTCTAGTACTCCTACAAGTTAGGTGCACCAAAAATTCGGTAGGCTCAGATTCCAGGATTGGGAGCTAGAGTTATACCAAACACTGATCGCAGATTGGGATCAATACTAGCTGCACATGAGGGTCTGGGGTCGGCACACACAGGAGTTATTGCTACTGTCTCGTTACTGAAGCAGCGCTATTGGTGGCCTGGTCTCTCAAAACAGACCAAAGACTTTGTCCTCAAATGTGACATCTGCCAGCAGATGAAAGGCTCAACAATAGCATGTCTACGACAGACACCTCTATTGATCTCAGACAAACCTCTAGCAGTTGTTTATTTGGATCACTGCGGCCCTTTACACTCAGACGGGGCTTACAGCATATGCTTTGATTCTTTGAGCAAATTGAAAGCCATGCTTTTTCAAAAAGATATGGCCTTAACATCAGCCAGAGAGACGTTTGATCTCCAGGTTGCAAGGTCCTCGTCCGAGATATAAATGCTACTCTATACTAACTTCCTGCTGCATTTTGGGGAGCTGGTCCACCGTATCTTTAATTTATCTAATACGAAGGGAATAGCGCACTTTTTTAAATGTATGGGCTCTGACTGATTAGCACCTTTCAGACGATTTTTGAAGTTATACGATCTTCATGCACTCCATGTTGGGAAGTGATTTGGAGGTCTCCCGCTTGTCCTGCTACTTTTGACGGAAACCCTATTTCCCAGTTCAACCCCGAATGGAGACGGCACTGCTTGTACTACGATGCCGTGAGTGCACAATACACTGCTCCAGCACACCTCGGCTTCGAGAACTGATTCTTGTCCTTCAGTCCTGTTTGGCTCCACTGTGTACAACCTATAGTACGCTGCCTGCTTTGCAGCCATGAATGCGTATTGGATCTATATCTCAGATCACAATCGGTTGTGCCATTGGACATTGAAGTACTGATGGAACCCTTAAAGGCACATGGGTATTGTTGCCCCCAGCGTATTCCATTGCTGATGAATGCATTCTTCGAGCCACCCTGGGATGCTTTGGCTCCTAGTAAACTGGATACCAGATCCACGATATGCTTACAGGATGCAGTTCCTCGCTCAGTGGCTGCTGTGGGAACTGGATCGAATCACCTTTGCTCCATAAACATGCATCAAGTTGCGCTCCTGGGAACGTCGTTTGCGGTTGCCTGTGACAGCAATGTTGCGACTACCACTCAGAACACATAAACAATTGGCTTTTCCATGTGGGGAGAACAATTTGGCTCATTTTTAAACAAAATGATCCAAAACACTATTTATTCTGCTTTTCTAGGCACTATGGCTTTCTGAGTGCTTGGAGTTTTAAACAGTATATTGACTTTTAAAGGCTTATATGAATATTTTAAAGGGAAGCTTGTTTTTAGATGATTTTAAACAGTGGTTTTTATACCCTTTTACTTTGCATTTCATTATGACATGCTGTCTTTTTTAGATATCTTTTATAGATCGACCCTTAGTATGAGGAGTGGGTGCCCGGGGTAGGCACAAGTAACGAAACTGCACATTTGTCTTAAGTTGTCCCAAGTTTGCTCAATAACATTTCTACTGTGACCTTTTGCAGGTAATCGCATGCGTGACAATGTTGGATTAGTTTCTCTGAAACTACTTCTGTTTACACAACTCGCTTCACATAGCATTTTTACGCACAATGTACAAATGTCATTCTATCTTCATCCACTGGGCGACAGGGCTACCTACATATCCATAACATTGCTAATCTATACGTACATCACAAGGATGCTTTCTATTATAGTGAGCATCCTGAAAGCTTAGCAGAGGAGGCACTTCAGCTGACACCGAGGGTCTCTGCATGCTGAGACTTCACGACGCAGCGTTCTGACATCTCGTAAGGCGTGTCCAGTTTGTTATCAAGACAGGGTCCTATATTCTCTCCCACCAGGTAATGGGGTTGGATCGTCCCTTGGGGGATTCTTGGATTTACATCTGCATACACTCTTGGTACACACAGAGTAGGGTTTGCATGGTAGGAGTACACCTGATTACTGCCTTTTTATCATACGCCTGCATATATACACTGTTTTAGCACCATGGTAGAACCGCACCTACTATTTACTGTTTTGGAACTCGTAATCACTTTCATCTGCTTCTGTCTACTGATTATCCCAGCAGATATATTCTATACAAGAATAACGTTGGTTCAATAAATATATTGAAAACGTCCCACTGTGTATTCTCTGTATATTTCTCTGAGTACAAGGAGCACAAGTGACTGAATGAAAGGTTCTGATCTGTTACCACGATCCCTGAGGGGTCAGGGTTGTCATGTTCAGTGGTTGCCAGAAACCATTCGCTTCCTGGTAGAGTTTGGGGGGCTTATGGTGGCACTGTGAGCTAGCTGGTCTCTAGGCCAACATATCCTGCAGGGGTGCTCGGAATCAGTCTAGGCACCTCACCCAAAGTTTATGTTGTCCAACAAACACACAGATCCTACGGATTAGTGGGAACTACACGACACAGCTGCTTCAGGGACCAAACCACAGCGCTACCCTCTCAATTGCACTCCAATGCTAATCTCTTGGGAGGAGTCGCCTGCTGATATATGCAAATGATTGATCCTGGCCATCATCATTTGTTTGTGACAACACTGCCTCAATCCCATGTTGCGAAGAATCTGTTTGGAAAATGAACTCCTTTCCATAGTCTGGTGCCTTCAGGACAAGTGCTGAGCACATAGGCTCCTTCAGGGTGTCAAAGACCTTTTCGCATCCTGTTGTCCATATTTCCTTCTTAGGCTGCTTTTTGGAAATAAATTCATACCCCTTCACAAACTTCCTGTAGTACCCAGTCAAGCCAAATCACATCAGACCCTGACTTGGGTCTGGGTTTTGGCAGCCTCCCATTCCAGAATGGTTTGGATATTGGGTTGGAGAGGCTGGATTTGGCCTACACCTACAAGGTGGCCCAAGTACACAACAGAACTCTGACCTATCTGGCACTTGTTGGCCTCGATAGTTAGGCCTGCCTGATGCAAGGCCTGTAAAATGTCCTTCACACACAAAAAGAAATGGGGCTAATTGAGTCTGGTTGCTAAAAACAAAGAAAAGGGGACAACTCACCCGTGTGTTAATACTGCCCTCACCCACAGAAATCTGTGACATGCTTCATCATAGGGCTGCTGACACACCTCCGCGCAAACCAACACTGAAGGTGGAGCAATAAGGAGGGGAAAGACGTCACACAACACAGAAGAAACAATGTGCGGGATCAAGAAAAGAGTGCAGATCCAAATTAAAAGTAGACCACGGGATCACCAAGGTAATCCCTTTAATAATGGATTCCCTGATCTAGTTAAAAGGTCAATCCAAGACCAGTGGATGGTGGTATAGTGGAAAGAGATGGCCCACCTACCCCTCCACTCTGCTAGATGTCGACATGTTTCAGCCGGCTAAAAAGAAATTCCCGGCTTTCATCAGGACTGTAAAAAAGATCCCTTCCAGAACTATCCCCACCTCCTTCTTTGTAGAGTAGAGCGTAGTATGACCCTGATATAATGCTCAGGTCTGGTGGTGGAGGAACTTACTCCCACTGAGTTACCTGTAAACAATGAAAAAATTGTACAAACATGAACACAACTATCTTAAGTGCCCATTGTATAAAACATAAAAAAACACATGCAAACACAAGTGAAAAAGAAACGTGGTGGTACCCCTCTAGTTTATAAATGCGGCCAAAAGGGTTCTTAAATTTAAGATTAGGACACACCACAACCAGTGTGTGGTCCTTAAACCCAACTAGAGCGTAATGTAACACTCATGTAGTGAGAAGTACTGCTAAAAAATGCCGGAACATTGTCACTCGGTGAGGTGCCACACACACAAAATCTTGGCGTATCTTACCGAGTTTATTAGTCACAGAGCTTGAACTGGCGGGGGAGCGAGGACAGCTCCCTATAGTCACACACTGGTAATATTCGAATGAAGGAAAAAAAGAGAAAGACATGTATAGATCTTTGTCCTATATCATGCTTGTAAATCACTGGAATATGCAAAAGGTGAGTTTAAAACAACCGCCATTGCGGTGTACAATGGACCGGAAATGCATCCGATCAAAAGGGAGAGGTGTCGTGGTTTCCCGACTAAGCGTGGCAATGCTGGAGCCAGCGTCTCGTGATGTGCGGCCAGGGCCATCCGGGCCCATATCACACGGGATAGTCAGACTGAACCCAAAGATGCCCCAATTACTTCGTCAAGGATAGCTGTTCTCCTAGCCCGTTGTCTCTCCCAGCGTCGCGCAGCTGTCATGGGCTATGCGGCCTGGAGAGATAAACAGGAACAATGCATGCAGCTAAAACGCTGCCCGGGGCAGCCATACTTAAAGGAGAGAAACCCAGAATTGAACACCAGCCTGATGTATAAGTGTTTATCACATCGGCGTCATCACATTGATGATGCCGATAGCATGAACGGTTTATGGCTATGAACGAGCAAAACAAGCGGCTGGAATGCTACCCGGAGCCAACAAATTAGAAGGAGAGTATCTCAAAGTTAAATGCCGGTTTGATATACAAATGCCCCTCTTCACAGCCAACCCATTTCATAGGGCCATCCGCCCTGGTGATATAAGGGCACAATGTAGTCTATACCTCGAGTGTAAAAAATTATTATATATATGATGTTACTATGACCAGACTTCGATCTCGGAATAACGTGCAGCCGCACGGTGGAACCCCCACCACGGCAGCACCCACCTGTGGTTAGTGGGAGTGTAGAGTAAATGCAAACTGTCTTCACGCTTTGCGACATAAAGGGTGGAACTAATGGGATATTGTACCCCTACATAGTAGGTACCCGACAGGGAAAATTAATAGGGACCTTGTGTTATATGGGGAGATAGAGTGTCCCATAATACTGGCTCAGCTTGATGACTGTAAGTTACATAAAAGGGGCAACCTAATGTGATTCCCAGACATTTCAGGGAGGGGACAAGGGAGCGCAGATCGAACTCAGAGACCTCGGGAACCCACCTTCTGTGTTGCAAAAATCTTCGGAGTCCTTCGGGAGCTTCGTAGATGCAAACCGGTCAGATGCATTTGGGTGCCTGCTCAACAGGGGAGTAACTCCTTTACTCCAGGGGAGATACTTCAGTCGTCCAGCAAAGCGTAGATCGTCAAAGGTTACTTGGTTTCTGTAGAAAAGTTTAGTCCAGGTAATATCTTAAGTCCTGTAGCCAGGGGTTCCTACTTTATACCCAAGGAAGGGGTGGGACAAACTCTGGGGACCCACCTATGGGAGGGTCAGGACAGAGGGGTGGCTACACCCATGTCCTTTGTCCAGTTTCGCACCAGAGCAGGGGCTGATAGCCCATGCAACCGGTTTGAGCTGGACTATGCACGAGGACACCAAATGTGCCCCCAGTGCAGACATCAAAGCACTCTGAGAGTGCACCCACCCAGCCCCAATACACTAAAGCCTGTCTGGGAGGTGGTCACACCTCCCTGTGACAGGAAACCTATTGTCAAGCCTTCCCCTGCCGGAGTTTCATCCAGCAGCAGGAGGGCAGACTCGTGTCTGTGGCTGGCAGCATCCATTTTGTGATGCCAGGGTTCTGTGAAGCTGGTACCGGGTGTACCGGTGTTGTCATATTTCTCCCTCTAGGAGGGTGGAATCATACCTCCCACACCAGTTACTGGTGTGGAGGTATGATTCCAAGGTGTTTGACACCAAACACGACATGTTTCCATGCAGCCATATTAAAGTTAGCATTTACCGCGAGGTTATAATGCACTTAAGTATATATGGTTGGCTGCATCACAAACAACCCGGAGAATAGGTTCCGAAGGCTGCAGAGGGGCTCTGCTCATGCATGGGCACCCTCTCACATAAAACCCAGCACCCTGCCTTCAGGATTGATAAGGCCTGCCATAGGGGTGACTGATAGGTTCATATGTGCAGTGATTAGGATAGATATAGTGAACCTATTTCTCAGTAAGGGGTGCATGCACCACCTTACACAGGCTGCAGTAGCAGACCTGTGGTGTCATTTTAAATGGTCTCTCAGGGGTGGCATAATACATGCTGCAGCCCCTGGGAGGCCTCTGGGGTACCTATGCCCTGGGTACATAGTATACCATATACTAGGGACTTATAAGGGTACCCCAGAATCCAATCTGGAGTGTACCTAAAGTACATGCAATCAATTTAGAGGAGAAAGCAGCTAGACTGGGTTCCTGAATAGCAGGATCCCAGTCAGACTAAGTCGAAAACCAGCAAAACACCAGGAAAAAAGTGGGGGTAACCATGCAGTCAGATTCCACCTTCCTACAGGAGCGACAAAACTTTTTCAGACATCTGAGGCCAATACAAATGGGCAATCAACCTGTCCCAGGTTTTGGTTTGTCCCAGATGTCCAGCTAGGGTCATGTGCTAAGGTCAGAATAAACTCTCTGTACACTGGGGGACCACCAATTTCCTCTCTGCCATTGGTTTGGGGTCCCTGGACTCAGTGTACAGAAGCCCATTGTTGGAAATGGCCCTTTCTGCGGGGTCACCTCCAAACATTTTGCCTTCCTCCTCCCCTTTTTGCTGAGTTCATTTTTATTGGTTTTAGGACTCTGGGCACTTTACCACTGCTAACCAGAGCTAATGTTCATCTGATCTCTGCTTAAAACATGGTAACTTCGACTTATCCCCAATTTACATATTTAATTTACTTGTGAGTCCCTAGTAAAATGAACTGCATGTGCCCAAGGACTGTAAATTAAAGGCTACTAGTGGGCCTGCAGCACTGATTGTGCCACCCACTTAAGTAGCCCTTCAAACATTCCTCAGGGCTGCCATTTCATAGCCTGTGTGTGTAGTTTTAAACTGCCATGTTGAGCTGGCAAGTTAACCCTCTTGCCAGGCCCAAACCTTCCTTTTTAATGCATATACGTCACCCCTAAAGTAGCCCCGGGATAGCCCAAGGGCAGTGTATTAAAAAAGTAGGACATGAACTTTTATATTTAATATGTCCCGATAGGGAAACACTCTTAAATTTGTTGTTCACTACTGCAAGGCCTATCTCTCCCATAGAATAACATTGGGATTACCTTATTACATTTTATAAGTGAAATTTCCAATTGGTAAGAGATTGGACCCCCACGTTTGGTGTCTCTGAAATCACAATTTAAAATCACAACTTATGGTGAAGTATGATTTTAAATTGCAATTCTGAAAATGGCACTTTTAGAATGTTCGCATTTTCTTACCTTAGCCATTTGGTGCCTGCTGCCTGTCTCTGAAATCACATCTGGGGTGGGTGGCAGCTGGGCTTTGTGCATTCCCTCTAGACAGCCACAGACAAAGGGAGCTTAGAAGTGACTTGAATGGGCCATATGTGTCCTGATGGGCCATCCTGGGCAGAATGGGAGGAAGGAGCTGGGCACAGCCTCACACTTACATCTGAATAGGCTGTGTCCTGTCAACACACAAAGGGCTGCATAACTCTCTGTAGTGAGTTTGGAGCCAGGGCAGGGAGGGCAGGGTCTCTGTGGACTTCAAAGGGATTTCTTTGGAGTTTCCTCCATTTCAATGGCCCAACTGGGTATAAGAACTGGACCTCAGACACTATCACTTTAGTACACCTCTGGACCTGTGAATGCTCTTCCAGGAAGAAGGACTGCTCGGCTGCTGAAAGGACTGTCACTCTGCTGGACTGCCACTCTGATGGAGTGACTGCCTTGGTGTTCTGACCTGCTACGCTCTTGCCTGGAGAGGAAGAACTGGACCTGGAATTCATGTTGAATTCAGGACCCCAGAGGGACTCAAAGGGCTAGTGTGCTGGACTCCTGCTCTGACCCCAGGGACATAACAGGCATCCGACAGCTCCTGGACCCATTTTCTAAGAGTTCCTGACCCCCAAGAGGCACCTCTCAGGCCCTTGGGCCTTTGGGTAGATATGCAGCTCTTTAAATCAAAGTTTTGGTCTTTCCGCAAATGCAAACGGGCCTGTTCACTCCGGAACCGCATCGCTTGCACAAATGATCAGCACAGGCGGGTGCAAGTTTGTCTCTTCGCACAGCAAGTATCGGCGCTCACAGCTGCAAGGCTCTAGCATCCATCCGAGATGCCCTGTGACTTTTCACGCTCCCCGGACCCACCCAAGCGTCACTCTCCTTGCTCCCAGTGAACATCTGTCCATGAACAGGACTCTTGGCACATTTCTTGAGAAGGCAAAACTTCAGTAGGTCTCACCTGGAACTGTATCCGACCTGCACTCCATAACGGTCATCCTGAACTTTTGGATATGACACGCTCTAGCGTCACCAGATATCCACGGTATACGCTTTATGCTTTTAGGCATTATATTTCACTTTATTCTTTAAAAAAATCACAACTCCTGTTCCACTTATTAGATTTTTGTCATATTGGTCTTGTTTTGCTCATTAAATTATGCTCCATTTGTTATCTTTTTGTGTGGTGTTTTCACTGTTTTACTGTTTGAAGTATTGCATAAATACTTTATACATTGCCTCTCAAGATAAGCCCGACTGCTCTGTGCCAAGCTACCAGAGGGTGAGCACAGGTTAATTTAGTGTGTGTTTGTGACTTACCCTGACTAGGATTGTGGTTCCTGCTTGGACAGGGTGCCTACCTCTGCCAACCAGAAACCAAATTTCTCACAACCCCCATAAGTAGGAAATTCAAATCTTCAGCATGACACTGTGTAGCAAGCTGGCTCTGTATATGGTATCACCACTAGGTGATTATACTGTGCGCAGAGTCTAGGGGTTCCCCAAAAGTGTACAGGGCTCAATGTAAAATCCAAAGTGTTCTGTTAGTGGTAGTGTGGGTGGGCAGCCTTAGGCCTAACACAGAGGAGTGTGGGACATTTATTGCACAACATGGACCAATAATGGACACATGACTCAAAAAGGAGATCTACACCAATTTTAGAAAAATTTACTTTGTTTGTATTTTATTTTAAGTCCAAGATCTTCTCAATAAGGTAAGTACATTTTTAAATACTTAGAATATTTTCAGCACAGTTCAATGTTATCCTATGGGGAAAACAATATTGTGGTTAAACAGGTAAGTATCACACTTACAAATCCAGTTTTCGGGGCCAAAGGTCAACAAGAAGCAGGGGTCAGGTGAGTACCAATACTGCACCACCAGTGGCACAGGGGCAACCAGGTGCAGAGGTCAAAGTCAGAATTAGGCACAATGTGTTTCAATGGAGACTGAGGGTGCCTAGAGCCACACTGCTTGTAGGTAAGTGGATTGGTTCCAAGGGCCAAGCTTTGGGGGTTAGGACCAGCCGGGGGGCACAAAGCAGCACCAAACATACACCACCAGAGGCACAGGGGCAGCCGGTTGCAGGGTGGAATTTCATCGGCGGGCGCCCAATGCTTTTCAATGGAGATTCTTCTTTTGGCAAACAGGGTTCAGGCATTGCACTGGAGGTTGTGGAAGGGAGACCAACGACAGCAGAGGTAAGTAGAGATGTAGGGGGTCATAGGGCACCATCAGTTCAGCTTACCTAGACCCAGGGGCTTCGGGTGCAGATGTGCCTTTCAACACCGGAGTCTTCATACAGGAGCTGGTCACGATCAGTGGGAGCATCTAGATTCAGACTGCAGGCTCCACCGTGGAGATCAGGAAAAGTCAGACAACACTGGACTTGAGGTCAGGATCGCATGGAAGACTTAACTGTACAGGTGAGCCACTCAGACTCGGGACTTGGGTGTCGGGTGCAGAGTGGGCAGGAGACAATGATCCGCCTGGATCCGGGGTACTTGGAGTGCATTTCCTCTGGACAGGTCCGCTGTCCACAGGAGATTCGAAGGCAGCAGCCCTCCCAGGGTTTTCAGTGGTTGCTGGCTGCAAGACAGCTCACAGGTTGGGAGAAGCTGGATACAGGCCGGTAAGGCTGGGATCAAGGCAGTCGTTGTCTTCAGTCTTCTCTGCAGGGATGTCTTCTTTCTTCTTAGGTCATTGCAGATCTAGTTTCCAGGTCTGGGGGCACCACCTAAATACTAAATTTAGGGGTGTTTTTAGGGGAGTAGCAGGTAGGGACAATGGGCACCTTACCTGTGGTGACTACACCCTCTATTATGCCACCATCCTGTGGGAGAGGGTGTAGACCCAGCTCTAATTTGGAGGGGTCCCCCATCTTCAAGATGGTAGGGACTGAAAGATGTGCTTAACCTCACCTCCCCCTCCTTAGGAGTGGAGTTTGCAGAGGCTGGGGGTCGCATTACAAAGGTGGGGTGGCAGGTCTTTGTAGCTTCCCTCTTCGAGCACTGGCCCATCCTGTGGGAGGAGGTGTGACACCTCTGCTCAGGATGTGCATTGTTTCTGGTCCCAGATAGCAGGGGCTCTCTACCCAGGGGTCCAGAAACATGTTGTGTGGTGGGTGGCTGCCTACAGCTGGTGAGAGACCACACCAGGGAGGTTTCTATCCCAGTTACCAGTGCTCATCAGTTGACCAGCTTCTCCCCTTTAACCGTGGACAAAGTAAATGATTTACTATTATCTACAAAATCAGGGTACCCAACTGACCCCTATCCCTCTGCAATAATACATCTGGCCTCGGATAAGATCAGTACTCACCTAACTCCACTTCTGAATAATGTCACCTGGTCAGGAACCTTCCCCGCTTCATGGAAGAAAGCCTGCATCAGACCCATTCTATAGAAACCCTCTCTCGACCCTTTTGAGGTGAAAAACTACCGACCTATATCCTGCCTACCACTGGCGGCCAAAATCCTAGAAAAATCAATCAACCAAGACCTAATTGGCTATCTAGATGCCAATGGCCTTCTTTATCCCACCCAACATGGCTTCAGACCACGGCACTCCACTGAGTCAGTTTTAATCATGGTCACAGAGGAAATACGCAAACAGCTGGACGGGGAGGAAGAGCCGTCCTAATCCTACTTGACCTATGAGCCACTTTTGACACAGTGAATCATCTGGTACGGACGCAGCGGCTGAAGGCAATAGGAATTAAAGAGGTGGCTCTAACCCTTCTCACCTTGTTCCTCTTTGCAAGGGAACAGACGGTGTGTTGGGATAATTTCAAATCCGAGAGGTTCTCCCTCCCTTGGGGAGTTCCCCAAGGCTCAGCACTATCACCAACTTTATTTAACATATATGTTACTCCTCTGGCCAAGCTGATAAGGGCTCACGCTGCTCGCTGGTGTCGTATGCCGACGACACACAGTTTTTCATCTCTATTTCCTCAAGTGTCGAAACCGAGTAGGGAAGATTTCACAGTTGTCTGAAGCAAATCATGGGCTGATGCATCAGAACTATCTTAAATTAAACACTGACAAAACGGAGGTCATGGAGTTTGGGAATGGGTCTTCACTCTGGGATCAATCCTGGTGGCCGGCAGCAGCAGGTCACTGCCCTATTCCTTCGGCAAAAATCACGAACCTCGGATTCCTGTTTGATGTCCAGTTAAACTTTGCGGGTCAAATCAATCAGTTGACATCATCCTGCTTTTTCATATTAAAAACTCTGCGCAAAATCCTTCCGCTTATCCCTTTAGACCTCAGAAAAACAATTATAGTCGCTCTAATTCTCTCCCGAATTGACTACTGTAATGCACTCTTTCTGGGTGTGAACAAATGACCATTGCAAAATGCAGCAGCATGAGTGCTGCTCAATATTCCAAAGTGCCACCATATCTCCAGCAGCATTAGGGAACTTCACTGGCTTCCAGTAAAACAGCGCATCGAGTTCAAGGCGCTATGCCTGGAATATAAAGCTTTGTATGAGGGGGTCGGGGGACCTACAGAATTTTTTTCAGTGGTCCTTACCACGTCGGAATCTTAGATCCACCAACAAAGGTCTAGTTCAGGTCCCCAAAATCAAGAAGGCTGGATGGGGAGGTAGAAGCTTTTCCTATCAAGCATGAAATCTCTGGAATGAACTGGCAGCCACTATCAGGTTTCAACCCTCCAGACCCCGGTTAAGAAAAATGCTCAAGACATGGCTTTTCCCTTCAATGGAACGAAGCCGCCTCGCCCGACCTTTCTCGCTCCCTTGCTATACACAGCACCAAGACACCTCGGTATTCGTGCGCTCTACAAGCTTTTTACTTACTTACTTAGGTTTTCAGGGGGCACCTTGGAGGTGCTCTCTGAGTTATATGGTACAATAAATCTCACACTGGCATTAGTGTGGATTTATTGAGAGGAGTTATTTGGTAGCAAACACTCCTGTGTTCAGTAAAGCCATGATGGTATGTAGAACTAGATTTGTCGCATTTCCGGCCCATGTACTCTCTATGGCTCCACTGTCACTTATAATATTAACGAATGGACCCTGAGATTGTAGGGGCATATCTGCTCATGCAGATCTGGCCTCAACTGTGCACCCTGACTTAGGGTTGTAAGGCCTGTTAGAGAGGAGCCTTACCTATATCTTAAGGCAGTGCTGGCTGGCATGGCACCCAGGAAGGGTGCCATGTCAACTTTGTCAATTTTTCCCTCACAGGGGCATTCAAGGTGCAACGGCAATGGCATGGTCCCAGGGGACACTCTTCAGCTCCCAGGTCCTAGGCAACCTGGTACCATTTACTAGGGACTTACAGGGGGCAGAAGTACTAATTGTGGATATGTTTTGGGGAAGAAGCACTGGCACCGGGGACCTGGTTGGCAGGGACCCTGTGCACTACAATTGAAACCACATCAAAACCAGGCAAAACGTGGGACTAACCATGCAAAACGAGGCGCTTTCTCACATGACCCCCCCCAAATGAAAGAGGATGAAACTAACCTTCCCCTGGAAAGTCTTCATCTTCTAAGTGGAAGAACCTGGAAAGGTCATCTGCATTGGAATGGGCAGTCTTAGGTCTGTGTTCCACTGTAAAGTCCATTCCCTGTAGGGATATGGACCACGTTAGCAGTTTGGGATTTGCACCTTTCATCTGTTGTAACAACCTGAGAGGCCTGTGGTTTGTCTGAACTTGGAAGTGAGTGCCAAACAGGTATGGCCTCAACTTCTTCAGGGGCCAGACCAAAGCAAAGGCTTCCCTCTCTATGGCACTCCAACACTGTTCTCTAGGGAGTAGTCTTATGCTTATAAAAGCAACAGTTGGTCATGCCCCTCTTCATTTGTTTGAGCTAGGACTGCACCTATCCCATGCTCAGAGGCATCTGACTGCCCCTATCCCATGCTCAGAGGCATCAGTCTGCACAATGAACTGCTTGGAGTTGTCTGGAACTTTTAAGGACTAGGGCAGGGCACATTGCATCCTTAAGAGTGTTAAAAGCGTTTTGACAACTCACTTTACTTTCTTTGGCATCCTTTTGGAGGTAGGTTCTGTTTGGGGAGTCACTATGGACCCATAGTCCTTCACAAACTTCCTATGGTGCCCAGTCAAACCCAAAGAATGCCCTGAGTTGGGTCTTGGGTTTTGGAGCTACCCAGTCCATAATTGTCTGGATCTTGGATTGGAGTGGCGGACCTTGTTCACCAACCATTGGAAGGTGACAGGGGCATTCTTTAATCCAAAGGGCATCACAGTAAACTGGAAGTGCCAATTTGGGGTGGAGAATGCAGATGATTTTGCTCTAGGGGTCAGACCTATCTGCCAGTACCAGATGTGAGATCAAAGGTACTGAGATATTTGGCTGCCCCTACCCTGTCAATCAGTCCATCTGCTCTAGGGATTGGGTGTGCATCAGTTTTTGTCACAGCATTGAGGCCCCTATAGTCCACACAAAACCTCATGTCTTTCTTTTCACCCCTTGAGTGAGGTTTGGGGACTAAGACAACTGGGCTGGCCCAGGGGTTCTCTGAGGGTTCAATGACACCCAATTCCAGCATCTAGCTTACTTCAGCTTGGATGTTCTCTCTGACATTATCAGGCTGCCTGTAAATTTTGTTCTTGACAGGTAGGCTAACACCAGTGTCCATGTCATGGGCACACCATCTAGTCTGACCAGGGGTCAGAGAGAAGAGCTCAGTATACCGATTTAAGACTTGCCTGCAGTCAGCTTGTTGTTGGTCAGTGAGGGTGTCTGAAAAGACCACTCCATCCACAGACCCATCTTTGGGATTACTGGAGAGGAGATCAGGGAGAGGTTCACTCTCAGTTTCCTGTCCCTCATCTGTGACCATGAGCATGGTTATGTCAGCTCTGTCATAATAGGGCTTCAGGCGGTTGACATGTATCACCCTTTTGGGCTGTTTGCAACTACCAGGTCCACCAGATAGGTGACCTCCCCTTTTCTTTCAAGGACAGGGTAGGGCCCAATCCACTTATCTTGGAGGGCCCTAGGGGCCACAGGCTCCAATGCCCATACATTCTGCCCTGGTTTTAATTCAACCAAAGCAGCCTTTTGGTCATACCACTGCTTTTGAAGCTTTTTCCATGTACTTAGCCATCCTGTAACGAAGGCCAAGCACATAGTCGACTATGTCTTGTTTAGATTCTTTGATCGGTTACTCCCAACCTTCTCTTACAAACCTCAGAGGACCTCTGCCCAAACAGAAGTTCAAAGAGTGAAAAGCCCACTCCCTTCTGTGGCACGCCCCTGAGGGAAAAAGCAGGCATGGAAGTAGACATCCCATCTCCTTCTGAGTTTTTCAGGGAGTCCACCAATCATGCCTTTCAATGTCTGGTTGAAACTCTCCACTAGGCCATTGGTTTGTGGGTGGTATGGTGTGGTGAATTTGTAATTCACTCCACACTCCTCCGACATACATTTTAAGTATGCAGACATGAGGTTTGTACTTCTGTCTGATACTACCTCCTTAGGAAAACCAACCCTGGTAAAGACACCAAGGAGGGCTTTTGCTATCACTAGATCAGTGGTGGTCCTTAGGGGAATAGCTTCAGGATACCTGGTGACATGATCTACTACCACCAGAATATATTTGCTTCCTGAGGCTGTTGGAGGGTCTAGGGAGTCAACAATGCCACCCTCTATCCTTTCAAACGGTACCCCAACCACTGGAAGTGGTATTAAGGGGACCTTCTGGTGGCTTCCTGCCTTGCCACTGGCTTGGCAGGTGAGACAGGACTGACAAAAGTCCTTCACCTTCTGAGACATCCCTGGCCAGTAGAAGTGATTGATTGATCTACTCCAAGTTTTATCCTCACCAAGATGTCCAGCTAAGGGAATTTCATGGGCCAAAGTGAGGTGAAACTGTCTAAAACTCTGAGGTACTACCACTCTCCTGGTTGCACCAGGTTAGGGGTCTCTGGCCTCAGTGTATAAGAGCCCATCCTCGCAAAAGACCCTGTGGGTGCCACTGATAGCACCCTTTTCCTGTGTAGCAGCTTGCTTCCTCAGGCTTTCAAGAGTGGGACAGGTATCTTGTCCCTGGTACAGATCCATTTTAGAGGGTCTCCCTGGGCAGAAGAGATCTGCTTGGTAAGGCCCAACCTCTTCAGGCTCAGTTTCCTCTGAGAATATTACGTCTTCTTCCTGAGAAGAGGGGTTCTGACATGGGATCTGTTTAGAAGCTGGTCCCACAGTCTTCTTGCCCTTTTTCTTGGAGGGCTGGTCCATTCTTCCAGGATCCAGCACCTTTTTTCTCCCAGAGCACTGCTCTGTGCCCTTGTGGTTACAAAAACCCATTCTGAGAGACCTACGATGCTGGCATGGGTCCTCAGTTCAACTTCAGCCCAAGGAGAATCACCAAATCATTTCCAAGCAGACAATTTACAGGGACAGTTGGGGACACAACTGCTTCTTTTTGTCCAACGACTCCCCCCCAGTCGAAAGCGATCAAGCCGTGGGATGGACTGTGGTGATACTGTTAGCACTGGTGAATGGATAGGACCTTGCAATCAGGTACGGATCTGAGTGAACCAGCTGCTGGGTCACCATGGCGACACTAGCCCCAGTATTCCTAAAGGCCTCTATTCTGGATCCCTCAATCTTGGGAAACTGCCTGCATTTTTTCATATTAGCTGGCCAGGCAGCACAAATCAAGTCTACCTCTCCCTCAGAGACCAATGTTGCCTCAGTGGGGTCACTGACACTATCATGCCACATCTGGGATCCCATCTGGATGTTAGCAACTGCAGGTCCTGCAGGTGTTCTAGAGGCATTTTTCTTATTTTTACAGCTAGAGTCTCCAGTTCGGTGTCCTAGTGCTTTACAGTCATGACAACAAGCCTTGTTGGGATCCCAGTTCTTCCCCTGGTACTCACCCTTAGACTGTGAAGAGACTCTGGGCCCACCCTCCTGAGCAGGTTTTTGGGGGCCTATAGAATACTCTTTGTTATTTTTAGGGTTACCTTCTTTCCCCTGGGGCTTCTGGGCCTCTTTCTTTTGGTTTCCCCCCACCAGTGTTAGTTTTGGGGACCCTTGTTTTGACCCAGTGGTCTGCCTTCTTCCCCAATTCTTGAGGAAAAAGTGGACCTAGGTCTACCAGGAACTGATGTAGTTTCTCTTGGTGACAATTACTCGAAAGGTGCTCCTTCATGATCAAATTATCCAACCCTTCAAAATCATGTAAATTGTTACCATTTGACCAACCTACCAGTGTTTTCACTGAGAAATCTACAAAATCTACCGAGGTTTGGCTTTGTTTTGTTAGCCTCCCTAAATCTGATCCAATACTCATTCCTGAATCCAAAGCCCTCCATCAGGGTACCCTTCATGAGGTCATAGGATGTAGCATCTTTCTCATTGAGGGTCAGGAGCCTATCATGCAATTCCCTCAAACCTTTTCCCACAGGGTAGCACTCCACGGCTTCCTGTGGACCTGTCTACCAAGGCAGGCCCTTTCAAATGCAAGGAACCACTTAGTGATATCATCGCCCTCAAAGTATTTTGGGACAATCCCTTTGGGGATTATGGAGTCAATATAGTCTACCTCCCTAGTTATTATTTTGCTGCCACCAGAGATGGGTCCTAGGCCCATCTCAGCTCTTTCTTTTTCTATGGCCAAGAGTTTAACTTCTAGAGCTATCCTCTTGGCCAGATTCTGAAGATCTGCATCTTCAGTTTCTCTCTCATCTGAGATACTACTGGGGTCACTCCCAGTGGTGTTACTATCTGAGGGGGTAGAGACTGATTCAGAGTCCCCTTTCTCTACTTCTTGGGACTCATCATCATCAACTCCTTCCGCATTGGGGAAAGTTCTGTTTGCCATGGCCCTGCTATTCTCTGCCAGCAACTGCTGGAGATGGTCTTTTGTGGCTCTAGGGCCCATGGCAATGTCCCATGCTTTGCACAAATGTTTAAGTTGAGTAACTTTCATGAGTGTATAGGGGGCCAGGTTGATCCCCTGGCTGGTCTCTAGAGTTTCAGACATGGTTTTTAAAGTAGTTGGGTACTTGTTAGCAACACAGTGGAGTGTAGGATATTTATTGCATAACATTGACCAGTAATGAACACTGTTAGAAATGGGGTTAGTAGGAAACATGTCGCTTAAGTAGGAATCGTGCTGCTTTAGTAGGAAAAGTGGCGTTCTAGTAGGAAACGTTGTGCTCTAGTAGGAAAAGTGGTGCTCTAGTAGGAAACATCACACAAGCAGGAAATTATGCAATGACTTAGCCATGCTGCAAACCAGGAGGTTTGAAGTTCCTTTCACATTCACTTACAGTCATTTTGTCTGTGCTGGCTGGTGGATGTGTTTGGTGTGAGCTGTTGGGATTTGGTGTGTTATTTGGTCTTGTTGGTGTCTCTTCTGTCCCTGTTCTGTAGGTTTACTGGCATTTATGTAATGTAATTGTATATTGTAAAGTTTTGTCCACTGTATTGTCGGGTGTTTGTCCAATTAGGGGTGAGTAGTTTTAAGGGTACAGGGAGGGATATTATTTGTATTTGTTGGTTTTAGGGTGGCTAGTGTGGGTAAGGAGATGTCGGGCAGGGCCAAATCGAAGAACTTGTCAGAGGAGGAGTTGGGAGGCTGTGGATGCTGGTGTGGTACCTGCAACACATCATTGGCTGTGGAGGTAGAGTGAGCCAAGGCTACCCTACACGTGAGAGACGGGAGCAGTGGGAAAAGGTCCGATACAAAATGAATCGGATCTTCAATGTCCAGTGGAGCACCCACCAACTGAAGCACTGATGGGCTGATATTGTCACCTGGGAGGCAGATTTCCTTGATCATCTGGAGATTGAAGTTGGTGGGCCCACTGGTTAGTCCCTATATGCTAGGAGCTCGTAGGTATGTGGCTTTTGAACACATCTTTAAAAGGTTCTTCTTCATGAAGGCCCAGAGATGTATATGGGTTAGTACAGCACGATACAGGCTAATTCAGATTAATAAACAGAACATGCCACAGGGGCCTGTTCACAAGGGCATCACAATAGAAAAACATACCATGCCGTGCAGGGGAGGCCCATAGGTGCAGTGGGACCCATCCTGCACTGTGCAGGGAGTATTGTCATCTAGCCTGGTAGGTCATTACTGACTCCAAACTATGGGGGCCACCGCCATGTATGTTGCAGAGGAGTGTAATCACATGTCATCAGGCCACTGGTTGCACAGGGTGTTTGGTTTACCCCCGATAAGGGCACACATACGTGTATATTATGAAAAATGGTAATAAATCCTGTATGAGCCCATACAGGCCTTGAATGATCATTGGTAATTCACGGTGCACTGGTCACATGTAAGGAGTGTGGTGAGGAAGACAAACGAGCATGCGTACTGCCTGATGTGTGTAGCATTGTGAAGAACACATATTGGCATTAGAAGGCCCCAGCATTATCATACTATGCAGAGTATGGTCAGTCAAAATGGACTTTTCACATAGCCATCAAAGCCAGGCACCCGTGCACCATGTAGTAAGCTAGGCTGGTCTTGTACCTTGTCTGCACTCTGTGCACGTGATATGTGATGTGCCTGGTATTATCTAAATACACTGCAACATGTCTTACATAGGTCCAGCATTAGGGCAATCCATCTTTGACTAATGCTACAAGTCCAACGAACCAACAATATCAGGCATTGGTGAAGTAAATGTACTGTGCTTCATATGTACACAGTGTACATGTTCAGCATACATAGAGCAAGGTACCATCTTTTTGTCTTGTAGCTGGACCAAACCCATACACCCATGGTGAGGTGGAGAGCTTAAGAGATCCCAATGCTACCAGTGAATGTCAACAGATTGTCCCTGTGTTCTGTAAGGATTGTGTGTGTTCCTATAAATTGGCTGCAAGCAGATGTGTAGAGGGTATCAACAGTCAGCGTAAATAAGCTTTACCGTACATGTAGAATCAAAACAGAAGTAGGACAAAGTTGCATGTGCAAATGTCAGGGCCAAATTGTTATGTGAAATTAATCTCAATATATGCAGACCCACATGATGGACGGCTTAGCGATTGTTGTGCAACCTATGGAGTGGATGCTCATGGCACATGTACCATCACCTGCCCCAAAACTAAAGGATGATCATTATTTCAAATGTCTCTCTCACACATAATATGGACAGAAAGTAACAACATGTTACCCGGGCTATGTGACAGAAATGTTGCATGGGATAGGCTGTGATTTTCCTGACTCAGTATGTTTTCCCAAGTCCAAATTTGCTCAGGACACAGGTGTGGTTGGGGTGCAACACATATCCCAGACAATAGTACCAATTGTCAACAGCACATATAATGTTGGAATGGGAAGAGTGTACAGCTATAATTTTTTTGACCTCCTATTGTGTGTTCACATCATACCATGCACGTGCATGCAGAATATGTTCCCCCGCCCTGCCACAATTGGTACCGTCTAAGTGTTTGAAGGCATGTCAGACAATAATGCCGATCAAACAGCAAATTGTTCTGGGATCCATACATGTATCTGCCGTTGACGTGGGTGACCATGTGAGCAGGCTTGGCATACCAAAACATGATTCCTTGCTATTTTAGTATAAATGTTGCATATGTATTTGTTATGTGCCATAGTTAAAATGTATTATTCAAATTAACAAAACCAGTGGGCAAGTTACATATCCCCATTTGTTGCAGTGAGCGAGGCAGTCCATTGTCCAGACCAATGACTTACTTGGGCTCACCACTTGGCCCACATGTTTCATGAAGTATCGGAACTGTCATCCAGCATCATGGGTACCTGCGCATCCCTCAGAGTACTGCATACTGGTGGCATGTTAGATGGGGTGACAGAGGTGCAATTGACAAAATGGCATGGTGGTATAAATGATGTTGCCACAAAACTCTATGTGCACATAGATTTGGAGGAATTAACTTTAATCTGCCTGTCTAATGCCCATTGCTAGTGTATGCGTACACACGGCAATGTATGGTCAATTTTGTGTGGCTAATCCACACAAGCTATGATGATTCCTACCTCAGTGCAGACTGAATAGGTATGAGTCAATGTGGGACATGTCACCAGTCCAAACATGTCAATGCTGTTACATGCCTGACTCATGCCTTCATATACCCAATACTCTATAATAGGCAAGTTTCCATACCTTTGTAGTGTTTTGTGAGGAATAAGGCCAATGTGTAAAGTACCACAGGCATGTGTGCACTCTTTTGTCAGCAAACAGGCCATTTCACAGTCCACCAACTGCTGCTGTTACCCATACTGTATCCCAAGGATGTGTCACCATTGAACATTTTAGGCCAATTACCTGCAAGATACAGCACAATATACTGAAATATATGAGATCTACAGCATGCATGCACAGACCCATCACATGGATTAAGTATGAGTTGATGTGTATCTAGGTAAAAATCCATACAGAAATGTATGGACAGATTATTGGGTATGTGAAGGACCGCATGCTCTTGGGTGATTTTCATTACATGGTCTATGTTAAAGTGTTCCAGGTATGTCCATGTGTCATTCTTGGAGAAGTGTCCAACAGGTCTGTTAAATTGGAGGTAGCTAACCACAATCTATGTTTCAACTACCTGCAACAGATTCAATCTATGCTGCTATGTGTGTTGCCTTGTTTATATGCCATAACAGTGAAGAATTGCTGAGGCACAATATGTGTACTTGCTACACATCACTCATTTCAAATAGATGATTGGCCATAGATTTTACCCTCTTGCGTGTTGCATGACAATCCCCAGAGAGTACCTGGATGGACCATGTGTACCATTCCATGTGTATATAACATCATTGTCCAGAATCTGTCTTCATATGCACATGGGTATATGTTCATGAGGCCAGACACTGCCATTTACTGTAGCTACAAGGCCAACACCTGAGTACTTTAGCATTGTAATTTTAGGGGAAGTACATGCTTATCATAACGATTGTGTATGGAGACACAAGGGACACCCTACTCACAAGGAACCAGGGTACTTACAATTAAACAAAAAGACAGAGGTTCCTGTGGACACTCAATGATTGATATTTCAATACATATCTGCACAATCGCAATAAAAGCGGAGGTAAACAAGGTGTCAGAGAGAAAAAAGACATATAACACAGAGGGGTCGATTCCGATTCGGGCCGGAAAAAGCACCGACCGATTCGGAGCCGGAATTTATTCCGACCGACACGTACCTGTGGCGCCCGACACGCCAAGTACGATGCAAGGCGTGCAAAATCCGACCGACACGTACTGAACCCAAGCCGAACGACCGAGCCGCACGGAAAACAGCAATCCGGCCGGGAAAACACGCGAATCGAACCGACCGACACGCACCCGGAACAAATCCAACCGAAACGTACACGCGAACTCCAAACCGCAAAGTACGATGCAAGGCGCGAAAACCACGACCGAGTCGTACGGAGGACAAGCCGTACGACCGACACGCATACAAAACCGAGCCGAAGTAACACAAAACACCGCGACCGACGCGTACGCAGCATAGAAAACTGCACAAACACAGCGTGAACGAAACGAAGAAGACCGTACGAGACAACTGCAGGTCACAAGAACGTTTCCAACATGCACAGACAGTACAAAGGAAAAATTACACAAAAAAGGCCAAACAAGCAATTACAAAGCCAATAAATACTGGGGGGTGGGGACAGAGAACAAAGACACACCCACAACTCCACCCATATAAAGGACACAAATCCCAACCATGATCCTTTGCAAATGCCATTCTACTGCCAGCACCCAACAGACAGCAACCACACACCCACAGCTCATCCCTCACACAAGCCACACACCATCAGCACACCAACAAATACCTACCTCACACACACCCAGCAAAACACACACTCACACACCCTCACCTGCACACCAACACACACATCACTCACCATCACCACCCATCACCATGCCCCCCAAGAAGAATCACAAGTTCCTAGATTGTGAATTGGAAGTCATGGTAGACGAGATCCTCAGGGTAGAGCCACAGCTGTTTGGCACACTGGTCCAACAGACCCCCATCTCCCAGAAAACCAAGATGTGGGAGAGGATCATCAACAGGGTGAACGCACAATCACCATGTCTGCGCACAAAGACCGACATCCAGAACAGGTGGTATGACGTGCGCAGGAGGGTACGGGACCTGCTCAAGAAAGACTACCTCCTGAGCCAATACACCGGCAGTGGCCCTCCTGCCAAGCCAGTATACCTCAGGCCCTGGGAGGAGAAGGTGCGGGCCATCCTTCCGCCAGTGAGCGTATATGGACTAGAGAACATCCCAGAGCCTGGTGAGTACACAACAAATGTACAGAATATTCTGCCACAATACACACACACATCACTGTCAAGGGGAGTCAAACCATGCACTCATAGCAATTACACAGCAACCAGAACAGAATCATCCCAAAATGTGTATGTCAGTCAGATAAACACAACACATGCCATCTCAAAGTTACATTTAACCGTGTCATCACATGTACAAACACAACTACAACTACAGCTAGGCAGTGGCACAAATAGAACTAACAAACACATCCAGACATGTAGCCACCACTACAACACCAACACACAGTGAAGACCACTGAAAGAAAGGAATTCTGTGTATGCTGGGCAAGTCAGTGTAGCCAATAGCATCATGGGAGTCGTAGTCACACATATTGCCCCCCCCCCCCCACAACTGTCCCATCAACACCACCATGAACCATGCGACTTTTAGCCAAACAACTGCCAGGACAACACTCCCAGCCATCCTGTCAGCACAGCCAGCCCACCCCACAGGGAAGCAGAGTCAAAAGGAAGGAAGCATGGGCATGCTGGGAAGGGGGTGGAGGCAATAGCATGATGGGAGTAGTAGGCACAGATATTGCTCAGCCTCACAACTGGCCCATCAACACCACCCTGAACCATGCTCACATCACAGGGAGTGGATAAGGACTCACAAGATGGCTGACACTGGCTACTGCTGTGGGGAGCACAAGGGCATGCTGGGAACTGCACACCAACCAACAGCAGGACACCACTGTCAGCCATCTTGCCATTGCTCTCACACCCACACACACTGAACTCCCCACAAAAGCAAGTAAGTATGGGAATGCTGGGAAGTGGGGTGGAGGCAATAGCATGATGGGAGTCATAGTCACAGACATAGCTCACCCCCACAACTGTCCCATCAACACCACCCTGAACCATGCTCACATCACAGGGAGTGGAGAAGGACTCACAAGATGGCTGACACTGGCTACTGCTGTGGGGAACACAAGGCCCTGCTGGGAACTGTGCACCAACAAACAGCAGGACACCACTGACTGACATCCTGAGAGACAACTTCCACTCCCTGCAATGGAAGCACGTTCCATGGTGGGATATCTGGCTGGCTGGGAAGGAGGACTTGCAGCACTGACCATAGTCACAAGCACCTCCCCTCACACCCCCCCCCCTCAACACAAACTCCACAGAACCCACCTGGGAGAATGCAATGCCTCACATCCTAACTCAAGATCCCACAAAGAACCACCACCCTGGGTTATGTTGTGTGAAGCACAGGGACACTCTTGGGACTTTTAGCCAAACAACTGCCAGGACAACACTCCCAGCCATCCTGTCAGCACAGCCAGCCCACCCCACAGGGAAGCAGAGTCAAAAGGAAGGAAGCATGGGCATGCTGGGAAGGGGGGTGGAGGCAATAGCATGATGGGAGTAGTAGGCACAGATATTGCTCAGCCTCACAACTGGCCCATCAACACCACCCTGAACCATGCTCACATCACAGGGAGTGGATAAGGACTCACAAGATGGCTGACACTGGCTACTGCTGTGGGGAGCACAAGGGCATGCTGGGAACTGCACACCAACCAACAGCAGGACACCACTGTCAGCCATCTTGCCATTGCTCTCACACCCACACACACTGAACTCCCCACAAAAGCAAGTAAGTATGGGAATGCTGGGAAGTGGGGTGGAGGCAATAGCATGATGGGAGTCATAGTCACAGACATAGCTCACCCCCACAACTGTCCCATCAACACCACCCTGAACCATGCTCACATCACAGGGAGTGGAAAACAACTGACAAGATGGCTGACACTGGCTACTGCTGTGGGGAGCACAAGGCCCTGCTGGGAACTGTGCACCAACAAACAGCACAACACCACTGACTGACATCCTGAGAGACAACATCCACTCCCTGCAATGCAAGCACAGTCCATGGTGGGATAACTGACTGGCTGGGTGGGAAGGAAGGCCGGCTGTCAACCAAATACAACCAATGCAGACCATGTTCACACCCCAACAAATTACACAGAAATGCCCAAATAATGCAGGACAATGTGCCACACCAATATCAACCCCTGACTGTGACGACTTAGGACAATGCAATGTACAGGCCCGCACCCAGAGGCACAGTCACAACTGTCAGGTGTGTCAACCATTGATGCCTGCAGAAACATAACATACGTTGTGTGTGTCTCCCAAAAACAGGTGATGATGGGGACACAGCAGCAGACGCTGAGGAGTCCCAGTCCCAGGCTCAAGAGGATGCAGAGCTCACTGGTGTCGTACAGCCTCTGCCCTCCTCGGACGAAGAAGACCAACCTGGCACATCCGGTGCAAGTCAACATGCAGCACCAGCAGGACCACCAGCTGCAGCACCAGCAGGACCACCAGCTGCACCCCCTGCACCCACCCCTCCAACGACTGTCACCACAAATACCATCCCTGCCGACATGGACAGAACAAGGAGCAACACCAGCACAGGGACCCTGGACCAACGTGGGGCCATGGACACCACCACCACCACCAACCCCCAAGGGGGACCAGGGTCATCTGTGCGTGCCACTGCACGCACTACACATGTCAGCAGGCGTGGTCGGAGGGGTGGGAGACAGAGGTCGCTGCTTGCAGAGGTTGCTGGTGTGCATGATGACCCACAACTGGTACGCATAGCCGATGCGTACCAGTCCAGCACCGGAGATCTCAGCCAGGTAGTGGGGCTCCTCAGAGACATGAAACAGCAGCAGGCTGCCCATCATGCCCGCTTGGACTCACACATGTCCCGCGTGGAGTCCAAGTGGGACGCACTGCAAGAGATGACGGCGGTGCACAGGGACATTTTACAATGCCTCCGCCAGATGAACAGCAACCAGTCCACACCTCCCTGTGTGCCAACAACATCTGGTGCTGAACAAACTGCAACTGCCACAGGGAGGGAGGATGACTCTGGCGGAGAGTCCCCTGCACCGCAGCAGCCTGTACTTGAGGGGCCCCCAAAGAAGAGGGGTCGTCCGAGGAGGGGCAAGTGAGAGGCCGATGGCCAAGCGCAACTCCCAGGAAGCCTGAACCTGTTCTGGATGTTCACCTTTGTGCACAGACTGTTCACCCTGTTGACGGCAACACAACTCCCACACATTGCATGGGGAGTACAAGTTGGACCAATGTCTCAGACAACTGTGGCCCCGATACTGGGGATTTTGTCTACCAGGACTTTCAATTCACCTAGGAACTTCTGATTGCAAGATATGTACAGCACTACCCATCCTATGCACTATTCACACAAATGTATAACAATAAACACACTAATACACCATACTTGCCTCTGTTGTGATTCCAACGTGGGTGCTGTTATGGGGATGATGAACTGCAAAATTACACTGTGTATGCAAACTGCAACAGCAAGTACAACACAGGCATGTGAGTAAAGGCAACGTGACACATATGAGGGAGACACACCACCAGGGCTACACAACACATACACACCTAGGCCATCTGACTCATTGCCTACACTGATGTTGCCAGGGAAGACGGTGCAATGTACAGACACCACACCTATTCCCAGTTGTAGTCAAGTAGCCCACAGGTGCAGTAAGCAAATGGCAGTCAAATGTGTGACCACAGACAACGCACATCACAAAGTGAAGCACAGGTTTATTACACAGTTGCAACATGTCGTAACCACTACAGATGCAAGGTTATCCCACCTGGCAGCGGGCACACAGTCAACAACTGTAGAAGGAAGGAAGTCCATGGGTGTGGCGCACATCACCTGTAGGGACACAACAGCTACCACCCTGGAAGTACAATCACGTCGTCGGTGGACACAGTTGACCAAACGAATCTGAAAGTACCCTGTGAAGGACAGAAATGACACACAGTCAAAAGCAATGGAGAACAGGACAGAACAGCAAAACTCATGCACAATACATGTTACAAGATACCCACCCAGAACCAAGTTAGCATGTCAACACTGTTGGGGAGTACAGACCACCTGTAAGCACACATCGCTACAAACATCCAGTCAAGTAGCCCATGGACACACTCCAACAGCACCAGAGCACCACCTACACATATCATGCCAACTCACATCATTGACATGACACCTCAGGATACTCACATTCAGCTAAAGAAGTTGGTGATGAGCTGTGTGCGGACATCACCCTCATCATCATCATCATCACTGGCATCGTGGTCCAGGCCAGGATCCTCCACAGGTGGCGGATGTTGGTCATTGTCATCCTGGATGAGAGGCAACTCCTTCCGCACTGCCAGGTTGTGGAGCATGCAGCAGACGATGATAATCTTGCACACTTTCGCAGGGGCATATGGGAGGGACCCTCCGGTCTTGTCCAGGCAGCGAAAGCGGCTCTTCAGGAGACCAAATGTCCGCTCAATCACTCTCCTGGTCCGACCATGTGCCTCATTGTAGCGCATCTGGGCTGGTGTCACAGGGTTCCTGAGGGGTGTCAGCAACCACGGCATGTTGGGGTATCCCGAGTCACCTACGGACAGACAAGTGCACATTAGCTGACTTGGAAAAGTGGGCGGAATACTACAGATCAGATCACACACAATGGCACAAAGTCAGTACACACCGACAAGCCAGGCACGCTGGTTCTGCATCTGTGCCATCATCCTGGGGATGCGACTACTCCTCATCACAAAGGCATCGTATGCTGAACCAGGGAAATGGGCACACACGTGTGTGATGGTCATATCTGCAAGACACACCACCAGTGCATTGACCGAGTGGTAGTGCTTGCGGTTCCTGTAGGCCTGCTCCTGGGCCTGTGGTGGTACCAAAGCCACATGTGTCCCATCAATGGAGCCAATGACATGCGGCATCCTCCCCAGGGCATAGAAGTCACTCTTCACGTCAGTGAGTCGTTGCAGTCTAGGAAATAGATGTACCGGTTCAGGAATAGCAACATTGCCACCAAAACATCGCGGAGCACACGGCTCAACATGGTCTGTGACATCCCACCAGCAGTCGCCACAGTATGTTGGAAGGTACCGGTGGCAAAGAAGTGTAGGGCTGCCATCACCTTCACCTTGGGGGTCAGTGCTGTAGGATACGGCCGGCCAGGCTGCAAATGTGGGGCCAACTGCACTGCCAAATCCTCAATCAGCTGCCTGGTGAAGCGGTACCGTCGGATGCTGTCCCGTTCCACCATCGTTGCCAGGTCTGGGAATGGTCGATGGACAGCAGGAGCCCTGCAGTGCAGAGGAGAAGAAAGCAAGATTGTCAGTCAGCCCACATATGCGGCATTGAACACACTCAATATCCCAACATACATCATTATGAGGCACAACTACATGAAGTGTGCAGTTCCGTAAGGACATGTATGGTACATACATGGCCAACATCTGTCATCACGGTTCAACAAGTGGCATCAATAAGTCCCAGGTTGGCCCATTGGATATCATGAGGCCGTATCACAGTTCCCATCTCCTGCTGCCGTGTCACAATCACCCCCCATAGTGACATGTGAGGACAGATGTGCCCCAGGCATCACAGCTCAACGACAGGTACATCCCCAGGGACCCTGTATTGCCACATGGACACTGGCATTACATGGAGTATCATGTATACACCACAGCAAAACAACTATGACCCCCACAGGTAGTGGTCCCCCTTGCCACTGCAGGACAGACATGGACGTCTGTGACACACACACGCACAACATCAAAGTCCATGCACACACAACGTGGATGTGGAGACTGTCTCCCATTGTGCACATGAAATCAGAGACATTGTAAACACTACATGCACACAGACTGTGGAGGACCATCACTATTGTGCCACTGGGACACCCTGGCTCAAACATACCGTCCCACATGGGACTCACGGGGTATGTGACATGACATACACATACACCACCGTGAATTGTGACCATGGCACATGCACAGATATGAACAGTTGCACATCACAGTGGTCATGTACACGTAACACCCAGGATCCTGTCCCCATGAACACGTGCACAGCCTGGGGGTGGCTGCCCCCAGGTGACACCCACAGGACAACATGTACACCAACATACACACAATAGGAAATGCAGCCTTACATGCCTTATCATACAGTTTGGACAGGCTGTCGTGTTGTAGGTATGCCCCTCACTCCCTGGGAGCTATCTGTGGCTGGCATATGTCCATCTGAGACAGGCATGGTGACATATGCCAGTCACTTGTACAGGGATGCGTTGAACAGCAATGGACCGATCGGTGCACCCGGCCGGCCCATTGCATTCAATGTGTGCGGGTACGCGTTGTACCCCTGTACGCGTTGTACCGCAATGGACCGATCGGTGCCCCCGGCCGGCCCACTGCATTCAATGTGTGCGGGTACATGTTGTACTCCTGTACGCGTAGTACCGCAATGGACCGATCGGTGCCCCGGCCGGCCCATTGCATTCAATGTGTGCGGGTACGCGTTGTACCCCTGTACGCAGTAGTACCGCAATGGACCGATCGGTGCCCCCGGCCGGCCCATTGCATTCAATGTGTCGGGTACGCGTTGTACCCCTGTACGCGTTGATCAGCAATGGACCGATCGGTGCCCCCGGCCGGCCCATTGCATTCAATGTGTGCGGGTACGCGTTGTACCCCTGTACGCGTTGTACCGCAATGGACCGATCGGTGCCCCGGCCGGCCCATTGCATTCAATGTGTGCGGGTACGCGTTGTACCCCTGTACGCGTTGATCAGCAATGGACCGATCGGTGCCCCGGCCGGCTCATTGCATTCAATGTGCGCGGTACGCGTTGTACCCCTGTACGCGTTGTACCGCAATGGACCGATCGGTGCCCCCGGCCGGCCCATTGCATTCAATGTGTGCGGGTACGCGTTGTACCCCTGTACGCGTTGTACCGCAATGGACCGATCGGTGCGCACCCATTGACAATGGCTTAGCCTGGCAACGGACGCGTTTTCGAAATTCGAACGAGTCGGTTGCTGGAAATTCAGTTGGTCACCCACAACAATGTTGCAAAATCATGTATGTCATGAAGTTGAAGATTTGAAGGATGCTGTGGGCGTGTATTGGTGCTGCTATTCCATGGATTGGCCAGATTCAGAAGATGCAAACGACTTGGACCTATCACTTTGGACACAAGGGACAGTATCTGCCTCTCCAGCACATATATATTGCTGGCTGTTCCCCTGAGAGCTCACTTGCCTGCACTACATGCTCCAGGACGACATCTGCCACTGCACTGCTGCTGTCTCTGCCCCTCTGGACCCTGCAATGGCACGTACTGTGGAGAGAGCCCCAGCCTTCAGCCTTGAGGAGAACCAGGCCCTGCTGGACAGCCTACTTCCACAGTACAGCAAGCTGTATGGGACACCAGGGGAGCAGGTGAGTGTTCTGTGCACTGCCTTTCTGAATGTGCATTTTGTCTGACTAGCAAGGCTGAAAGTCTGCATGCCACTGGCTAGCAGGCTCACTGAGTAGTTGTCACCCCCATAGTGTGTAGTGACATGCACTGGACAGGTATGGTGCAGTGACAGTGCATTTGAACAAGGTTTTACTTCCCATGCAATGATACCATGTAGTGACGTCTGGCAAACTGTCCATGGGCAGCGTTGCACTGCCTGTGTACATCATGTGCCCCTGTGATTGAGACATGTATATACAACTGTGTCATGCACGGATATGTTGCATGTGTAGTAATGGCCTTTTCACTTTGTCATCCTGACAGGTTAATGCCCATCGGAAGCAGGAGATCTGGAAGGACATCATCCGGGCTGTCCGGTCCGTGGGGGTCTACAAGCGCTGGATCCGCAACTGCCAGAAGAGGTGGCAGGACCTTCGGGGCTGGACCCGGAGGATTGCACGGGTCCAGCTGAAGCTGTCGCCTCCTCGCAGGAGGGGCGGAACACGGACCCTGACCCCCACATGCTCCAGATCCTGGCGGTGGTGTTTCCAGACCTGGATGGGCAGCTGAAGGCCAGACAGCAGCAAGGAGGGGGTGAGTCAAAGACTGCACTGTGAACTCTGTATTACATGCTATGTGCCCTCCTCTGGCCTGGTTAAACTGCCACAGTACAGCAGTCATGTTGTCCAGGAGCCATGTCCCTCTATTGTGCACTGCCCACTCCTCATCTGATACCCAGGTGTGGCCCTTACATTCAGGGAATTGTATCACTTGGGACTGTGTCCTTGCAGTTTGCTTCACTAAAGGTGGGGGACAGCATCTGTTTCCCTAACTCTGTTGTGGGCATCATGGGTGGGTCCATTGTTCACACAACGCCTGTGTTCGGACATGTAATCTGCGTGTTGCTTTGATATGCGGTCCACTTGCTGAGCTGAGCCACCACATGTGCCTGGGGTATGTGGCACACACCCATGCAGCGGGTGGGAACAATGTTTGGGCCCCAGGAGTGTGCAGATTACGTGTGTCACACATACATAGCCAGCTATCCACTGTCCAGGGCTCATCCCTCATTCATGTGGGGCAGGACAGTCATGCCTACTCCAGGCCATGCAATGCACTCTGTACTCCCACTCCCGTGTATCAGCTGACACATTGTGCGCAGTGATTTGACCCCTCAGGTGTCTGCCTCTGTGTCAGTGTTCTGTGGATTTGTTGCCAGGACTGCTGGGGTGTTTCTCGGTAGGGGCTCAGCATGCCACTGGAGATGTGACCATAGGAGACGATACTTGTGTGTCACATATGTGTTTGATCAGCTGCCCGTGCAGACTGGGGTATGCGAATGTGAAGTTCAGGCAGCTGTTCCCCATTCACAGCAGATTGTGAGGGGCTCAGGTTCAGTGGGTAGTGTCACAGGTCTCCCATATGTCCAATCGGTATGACCTGGACAGATGAGGGTTAAGATGATGTGTTGTGTGGGGGATGTACATGTGCACTTGTGCAGCTCCAGGACTTGCATTCCCCATGACCTACTATTGTGACACAGTGCAGAGTGTTGTTGTCTGGCTGCCAAGTCATACATCACTGAGACAGTGATGTATGACTTAGCAGTCATGCCTCCGCCATGGCATGTGTCTACTTATTGGTGATCCTGCAGGGGAGTGACATGTGCTACATGCACACCATTGTGGCGATGGCTATCAGGACATGGGTGCATCATGGTGTCTGTCGCTGGTATGCATCACATGCATTTCCTATTTGACTCTGGGCGTCCCTTTCAACCGGAAACCTGTACTGACTCAGTGGCAAGAGTTGTGATGTGTGCATGTCCACATGCTACACAGTGTCCTCTGCACTGTCCAACTACTGTGTAGTTGGTGCATGTGTCCACACTGGGGTGTTGCTATCCAACAGACACCAGACAGATGGGTGCAAGGCCATGTGGGATGTGAGTGCCATGGTTGGCATCAGACTGACAATTGGCTTCTCCTGTTCAGTTAGGGCACTTTTAGCAATGTACAACTAATGATGCCAGGGCTTGCTCTGTAATGTGCTGTGCTCACAGTGGTGTGTGCGTTTGGTGCAGGTGACTGATGTCTGTCTGTTTCCCCATTGTTTGCAGATACATCCACGGCCACGGAAGGGGACAGCTCCACGGACCAGAAGGAGCCGGAGAGCCAGACTGGGTCAGCAGCCGAGGAGTGGTCGGAGGGACCCAGTGGCACGGAGGGTGAGGGGAGCCACACCGAGGAGTCCTCAGCACCATCCACCTCAGCTGAGGACCAGAGCAACTCGGAGGATGACTCCCTTATGGAGGCGGGTGTCAGCAGCCACCACACCCCAGCTATTGTTGCTGTCCCCGCCACCACCAGCACCACCACCGCCCTCCCATCGGCTCCCATTCCCCAGGTCCGTGGAGGCTCCCATGTTCGGGAGCGTGTCTCCTTTGGGCCAGGCACCGCACCCCTGCCCCTGTGTCCCCTGCTGCCCTGAGTGAGGAGTCTGTGTACCTCCTTCGCCAGCTCCATGTAGGGCAGACAGCCATGCTGAGTGTCCTCCATGCGCACACCGCTCTGTTGACTCAGCTGGTGTCGTTCATGGAGGGCATCTCATCGGGCATGTCTGACCTACAGAGGGGCAATAGGTCCATGGACTCCTCCCTGACGGCAGCAGTGTCCCTCCTCAGACAGTCCCTCACCCCTCCTGCCTCTGCTCCATCCACACTCCCCAGCACCTTACCCGTCCCAAGCACACACACACCGGCACAGGCACACACCAGCACACACACATCCAGCACACAGACACACACGCCACAAACAAAACGCACACGCACGCACAGTCAGGGGACTGAAACCAGACTCACAGGGGATGGGGCCCTGGAACACACACACGCATCCACGAGCACTGCGCAGTCCTCAGTTGCCTCTCCCTCCAAAGCACCCTCCCTTGCCTCACCTGCAACCCCAAAGACCCAGCGGCTCTTCCTCAGTGACCTCGGCCTCTTCCCCTCCGATCCAGCTGATACAGCATTCAGGGGAAGAGGAAGCCCACCCACACGGAGCAGAGTGCCCCTCGCCCCCGGACACCCTCCCCCAGGCGCAGACAGACTGAGGCCCCCACCCGCAAGTCCCCCGGAGTCGTAAGAGCAAGACCCCGCTGCCGCCCTGCAGCTCAGGCACCAGGTCTCCTTCCTCCATCCCTCAGGCCCCCACTCCACAGGTGCCCCCACCACACCCTGCCCCAGGTTCCCCCACCCACAGATATACCATCCCCAAGAGGATCCGGCCTTCTCCCCCTGCCACTTGCTCTCCCGGCACCACACCCCCGCTGCGCTTGTCTGTGCCACTGATGTGGTGAGGGTGTCCTCCCCCTCTGTCCAGCCCACCTTGCCTGTTCCCCATTCTCCTCCCCTGGTGGTAGGCACTGCAGTGGAGTCCACTACCACCCTGTCTGACTTGGGCACTGCAGTGGCGGACCTGTCCACTCCATCTGCAGGGTCCACTGCAGTTGTGCCGGCACCCACAACATCTGAGTCATGCCCCCAGTTGTGCCGGCACACACCATGTCAGACACCTCCACTGCAGTTGTCAGTGGCTCTCCAACACCCACCACCCCTTCCCTGCTTCCTCCTGGTGAGCCCTGATCCTGTCCCTGCGGTGCCTGGCCTGCCCCCGGTTGCCCCTCCTAGTGGATTGTCCCTGGTTTTGTGCAGGCATGCGTAGGGTGACATCTGCCACTGTCACCCTGTTTGGACTTTGACAATGGACTGGCCATTGGCCTTTGTGTTTTTTCTGGACTTTCAGTTTTCATTACACACATATGCTGAATAAAGCAACTTTCTGTTCTCTAGTGCTTATGCTTCTGATGTACATGTTGTTGATGATGCTAACCATACCCTTGCTGCAGTGATGGTGATATTTGGTCTCATGATAATGAAGTGTTACTGTGCAGGAACCCATGTGGTCCAGGGGGAATGTGTCCTATCCTGTGGTGTATCCATGTCATCCATAGCAGCATCTGAGGGTGTCATGTGTTCAGTATTTGGCAATGGGATTTCCTACTTACATTAGCTATTTCACATCTGTGGCTTCCACCCCTGCACATCTGTTGTGCCTGCCATTGTTCAATTCGTCTACTTCCCTGACCGTGTGGCCATCTCCACTGGACATGCAGGTTTGGGCATCAATGGGGAAGGACTCATCTGTGTTGTCAGTGCAACATTGCTATACAAGTGTGTTGGATCTGTGCTGATGATTTCGTTGGCACTTCCATGACCAGGCTGATGTGACGGGAGTCCTCATTTGGTGCTAATTGTTGATTGTGTGCCCAAGTGCTCAGCTGACATGATGGGGCCCTACTGAGGCAACATATGGCACAGCTTTCCTCACACAGGAGTGGAGTCCCCTCATGGCAGTGTGTACTCCTGTGACATTGCCTGCGCCCAAGGTGTGTGTTGTATGTGCATGTCTGTGTGTTCACTTCCGTTTAGCTGTGCATGCTGTGATCCCTAGTGTTGTACCTGTTTGTGATGCTTGCTGAGTTGACCTATGTTCCCCCAAAGTCTTCTCCCTGGGTTCTCTGTGATGTGGGTGCATGGCACATTACTGGTCATCAGGGTGTCACCCATAGGTGTGTTTGCTGTCAGGGCTGAGTTTGTGTGCAGACACAGATGGGTCACAGTCAGGTTTCCCCTTGGCACTTGTTGTTTGCCCCTGTCATGTGATTTCCAGTTTGTGTTATCTTTCAGTGATTGTGACACGTTGTGTGTGTGTGACTGCTGGCACTCCTCAGGGTCCGGGCTGCAATGTTGGTTGTTGTCTATGTGTGTTCTTTGTGGGTGACCTTGGCTTCTTCATTGGTGTGTGACTGTGGCTGGGATCCCATTGGTTGGTGTGGTATTGCCGTCATGTCCATGTACAGCGTAGTGTGCAGTGTGTCAGACATTCAGGAGTCTTGTTGAGTGGCCATGTGTGATGTGTTTCTGCACCTTGGTTCCCACCCACCACCCTAGAATAGTCATGGGTGCATGTGCAATGTCACCAGTGCATGTGTGCTTCACTGCTGCACATTGTTGGAGGTCGAGGGGTGTGGTGTTGAGTGTGTGCAGATGAGAGTTGTTGCCCGGCTAGGCCCCTGCCTCCATGTTGGCCTTGGCTTACTGGCCATGCTGATTGATTTGTGCTTGTGTAGGTGTGATGGTAGTTTGTTGCTCAGGACACATGACTGTGGTTCACGACATTTAGCTTTGTCATCACAGTGGGATTGTAATGCAGCCCAGGGTCACCACATTGTGGGGGCCCTGGGGGTAGTGCTGTGGTGTGTCTGTGTCTTGCTGTGTCAGTTGCTGTTCCTACGTGCCTGTGTGACATGTGTGATTTGTGCTCCCTCTCATCTGACAATGCCAGCTTGCCCACATAGGGGATTTGGATCCATGAGTTACCTTTGTGTGGCACTGTATGCACATCTGTATGATTGGTATTCAGGTCTCCATGTGTTGTGTGGTTGCCTGGGGACACTGGCACCACCCCCCCCTCACCTGTTGTGTATGATGTGCAGTGTGGGTCTGCCTGTTTGTGTTTGTGCATCTGCACCACTGCATTGGCATATCTTGGGTGTGCCGTTGGCTGTATGTAGTTTGGTGGCTTTCCCCTGCTGTCCCTGGGACTCCTAGGTCATCGGTCAGCACAATGATCATGGTTTGTGTGTCCCATTGCTGCCATGGTATGGTATCTGTTCACCTCACATCTACAGTCTCCACAGGGTATCTGCATTTGTGTGCCCATTGGTGCAAATATGTGGGTCTGCATTCTGATGGTCACTTCTGTCATTGATGAATGTTGACAGTGTCAGCCCCCATGGGTGTTGTTTGTCTGCACATGGCCAAAGGTATGTCTTATTTTCACTGCAGTATTTGGCTCCCCCAATTTATGTTGCAATGGGACACATGCACTACTTTGCCACTGATGTGTTTTATGTTCTGTGACCAGGAATCATCCATGCAGTTTGGCAGTTGCAGCTCTTTCTTTGTCAACACTTACATTTTGGTCACTGTGATGATGGGGGTTTGGACCCCATTGCCACAATGTTCAAAATGTGCTTCAGCTATGGACCCCACACTTACATTTTGGTCACTGTGATGATGGGGGTTTGGACCCCATTGCCACACTGTTCAAAATGTGCTTCAGCTATGGACCCCACACTTACATTTTGGTCACTGTGATGATGGGAGTTTGGACCCCATTGCCACAATGTTCAAAATGTGCTTCAGCTATGGACCCCACACATACATTTTGGTCACTGTGATGATGGGAGTTTGGACCCCATTGCCACATTGTTCAAAATGTGCTTCAGCTATGGACCCCACACTTACATTTTGGTCACTGTGATGATGGGGGTTTGGACCCCATTGCCACACTGTTCAAAATGTGCTTCAGCTATGGACCCCACACTTACATTTTGGTCACTGTGATGATGGGGGTTTGGACCCCATTGCCACAATGTTCAAAATGTGCTTCAGCTATGGACCCCACACTTACATTTTGGTCACTGTGATGATGGGGGTTTGGACCCCATTGCCACAATGGTCATGGCCTACTTGCATTGTGGGGGCCACACACATATATGTGTGGCACATGTGATAGGGGGTCACATTGTATGTTCAAAGTCATGTTCAGTGTTGTAGGCATTTGACACAGTCTACACACGCTTGTCATGGTGTTGGGGGATGTCTTTTCTTGCATTCCCTAGGTTGTGGTGTGCTGGTTGTGTCATGCATTGTCCATCCTATGAGTGGGGGTGGTGTTGGTGGTAGGCATCCAGCCCCCCATGGGTAGAGGTGGTAGTAGTGGTAGGCATCCATCCCCCCCTGGGTAAGGGTGGTAGTAGTGGTAGGCATCTGGCACCCCCCTGGCTAAGGGTGGTAGTAGTGGTAGGCATCCAGCCCCCCCTGGGTAAGGGTGGTAGTAGTGGTAGGCATCTGGCACCACCCTGGCTACGGGTGGTAGTAGTGGTAGGCATCCAGCCCCCCCTGGGTAAGGGTGGTAGTGGTGGTAGGCATCTGGCACCCCCCTGGCTAAGGGTGGTAGTAGTGGTAGGCATCCAGCCCCCCTGGGTAAGGGTGGTAGTGGTGGTAGGCATCTGGCACCCCCTGACTAAGGGTGGTAGTAGTGGTAGGCATCCAGCCCCCTGGGTAAGGGTGGTAGTAGTGGTAGGCATCTGGCACCCCTGGGTAAGGGTGGTAGTAGTGGTAGGCATCTGGCACCCCCATGGGTAAGGGTGGTAGTAGTGGTAGGCATCCAGCCCCCCCTGGGTAAGGGTGGTAGTGGTGGTAGGCATCTGGCACCCCCCTGGCTAAGGGTGGTAGTAGTGGTAGGCATCCAGCCCCTAAGGGTGGTAGTAGTGGTAGGCATCCAGCCCCACCTGGGTAAGGGTGGTAGTAGTGGTAGGCATCCAGCCCCCCCTGGGTAAGGGTGGTAGTAGTGGTAGGCATCCAGCCCCCCCTGGCTAAGGGTGGTAGTATTGGTAGGCATCTGGCACCCCCATGGCTAAGGGTGGTAGTGGTGGTGGGCATCTGGCACCCCCCTGGGTAAGGGTGGTAGTAGTGGTAGGCATCTGGCACCCCCCCCTGGGTAAGGGTGGTAGTAGTGGTAGGCATCCAGACCCCCCTGGGTAAGGGTGGTAGTAGTGGTAGGCATCTAGCCCCCCCTGGCTAAGGGTGGTAGTAGTGGTAGGCATCTGGCACCCGCATGGCTAAGGGTGGTAGTGGTGGTGGGCATCTGGCACTCCCTGGGTAAGGGTGGTAGTAGTGGTAGGCATCCAGCCCCCTGGGTAAGGGTGGTAGTAGTGGTAGGCATCCAGCCCCCTGGCTAAGGGTGGTAGTAGTGGTAGGCATCCAGCCCCCCTGGGTAAGGGTGGTAGTGGTGGTAGGCATCTGGCACCCCCTGGCTAAGGGTGGTAGTAGTGGTAGGCATCTGGCACCCCCTGGGTAAGGGTGGTAGTAGTGGTAGGCATCCAGCCCCCCTGGGTAAGGGTGGTAGTGGTGGTAGGCATCTGGCACCCCTGGCTAAGGGTGGTAGTAGTGGTAGGCATCCAGCCCCCTGGGTAAGGGTGGTAGTAGTGGTAGGCATCCAGCCCCCTGGGTAAGGGTGGTAGTAGTGGTAGGCATCCAGCCCCCTGGCTAAGGGTGGTAGTAGTGGTAGGCATCTGGCACCCCCATGGCTAAGGGTGGTAGTGGTGGTGGGCATCTGGCACCCCCTGGGTAAGGGTGGTAGTGGTGGTAGGCATCTGGTACCCCTGGGTAAGGGTGGTAGTAGTGGTAGGCATCCAGCCCCCTGGGTAAGGGTGGTAGTAGTGGTAGGCATCCAGCCCCCCTGGCTACGGGTGGTAGTAGTGGTAGGCATCTGGCACCCCCATGGCTAAGGGTGGTAGTGGTGGTGGGCATCTGGCACCCCCCTGGGTAAGGGTGGTAGTAGTGGTAGGCATCCAGCCCCCCCTGGGTAAGGGTGGTAGTAGTGGTAGGCATCCAGCCCCCCCCTGGCTAAGGGTGGTAGTAGTGGTAGGCATCTGGCACCCCCATGGCTAAGGGTGGTAGTGGTGGTGGGCATCTGGCACCCCCTGGGTAAGGGTGGTAGTAGTGGTAGGCATCTGGCACCCCTGGGTAAGGGTGGTAGTAGTGGTAGGCATCTGGCACCCCCTGGGTAAGGGTGGTAGTAGTGGTAGGCATCCAGCTCCCCCTGGGTAAGGGTAGTAGTGGTGGTAGGCATCTGGCACCCCCCTGGCTAAGGGTGGTAGTAGTGGTAGGCATCTAGCCCCCCCTGGGTAAGGGTGGTAGTGGTGGTAGGCATCCAGCCCCCCCTGGCTAAGGGTGGTAGTAGTGGTAGGCATCTGGCACCCCCATGTCTAAGGGTGGTAGTGGTGGTGGGCATCTGGCACCCCCTGGGTAAGGGTGGTAGTAGTGGTAGGCATCCAGCCCCCTGGGTAAGGGTGGTAGTAGTGGTAGGCATCCAGCCCCCCTGGCTAAGGGTGGTAGTAGTGGTAGGCATCTGGCACCCCCATGGCTAAGGGTGGTAGTGGTGGTGGGCATCTGGCACCCCCTGGGTAAGGGTGGTAGTAGTGGTAGGCATCTGGCACCCCTGGGTAAGGGTGGTAGTAGTGGTAGGCATCTGGCACCCCCTGGGTAAGGGTGGTAGTAGTGGTAGGCATCCAGCCCCCTGGGTAAGGGTGGTAGTGGTGGTAGGCATCTGGCACCCCCTGGCTAAGGGTGGTAGTAGTGGTAGGCATCCAGCCCCCTGGGTAAGGGTGGTAGTGGTGGTAGGCATCTGGCACCCCCTGGCTAAGGGTGGTAGTAGTGGTAGGCATCCAGCCCCCCTGGGTAAGGGTGGTAGTAGTGGTAGGCATCCAGCCCCCTGGCTAAGGGTGGTAGTAGTGGTAGGCATCTGGCACCCCCATGGCTAAGGGTGGTAGTGGTGGTGGGCATCTGGCAACCCCTGGGTAAGGGTGGTAGTAGTGGTAGGCATCCAGCCCCCCTGGGTAAGGGTGGTAGTGGTGGTAGGCATCTGGCACCCCCTGGCTAAGGGTGGTAGTAGTGGTAGGCATCCAGCCCCCTGGGTAAGGGTGGTAGTAGTGGTAGGCATCCAGCCCCCTGGGTAAGGGTGGTAGTAGTGGTAGGCATCCAGCCCCCTGGCTAAGGGTGGTAGTAGTGGTAGGCATCTGGCACCCCCATGGCTAAGGGTGGTAGTGGTGGTGGGCATCTGGCACCCCCCTGGGTAAGGGTGGTAGTAGTGGTAGGCATCTGGTACCCCCTGGGTAAGGGTGGTAGTAGTGGTAGGCATCCAGCCCCCCCTGGGTAAGGGTGGTAGTAGTGGTAGGCATCCAGCCCCCCTGGCTACGGGTGGTAGTAGTGGTAGGCATCTGGCACCCCCATGGCTAAGGGTGGTAGTGGTGGTGGGCATCTGGCACCCCCTGGGTAAGGGTGGTAGTAGTGGTAGGCATCCAGCCCCCCTGGGTAAGGGTGGTAGTAGTGGTAGGCATCCAGCCCCCTGGCTAAGGGTGGTAGTAGTGGTAGGCATCTGGCACCCCCATGGCTAAGGGTGGTAGTGGTGGTGGGCATCTGGCACCCCCTGGGTAAGGGTGGTAGTAGTGGTAGGCATCTGGCACCCCTGGGTAAGGGTGGTAGTAGTGGTAGGCATCTGGCACCCCCTGGGTAAGGGTGGTAGTAGTGGTAGGCATCCAGCTCCCCTGGGTAAGGGTGGTAGTGGTGGTAGGCATCTGGCACCCCCTGGCTAAGGGTGGTAGTAGTGGTAGGCATCTAGCCCCCTGGGTAAGGGTGGTAGTGGTGGTAGGCATCCAGCCCCCCTGGCTAAGGGTGGTAGTAGTGGTAGGCATCTGGCACCCCCATGTCTAAGGGTGGTAGTGGTGGTGGGCATCTGGCACCCCCTGGGTAAGGGTGGTAGTAGTGGTAGGCATCCAGCCCCCCTGGGTAAGGGTGGTAGTAGTGGTAGGCATCCAGCCCCCTGGCTAAGGGTGGTAGTAGTGGTAGGCATCTGGCACCCCCATGGCTAAGGGTGGTAGTGGTGGTGGGCATCTGGCACCCCCTGGGTAAGGGTGGTAGTAGTGGTAGGCATCTGGCACCCCCTGGGTAAGGGTGGTAGTAGTGGTAGGCATCTGGCACCCCCTGGGTAAGGGTGGTAGTAGTGGTAGGCATCCAGCCCCCTGGGTAAGGGTGGTAGTGGTGGTAGGCATCTGGCACCCCCTGGCTAAGGGTGGTAGTAGTGGTAGGCATCCAGCCCCCCTGGGTAAGGGTGGTAGTGGTGGTAGGCATCTGGCACCCCCTGGCTAAGGGTGGTAGTAGTGGTAGGCATCCAGCCCCCTGGGTAAGGGTGGTAGTAGTGGTAGGCATCCAGCCCCCCCTGGCTAAGGGTGGTAGTAGTGGTAGGCATCTGGCACCCCCATGGCTAAGGGTGGTAGTGGTGGTGGGCATCTGGCAACCCCCTGGGTAAGGGTGGTAGTAGTGGTAGGCATCCAGCCCCCCCTGGGTAAGGGTGGTAGTAGTGGTAGGCATCTGGCACCCCCCTGGGTAAGGGTTGTAGTAGTGGTAGGCATCTGGCACCCCCTGGGTAAGGGTGGTAGTAGTGGTAGGCATCCAGCCCCCCCTGGCTAAGGGTGGTAGTAGTGGTAGGCATCTGGCACCCCCATGGCTAAGGGTGGTAGTGGTGGGTGGCATCTGGCACCCCCCTGGGTAAGGGTGGTAGTAGTGGTAGGCATCTGGCACCCCCTGGGTAGGGGTGGTGGTGCGCATTCAGGCCCCTGTGTGCATATGTGGCATTGGTGATGGGCATCCCGCCCCTATGGTGCTGCTGTTGCTGGTGTAAGTAAATTCTGCATCCCTCTGTGTGTGTGTGATGTGTCGTGTACGTGTTGTATGTGTTTTGTGGTTGGTGTCTGACTTACCTTCTGCACCGTACTCGTCCGTGCCTGTTCCGGTAGTAAATGTAGAATATTGGTATGATCGGGACGAAGGGATTCATGGTTGGTTCATGTCGTTCGTCTTTCTCGTTGCTTCGCGTCGTCCTCGTTGCTTCGCGTCGTCCTCGTCGCTGGCGTGTTCGCCTCGTAGCCGTGGATCGTGTTGTGGCGCGAATCGGAGCTTATGTGCGCCTCTCCCGGATGCTTTGACGTGCCGTGCGTAGCGACGGGTTCGGCGCGTAGGAAAGCGCATCGTACTTGTTCGGCCGAACGGAGCTGCATTTTCCCTTCCGTGCGACTCGATTCTGCATTTCCGGATTCGCCTCGGTCGGAGAACAGGACCTGGATTGGGTGAGTACGACTCGGCCGGATTCTGTGCTGTTGTGCGCATCGTACTTACTCGTTCGGTATGCTGTACGGATCGGTCGGGAAACAGGCATTCGCATGGCTTTTTCCCGACCGAATGGTATTGGGTGCGCCTCCGACCGGGATCGGAATCGGCCCCAGAGTGTATAGAGAAACAAGGTAATTTATATAATACATTCACATTATTGCCGAATTCAGTGCAAAGTGTCCTAAGTGAGAGTGAAACCTATCAATATTGATTGTGACTTTTTGTGACATAAAAGCAAGGTTTCAATGTTTGTACAGAAACGACCATTCGATTGATACAGGATAAATGTTAACAGTCTCCTAGTTTAATAGTAGGAACTGGGAATTTGGTTCGCTTCAAGTTGTCGACGACGTTTCGACCCAGCTATCTATACGGGGTCTCATCAGGACCTATCAATGATGGGACACCTGAAAGAGTGATAGTCAATTTATCAATTGGAAGAATTGTAAGGAATGGACAGACAGTAACCGAATTCAATTTGAAGTCGATGTCCCACCTGGGAATGACTGACAATTGGTGTAGTGAGCACCAGTGGAAGTGAAAGGTAGTAAAGGGTACTCACATAGGGCCCGGCCGGGCACTGTATGGGCAGAAGGTTAAAGGTTTATTTACATTGGGAATGCATATCAGGAGAATGTACTAAGCATTGTCAATATGGCGTATACCACTTACCCTATGGGAGGGAGGGTACTGGCAGTCAAAGTTCTCGGTGATGTGCTGGTAAAAGAATTTTAATCCAGAAGACGGTGTCTGAAATAATATAACACCTTGTCATAATCAATTATCAAAATGTGTAAGGCAGAGAAGGGGTTAATTGCTTGAAGGCTCTCTTACCACGTGGTGCTGGTTATTATAAAGCCTAGGGTAGAGGCCTCTTGCTGTCTGCGGTAACTGGGAGTCCGTTTCCAGTGTGGATTCCTAATATAACAGCATTGTCAGTAATGAAGACTCGCGGACATGCGGACAGACCTTGCTAGATGATGTTATTCATAGTCACAAGGATCTCTTGTGCATGACAGTGTTGTTGTTTTACTACAGAATAATATATTGCATGTATTGTGGAGATCTTAGCCGTGGGTTAATCAGGAATATTAAATAAAAGCAAAAATCAAATGAATCACAAATTGCTATAATCCTATGCGTTAATCCTCCAACACATGAGACACCCCACCCATCAGCAGTGCAGTTTCTCCTCTGAGAAGCCCATTCAATTTCATTCCATTTCTTTAGAATCCATACTTGTGTGCATGGGCCCAAGTTAGACATGGTGCTCTCATGGTGCAAGGTGGCCTGCATCTTAAAAGTCAGGTTGGGCAAAGTTAATGTGTCCATGCATGATGTGTTGGTTCATTTCATGTTTTTTGCTCTGTATTCTGGGACTTGTAGTTCTGGTGACTCATGTTATACATTCCACTACAAGTGCCATTATACAAAGGTGAACCTGGATTGGTGCTGCACTTCACACATGGAAGGGAGAAATGTGAGGGAGCTGGACTGAGCTGAGTCACATGTAACTGGGCAGTGTGACTTACACTTATGTGATGTTTAATGGTACATGACACAGATTCCTGCCCTTTGCCCTGCACACAGCGCCGTGGAGCGCTGGTACCTAGCACGTTGTGCTGCACAGCATTACCTTTTTGCCCACATTGCCCCTTGTAGCGACTGACCCTGTAGGTCTTGTTGTACCTCATGGGCTGAGGGCATAAAGATAGTACTCGGAAATGCTCTTTGTTTATTTCCAAAGTCGTACCCTTAGACATTTGATCTATGTTTAGACCGAATGTCTAAATTTACCTTTGTGAATCAGGCCCATAGTGGGGAGCGTGGAAACTACACAAATAACCAGATTGCGAGTGGCTGTTATTCAAGGCAATTGATTTTGAAATATTGTCGAGACGCGTTTTAAAAACATTGTGCTAAAATATAGCACTAATTGGCAGATTTGCATTTTGTGTAATTATGAGTAATTTTCGTGACATTTTGCATAATTAAATGAAAGTAATTTAACCAAATTTGCACACCCCCCTAATTAAGACCCTTTTGAACAGTGCCCTACGTAGTACTTTTTATCCAAAAGTGTACTGTTTAAAAGTCTGGTCTACACCATGCTAAATATACAGACATTTGGAAAGTGACATAATTCAAACCTGAAATCCACATGGGATCATACCTGCCAATGCAAAGACTTTCCAGACAACAAAACTGAGAGGACTATCCATACTTTCCATGAGAAACTTGGACCAGCCATCCATGAGAATCACTGTCCTCTTCAACGACAGCTCCAAAAGTTACTCTTACCAGCCAAGACAAGAATCATAGGCACACAGTGAATGTAAGCTCTTATGGCCCTGCTAGCAACGAAAACCCGACCTACAGTCAAAGCAGTGCGCTGAACGGGATGAACCAGGAGCACCAATTACACCAGAATCTGAGTACAAAACACTCACATTTCCAATGATCACACTGTCTAACCGGAAAAACCATGATGTCAGAATTGCTCAATCAAAGCCTCCAAGAAGCCCAGAAAATAAATCTGACTGCTGAACTGGGAGATCATGCATTTTGAGTTCCTTAAAGAAGGATAAAGAACAATATACAGACATGAAAGAAAAAAGGTCCAGTTCATTGCTAACGTCAGACTAGATATAGGTGCATAAATATGTTCCCTGTTCAACTCACCAAGCCTGGCTGCATCAAGAATCTATGCATCGTTATGTGCAGTCTATAAACTGGGATGTGGCGTGTGAGGTCTTGTAATGGTCTCCATGCTATGTTTTACTGTGACTGTAAGCCCATTAATACATTTGTGCTCATCTTTACTTACACACACCTACCCATGTATAGTAGATTTAGTTCCATGCTCAATTTGTGCAATTGTTTTAAGAAATGTACCATATTTAGAACCCGTATTAACTCTTTCATCTTCTTTGATAGGCAGATCTTCTGAGATGTTGAAATCCAATAAATTTGAAGAAAAAAATTAATTTTTGTTAAATATACTAACACAGTACACGACAAACTTAAAGAGATTGAACTTTGCATGTAGGTAAAGTCTTCACTGGCAGAAGAGAGAAGAAAGGTACATACAAAGCAATTTTAACGTTTATGATCTCCACATAATCTCATAAAATGTTAATGTAAATGTTATCTTGAAGTCCATTAACTAAACTTTCCCTACATGTCAGTGTATTATGTTTCACTTCAATATGTACAAATACTAAATTAAACCTTTGTGGAGAAGTATATCACTGGAGAAAGTAGGCACAACAACAAGCCAACTAGTACTATTAGTATAATTAATAGAACAATCAAACTATTAATTTTACATCCTCTGCTGTATTTCAATTGTCTATTGAGACTAAAAAGCTAAATTATTGTGAAGTTCCAAAACTTGAATTGACAATTTTTTTTAAAAAACAATAATAGGTTCTCCTTTTTGTTCTTATTTCTTTAAAAAACAATAATCAAAACAAAACTTCAAAAAAATCATTTTTTTAAAAAGTTCATTTTATTTCATGCTCTCAAACATTTGATTTTTTCTTTTAGAACTTAATCTGTATTTCTCACTTTTAGCTTTATCTTGAACAGTCTTTCAACTTTTCAAGGTGGTGTGTCTTCTTCTCTTGATTAACTTTCAGGTTTGCTTTCAAAAATATATTGACCATGATTTATTGGAATGTAGATTTCTGGTTCTCACTCTTCTTCTTCAGACACTGTGGCCAGATAGACCGATTCAGGTGATGCTTCCTTTCGATTTGGAGTTCTCTTTCTTGCTGGTCTTTTAGCAACTTGTGATTCACTTAATTGTCTTTAGTCTGTCTTGTTCATAGTGCTTTCTTTTGCAGGTTGTTTTCAGTGACTCATTTTCTTCAGCTTTTTATTTCACTCACAACTACAGTTGACTCTTCTCCATTTACTCGTGGACTCAAAACCTGCAATTTCAACTGCACGATTCACTGTGAATTGCTTTCCACCTCTAGGGGTTCTCGTCACTCGGATTTTCTGAAGTCTCTTGTGTTTGAATCAGAAACTAATTTTTCTTGCTGTCATTCATGCCTTTGACTTTGACATTGCAACAGTTCTTCACACAGATCCTCGGTCCTTGAAACTGGACATCATTACTTGTACCTTTACCAGAATTTTGGCTTTCACCAACCTATGACTTCGATGGCTTCATCACTTTCACTTCCAAATATATTTTGAACATTTTCAAAATTTTCACCTGACTCTGGATCTATGAAGCGAACTTGAACTTGACTCTGTGAATAAGTTAACTGCGACATTTTATTGGAGGGTCCATACCTTGTTTTATGTGAGAAACATGTGCATTTTAAAAGGTTGTCAAGGGCAGAAGATGTTCCTAATTGCCCCTCTGTGGGACAAGTAGGATTACTAGATTTATGTACTGTATTGGATCTAATTTTTATCTGTTTTAACATGATACTCCTTTAAAAACAATTTTTAAGTCTATTGTATTATTGCTACTATCATACTTTTTATGAGGCATCAAAATGCTTGCTTTTTTTAATGAACTTTTATGGTTGACAAAGCTGAAATAAAGCATTGGATTTAGTTGAGACTCTATGACTCAGTAGTTTTTTTCACCACTTCTTCAACCATCACCTTCATTCTTTTGTGTGAGTGGCGTGGATCCACTGTGGGATTCCAGCGCTTTTTACAGCAGTGTTTGTCAGGATCACTTGGTATGGTCCCTTCCAGCATTCTTTGAAGCAATTCTTCCTCTCATATCTTCTCACAACTATCCAGTCGCCAGAGCTCAGATTATGGCATTGTACATCCTTTGCAGCTTTTGTTTGCCAAGTTCACCTGGTGAGAAATAGATTTGACTTATCAGCCAGGCTTTTGCAGTAATCTAACGCAATGACCTTAGTAATTGAAACAAGTGCAACTGAAGGACCCATGATCACTTCATGGGGTGCTAGACCAGTCTTGTCAGGAGTACATCTGATGCTCATCAAAATAAGAGGCAGAGCATATGGCTACTTTGAATCAGTAGAAGTACAGACAGTGGGCACTTTGTTCTTGAGGGTTCTATTCATCCTATCAACCACTCTGGAAAATTGAGTACAATAAGTACAATGGAACATCTGATCAATTTGGAGAGAAGTACTGATTCATTGAAAAATCTTACTCTTAAAATTGGAGTCAGATTATGTCTCAATAGAGGTTGGAAACACGAATTGAGGTAACAGTTCCCTCAAAAAAAGTTTGGAAACTGTCAGGCTGTCTGATCTCCAGATGGAATAAGCCTCAAACCATTTAGAAAACAAGCAGACAATCAGAAGAATATATTTTAAGTCACTGTAAACTGGCATCTCCAAACAATCGGTCTGGAGTCCTGTAAATGGGCTTTCTGGTTTGCCAATATGATTCATGATTGTAATTGTTTTCTTTCCCTGATTGTTCTTCTGACAAACTAAGTAGCACGCACATACATCTTCATCAACATTTCCAAAATTTGTATTTTCCCAATATTGTCTAAAAGTTGTGAACATGGAATCCCTCCCTGAGTGTGACTGTCCATGGAAATAGCAAGCTACGGGATACAACATTACGGCTGGCAAGACATATTTATGCTTAGGGGCACCATATAAATCTTGATGTTTTTTCTTGTAAGGTAGTTTCCCATTTTTTTCTCATGTTCTGTACCTTTCTCCTGAAGGTCTCTCAACTCACTCAGAGAAGCTGTAATTTGCATAGAATGTATTCTTGATTCATCTTACTCAGTTTCTTGACCCACTGTCTCATCCTCAAGGGCACAGTATCTGGCCACTTGACCAGCATAACTGTTTCCAAGAGTGGCCATATAATTTCCAGCCATATGGGCATCACACTCAACTACAGAAATCTCCTTTGACTACTGTATTGCCTTCAACAGATGATGTTTATAGAGACTGTTTCTGATGCAAGCTTCTAAAGATATATAAAAAACCCTGGTGACCATAACTGACCAAAATCATGGAGTACACCAAAACCATACTGCCTGTCTGCATAAATTGTCGCATTCAAATTTCTAACAAGCAAAAAACTCTTGTCAATGCAACCATTTCTGCCACTTTTGCTAAAGTTACCTTTGACATAAATGAGGCTTCTAAAACTTCAGAAATGAAACATACTGCAAAGGCAGCCTGTTGGACTTGGCCTTTTTGGCAGGTTCACCCCTAAACTTTTTGCCTTAAGTTCTGACATGGTGTTGGTGGTTTTAGGCCTCTGGGCACTTTAGCACTGTGGTCCAGTGTAAAGTGCGTGCACTCTCTGTGTACATTTGGTGAAGTTGGCCTGCCCTCCCATAGGAATGCAATGGGGAAAAGTGTGTTCGTGGTAATTCCTGGTATGCGAGGAGCAGCAGGGTCGAGTTTAGTATGTATGAACTCGTGAGAATAAATGCTGCGCAATGGTGTGCGCAGATTTATGATGACTGACGGAGAAATGCCACTTTTAGAAGTTGGCATTTCTGTGTGCTATGTGACTGCCTGCCTGATGTGAATTGCATGTCTGGCTTATGAGTGACAGGGGCTGGGAAGTGTGTGTGGCTCCAGGAGGGGCAGGGTGAGTCAGCACTAGGCTGAATGGGACACCTGGGCTGGGAGTAGTGGGAGGAGTAATCCCCTGACTCTGAATAGGACTGTGCCCAGCCTGTACAATGATGGCTCCGCCCCTGTGGTGTGTCTGATCACCTAGCCCCCACCTGACAAAGGGGAAGAGGAGCTTGGAAAACAAAGTGCTCCAAATCCCCCCTGAACCAGTTGCATCTGGTTCCCCAAGCCCTGCGCTGCAGACAAAGGAGGGAAGTGGTATAAGTATAGGGGCTGTGACCACATGAAGTTGTTCAGTTCTTGTTCCTGAATCCTGCCGGGACGTGCTGCTGCTGGGGCCCAGGGGGGGCTGCCATGAGGGCTTGCCTCCCTGGGCCCTGCATTGCCCCTTCATCTCTGGGGACTTTTTGGGACCCTTCTGCTTTTCTTGCTGGAGTCCAGGACCTCCAGGTCTTGGTGCTGCTTCTAGCGCCTTGTGAGCGCTTTATTTTATATTTCTCCCCAGAAGAGCATGTGGGCTGCACAGCGCTTTGCTGCAGCCCTTTTGAGAGGGAATCCCGACGTGAGGGATTCCCCCGTGATGCGGCTTTAGGAGCGGGTGCCCACCCCGCATTGATGCTGACTACGAGCGGGAGCCTACCCCGCTTTGGGATCATAATTTGGAGGGTGCCCACCCCGCGTTCTGAGTGATTTCACGTTGGAGAGCGGGTGCCCACCCCGCTCTCATGCTATTGTGGACAGCAGGTGCATACCCCGCATAGTGCCGCCGAAGCAAGAGGAAGCGGCCGCCGCGATCGCACGGCAACCAGGAAGTCAGGCTGCCTTGTCTGACTGTGGGCGGGGCGCATCCAGGAAGTCCTGCCACCGAGAAAAGCCTTCCGGAGCCTCGCGGGCTCCACCTGGAAGTCCCGGGTCCCAGGAGGGGGCCCGGGTGAAGGGAGGCGGGGCGGCCGAGGCCGCCGATGGCAGCACAGGGCCCCCGTGGCAAAGGGGGAGCCCCGCGATATGGAGATTGCAACGCCCGGGGCACGAGGCACACTGTCGGTGCCTGCCCCCGCCGCATGGAAGAGAGCCGGTCCTGAGGCCTGAGGGGAGAAGTCCGGAGTGCGGACCAGCCGAGGAGTCGTCTTCCGCCGGTCCCGCAGTGAGAGGAGAGCCTCCCCAGACCAGCCAGTGAGTGGGGTGCTGCTCAGGCACTAGGAGTGCCAGTGCGAATTTCGCCTTGGGCCACATCTGTTTTGTAGGGCCCCAGAGGGGGTCCAGAGGGCACAGAGGTGCCCAGGCCTGTCTTATGAATTCTCAGTTGCGCCGCCGTAACGGGCAACTGCAACGTGGGCTGATGGCTGATCCCAGCTGTCGTGCAAGAGCGCAGGCAGCTGCAACGATAGGGGCGAAGTTATTAGGAGAGCCTCATGGAGACCCCGAGGGCACAGTTGTGCCAGGGTCTAGTTGCGTATTCCCAGCTGCGCCGCACCAGCGCGGGCAGCTGCAACGTTTGGCACACCTTTGAATAAGCGTCCCTGAGAGGGACACGAGAGGGCGCAGGGGTGCCAGGCCCTTCACTTGATTCACAGCTGCGCAGCACTTAGTGCCAGCTGCTACGTTTAGGCCACAGTTCTTTGGGGGCATGTTTGAGAGATAGGAGTGAGATGCACTCCTTTGCCCCAGCGCGATGGGGCACTTTGGATTCCGCTGCCTTGGCAGCAGCCCTGACTTTGGGACATAGGGCATTTGAGCCCCTTTGAGAAGGCCAGTTGGCCAGGGGGACTGTGGGGTTTGTAGGGCACCAGGCCCTAATGTGATTTATGTGGTGCTAGGAAATGTGATTCATGTACTATGATTTATGCACCCTGTGTTATGCCTCTAACTGTGGATTATGTAGGAGGTTATTTGCATAATGTGTTTATGCTGGTGAGGTTGGCGCAGAATGTATCTCACACCTAAATGTGATACTGTGCATAATATGGTTTATGTTACAGGATGATGCTGAGTTTGCCAGTGCTTACTGGTTGTGTTCTACGTTTATGATATGTCCTACATGTACTAAGTTCACTTTGTGATGGTTCTGACAGTGGTCCAGTTGGCCCTGTCAGGTGTACATAATCCCTTGTAGATATTACCTAGTGCCAGGTGGCACAATGTATATTATGTGATTACTATTCTAATGTGTTATGAGAATACAAAGGCTATTTTGGATATAACCATGTGTGGAGTTCCTTTTGTGGTGTGCCTGGTATGTTGTTGCTGTGTGCGTGCGCAAACGCTTTACACATGGTCTCCGGGATAAGCCTGACTGCTCGTGCCAAGCTACCAAGGGGGTGAGCAGGGGTTATCTTTGGCGTGTAACTCCCTTGCCCTGACTAGAGTGGTGGTTCTGCCTGGCTTTGGTGCAAGCCTTAGCTAACCAGAGATCCCAAATCTAACATTGGTTGTCAGCGGTGGGGATAGGACTTGCGTTTGCGCAGTACCACAGCGACAACTGGTTACACTACAAGCTCTGCATTTTAGATAGCCACATGGATGGGGATTATTGTTTCTGAGTTTGTTTTAAGTATCATTTCTTTTGAAATGTGTTTCTTGTTGCACTATGAGTTGGGGGTCCTGCCAAGGACAGAAACCAGAGAATCTGGAGGAGTGACTGCCCTTGTGCAGACTGCTATTTCTTGGGTTCGCCTGCAGCTGAAGGAGGGACTGCCCTTGTGCCATCGTGCTATTTCTTGGATTGGCCTGATGCTGAAGGAGTGACTGCCCCTGTGCTGTCTGCTGGTTCTAGGGTTGGCCTACAGTGGTAACTTTAATTGGCATGGAGTAACTGGCTCGGGAGGGTAGATTATCCCCTAAGTGAAGTGTGAGTTTTCTGGAATCCCCAGTAAGGGTGGGATCCAGTGGTGGCAGCGAGATGAAGTCCAGTGCACAAAGTCCCAGTCCCAGTTCCCAGAGTATGGTACCTGGTTCCCGGTTAAGAGGGGGTCAGGTTTAGATTCAGGGGCAGTGAGGAGCTGTCTCACCAGTCTGGGGGGGCATATGCGGATGAGTGGTGTGTTGCACTGGACGATTGGGTGTGAGTTCTCTGAATAAGGAGCGTGCACGGGAGGCGGACCTCTGGCGGTGTGCTAGAGGGTCTGCAGAGGCATTGGGGAGTGATCTTACAAGGAGTGGCTGAGGTGTCTTCCAACCCAGAGTGGTGGAAGAGGTTCAGAGTAGCCCAGCTAGGTCCCGGTGTAGTGGGAGGGGTGTAGGGACTCACGTCCTGTCTCAGAGGAGAAGGAGTGAGTGTGGGGCTGCATGTCCCAAGGTGCCCGAAACCCTGTCTCAGGACCTGGATGGTTCCCGAGGGGAACACCAGGTTGGGATCCTAGGCTGTACTGATAGGCCATTTGTGGGGGATCTCCCAGTGTCTAGAGAACGTGGAGCCTCTGTAAGCAGAGCTCCAGTGGTTCTGGTGTCTGGCGGTGCCACTCCTAAGTGGAGGGTGCAGAAGTCCAGATGGAGGGGTGAGAGTGGGAAAGAGTCCCCAGTGGAAGAACCAGTGGGTCAGGGGCCAGCCAGAAGGGCTGAGTCGCCAATGATTGGCCATGGTGACGCCACTTCTCTCCTGGGGGATCGTCACGCACTGTCAGATGGACAGGAGGTCGTGAGATCGGCGCCAGGCAGACTGTCACACGACACATTAGTTATGTGTCACCCTCAAGGGGGGGAGGCATGCGTGCTCCCCGTGAAGTCCTGGTTCGCCGGGCATCTGACCAAAGGGTACCGTCCCTGGGTTGGGGAGCCAGGAGCAGGTGTTTCCTGACCTGGATGGCAGGGCAACTGTAATCAGTGTCCTGACCGGTTTGCCTTCTAGGGGTAGAACTCCAGAGGGGTGGTGTAGGCCTAGCCGGGATCTTTAGGGTCCCTGGCTGAGTGTGGTAGTACTACCCTGAAGGCAGGTGGGGCCCATCTTAAGTGAAGGGACCCTGCTCTTCAGAAGGGAGGGTGCAGAACTCTGGAAGGGGGTGCAGAGGGAGGGAGTCCTCGCCTCTGACCCCGGTGCAGCCGGTGAATGTGGATCCCAGGTGGTAGACCAGTTGATGGAGAGAGGTTCTGAACTGGTGGGAGAGTTGTGTTCTGGTGGGTGCTTCTCCTGGGAGAGCGCTGAACCCCAGAAGTAGAGGTAGGGTGAGGAGACGCTTCGCCCGTGACCTCTGGTCAGCCTGAGGGTGCGGACCCTAGGTTGGAGAATCAGTGGCAGTTTGGAACTGCACTGATGAGGGGTAGAGTGGAGAATGGTCACTATGTGCCAGGGGTTACTGCCCCCCACTCTGTGGATTGGCAAGGACCAGTGACATCTGGGTGGCCTAGGACCTGGTCCTGGCCGTGGACAGCTAGGGAGTACCAGTGGGGTAGCCTAGTTGGTCCTGAGAGCTTTTGACAGAGGGAACCACGTGTGTTCAGAGTGGCATAGAACTGGAGGGTGTACCTGCGGTGCGGCCCGCGTCTGTGTTCTATCGCCCAAGGCAGGGAAGCCCATCAAGGTGGTGATTGGTCTACCCTGCGTTTTGGCTGGAAGGGGGTTGTGTTGGACTTGGCCTTTTTGGCAGGTTCACCCCTAAACTTTTTGCCTTAAGTTCTGACATGGTGTTGGTGGTTTTAGGCCTCTGGGCACTTTAGCACTGTGGTCCAGTGTAAAGTGCGTGCACTCTCTGTGTACATTTGGTGAAGTTGACCTGCCCTCCCATAGGAATGCAATGGGGAAAAGTGTGTTCGTGGTAATTCCTGGTATGCGAGGAGCAGCAGGGTCGAGTTTAGTATGTATGAACTCGTGAGAATAAATGCTGCGCAATGGTGTGCGCAGATTTATGATGACTGGCGGAGAAATGCCACTTTTAGAAGTTGGCATTTCTGTGTGCTATGTGACTGCCTGCCTGATGTGAATTGCATGTCTGGCTTATGAGTGACAGGGGCTGGGAAGTGTGTGTGGCTCCAGGAGGGGCAGGGTGAGTCAGCACTAGGCTGAATGGGACACCTGGGCTGGGAGTAGTGGGAGGAGTAATCCCCTGACTCTGAATAGGACTGTGCCCAGCCTGTACAATGATGGCTCCGCCCCTGTGGTGTGTCTGATCACCTAGCCCCCACCTGACAAAGGGGAAGAGGAGCTTGGAAAACAAAGTGCTCCAAATCCCCCTGAACCAGTTGCATCTGGTTCCCAAGCTCTGCGCTGCAGACAAAGGAGGGAAGTGGTATAAGTATAGGGGCTGTGACCACATGAAGTTGTTCAGTTCTTGTTCCTGAATCCTGCCGGGACGTGCTGCTGCTGGGGCCCAGGGGGCTGCCATGAGGGCTTGCCTCCCTGGGCCCTGCATTGCCCCTTCATCTCTGGGGACTTTTTGGGACCCTTCTGCTTTTCTTGCTGGAGTCCAGGACCTCCAGGTCTTGGTGCTGCTTCTAGCGCCTTGTGAGCGCTTTATTTTATATTTCTCCCCAGAAGAGCATGTGGGCTGCACAGCGCTTTGCTGCAGCCCTTTTGAGAGGGAATCCCGACGTGAGGGATTCCCCGTGATGCGGCTTTAGGAGCGGGTGCCCACCCCGCATTGATGCTGACTACGAGCGGGAGCCTACCCCGCTTTGGGATCATAATTTGGAGGGTGCCCACCCGCGTTCTGAGTGATTTCACGTTGGAGAGCGGGTGCCCACCCCGCTCTCATGCTATTGTGGACAGCAGGTGCATACCCCACATAGTGCCGCCGAAGCAAGAGGAAGCGGCGGCCGCCGCGATCGCACGCCAACCAGGAAGTCAGGCTGCCTTGTCTGACTGTGGGCGGGGCGCATCCAGGAAGTCCTGCCACCGAGAAAAGCCTTCCGGAGCCTCGCGGGCTCCACCTGGAAGTCCCGGGTCCCAGGAGGGGGCCCGGGTGAAGGGAGGCGGGGCGGCCGAGGCCGCCGATGGCAGCACAGGGCCCCCGTGGCAAAGGGGGAGCCCCGCGATATGGAGATTGCAACGCCCGGGGCACGAGGCACACTGTCGGTGCCTGCCCCCGCCGCATGGAAGAGAGCCGGTCCTGAGGCCTGAGGGGAGAAGTCCGGAGTGCGGACCAGCCGAGGAGTCGTCTTCCGCCGGTCCCGCAGTGAGAGGAGAGCCTCCCCAGACCAGCCAGTGAGTGGGGTGCTGCTCAGGCACTAGGAGTGCCAGTGCGAATTTCGCCTTGGGCCACATCTGTTTTGTAGGGCCCCAGAGGGGGTCCAGAGGGCACAGAGGTGCCCAGGCCTGTCTTATGAATTCTCAGTTGCGCCGCCGTAACAGGCAACTGCAACGTGGGCTGATGGCTGATCCCAGCTGTCCTGCGAGAGCGCAGGCAGCTGCAACGATAGGGGCGAAGTTATTAGGAGAGCCTCATGGAGACCCCGAGGGCACAGTTGTGCCAGGGTCTAGTTGCGTATTCCCAGCTGCGCCGCACCAGCGCGGGCAGCTGCAACGTTTGGCGCACCTTTGCATAAGCGTCCCTGAGAGGGACACGAGAGGGCGCAGGGGTGCCAGGGCCTTCACTTGATTCACAGCTGCGCAGCACTTAGTGCCAGCTGCTACGTTTAGGCCACAGTTCTTTGGGGCATGTTTGAGAGATAGGAGTGAGATGCACTCCTTCGCCCCAGCGCAATGGTGCACTTTGGATTCCGCTGCCTTGGCAGCAGCCCTGACTTTGGGACATTGGGCATTTGAGCCCCTTTGCGAAGGCCAGTTGGCCAGGGGGACTGTGGGGTTTGTAGGGCGCCAGGCCCTAATGTGATTTATGTGGTGCTAGGAAATGTGATTCATGTACTATGATTTACGCACCCTGTGTTATGCCTCTAACTGTGGTTTATGTATGAGGTCATTTGCATAATGTGTTTATGCTGGTGAGGTTGGCGCAGAATGTATCTGACGCCTAAATGTGATACTGTGCATAATATGGTTTATGTTACAGGATGATGCTGAGTTTGCCAGTGCTTACTGGTTGTGTTCTACGTTTATGATATGTCCTACATGTACTAAGTTCACTTTGTGATGGTTCTGACAGTGGTCCAGTTGGCCCTGTCAGGTGTACATAATCCGTTGTAGATATTACCTAGTGCCAGGTGGCACAATGTATATTAATTACTATTCTAATGTGTTATGAGAATACAAAGGCTATTTTGGATATAACCTTGTGTGGAGATCCTTTTGTGGTGTGCCTGGTATGTTGTTGCTGTGTGAGTGCGCAAACGCTTTACACATGGCCTCCGGGATAAGCCTGACTGCTCGTGCCAAGCTACCAAGGGGGTGAGCAGGGGTTATCTTTGGCGTGTAACTCCCTTGCCCTGACTAGAGTGGTGGTCTCTGCCTGGCTTTGGCGCAAGCCTTAGCCAACCAGAGATCCCATTTCTAACAGAGCCTTTAATGCTCTATATTGGTTTCTCAAACAAGAATCATTGACAAACAAAGTCAGCCATTTCAAGAGGAGTTTCCTTGATATGTGGTCTTCATTTGGTACGTAATTCTGTAACTTCTATACACTCATGTTCAGGCTCATCATCATCATTATCATTGTCATTGTCTTCACTACTTTTCTATGAAATTGGAAGCAAGGTTGCTGGGTTCAGCAAATGACATCTCTTAATCAAGATGTTGTCAGCTGCCAGTATCACTTGTTCACATCTGGTCAATCAACTGTTTGTCATATGCTGGATTAGTGAATGTATCAACAAGATATCAACTGAATGTGGGACATATACAATTAAGGTAAAACCAATCCCGATTCCTTCACTTTGTTCAATTGCAAGGCAAATAGGTCAACCAATTTCAAACAGCCAAGAAGACTTACAACCAATGTTCCCTCTAATTTTTTCTCTCTGTGTTCGGCAGTGTAAGGTCTCTGTGCACCTCAGCCAAGGCTATGTGTGCTAAGAACCCGACTGCACATGTGGGTGCACCGACAAATATCATATCAAATATATATATATATATATGGGTCACAGGACAGGGGTATGTAACTTAGGGCAGGGGGTTAGAGTAGTGGCAACCTTAGCCACACATACCCCTTACCATTCATGCCTTTACCACGAAAATGCCTGGTAAAGGAACGCATGGTTAAGATGCATTTGTGGTTCGGACTGCGTGGCAGAGGCGTGGTTTAGCCATTCATGCCTGTATCATACAACCTGTCAAAGTGCATTAAATAAAATATGGGAACTGTTCAATCAATCAATCAATCATATCATTTGTAAAGCGCACTACTCACCCGTGAGGGTCTCAAGGCGCTGGGGTGGGGAATGCTGCTACTGCTCGAAAAGCCAGGTCTTGAGGAGTTTTCTGAAGGTCAGCAGGTCTTGGGTCTGCCGTAGGTGGATGGGGAGGGTGTTCCAGGTCTTGGCGGCGAGGTGGGAGAACGATCTGCCACCGGAGGTCGCTCTTCGGAAGCGGGGGACAGTGGCGAGGGCGAGGTCGGCGGAGCGGAGCTGGCGGGTGGGGGTGTAGAAGCTGAGTCGTCTGTTGAGGTACGTTGGTCCGGTGTTGTGGAGTGCCTTGTGTGCGTGGGTGAGGAGTTTGAAGGTTATCCTCTTGTTGACCGGGAGCCAGTGCAGGTCTCTCAGGTGGGGTGTGATGTGGCTGCAGCGAGGGATGTCGAGGATCAGGCGTGCAGAGGCGTTCTGGATGCGTTGGAGCCGTCTCAGGAGTTTGGCCGAGGCTCCTGCGTAGAGGGCGTTTCCGTAGTCCAACCTGCTGCTGACGAGGGCCTGGGTGACTGTTCTTCTCGTTTCAGTGGGGATCCACTTGTAGATCCTGCGGAGGGTGTTGAAGCAGGCGGAGGAGACGGCGTTGACCTGTTTAGTCATGGAGAGGGTGGAGTTGAGGATGACCCCTAGGTTGCGTGCATGGTCGGTGGGTGTTGGGGCGGTTCCCAGTGCGGTCGGCCACCAGGAGTCATCCCAGGCCGAAGGGGTGGATCCGAGGATGAGGACCTCCGTCTTGTCCGAGTTCAGCTTCAGTCGGCTGTTCCTCATCCATTCAGCGACGGCCTTCATTCCTTCGTGAAGGTTGGTTTTGGCGGTGTGGGGGTCCTTGGTGAGGGAGAGGATCAGCTGGGTGTCATCGGCGTAGGAGATGATGTTGAGGTCGTGCCGACGGGCGACGTGGGCGAGCGGTGCCATGTAGATGTTAAACAGAGTTGGGCTGAGGGAAGAGCCCTGGGGTACACCGCAGATGATCTCGGTGGCTTCGGAGCGGAAGGGGGAAGGCGGACGCTCTGTGTTCTGCCGGAGAGGAAGGAGGTGGTCCAGTCCAGGGCCTTCTCTTGGATCCCGGCGTTGTGGAGGCGTGTTCGTAGTGTGTGGTGGCAGACCGTGTCGAAGGCGGCTGACAGGTCCAGGAGGATGAGGGCCGCCGTTTCTCCGTTGTCCAGCAGGGACTTGATGTCATCGGTGGCGGCGATGAGGGCAGTCTCGGTGCTGTGGTTGCTGCGGAACCCGGACTGGGAAGGGTCCAGGATGTTGTTCTCCTCGAGGTAGCGGGTCAGTTGTTTGTTGACGGTCTTCTCAATTACCTTTGCCGGGAACGGGAGCAGGGAGATGGGCCGGAAGTTCTTGAGGTCCTTGGGGTCCGCCTTGGGTTTCTTGAGTAAGGCGTTGATCTCGGCGTGCTTCCAGCTCTCCGGGAAGGTTGCTGTCTCGAAGGAGGTGTTGATGACTTTCCGGAGATGGGGTGCGATGGCTGTGCTGGCTTTGTTGAAGATGTGGTGTGGGTATGGGTCTGACGGAGATCCGGAGTGGATGGTGTTCATGATCTTGATGGTGTCGTCTGCCGTTGATGTTGGTCCAGGAGAGCAGGCGGTTGGTGCGGATGGTGGTCGTGGGGGCGGAGGTCTCAGTGGTTGTCGGGGCGGTCGTGGCGTTGAAACTGTCGTGGATGTCTGCGATCTTGCGGTGGAAGAAGGTGGCCAGCGAGTCGCACAGGTCTTGCGAGGGTGGGACGTCGTTGGTGTTGGAGCTGGGGTTGGAGAGTTCCTTCACGATGTTGAAGAGCTCTTTGCTGTTGTGCGCATTGTTGTCTAGGCGGTCTTTGAAGGAGGCCCTTTTGGCGGATCTGATGAGGTGATGGTGTCTGCGGGTGGTGTTCTTGTGGGCTGCGTGGCTGTCCGGTGTTCGTTCATGGAGCCAGATCTTCTCCAGCTTTCGGCAGGTTTGCTTGGAGGCCCGGAGGTCTTCAGTGAACCAGCTGGCTTTCTTGTTGGTGTGACTGTTGGAGGGTTTCTTGATCGGGGCGAGGGTGTTGGCGCAGTCATTGATCCACTGTCTGAGGTTGCGGGCGGTGGTGTCGGGGTCGGTGGGGTCGGCGGGTGGGCTCTGGGCGAGGGTGGTGGTTAGCTGGTCTTCGGTGACTTTGCTCCAGCAGCGGCGGGGCATCTATTGGGTGCGGTGGTGCGTGGTGGGTTTCTTGAAGGTGAAGTGGATGCAGCGATGGTCGGTCCAGTGGAGTTCGGTGGTGTGGTTGAAGGAGACGTGGGGGCTTGCGGAGAAGATGGGGTCAAGCGTGTGACCGGCGGAGTGGGTGGGTGTTGTGACGAGTTGTCTGAGTCCAAGGTTGGCTAGGTTGTCGATCAGGGTGGTGGAGTTGGTGTCGTTGTTGTTCTCGAGGTGGAAGTTCAGGTCCCCGAGGAGGATGTAGTCCGTGGAGGCGAGGGCGTGTGTGCTGACGAAGTCGGCGATGGAGTCGCTGAACTGTGGTCGGGGTCCAGGGGGTCTGTAGACGAGAGTTCCTCTGAGGGTGGTGGTGGAATCGTTGTGGATCTGGAAGTGAAGGTGTTCGGCGGTGCTGAGGGTGTCGTCGGTGTTGGTCGAGACTCTGAGAGTGTTCCTGTGGACGATGGCAATTCCTCCTCCTGCTCCGTTGGTGAGGTCCCTGCGGGTGATCTTGTAGCCTTCTGGGACGGCTATGGCTATGTCAGGTGCCGAGGCGGGGTTCAGCCAGGTCTCTGTCAGGAAGGCGACGTCTGGGGAGGTTGAGTCGAGTATGTCCCAGAGTTCAACGTCGTGTTTGCGGGCGGAGCGGGTGTTGAGAAGGATGCATCTGAGGTGGTTGGGTTCTTTCCTGGTCGGCGGCATGGTGGGGCGGATGCTTGTGAAGCTGCAGTTCCGGCAGGTGAAAGCTCCGTGGGTGCGCTTCGGGGCGGCCAGGAAGCAGGTGTGTGATCGTCCGGTGTTGAGTGCGTGGAGGGATCTGGCATCGTAGTTGTGTCGGGCGTCGTGGCGTTCGCGGGGTCCAGGGGTCCTGGCGCTGGGCGCGGTCCAGGCGCAGACGGGCTTGCCTTAGGCGCGCCTTCGGCACGCCAGCGACACGCCAGCTGCACGGCCTCCATATGCGGGGATGTGGGAGGGAGGAGCAGCTGGGAGGCGGGAGCGAGGCGGCGAATGGGATTCCAGGGGGGGCGGGGCCGCAGGGACGCAGCGGCGGGAAAAATGGGCGGGGGCCGCGGGAGAACTGGGCGCGGGAAGGAAAAACAAGTTTAGGCAAGAAAACAAGTACACGCACAGAGGAATAAAAACAAGTCTGGGCAAGAAAGCAAGTTAGGCACAGGGGAATAAAAACAAGTCTGGGCAAGAAAGCAAGTTAGGCACAGGGGGATAAAAACAAGTCTGGGCATGAAAGCAATTTAGGCACAGGGGAATAAAACAAGTCTGGGCAAGAAAGCAAGTTAGGCACAGGGGAATAAAAACAAGTCTGGGCAAGAAAGCAAGTTAGGCACAGGGAAATAAAAACAAGTCTGGGCAAGAAAGCAAGTTAGGCACAGGGGGAAAAAACAAGTCTGGGCAAGAAAAGCAAGTTAGGCACAGGGGAAAAGTACAGGATTAGGCAAAAACAATGCAGGCAGAGCCGTGCAGCAGCGTGGGGAGCGACCTGCCTGCGAGCCTGTTATGCTGTGTGAAAGGGGGCAGGGTGAGTGAGAGTGTGGGCGTGGCTAAAAACATAATCTTCTGCAACCTTTTACAGTCTTTCATCTTCCGGTAACTACATATAAAGTAACACAAAGCCTAAATGAAAAATAATATGTTAATCAGTGGGAAATACACTATCGTACACAATAAAAGATCTATTAGTTAATGCATTGCACCAAATATTGATTGATGCATTGGAGAATGGTGACTTGTGTATGTTTAGTGCTACAAAGTCCCAGTCTGCGACAGAAAACACTGTGAACATGCAAGTCATTGTTTTAAACTTGCATTACACACTGTATAAGACAGGCTACTACAAAATGCGCAAAAAGGTTTACGATAAAAAGTGTTTCCAAAATATATATTTTTTGCAGGCTATACAAAGGGCAGTTTTTTTTTTTTATTACGCTGTTTTAAAAGCACACACTTCACATCTTAGCAGGTAGCTCCCTTACAATACCTCTCAAAATTAATAAATGTGTGTCACCAGGAAACTTCAAGTGATTACATCAGTTAAAGCCAACACCGAGTTCCAGAAGCCCTTTACACTTGCAGATTGAGCATTTGTGCACATTTACATTTCTTTGCCACTTCTTTCTTTACACTTCACCTGCCAAGAAGCGTTTTTTAGCTGTCTGCCCCTCCTTCAGGTTTCACAGCTCAGGAGGCTCTCTGAATAGCACTTCAGCTGAAGCTTTTCAACTCCTGGAATTAACCGTGATGAGCTTTGACAAAAACTTGGTGAACTGATGTCCTAAAATTGAAAAGGTAATGGCACACTGTGCCCCCTCAGACACCCCCCTCCCCTTCCCCCATCACCACCACTGCTCTAAGGCCAAGTAAAAATCGGCCTCTGTTTACGATCCCTGCAGCCGCCTCCTTTGAACAAAAAGAATGCAGAAAGTCTACAAACACGGCGTGTGCTTTCAGATGATTCTGAAAGCACACGTCATGCTTGTAGACTTGCTGCATTCATTTTGTTAATAGAGCGCGGCTGTGGGGTGATTGTGTGTCTTTGAGAAAGTGTTCCTGTTAATTGTAGTGCATGAGGCGCTGCAATTAACACGAACACTTTCACCCCACAGCCGCGCTCTATTAACAAAAGGAATGCAGCAAGTGCAGGAGCCACTTGCTGCTGATGCGTGCCCCTCCTTACCTGCACGGTCCCCCGCAGGATGTGCGCTTGATACAAGACACTGCACTCGGGGGAACATAGGTGCACATGCGCACCTTACAGGGAACAGTGCTTACAACTATTTGATCCAACACAGTTGAAAAGTAAGCTGCTAGTCTCATTGTTACACCATATTTCTCAGTAAGAATCTATGAATCAGACAGCTCCTTGCAAAACCCGCCCCAGACCCCAAAAACCTAGAAAAACTACCTTCCCATCTCCTTACTGCCTTTTCCAGCCAAAGTGCTAGAGAAAGCAATAAACCTTCAACTCACCACCCACCTGGAGAAAAACAGCCTTCTAGAGCCCTCCCAATCCGGCTTTTGCTCACATCTCAGCACTGAGACCACCCTTATTGCAGCCACAGATGACATCAGGACCTTCCAAGACAGGAGAGACTGCCGCCCTTATCCTCATCAATCTCTCCACAGCGTTCAACACTGTGTCCCATCACACCCTCCTGCTCGGTCTCCACCAAATGGGAATCCAAGGGAAAGCCTTCAAATGGGCCTTTTCATTTCTGTCTGGACATACCCAAAACGTCTATCTCCCACCTTTCTCCTCGGGACTGAAAAACATCACTTGCAGCATCCCACAAGGATCTTCTCTAAGCTCAACCCTTTTCAACACTTACATGGCACCCCTGGCCACCCTGGTCAGATCCCATGGCATGAACATAATCTCCTACGCTGACGACACTCAGGTTATCATCTCAGTCTCCTCAGACCTGACTGATACCAAATCTAACTTCCACAGGTGCATGGCCAATGTCGCAGACAGGATGCATAGTAGATGGCTCAAACTCAACACAGACAAAATAGAATTACTCATCTTCGGAAGCAGCAACACCCTGTGGGACAAATCCTGGTGGCCAACGGAGCTCAGCCCCGCACCCACACCCACAGAGCATGCCAAAAACCTTGGAATAATACTCAACGGCAAGCTCTTGATGAGGAAGCAGATAAACGCTGTCTCATCTTCTCTCTTTATCACCCTGCACTTCCCCTTCAAAATCAGTCACCCAAGCCCTCATCACCAGCCGCCTGGACTACTGCAACTCCTTCTATGTGGCAATCACCACTCAATTACTGAACAGATTTAAGACCATCCAAAACGCAGCAGCCAGGCTCATCCTCTATATCCTGAGGCACACCCACATCTCCTCCCACCTCAAAACCCTACGCTGGCTCCCCATCATCAATTGGTGGCAGCTAAAACAGCTCACCCACACTTACAAAGCCCTTCCAACAAGGGCCAGCCTACCTCAACCACATGGTGAACTTCCACCAACCAACCCGCATACTTCGTTCTTCATCCCTCTTCCTGGCCCACACCCCCTGCATCCACAGAAGCAGGAGGGTGGCCGTGCCTTCTCACACTTGGCGGCCAAGTCCTGGAACAGCCTCCACCTCTGTACTTCCCCCCACTCTGCAGGAGTTCAGGAAAGACTTAAAGACCTGACTCTTCAACTAACTCATCTCAGCAGCAGCATCCTCCCCCAGCACCTAAATACTCTCTGGGGTGATAAGCATCAATCTGCAAATCCTATTTGATTGATTTCTTGATTTAATTGATAGTGCACACTCACCTTTTTTCTGGCAATAAAGATAGCAGGTCAAATTGTAGTTGGGCATTCTAAGGGTGGATGCATTGCATAAACTTTCTCTCAATACCTGGAATGCCTCTGCACATTCTTTGGCAAATGGTACCGGGTCCTTTATGTCACTATGAGTCAGCCTTATTAAATGCTTTGCAATCAAGGAACAATTTGGAATCCACTGATGACAGTAGCCAACAATTCACAGGAACATCTTCAAATCCCTCTGGGTGGTAGGAGGATTTATTTACAGAATTGCAGAAATGCATTATTTTAAGATTTTCCTTGCTCCCTTTTCAATGTGAAGACCAAGATAAATTACTTCCTTTTTACAATATGACATTTTGGTTCGAGAAGCCTTGTGACCACTGTCAACTAAATGATTCAATAATGCAATTGTGTCTAGTTTACAATGTTTTTTTTTAATACAGCCAGTTGGTCATCAATATACTGCACCAAGTCTGAATTAGAGGGTAGCCTCAAACTTCCCAGGTCTTTCTTCATAATTTCACAAAAAATTGAAGGACTTTCAGTATACCCTTGAAGAATTCTACACCAAACAAGAACTCTATTTTGAAATTGAAACACAAAAAGGAATTGGATCTCTTCATTGAGGGGAATAGAGAAGAACGCAGTTGAGAATAGAGAGCACTTGGCGTAGGTCAATGACTGTATACCATTCTGTATCTGATGGAATTTGGAACAGGATTACTGCTGGATTAGGTACCACTGGATAATAGGGAGTGCCTATTTTATTTTTCTTAAATCATGCACTAGTCTCCATTTTGCACTCAGTTTCTTTATCCCATCACAGGAGTTTTGTAATAAGTGTAGCATGGAGCTGCACACCATGCTGTTATGTAAACAGGTTGTTACACGTGCATGTGTTGTGCTTTGAACTTGTTTGCATTCAACATGTCCTCTTGTGTCCTGTGAGCGGGGAGCATGAATTCCAACAGCAGATTATTCATTCTCTGTTGGAATCTCATTTGGCTGGTCACAGAGCATTGTGGGTGATTTACTTATCGAATACTGGTTCTGTGTAATTTTGGCAACTTGACAACAACTCAGCAAATCACTCAGCCACCTCCTTTTTTAGCACGACCAGGGAAGCCAGCCATAAAGTGGGTACAGTGGTTAAGACTGTTTGAGAATCACATTGTGGCCATTGATGCAGGGTAATACAGTCCAGAAAGGACGTTTGCATTGCTGTTCGGCAGTTTAGGTCAGACTGCTCAGCAAATCTGTGATGATGTGCCTTCCATTCAAATGCCCTGTGGTCAGTCAGGCGAGTCACGTTGGAATGTATATATTGAACTGTTGAGCACCTGCACAAACAATTCTCAGAGGAGCCCATTATTAAGCAAGCTACTGAAGAGAGGGTAGAGCAATACATCTCCACCCTCAGGATTTTGGCATCCACTTGTGAATTTGGTCCAAACTTGGACAGGACATCTGTGACCAATTTGTATACAGTTTGTTCGTCTAGGAAAATTCAGATAAGGCTGCTGAGTTGCCGTAACCCCATTCTCACAGAGGTCATTGACTTGGCTAAAATTATAGAAAGATCCCTCATTTAGGGGGGCGCTAGGTGGCGCACGAGCAAGATGGCCACACAAGCGTGGGGCTCCTGCAGCTCGGTCCACTAATCCGCTCAAATATCCTGCCTAGGAGGTCCTAGGATATAAACTGATATGCCCATCAGTTCAGTAAGATCTGGAGCCCGTGTGGTGTGAGCAAGGAGCTATTCGGACTCCCCTTTCCGCGACATCAGCGCCCTTGCCAGCTTGGCGGTGCGATGGCCTGTCATCCCTGGAGCCATCTCGGGCAGCGCGAGGTACGCGAGCACCGCGGTGCCCACATGGCACCCAGGCCGCACACCTGCACATCGGAGCCTTCCCTACTGGAAGAGGGTGAGTGACCGAATTCTCAGACTGCCACTTACACCTATCACCCTCTACGAGCTCAGCTCCCCGGGCTTTGGCACTCCGCCGCTCCGACCTGTTGCCTGCGGTACGTCGCCCCTCGCCACCGCGACTGCAGACAAGCGCCGAGCAGTGCTGCCATTTGTCTCAGGCACAGGCGAGACCATCATGTCGGCGTAACATCACTGGCTGCGACTGCTCCCAATTCGAAGCACCTATCATCTAGCACGAAATCTGCAAAACCGCTAAAGACCACAGCCTGGTGCGCACCACATACCACTTTTTGCTACTCCTCCCACTGCAGAAATACGCGCGGCCGGCAGGAATACAAAGGCGGAGGGACGCGGATCAGACCATTAGCCTTGCTCAGCCGCAGGCCCACCTTCACATGCAGCATGATAGTCTGTGGATCCCGACAGCATCCTGGGTGAAATACACTGCGCGACCGTAGGGGGCATGCACGCAGAGCCCAGACCGCTACCCCACTCGACCGAGGCCAGTGGCACCACTGCAAACGATGAGGGAGACTTTCCGCGCTGCACCGTTGTGCGCACCTGCTAACCCCTTCTTGGCCTTCTCCCTGGAGTCCGCAGCCCAAAGTCATCACTAGTCCCCAACCAAGCGCGATGTGTTGAGGCCGCCAAGTATCCACGACCTCGCTGACTATTGGTGTGTTGACCCAGCCTCGGGGTTGGTGGGCCTCTTACCCCCTGTGCAGCATCTAGACTTGTACTCTACACCTCAGAGGGCCCAATGTGCCACTATGATTGCAACGACAAAGAATGGTACGCCAAACTAATCTACCACATGACAACTCGTACTAGCACCACATAAGCGGCAACCTATGCTCCTTCCTTCCCTGGTAACCAGCGCCTCATTGCAACATATCCTGCTATGAACTGGGCCTGCACGCACTGAAAAGCTCCCCCAGTCCCCCCCTGCACAAGCAACACTGAACCGCTTGCTCAAAGACATACGACTAATTCCCCTCCAGACTGGTGTGCTGCGGTGTAAGCACGCACAAGTTTACAAGCCCTGCATCAGCAACCAACAACAAAACCAAACGTGAAGTCTCCACCTCACTTGCACCGCTGCACTGGTTGGGGCTGTGTTGCCTGATTCCGCCCTCAGTGGCAAAACTCTTGTTCATCTAAGCTGTCCAGAAGTAATTCAGAGGATACATTAACTACTGGGCCTCGACGCAAAGAAGCTGATCATTGTAAACCCCCCACGACTGGCGCTATCACTGCTGCTGCGGAATCACAAAATGGGGAAGGCGGATGCCAAACAAACACAGCTAACCTTTGAAGCCAAAAAAGGAGGCCGTGTGCAGCAAGACGACCCTGAGCAGGCAAATGAAGAGCAAGTACAGGGATCAGCACCATCACAGGATGAAGACACGAAAACCCTCCTCCTTGAAATGCGCCAAAGCCTTACTTCGATCACAGAGAAAATGGATGCCATTGTTCACAAGCTAGATGGCCATGATGAACGCATCAAAGAAACCGAACGCCGCATCTCGGATGCGGAAGATACCACGTCACACATTCAGACGCAAGTGGCGCAAATGGATAAACTACTCAAACTGATTGCTGCAAAAAACGATGACCTCGAAGCGTGCAGTAGAAGGAACAACATCTGAGTCATAGGCATTCCAGAGAGCACCAACACTGGCCGGATGGAGGAGTTTATCAAGAGACTACTGCGAGAAACAATTGGCGCAGAATCCTTTTCCTCCCAATTCATTGTGGAAAGAGCGCACCGCTCTCTTGGTCCCAGGCCTCCTCCTGGTAGCACTCCGCACCCTATCATCGCGAGGCTGCTAAATTACCGTGACCGCGATATAGCCCTCAAAACAGCACGTGAAAAGCGGCGACTCACATTTGAAGGTAACACATTCCCCCTGTACCCTGATTTCACGGCAACTGTTCAAGAAGAACGACGCAAGTTTCTACCGGCCAAACAAAAACTTCGCCAGGCGCAAATCGACTATGCTCTCATGTACCCTGCCCGCTTGCGGGTAACTCACCAGGGCAAGCAATACTTCTTCACTAATCCACAACAAGTTGAAGACTTTCTGAAGCGCATCAAACGTCACAATAACTCTCGCTCCTCACATGAACCATCATCGAGGCCGCCCTCCCCGGCTGAAGAATAATTGGAACTGTACGCGGGACATCAATGTACTCCGGAACTACTGAGAACCTATACCCCTGCTACGACAAATGTACATCGATGTGCAGAATTGATGGATGGGGACGTCTGAAGCTACAAACCAGAAGAGTGACTTCCTAGAGCCGTATGACACTTGGCACCGAGCACCCCCACCCTCGATGAGTTTGGGCTCTCTGACAACTCGCAACTCTGAGGGCGGGGTGCAACTGTGCATGAGCCTAGGAGTTCCCCCTGAGGGCGCTCCCCTTTTTCACTGCAGACAAGTATGCAGATTGTTTCTGTTTTGTTGGGGACTTGGGTGGAGGGAGGGAATGTTCTTTCTGGCATGATTGGGATGCTACAGTGGGTGGGGGTGGGAATGGGATTATTCTTGAAATTTGACACAGCATCAACAGGAGAATACGAAAGGCAGAGGCAGAGGCATTACAGCTCTTTTATTCATTTTGCAGACACAGTGCAAACACTGCTCTACACATTATATACCACCTCGCTGCATGACAAGTCTAGTGTCTAATCAGAACTTACATATCCTCACGTGGAACGTCAGAAGATTAGGCGACCCACGGAAACGTCGGCAGATTCTAGCATATCTCGATCGACACCAAGTTCAAATCGCAATACTCCAAGAGACCCACTTAAATCCCAGGCACGATAGTACTTTCGCACATAAATGGGCGGACCATAGAATATTCTCCTCCTACTCCTCCTACTCTAGGGGCACAGCCATACTTATTAAAAAACGTACTCCATTCGCCCTAGCCGGTTTGTCGCAGGATCAGCACGGGTGCTATTGCATTACATGGGGCAGGCTGGGAACGGAATCTGTCACCTTGGTATGTTGCTATGGCCCCAATATAGATACCACTGATTTCTTTCCCATGCTCTGGGGGAAAATTATGGAGATAGGCTCTACTCACATTATATGGGGGGGCGATTTCAACACCACTCTCAACCCCGCCATGGACAGATCCAACCCTGCACCACATCATTACACTGGATCACACAAGGTGCTGCGAGAAATAGTGACTGATAATGGCTTGTTAGATACATGGTGCCATGTACACCCGCAAACCACTGAAGGCACACACTACACAGCCATGTACGCATCCTGGACTCAATTGGATTACAGTCTAGTATCACGTGGCCTAGGCCCGTCGATAACTGCTGTTGCACACCTAGCGAGAACATATTCAGATCACTCTCCTATAAGGCTGATGCTCGCCCCTCCGGGATGCGGTGCTCCATGTACTGTCTGGAGATTATCACCCCTCACACTGCTGGACGCAGCATTCCACAGCGATTTAGGACAGGAAATCACAGACTTTTTCCAAAGGAACATGGGGTCCGTGGACAGTGTTGAAACAGTGTGGGAGGCCTTTAAGGTCACAATTTGCGGGTTTTGTATCTCGAAAAGTTCTGGAGTCCTGCGTGACATCCAAAGAACATTGAAGAAACTAGAAATGGAACTCAAGAGTCTGGAGATTCTGCTCTCAATGGGTGCAGATGGGAAGACCCAACGCGAATTCCGTGAAAAGCTTTCAGACTACACAGAAACTGCTGACCGCGAGATTAAATTTAGGGGTAAATACTGGGTGGCCCGTAAATACGGAGAGGGCAAGCGCCCCGGCAGGGCTCTAGCGGAGACAATGCAGAAGCCCCGCTTCTCTAATTACGTCCTTGAAATTGTGGGTCCTGATGGAGAGTTGAACAGAGACACTACTGATATACTAGATACGTTCACCGCTCACTATTCTGCGCTATACACCTCAGGCAGATGAGACTCTCTCAATCTAGCTAGATATCTGGAGGATGTAGCCCTGGGGTGGTTGGGCGACTCACAAAGAGAATTCCTGTGTGCCCCCTTTGAATTGGATGAGATACGAGAAGCAATCATGCACATGAAGTCCGGCAAAGCCCCCGGTCTAGACGGGCTCCCTATCGACTTCTACAAAACATACATTGATCAGTTAGCCCCTATTCTAAAAGAGGTGAATGAAGATGCCCTTGAGACTGGAATACTCCCATCCTCAATGAGAGAGGCACTCATTACCTCCCTCCTGAAGCCCGGGAAGCCAGCAAATCAATGTGACTCTTATAGACCACTGTCTCTCATCAATAACGATGCTAAAATTCTAGCCAAGATCCTAGCCAATAGATTAAATTTATTAATGGAAAAACTTGTCCTTCCCGATCAGGCAGGGTTTATCCCAGGTCGTGCGACCACGCATAACTTACGTACCTTTTTTTCCATATTGCAAAATGTGGATCCCGACCTAGTGCTGGCGGCGGTCTTTATAGATGCCACCAAGGCGTTCGACTCCGTTGAGTGGGACTATCTCCTAGGGGTATTACAATGAATGGGCTTCCCTCCACTGTTTCTCTCCTGGATAGGTCTGCTATACCGACTTCCAACAGCCAAAGTCCTGATTAATGGGCAGATGTCTCCAGCCTTCTCCATCACTAGGGGCACTAGGCAGGGCTGCCCACTTTCCCCCCTCCTTTTTGCCCTGGCGGTTGAGCCTTTGGCGGCTCGGCTGAGACAACACCACCAGGACAAAGCGCTACGTTGTAAGTTGCGCCAGATACTCATCTCCCTCTACGCTGATGATATTACTCTCTACGTTAGAGATCCGCAGCAAAACATAAACCCGCTTTTGCGTAAATTAATTATCTTTGGGAAGCTATCCGGAATTCACATTAATTGGGGGAAATCACAAATATTCCCCCTCACCTCTGCGGCCACGCAATTCCCACTGGATTATCCACTAGAGTGGTGCAACACCGACATGCGATATCTAGGCATACACATCTCCAGGGACCGAGAGGATCTACTGCGCCTCAATTATGGCAAAGCACTAGACCATATCGTAAGCTGCGTTACACCATGGATCTCACTGCCACTCTCTATTGCGGGGCGCACCTCATTAATTAAAATGGTGGTTCTCCCACAACTACTGTACCTATTCCTAAATATCCCGTATCACCCTTGTAGGCACTTTTTCAAGGCAGTGCATTCGGAAATGATCAGATTAATATGGGGGGGAAAACAACCGCGACTACAATGGAATATACTCACCAGACCCTACTCTCTAGGTGGATTTGATGTTCCTAACTTTGAACTATACTATATATGTGCCCAAGCGCATTATGCTTATTAATGGTTCTACCCACCCACGTATATGCAACAGGTTGCAGTGGAACAGTGGCTGGCAGACCCTGTCCCCCTTGCAGGCATGATATGCACCACTCCCCAGCCTCGAGACAGAGAATCCATGTCAATCTCGTGCACGGTCGCTGCCTGGAGGCGCATTATGAACCTGTTAAAAGCCCCAAGGCTTTATTCCCCACTACTCCTGCTACTTTATCATCCCCAAATGCAACTATTCCAAGAGGCGGTGTTTCGCAAGGTCATGGAACGAACGAATATCTCAACTAGGGGAGACCTCTACCATAATGGGACGTTCCTCTCACAAGGGCAACTATTCCGTGAGGCTCCGTCCTCTCCACTGGACTTCTTTCTATATGTTCGGCTCTGACAGGGAATGCGACATAAGACTCCAACTTTCCCACTAGAGCCCCCGACATTAGCCCCTCTGCACCTGCTGCTACAAGCTACCCCTCCAGGGCATATTGTCTCCACACTCTACCACACAATACATACTCAACAAGAAGTGACCCCATGCCCGGCTCGTACACACTGGGACGCAGAGCTAGGCCACAAACTCACAGATAAACAGTGGATATATTGTTGTACGCAAACAGAACAAATTTCAGCGAGTAGTAGACTTCGCATCACGCACTTCAAATTTCTACACCGCTTGTACTATTATACACCAGTCAAAATGTACAATTATAAGCTGAAAGACTCAGATAGATGCTATAGATGCGGCATGGAGGGGGCCGACTTCCTCCATCTAGCTTGGGACTGTCATAGTATACATGACTATTGGAGACAGGTTTACGAGGCTCTAGAGGTAATGACAACACTTACCCTGGCACCCACACCCCTAGTGGCCTTATTGGGCTACACTGAATTAATTGCCAAACCATATCGTCGCTACCTTACAACAGCTCTATTAATGGCTAAACGCAGATGGGGCAGAGGGAGGGCACCCAGATTTAAGGATTGGCTTACTGATTTGATATATTGTCAAGAGCAGATGAATAACTATGGGGAACTGCTCCCCCTGATGTCACGACCCAAGGATATTTGGTATCCCTTGAAAAATTATCTATTGACTCATCCACTGGATGCCCCTGCCACAAGTGCGGAAATACAGCATCTATAGGTATATCAACCCAAGGTGCTCCAGGGGGATCGTACTATGTACTTTAGACCACTAAGTAGCCTTCTTCGTGTCATTGCACCAATTGTGTTGTACAATGTCTATGTTCTGATATTTAGTTGTTGATATTAGACAGTGTAATATATTGCAAATACAAAAAAAAAAAAGATCCCTCATTTAGTCTAAAGTACCTAATTCACATACTTCTGTAAGTGCAATAGCCATTATAGAAGGTGATCATCAAGTGGAGCCTGTGTGTTTTGTGAATACCAAGAACAGAACATTCAAGAATGTACAGAATAAAACATCTAATGCATGCTACAGGTGTGGTTTGAAGGGCCACCTCAGTAACTTTACAGGGTGTCTAGGGCTTGGCAAACATCGCCTGTTATGCAAAAAGATGGGTCACTTTCAAATCTCATGCAGGATTAACAAGACTCCTGTCAGAGTTGTTTGTGTGGATACTGAGACTGATTAGAACTCAGAGTCAGTTTACAAATTGGTGTTGACCTTCAATGCAAGTCTGTCTGTACACCGGTTAAGGGTAAGCCTGGGCAGTGAACTCCGCTCCGCTGCGAAGTTTACCGATTTTTCCACACTCCGCATTATGCGGAGCGGAGTTTTTTTCCTCGCTTCCACTTGTCAACATCAAGTTGGCGAGCGCATCAAAAAACAAAAAAAGGTGGCGAGCGCAAACGAGGAAAATCAACTTCCTGGCGAGATTTCTCAATGCGGGCGGTTGGATTTCTCAATGCGAGTGGCCACGTATGCTCTCGACCTCTCGCATTGAGAAACCGTCCGTTCGCGTTGAGAGAGCTGCCGCTCCAGTAGAAAATCCACTTGAGCACCAGAAAGGAAGCAGCGCCCACTTACATTGCGCATGGTGCCGTTCGTGATAATTTCACAGCGCGTACAAACACCCGGCGCTTAAAATTACAGCGAACTGCATTTTTCCTAACACACTCCACAGCTCACGGAGCTTCACATAGTGCAGCGTAGTTTCTTTGCAGTTCGTATGCGGAACTCCGCGAACTCCATCCAGGCTTAGTTAAAGGTCCCACTTGTGTGGCAGTGATGTATGATATTTCATAACAGGTCATGGCAGACTCAGGATCTCCGATCACTGTCTTGAAGGACACCATGTCCATGAACACTGGGACAAACCTCTGACACCCACTGATGTGAATCCAAAGGCATTCACAGAAAAAGAAATTGTGATGTTGGGTTTTTTCTGTGCCAATGTGGTTTGCCTTGGGAGAGAAACGTTTACTAAGATTTATGTGGCCTTAAAAGGTGGAGACATTTTAGGGTGTCAGGATCTGACTAGGATGGGGCTATTGTTAAAGCTGGGTGCTGATGTTCCAGTCGTATTAGGGGAAATACCTGTGGACTGTTTATCACGTATGCCTATCGAAGACACAGGTGATGGTTGCATTTTAAATTACGTTGAATGTGTTGCATCGGTAGATGCCACCAGTTGAGAATACAGTGCACGTTTGAGTGAATCTGAGTGGATGTCGGCTTGTCAGAGTGATGAAACCATAAATAAGGTTAAAGGTTACATTTTCCAAGGTTGGCCTGAACAGAGATATCTGTTTGATGAGTTGAAGTCATTTGGTCAAGTTGCAGATAATCTGTCTGTGGTGAATGACCTATTAATGAGGGGAGATTAACATGTTCCGCCCACTAAGCTGTGTAGTGTCATCATTAACCAAGCACACAGGATCATTTAGGTGCGACCAAAACTACCATGCGCATTTAGCAACACTATTGGTGGCCGTGCATTGACTCCCAAGTTAAGTTCATGATAGACATGTTTCGTTGTGTTTTTCTTCCTTGTTTGTTTTTAATGGGGAAGGTGATGTAGTAACTAAGTGTAATGTGGCTCCAGGTTGTTACATGTGCATGATTTGTGCTTTGAACTTTTTTCTATTCAACACCTGCCCTGTGAGCAGACAGCATGGCTTTCAACAGCAGTTGATTCATTCTCTGTTGGGATCTCAGCTAGATGATCACAGAGCATTGTGGGCAACTTAATTATGGAATAAACACCTGCTTTTCTACTTCTGGTTCCCTGCCTCTCATTACAGCTACCAAGAACTTCACAAAGGACTAGAGAGAGAAATAGGGAACACTTGGTGTAGGTCAATGACTGTATACCATTCTGCATCTGATGGCATTTGGAACAGGATTACTACTGGATTAGCTCCCTGTTCAATCATTTTTTCAAAGACATATTTCACTTCTTCTTTTGCCTCTTTTGAAAGTTTATATTGTTTAATTCTAAGGAAAAGATCATTAGGTTTCTCTCTGTTTTTCACTAGCTCTGCACTCTTTCACAGTCCAATCTCTTTACCAGAGAAATCTCACATCTCTTCTTTGACAGCATGTCTTAAATCCAGAGGTAAGTCATCTTTATTCAAGGGCGGGAACAATTGAACTCTCAAACCTTGTGATATCATTTTAAGCCCTGACTCTTTATTTTGGCATTCAATTGCAACACCATCCAGTATAGAGTAAATAACACAATTAATTTTGCACAGCAAGTCTCTGTCCAGACAAATTCACAGACTGAATCAAACAAAATGAACTGATGTTTATTTTCTATTGGCCTTATTTTAACTGGGACATCTGGTGTAACCTGATTAACAATATGACTGATCCCTACAATGTGGAATTCTCTTCTCAAGAGGAGTAGGTTTAGGACTTCCACAGAGCGTACTGCAGAATGAGAATCTCCCATATCAATCAAATAGAAACAGGGTGACCATTGACTTCACCATCAATTTATGGGTCACTTTGGTCTATCTCCAGTACTGTTACACAAAGGGAAATCCTTCTCCTCTCTTAAGCACTGACATTGTGAACTATTTACTGAAGAAAGCTAAAGAGAACCATTACTTAAAATCAATGGATTCTGTTGATACCCTGTTCTGTATGGCAGTTTGTTTTTAATATCTGCCGCAACACTGGGACTGTAGGATTTTATCATGTGAAACTAGTTCATATCATGCACATGCCTACCCTGAACAGACGTCAGTTGGACTGGGACCATTGGCAGGAGGAACAAATTAATTCTGCAATCTATCGAATTTTGTTGACATTCCTGTTTCAAGTGCCCAATTTTGCCACAGAAATTCTTTAGAATCTCAATATTTCATTAATTTCAGAATTATTCATAATCCCTCTCCCATGATCCTGCATCTGCATCGATCAGTTTCTCATTCTCACATCTTGCATATGAGGTACCCCATTCACTCCAGCATTCATAGATTGCACATAACCCAAATCTAAACCCATTAACTGATTCCAGGTACTCCTCTCAAATTGTTTCATCTGGGCAACCATCAGCCTTTCCTTGATTTTCTTTTGCTTTGTGAAAAACAAATCACTACTGCATTTGGCAAGTTTCAAAATCTTGTCTATACTCTTTGACTGCCAGCATATTTCACTTTGCTGTTTGTGATTAATAAGCTCCGATAAAGAACCATAACAAAATCAGAGATGAAAACACTAACAGCAGATTTCTTGGGGTAAAGGCATAAAGAACAGCTCTTGTCCGAGAAACATGCACTAAATTCCCTCCATGTCCTTCTCTCAATGGAATTCTAAAATTGTCCCTGCTTCCGAATCACTAAGCGACTCCTTTGCATCATTCCCTGTCTCTTATACTTTCTTGGTTCTCGCTGTCCCTCTTTTCCACCCTTCTCTGCATTTCTTCAAATCACTCCATCCTCTTGTTTTTTTTATTAAATACTTAATGTGAGCCCTTAAAGTCATTAAACCCAATTCCTGTATTTCATCATGGTTCAAATCCATGTTAGAATTCTTTCTCACATTTTTCATTATGCTGATATCAACCTCACACTCATCAGCCAATTAATTACTCAATTTTATTGTGTGCTTCTTTCACACATCTGGCTGATTTCTTTGTTCTAGTACCTCATCTCATCACCGTTGTATGTCTATAATCTGTTTAAATCAATTGCACTCAAATGTTCTCCAAATTCAGGGGCATATTATCAAGAACGGCGTTAAAATTATCGCCGGTTTAGCGGCAGAAAACTGCCGCTAAAGCGGCGATAATGGGTTTGATAATATGCCCTGGAAGATTCAATAGAAGCCCATGTTCACACCAGAACATGGACTTCTATTGGAATTCTCCAGGGCATATTATCAAGCCCATTATCGCCGCTTTAGCTGCAGTTTTCTGCCGCTAAACCGGCGATAATTTTTAACGCCTTTCTTGATAATATGCCCCTCAATTTTTAAAAGTGCAACATAAATAACTCTCTCCTTAGGAAATTCCTTGATAACCACTGGAGAGATATGTGAAACTAGCGAAACAGCCTTAGGGGTCGATTCCGATTCGGGCCGGAAATTTCTCCGACCGAGCCGGACCCGGAGAGATTTCCGACCGAATCGGACCCGTGCAGTCCGACCGAACGAGTACGATGCGCACGTATGCCATCGGACCCGAGTCGGTCGGACTCCCATTGAAGTCAATGGGAGCCGGTCGCGCACGCGTACGCGGGCTCCCATTGACTCAATGAGTGCGAAGTCGGACAAGTGCGCCCCCTACAGCGGGTACGCGGCGAGCGATTCGCGCCGTACACGCACAGGTAGGGGGACCCATGGGTCCCCCTGTGTGCGACTCGCGCGGCTACGCGTACAGGGGTGTCCGACACGGACCCCCAAAGTACGGCTCCGACAGCTCTTTCGAGCCGGAGTGCGCGGCTCGGTCGGACTGCTCGCGGCGCGCATCATACTCACCCGGCCGGGAAACGTCTCCATTGCGCGGTGCGAGTCGAGTCCGAGCGAGTCGGTCGGTGCGGTTCGAGCCGGGAACGAGTCAGTCGGAGCGGTCGGGATGCCCGGACGAGTCGGTCGGCGATTTCGCATCGTACTCGCTCGTCCGGACGCGCGTACGGATCGGTCGGGAAACAGGGCTCCGAATCGGATCCGGTAAAGCCGAATCCGATTCGGAGCCCTACCGGCCGAGATCGGAATCGGCCCCTTAGTGTCTCTGCTAATACTTGGTATTCTTGCTACTGCCATCTCAGATGGGGCACTTGCTATTGTACTCACAACCACAGATGTAGTTAGACCCTATGTCTGAACCACTCTACTATCTCCTGCTGCTGGTACTCCACTAGGACCAGGACCAGGTCCCTTTCTCTGTGCTATATCAGTATTTACAGGAGGTCTAGAATTCAAAAGATCATTTAGAAAATTATCCTCTTCATCTGAATAATGATTTTGTTTTGTCCCACACTGGACTCCTTTTGTCATCTGTCTCCTTGATTATTGTGGGAAACTCTCACTTCGTCCATTGTATCCTCCCTTCAGCATCTTTCTTGTCGATCCCATTGGTTTTCCAGTCATTGCTTAAATGAACTCCTCACTTGCTTTGACATTTTCTTTCTTTCTTTTTTCTCAGTAGCCATTCAATCCCATTTGTTCAAGGCTTCCAACTCTGTAAGTCTAGGTAGTGGCTTCCCGTCATTCATAGCTTGTATCAGGAAATCTAGTTTTTCAATGTTAAATGCACCCTCTAAAGGAAACTTTAAAGTTTTATCAGAAGCTGTATATTCCTGCCATTCACACCCTATCCAGGCACACATGTAAAATCCAACGTCCGTCATCATTTTGTAAGCAGACGTTCCCTCAGCAGATAATTTCTTATCCTCAGTAGAAGATACAACAGAAACTATAGACTTTTTCAAAACGGCACTGATTATTTTTTGCTCAAAACGATCTAATTATACACAGAATACACTAGTGCATAGCAACTAATCAAAGTGTGACTCTGTCAAAAGTCAACTATCTCAGCGCAGCTCTTTCGGCAACCAACAAATGACAGTGTGGCTTTGTGGTGATTCCTCACCAACCACAGAACAGCTCGCTGGCTAACAAACCAATCACAGTGCAACTTCTCTGTGAATGAGATAAACAGCTGTTAAGCTTTACTAAATTACTTAACACTAATAAACACTGGTACCTTCTAACCAACTACTGCCAGAGTGGGTGGAGTCTCACAGTCATCCTTCTCCAGGTTCCTCCCGACTGTCTTGGATGCCATCATCAGCCTGACGCTGCAGCACCTACGCTTCCCCAACACTGCGCAAGAGCAACTTGACAACAAGCAAGGCTTCAATGCCATTGCTGGTTTTCTGCATGTATCGGGGGCAATTGACTGCACCCATGTGCAACTTGTGCCTCCTGTGGACACTGCGCATTTATATAGGAGCAGGAAGCACACACACTCAATGAACGTGCAGGCAATCGTGGACCACCTGGGCCTGTTCATCAATGTTGTTGCAAAGTTTCCAGTGAGTGTGCATGACTCCTACATCTTTCGCCAATCGATCACCAACCAGCAGTTTGAGAATGGCACATATGGAAATGGCCTTCTTGTTGGTAAGTACACACCTCAAGTCCCCAATCATGTAGCTCAAATATGTGAGAATGCACATCTAGCAAATGTAATATGACATACCTTGTAACAGGTCCAACTACTATACACAAACACCCAATGCCAAATAATCAAGACATATGTAAGTAGGCCCAACAAGGGAGTAGCCCAGAAAATCTCTCACAAACCACTATGTCACTCTTGGAACTTCAATTTTGCAGTACTCATCAGACAAAAATTGAAATTAATCAATGCAGCACGTGCCACAAGATATATGCTTCTGCTGGGCTACATCCATCCTGAAATAAACACATGTGCCATATGTACAACAAGATGACAGATCACCCTGCTATCCCCTGTGATGGTGCACAATTAGCTGACATGCAAAAACACAGTCAGCCATGCACCATGCTGCAAGGGTGTCTGCTTCATGGGGATGCAAGTATTGCTGCATGAAGGGAGCCCTAACTGCACACAAGCAATCACCAAAGTTGATTAAACATCAGTCTGGGTTGTGTCAGAATGTAGCATGCATAGAAAGAGCATACAAACAATAGAAATCTAAATCTCTCAACATGTTGTGCATCCATATGACTCCCCTGGTGAGGGGTAGCAATCTGATGCACAAATGTAGCCGAACAAATGTGTGTCGATTGGGAACACACACAGCAAGATCTATGGGTACATGCATACAAGCAGTGTCAAAGTTAACTCATGCCCAAGGACATCAATACACATGTCTGTTGTCTTCACATGTCCCAGTAAGTCAAGTGCACCAGATAGCAGTACTACTGTCACTCAAACACTGACCCACCTTCGGGGCAAGGTGAATGTAAAGAACCCACAATGAGTAAAACGTTTAGCAGGCAAGTATTTTCGCTTTCAGCTACCCTCAGCACAATAACTCCTAATGAAGTATCTTGCTGATGTTCAAACATAGTAATCTGCTAAAAGTCGAGGTGGCTGCTTCACCAGGCCCATTGGCCAATGGTGCACCCTAAAAAATCTGTGTATAAGTGACGTACTGTTGGTGTAATGGCCCTGTAAATAACCCCACATCTTTTTTGAGTGACCCAGACATCCTGACAGTCACAACATGGAGGTAATACACAGGACCTGGCTATTTGGCATCATTGTGATGTGCAGGCTGTTAAGTACAAGCAAGTACATTTCAATGATGCAGGTTAATTGTTTGTACCACCACATGACAAAGCAGACAGTACAAAGTTGCACAATGCACACACACCAAAGAAGCCACTCTGCAAACACAGCAGGCACAAATACTAATTGACACATCTCTCCATTATCTGTTTCAGGTGATCAAGGATATGCACTCTCACCATGGCTGATGAACCCCATCAAAGTGACCCACACACAGGCCCAGAGAGACTACAATGTTGCACTGGGATGCACAAGGGCCATCGTTGAACGGACCTTTGGAGTCCTTAAATCAAGGTTCCAGTGCATTGACATTTCAAGGGGAAACTCCTGTACAGGCCTGAACTGGACTGTAAAATCATATTGGCTTGTTGCATTTTGCACAACATCTCTGTACGGACAAACACACCATTGCCAGAAGAACAGGAGGAGCAGGACAAACCTGAGAATGGCCAGGACGAAGAAGCTGATGCAAGACACACCACAGCTTCTGCTGCTGGATCAGCAAGGAGGGATGCCTTCATCCGCAATTTTTTTACTTAATCACCATTAACAAATGCCCCGTTGCAAGCATTTCTTAAAACCAAAGTCCACAAATTGTTATTTTGAAAAATAAAATATCACTACAACAATGTCTTGTATGCTTGGTTTGTGACTTCTGAAGTTGATCAATCTGGTAAGTTAAAGTTAACAAAACAACAGTGCCACACAGCTCTCACACCTAGCAGGGGACATGACAACAACTAAAGAAAGAGTGGGAATGGAACAATGTATTGGGCATCTGAGCCAATTACTATGTATGGTCCCTCTGTGTGTTGTGTCTTCACAGTAGCACCTACAGGTCTGTTTACATACAAGAGCATAGTACAACATACACTGTATGTCTGATGCATCATCGTATCTGTGGCCACATAGCTAAGAACCATCACAATAGGTAAAATATCTGTGAATTCCATGCCACAGGAAAAAAGGTAACTGACAACAGTATCAAATATACATTACTAATCTGCACTGCATCCACTTGTGGGTGTGGAGGATGAAGATACAGAGGATAGTACAGATACTATAACTGATGTATCAACACAGTGATGGGAATGCTACAAACACCAAGCATACACAGTCAAACAACAACAGAAAGTGGCAATACTTCCAAAGATGACACATGTGCTATTGGAATGACCAATAAGCACATGTCATGCATCCCTAACACTGTGCATGAATCATCAAACAATACGGCACTGATCGTACAATGCTATAGTCACATAAGCACAAACAATGAGACATATGTCAGCCATGGGCCAACTGGCAAGACAGCAGCACACAACAACGTGTATGTAGGACCATGTACCTGCCAATGCAATGTCAATAAAGTGTTGATGTCACATGCACAATAACATGAGTGTATCATGGCAATGAACAGGTAGAATGGGCTACATCCTCATCCAATTACTCTTGCTCTGTGTTCACACCCCCAAGACAGAGAACAGACATACACATGAGTGAAGTGCTAGAGGGAATACAATATGTATAGCCCAAACATGCTAACAGCATACAACCTGTGACAACAGGAATGTATATTGTTTTGCGACATACGGACATGAAAATAATTTTTTTAGCCCCCAGAATGTGCACCACCTAGAACTTGCTTATCCCTACAAGTTTACTCATGTCAATTGCATGATGTGTGTAATTTTGCTCTTCAGCACAACTACAACAATCAAAACAGTCACACATCTGCAGGCACAGTTGAACACATAGACAAACATGCTTCTAAGAATAAATGTTAATGTCACACAATGTTGTACCTATCAAGCAATGTACAAATACTCCTCATGAAACAGTGTTGGGAAAGCTGGCCAGCCATCATTTATGGTTCATGTAGCAGTCCAGTATGGACAACAAGCCGCTCCACTCCAGTCAGGAGTATGCCTGACAGAAATATCTGTCCCAAGAGCATCCAGGGAAATCCTATGTACACCCAAGAGCTCAATAACATGTGGGGATGATAGGCTGCACCACATGGTTGCCTCATGAATGGCAACATTGGCTAGCAGATCACATGCTCCATATTATCCCTGGAAAACTGTTTGGTACAAGCAGTCTGTTTACGACTAATGTGCAGATACAACCCCTGGGCCTCCTCTGCTTCACACCCAACCATCTCCCAAACTAAACTACTCCAGGCCTCAAATCACACCATCCTCTCCGAGTCACTGACTCAGCCAGCCTAATCCTTGGTCAGTCCAGATCATACAAGCCTGGGTACAGAATGGTACTCTAAGTATGCATTTGAACCTACAGATACAGTAGATGCAAGTGGACCCTCTTAGTTGTCTACTCACAGGTCCCCTGCATCACAAGTCTTGCAGAGTAGAGGGGCCTCACCCTCGACATCGACGGACAGCACAACCTACTCAGGCATAATGAAGTTGAGAGGCACATCAAAAACCTAGGATGTCTCCCCTGTCAGCCCAGTGTCCTTTGGTGCATGTCATGCAATGCACACTACCCTTTGTACATGATCAGTAGCACCTTGAATGATCAACACAACAAGTTGCACCATGCGTACTTCTCATGTCAGCAACGTGTAAACCTATAACATGCCATTCCTTGTCACCAGATAATGGTCATTGCTGACGCACCAATGGCAAGAGCCAGGGCCCACCGTCTCACGCACAACGCAGGCATTGATGTCAATGTCAGTCTGCTGTAACTCTGCAATATCTGTGTCTAGCCACCTGGGTCTCATACAAAAGCACAGCATGGTCTCCAGGCCATGCGGATTGCTTGCGCTTACAGGCATTGGTAGCTTGGCTGTTGCAAGGATTGTGACATGCAAAGTGCTGCTTTGCTGTTCCAAAGCAACAATGTCATGTTCACCTGTGAATCTGGTTCTACAACATGTTTGTACATGGCTCAGTGGGGTTGTTGACTTATGCATAATTTGGACTTGGCTGCTCCATTCTGCTATCTGTCACACACATTTAACTATGCATTATCTGTGGTGTCCCTGTAAGCTCTTGTAGCCCTTAGGGGACCAAAATATGGGATGGCACACTAACATCAATAAATTGTACTGCTATCTGTCCAGCCGTAACATCATTGTCTATACCAACTACTATTTCCGTATTGCTGTCATGCTAGACTGATCTTAAAATGTTGCTTGCACAAGAAGATCCTTACACCATGTAACATCTGGTTTTGCATATGTTGAAATGGTGACAATGGATCTGGTCATTAGACACCAGTCATAGATCATGTCATGCATAGCACAGCATGAAATGCCCTATCTCTTGAAAATATAGCCATGAGTGTCTTTGCACAACCCATCATCAATGTGCATCTCTGTCCCTCCAGTTAATCAAATATTCAAATGTGAATGTGTAGTCATAGCTGCGCATTGTATGCTGCATCACTAATCTCATATACAAGTAGTGACTGCCTGTTGGTCAAGTACATGTGTGTAGCAAGCCCATCTACCTGGCACGGACATCACAGCAATGTGTGATGTATGAGTCTCACATGTAGTGACATATACCACCAATGCTAACCATAATGAGTGACACTGAGGCATGCTTTTTCTTACACACATGACCAGTCATAGACAGACATCAATGTGAGTAACTAGGGCCTCTTGAAAGCTCTGGATCACTCATATCAAGACAGTCCAGGTACACCACACAGATCACATCACATATCCCTATTGTGTTGCTAGGCATGCTAAATCTTGAAAATTGGTACATATACTGATCAAGTAGCAATTTGCAGATACATTTTTACCGTAAATCAATGTTAGTGTTAATATTTTTCATAACTGCCATGAAAAATACTCGTAAAATACATGTATATATGTGAAATATTCCGCTTACCCCTTAGTGGGTAAAATTTTGTCGCAAACTCTGAAAATGGGCCGCAAACAGCCAGAAAGTGATGTCAGTCTGCAACCTGTTCCATGGAGGAGTACTGTACACTTTCACTTTCTCTTTCAACCACAATGTTAGTGTCTGTTGAGAGTTGTGGAGGTGTTGCAAGATGTCTTCTGGTGTTGGTGTGTTGGAGAGTGTTTCTGTGCCTAGTCTACTGTCCCTACTGTCCTTATTGCGTCCTGTGTCTTTGTCCTTACGTGTTTTTTGCGACTTTGTGATTGTCTTGTTGGGTGTACGTCTTAGAGGTATTTTTGTATTTTACACAGTTATTAGGGGTAATTTCTGGGTTATTTTTCTTTTTCCTGGGGTCACTTGTATTTTGGGAAATGTTGGTCAGGGTAGGGAGCGCAGGAGGGGGCCTTGGGGGGCTTCCTATGTCTAGTAAAAAATATTTTGCCACGGATGGTGGTGGCTGGGGGACGTATCCTGCAGGGATACAATGTAAAAATCCGGAAGGTCAGGTGGGAGCACTTCCGAGAGAAGATGATGAGAATGTTTGGTGTGGACAGGACTGTCCACCAATGGAAGCACCATTGGCAGGATTGTGTTGGCCGTGAGGGAGACCTCCTGGATCACCTGGGAGTCATTGTTGGCAGGCAAGGTGGTAAGTACATGACCAAGTGTGTTTCAGATCAGAGGATGAATCCACTGACCACTAATTAGGTTCAGGACCACATCTATGGCCCCCTGATTAAATGTGCTACCTAACTAAATGAAGTGTTTGTCATGATGTACTGTCCATCGCTACGGGCATTGATATTGGAACACTTCACATGATTAACTGGCTGTCAAGCTCTGTGAGATACACAATGCGGGATATCAACATGCCAAGGGTCGTGTTTGCTTTGTTCGCCCTAAGTTGGCAGGGTATGCCCAGACATGGGTCCCTTGCTCACTTTGCCACTGGATTCAAGCTAGCCTGGCTGATGAGGGCTGTTAGCCCGAAACCAGTCCCAGGATGCTTGTTTCCGGTCCAGGGAAGACATGGCTTGGCAGTTCGGGCTGGACTGTTCCCATGAGGCACAGGGTCAAGACTAATTTGCATATAGCTGTGTCTGAACTGGGGTGGTGAAGTGAGCTAAAGAACGATGATGGATTAAACCCAGATCTGTGACTGAGGGTGAGTGTCTGAAAAGTTTCAGCACTCCGTCCATCATCTCCTTGTGTTTGCTTTGTTCGCCCTAAGTTGGCAGGGTATGCCCAGACGTGGGTCCCTTGCTCACTTTGCCACTGGATTCAAGCTAGCCTGGCTGATGAGGGCTGTTAGCCCGAAACCGGTCCCAGGATGCTTGTTTCCGGTCCAGGAAGACATGGCTTGGCAGTTTGGGCTGGACTGTTCCCATGAGGCACAGGGTCAAGACTGATTTGCATATAGCTGTGTCTGAACTGGGGTGGTGAAGTGAGCTAAAGAACGATGATGGATTCAACCCAGATCTGTGGCTGGGGGTGAGTGTCTGAAAAGTTTCAGCACTCCGTCCATCATCTCCTTGTGTTTGCAAGGGTCGTGATACACCTGTGCAAAGGCAAATGGACCCATTGGACCAAACAGCGTCACATATATTGATGTTGTTGAGGTAAAAGTTACTCATGAAGCTGTCGATCAAGTTGGAGTTTAATTTGTCCCACTGATCCTGGCAGGAATGTCTAGTAGGGCAGAAGGTTGCAATTGTCATGTGTTGGGTGTCAGACGGGCAAAGCTCATCGCAGCATGTATTTAACGTGGACACACACATGACTGTTACAGTGAATGAAATTGAAGACTTCAATGATGTACGTGAGACGTGTGAAATGTGATTTAAATACATATATCTTTCTTTCCATCCAGTTTTCACAGCTGGAAGACCCTTGATCACGCAGGGAGATGTGGATTCCTTTTTGGACCCACACGCCACTGGTGAGTGCGTTGCCCCTTCCTTTGAATTGTATGTGTTGACATATATATGTCATGCCACTGGCCCTGTATGTTGTTGTACACAGTCTGGATGTACATTGCATGGACCTCACCTCCAGTGTTATGATGCAGCATCAAGTACAGAGTTATGCACATCATCATGTGCTGATGGAGAACAGCCTTGGCCTTCTTGACTTGAGATTGCAACTCCTCATATGATTCACTACATCCCAGCACTGTACAAGCAAATAGTCCATGAATTTAATTTAAAAACAAAATTCATGTCATGTAGCCTGTTATGCAGCATCCCAAACATTTATGCACCCTGACATGATTGTGCAGGGGGTCCAGCTGTGGTGCTAGCCATTGCAAGTGTACACTGTTGTCAATGTTGATAAGTGTCTACCCCCGATCATGTCACATCTGTTGTGGAGTACCATTTGCTACGTGTTGTACCATATTGAAATGAACTTCGGACAAACATGAAAACACAGCCTTATTTCCAAACGTTGGCCATGTACAACCATATGATGTTTGCACCCATGGTATCAACTGTGTCACCACAAATCAATTATTTTATGTAAGCTGTGGCTATGGGTACTCATGCCACATTGAATGGAATATGGAACTTAAAAACAATGGCCAAACACTTTCTGATGTATTGTGCATATTCTCTTCCAAATCTCAAAGTGATTGTGGCTCCTTGTCATGGTATAATGTGTACAGGTCAGCTTGGGGACATGTTGCATGGCCACTGCTACATCAAGTTAAATATGTTTACTAAGCATGGAATGATTTGTCACGGGAATATTGTATAGTTAGGGTTGCAGTATTTGTTAGCCCATTGATGCGAAATGTGTATATCACTCCAGCCAACGCAGGTACATTTCAGAGTGTACATACTTAAGAGGATACATTTGAGTAATGTTGTTGATGGGTATGACCAGACCTGGAATCCATTAACACCCAGCACTGATGTGCCTGTCAGCAATTGACAGTTATTTTGAATAACAGTTGCAGTATTAGCCTGCTCTGCACCTTGCTGTGCTATGACACAATGGTACAGCATTCCCACTCTAGTGAGTGCAACAGTAGGGAAAGTGTTGGATAGCGGAGAGGTAAAAATTACTATTCCCACTCCAGTAAGAGCAACAGTAGGGAAAGTGTTGGATAGCAGAGGGGTAAAAATTACTATTCCCACTCCAGTAAGAGCAACAGTAGGGAAAGTGTTGGATAGCAGAGGGGTAAAAATTACTATTCCCACTCCACTGAGTTCAACAGTAGGGTAAGTGTTGGATAGCGGAGAGGTAAAAATTACTATTCCCACTCCAGAAGGAGAGGGCTTGTGGCAAGTGGAAGTCAATTACTGTCAGCACCAAGAAAGGTGGCAAGAAACATGCTACCCTACCTGCCTCATCAACATGACAGAGACACACACATCAAATCCCTGGCCCGACAGGTGTTCAACAGAGTGGTAGGCATCCACCCCCATCTGCAGTTCCTGGTTCATCCCCCCAGGATCAACGTGCTGTACCCACCTCAAGTCAACCCCCTGTTGTCCCATCACAGAGTGCTCAACCAGGCACATCATCATTGAGACCGGCAGGACGCCGACAAATATCATTCCTGACAAAGGGGGAGCGGAGGTTGCTTTTCACCCTGAATGTTCATGTGGCCTGTCTGGAACGGGGCAATGATGATATACAGGGACACCTCCAGGACATTAAGTGGGCCCTGGGGCTCCACTATTGAGTCCCAAATGATGTTTGCTGTCATCCATTTACAGTCACCCTATTCCCCTCATCCATTTTTTGCACTTTTTGGGAAAATCCTTTGGTATGTAGTGATAAGTGTATTGTTAGATTAGGGCTAGTATAGTGTTGGGTGTAGGTTGTTTTTAGGATTTCCAGATTTTTTACTTAGTGTTTTAAATTAAGTTTCCTTTTCCTTTGGGTGGGGGGTTGATGTGTTTTTTGACTTGTTCTAATAAAAAAAAATATATATATGTATTTGTTTAGGATGTATGATTAGTTAGTTCAAGTATAGGTTAAGCTGTCTTTGTCCCGTCCCTGGATGTGCCTTAAGGGGGGAGGTGGGTTGATGTATAATATATGTTGTTACGTGTATAGTATCAGGCAAGCTATTTAGTTTAGTCTAGGTTTATATTAGTACAAGTTAGATTAGTGTAGTTTAGGATAAGTCATTAGTATTAGTTTAGGTGATTAAGTGTGTATTTTTTAAAATAAAGTCCTAGTGGTGAATGGCTTGTGCTGGCAATGATTGTTGATGTGTTGACATGTACTGGAGAATTTGTAATTGATTACAACAGATGTATCAACCGCACAATCGATTTGAATGTCTACAAATGTAATTACGCCATCTTCAAGGGACAGGCTACCGTCAATCTGCAGTTTGAGTGTGAGTGAACCAAAATTATTGCTATGTAGTGTATCAAAGTTCAGTTTTGAGATTTTTTTTGAGTGGTCTGATGAATTAGTATCCATATGACACTATTTTGCAAGTACAGATATACACATGCTGCACTGTTGGCATTATGCTCACACAGCATTGGTTACATGATGTTGGTATGTTGTTAGGATACTTAGGGGCATCTTTGATAACACCGGCCCCCACAACAGCTTCACTTTCCATGTGGGAGTGCAGGGGATATGTGCTTTGTATTATTTACTAGTCATCATAAAGCCTCTGTACGTGTTTCAACACAGCCTTGTACATTGTGGACAACACTACAAAATATTTTGCATACAAGTGTAGGGCAAGGGGTGTTGTGATTGGCGTTACAGCACAACAGCGCTAGGATTTGATTCAGAAACACACTTTGACATATTCTATCCTACACTATTCCTCTTCTTACAGCTAGATTCCTTTTTATTCATATGTGACATGTTGAGGGAACTATCTTTACATGTGTCATGGAATGACACCCATCTAAACAACCATTGTCGACCCCATTGACAATGAGTACATGTTCTAAGTATTCCTTGTTTGCAAGGAAAGTTTGAGTCACTTCATGTGGCTTTACACTGACTTGAGTATTGTTCCAAGTCACTATCAACATCCTGAGCATAGGGTAATTTTAAGTTGCTGAAACAGTGCTGTCTTTGAGATCTGAGCATTGATAGATTCACACATGTCTGGGCTTCTCACTGCCTATCAGGGACATAGAGTCAGCGGATTCCCTTTTCCAAATGTCCATCGACTTGTAGTGGTGGCTAAACTGACCATGCATCGTTGGCAAGTTTAAACATAAATGTTCACAGGCAACAAAATCATAGTGACATAAGTGCTTTTATTTACATGTGAATTCACTGAGGTTGCAGACTGGCCCAGTTCTTTGGACAACAACCCCCACAGTGGAGGGCCAGACAGAGTCCTTGGGGGGGGGGCATGTCCAGAGATATGTTGAGGAAGAGGCAGAGTTCAGTCAGCAGGCCGATTACAGTGTCATTGGGAACAATGGCAAAATTGGCAGTCCATAATAAAGTCTAAGGTGAGTGTAGCAGAGTCATTCAGAGTACAGTGGAAGATGATGTTCCGAGGCATGATGGTAAGCACAAGACCAGCCAGAAACTGTCCATTTGACACAGATGAATGCTACAGCTTACTTTTTCGTCTGAATTTTGATTCATCCACATCTTCCTCCTCTGATGTGTCATGTGCCTCCTGTGAGCCTGATGGTGGATTGGCGGGGTCACTGTGAGGAAGTGACACATCAGGGGGGTAAGAGGTAGATAATGAAGGTGCAGCAGCATTCATCTGTGCCATATGATGAGGATTCACTGAAGTGATGATAAGCTGCAGGGCTTGCAAGACTCCGGCAATGTCTCTGTGGTAGACAGCCAAGTGTGAAGCCTGCATCCTCTCCATGCCCTCCATGATCTTTCGCATTTCATGCAACTCCTTGGTGACATCGCTGGAGCCACTTTGACTGGACAGTTGTTCTTGTCTCTGAGTAAGGGCTCCAGCAATGTCAGCCATGAAATGTTCGAGAGCACGGAGCGGACTGTGGGTGTCTAAAATCCAAAAAGCCACTTGGGGAGGCAAGAGTTTTGCTGTGGCTCCTGCCAAACTATCGAACTCAATGCCCCTCAAGCTAAAATGTATCAACAACCTATTTATCTTTCGCAAGACTCTTAAAACATGGTTGTTTAATAATTAGTAGGGTCTTCATGTTTCTTTTCTTTCATGGCTTCCTTATTCGTACATTTGGTTAAACTACTGTTTTTGCTGTTCTTACCTGCCAGAAGGTCTCAGCGCCTAGACACCCATGGGTAGTAGTGCGCTTTATAAATCACAATTTCATTTCATTTCTCTGATGGACTCTAGGTGGTCCCTAATGGGGCTCAGACACCCATGTATCTCATCCAGTTTGGCCGACAGGCTGTCCAACCCCAACCGCACCTGACCAGCCATCTTACGCTGGACTTCTACCACACTATGTTGAAATGTTAACAGTGGGTCCTCAAAGTCCTGGGAGGCAGCTGTGGTGGTAGGTGCTGGCTGCTGGGTGTTTTGTGCTGCTGGTGGAGCAATCACAACACTGATGGATGTCCCTGCTTCTGGAGATGGGCTGCCAATGGAGTCGAGCAGCTCTTGGAGGATGTCCTGGTCGATGGTTGAAATGTCTTCTTCCTTTTCATCATTGAAGAGTGGGACAGGCTGCTGAAGAGAAGGTGATGTATCTCCCTCTGCAATGTAAAGGGGAGATGCTGTTGTATGTGTTTGTCCACTTTGGTCAGGCATTTCAGCAGTTGATAAGCAGAGTGCATGACAATGTCCATTCTCTATTTTAACCCCTTCCGTGCTCATGATGAGCTCAGCTCGTCATGCTGCGCGGTTGCGCTGTGCGCATGACGAGCTGAGCTCGTCACGACTCCACCCGCGATCGGAATGTCCCGCATACGAGCGGAATTCCGATCGCGGTCAAGGGGTTAAAAAGCTACATCTATTACACGCAGGTTTGTAAATCATCGTACAACATCATTGATGTGACATTTGGGTTGATCATGGTTTTGGACAGTTTTCCTGTATGCCAACTGTGAGGGTCCTGTTTCTACGCACATGCTGCACCTGTTAAGTCCTCTGTTCAGTAGTGACAGTGGTGCTGGTTATTTCACATTATTGACAATGCAGTTTTGATAAGTTTCATGTGTCTTTACACTGCATTGTAGTTGAGTCGCCCCTACTCAGTCAAGTTTACATGTTGTTTTTAGTCACTAGGTTTAGAGGTGTAGATTAGACTGCACCACACCTTGATGTTGGCACTGCCACATAATTGTGTGGCATGAGGAGGGCAGTTATGCACTTGAGATCAGAAATGCAGTGATGTACACCATGATTTGACAAGTAGATGTGCTTGATTTGCCATAGTCTGACAAGTGTCTATGTATTTGACGGTGGCCATATCGCATTGACAGATGTCATTCCCATTGATGTATGTGGATATGCAGGGAGGGACACCTTCTTGTTAATTGCCCGTTACTCACTCCACCCAGTCACCCTTGCACTTTGGTGCATTGGCAATGGTGATATGTTGCAAGCCTGAGGACATATGACTCTAAGGCAGGCTTGGGAAATGTGTGCATTGTTGCACTGCAGGTGTTTTTCTTGCCTCAAGGGGGGCATAGTTACAATGAAGTGCCAAAGTGAGGCGTTATCCTTACAGGATTAACGCCGCACTCCGCCACTTCAGAAACACAGGCCTGCACCATAGTTACAAGATTATGATGCAGCCCTGCATTTCCCCCTTCGCTGGCGCATAACTTATCAGCCTAGCGCCAACCGAGGCACCCTTGCACCATTGTGCAGGGGTGCCTGTGTTGTGGGGAAGATTGGATATGTGCAAGAAGGTCCCCCTTCCTGCACATGAACAATCTTCCACTCAACGCAGACACCCTTGCACTAAGGTGCAAGGGTGCCTGCATTGGTGGTGGGCTGCAAACTTTTTCCCCAGAGCAGGGTGGTTCACAGGGCAGCAACTTATTGTTGTCAATGAGATGCAGCCCTGTGTTCCCATTTTAGCTGAGCGCAGTGCTGAGTCAAGGAGGCTAATGCAACACTCTGCCACCTTTCTAGTCAATATGCCCCTTTGCTTGTTCATGTAGCCCAGAGTTTGTAGACTCATGAATGGTAATTTTTCTATATCTTTGAATATTTATATGTGCTGAATTACAAGTCACTGACACCACCATTATGTGTCTTTATATGTATTCAACAGCTAAAGTGATGTGGATATACCCCCAGGTACCTATGTATCTGGAATTTGATCTGCACACAGTGTGGGTGTGCACTGAGAAATATTTAGTTGGACAGGAGCAACATTAGTCCCCACCCTCCACTCCCCCCAGTCCCTGGTTGTTACTTACCCTGTTCCTGTGTAGCTGTTCATGTTCAGCACTATCCTGTCCCTTGACTCCAACCACCGACTCCTCGCAGATGACCGCGGACACCTGCTCCTCCAAGGCATCGAGCTCCTCCTGTGGCGCTGGACTCTCACTTCCGGTCTACAATACTGCCTGCTGATTTTTGGACAGTTTCTGCTTGGTCTTGCGCTTGGCATCATGTCAGCGCTTCTTGCAGTCGGTCACTGTCCTCTCGACCTCTGCTACTGCAATCATCTTGGCTACGATGGACTGCCATATGGAATTTTTATTCCCAATGGTACTGTGGAGCTGACAAAGAGCTGGTGTTGTTTCTCTGTAACCTCCGCAACCAGGATCTCATTTTCCTGCTGGCTGAACCTGGTTTTCCTCTTCCTCTTTCCCTGGGTCTCTGGCTGGTCCTCCTGGCTGTTAGGGGGGTTGTTGTCTCCTGCAGAACTGGGTCCAGCATGCTCCATTTTGGTTCCAGGGATAATAAAAAAGCATTTTTTTGGGTGCTCTGCGGGAATTTTGTACATTATTTTTCCTGCGAAGCATGAAAAAAGTGCTGTTACGCTGATTAACGTGCGTTTTCTGGCCGCTGACCTGCCGGTCGTCACTTTTTTCACGTTTGTGGCAAGAATGTTATCGTCTTGACGTTGGTCTTGACATCAACATTTCCCGTCGCTATACAATACTATCTCCATGTAGCGACGTATTGTCAATACGTCGGTACCATGGCGATTGTTTTTGGCGGTACGCAGCGGTAAGAAAATTGCCGCTAGCTAACGCTAACGTTAGTTAGCGGCAATTCTTGTACATATACCCCTAAATGTTGTCTCCTCTTCTCTCTGTCACAAGGATCCATTAGTAGGATCATTAATACGTGAATTAACATTGTATGTTTGGCCATTAGGACCATTTTGATGTTTGTATCTGGCTGGGGAGCAGCACCATCAGGGAGTGTGATTAACTGGCCTCCTTTTATTTTCCATTGTGGTGTGCATACGTAGAACCAGGGCTGGCAATACAATGAATCGTGAAGGACCACTTTCTTGGCAGCCCTTCTTCTGTTTCAATGACCTTAGTGGAATCTGCTGCTCTGTAAAGGAAGGCAGCGCATGCACTTTCAAGTTACTTTATAAGCACACACGAACGCGCCAGCGTTTTTCATCCAGCTGGAAAAGAATATTATACGCCATATAATAACCTTAACTGAGCATACACAATTTACAAGCACCGAAAAAGGAAACATTAAAAGTAACATATCTGTTCGATATACTACACGTTTTAGTGTTTTGCCCTCAGTCTTTTCGAAAAAGCACAAACTAAATCATGCTAAGATTCTATAAATGAGGAGAGTAAGATGAGACAGTGAGTGTGCAGCGTTAATCTTACCTGGGTGTACAGCGCCGTATTACCACGTGACTTTGATTAAAGAGTGCGCTAAGGCCTATGGCTTCAGGCAGGTTCTGAGAGGGAGAGATATGATTTCCGGCATTCTCTGGAATATAAATCATCCTCAGCGGCAAGCTGATGTTCCTGATAGGGAACTGAGGTTTCAGTGTAGTGCCCCATATATCACTCGTGCACGAATGGCAGTTAGTTATGTCCTTGCTGATAGCAGACAGTATTAGTTCACACCTCAGACACTGCCGATCAATTTTTACAAAGTGCTCTTGTCAAACTTTCCCAAACTTGTTTTGTTCTCTTATATACTGCACACACCGTCCGTTCTAACTACTTAAGCATTCGGAGTTTCTATTTTCAAATGTTCCAATTGTTTTAATTTTGAAATAGGAAATATATGCATTTTATTTTTTAAATAATGCACAGAAATGGATTTGTTGATTCACAAATCATAGGGATGTTAAAACATTTTAGCCGTGTATATTCACGTATCAAATTCACAGATCGTAGAATAAATTCGTTCCTTATCCGATCAGTGTTTCTTTGTGTCAAAGTACTGCCCACTTTACTCAAGTAGGAATACAAATGAATGAATGAATGTTTACCGACGTAAGGATACAACTGCTCTAGGCAAAATGTTACATAGCAAAAAAGAAGTAGGATTCTTCATGTTTCAAAATAAAAACGATTGACATCACGTCAAATGGCATTCTATTACATTTGACCCTGTTGAGGTCATAGGGAAGAGTCTCTTATGATCCCAGTTGATCAAGGCAACACAAGGTAGTGATGTGCATGCCGTCTAAGCCCGCTAACATCACCTATAAAAAGCGTGGCAATTACATTTAGCAAGTCACAAAACGAATGTCACAAAGGCATTGAGTACCTATTGCAGTGATTAGGATCCACCATCCGACTTGTTGTTTTGGGCACAACTTGATGATACCCAACTTCAGTTCAGTTCAATTACTTTATTCGATCAATACAGTACTAATCATAAAAGTTCATATAAACATCACAATTTTAACAAGGTCGAACCTACTGGCCTCGTATTTCCTCATTACTACGTAGGACCCCATAGACTGCATGAATAATCCAGACCCTTGCTTTTAAGCACTTTTAAATTGTATACTTGAGCTAAATAAAGTAGTGGCATAAATAAATATTTGAAAGATTGAACAATCGGCTTTATGTACAAAGGGTTTTAGTGTTAATAAACCCCCTTATTCCATAAAACAGGGGGGCATATTAGCAAGACCCACGTTAAAATTATCGCCGTTTTAGCGGCAGGAAACTGCCGCTAAAGCGTGCGATAATGAGGCTTGCTAATATGCGTTATGGAATTCCAATAGAAGCCCAGGTTAGATGTCCTGCACATCTAACCTGGGCTTCTATTGAATTCTATAACGCATATTAGCAAGCCCATTATCGCCGTTTAGCGGCAGTTTCCTGCCGCTAAAACGGCGATAATTTTAACGTGGGTCTTGCTAATATGCCCCAGAGGCTTTTCGACCGCTGAAACCCTTTATTAAATGCACTAAACCCACAGTACAATTCAGAAAAGGTTTTCGGAACCGTTAAATGGGTTTAGGAAACCATTAAAAATCTCTATTTGGAAGAGGTGTGTTAAGAGGCATCCGAATCCTTAAGGTATGTATTAATGTTTTGCGACCGAAATTTGGTCGGAAAATATTCATATTTTACGACCAAATTAAAGGAGGTGGTGGTAAGCCATTTACAAATGGGAAGGTATCCATTTGTGAATGTTAGCAAATGTTTTTTACAAGTAGGCCATGGTCCATATATAAAACATCTGCAAGACCAATATTAACATGCAAAATTTTACAATCGATATGGAGCTTGTAACTTAGTAGACCATAGTCTGTAACTCCTAGTGTAGGTAGAGATATTTGAGTGTAAATTTTGGCAAGTCACTGGCCACAAGCAGTGGAGGCTGCTATTGAGATTTTGCTGACAGGGGAATCATTTTAGTTATCTTAGCTAGATCTAGATTTGTAGTATGCAATGTGGAGTGGGACAAAATAATGTACAACACTACCCTTACACATGGACTTCAAAGCATCTTTGAAAACACAATTGTTCAAACAAAAATCCTAAGCATCATGAGAACAATTAGAGCAAGTGCATTATACGCAGACTGGATAAGAAATGGAGAAAAACAAAGATGATGAGGATCTGTCTTAACGCCGATAACTTCACTCTATGCACAGGCTCCTGATCAGTGTGGTGATAGAGTAGGAACCATCCAGATTCTGGTTTTGGCTGCTATTCTTGAGTCAGAACCGGGATTTTAGGCCCTCCCCAGTGAATTCTTCTGACTAGGTCAGAATGCTGTCTCATTCACCTCCAGCTTGCTTCATTGCTTGACATCTCACTGCAACCAGCAACTTATAGCGGGTAAGGGATCTTGCTTTTCTCCCACCACTTCCAACAGTAAATCGATCACTTTCCAAGCAATCACTCATTCTCTTTGTCCATATTATTTGTCCTTCTGGGAGTGATTGGAGGTAAGAGGAGACACAGCTGTAACTTTGTCCTAAATTCAGCAAAACAGTTACACTTCTGTATCTCTTCACAAGTGTCAAAGAGATCAAGTGAGATTTAAAAGTGTTTTCAACACAAACTCTTTGTTTATCTAAGATAAGAGCCTTGTAGTGATGCCAGGAATGCCTGTCTTTCTTTAATTACACAAAAACATTTATGCAACACACAAAGCAGATGTGTTTGACAAATAATAATAAGTAATCATAACTACCCAATAGCCCCATGTTATCAACATTAAGTGAATAAAGATTACCATTAATCTAGGGGTGGGTGGAACTTACTGAATTTCACTCCCCAGAATTCCGTGGAGTTACATAAAAACTCAGCTAGATGCCACGGAGTGCCAATGGGCAGAATATATGCATGTCAAGCTGCAATTTAGCACGGGTAGAGCGAGCATCTCTGAAAAATCAGTTCGAACAGCACCATGCGGTGCTCAAGAGCGTGTGGCCATTTGAGTTGATTTTGTTGCTGCTCGAGTAGAAAATCTACTTAAACCGCAGAAAGTCTACTCAAGAAGCAGTCCTCTGACCGCGACCACTTGCAACTGCCCGTGACCACCCACGTTAGAAAATCGCACTAGGGGATGCCAAATCTCACTCGCTCTCCCCAGGTCCCATTTCTGGAGCATCACAAGAAAATAATTCTGCAATGCGGCAATTGGCGGAATTTGACCAGAACTCCACGTTACAAGAGCAATGCAGAATTGCCAAATTCCACCATTACCACTAGTGGAATGAAACATTATATCCACCCCTGCATAAAACCTGCAATTATTCAAAATTATGCCTTGCTTATTACATGCAGATGTTTGAAGTGGGTGCACATCTCACTAAACTATTTTACCATATTGGAACTTACACTTTCAGGTTATATAAGGTTCTCTGAAAAAAAGCACTGACCTGCTGAGATATGTTACTGTAAATAAAAATCACTGATCTACACATAATTTCCACATTTAATTCCCACATAATTCCCTGCAAAAGACATAGAAACCCTCTGAGCTACTAAATTATTTAAATCAATGACCATGGATTTACACACAGATATTTTGAGCAAGTACATTAAACCATTGAGTAATCCTTAAGCTGTTATAAAATGCTGTCAATTTGTGACCATTTAAATAAGAAAAAAACATTTTACTATCACGTTTTTTCGATGTTCCCAATTTCTTGTATCATACACTCTGTAACAAATAATCAGTTGTATGACTGTCATTGACACCCCACATAACTCCGCCTATCATGACTCCACCACTTTTCTGCCACCACTCCAGTAGACCCAATTATTGGGTTCCTGGAGCATTTCTTTTTTTACTTTTCCAGCATTGATCCTAATCACCTCAACCAAAGCCATCTTTCACAAAAATATTTTGAATGAAACCTTCACAGCAGACATGCACTGTGTCACTTCCCTACTGGATCAACTAGTGCCACCTTAAATGAGTGCAATCACTTCTCCACTGTGGACAAAAACAATAGCAACACCTACATCAGCAACACTAAACAGTCTTCTATCTAGCTTCTCATCATCCCATAAATCTTCCACAAATGAGGAAAGTTCAAAATTCTCTCAGAATTTTTACTCAAGGTCACCACCAACAAACAGGACATCCTCCCGTCCTCCATTGTAAAATCATTCAGTGGAGACAGCAGGCTGATTAATTTTCTTAGCTGTGGATCCTAGGACATTCTAGAATCAAGAGCCCAGTACCATGTTGGACTTTGCCTGCCATTTTAGAGACTGAGGGCCATATGTACAAAGAAGTGGCAGAGTGAGGCGTTAGCCGTCATGGCTTAACGCCTCACTCCGCCACTTCAGAAACGCAAGGCTGCACCATATTTACAAGAATATGGTGCAGCCTTGCGTTTCCCCCTGCGCTGGTGCTACGTTTAACAGCTTAGCGCCAATGCAGGCACCCTTGCACCATAGTGCAAGGGTGCCTGCACTATTGTGTAGGCACACCATATACCATAGTGCAGGCACTATGATTGTTTATGTGTAGGAAGGGGTCCCTTCCTGCACATAAACAATCTTTAAATGTCGTTTTGTCACTTCTATGTGTGCTGCTTATGGAAGTTACAAAATGTCATTTTTATTTAAAGATTGATTATGTGCAGGAAGGACACCTTCCTACACATAAACAATCCAAGGCATTTTGCTTTTTCCATGTGTGCTGCCCAAGGCAGCACACATGGAAAAAGCAAAACGAGGAGAAATAAAGCATTTCTCCTCATTTCGTCAGATTAAGACCAGGTTTTCCCTGGTCTTAATTTTGGCGCTGCCTCCTATTTACACCACCCTTGTAAATAGGGGGCAGCGTCAAAATCAATGGGTGTTGCGGTGGAACGCCCACCGCAAAACCCACTGCCCACCCCTTTCACGCTAAGCATAGCGTGTAAGGGGGCCTTATTTACAAGGCAGCGCTAAGCCACATTAAGTGGATTAACGCTGCCTTGTAAATAAGGCGAGGCCCCTATCGCCATCACAACGTCACTGAAAGTGACGTTGTGATGGCGATAGGGGCTTGTACATATGCCCCTGAGTTTGGCTTGAGAAACAGTTGCCCTGTCTGAAAGTACAGCCAGCTATGTACTGTGCAACAAGTTCATGCAGTCACCTTCTTCCATAGGATCTCCAGATGGTGCAAGTTATGTTGCTATCGATTCATTTCTCCACTGGCATTGATTTAAGCTCTTTTAGGGCAGAGTGGCATTTTCTGCCTTCAATAAATGTGGACTTAGTCTCATTAAATGGTTTTAAACCCTATAATGACTTTGGATCTTTCTTTTAGGGCCCATTCACAGGCTTGTGTCAATAATTTAAACCAGTTCTTGGCCCTGGTCTGTTGTAACACCTCACTTTGGGGTGAGGAACGAGCTGTTCTGAAAATCATATGCTGGACGTTAGTTGCACTCTTGACGGGTTCCATCTGAAGTGAGAAGGAGATGCCTGGCGGGCTCAAACCCGATGATCAAATATTTTATTTTCTATGTTCATGTGTGAGCCGCACCTTATTCTGGAGGCCAAGGGAATGGTATTGTGCCAGAGATGAGCGGTAGATAACCATGATTGTAGTTTTGAGCAGCTTGAACCCAGGTAGTTAGCCTTTATTCTGTTTCCTTCATTGTTTTCCATTGTTTTGCAGCTGTATGTGGACCTCCACTTTCTTGGCATACACATAGAACTGTGGTTGATATCTCATGAGTACTTTGTCCCTAATATTTAGTGTAAATGTGTTAGATTAGACATCTGCCTTTGTAGCGCACATAAAATCACATGCTCTCAAATTATACTTGTGAGACCTGGCATTCTTAGCGTGGCTTTCCCCCTAACTTTTTGTCTTCAGACCTCCTGTTTTGCTGACTTTGTTTTTGCTGGCTGTAGGATTCTGCACACCTTATCACTGCTAACAAGTGCTAAAGTGCTTGTGCTCTCTCCTTAAAACATGATAAGATTGTCTTAAACCCAAGTAGCATATTTAATTTACATGTAAGTCCTTAGTAAAGTGGCACTACATGAGCCCAGGGCCTGTAAATTAAAAACTACTAGTGCGCCTGAATCGCTGATTATACCATCCACTTAAGTAGCCCTTTAAACATGTCTCAGGCATTCCACTGCAGCCTGTGTGTGCAGTTTGACCCGCCATTTCGGCCTGGAAACGAAAACCTTTTGCAAGGCCCAAACATTTTAATACATATAAGCCAACCCTAGTGTAGGCCCTGCACAGCCCAGAGGGCAGGGTGCAATGTAAATAAAAAGTAGGACATTAACTTTTAAGTTTTACATGTCCTGGTAGTGAAAAACCGGGTAGGAGGGGGTAGGTCGAGACGAGACGTGATATTTGCACAACATACATGAGGAACTCCTCGTGTTTTACCTACCGGGTACTGCTGGTGCCTGGTTAGCTTACAGCTTTGGGTAGTTCCAGGTCTGACAGGTACACTAATAGGTAGTAGTTTGATTGATGTGTGTATGATTCCATGTCTCCGTCCATCATCTCCTTGTGTTTGCTTTGTTCGCCCTTAGTTGGCAGGGTATGCCCAGACGTGGGTCCCTTGCTCACTTTGCCACTGGATTCAAGCTAGCCTGGCTGATGAGGGCTGTTAGCCCGAAACCAGTCCCAGGATGCTTGTTTCCGGTCCAGGGAAGACATGGCTTGGCAATTCGGGCTGGACTGTTCCCATGAGGCACAGGGTCAAGACTGATTTGCAAATAGCTGTTTCTGAACTGGGGTGGCGAAGTGAGCTAAAGAACGATGATGGATTCAACCCAGATCTGTGACTGGGGGTGAGTGTCTGAAAAGTTTCAGTGCTCCGTCCATCATCTCCTTGTGTTTGCTTTATGATTCCATGTCACCACCCTAGAGTGTAGATAGCCTTCACAGTATTGGTCCTGACGAATCGCATGTAGACTTTACATTGAGCAAGAAACATGTTGACCTCTTTTCACCAATAGGGACGCTGAGACCTAAGACATAATACTTAGCCGAGCGCCTAATTGTTTGTTTTTACTTAGGGTAGGAGACCTATTGATTAAAGTTTGTTCTCACAGGCACTCCGAGCCCTATTTTAAAATCACACACTCATTCCATACATCTACACATCTCTGGCCCCTTACCCCCACTTCACCATACGGCTATTGGAAGAAGATCTCCGCTAAAGTGCCCCTACTATAGGGAGCCCGTTGGGTATTGCACCGCCGACCCAACGAGGAGCAGCCCAGATGATGAAGCATGACACCCAACTGGGTTTGTGAGGGCATTACAATCCAATATATGGACTTCCAACTCTGAACCAAAGCGGTCAGGTTGGTGTCATTTTCCCTTGTCCTGACATCGTTCACTGAGGAACAGCATAACCTTCTTTCTCAAGACTTCAACAGGGGCACATATGCTGGACCTCCCTCTATGCTGAGAGAGGAAAAATCCCCATAGTCCCTCCTTTGCGTATAGACTGGTAGTGAAAAACTCTTCAATTCATTTTCACTACTGCAAGGCCTACCTCTCCCACAGGATAACATTGGAGTTACCTTATTCCATTTAATAAGCTGTAACTTCCAAATGGGAACAGGTATTTCATTCATGTTTGGCATCTTTGAAATTTTAATGAAAAATCCTATCTTATGGTGAAGTCGGATTTTAAATTACAATTTTGAAAATGCCACTTTGCAGAAAGTTGGCACTTTCCTGCCTTAGCGATTGGTGCCTGCAGCCTGTCTCCGGGTCACATGCCTGGGTGTAGTTGACAGTTGGGCTTTTGTATACTCCATCTAGACAGACACACACAATAGAGAGCTTAGGTATCCCTGGTTGGCCATCACTGGCAGGATGGTAGGGAGGAGCTGGATACAGCCCCACTTACACTTGAATAGACTGTGTCCTGCTTCCACACAAAGGGATGCATACCCCCTGTAGTTAGTCTGGAGCCAGGACAAGGAAGGCAGGGCATCTGTGCACTTTAAAGGCAGGTCTCTAGAAGATTCTCCCCACTTCAAAGGGACCACTGGGTATAAATACTTGACCTCAGACACCAACTCTTCATTAAACATCTGGTCCTTTGGATACTCTGCAGGAAGAAGGACTGCTGTGCTGCTGAAAGGACTGCCACTCTGCTGGACTGCTGCTCTGCTTGAACTGCTACCCTGTTGTGCTGACCAGCTGCCTGCTGCTCTCTTGCCTTGGTGTTGAGGACTGGACCTGCATCTGTTGAACCCAAGACACCAGAGTGACTCCATGGCTAGTTGTCTGGCCTCCTGGAGCCTCATGACCAGAAGGCTCCAAAAACCTTGACACCAGCATCAGGACTCTGCCATCTGTGAGTTTACACTGCCCACTGGTGCCACCCCAGTCCTGGACCCTTGGAAGTGGGCCTGAGGTGCCCTGCCAGCCTCTGTAGACCCAGCAGCACTGACATCACAGCCTTGCAGCTCCTCAGAACGGACGCATTGTCCCGACTGCGCGACGCATCCTTGATGCCAGACTTTGCATTACAAGCCCTCATCGATGGGATCCTCGACGGCCACGCAAGACCTTGCATCAGTACCTCACCGCACCTCAGAACTGATGCATCACCTCAGCTTTGTGGCGCATCTTCGGCGCGGATCGTCGAAATGCTCCACAAACCAGGATTTAAGGTACTTTATTCAGCAGGCCTAACTTGTTCCCTGTAGCTGGCCTACGCTCTCTTGTGATAGTCCTGAACTTATGACGTTGTCCTGGAGTGGTGCAACCAGATATCCACAGTTGGTGCTTTGTGCTTTTTGCCACTGTTTTCACAGAAATCTTTAAACTTGCATATCTCCGGTTCTAATGATTGGAATTTTATCGTTTTGGCCTTGTTGTATTTTTAAAAACAACTCTATTATTCTAACTTGGTGTGGGATCCTTTTTGTGTTTTGTTTTTCGCTTCATTGCTGTTTGAAGTGTTGCACAAATAATTTACACATAGCCTCTGAGTTATGCCTGACTGCTCCGTGCCAGCTACCCGAGGATTGAGCACAGGTTAATTTAGAGTTGGCTTGTGCCTCACTCTGACAAGTATTGTGGTTGCTGCTTGGCCAGGGCTCACACCAAAGTCAATCAGTAATCCAATGACAGCGTGGAAAGAGTCCAAACGTTATAATTTCCAGTACCAGTTCAGCGTATGACTTACAAGAACGGGCTCCAACTCCATGCCAATTTCTTCGCCTATGCGACAGATCTTTGCCACCATTTTTTGAATGAAAGCTTAATCAAATCAAATCAATATCAATCAACATCATAATTTACAGTTCTAAAGTTCAGTCAATGATTAGAGTTTTATATTGGTTTCAAAAACCTTTATTCTCATAAAGAGATTAGTAAAATTCTTTGATCTTTTTATTCAATTAGTAATCAGATAAATCCATTTACAGAAATTTATCAATGAAAAATATGGTTAGAGTCATCAATAAAGCAAAAATTACAAGCATGTTCCATAAAGGTATTATTCCCTATTCTAAATAAAGGTCCAGAATCAAAAGCTAATAGAACCCATAAATAGTTTGAGAAAAGAGTGAGGTCAAAGGAGCATTAGGTTCTAAATCAAATTAATTAGTTGAACTCCCCAGCAAGAGCTGTTCATGAAACTCTCCATATCTGAAGAGCATCAGCATACAGTTGCAGTAGCAAACTGTACAAATAAAGCCTCAACAGGGAACTATGGAGAAACACTTGCAGCAGTAGCTACAATTGTCAAGGATAGGAATAAAAAGGTTGTAAGCTGCAAGCGTCACCTCCAAAGGTGGCAGGCAACAGCAGTAGCTATCAGCAGTAGCCATCAGCAGAGTCTCTACAGCAGTAGTCCACAGCAGACTGGCTGTCTAACTAGAAACACACACTAATATAAATGACAAGAAAACCTGTGATTAACATTGTTGCAGGTTAGATCACTCTGATCCAATGAAAAGACATCTTTTGAAGGTGAGCAGTCTTCATTCTTTCTTTCTCACGGAAAGCACATGAAGTTGACAGTCTACTATCAAACATGTAACAGACATAACTGGACATTTGTGTTTCTGGAAGAGCTAACCTTGGTTCCCATGGGAGTTTATTGCTGAGTCATTTATTCAATGTGTGACAATGAACTATACTAAATACAGAAACATTTGCTTGCAGATGTTAAGTTAGGTAATACTTTTTGTATTTCATGTAAGTGAGAGTTATTCTTAAAATATATGATTCTCTATCCAGTATTATATGAACATGAGATAGATGGGAAGATCAAGCTTGGTGCAACAAGAATATGTAGTTTAAAGAAAGTAATACATTTTATAAACCTGGAACATTCTGCACTTATGACGAAAATCTTAAGCAAGTCACATTAGGTTCAAGCTATCAAATACATTTATGCATTGTTCAGTAATTTCTAAAGCTTCTATTTGTTAAAGGGAAAAATCTAATAGCTGCCTACCAGTGAGTTTTGCTTCCTGATGCATTTTGCACATTTTGACTATGTGTCATTTTACAGAGTTTTCACATTAATGCCTAAGATAAATTATCAGCTTCCTTAATTAATTTTAATTTAAATTTTCATCTTTCTCACCAATTTCTTACAATATTTTTTTTCAATTTCGAATAAGCGTTATTCGGTTTAACATAAAAATCTATAAAAGCATCACAATAAAAACATACAGTGAATATAAGGAAACACAGTTAATGCTTAAATAAAAAAAAAAACTTTAATAACATTAAAAACAGTCTGTCTACAGGATAACCCTCTGTACAAGCCTAAGTTACAGCAATACATTTAATCGCTCATTGAGTTTCTGATTCGCAATGCATCCTTTGAGACACTAGTGGCGTAAAAGATTGAATCAGCAAAAAGCAGTTGTATAAACAACAGGCTGGGGTGCACTTGGATAAAAGGGTGAGCTTTTAAAAGAGGCTTTCCTAGGTGCTTTAAACTGTTTACAGAACATGACAAAGTGCATTGTATCCTGCGGAGATATCTGGTCACAACCACAGCGGTCTAGAGAGAGAGACCCTGCTCAACCCAGAGCGAATGCAAGCAGCTGGGGTCCATAATCGCTTTATTTAAAAGGGGTACACACTTAGCCCATATATCTAACCAACATAATAGGGGACGCATAGCAATAGTGTGTGTGAGGTACTTGGCCCCCAGCTCTTCGAGGATTATGTACGATAGGTGCATTGTGGAACACTGAGGATTCTCCTCATGAATTTAATTTCCACCACCTGTAGAGCACCATGCTCGGCGTAACCCCAAAGCCACTCCCATATGAGGCTTCTGAGACACATTTTGCCCTGTACACCTGCATTAGGGCACTAATCGGCTTCCTACCCAGCCTGGAGGCAAACTTCCAGACTGCTGCATTGGTTCTTTCCAGGTAAGCCCTCTTCCTATTAAACAGAGATTTCCAGCACAACGCTGAGTCAAACATGACACCCAAATACAAAAGCATTAACCCGGGAAAGAACTTGCGTCCCTACCTTGAAGACTTGTGATTTTGTAAACCGGGGGCCCACCACCATCACATGGGATTTGCCAATGTTAATGCTTACATCTAACTCCTCCATGATTCTCTCGAAGGAGAACAGAAGGGCTTGGAGCCCCTCTGCTGTTCTTGCCATTAGCACAGCATCGTCCGCATATAGCAGAATGGGGAGTGACCAGCCTCCAACCTGTGGGCAGTCTACCTTGTCATTCACTAAAGCCTGTTCGAGGTTGTTAATGTATAAGGTGAACAAGAAAGGTGCAAGGATGCATCCCTGTCTAACCCCCATATTGATGTTAAAACTGCGTGTGTGGGACGAAGTGTTGGTATACCGAAGAGATGGTGTTGTGTAGGCATGAAGGCCCCTCAAGAAAAAAACTATGTCCGAGTCGACCCCCATACTCATTATGATCCTCCATAATTTATCTCTATTCACACGATGAAAGGCCGAGGTAAGGTCCATGAATGTGAGAGGGATAGACCCTTTGCGGGCCACAGTGTATTTATTCAATATCAAGTAAAGGTTCAGGCACTGGTCAATGGTTGATCTACCTGGCCAGAAACCAAATGAAGGTCTGAAATGATATAATGTTTCTCTGCCCAGGACAGAAGCCTGTCTAAAAGTACATGCCCTGTAACCTTAACTACGGAACCTATCAGGGAGATCGGTCTGTAGCATTGGGGGATGTCCCTATCACCTTTTTTGAAAATAGGGACGATGATAGATTTAGCCCAGAAGGCAGGGGGACCCAGCTTAATGGCCATATTTAATGTGTGAATCAAAATCGGGGTCCAAAGGTCAGGGTCACTCAGATACAGATCAGGTGGAATCCCATCCGGCCCTAGGGCTTTGTTGCTAGACAGACCGGTGATGCCCTGCCTAACTTCAGCCAGAGGAAGTACAAGATTTGATGACCCATCAAATGTCAGCATATCCCTGTTAGCTCCAGTGCTTAGCTCACAGTTATAAACCCCTTCAAAGTGGGAGACCCAGTCCTCCACCGCAATATGATGTGAAAGTGTGGGGGCTTCATCCAGGGCCCCGCAAGGTTGATTGATAATGCCCCAAAATTTAGTACTATTCTTAGGACGTTGGGGGTCCAGCAGATTCACCCATGCGGCATCCTTTAATGTGTTTTTCTGCCTCCTTCCTTCAAGCTCATATCTCTTCTGACTGCGTGAAATATGGGTAGGATCTCGAATATTGGCTTTAAGAGCCTTTCTTAATTCTCTGGAAGCTTGTGAGCAGCCTTTATCAAACCATTTGGGACCAAAGGGTGACTTCACCCTCGACTGGAATGTGAGGGACTCTAAAATAACCCTGCAATGGAAGCAAAAATATCTAAAACCTCCCTTGGACTTGAGACATTATTTATACAGATTGAAAGCTCACTCATCCAGCTAGTAGACAGATTCTGCCTAAAACTCTCAGTAGGAACCTGACTCCAGCTAAGCCCCCTACCTTGGCTTATGGGTTCCCCAGCAGCAACACCACTGTGAGCATTCTCCCCCCCTCAACAATCCCCAACCAAACGATGCACAGATGGGATTGTGTTTGCTAAAATGACTACAATCAATGCCCACCTCTGCGATCAAGGTAAAGATATGGGAGGGAACAAAAACGAAGTCAATAAATGAGGTACACCCCCTGCCTTTGAAAGTCGGGTTGACCCTTGGCACGTCAGAGTGAACAATTTTTTCAAACAAAGAGGTTAAGTCAAACCTATTTAATATTGAGGTCAGAAGGTTTCTTTGGGAGGTGTGTTCCATGTTGAGGCCCGCCAGAAGAAAACATCGCTGCTTCCTGTTGAGAAAGGCTGTGGGGGTCTCACACAGATGACAATTAAAGTCCCCTACCAAGATGACATGGGCCGAAGCCCATTTACCCCCCCTGAAATTGGTCAAAAAGGACTCCAGGATGATCAAGTTGCTTGTGTCTTGGGGGGGATTGCTTAGTATTATAAAAATTCAGCAGCAATAATTTAGGTAAGCCCACACTGGAAAGTAAAATTGCTTGTAGGGTGAGTGACCATGTGTCCAAGACCATAACAGAACCTTGCAAAGACAAACACACAAATATGGCCAGACCACCCTTAGACCGACCTGACCTAGATACAGCTGCAGGAATGGAAAATGTTTTATACCTTTTCAAAAAACAACTACTGGGGACCCATGTCTCTTGCAAGCAGATCACACTGAAATTCTTCACATAATCGAGCCAAGAGGGCTCATCAATCTTGGCCGCTATGCCTGAAGTGTTCCAACTAATCAGTCTAAAAGTATTGGTAGTGGAAATGGTAAGGTCCACAGTAACAAAATCACAGGGATCTCGTATTGAAAAAACAGGGAGTATCGGGCTGGCTGAGTCAATCGCAGGAGTCCAGTGAGCTGAATGGAGCAAATCTGTTCACAGTGTTCGGAGTGGAGAGGTCCAAGCCACCTGTACCCCTAAAAGGACACTGCAGGGTGGGCTGCCTTTGTTTATATTCCCTCATATACGGCCTTGAAAAAAACCCAGAGGAAGTGCTACAATAAGTGGAGATGTTTGGTCGAATAGTGCAAGAACACACCCAGCAGCCTGTGGGTGATTAAAATTGATGATCGCACAAGCTCCTGCAAGAGTTTTTCTGTTCCTGCCAATCCAGTTAACTCTTCTCACCATGTTGATCCAATTACCAACATGTGTCGCCAGGGAGGATTGGGTCTTTATCCAATGGGTGACCTTGTTTTTAAGTTGAGAATAACTCTCCACACTACTATTCACAAGAGAGGGCACATTGACTAACACCTCCACATAAGGAGTAAATTCAGGTGGGAGATTAATGATAGCCTCGGGATTGGAGGAACTTAGGCCAGCTTTATCCATGGGGGTCATGTCCTTGCCTGAACACCCTAGGAATGGTGGCTGAGAAAGCGTGCCATTAACTGGCCTGTCCTGCGAGGAAATCTCTCCACACACCAAAGAGCTAGATACTAAAACAGGTGGGCCAAGAACGCCAGATGCTTTGGGCAAAATGCCTGACCCCCCGTGATGGAGTTAGATCCACCTCACGCTCATTTCCTCAATATTCGTTGTGGGGCCCCCCATTATCTAGTATTGGCTGGGAAAGACGATGCGATAGGGGGTTAGCATTTCCGTAGAGATCAATTTCTCGATTCGCCCCAGGCGAGTAACAATAGGTGCCAGAAGACTTTTAAGTAGAGTCTCAATTCTCAAATAAAAATTATTCAAAAGCACTTGTGGGTTAGCACACTTCCTCTGTTTACTCTCCTGGCCCATATTTGCATGCGCTGAGTCCCCGCGGGAAGGGGGAGTTAGAATATTTAAGTCTGGAACCCACCCTTTCCCTTTTTTTCCTTTTAGCAGCTGGAGGTGCTGGTTCCATGGGGAACTGTTCCAGACTAGAAGATATATTAAGGGGGGCGGGGGGCTGGTGCACAAGCGCCTGGCTCTCAGTAGTGCTTCCAGTGCCTGAGGGAGGACCGAGAACCACAGCCTTTTCCAGGTTATCTGCAGTTGCAGCAAGGGCAACATCATCCGAGGAAGAGGTTGAGGACCAAGTAGTAATGCAGCGGTTAACATTGGCCTGCATGACTAGTTCCTCTCCCACAGAGACAATTTCCTCAGTGAGTGCCCCCACCGCTGAGGACAGATATGAGAGAATAAAGGACTTACCACGGGCAAATTTAACAGATGGACCCTCCTTCTCAGTGGAGGGTTCGGGCATTGCAACAGCTTTCTGTTTGCCCATTGCAGAACTCCACTAAAATGCACCAAATAAAAGTGAGGGGGCCGGTCCGGTCTTGGTCAGGCTCGGACAGGCACAGACAGGCTCGCCTTTGGCGCGGGCTTTGCCCAGGCATGTCTTGTACCACAGGAGATGACAGGCACCTTTTGTGGCGTGTGCGCGGGACACCTGCAGCAGTCCCTCCTTTCCTGGGCTGAGTATTTATGGGACTCCAAGGGGCATATTATCAAGAGATATATCGCCGCTTTTTCGGCACATAGCGCCGAAAAAGCGGCGATTTTTTTATCTCAATAGCATCAAGGACACGCTAACAAGTGTTAGCGCCTGTTTCCTTGCGACTTTGCATGTCAGCGATCAATATCGCTAATGACATGCAAAGTAGGCGTTCCGAGTACAACAACATGGGAATCCATGCTAACACGGCTTCGCGATATTAGCAAGCCATGCAGCAGACCCGCGAAGCGATAAAAATAACCGCGCTAACCGCGGTTATCGCAGGAATGTTACGCCTGCTTTAAAAGTGACTTAGGCATACTGATAATGGGAGGTGGATTGCCAGGTTAGGTCCACACTCCCCTATCAGCAAGCCTCTCCTTAGCGCTGTGAAATCATCGCTGGATTTCACGCGCTATTCCTGGGAATCGGCCTCTATCGCTGGAATTACATCGCCTGTTAGCAAAACGTTGATAATACGTCGCTAACACGGCGATGTAATCCAGCGATAGAGTAAATCGCGCTAAGCGCGATTTGCGATAATTATCGCATCTCCTTAATAATATGCCCCCAAGTCCCATAGCAAAGTGCCTCCCGATGTATCCCGCGCCGTGGGAGATGACAGGCACCATTCAAGGCGTGTGGCGCAGGGAGCCTGCAGCAGCTCCTCCTTGCCTGGGCTCCGGCACTTACGCGTTTCCAAGTCCCATAGCAAAGTGTCTCCCGATGCGTCAGAATTGATCACAGCTATTGATTGTATGTGGTGGAGCATCATTATAAGCGTTTTACTTCACTTACTCTTAAGTTACAGTTATTATGTCACACCTATATCCCACCAAGAGCAAGGACAGCAAGAAACTCTGCAACTCTTCAAGATCAACTGCACTGTGTCGGCAGTCCAACATGAAGAAACCTGGAACATTTACTATATCACACCTTTCTCAATGCATCACAGAGACAAAGCTTCGTGCTTTACACAGTACCGGCCTCAACACAGGGCTCCACAGTTTTCTTTTCAAGATTTAGGATTTGAATATGTAAAATTACAAGCATTAAAAGGACCATGAGGAAAACAAGTGACTATAAAAACAGTTTGGGATGTAGAGATCCCCGAGGAATATCCACATTTTGGAACAATTCTAAGATGCTAGGGTTAGTCATGTAGAAGCCATTCTTGAAGAAATGAAAAAATCTACAGAAGCTAAATCAGAACCTGAAACTGAAGACTTTGTTAATAATCAATTAACAACAGCACACAATATTATTTTAATCAATGCAGCATTAAGATTCCAAAAATGGTGAAAGGATGATCTGACAACTTTTCCGATGGTGCCATATCGTCATGGTAATTAAAAAATACGGGCCAACTGGGTCAGAGAAAATTGATATGTAGGGGAAAAAATGCCCAAATTTCACGAAGAAACAGATTTCATACAAATGTCATACAATTGCAGCAATCAAGGCGTTAAAAGGATAGCATGCCAGAACTCGTACAAGCTGCATGTACTCTAATTGTTTACTTAAAAGAAAGGGTTCGATAGGTTGCTCTGGTTCCCGTAGAATTTTACATCAATCTCTCTACATTATCACCTTTTTGACTGACATTTGACCAACAAAATGCTGTTTTATCACAAGCCAGTTTGTGCCTAAGAAGATGTCCAACTTATGAAGCAGTGCAAACAAATAGCGGCGCAAAATTGTATCAGTGTAATATCTTTAATTCATAGGTGTTTGTGCAAAAATGCACCTGCAACGTCTGTTTCTTTTTTCCTTACATGGACAAAGTGTTGGCATATGTTATGCATCAAGTCCCATTATCCATAGCTGGCTTTCTATAGGGAAGGAGTGTACAGTAAGATGGGGTCTTACTTGTAACTCCCATACGTGATTTTATGAAAGCATGGAATGACTTGAAACCTGGGGTTTTTGTAATTTCTGTAGCAAAAATGTAATTTTTAGGCCCCTCATCACCTCTATCATTACCATGCTCTATCTACAGATGGAAATAAATATGTGTCGAATCAACGTTTGGTGGTTTGAAATGATGAAATGTATGACCAGTGAAAGAAGTATTGAACCTGTGAAAGAGGAACAGAGCTAGAGAACATGTGAGTGAATGCACAAGAGGAGAGAGCATAAAATTACATCTACAAGAAAACGTATAGAGAATCTGAGGGGCATATTAACAAGGCCCGGCGATAAATATCGCAAAGCGCGCTTAGCGCATGCATATTTATCGCCGGCTATCTCTGTAATTTATCGCCCGGTTAGCTCGTTATCAACAACGAGCATCGCCGAGGCGATAAAGTTCCAGAGATAGCGTGGATATTGCCGTTTTCCATGGTGGAAAACGGCGATATCGTAGATGATAGGGCCTGTGGTCTTAGCCACAGAATCCACCCCCCATGTTAAGTATGGCTTAGTCAGGAACTTAACAGGCGTTAAATTCCTGCGTTAAGGCATACTTAACGCCGATTTAAAAATCGCTAACCCTCCTTGATAATATCGCGAAGCTGCCTTCGCGATATTATCCCTGTTTGGTTCCACAGCCACGCCTACTTTGCATCTCATTAGCGATGCAAAGTTAGACGTGCTGAGGAACGAGTGCTAAGTCAGCAAAACACGCGATAGCGTGTCTTTGCTGATACGGCGATGAAATTATCGCCGCTTTTCGCCCGAAAACGGACGCAAAAGCGGCGATATTTTCATATCGCCGCCTTGTTAATATGCCCCTGAGTAAGTAATAAGAATGAAAGAAGATAGCTTTATTGTTTGGTTAATTAAAACCTTTACGAAAACATAAATCATTTACAATGCAGCTAGAGTTTAAAATCGCATAGCAGAAATAAAAACCATTCACTAATAATAAGGATAACATTTTAAAATTAGAAGTGGTGGTGTTTTTGGTCAACTAAAGTGCAGGGGCCTGCTTAAAGCCATCTAGGTGTTTAGGCCGAACCAATTCATTTTGCGTGCCACTTCGCTTACTGAGGCGTGAATTGTAGTTCGATTAAGGTGGAGCTGTCCCGCACAATTGAGGGGTATATTCACAAGAACGTGTGATATCTACGCAAGAGTAGCGTAATGCAACTTTCAATAACGCAGCCTATCACGGGAAAATAACCCCGTGTCAACGTGGAATTCACAACAAGGTGGTACCATGCGATACAAGAACATAGCCAATTTCTACAGAAGGTTTTACGCTCTCTGAGAGTCAGAAATACAGTATGAAAGGAAAAATTTCCTTTCTTGAGTCCCCTCACTCACCAGGGTTTCCCCACGGTGACATGCTTCATCATTGGGGCCATCCCAACCCGCTGCGCGTTGGGGCGTGCTACGACTTGCGACACTACGTAGGAGCACTAATTATGGGTGACTATGTGTGGTGCAGTGATGGAGGTGGAGTGGGTGAGATTAAAAATATCTGGCTTGTGGGCAAAAAAGAATTTATTCGGGCTCCTAGCCGATATATTAAAATCGGGGTTGGTCTCTAGGGTACCTGTCTGCAATGGGTCAGGGGTCCCTAGTGGACGTCAACTAGTTTCGAGCTTCCCCAGTGCTCTTCTTCAGGACAAACAGGGTCCAGCCCTGTATTGTACCACTCCAAAGTGACCTAAAAAAAGGAAAAAATGATGCTGCGGAATTTAAGCAGGCAAAAGTTAATACATACGGTACACTGATCACGTAGTATTAATTATAAAGCAAGATTGTGCTTCATGGTCTCTGAGGGGCTGGAGAGATCACCGGCATTGTGGAAGATATCCGCTCCGGCGTGTTACCTGCTTGCCCTCGCGACCCTGTTTGGGGCTGGACCCTGTTTGTCCTGAAGAAGAGCACTGGGGAAGCTCGAAACTAGTTGACGTCCACTAGGGACCCCTGACCCATTGCAGACAGGTACCCTAGAGACCAACCCCGTTCTAATATATCGGCTAGAGCCCGAATAAATTCTTTTTGCCCACAAGCCAGATATTTTTAATCTCACCCACTCCACCTCCATCACTGCACCACACATAGTCACCCATAATTAGTGCTCCTACGTAGTGTCGCAAGTCGTAGCACGCCCCAACCCGCAGCGGGTTGGGATGGCCCCAATGATGAAGCATGTCACCGTGGGGAAACCCTGGTGAGTGAGGGGACTCAAGAAAGGAAATTTTTCCTTTCATACTGTTTTTCTGACTCTCAGAGAGCGTAAAACCTTTTTTAGAAATTGGCTAGGTTCTTGTATCCGAGATTTCGGTTTTTGTGGTTTCATGATCTTTTTGGAGGGTGGACCTAGCGTATCCCTCTTTCTCTCCCCCTTTTCTCTGATCTTGGTACCATGCGATAGCCTGCCGAAACCTCGGACAAAGTCCGCGATACAACCACCACGATGGAGATAAAAACACAAACCACAACACCAAAAAACACGTGATGGGCCAAAGCGCGATGAGGAAACCAGCGACAAGCAGCGCCAGGTCTGCAACACACACCTGGCAGGCGTCAGAAACCTCCATAAAAGTAGAAAAAAACACCCACACACAAACTGACCAACACACAAGCACCATGGAGGCAGCCAGAGCAGGCGCAGAGGACCAGCGCAACCCCACAAGCACCCCGGACGACCAGCCTGGCACCTCGGGGACAGGGAAGGGCAAGGACAAGAAGACGAGGAAGACCAAGTTCAGTCCCCAGGCGAACAGGATCATAGTCACGGAGGTGATGGAACACCATCAACAACTCTTCATCACCTCCAACGTGTCATTGGGCACCAAAAATGGAATATGGCGGGACATCGTCGACAAGGTGAATGCAGTCGGAGAGCACAAGCGGACAATGGACGAGGTCAAGAGGCGATGGAATGACATCAAGCGGAAGACCAAGGATAAACTCTCCGCCAACCTGAAGGCAGCAACGCAGACTGGAGGTGGGGGCCCAGCGCTACAGCTGGAGCTGGATGACATGGAGGAGCTGATGTCGACAGTCATCAGTGTGGAGACTGTGGCCGGAGTCGGGGGACCGGACACTGCTCGACAGGACACAACACAACCGCAACAGGGTGAGTGACCACCAGGTACTGGGGGACGGGGGAGATGGCCACAATGGCACACATGCACAAGCAAGCAGGGCACAGTGCACACCCACAATCACTCTGGGTCCTCGCCCAGACCCACAGACTGTCACAATGTACAATGCCATGCTGTCTGAATGTCAACCTGTACCATGCGGCTACATACATGTGGACACATTGTAATACACCATCTCCCCTTCACATCGCAGGGGCATCTTCAACACCTCCTGCAGAGCAGTCACAGCCACTCTTCACTGATGATGAGGAGGAGGACAACACCAGCATCGACATCCAAACCATCCAAGACCTCATTGACCACCTCCGCAACTCACCTCCAGGATCAGGGCAGCCCAGCTACATCCATGAGACCCCACCCACCAGCCAAACCACCCAGCAGGAGGCACCAACAGCCCTGGCACCCTCCCAAGAGCCCCAGGAACAACAAATGGCCTTCCAACGCCGTGTGCTGGAGGGCCAGAGGGAGATGACCGAGCAGGTGCGGGTGGGGTTCGAGCTCATGGCCAACAAACTGGACGCCATCCTTGGGTGTCTATGTCCGCCCCATGGTCTCCAGCGAGCTCTGACTGACATCTCTGGAGTCATGACGCGGAGGGAAGAATACCTGTCCACTCACAGTGGCCCCAGCGATGCCAGCCTTGAGCTGGCACACATGCGGAGGCTCATGGAGGACATGGTGCGAATGGAGGCGGAAAGGATGGCAGCCGCCGCTGCACATCAGCGAAATGTAGCTGGGATCTACCGTGCCCTGCATGTCCTCGTCATGGCATTGCTACCACAAGGCGTGGCGATGATGCATGCTGCTGCCCTCACACCATCCACATCTCCGCCCCCTGGTGTGTCAGTCATTCCCAGTGCGGCAGGCGTATCCACTCCGGCACCTGATGTGTCACTGCCACACAGTGCGGCCGACAATCCTCCTCCGGCTCCTGATGAGTCAGTGGGACACAGTGCAGCAGCCGGCACTGCAACACCCACAGGTGGGGCAGGGCACACACCCGGGGATGAGGACGTGGATGGGACTGTGGTCAGGAGGACCAGGCACTAGCATCCATTACCGCCACCTTGCCTGTTTCTGCTTGGTGCCGCACATGGCCTCAAGACCTACCACTGACCCCCGATACACTCCGAGGCACTCACCTTGGACAGCGACATGGACTGCCACATGCTGTTTGACGACCAATGACACGGCAGACAGACTGCGGACTGTACCCTTCCTCTTCCGCAGTACAGGTCATCCCGGGATGGACACTGGCTGGCCGTCCACGGGCCCATAGTGTGTGGTGAGCTCGGTATTGCCCTGTACCGCTCCAGCTGCATGACTGCACTGGATGTGCAAATAAACATCCAGTGACGCACTGCTGTGTAATGTCTTACGTCATTCCTGTGTGGATGAATGTGGGGACAGTGCCTTCCCTTGCGTCAATGATGTTCATCCTGTGGGATGCCAGTAAGGGGGTGCGACATTGCATCTTGTGTAGCGGGTTCCGTGAACACTGCAGCAGGGACACACAGATCAGTCACTTCCTTGTCCGGACATGGACTGGACCACGCCCAGAGCCCACGAGTCATTGTTGCAAGCCCTGCGCTGGTCGGGCGTACGGCAGGCCAATCCACTCCGCTTACGCCCCAAGGGGGGCCCTCATTGCTACCCGTTGCAGCTGTACTCGCTGGTGGTGTGCAGGTCACTGGTCTAGTCGTCAGCATGTCACAGCCACTCCCTGAGGGCAGGTTTTCACACACACCACACCCATCCGGCACAGGCGTCACAGGCCATGTGACTCCGCCAACATAAGGGTCCGACGACGTCACATTCCCCTCTTCCGGTGGTGACTGGATGACGGACGCCCCACGGTTCGCACTCATATAGGGCCCATGAGTTGCTGCACACAGAGTTAGTGGCATCCGAGGCCTTGAGTACGGCACGGGCCTACCATCACATGGCGCAGACTGGGGTTGCACAGGGTTAGTGGCATCCGAGGCCTTGAGTACGGCACAGGCCTACCACCACGTGGCGCAGACTTGGGTTGCACAGGGTTAGTGGCATCCAAGGTCTGTGAGTACGGCACGGGCACCCCGCCACGGGACGGTGACTTTGGGTGCACTGAGTCAGTGGCACCTTGAGCTGCTGAGCGGGTGTGCAGCCTGCGATGATGCCCCGTCCCGGCGGTCCGGACAGCTCAGGTTTTGTGTGCCCTGCTGGACCGCAGTGTAGGCCAGAGCCAGCCGGCAGCGCGGGCCTACCACCCCGTGGCGTCGCTTCCGGGATGCCAGAGTTGGTGGCACCCATTGGGCTGAGTGGGTGTGCAGCCTGCGATGGTGCCGGGTGCACTGGTATGTCCTCTGCCATGGAGTAATCAAGACCCAGCACCAAACGTGAGACCTGGTGGCCTGTGGAGCAGGGCTGCATGATGTGGAGGGTGCCATGTCCTTGGGCCCCGGGCTTGTGCCTTGCAGCGGCACGTGGTGGGACCTCCTGTCTACGCGCCGGTGGCGGAAGGTGAGCATTGAGGCCTGGGTGTGCATGGGCGGGCATGCTCCGATGGGCGGCGGGAGAGATTGGGTTGCCTCTGCGTGGGTGTGCATGGGCGGGCAGGCAATGTTGTCTTGTGCAGGTGTGTGTACTGTGCCAGTCATGTATCTGGGCTCTGTTTCAGCTGACGGCTCTGAATCAGATGTGTGACCTGGTGAACTGCCCTACATACCGGCACGTGGTTGGAGACACACCGGTGGCATCAGGTGAGCAGTGTGGCCTGGGTGTGCAGGGGTGGCACTCTCTCTCTCTCTCTCTCTCTCTCTTCCTCTCTCTCTCTCTCCTCTCTCTCTCTCTCCCTCTCTCTCTTCCTCTCTCTCTCCTCTCTCTCTCTCTCTCTCTCTCTCTCCCTCTCTTCCTCTCTCTCTCTCTCCCTCCCTCTCTTCCTCTCTCTCTCTCTCTCTCTCTCTCTCTCCCTCCCTCTCTTCCTCTCTCTCTCCTCTCTCTCTCTCTCTCTCTCCCTCTCTTCCTCTCTCTCCCTCCCTCTCTTCCTCTCTCTCTCTCTCTCTCTCTCTCTCTCTCTCCCCCTCTCTTCCCTCTCTCTCCTCTCGCTCTCTCTCTGTCCTCTGATGTGCGCAGGACACACCTTCTCATCATGTTTTTTGTCTTACAGGCTGTGACCTACGTATTGTCCGGAGGGGAGCGGCCATGTGTCTTCGTTTCATTTCGTTGTTCATTTTAATAAAGTTTCATTTGTTGCTTCGAAAGTGAATGTGTGCTGGTCATTTCTGTGACGACACATCCATGTCACCAGTTGTGATTGTGCGGCATCAAGCGGAATATTTTGTACATGTTTAGGTGTGGCTGATGTGGCATGTCTTTGGTCGGGGGTGCCAGGGAGGGGTGCTCCTGGGGTGGTGGCGGTGGGTGTTGTGGCCCTCTTGGGTGTCCGGGCCGCATGATGGGTGGCTCCATGGCATCTGTTGCCCTTCGGATGTGGCCCTGGGCTGTGCTCCCTTTTGTGGTGCTGGCTGCCGTCCGAGTTTACACCAGGTCAGAGCAGGTGTAGATTTCCTGGTGCTAACGCGCCTTATCGCCTGTTTTGTGTTTTTATCGCCTATGTGGCTAAACGTTGTGAATGTTGAGGTGTGCTGTTGTCTCGGCTTTAGTCACGGGAACGCCTACTCTGCATCTCATTAGCGAAATTTGCGAGGGTCCTCTGTGGCGATGTTTTTTGCGGCTGCTATCGCGGGTAAACTGGTGCTGTGGGCTGTTAACACCGGCTTGTGAATGGGGGGTAAATTTAGCACGACTTTGGCTGCGATAAAGTGCCGTTAATTTGGCGATAGCTCCTTGTGAATATGCCCCTGAGTGTGCCTCATATGTTTTAGAGTTGGATGACAATGGAAAGTCTGCTGGAAAATCTACCAGAGGAGTTTCCTCCACCCTGCTATTCCTTTGGTAGAAGACATTTCTACATCGGATCCTCCTCCAGATTTTGTCACTTCCTCAAAAATCTGACATTTTACTGTGTTACCCACTTCTTGCCTTTATATATCACACGTCATTATATCCCCTCTGGGACTTTCAATGATTGACACAAGGACACTTGCGTATAACCCACAATAAAATGGCGTGATGAAAAGATGGCTCAAGCCGAACGAGCACCAATAACCCTATTCACTAGAAAATTAAATATCCAATGGGATTTGACAACTCCATATGCTGTTTCATAGACAGAACTTTAATGTACCAAGCCTTCAGGCTGTGTATAGAAAAGGAGTGAGCACGAAACAGCGGGGCAGATTTACAAGCCCCTTGCGCCACTTTTGCGTCACTTTTAACATGGGAAAAGTAACGCAAAAGTGGCGCAAGGGGCTTGTAAATCTGCCCCAGCATATCTTTAGCCAATCTTTAAAACAACGTGGCGCAGGTCAATTCTGACACTACAGATCCCATGTACCACATGTTCTCCAAAAGCAGCATAGATAGCATGCCATCGGAGGGGTTTTGAAAGCCCTGCGGCTAGAACTCCCCTCTGGTTTTCACTCTGCCGTTCCAATGAAATACTTATGAATTGAGCACAAAATATTCATGAACACAGTCCTTTCAACCATTTACCTCAGACAGTAATTCAATAATGGAAAACATCGAATTTCTATTGCATTGAGCGCGAACTCAGGAACGAGATTGGCATAATGTATTCTTCTTGATGTCAGACATTTTTAACAGAACTTATTAAGCCCTAAAAAGTAAATTAAAATAGATTTGAGTAAGGCATCTGTTCATTCTGTGCAAATGTTGACACAAGCAGCAGCAGAGAGAAAGCATTTCTTCTCCTCAGGCGAACTTTAGCTGCAGTTTTTCTCCATAACACGTTTTCCGAAATCCATTCTCTTTATAGGTCAGTGTTGTCTCATCCATCCTTCAGAGAAATGCTGTGTACTCGAAAACAAGCAGTTGAGGTGAAAGGGGTGTCAAGGAAAATAGCAACTACTTGCTTTCATTTTAGTCCTCTGTCAGCAGGATGAGATTAACAAGGCAACCTACTTGAATCCATAGCTTGCCATTCTGAACTGCCTTTTAACACATTTTAAACTCAGCAAGCTTTGACAAAGTCAATAGTTTGTGAACATCTAAAATGTTTTTAAAGAGTAAAAGGTATAGCTCAGCATACTCATCAGATTCGGTGCAGAAATCGAATATAGCAGGCACATGGCAGGTTAATGGGTATTTTAAAAGGTAAACAAGAACAGTGCCATCTTTGGTCCTGATTCACAGAGGTAAACGTACACTTTTGTGTAAGTTTACGATTGTTTGGTATTCACAAAGGAATTTATGAGTACAGGGCCGCTTTAGAGCTCTATTAGGATTTTAACTTATAAATTGCAAGTAACAAAATGATGTCGCTTTTAAAAGTAGTAACCCACTGACCTATTTACATTCTATGCACTTTGTTATCTGCTCAGTACTTGTTTTCTGCAACAGGCGTATTAACTCTCTGCGCTACTTTATAGTGAGTCAAAACCCCAATTAAACAAAACTCAGATCTCTCTTCAGGAAGAACATTAATCAAAGGGTTTATCCTGACATTTTTTTGTTGCCTGGAAATTGCTGGAGGAAACGAACGCGGCAGCAGGTGCTTTATAATAATAAACTTGCAAACACAGCGCCCCCCGGAAGCCAGCACCCGGTGCGGTGGCACGGGTGGCACCGCCCTAGAGCCGGCCCTCTATGAGTAGTATATTTACGAGTACCGAGTCTCTGCACATAAAAAGACCTATCTTTTTATGTGTGTAGATTCCGCTCTCTTAAAGATTCTACTCGTAAATCTCTTTGTGAATACCAAACAGTTGTAAACTTACACAAAATTGTGAGTTTACCTTTGTGAATCAGGCCCTTAGAGTGTGGACTGGTTATAGGGATGCTGAGTACATTAATTCATGTATCATGGGAACTACACCATCTTTGTAATTGGTGCACTGCTCATCCTGAGACCTTTATTTTGTTTCAGTGAATGGTTCCCCCTTAATATCTCAAGACATGTAACCTTTGAGTGATTAATGCCTCAGACACCTTGAGAGCCCTCCTGCCCTGGAAACTGTTCTGTTAGAGCCATAGATACCTCTCAAAACCTCACCCTTTGAAACAATGATGATGTCTGTCCACTTATAATTGAACACACACCAACTCTCTGATTGTCAGAAACTTAGTTATGCACTCAATCACTCTCCTCCTCGGTTTATCTCTCTCCACTATCACCAGGATCCTCTGTCACAACAGATGCCACTGCAGCTGATCACTCCTTATCTAAACATGTCACAGTTTCTATTGCCCCACAAATGCTTTGGAAGACACACTCATATGATCAAACCTCAACGTCTCAATCTCCAATAGACACTGCAAACATTATCGTGGACACGTCCAAATACCCTTTGTCATGTTTACTCTGGATCACTTATTCCATATGCAACTATACATTCTAAACCAGTAATTACTTGAACTCCCACACAGTCCAGCTTTGATAAATTGTCATCTTTTAAATACAGACAAGCTAAAAGGACAGAGCAATACAACTACCTTGCACGCCCCTTAGTCCAGACACCTACAAGATTGCCAAAAGCTGGTTGTGTCAGGATTCCGTTAAACAGATCCCCTCTCAGGCTACACTCAGTGATACGCTACCACCCACCTGGCACCAATGATACTTTCTTCGAGGACCTCAGCTCCATTGTAGACACAGCCCTATCAACCCCTATCTCTAGGAACGCTACCTGTTTTCACGTCAATCCACATACTGTAAAGCTACACCCCCTTTCTGCCCCCATGTCATGTTATAAAATTACTTCTGACTCAATCACTAGCAATAACAATTAATTCAGCACCAACTGGCTCCATCTCTAAAAAAGTGGTAGATTTATCAAAACTTTGCACTGCCGTAAAATGATGCAGAGTTATGCAAAGTGGCACAAAGACTTGCTATCGAATGTACTTTCTAGTGCAAAACTTTTTGGGTGTTGGGAAAGTGCCCTTTTTTTTAGCGCAAATAGTGCTTTATGCTGCTTTGCTCTACTTTGTATTAAGGACATGTTCCATGGATGGTACTTAAGGATTTCAGTGCAACCATGCATCACTTTTGATGCAAAGCCCTATCTGCTAAAATTGTTAGACCGTGCTTTGCATAAAAAAATAGCGCTTCTTTGAGGCAGGCACAAAGTTAGGGAAATGTTTTTATTTCTTGTCACATTTCATACATTGCACATGTGCCGCACTTTACAGCACACATTCAACCTATGAAACGTTTTTAAAATGTCAGCGCAAAAGCTATGCTAAGCAGCACGCATTCCCCTTTGCACAATGGTGTAAAAGTCTGTGCATGGCGCTAGGAAGCCTTAAAAAGCACCAGTGCTGGGGAAGAGAGCAGCAGGCCATATTTACTCTTAGCAATTTTGACTCTCTAGCTGCTCTCTCCCACTGGTGTAACACAGTGCAGCATCGTTGGGTGCTGTGCTGCGTTACACTATTTTATTGTAAATCTTTCCCAAAATATCTTTTGACTAATTCAGCAGTACAACTATGTAGAATACCTGTCTTTGCTGCAAAAATATAATAAACTAAATCGAAAACAATCCTGAGAAAAAAATAAGAGAAAAGCATTTTCAATATCAGTTTCTAAGAATTCCAAGAATCTACAGGCATGTATGAATCAGTCAATCCAGTCCAGGTCAAGGATTCTGAATCTACTCTTTGGTAAGCTTGATACGTTTGGTAGCAGGGTCCTGTACCAAATATGTTGTAATAAATACCCAGTGTTGAATCAAATTTAGATATTTAAAATGCGGTGACGTTCATATTAGGGAAACTAGCTGTGATAATTGTTCAGCAATTTATAAACTACGATAAGCTGCCTGATCTAACACAGTGGGTATTGTGGTGTCGTGGGCCCTAGGCCCACATGCCGAGCAATGATGGCACACCGATACAGTGTTAGGGTACTGGCAACTGGCCCAGGGCAAGTGCACCCGGCCCCTTTTATTAGCAGGGTCACCTGACCTGTGACGCCTGTGATGGGTGGGTGTACAGTGTGGGTTGACACAAGACGTGTCCAGCCGGACACTACATCCCTCCCAAATTTTAATGGAAAAATAACAAACAAAAGTCCAACCTATGGGAAAAACAACATAACGAAACATAGCACCAATGAGTCTCTTCAGGCTATCTGCCGGGTGGTGCTGGAGCTCTGGACCGCACAGTCAGGAGGCTTTAGTCCACCTCGGCGATGTAGTTCAGACCGGCCTGGTCTCGCCGGTGTTGGAGTCTATTTACATAGTTTCAACAGCGGCGCATCTTGAGCAGTGGTGGAGTCCACTTTGGAGATCTTCTTGCAGGCGCTCAGGTTCCGGTGGACGGCAAACCTGCAGAATATTGAGGATGACCTTGGTGGATGAGGGCCTTCCTTGGAGGCGACGGTGCTTGATAGTCTTTAGGTGACCAGTCCCCATCTACGACCTCCATGCCTCCCGGTGCCTGTTGTGGAGCTGCTGCCGACGCATCTCTCCGATTGGGATTCCCCTCTCACAGGAACTCCATTGAGGCCCTTGCCCTTGGATTGCCACGTGACTGTGTGGACTGTGCTGGCCTCTCATAAGCCACGCTGAGGGGTCGCCGCAGAACTCCCAACAGGGTCACGGCCAAGCCTCGTGTAACCCCAAGGGTGGATAGTTTACTGGTCAGGTATGCTCTTCTTTGGCAGGCGTCAGGTTTATGGAGACACACAGAAGGTTCCTGGGTGGCTTGCCTCCCACGGCGCCAGGAGTGCCTCGTTGAACTCCGGATGTCTTGAGCGTTTGGATCCACCCTGGTGGTGGGATGCTCCTTAGATGTTCTTGGTGGCGATGATGCACCTGGATCATCCAGGTGCATCATCGTGTTCATCGTGTTCATCATGAACACGATAATTTTCTTTCAGTTGGGCAACAGGCGGCGATCTCTTGCTTTAGGTGACCTCGTGGAGTGAGGAGACCTGGAGGGACTTCGTGGACACTTATGGTTGTCTTCTGGCAGGTGCACTTGCAAGATGTGGTGCCATCGATGCCAAGCAGCCGGTGAAAAGTGAGTGGACGTTCGCACTGTGAAGCGTGGGGTCTGGAAGCAGATCGTGCTTGCTAGTGGCTTACGGTTGGTCCTCCTGCGAAACTGTCTCCAGTGACATCTCTGCACCCCGGTGGCTGGCTTGTGCTGATGAACACCTTCTCCAGTGCTGGCATGACTCCTCTGTCCTGTTGCTCTTCTCCTTTTCCAACTTGCGCGCCTGTAGTGGTTGTTCACCCTGTGGCGTCTTGCCACTATCCTCTCCTCCTCTGCGGAGTGGCGTCCTGACACGCTCTTCTCCTTCGCTTTGTGGCAGCCAGTCACGCTCTTCTCCTCCTTCCGACCAGGTTCCTCACTCGCCAACCGGCTGCTTGAGTGGTCCAGAGCTTCTTTCACCAGCTGGCTGTCTCTTCCCTGGGGTGACGACCAGCATGGGTCCTCATGTGCTTACTTTGTTGGGGTGGTGTGCTTACTTTGTTGGGGTGGAGTACCACCAGTGGCCACTGGATGGCAGTGGAGCGTTTCTGTTTATAGGCCCCGGCAGCCTTTCCTGAAACTGCTGGCCGTGCAGCTCCCACCTGCAGAGAGCGGAGGCCACCCTCCCTTCTGTGAGCATTCCAAAAGGTACGTGGGGGCACTGCAGGCTATTTCTTGAATCACGCTGGGTGGCCAGGGGACTTTATCTTTGCATATTTAGTTTGGCAGCTTCCCTGCTCCCTCGGGCTGATCCCCGCTCCTCTTCCATGCTGGGGGCAGAGCGCTGCAGCTATGGCACGATTTCTGCTTTCCTGTGAGGTCATGAGGGTGTCATACAAGCTGGACACACATGCCAGAGGGCTTGCTCCTCTAAGCACACCTAGCCTCGGGCTGCTTAACATATTATTTCTTTTGGTGCGGTGTGGTACTGTGACCACCAGGTGGCAGCGCATTGCTTCTTGATGGCCCAGCAGCCTTCCTTGTGTCTCAGGCCCATTTGGTTCTCATGCCGCGGGGCCGACAGGGATTGCTGGGCTGCTGCAGGTTCAATTGATGCCTCTTCGTCCTGATAGGCAGCAGTGCGGCATCTTTTCCTTGGAAACCACCAGCTGGGGCTACTGCTTTCAAAGGGCTCACTGCTGTGGGCCACGGCAGCTGCTCTGTCACGAGGTTGGGACGGCCGCGGGCTGATCCATGCTCCACTCCCTTGGAGACGGGGTCTCGGTTGGCCATCAACATGGTTCTTGCCCCACCGCCTGTTTCAGTCGCAAGGTGGGTGGAGCGCTTAGTCATGCTCAGCAATGTGGTGGTGGTGGGGGGGACGCAGCGCTGGCATTTCCCCTGAGGGCGGGTTTGTACTTTATTCCACCCTGATCCTCGTCGATTCCGCAGCATACCGGCCAGAATGGTGCTGCTACTTTAGACGCAGGCTCTTGCGGTTTGTGGAGGCCAGTGGGGAGTTCTCTGTTTTGCGCTGGTGCAGGGGTCCACACAGCACCGGTGCAGTAAGGCACATCATTTTCCTCCTCAGCTCGCTTGCAGCAGCCACACCTGATTAGTCGGCGCTGCATTAACGTAGAGGGCTACGTCTATCGTGTTAGCTCTGCGGTAACACTTACATGCCGGCCCTACTCAACTTGCTGCTGGGTTTATCACACGGCAGGGCCGATCCACGCTTTACTCACTGACGGGCCAGACATTCTCTCGCAGTTTAGACAGCTGCATGTAGATGCTAGAAACCACGGTGCTGGCTGCAACACTTTTCTTCCTTTAGCGGGTCCCTGTCCGCAGGGACGATCGGTGCGACGGCTACCAACAGGACCCCTTAGATTCGGCCCGTGGGGCACCCAGGGGGACCCAGGGTGACCGTTGTGATGGGAGAGGGTGCGGGGGTGCCTTATGTCCAGGCTACTCTTCGCTCTCACGAGGAACTGCGAGGCGGCTGTTACCTCGTGGAGTGAGGAGACCTGGAGGGACTTCGTGGACACTTATGGTTATCTTCTGGCAGGTGCACTTGTGGTGCCATCGATGCCAAGCAGCCGGTGAAAAGTGAGTGGAGGTTCGCACTGTGAAACGTGGGGTCTGGAAGCAGATCGTGCTTGCTAGTGGCTTACGGTTGGTCCTCCTGCGAAACTGTCTCCAGTGACATCTCTGCACCCCGGTGGCTGGCTTGTGCTGATGAACACCTTCTCCAGTGCTGACATGACTCCTCTGTCCTGTTGCTCTTCTCCTTTTCCAACTTGCGCGCCTGTAGTGGTTGTTCACCCTGTGGCGTCTTGCCACTATCCTCTCCTCCTCCGCGGAGTGGCGTCCTGACACGCTCTTCTCCTTTGCTTTGTGGCAGCCAGCCACGCTCTTCTCCTCCTTCCGACCAGGTTCCTCACTCGCCAACCGGCTGCTTGAGTGGTCCAGAGCTTCTTTCACGAGCTGGCTGTCTCTTCCCTGGGTTGACGACCAGCACAGGGTACTCATGTGCTTACTTTGTTGGGGTGGTGTGCTTACTTTGTTGGGGTGGAGTACCACCAGTGGCCACTGGATGGCAGTGGAGCGTTTCTGTTTATAGGCCCCGGCAGCCTTTCCTGAAACTGCTGGCCGTGCAGCTCCCACCTGCAGAGAGCGGAGGCCACCCTCCCTTCTGTGAGCATTCCAAAAGGTACGTGGGGGCACTGCAGGCTATTTCTTGAATCACGCTGGGCGGCCGGGGGACTTTATCTTTGCATATTTAGTTTGGCAGCTTCCCTGCTCCCTCGGGCTGATCCCCGCTCCTCTTCCATGCTGGGGGCAGAGCGCTGCAGCTATGGCGCGATTTCTGCTTTCCTGTGAGGTCATGGGGGTGTCATACAAGCTGGACACACATGCCAGAGGGCTTGCTCCTCTAAGCACACCTAGCCTCGGGCTGCTTAACATATTATTTCTTTTGGTGCGGTGTGGTACTGTGACCACCAGGTAGCAGCGCATTGCTTCTTGATGGCACAGCAGCCTTCCTTGTGTCTCAGGCCCATTTGGTTCTCATGCCGCGGGGCCGACAGGGATTGCTGGGCTGCTGCAGGTTCAATTGATGCCTCTTCGTCCTGATAGGCAGCAGTGTGGCATCTTTTCCTTGGAAACCACCAGCTGGGGCTACTGCTTTCAAAGGGCTCACTGCTGTGGGCCACGGCAGCCGCTCTGTCACGAGGTTGGGACGGCCGCGGGCTGATCCATGCTCCACTCCCTTGGAGACGGGGTCTCGGTTGGCCATCAACATGGTTCTTGCCAACCGCCTGTTTCAGTCGCAAGGTGGGTGGAGCGCTTAGTCATGCTCAGCAATGTGGTGGTGGTGGGGGGGACGCAGCACTGGCATTTCCTCTGAGGGCGGGTTTGTACTTTATTCCACCCTGATCCTCGTCGATTCCGCAGCATACCGGCCAGAATGGTGCTGCTACTTCAGACGCAGGCTCTTGCGGTTTGTGGAGGCCAGTGGGGAGTTCTCTGTTTTGCGCTGGTGCAGGGGTCCACACAGCACCGGTGCAGTAAGGCACACATTTTCCTCCTCAGCTCGCTTGCAGCAGCCACACCTGATTAGTCAGCGCTGCATTAATGTAGAGGGCTACGTCTATCGTGTTAGCTCTGCGGTCACACTTAGATGCCGGCCCTACTCAACTTGCTGCTGGGTTTATCACACGGCAGGGCCGATCCACGCTTTACTCACTGACGGGCCAGACATTCTCTCGCAGTGCAGACAGCTGCATGTAGATGCTAGAAACCACGGTGCTGGCTGCAACACTTTTCTTCCTTTAGCGGGTCCCTGTCCGCAGGGACGATCGGTGCGACGGCTACCAACAGGACCCCTTAGATTCGGCCCGTGGGGCACCCAGGGTGACCGTTGTGATGGGAGAGGGTGCGGGGGTGCCTTATGTCCAGGCTACTCTTTGCTCTCACGAGGAACTGCGAGGCGGCTGTTACCTCACACGTGGGATAAGACCCCCCTTGTCGCCATTGTGGTTTCGTGGGCCCAACGCCCACATGCTGAGCAATTATGGCAAACTGACACAGTGTTAGGGTACTGGCAACTGGCCCAGGGCACGTGTGCCCGGACCCTTTTATTAGCAGGGTCACCTGACCGGTGACGCCTGTGATGGGTGAGTGTACAGTGTGGGTTGACACCAGGCAAAACATTAGAACGTGCCCAGCAGGAACTACAGGTATGAATCATGAAAAGTTGGAACAGACTGGGTTTTCTAAGTAACTTTGTTCCACTTCAACGGCTTTGCACTTCAGAAAGATTTTCTCATGCACATGGTCTTTAAGGTTTACATAGCTGGAAACAATGATGTGTTGTCTGATACCCAGTGTACACCAGAATACTTGGTTGTGACAATCCAATGGATGGTGAATTCAGCCAAAATGCTTCTGTACCATGCTTGCACTTGGTTTTAAAAGGCAGCGTAACTGGACATAGGGTGTTAACAGTTATGTGCTCAGTTTGTCGATAAAATCTTTACTGCTGCAGATAATTTCTACTTAGAAGGTGTAATCCGCGCAGATTCCAGCAATTCTATTGTCCTCTGTGGTATCCCCATGTGTCCTGGAAGTTTGTCCTGTCATCAAAAAATGTTTAGAGTTCAGCTTTCCCTTGAAGTGTTCCATTTAGAATGTTTTGGCAAGAATCTAATTTTCATTTGATGCTGTGTCCTGGAAGACATTTGGATGTTCCCAGGTGGGTGGAGTTCCTTTATGCTTAATAAAATCTCGGCTTGGATTACAAGGATCTGTCTTCGTTTTCTGCTTTACTTAAAACTGGCTACCACATTTGGTGACAATTTGCTTACCCACCACAGCAAACGCCTGCACCATAAGGTACTGTTTTCTCTCTTTAATTCTGCTACTCTTCTCATTTTGTTTACTAATTTACAGCTTACCAGCATCTGCAACATGTTTCTGAATGTCACTCTGGTGGCAATGCTTTACCTTTTATCACTCATAACGTTTTTGATGATTTACATCTGCTCGCATCTGCTTGCACAAATCACCTCACACATGCCAACTGTTCTGCATCCTTCTCTTATCTTGTGCAGATCTGCTTACAGCGGCCTGTGCACTTCAACCATCTCCACATGCCTGCTACAGCTGACATTCCTCACTCACCATCGCAAGTAGTGTCTTTGGGACAGTGCTCCAAGTATGGCGTCTCCTTCATGACTGCATTTTTTGCACTGCTGAATGCTTACTTCACTGCTTATTAATGAGATGTGTTGTTTCAACAATACCTCAGGATTTCACAGTTTTACTCTACTGCACTTCTAATCTTATCATTCCTGTATTCCTGCCTTCAGCCTGTGGATGTGAATCATAATGGGCTTACCTGTATGAAGATACCGTTTTTAGTAATACAATTCTGAAAATACAATTTGAAGGCAATACTACAAAACGTAAGGAAACGTAAGGCATAGCCACTTTCTTATTGTATTCATACAGCTAACCTACAGAAATCTAGCTAACCTAAGGTAATTTAAGAAACAACACCTTTCCTATCTTATTAACACAGCTTTAAATTTAAGACAATCCTGCTATACTTTTGGTTTAACAACCATTCTTTCTTCACGGAGGAATTTTTCTGTTTGGTCGGGTATCATATTGGACACCAAGGTTATAATGCTGCAATTACTACTACTAGATTCACTTCTATTTTATTGCTGACAGTTTTTTCCGTTTGCAGCACACACTACATTTAGGGCCTGATTATGACTTTTGGCGGTGCAAACTGCAGCGCCTCCGCTCTGCCGAAGGCCGCTGCCGCCCGCCCGACAGATTATGACTTTAAAGTAGTCTGGCGGGTGGGCGTAGTGGTGGTCCTAGGCCAGTGCATCTATCAATGGGACTGCACAACAAGGTGTTCCTGCATGGCATGGACTCAAAAGTCCATGCGGTGCAGGAGCCTATGTGCATGCGCACAGGGGGGGTACATGTTATTCCCACCTGTGTGCATCCACATGCGTTGGAGGCACAGGGGGCCCCATAGAGCCCCCTGCAATTCCTCTCTACTAGGGTTTTCAGGGCAGTGGAACCGCCATGAAAACCCTTGAGGAGAAGAAACGCGTAATATGCTTGGAAGGACCATGGCGGTCCTGCCAAGCATATTGCAGCCTCTAGACCGCCACACCACCTCGAGGGAACGGCGGTTCCCTGGTGGCGTCTGCAGTCCCAGGGTGGTCCTACTGCCCAAGTCATAATATGAGAGTCGGACAGCCGCACCACCACGAGTCTGGCGGTCCTCAGACCGCCAGACTCGTAATAGGGTCCTTAGTCTTTTCAGACTTATATTTTCTCATACTTAAAAGTCTGTTTCGAATTTCCATTAAACAACATGCTAAATATTTTTCCTCCTTCTGTCTTTTTACCATGTCCTGATGAACCGATTCTATGTTGCTCCAATCAAAAAGGTTTTTATCAACTATTTGAAAGTATTTGGTCCTAATGTCTCCACTGGGAAAAAACAACTTCTATGTTAGCACATTGCTTAGAGGAGGAAGGTCAGGAAATATATAGGAATATTCCTGATCTACCAGATGATGATTTTGAGTCTGTGTCACTTAGTGCAAATGAGTTTCATACTGCTTTAAAAAAACTTGACAAACATTTCCAATCCAAACTTTCTATGATTCTTAAGCTTTATCAGGTTTGCATGAGAGAACAAGAAACTGACAAAATGGTGGAAAACTATGTAACAGAGTTAAGAAAGTTAGCTTCAACCTGAAATTTTGGAGACATGACTGAGTAAAGAATTAGGAATGAATTTATGTTGAAATGTAATAATGATAAAATCAGAGAACAACTCTGCTTAAAGATGATTCCAAATTTGATGAAGTTCTAACTATTGTTAAACTGGTTTAACATACCATGGCATATGTACAAAACATTGCACAGAAATAAAGAGACCCTTCTTGCTGTACATAATGTCTATTTTAAACCTAAAACTTAATCTAAATCTTTTAATATCATCAAATCTTAAAACACATGTTTTCAGTGTGGTTATCCTAATCATTTGGCCAGCAACAAAGTTTGCCTGGAAATTAAAGTCTTTTGCAAATCTTGTGAAAAGAAAGGCCACTTTGCTACGTGCTGTAAAAGCTTTCCAACAAAAGAAATAGTGAATGAGGTCTCATCTGACAAGGAAGATATTGTCCTTCAAATAGTTAATTATGTAAATTGTGCTTCAAAAGAACACTGCTACCATCCCTCTAACTTAGTTTTACTTGATGGTACAAGCATATGCATGATGATGGACTCAGGAACATGGTGGATAACCCATTGAATTAGTTGGCTATTTTCATGCTAATATAGAATTCAGAGGGAATGATACTCATGGAAAAAAAATACATACCAGTTAAGGGATATACTGTCCTGAGTTGACCGAAGCAAAAGCTAGTAGGAATTTCCCTAGATCCAAATTCAAATCCACAAGTATTAGTTCATAAGATTGGTTCATTTTCCAGTATGTTGTTCATGGAGCTTCATGAGGTGTTCTCCAATAGAGTTGGCTGTGTCAAGGGATACATACGCCATACTTGTCTAAAACAGAATGCTGAACCAGTCAGTCATAAGATTAGACACATATCCATGTGTATGATCCTGTAAAAAAGAGTTGAACCATCTTTGTGCCACAGAATAGTTAGCATCAGTGGTAGTGGCTATCAGAGCTAATTGAGAAATTAGTGTGTATAGAATTTAAATGAAATGGTAGTAGAAGGCAGATTTCCCTTACTCAACATAACAGAAATGAGCAGCATGTTGGCTAGGATGAGAAACTTTACAACAGAGGACCTTATATCCACTAATCATAAGGTCTGATTAAGTGAAAGCTCAAACAATTTGACCTACTTTATTACTTCTTTAGGAAGTTATAGATTTAACTGCATGCCTTTTGGGGCAGTGTTCCACCACAGCAGTTTTTCAAAGGTTGACGACAAATTTGCTGGGTTACCTCCTCGATGGAATTTTTTTTCGAGATGATATCCTCATTCATAGTGAAACTCTTGGAAGTCATATCAGCACATTAAACTTTATAAGTGGTTTTCAAGCACAAAGGTACTACTTTGAAAGCTACCAAGTGAAAACCTTGTTGATAAGAATTAGGGTATTTAGGTCATGAAATTACAAAGTACGGAGTTTGCCCTAAAAAGAATCTTTTGAAGACTACTTTGGATTTGCCCAGTTCCACGAAAAGAAAAAACTTTCCAGCTTTCTTAAGGATGGCAGAATTTAATTCAACATTTTTTCAAAATGTGGAGAATGTTGGTTCTTTCGGGTACAAAATTGATTCTTGGTTTACTAAATAATAACCAATCAAGAACAAAAAACAGTACTCAAACTTTTAAGTAATAATAAAAGAAAATGAAAGAGAATAAAAGACAAAGAACATGAATCAAATACCACACCAAAATCATTTCCAGAGCAGCTCCGGAGAGTTACAGAACTATGCTGCCCCATTGATGCGATTTATCGCCATCAAGGACCTTTCTTTGAGTTCAACCCACAGTGGACCAACGCCTGAAGACCTTTCTTTCATTAATTTCGACTGTCCCTTGTATCGCCTTGTCCTGAGGAAGACCCTCCGTGCCTATTATTCAATCAGGCACCTTATTGGGTCGAAACGTCGATGTGCTTGTGATAATCCTGACCCTACTCTCTCCGCCGCACATGAAATCCCAAGCAGCACAAAGCTTTATGTACCTAGGAATGGATGTCCTTTGAATGACCAGTTCTAACAATTCGTACAGCACTGTATATATCTTGTTTACATTTAGCACTTTTTTCGCACTTTTTTTCATCATATCACTTGTGCCGTTGGAATAAACTGTATGTTCATGAACTTTGACAGCCTTCTAATGTCATCTCTACACCATAAAATGTAAAAGAATTTATGGATTTATCCCTAAATACAGACTTTGATTGTTTTGATTTTGGTGTGTTATTTGATTCATGTTCTTTGTCTTTTATTCTCTTTCATTTTCTTTGATAATTACTTAAAAGTTTGAGTACTGTTTTTTGTTCTTGATTGGTTATTATTTAGTAGACCGAGAATCAATTCTGTACCCGACAGAACCAACATTCTCCACATTCTTGTACACCCAGGTTCTGAGGTGCACTGGGTCACCTCATTATACTAGATGTATCAACCTTTTTTCAGGGCTTTGCTAGCAGATCTATTGCCATTAGGAAGTTAATAAGGAAAGGTTCTTCATTTATGCAGGATGATGGGTGTGAAAATGAGTTCAGAGATATAAAAGATTGTTTGTACTAAGCCCGGTGTTTGAAAGGTTGTATACCCATTCTTAGTACTAATCACGAGAAGGGACTTGTAGCTGTTTCGAAACATACAGTATTGGCATGAAGTTATACTTATGTTTGCATCTGGGGAGGTGAAAGGAGCAGAAGATACATATTTAACAATTGTAAAGGACGCATTAAGAAATTCAAACAATTCTTATGGTGTATTAAGTTTTCTGTACATTCTGATCACAAACACCTTCATGAGGTTTTTGCAAAAAAGGGTTTAGACTGCATTTCTCCTCACATCTTCAAATGTATTGTAACAATGCAGGAATTTAATTTTGAAGTTCATTAAAGTTACTCTTGGATGTCTATCACTTAAGGAGTGGTTGTTGGAGATGGGTAAAGATTCTGTGTTCAAGAGGGTGTGTGAGTTTGTTTCTACAGGTAGGTGTAGTGAAGGATCAGATCCTGTCACTACATGGTATGGAAATATTTGTGACAAACGTTTGGTGTAAGATAATTTATTGTTTGAAGGATCTAAGTTAATCTCTACCCTCCAAACAATAAACCAGGAGTATTTCTCACACCTTTAAAAGGTGTGAGAAATACATTTTTGAGTTTGTCACACGAGGGTCATCAAGGTGTTTGTAAAAGTAAGGAGGGATTGAGGCCTTCTTACTGGTAGCCAAGCAAGGATTTTCAAGCTGAATGAATGGTCAGAGACAGTCTACATTGCAAACTGAGTGACAAGTCTAACAAGTTACTATATGCTCCCATAATCTGCTGAAAAATTCCAGGACCCTGGGATGAAGAGTCTTTTGATATAGTGTGGCCTTTAACAATAAGGCCTGGCTGTGTACATGTATTTCCACTTATAGATATATACTCTTGTTGGCCAGCGGTGGCATTGGTTCAAGCAATCTCGACTGATGCAGTTATCAGACTTCTTTCAGGAGTGTTTGCTGGCAGGACAAATTTCAAGTGTTTGCTGACTAACAGTGAAGATGGATATACATTTAAAGCTAGGACAGATTATCTCAAGTCAAGAGAGAGTTTACGCAAAAAGTGAGCTTAGTATCACCCACGAACTAATGCCAGAGAACCTTGAAAAAGGCTATTCAGCTCTCCAAATATGTGTGAGGAGAAACTGGAGTGAGGCTGTGTTTGAACATGTAGAACAATACAGACTTACCCAACCTACTACTATGGGAGTGACTCAATTTTAATTGTTTCTCAGAAGGAAACCATGCACATTAATGTACACTCTAACACAGGTGTGGGGCTCAAACTGGGAATGCATAGAGGTTGAACACAGAGCAAAAAGGGAAATAAATAGAATGACAATTGAGAAGAAAAGATTATCTTGATAGACATAAGTCTGCCAAGAAGTTGAATGTTAAAGTGGGTGATGTCGTTGTTCTAGTTTGCTTACCAAAAAAGGCATACATGCGTCCTGCAAATATGATCTCACTTAGAGAAGTATAAAGAAATATACAAGAGCTGTTAATTTAGAGGATGAGTAAGGTTGGAATCTTTAAAGGACTGTCATTGATAAATGAAAACTAAATGCTTAGGGCCTATTTTATGAGGTTTTGGTGCTGAGCAGTGCAGCAAGGAATCTTGCCCTGTGTCAAAAGAAAAGGGCAGGAATGCACCGTATCTATGAGATACAGCACATTCCTGTCCTTTTCCCCTGCACGGGCCCACAATGGGATGCCATGCACCAATGCAGGCACCCTTGTGCCATGGTGCAAGGGTGTCTGCGTTGTAGGGGTGATTGTTTTTCTGCAGAAAGGGACACCTTCTTGCACAACAACAATAACAAGAGGTTATTTCTATGTATGCTGTAGAATGCAGCACACATAGAAAGAGGAAGAAAGAAGGATAAATAAGGATATGTCTCCTTGTTGCACCTTCATAACGCCACCCCTGGGGTGCCGTTAGAATCTGATGCATTCCCAGGTTTAAGATTCCTCATAAATCTGGGAATGCTTCAGATTCCATGGGTGTTGCGTGGGAACATCCCACAGCAATACCCATGGAACGCCCCTTTCACGCAGTGTTCTCCGTGAAAGGGGACCATATTTACAAGGCCATGAAAAACCATGCAAAGTTGCTTTTCGTGGCCTTGTAAATATGCTGCGGCACAGTGCTCCACCAGTGCGTCAAACAAGTGATGCTCATGCAGCGCAAAAGTGCAGCTACTTAGTTGTGTTTTTCTTTTGTAAATTTTATCCTTTGCATGTAATATTTCCTGTTGTTTCCTAAAAGTATTTGTGTTGTTGTCATGTCATGCCTTTTTGTATTTTATTCTTGTGTTTGTTGTAGTGATTGTTGCCTCTTCTTTCGTTCATGGGGACGATGTGTGCTATCCCCATGTGTCTTTGAAGTTTATTCTGTCATCACAGAATCTGTAAAGTTCAGCTTTCTATTGTGGTATTCCATTTAGAATGTTTTGGAATGAGTTTATGTCCAATTAATGCTGTGTCCTGGAAGACATTCGGATGTTCCTTGGTGTGTTGAGCTTCTTTCAGTTTACTAAACTCTCAGTTTGGATTACAAGGGTCTGTCTTCATTTTCTGCTTCAGTTAAAGCTGACTACCACACTCCCCTGCTAATGGCATTAATCCCAGTTTGATAGTGGTTTCCTCTACTTCTCTAAGGATGGCTGGTCAACATGCACCATGGTGTTCTATTAGGAGGCCAGTGAATAATTGGATAGAGAGAGAGAAAGAGAGAATGAGAGACAGAGACCGGTTTGGTCTGGATGGTAATGCAGCTCAGCACTTCACAAAGACTCACTAGACCTTCAGATTTCTATAGCAAAAAAACACCACTTAATATATTAGAAGCAGGTCTTTAACAGGCATGCATCACTCCAAAGCTCAGACTCATTATGGTGCTTACCCAGATACAGTAAGGTTAGCACTGTAACTAGCCCCTCCCCCATCTACCAGGTTACATCCAGAGAACCAATATGGAAGGGAGCAGCAGTCCAGCGGAGCTTCGTTCATAGATGCATCTGTAAGGAAGCATCAACAATGGAGGGACACCACCTGGTAAGTCATGATTAACTGCAGGTGAAAGGAGGGAAGCGGGAAAACTGGTAGAGCCTGCCTAACAGGGGGAGCACTATCAAGGGAAATGTGGAATGGGAAATACAAAAAAGGTGAGGGGACACCAAATGGATGCGAATTGGATCAAATTTGGACAAAGCCCAATATCCGCACAGTACTCGATGCTTGCTGTCCTTTTAACTAATACTGTCTCTGATGGCCCGGAAGTGAAACCAGTAGTTGACCCCTGACGTCTGTACTTTGCCGCCTCATCCATAAGAGGCCTTCCAAGTTTCAATCTAACCATTCTCTAGGGCTTCCACGCCTTTGTACATTAATTCCACTCCTTTACTTGTTAGGGCCATTGGAAAACCATGTCTTAACGGGCTGGGAACATATTTCTGCAGGACTGACCCTGGAGAACCATGAGTCAGAGACCTATTCCTGATACCCAACATCTTGAAGCAGGAGAGTAGGCCCATATTTTTAGATGCAGTAAATATTTTTGAAATGACATCAACAAATTCAGAGAGGTAGTGCGAAAGAGAAATGGCAGGTTTTTTTGCACATTTAAAGGATTCCATCATTGACTGTAGTGAATGCACTAGAGGTAAAGCTCTGATACTAAGTGCATTTTCTCAGGTAAAATAAATATGTTACTATCACTGACATTCAGAGCAATGAGTGTGCTATTGGTTTCCATCGTTTGAAAAAATTATGCTGCTCTTTGATGTGAGTAAGTAAGCAGGTTTGTTCATTAGGGCCATTATCGTGAGAGAAATAAAACTTTGCTTCCGCCTAATTGGCTGCGTTGGACTGGTTAGAAAAACATCAATATTCATATTTTTTATTAATTAAAAAAACCAATTGATTTATCTTGAGACCATTTTTTAAAACAATTACCACCACAGTCTGTCATCACTTCATCAGGGATAGGGTGTAAGTAACTCACTAAAGGACCTGAAAGTTGGCCAAGAAAAAAACTGAAAGTACCTTTATCTAAAAGAGTTTGTAAATGAGATAAAAGACAAGTTCCTACCTCAAACCCAGTGTGGGAGGTGTGAGGAGCTCTCTTGTGGAGATAATGGAACAAGCTCCGTGCAACCCTGGATCTTGGTGAGGACACACTATGAGAATGAGTAAGGGCACATTTCTAACAAAGTATGTGATGACGAAAGAGGTTGCGACCCAACATGGACCAGTTCAAGCTTCTGAAGATCAAATAATGTCCATGCGCGATTTTGATAAGATAATTAATTATAGCAAACAATATAAAGAAAGCTAACATCATGCGGACTATCTGATGAAAATCCGAAGTGGTCTAGTTTATTTACTTAATAAGTTCCTAAGGGACATAGGTATGGGCTTCTTCAGGGCAGAGAGGAGATAGATGATTGGCCCTCGATCCTTGTTCTCAGGATAAGGTTCTTTGTAGCGCACCAGTTCACAGCCAACGCTCTCTCAGTTGCAGGTATTGGTGCCAGTTGTTTCTAGGCTGGTTGTAAAGTGTTGGTCAGGTTCAGGCACATCGTCCTTCTACAGTCACTGACATTTTCAAGAGTTCTTACCATTTCTATAGGGAGATGCAAATAGGGATGTTCTCCACGTGTGAAGCACCTCAAGCACTGTGCCAGTGACATCAGGTGACTGCGCGAGTGGGCCACATTTTATGAAGTTGAGTAAGACTTGCAGTGTTCTTAGACCCCTGTCAGTGGATTCAAGATCACAGTTCTCGTGCCCTTTGCCCCAATTTCCAGTACTGGTGGTTGAAAACCAGGTTCAAAGGCCTCTCTCTCTGAAATTGTTTCAGGGACCAAATCACTGGGCTTTGGCCTCCTATCCAATTGGTGCTGATACTGATGGGGAGGAGCAGGAGAAGGGCACTTGGGCATTGGAGAGGTGCTGTCTGCTCTTCTCCAAAGCCTGCAAAAGATCATGATGTGATTAATAGTGCGGGTCAGAGCCACTTAGGAGATCCAAAATACTATACAACATTTCTTCTTGTGTATAGTTTAGTAAAACATTTCTTGGCAGATTATGTGAAGCCCTCCAGGCACTGTACAGATTATGATGCCAAGTTACATTAGATTCAGGTTTAAATCTATTAGAAAAGTAGAGATCCCACTGCTGCTAAATCCTCTGCAAGTGCTTAATTTGAGCCGGAGTTTGCAGGTGGGGCCCATTGGCACTTATTTTTAGGGATCAGCACTTATTTTTCCTCAATAGCCATTAATCCAGGGCAACAGAGGGAGAAACACAAAATGAGGAAAGAAAGAGGAAGAGAAAGATGGAAAAACAAAGACAATGAGAGAAAGCAGGGATGAAAAGAACCTGCAAGAGTGAGATAAAGAGGCAAGGAGTGTGTGCTGGTGTGTCAAAGGGGCATGAGGTGGAATCAAGATTAGGCAGCCTTGGTATTTGGCACCTTGATCTTTGATATCGCTGGCTGCATACGTCTACGCAAAACATTGGGCACAGGCACTTATTGGTTTACAAATTGAGCACTGTCCTCTGCTAGTGCTTTCAAAGTCCAAAATGGCACTTGATCTAACTGAAATTCCTGAACTCGTCCTATTGCTGTAAAGCACAGCAGGCCTTCTGTGGCTTAGTGAGTTGTCATCAAAACATGCATAAAATTAGAGCAAGAATGACCTGCCTGCATCTGATGGATATTTATATTTATTGACAAGTGGGGCAGACAGATGTGCAAAAAATAAATTATCCTGAAGTGTACCATTACTTTAGTGAAAGGAACTGGTGATGATCTTGTTGCAGTGTAAGGTTTAATTTATAACTGTCTAGTGGCTTTAGCTTAGGCATAAACAGCCTCAGTAGTGCTTCCAACAGTACTATGCGTGGTGGTGCGGCACACACAGAACCTTTCGAGCTCATGGGCTTACTTAAGTAGGGTCATTCTCAGTGATTCATTGTTGATATGCCTGTTGCCAAATCCTGGGATTGAGACTCAGAAAATAAATATATTTAGCTGGGGACCCAAGAGCTTGAGACTAAGTATTGTGTGTTGCCTTTTCTACTAGTAGGATTTGTGGGTCAATTATAACCTAGCAATAGCTTCTATGCGACATGTCTGCAGTGGCGGCTGCCGCCAGTCTAAAGGGTAAGGGCGGCAGGGGAGGAGGGGTGGGGAGGAAAATAAAAATTAATTGAAAGGACTTACCTGAAGCTCCTGCTGAAGCTGCCAGTGGCCTCGTTGCTCCTCTTAATGGGCCACAAAGCACAGGCTACCGACTCAATCCAGTCACTGCTGTGATGGTATACCTAGCATGAGAGAAGCCTGGGATTGCCTGAGCGGGCTGGTCTAGCACTCGCTCAGGCACAGGGAGTCTGTGCCGTTTCTCCACCCGGCTGTAAAATACAGCTAGGGTTGGAGAAACCTAAGTGCGCATGTCTGTTTGGCTGGCCTAGGATGGACAGCCTATCCGACATGCGCACTTGAAGTGCCCCCCACCACTCCTCCTCCCTGCCATGGCCCGGACCTACCCCACCCTAGGCTATCAGCTTTGGGGCTCAGACAGCAGTGATAAATACAATAATAATAACATTCTATTGTTTTATTATCTTTTTATTTATCATCTGCTGTCTCTGAGCAGTGGGGCGATGCTTCTCTGCCATTACGGAGGAGCCGCCCCTGCATATCTGAACACCTATTTTAGCAGCCAGATCTTCCACCACATTTCGGGGAGAGTGAACACCTTCCTTTTCAATTCTTAACATTTGCTAAACATGCAATAATGGATGCTGGCTCTGGACGGCTACTATGTGACCCAAAGCTGTTTAGCCTTGATTGATTTCCCCTTGAGCCTTTGAATACATTGGATTGCCAAAATCCTGTGTTGGAAATGGCCCTTTTTGCAGGGTTATCCCCACATTTTTTGCTTCTTCCTCCTATTTTCTCCTGACCTGTGTTTGATGGCTTAGATGCTTTGGGCACTTTGCCACTGTTGATCAGTGTCAAAGTGCAAGTGCTCCATGTGTAAATTGATATTGTGATTGGTTCTCCCTAATTGGCATATTTGTTTTACCAGTAGGTCCCTAGTAAAGTGCACTGAGTGTGCCTGGGCTGGGAAATCAAATGCTACTAGTGGGCTTGCAGCACTGATTGTACCACCCACATGAGTAGCCCTGAAAAGAGGTCTCAGGCCAGCCACGCAGTGCCTGTGCGCAGTTTGTTAACTGCCATGTCGACTTGGCAAGTGCACCCACTTGCCAGGCCCTACCCTTCTCTTTTCTTACACATCAGACACCCCTGTGGTAGGCCCAAGTTACCCCCCTGGGCAGGGTGCAGTGTAGGTGCAAGGTAGGACATGTACTGGTGTGTGTAACATGTCCTGATAGTGAAATACTGCCAATTTCGTTTTTCACTATTGAAAGGCTATCTTGCCCATAGGACAGAATGGGGAATACTTTGTAACATGTTACAAGCATATCTTCCCTTAGGGATAAGGTGGAAAAATGGAGTTTGTTATCCCTGAACTCAGAATTTGATAACACATCTTTTAGTAAAGATGGCTTTTAAATTGTGTGTTTGAAAATACCACTTTTAGAAAGTGGCTATTTTCTTGTCCAGCCTTCCTGTGGGCCTCTGCCTGTTTGTGGATTGACTGTCTGGCTTTGGAGTGACAGGGGATGGGGAGGTGCAGTGGCTCCAGGAGTCTGGATGAGTCGATACTAGGCTGAATAGGCCTAATCTGCATTTGGAGTGGTGGGAGGAGTAGCACCTGTACCTGAATTGGGCTGTGCCTGCCTTTCACAATGCTGGCTCCACCCCCCTGTTGTGTGTCTGGAGCCAAGGCTCACACTGACAATGGATGTTGTTGTGCACTTGCAGAGTGCCCCCCAGAACTGGTTTGAACTGGGCTCAGAGACCCTTGCACAAAGAGAACAAAGACATTTTGGGGTATAAGTATTAGACCTAAAACCACTGATCTTTAGATCATTCCTGGAATTCAAGAGGAACCTTTGCCAAGGAGAAGAGCTGGAGAGACTGAGGAGAAGTACTGCCCTTGCTGTGTGTCTGGGGTTGGCCTGCAGTTGCTGTTTCTGCCAAGGAAAGGAGAAGGACTTTGCTGTGTGCTGTGTCCCCTGCTTGAAGGAGCTCTCCAAGGGCTTTAAGTGTGCTGGCCTCCTGTTCTGAAGTCTTAGGGACACAAAGACTTCACCCCCAGCTCCCCTGAACTCTGCTGCTGTGAGTTTTGACCTGCCAAGAGGTGCCTTTGCCAGTTTTGGGCCTCTGGAGGTTGTTGCTGCTGTTTGGGAGCTAAAAGAAAGAAGAAACTCAAATAACTACAGAAATCGACGCATCGAGGGATCGCGGCTGAAGAGGACCAACATAGCGCCGCTCGACGCCGCCACATCGATCGCCGACACATCCCGGATTTCCACGCATCGTGCCTGTGCAGCAAGTTTGTCCAACGCATCACCTGTGGACCGGAACCGCCACGAAGAATCGACGCATCACTCCCCATACAGACCAGATTCGGCGCAACCCTTCCTCTGCGTGCAGCAGGACTGTCGCATCGCCTCCCCAAGGTCTCAGGAGTGTCGCATCTCTTTGTTTTCCGACTCTGCAGCTGTTTGGCTTTTGGACCTTTCACACATCCACAGGTACTTTGGAGAAAAGTCACGTATCCATAGTTTTATATGGTACAAGTTCTTGAAACCTTTTGAAAGTAATATTTGTAACTGTGTATGTTGGATTTTGCTCGTTTTGGTCTTGTTTAGTTTAGATAAAGATATTTTGTTTTTCTAAACTGGTGTGGTGTCTTTTTGTGGTGTTCTCACTGTGTTACTGTGTGTGTCTGTACAAATACTTTACACATTGCCTTTGGGATAAGCCTGTCTGCTCGTGCCAAGCTACCAAGGGGGTGAGCAGGGGTTATCTAAAGTGTGTATCCCCCTTACCCTGACTAGTAGCAAGGGTCCCTATTTGGACAAAGGTACCTACCTCTGCCAACTAGAGACCCCCATTTCTAACACCCGTGTCTTGAGTGTATAAGGAAGAATCTGAAACTGGTAGAGTGAGAATGTTTGGATCTGCTTTAGTAGGGTTAGTAACAATATATTTGTGCAGTAGAGTTTCACAAAGGTTTGGTGTGGGTCTGTTGAACTTTGTATACTGAATGCTCAAACACGGCTTGTACTGATTGACATGGAGAATAGCATCGTCTAGTGTCCTCCGCCAATAGTGCAAAACCATTGGTATCAAAGAGTGTATGGTAATGTTGCAGTAGTTTGTTATGTGGAATGTGAGATATGGACAGATAATATCTTAAAAATCTTCAGTTTTTAAGGTGGGACCCCACTCAGAATATATGCCCATCACTGTGTTAGTAGCAGGCTAAGGAACCCAATGAAGGTGGCTTTAAATGTAGGATTGCTAGCTTTAGCAGCTTCTTCCAAAGCAGGGATTGGAGGGACAACAATAATTTTTGAGCCTTAACAATGGTGGTTTGCATGGCTGTGAGAATGTTCTCCACAGCTTCAAGGCAATCTTGTGCTGCAGAATAGAGATATAGTTGTATGCTACAGGAGTAGTTGTTCCTACGTTATGAAGAATATATATGAACCCTGATCTACTGGGGACCCCCTGAATGACTATGTTGCACTTGTTATGTCTAGTCTATTTACATAGGTTCTATCATGTCTGCTTTGAGCCCTATAATGTTGGAGCTATTCGTTTGTACAAAGGTTTGATCCTTTCTACATAATGCAGCACGTCAGTGCAGTCAAAGCTCAAGAATCCGTTGAGGACATCCAGTTTACAGAAGTGTTTCGAGTTTGCAGTTTTGCACACTTTTCAAGGAGATCTGGTGTAAGTCTTTCTCTTTAAAAGATAACTCATGTCCTAGGATACTTAGATTGGGAATAGTGATATCGGACTAAAATGTATTTTAAATCTTGACTCCACAATGATAATAAAGTTACCTACTCATTTTAAGTGTTCATCGAAAAGCAAGGTCTGTGACATAAATATAATCAACCTAGGGCTCTGCCATGGAGTATCATGGTAGGCGCTCAATAAATCTTGATGCAAACATCCCTAGGCTATTATTGCAGCATGGAGCTGCGCAGATGAATGTGTACTGAGTTCCTCTATTGAAAGTGCAGTGTGATATTATAACACAGGAGCCATGTTTTGTGAGAGGAACCCTATAGCAATGTCAATAGTTGCTTTATACCTCTATAGCATTAGCTGGTTCATTAATTCTGTGCTATTCACACTTTGGATATCATGCATTTTGCAATGGTAGAGTTGTTAAGTACAAACGTGATCCACAAGACTGTTTGGTTTAGATACTGGAAAAATAGGAGTCTTCATTGAGAACTGACAAGGACAGAGTATACCTTAGAACAAAGGCTCATCCAAATTCGTTTTAATGTTCCTTTTTACTCAAGGTTGTAGAGGATTTTGGTGCTGAATCTGTTGCATACTGTGCACGAGTATGACATGTGATGTTGCTTTCCTAGCCGAACATAGGCAATGGGTGGAATGCGTGAACTAATCTCAGCTGCAGTGAATTACTAGAAGTTACATCCCAGTCCATTGTTTTTTTGCTCATCATGCTGCCTCAAACAGGACCCAGCCATATGCAAATCAGCATTGGTCCTTCTCAATGGGAGCAGTCCAGCATGAAATAACGTGCAAGATCCCATCTGAACCAGGACACAAGAAACTGAGGCCCAGTAGAAATACAAAATAGTTCTAAACATTGTCTAGAACTATCTCTGCCATAGTACCTATATTACCAATTATATCATGCTAAGATCCACAGTGGTAGATGTCCTGTATGCTGCTTGTATCCACCTAAGCACTTCAAGAAAGACCACCAAGGCTAGAGTGGTGGTGTATAGCAATGCAAACACACTTCCCCATGGAAAATGCACTGGTGGAATTTCTTCAAGGATATTATTGCTATGTAGAAAAAACATCACTTGTGGACTCTTAGACCTGTCAGTTATATTTTTTGTCTTCTTCCTCCATTTCTGCTGATCTCGTTTTTGCTGTCTTTAGGACTCTGCACACTTTACCAATGCTAACCGGTGCTAAAGTGCATGTGCTCACTACTTAAAACATGGTAACATTGGCATATCCCCAAATGGTATATTTAGTTTACCTATAAGCCACTAGTAAAGTGGTACTACATGTTTCCAGGGCCTGTACATTAAATGCTACTAGAGGGTCTGCAGCACTGATTGTGCAACCCACTTAAGTAGCCCCTTTAAACATGTCTCAGGCCTGCCAGTGCAGCCTGTGTGTGCAGGTTTTATACACATTTTGACATGACTTTTTAATGCATATTAGTCACCCCTTGGGGAGGCACAACCCAGAGGGCAGGATGGCGTCCATTTTTTACATGTCCTGGTTGTGAAAGACTCCTAAACTTGTTTTCTCTACTGAAAGAACTTCCTCTCTCATAGAATAACATTGGAGGTACCTTATTACATTTAATAAGCTATAATGTCCAATGGTACAATTTTGAAAATGACAATTTTAGAAAGTGTGCATTTTCCTGCTTTAGTTGTTTAGTGCCTGTAGCCTGTCACATGACTGGGTATATATAGCTGACAGTTTGACTTTGATTTGTGCATTCCTCCTAGACAGCCCCACACAATAGAGAGCTTAGTTGTGCCTGGATGGGCCTGGATGGGCCACACTTGCTTGATGGGAGGGCAGAGCTGGGCACCGCCCTACATAGACTTGATTAGACTGTATCCTGTCTCCACACAAAGGTCTGCATACCCCCTGTAGTTAGTCTGGAGTCATAAAAGGGCAGGGAGGATGCCTGAGGACTTTGAAGGAAAATATCTAAAGGTTCTCCCACACCCCTGAGGAAGGGCACCAGGTATAAATATTGGACCTCAGGCACCAACTCTTCAGTACCTGTGGATACTCTGCCAGGAAGAAGAACTGATGTGCTGCTGAAAAGACTGCCACTCTGCTGGACTGCTGTTCTGAAGGACTGCTGCCCTGCTGTGCTGACTTGATGCCTGCTGCCCTCTTGCCTGGATGAGAAGGACTGTACCTACATCTGTTGGACCCAGGACCCCAAAGTGACTCTGAGGGCTAGTTGGCTGGCCTCTAGACCAGAGCCTCAGGGACAGAAAGCCCCAACACCTTGAACTGAGCACCTAGACTCTGCTATCTGTGATTGTTCCCCTGCCAAGTGGTGTCACCCCAGTCCTTGCCCCTCTGCCAGCTCATCCGTGGACCCAGCAGAAAGAATCATCTCCTCTGCTGCGTTGCACAATCCCAAGTAGAACTGACGCATCACCTCTGCTGCAAGGGCTCTCTCATCGCAAGGACTCTGCATTGACCTCGCAGCCCACTTCAGTGCCGCGGCCTGTGAAAAGCTTTCGTGTTGCAGATCTCTTGTCAACAGCAGCCTCACCGATGATGCAGGTTCTCGCACTGCAGCCTCACAGCTCCTCGTAACTGAAGCATAGCCTCATGCATGATGCATTAATGACACCGGACTCTGCATCGCAAGCCCTTGACAATGAGATCTTCGACGATGACGCAGTACCTCGCATCGCAGTTCTGCATCACCTCAGTACCAACACATCGCTTTCACAGCGCAACACATCCTTGATGCAGAACCCCGCAATGCTCCTCAAACCAGAATTCAAGGTACTCCTGTTCAGCAGGCCTAATTGGGTCCCTGTGGCCAGCCCACGCTCCATTGCGGTCGATGTGAACCTGTGACTTTATCCTGGTCTGGTGTGACCAGATATCCACAGTTGGAGCTTTGTGCTTTTTGGTGCTATTTTCACTGAAATCTTTAAACCTGCATATTACCGGTTCTATTGATTGGTTATTTTGGTCTGATTTTATTTATTAAAAATTACTCTATTTTTTTAACCTGGTGTCGGATCCTTTTGTGGTGTGGTTTCACTGAGCTGCTGTTGAAATGTTGCACAAATACTTGCCACATCACCTCTGAGTTAAGTCTGACTGCTCTGTGGCAAGCTACACGAGGGTTGAGCACAGGTTAATTTGGGGTTACTTCTGAGTTCACCCTGAGAAGAATTGTGGTTACTACTTGAGAAGTGTTTCACCCCCTCAACCAGTAACCCGATTTCTCATCTGGACTTTCCTCTGAATTTAGCACTTTCTCCAGAATTCACTAGATTACCCATTAACACCCGATTCTAAATCAGCCGCTTTGTCTATAAAAGTTGCATAATTGATAGTGTTGCAAGCAAAATGTGACACTGATCTGGCCTGGTTTCACCTTTCAAAACAAGTGGCAATAGTGTAAATTATTTTGGCTTTTTGTATAGCTAAAGGTTTTTTGTTTTACGAACCTTCACTAACACAGAAACAGCTCTGGCAGTTGCAGTGCAAGATCTGTTAACAAAAAGACCAGGTATTCGGCAGGGGTGAATAGTACTATCATAGATCATTAGCTGCAGTAACAGTCCACAATCCAGCTATCTCTCAAATCACTTGTTGACTGTATCCTTGCCTTTGACCCTGTGCAGCTATTCACTGCTGTGGCTGGGTTAACAATATAAAAAGACCACACACATACATGCAGTGGTGCTGGAACAATTTTCAGAGTGAGGGTACTGCCATTATTACTATATCACCAAAGTCATAGGGATTGTGAAAAAATCCAAGGGTCATACAAAAACCAAGTATAGCAAATGTGCCATGTCCATTCAGCAGGAGAGTGGTAAGGGTGTAGTATGTAGCTGGTGGTGCATTTTGGAGCTCTGGTGAGGTAGCACACTGTCATTTGCAGGCAGTATATTTTCAGTATAAATGGCCACTAAATGTGTGCATACATGCGCTTTTACTGGAAAAACTATAGTGCAAAAACGACAATGTGTGGAAATCGGGTTTCCATGAATATTTATTTGCGCAATACCAAGTAAAGTGTCTAGATCTGTTTTGAAGTGACTAAAATCTTGGTTTCTATCACACTTCAGACTTACAAAAAGTGCTTGATTTGTGCTTTTCTAATTGTTGATATATAATTTGTAATATAGTTCATTTACTGATATTTAAGTGTGTGTTAGAAAAAAAAACTGGGGAAGGCGCGCGCGACGCGTTCCAAGATGGCCGCCTAGCGTCGTGGCTCTGCACCTCGTCGGACTGCTTCTCTGCCTCGGAGCGGCTCCGGCGCAGCATTTCACACAATTATGCCATTTTTATAAATCAGAACGCCAGCGCTTTTCAAGGATGTTTCTTTTGGAATCCATGCCTGCAAGGAAGTAAGGATTTTAAAAGATGAACACTTCGCCTTCTTGCGGCCGCCATTTTGTTTTTTCTTCCTGCTCGTTTTCTGTCAGATTTTTCTCAATATCCCCCCAAACTGGCATTTTTAACCTCCGTTGGTGTGCCTTTGGTTGTCACTTCGCAGGACTATGACTTTAATCAATATTGCTGATTCTAAGTAGGAGGCAAATGCCTTCTTCTGTCTCATTTACAGTCGCTTTGGTAGTGGGAGCCTGAGGTATCTTCTTGCAAAGGAGGCTAGTGAGGCATGCTAGGGATTATTGGTGCTATCTAACAGCTTGCACATGGTCCATTCCCTTGCTACTCTCTCCTTCTCTGATGTTAAGACCTCATTGTGTCCGCTTTACGCCATTTCATGGGTAGGACCCATCGTATGCCACGTCATACCCAGGGGTCAAAGCTGAATACCCACACTTCTGTTGAATCCAACATAACTCTCTCAAATAGATTTTCCTGCCTTTCTCGGACTCCACTACTCAGTGATAACCACGACGTTTCCTGCGCAAAGATGGCCTCTAAGGTACCAACACCTTCGTCTACCGGCAAGAGGATCAAGCAAGACCCTCCTTCTCCACTCAAGTCTGCTTCGCCGGTCTCCTTGGACATGGTCCTGGAAGAGATTGGCGCTCTTCGTCCATTTATTGAGGAAACTAATGGTCGCCTGCAAGCAATGGATAACCAATGGGCTTCCATGGAATCCCGCGTAACTATGGTAGAACAACAGCTCAGCGTTGTTCAGGACTCATCTTCCAGAATTTCTCTTTTAGAGAAGGAGGTCTTGCGGCTGGGGAGAGCGACTGAGGACTTGGAAAACAGAAATCGCCGCAATAATCTACGCATTTATGGCCTTCCCGAGGGCCTTGAAGGGGATGACCCGGTCACATTCTTCACGTCTTTTTTACCGCAGTTTCTTGGTCTCCCTCCTACTGTCAAATTGAATCTACAACGGGCGCACAGACTGGGTCCTCGTCTTTCTTCCTCATCCGCGCCAACCAATCCTTGCGGAGTGATCATTTTATTCCTGCAGTTCACTGATCTTCTCCTGGTACTGAATGCTGCTAAAGCCAAAAAGAATCTCTCTTGGCATGGCACCAAAGTTTTTGTTTCTCAAGATGTTTCTTCGACAACTGCCAGACGACGCAAAGAGTTCCTGGAACTTCATCCACCTCTCCGCTCTTTGGGGGCCAGATATGGTTTGTTTCATCCCTGCATCTTTAAAGTTACTTTTCTTAATAAGACTTCCACCTTTGAAAATCCAGCTGATCTCAGAAGGTTTATACAGGATCACTCTACTGCTTCCATGGAGACTGCTCCTTCTACCTCTGGTCCTTGATTGCTGTGCTTTCCGTTAATATTATCACATAGGAATTGATGTTTTAATCAATATTTGTTTGCATAATTCTCGTTTTTTCTTTTACAGGTTTATTGTGATTACCTCGCCCCTTTTCACGCTTCCGCTCCTGCTCTTGTTCTTTAACTAATGTCCTGGTGTGGTGCGTTGCCCCCCTTTTTTGGGTGTGCTGTTTTGTTGTCCGTCGCTGCCTCCCCCTCTCCTTTGTTCCCCGTAAGGTACGTATTAACAGTCGTCTTTTGACATGTACTGTCTCTGCTTGTTCCTATTCTCTCTTTCCCTTCTCTTTCCTTCTCTCTCCTTCTTTTTTTCCCCTTTTTTTCTCCCCTAGTCTTTTTCCCTTCCCTCTCGTTAAATGGTTTTTCCACACTATTTCCTTATTTTCTTTTCTCTTCCTACCCTTTTCTCTTTTATTTTTATCATTGATGTTGCATATACAGTTGGCTATGTAATTTGCAAAGTTTTACATTCAAAGTTATTTCATGGAATGTGAAAGGTGTTAATAGCTCAATTAAGAGACAGAGATTACTTTCCCACCTGTCCTCATACAATCCAGATTTGGTTCTTTTACAAGAAACTCATCTTTCAGAATCTGAGGCTTTAAAATTGAAAAAAGGCTGGGTGGGTGCTGTTTTGGTTTCCCCAACTTCAAATAAGAAGAATGGTGTGATTATTTTATACCATAAGAGATTGAAATGCAAAATTGTTGCGCAAGAAAATGACACTGAAGGCAGATGGTTGCTGGCGAAGTTGTTAATTAATAATATTTCCCTAACTATTTTTAATGTATATGGTCCTACGCATCTGGATTGTTCCTTCTGGCCCTTAATTACACAGAAATGCAATCAATTTAGAGATGATTTGTTTATACTAGGAGGAGACTGTAACCAGGTTGTTGACCCTTTTCTTGACCGCCAATCGCAAACACGTTTTGGTCCTCATAAGACACACAAACATTTTCTTGACACTATTGCTCAAGTCCACCTTGTGGATGCTTGGAGGCTCACACATCCTGATTCTCTTGATTTCTCTTTTTTTTCTCCTCCTCACAACTCCCTTTCTCGTATTGACTATCTTTTTCCATCTAATTCTCTCGCTCAAAACTTACTATCCTCCTCTATTGAGCCTATTGTCATTTCGGATCACGCCCCAATTACTATGGATCTTGATTTGCTGCCCTCTCATCCTATCTCTTCCCGCTGGCGCTTTAATAACTCTCTTCTCCTTGACCCTAATTTCTCTTCCTCTTTTACGACTTTCGCTGAGGAATTCTTTGACTTTAATAGTACTCCTGATGTCTCACCACATATGCTATGGGACTCATTTAAAGCTACAGCTCGAGGATTCATTATAGATTTTGTCTCTAAGAAGAAGAAACGTTTTCTTCTACAACGTAAATTGGCCCTTGCGAATATTAAATCGCTAGAACATCAATTTTACACTTCATCGACAGATTCAGTTTTACCTGACCTTATTCGTGCCAAGATGGCTTTTAATAAATCAACATCTGATAATGCGTCTTCCATACTACCAAAAAGTAGTGCTAGATATTATGGAGGTCGAAACAAGATGGGGAAACTCTTAGCAAATTACCTCAAGTCCCGCAAAGAACGTACTATGATAGATGTGGTTTACTCCTCAGATTGTTCTCCAGTTTACAAAAATGAGGATATTCTTAATGAATTCATGCTTTTTTATAAGGATCTGTATACACCTGACTCTCCCCCTTCATCTTCCCTTATTCAGTCTTACCTAGATGCGATTCCGACCCCGTCTAATAAACATCTTAATTTTTCAACTTTGGAGACAGATATATCTCTTCAGGAAATTTCCTGTGCCCTATCTTCTTTAAAGAAGGGTAAGTCCCCTGGACCTGACGGTTTTTCGGTCGAATTCTATCTACATTTTCTAATCTATTACTTCCTAGACTTTTATATCTCTATCAATCCTTTCTTCTTGCTGATGGGGCATTGGGAACTTTCAGGAAGCCACAATTTGTCTCATTCATAAGGAGGGACGCGATCCCAAATCTTGTAAAAACTACCGTCCAATTTCCTTATTTAATGTAGAGTATAAATTATTTGCCAAATCACTTGCTCTGTGCTTGGACCCCCTTATACCTCATTTGGTGGGAAGGGAACAATGTGGCTTTGTGAAAGGCAGATTGACTTCAGATAATTCTCGTTTATTTCTAAATGTTCTCAATAAAATTCCCTCTCTTTCCTCTTCTTTGGCTGCCGTCTCTGTTGATGCTGAAAAAGCATTTGATAGGGTTGACTGGTCTTTTTTACTAGCCTCCTTGAAGTGGCATGGATTCGGCCCTAAGTTGATCTTGCTTATCTCTTTATTATATTCTGCTCCTAGAGCCTCAGTGTTAGTTAATGGATGTATCTCTTCTTATTTCCCTCTTCGTCGTGGTGTTCGTCAGGGCTGTCATCTCTCTCCTCTTCTTTTCATTTTGGCTCTTGAACCCCTTTTTGTCCTCTATTCGCAATAATGATTTGATTTCTGGTTTTCCCTATGGCGATCATAACCTAAAAATTTCCGCTTATGCTGACGATATTCTTCTTTTATTTCCAATCCACAAATCTCTATCCCTCCCTTATTACATGAATTCAATGCCTTTTCTCTTGTTTCTGGTTATAAAATTAATTCTGATAAAACAGAAATTTTACCTCTTACAAAATTTTGTCTTCCACATTCTTTTTCCTCCACGGGGTTTACTTGGTCCCCCGTTAAAATTAAATATCTAGGCTTGGTGTTCTCCAATTCCATCTCCTCTTCTGTTAAGTTAAATATGACTGCAGTTCTCGCTCGGATTGACAAATTACTTTCTTCTTGGAATCCTCTCTTTCTTTCCTGGTGGGGACGCTTAGATTCCATTAAGATGATGATAACACCTATCTTGATTTATACCCTTTCTATGCTTCCAGTCCAAATACCTGCCTGTTACTTTAAGAAAATTGATTCCCTTCTTTCTAGGTTTCTTTGGAAAGGCAAGAAACCCAGGAACACCTTATCTGCTCTCCGTAAGACAAAGCCTAATGGAGGTGTTAATTTTCCTGATTTTCGTTTGTATCACAAAGCTTTTTGCCTACGCCAGGCTGCAAAATGGCTCCTAGAGGAGCAGTCTTCCTATACCCCTTTATGGTGTGCTATTGAACGTGTGTTGGTTTCCCCCTTCTCATTCAGTGAAATTTTGACTTTTTCTGTTAAGACCCCTCTTACCTCTCTCCCTTTATTTAAACATACTTGCTCTACTCTGAAGCCTTTATTTCATACAAAATTCCCTTCCAGAGAATCCTTTTTAGAGTCTCCAATATGGCATAACTCTCGGATTAGGATTAATAATAGAGCCATTTTTTGGAGATCCTGGAGATTTAGGGGGATAGTCTGGGTCAAGGATCTATTTGATGGTCTAGAACCATGTTCATTCCCTCAATTTCAACTCGTTTTTCACTGTCCTCGCTCCTTTTTTCAGAGGTTTTCTACTATTATGGCAATTATTCTTGACTCCTTTTATTCGCTTCCCTCCACCTCCTCTCCTTTGGTTCAGAACCCTCTATGTACAATTCTTCTTTCTTTCCCCAAAGCTTCTCTTATCTATAAATTCTTACTTTCCCTTCATCTGACCGTCCTAAAACAAAGGTGGAACTCGCATGGGAGTCGGATCTTACATGCGATTGGACCACTAATTTTTGGGATAAACTTTGGTCTTGCTCCTAAAAATCTCTCGCTCTGCTTCTCTTACTCAATCTATGTTCTTTCTTTATCATAGACTTTACCTTACCCCTGTCTCTATTGCTAGCTTCTCTCGCTCTACTGATACTAACTGCTGGTCCTGTGGATCATCTAATGCTGATCTAATTCATCTTCTTTTTCTATGCCCTTCTGTCTCTGCCTTCTGGGGGAAAGTGTGGACCTATATTTCTCGCATATTTAATACAACTATTCCATACTCTCCTCTGCTCCTCTTTGCAGGTAGCCTGTTTCAGTCCTTAGATCTCTCCTCACATATGCATGGTCTTTTTGACCTTATGCTAGCCTTAGCTTTCCAACACATAACACTTAATTGGAAAACACTCACTAAGATTTCAGTCCAGCATTGGTGGAATAGTGTTTGTCATTTTCATCGCCTGGATATTGCGTTTGCTTCTGCCTGTAAACCAATGATTGACAGAGAACTTTTTTGGTTCCCACTTACTACATATTTAAATAAGCTGGTACTATCAAATAATTCTCGCTTGAATGCTGAAAATGTTAAACCTCCTTAGATATTGTATATTCTCTGCCTCTTATTTACAATTCAATTATTGTTTTATCTTGTATTCGCATATAATCATTACTGTTTTATTGTTTATCTTTCTTGTCAAATATGGAACTTTCTAAGCTATTTTAATATGTAAGACTCTTTTCCCCCTTCCCCACTCTTCCTCTTCTTCCCCTCCCTACCTCCTCCCCTCCTTTCCCTTCCACTCCTTCCTCTTTCCCTTATTCCAGTATAATCTTAAATAGCTTTCTCCTTTGAATTCGCCGTTAGCCACTTCTGCTATTATATATCAATTCAATAAGTTATCTTTGGTTTGCTGACCTTTGTATTGTTATCAACTCTTTCAATAAAGCTTTTCAAACATAAAAAAAAGAAGAAAAAAAACTGGGATCCTACAGTCTTTCCATTGGTTTCCTGCACCCCAGTAGGATTATCACCTAGATCACTTTTACAAAATCCTCTCACTTTGCAATCAGAGAAATAAAAGTACGCTCCAGTTTCTGAATAATCAGCAATTTGTCAGAAGACATAGCCCGACATTTGACCTTTGTTTTTGCAGCAAATGTGACAAGATATAGACAAAATTTAAAGGCATCTTTATTGCTCATTCACCTTTTGAACTTCAGCATGATTATTTCTAGGGGTGATGCAGGAACCCCAGCACCCCTACCTGCAGTGCCTATGCATACATGATGCAAAACAGATAGCAGGCGTGCAGAACTCCTCGCAGAGCAGGCACAACGTGCAGCAGCAATGCAAGCCTTTGATGCATACTCAGAGCAGTAACAGAAGTAGGTGTACTTTGCTTACAAAGGCGTCAAATGAAAGGGGTGGAGCACACAGTGAGCATTAATGCCATCGTGTAGACAAGAGGACAGAAAGGGATACAGGGGGTTAGCGAATAATCCACACGAAGGCTAAATGCACCAGAGAGTGTAATTGGCCCAGAGCAGCGTCACAGAAGACAAAGGCAAGTGCAAAAACAAAGATGTGCAGGCACCATGGGGGCAGAAGGGAACAGTTTGGGGAGAAATGTGCCACCATATGTGGCTGGCACATGGTTTATACATTTGAGTTATCATGCTCAATGCAATACCCTGAGAACAGCCCTCCCATTACTGTGTTATTTAAAGGGCCACTTGCCATGGTTTGACGATAAAACGGCAATTTGTTTAAAGGTCGTCAAGGTGCCACCGTGCACTGAATGGACACTTCACTCGCTATGCAGAGCAATGGAAGCACTCCTTTGGCAAAGCATGGATTTTTGCTGAACACAAGGCATTGGCCAGTTGGGGCTACCACAAGGCGGTATGTAGGGCTTAACAAAAAAACTCAAATAAACAAATACACGATAATAAACCATTTCTTGAAAGAGTTTTGCACTAGTGTTATTAAAATGCCACCATACCAAAACACAAAAACGAACATTGGCCTAGAGTACACGGTACTGTACAGTATCATCAGTGAAGAAACATTCATGAATATAATCTATCAATATAGAACTTTCCAGAATCGTGACAGAGATTGTGGCAGGTGTGATCATGCTAAGCAGGCTAGGGAGAGAAAGAGCTCATGGCGTTCCATGACAATACAATCATTTTCAGCAAGAAAAACGCGTTCATTGTATTTAGGAGAAGCTCGTAGTCCGGGTGGCCTTTCGGGGATATTAGTGCTCGCTGCCGTAGGAGACCGCCTGGCTGTGAGATGGCTAATCAGGTGTATTTAACGCCAAAGGCTAAGTATTGGCACAGAGCCATGTTTTCACAGCTATCCAAGATCTCCTGTGACTTCAATTACATAAACGCCAAATTGCAAGCAAATTTCTAGTGTTCTGTGGTGCAATTAGTAATTGTAGTTGCAGAAAAATGTACTTCACTGGGCGAGGCAAGCACGTACATCTATGAGAAACAGACAATCGGGGTGTCTATGCAATTTATCTAGATTGCTCTAATATACTTTAGAACAATTGGCTAGATGGACTGACAGCGTACAGCAATTCATAATAAGCTATAATTACAACACTTTTAATTATAAACCCTGGCTTTCGCTCATTAAAAATTACATATTGTTTCCCATAAACAAATAACCATTTTCATTTTGAACAATTCCATAAAATTCACAAAAATAATACGTAATAATAATCATTTGGTAATCATCGTTGAAGCCACTTTATATTGCTTTTTGTTTTAAAGAAATAAACCCGTTATGTCATTCTATCCCAAAAATATAAGTAATTACTTGTGACTCGGGACGTTGATCAGGTGGGTTGCAAAGTGCTACCCCACATGAGCCATTAGTCCATAGAGCAGCTAACCAGTCGCCGTTAACCATCCTAGCAAAGGCCGCCACCGAAGGGGGCCTAGAGGGCCGGCGCCATAACCGACACCAAGCCCCGGACGAAACCGGTTTTTCGCGCCAAGGAGCAGGGAAGCTCCCGCGCCCCCCCCCGCTGCGACCGCCAGAGAGGCGCCGGCCCCCCCCGGCCAATGGGGGCCCAGGCGCGATACGAACCCCCCAATGGGGGAGAGGCCATGCAGAAGGCGGCCCAGCACCGGGGGGGGATATAAGCGCCGCTCCCCCAGGTAAGCTCCTATCTTTTGGGAGCGGGGGAGCAGCGACGGCTGGGTGAGTTGGCCTAAGGGGCGATGTGTAGGACCACTCACTCTGGGATGCCTTACGGCTGGGTGAGTTGGCCTACCACAAGGGGGTAGCTAACGGAGACGGCGCTCGCTGCCCAGCCCCCGCCGGATGGCAGGGCACAAAAAGAATCGGCAAGGTAGCGAGTTGTGGCCTAACTCCGGGATGGAAGCTACACCGCCTGCGAGGGCAACTCCAACCGAACTAAGCAACGACCCAGTAGGGCCAAGAGACAATGTAAGCCTGCAAATGACCTGTACAACGAACTGTCAGTCTAATCTGCTATTGTGCAATGTACATATGATTTACGCAAACGCAATGTATAACGAGATGCAAACAAGGCACGACACAAAGATGACAGCTCGCCAATAATGAGTTATGGCAGGATGCACAACAATAGGCAATATGTATATACGTGTATTCCTAATAAAACTGCGGCCAACAAAGGACCACCAAAAGAGAAAGTGTACGTTGGCTTATTTATGACAAGGAATACAGGGAAGGAAAGTTGGGAGTGGGCAAAGTGCGGGGGTTATGAGGTTTCGATGGCGACGGAAAAGAGAAGTAAAAAAAACAAGTTGAGGGTAATCAGTATAGGAAAGACACATTTAGTGTCACTAACTCGGTATATTCGCTGGTGCATCGTAAAAATAATTTCTAAATACTTGTCAGACACATCGAAACAATATGGTTCCTGTGTGCACCTTACAAATAAAGTAAAATCTTTTTGTATTTTGCTGTATCTCCTTGTACATTCTGCCCTGTTTTTGTCTTCAAGTGTATCAACTCTTGCCTGCTTGCCATCCCTGTCTGTGGCCTCTTTTCACTACAACAGTCCTTACTCCTCTTTAAATGCACACTGCATTCTTTATTTATTCTTCATTCTCATTTCATCCTGTCCCATACAAGCCTGTTGTCACTCATATTATTATTGTTTTTTTCTTCACAAATAATATAATTAATGTACCCATGTGCTGGGAGTTTCTTCTTAGCGCATGGGGAACGTTTAGGGCTGTTTACAGCGCCTTGAGACCCTCACGGATGAGTAGTGCACTCTACAAATCCCTGATTGATTGATTGATTGATTGATTTATGTCAGGGACCACCATAGTTGGTATGATGGACTCAGACAGAACAGATACTGGTTGCAGTGGTGTCACAGGCGCCACCCTAACCAAGAATCCGCTTCCAAGACTAGGCCACCTCTATGGTTTTCCTGATAACTGAGCTTGCAGTGGCTCTTCCGGTGGGGAAAACTGGGTTTCCTAGACCTCAAAATGAGGTGGTGAGGAGGGTGTCTGAGACATCTGCCAATTTTTTGCTTATGACTCTTTAGCATCTGTTCTAATGAACCACATAGAATCCAGTATTATCATAATACGCTTTAGAAGGTAAATCTTCCAAGTATGCACTTTTATTTCGAGATCATTCACAAAAAAGAAATCAGAAATCTGAATCTTCAGGTATCTGATCTCACATGCAGGTGCAGCCTGTGTAGGTAAGGGCGGTGGGGTGGTGGGGCTGGGTTAGATGGATTCTACAGATGAGCACAAGGGAAAATTAAATAAATAATGAATGTTCCCTTGTCGTCGTCGTCTGTCGTAATAACCCCCCCCACCACCACCTGGCCCCACCGCTCTTAACTGCACGGGCTGCTGCTGCTCACAGTGTTGCATATTTGCAACTTTTTTGAATTCACTAATTTTTTCCGGGTTATGCCTGGGAACCGGAGACAGTTACAGGTTTCAAATTGTACCCTGGAAAAATGTGTGCATTCCATTTGCTCACAGTAAAATTGGAAGCACGAGTGCAAATGAACCAGCTAAGAATTTGTCTACTGCAGGGAAAATAATTTTCCCCATGGAGAAACTCCTTTTCCTACACATCCCACCAATTTTGGAAGGTTCTCTTTTCTCTCCTATCCTGGAAAGGACTTATCTCCTGCACTTGACAGTTACAAATAGCTTATCTTTGCCAGGATGTGAAGGTGTCCAATAGAAGTTCATGAAGGCACATGGCTTTCCTACCCTGTAATTTCCACTCTCTTACCACATCCTACTCCTTCTCATAGTTTTACTCACATTAAAATCTTCATTTAAGTCCATTTATGAGTGTGAAAGAAACTTTTCTGAATTAGAAACGTGGTGCTACATTTATAACGAAGGCTATTTATGCTTGGAAGTCTGACTTTCAGGCGCAATAGCGTTGAGAATCCAGCCTTGTGTGTTGTTTTCCTCCTCTAGCTTTAAAGAAAAAATGCCCGAACAAATGTCGTCTAAATCCAATCAATTGTCAGAAATGCTGTCAGATTTTATCAACCCTTTCCTATTGCAGATATATGGAGGTAAATATCTCTAATAAAGTCAGAAAATCCCTAGTTGTTGCTTTCTCCGGCCGGTCTATGATGGATAGCAGTAAATCTATGAACAAAGAAGTACAAACACGCCCATCTCTATGTAAAGGGAAAACATCAATGTCATTAAAGAAATCTGTGTCCACTGACACTGTTTCTTTCTTTAAAAGCTATTTCAGGAAGAATAAGCTATTAAACCACTGGCAGAAAATTCTAATAAAATACCACTCTACCCAAATTTTTGTAAACTAAGCTAGCTTTGCCTAGCTCTGATGGAACCTTAGTTACAAAATTCCCTGTTTCGGCAGTGGAACCACACAAAAATAGAATCTGGAATGAGGCTCAGAAATCACAGCTTATTTGACTGAAGTAAAGGTCTCTTCACCCAAAGGTACAATCTCAGATGTGTGTTAAGAAAGGAACGAAAAAAAGGAAAAAACACAGAAGCCAAAATATCAATCATAACGCCTGCATTTTCAGAACTCATCTGAACCTGTAGATGCTGAAAGGGAGAACTGTCCCTTCACGTCTCTGTCCGACGTCTTACCTGTTGCGACAACATTGTTCTCAGGATCAAATTTAAATTCTTTAGCTACAAATGATTCTTTGGAAAATACATTGGCAACATCCAACAAGTCCACATTGCACACTTTACAAACAAATAAAGCATTGCAAGCCCCAATTGCATCCTCTACCAGAGATATTTTACCCTCTATATATAAATTTGCCGATAGTTTTGGAACTGAAGATGCATCCCTGACCAGATCTCATATAATGTCTCTTCTATACATATACCTATTGTTACAAATTGTTGACTTTTTAGATACCAAAGAGGTTAAGATCCAAAGCAATCTATATCATCCAACCTATTTGGCCGAATTTAATGCAACTTTAATTAACTCTATTCTTTTAGTTTTGATTATTTGGGATTTCAGTCATTTTTTCCAGGTACATGGATATATGTCTGCCCTATAAAACATTCATTATATAATAAATCCTATTGCACTAATAAGGATCAAGCAACTAAAAACTTGATTAAAAATACTTCACCTATTACGAACCAAGAGCTCTCTATAATGCCATCTATGACGCCCCCAGGGCAATGAGTCCATTGCCTGTATCCCTACTGGGCATCTCGTAAGCTTTCCTTGTTGAGACCCATAAAAACATGGTGAAACAGAAGCTGCAAAAGAATGATTGTGGCTCACTGAAGCAATTAACTCCATCTACCAACCAGCCCTTAGATATCCTCAACGTTAGCACTAACCAATTAATTTGGTCCTGGAATCTGGCTGGGATAGATACAAATCCAGAGAAAAAAGTTTCTACTACTTGATTCTAATTAAGTTAATTTCTGGTTGCAAAAACTTCTTCAATTTCATATTTTACATTTAATAAATATTATAAAGTGGGATTTATCATTTTTCCTTACAGTCAAGTGGATCTGGAATTCTGAAATGAGTCATTATCGGCTATGAAGGCTCTAAAGCTTATCCTTAATTCTTCAGTGTCTAAATTGGAATGCATGCTCCCATTGTAAAGCAAAGGAGTGCGTACGAACAGTGTTCGGTCACATCCTAATTGCTGGGTTGGGACTGCTGCCAGGAGGTCGGTCAGTCCTAGTACCGAATCGATGTCGGACGGATTCAGGTCCGTCCGACATCGAAATCAGGCCCTTAGTTGTGACCACAGGATGAGATAAATTATATCTAATGTTTCTAATGGCCAAAGAAACATTTATTAATATAATTGTCGATTAAAAAAAAACTTGACAAATCTTAAATTTTGTCAGCATAAATCACATCAAGAATATGCCTCTAGAAGTTTTTAGGTGCCCTGTTCAATTTGTATGAACCCTACATCCTCCATGACCGGATTGTTGTATTCCTCTTAGGGTGTCCATACACGGGCTTTCCTGTATCATGTCCTTATATAGGCACAATTCGTCCTGCCCTTATATAGACATAAAATCCCAGTCCTTATTTAGGCATTAAACCGTGCCCTCCAAATACAGGCATGGTCTCCGACATCCGTCCACCCTAACGTCACAACAAGTTCTTGAAGAACAGACCCTTAGGCTTCGGGAGTTTCCCTAGCACAGGACTATTAATTTCTTCAAGGACTCATCTATTATGCATGAACCGTTATACCTTAGGGGTTCATTCATGACGTCTTCCGCTGTCCGATTAACGTCAATGCTAACGTTCTGAGGTACCTCTCAGGTGCAAATATACCTTCCCTAGCCCTTGTAAACTAGAGGAGACCTCGACTTCAGAGGAGCCCGTTTCCCGGCCTGACGCACTGAGAAGACGCTGTCATCCCTGCACGCAGAGAGTCCAGCTTCCAGTGATCTGACTTACCTTGCGGTGTGTTGGAGTTCGAGTCTGGCAAGAGATTCCCACCTCTCTCATTCTTAAGGTATGGAGATGACTAGAAACCTAGAGGGACTCTTGGCATACTAGGCATACTAGGCTTAACATACTCTTAGTATACCATAGTAAGGAATACTTCACCTACTTCATACCTCTCCCTATACCTAGGTTAGGTTAGGTACATTGGGGTAGAACTAGCTTAGAAACGCATCGTATGAGTACTCGCATTTTTAGTCTATGTTATCTATGTAAATGAATATCTACTAAAGATCATGCTAGCGCAGTGTTATTTATTTCTACTGCTTACGCTGTACATTATTTATCTTGCATACTGTCTTGTGATCGTAACAGCACATATTACTTACACGAGAAACAAGACTGTTCAATAAATCTTTTATTGAAACGCCCGTCTATTCTTTCTGTGTAACTTTGAGGAAAACTAAGTATGCACGAGTGAGCTGAGTGAAATAGTTATCTATTGTTTCTACGACTCTGGGACACGTTCTGATTCTAAAGGGAAACAAAGTGGTCATGTTTTGCGGCTGCCAGAAACTACTCCCTTCTTGTTTGTCAAGGAGTTTCTAGTGGCCTCTGAGCTAGCTGGCACAAGTAATTAAGTTTAATATACTCGATAGGGACATACTGACCTTAGTCCTATGTCAAACCTATAGGGGATATTATTCCAATGCGCAGAGCCTATTAGGAAATAGAAGCTACACTACATGGCGCCCAACGTTTGGTAAGGCGGTAATTTAACGCTAGATACTGAGTAACTCAGCCGTGCCTTTTCTCTCAGAGACCCCTACCCATATACTCCAAAAGACGTCTGGAGTGGGCAGGGTTAAGTATCCGCCACGGCTACATAGGGAAGCACCCTATATATATGAGCTGTTTGGTTTGCTCAACGTTGAAGGATACAGTGTTCCAAAATATTGTGCACCTTATCTTTGTTTCCTTGAAACTTGTTCTACATTTTTCAAAAAACAAAATGCCTGACTCCGACAATGACACTGGTGCTATGGCAAATCCAGCCCAAGCAGCAGCTTTTAACATTACCGGTTTAAATGAAACCGAGGAGGGTGTTATAGACATCCATCCAAACTTAAGAAGAGCCATCACTCTAAAACTCATAAAACATGGCCTCCCAGCAAGAGGCGGTAGAGCAGTTTTCGTGATAGAGGCACACGAATCCTTTCAGACAGAGGTATTCTATTCATGGGTAATATTTCCTGAATCAAATTCAGTAACAAAACTGTTTCACTTCTACAAAGAAGATGATCCACCAGAGGAATACATTCCTTTCGAGGATATAGAAATTCCATTAACATACCAAGAGCATCAGCTCTGGTTTAAAGGCGCCCTAAAACATCACAGAAACATTACCAGGCTCGGTCCACTAGGTAGACCAGGAGCAACATGGCCGATTCTAGCCGGCTACACACCTAATCCTGAACTGGATATAATGTCAGATGAGGAACTACTTACTCAACTTACAGAGTTAATAAAAATCTACAGACAATTGGTCCAATATGTCATGCGGACTTTCACAGTCCAACCACCATTAACACTTCCAAATAAAACTCCTCAACAGGGAATACACTAAAAATTACACCACAGACTCTATACGCAGTCATGGGTAAAATGCCCACAAAACGTGAGCAAATTCCATTTTGGATAGCTCAAAAATTACTCAAATCGAAGCAGTATTTCCAAATACTAGCCCGTATGAGAAACACAGAATCCTAACCATCTGTTTACCGATGGGGATCACACCACAACTGGAAGACTGCACCACTTGGGGCTCAGTCTTTGCTGCCATCTATACTAAAACACATGGCATTCCGTCAATTGCGGTAATACCAGATGTCCTGAAACAAATTCAAAACGAATACGGGGCAGAGCCTGCTCTGAATTTAGGTATGAAATTACTGGAAAAATTCGACCAGGTCTCAACAATAATATTATCTAATATTAAAGGGGAGGCAGCAGAAGTGGCGATCCGCCAAAGATTAAGGGAATACGATGTTACAGAACATCAAACTGAGCTACCCAGAATAATTGAACAATCTTATGCAGAATTAGGCAGAGATAGTTTGGGTGGAAGACCAGTGAAGCCGAAACTTTCTGAAAGTCCTGAGAAGGACTCTATTAAACAAACTCCTACATCTTCTAAAAAGAAGTGGGAGACTAATAAACAAAATTCTAACGAGAAACGTTCTCAATCCCGAGGTAGGTCTCCTCAAAAGGAGCCCTCTGAAAGGAGGTATAACCTCAGGAATAGGGATAATTTGAGAAATCCTGACAGGTATCAAGATACTGATACACGTTCCTCTCGTACCTTTCAGATCTCGTCACAGACTTCAGAAAGAAGAGGACGGTCAGAACATAGAGAAGAACGCGTGAAATCCAAGGAAGAAAAACACGCTCCAAAAAATAAAACAAAACCTCAATTCTCCAAAAGAAAGTAGCAGGTCTGAAGATCAGACATGCCGAGAATACTGAGAACACAACTCAAGAATGGAGAATGGGCTCAGACAATGCTGGACAGTGCAGCAGAAGTCACAATAGCTCGCCAGAACCTGAAGGAACTTCTGGAGATAGTGGACTTGAATGAGTACATTACAGTAGAGACTGTAGACACCAGGGTTAGTACTCCACAAATGTTATATGAAATAACACTCCGGATGGAGGGAGACATACCTAGACAGGTGAAAGCACTTTTTTGGGAAAGACTATCAAGGGGCTATGACATACTTCTAGCAGAAAAAGACTGGCCACCACAATTTGTCAGGGAGTGCCCACACGGCGAGGACATTATTATGCCTGCCTTCTCCAACCATATTCCAATTCACCTAAAATATACATATGCCAGGAAATGGGCAGTAGCCCAGGCCCCAGCATTATATAAAAATCATGTAGGATGGGATGAGGACTCACCTCACCATAAAATGCATCTGAAACATGAACCAACTGCACAAAGGCAGTATCCAATAAAGCAAGAAGTTAAAAAACAGGTCAGGGAGATCTTAGATCAACTTGAATACCAATGGGTGATTGAAACATGCACCTGCTCAATGAACAATCCTTTGTTTCCTGTCTCCAAACCAGACAATACATATCGTCTAGTTTTGGATTACAGACACTTAAACACTTGTTCTAAAACTTTTGCAGTGCAAAATGCACATAGCACAGCATTAATGAATAACATTGTGCGTAAAAATATAAAACCACATTAGATATCTCAAATGGTTTCTTTTGTCAAAACATAGCACCTGAAAGCAGGTACTTAACAGCTTTCTCAATAATGGGGACACAGCGTCAATTTTGTCGACTCCCACAAGGGTTCAAGAACAGCCCATGTTTATTCTCAGCGAGAGTAACGGAGTTACTACAAATTTATGACAATGAGGCATTGTCCTATGTCGATGACATCTATCTGACAGACAATGACCTGGAAAAACACTTGAACAGGGTGAGCACCATTATACTGGGCTTCGCCTCTGAGGGCTACAAATTCAACTTTAAAAAGTCCCGAATTGCCCATCTCAATGTCCTATTTCTAGGATATGAGCTTTCAAGTGAAGGCAAGAGCTTGGCAGCTAACTTTCTAGAGAAATGTCCGCTGCTCCAACCTCCAAAAACGCTAAAAAACTTACAATCCATCCTGGGTTTCCTCAATTTTGGAAGAACATACATTCTAAACTATGCAGAAAGGGTTAAACCTCTCTACGCATTAATGAAACCTGATTTTTCAATCAAAAACTGGACACAGAAACACACAGAAATTTTGCGTTCACTCCAGGCTAAGATGCTAGCAACAAATCACTTACAAACACGTGTAAGTCAACGCAACCTGGTGATCCGAATAATTTCGGGTCAATGCGGATTCACCTACTTAACATTTAACGAGGGTGAAAAAATACCAATAGCATACAAATCTCATTTGTATACACAAGCAGAAATGCGCTTCACTTCAACTGAAAAAATTCTGACAGCAGTTCAAACCGCTGTAGCAAAAGAAAGAGCCCTAGCACAAGGGAAATGCATTATTGTCGTAACCCCAGTACCAGCTTTAGAAGCGGTCACAAAAGCAAGCATTCCAAATGCTAAAGCATTACATCCAAGATGGATACAATGGGTTAATTCTCTTGCTGCAACAGATGTTGAATATGTTTTTGACCCTGATTTAAAAACACAAGAGTTCCTGCAATATGAACAAGAATGTCCTCTGCCCACTGAAATTCTGCCTCTCGATCAGTACGAATTAATAATTTACACTGACGGATCCGCACAACCCGCAACAGGGAGTAAGCAAGCTTACAGTGCAGCGTGTGCAATCGTTAAAGGTCGCATGCGAGATGGCATCTTCAGACCTATGGTCACAAAAACTCAATCGCTAGGAGATTGTACAGCTCAGCGAGCTGAACTACAAGCATTCAAACTGGCACTTGAAAGTACAGATCGAGAATTCCCCACACTAATAGTGTGCGATTCCTTTTACTGTGTTCAGTCGTATAATGAATATATACAAAACTGGCTTGAAAATGGGTTCAAAGACGCGAAAGGTGGCACAATAAAGCACAAAATGCTTTGGGAACAAGTAGTTCAGTTGAAAAACGAACTACCAAAGGCTCATGTGATCCACACACTGAGTCATCAACGTGATGGCGTTCACGTTGCAGGGAATTCATTGGCTGACAAAGCCGCAAAGGGGGCTGTTCAGACGGCTTCCGTAGCTGCGATCACTCGTTCAAAAATGAAAATAGACGGTGAGATAATGTTGGCTGTCAATGCTTCAAGCAAGGGCAGCAGTGCAGCGTTACCAAAAAGGTTTCCACTCAAGTACTCTTATGTAATTGATGCGAACAACGTTCCTTTTGCTCGAATCCCTGGAGTGGGGGATAGGGTAATTCCAAATAAGGAACGTAGATTAGGACTAATCCTAGCAGCACACGAAGGGATAGCTTCTGCCCATGCAGGTGTTTCTTCAACAGTATCTTTACTCAAGCAAAGATATTGGTGGCCTGGCATTCGGAAACAAACGAAGAACTATGTTTTAGAATGTGATATTTGCCAACAGATGAAAGTCTCAACAGTAAAACGTCCTGCGCAGACACCCCTGTTAATTTCAGACAAACAATTAGCTTGTGTTTACCTGGACCACTGCGGTCCCTTGCAAAGGGACGTAACTATAAATATATCATGGTTGCAGTGGATTCATGCTCTAGGTTCCTATGGATATGGCCTCAGCGCTCAGCTGACTCTCGAACTGTTATAAAAGATTTGCGAGTCTTTATCGGCACATACGCAATAGGCACGCTACATTCTGACCAGGGCCCTGCGTTTAGCTCTCGGGCTTACAAAGAAGCCATGGCCAGTCTGGGCGTTGCATTGCGGTACTCCTCTCCATTCCATCCTGAGGGAAATTCGGTTGTGGAAAGGAAAAACCGGGACATAAAGCAGTCTATAACAGCTAGGGTATTAGATTCGGGTGATGGGTGGGTCAAACATCTTTATGGGGTCCAACGCTCATTACTAACCTGCCAAGAAGTTCTCTAGGGGGGGTCACTCCATATGAGGTCCTATTTGGGACAAGAATGTGGGTACCAGATCTCGATCACGTAGGCACAGTGGTGGAAAATAAACCGTTTGATATCAAAGATCGTTTGGCTGTTTTACAGGAACTCAATGAACTAAGATCGAAACAAAGCAACGTATTCCTGCAGCCAACCACCACTGGGGAAAAACCGGCGGTCCCAGCAAGGCCTGTCTGGATTCCAAAAGTTGGGGATCTAGTCAGAGAAAAAATCGCGGACAAGAAGGAATTTGGACCTTCTTACAGACAACCAGTACCTGACCAGCAGTTCAAGGAACAAGAACACTACTTCTGCCGCCCCTTGCTGGAAGAAAGGAGAAAAGATTTGTATCCATTGACCTCATCAAACCACAGTATGTGGCCAATACTAAGTAGTAGGCCTCGTGGACTCCGACCTAGTAGCAGACACACTCCTCTCGCTACTATCCAAGAGGTTCAGACTGAAAGACTGATAACAATTGGGAATTCAGCAGTAACAGATGAAGGACTGAGCAACAATGCTATGGAACTCATCCCTCTTGAAAATCAAGTAACAGTTCATCCAAATACACCTATCTACACCAATGTAGCACGTGATCAACTGGTTCCAGTGATTTCTACAAATTCTGATGCAATTCCAACAATTGACAGAACTGCTTCTGGCTATTTCATTAACTTTGATACGTTCTCAGAAGATCCAAGTGAACCTGAAACGACGCCAGCATCATTCAAATTCAAGCAGCAAGTACAAGACTTTCTTCACTTTCTGAAAAAGACTTATATGGTTTCACCATGGATTGAACTCTGGATTATTTCTGGACTGTTTGTTTTCCTGCTCTGGCTAGCTTTGGTTATAACTGTGAGCGTGCTTATAAATGGCAGATACATCCATGTGAACATTGAAGGAAAAGATGTGAACGTACTTTTGAAACCTCATAAGTCTTCCCATCATGAAGCAAGAGACTTGTCAACAGTGAACATCACAGCCGTTCCTATACAGGATGGTATAGTGTGGGACAAAACTGATTTTGATATCTTTGGTCCGACGGAACAATTGAACATTCCACATTTGTTTAAAATTTCACTAAGTGATCTAATTTCGTCCAGTACCTACTCTGATGATTGGGACTTTGAGACTGTTAATGACATAATGTTTGACCTAGAAAAATCTGCTGCATTTTCTAAAAATGAATATTTAGAGGATTCATCAGACTATGAACAGCTGTATTGCTATAACCACTATGGTCATCATTATTTGCATAAATCTGCATACCTTAGAAATGTGTTTATGTTTAACCAATGGGAGCATTATCCTACACCACCAAAAGGTAGTTCAAAAACATTTGCTAACAAGTTTCCATATTTTTCAGGTTACAATACATCTGATCCAGAAACGTTTTACTATAAAAATGTAAACAAAACAGGAATGAAAATTATGTTAACTAATACGAAACAGATTTACTCTGCAACATTTATTGCCCAACTGTCGAGACAGGGTTTCGACTTATGGAAAGACACAATAGACACAAAAACTGTCTGGGGTACAAAAGATTGGCAAGTGCAGGGGATAGAAGCTTTATTTAGAGCCTGTATCATCCCTGAACAAATAATGTTTTTGAATGAAACTATCCAACAAACATCTTGTCTTGGACTAGCCAAGATCAAAGAAATGAAAACACCTTCTGTACCAACACCTGCAAGTGATAACAATACACAGGCAGCGGTTACAGTTGACCAAATACTACAACTCAACAGATCTAATCCTGATTGGAGAAAATGGTTGATCTGGCCCACAGACACGAACAACTGTCAGGAAAGATTCCTGAATAAAACTCAGGGCTTTACTATTCATAGGCCAGACCCAAGATACGTCCAAAGACAGCATCCGGGGGTAGTAACAACATACAGTGTAGGAAAAGTATGCCTCGATTGGCTGCAGAAATCTACACTACAGGATGTGAAACAACACTTATCCTTACTTACAGAAGACGCAGACCTTAGGGAATTCTTGCTTGGACCAAGAAAACCGCGTCAAAAACGTTTCATATATGCCGGCATTTATGCTGTTTATAATGAAGCATGGAAGGTGTCACAGATGGAGGCCGCAGAACGAATACGTGAACTTGATCGTATTAATTTAGAGAAAACACTCACTGTGGTCGACAATGGGTTAACAACTTTGTCCTCCAGAATATATTCATTGGATGGCATTGTATCCTCTGCTATCGACATACTAGAACAAGATTTGGCGATGTTACAGCAAGGCCAATCTCAATTACGTTCTATTGTGTTATTAAGCTGGACGCTGCAATCTTTGCGTGCGGGCTATGTGCCTTGGCGTTTCATCAACACGTCGGCTCTGTTTGCAGAATACAATCTAACTGATAAACAGATCGAACTGGCACAAAGAGGAGCAAAGTATACAGTGCTGAGCTTTGAAAAATTGGAGAAGTTACCATTCACAGTGGCAGAAAAAACAGCTACAGAATGGCTCGTTCATGGCAAAATCCCACTACCTGTGACTACTTTTCAGTTTCAGTATTGCCTCAGACAAATGCAAGCTGGCAAATATGAAAGGTTGGGTAAGGAATACATTAAGACATCTTGGGATTTACCGTATACATATAGATGTTGGAGTGGGGATCGTGAAGTGTTTTTGAGCGGTACACCCTGTAAAAGTGCACAGAGCGGTTCACTTATATGTCAGGACATTTCTTTACACGATGCTTGTAATGGTTCTGTGGCAAATTTGTCTTGCCATCAGCAGGGTACACCAGCTGCTGTGATTAATCCAACGTTTGGACAACTTTCGAATGGGAGTTACCTCATGTTGAATGATCAGAGTTGCTGCGGCATGTTGCCAGGCATCCCATATCTAGTAACGGTCAACTCCAGGGTCACTTGCTGTATGCAAGTATTGTTTGCCCCAATAGACACAGTCATGGAGTCGCCTCTATGGCCTTCGCTGAACGTCTCTTTTATAAGATTTGATACTTTGAGCAGAATGAAAGCCATGCTTTTACAGCAAACAGTGCCTTTGACCTCGGCCAAAGAAACCTATGATCTACAAGTAGCAAGGACTTCGGCTGAGATACAGACTTTAATACGTACAAACTGCCCTATACATTTCGTAGAAATGATAGGACGTATCTTTAACATGTCTGATACAACCGGAATTGTACATGTATTTAAGAGCATCTGCTCCGGTCTGTTAGCACCTTTCCAGGCAATACTGGAATCATCCCGAACTTTGCACATTCGGTGTTTGGTGGCATACCATTAATTCTAGCACTTGTTGCCGGAATTCTATTTCTCTTCCTGCTATTACGCTATGGCCAGCCTATTCGCGGACATCACTCCGAGCGAAATGGAGAAAGCTCTCCTTGAACGAAAGTGCCGTGAGCGAATAGTACAGCTTTTGGGCATGACTCGTCTACGGGAACTTAATACCACGTGGTTCCTGTCATTCAGACCAATCTGGCAAGATTGCATCTTACCTGTCCTACGATGCCTGCTATGCGGTGAAGAATGCGTGTTAGACACCTGTCTAACATTTCCATCAGCATCGCCAACGGATATCGATACTCTGCTGGACCCGATATCGGCCCATGCTCTGTGTTGTCCCCAGAGGCTACCAATCCTGATGACGGCATTCATTGAGATCTCACAGTCGCTTCTGGCTGCTGCTGAGGTACGAGATGGATCTACAGGCACACAGGTAACAACGGACGCGAACATTGCTGCGGCATCCTATGCTGAGGGCGATGCTTCACATCTCTGTGCAATTAATCTACTACACGAGGTGTTCCAACTGACACCAACTTCAGTGGACGATATTTTGTCTACAGAAATAGATGATCTCATGTTTACACCAGACCCGTACACTGACTCTGATTCGGCCCACAGTGTTCCAGAGATGCAGTAACAATTTGGCCTTCATATTTCAAAACTTGAAACTCTTCCCAAATTGAACTTTTTCCCATTTTTTCGAACTAAATGGCGATTCAATCTGCTTGAAGTAGAACTAGCCTTATAGCGATACAAAAGGGGATGATGGACGGAACGTCTGAGCCAATCAAACACTCACCCCCAGTCAACTGATCTGGGTTTAATCCATCATCATTCTTTAGCTCACTCCACCACCCCAGTTCAGACATGGCCATATGCAAATCAGTCTGACCCTGTGCCTCATGGGAACAGTCCAGCCCGAACTGCCAAGCCATGTCTTCCCTGGACCGGAAACAAGCATCCTAGGACCGGTTTCTGGCATTCCAGCCGTCATCAGCCAGGCTTGCTTGAATCCAGTGGCAAAGTGAGCAAGGGACCCACGTCTGGGCATACCCCCGCCAACTTAGGGCGAACAAAGCGATACAAAAGGGGATGATGGACGGAACGTCTGAGCCAATCAAGCACTCACCCCCAGTCAACTGATCTGGGTTTAATCCATCATCATTCTATAGCTCACTCCACCACCCCAGTTCAGACATGGCCATATGCAAATCAGTCTGACCCTGTGCCTCATGGGAACAGTCCAGCCCGAACTGCCAAGCCATGTCTTCCCTGGACCGGAAACAAGCATCCTAGGACCGGTTTCTGGCATTCCAGCCGTCATCAGCCAGGCTTGCTTGAATCCAGTTGGCGGGGGTATGCCCAGACGTGGGTCCCTTGCTCACTTTGCCACTGGATTCAAGCAAGCCTGGCTGATGACGGCTGGAATGCCAGAAACCGGTCCTAGGATGCTTGTTTCCGGTCCAGGGAAGACATGGCTTGGCAGTTCGGGCTGGACTGTTCCCATGAGGCACAGGGTCAGACTGATTTGCATATGGCCATGTCTGAACTGGGGTGGTGGAGTGAGCTAAAGAATGATGATGGATTAAACCCAGATCAGTTGACTGGGGGTGAGTGTTTGATTGGCTCAAATGTTCCGTCCATCATCCCCTTTTGTAGAACTAGCCTTATAGTACAGACTTCGCGGTACTTCCTCAGACATTTTGTCATCTTATTTGTCTACAAAAATCATTATGACATGAAAAGACTTTGATCTTGAACAACTTATCGATCATTTTCTGTCAAATGTAAATATTACTGCTAATTTCATTCAAATTGCATTTAATTTCAAAATATATGCCTGAAATGAAAAGCATTGCTTAAAATGTACAGTACCTTTTGCATTTTAATAGGCTTTTTATATGCTTTTTTAAATGCTTTTAAGAAATATTTTTAGCAATATGCGGTACTCCATTTAATGTTTAGCATTTTAAATGTTTAGCATTTTATTATTATCGTACACACGAAAGTGGAGTGGGTGTTGTATTCCTCTTAGGGTGTCCATACACGGGCTTTCCTGTATCATGTCCTTATATAGGCACAATTCGTCCTGCCCTTATATAGGCATAAAATCCCAGTCCTTATTTAGGCATTAAACCGTGCACTCCAAATACAGGCATGGTCTCCGACATCCGTCCACCCTAACGTCACAACGAGTTCTTGAAGAACAGACCCTTAGGCTTCGGGAGTTTTCCTAGCACAGGACTATTGATTTCTTCAAGGACTCATCTATTATGCATGAACCGTTATACCTTAGGGGTTCATTCATGACGTCTTCCGCTGTCCGATTAACGTCAATGCTAACGTTCTGAGGTACCTCTCAGGTATAAATATACCTTCCCTAGCCCTTGTAAACTAGAGGAGACCTCGACTTCAGAGGAGCCCGTTTCCCGGCCTGACGCACTGAGAAGACGCTGTCATCCCTGCACGCAGAGAGTCCAGCTTCCAGTGATCTGACTTCCCTTGCGTTCGAGTCTGGCAAGAGATTCCCACCTCTCTCATTCTTAAGGTATGGAGCTGACTAGAAACCTAGAGGGACTCTTGGCATACTTGGCATACTAGGCATACTAGGCTTAACATACTCTTAGTATACCATAGTAAGGAATACTTCACCTACTTCATACCTCTCCCTATACCTAGGTTAGGTTAGGTACATTGGGGTAGAACTAGCTTAGAAACGCATCGTATGAGTACTCGCATTTTTAGTCTATGTTATCTATGTAAATGAATATCTACTAAAGATCATGCTAGCGTAGTATTATTTATTTCTACTGCTTACGCTGTACATTATTTATCTTGCATACTGTCTTGTGATCGTAACAGCACATATTACTTACACGAGAAACAAGACTGTTCAATAAATCTTTTATTGAAACGCCCGTCTATTCTTTCTGTGTAACTTTGAGGAAAACTAAGTATGCACGAGTAAGCTGAGTGAAATAGTTATCTATTGTTTCTACGACTCTGGGACACGTTCTGATTCTAAAGGGAAACAAAGTGGTCATGTTTTGCGGCTGCCAGAAACTACTCCCTTCTTGTTTGTCAAGGAGTTTCTAGTGGCCTCTGAGCTAGCTGGCACAAGTAATTAAGTTTAATATACTCGATAGGAACATACTGACCTTAGTCCTATGTCAAACCTATAGGGGATATTATTCCAATGCGCAGAGCCTATTAGGGAAATAGGAGCTACACTACAGGATTAAAATAAGATGCATAAGTATCTTCAGGATCATCTGTCTAAAGATGAATATCTCATTGAATAAAACATGAGTGGTATCTTTCAGTTAACAGCCTAGCTTTATTCTGTTGAGATGAAGGTGTAACATTGGAATGATTTGTCTCATATAATGTTTGGTTAATATTGTTTGTAACTGGCATGTTTTCTTGACAATTCTAAAACCTGCCTTTGATCTAAGACACAGGGTTCCCCCGAGAAACCGATTTTTCAAAAACTGCTGCTTTTGTAGAAATTTGCTCATATCTTGATATTTCTGAAGGTCATGTACTCTCAGCCTCATGGGCTCATTTTGCAAGTGTTTGTTGTAGTTTCAAAACCTCTACAATATGTGGCCAATTCTGGAAACTTCTGCAATAGGTTATAAATGTGTGTTTCTACTCACCTCGGGGAGATAGAATTCTGGGCATATGCTGGGGGATCCCCTTGCCCTGTTTTTCTGTGACTTACAGTTTTTAATCAATACTATATCAGACTCAACTGAAACTTGATGAGATTCATTAACTTTTGTGTATTGGCCAGGAAGCACAATACCTTGTCCTGGAACAGTAGTGGGGCCCAAGGAGCACTAAAGGTAAGATTAGGGGGCATATTATCAAGAACGGCGTTAAAAATATCGCCGCTTTAGCGGCAGAAAACTGCTGCTAAAGCGGCGATAATGGGCTTGATAATATGCCCTTGAGAATTCCAATAGAAGCCCATGTTGACACCAGAACATGGGCTTCTATTGGAATTCTCAAGGGCATATTATCAAGCCCATTATCGACGCTTTAGCGGCAGTTTTCTGCTGCTAAAGCGGCGATAATTTTAACTCCGTTTCTTGATAATATGCCCCTAAGACTTCTCCATATAAGAGCTTGAGTGGAGGGAGGCCGGTGCTCAACTCATCAAACAGGATAGACAGTTGTTTGCAATTCAAATTTTCATTGAGAGTCTATTTTGTATTTACTGTTTAAAGCAAGATATTTTTTTATCACCCTAAATTTTGGGATAAAGACATCTAAAAAGTGTACCATGGAATTAAATGGTTGGGTAGAAAAGGGAGGGGGTCCAAAAGAATAGGAAATACTGTATGTGTAGTATTCAAGGAAAGAGCATGTGGCACCGGAGGGATGTTCAAAATGTCTGAATAGTCCCAGTATAGACAAAATGAATGAATGCTATTGAACCTTCAAAATGGATTCAGCTGCACCGGGACCTCTGCAAACCCCACTGGGCTGTGACTGAAGATATCCTGATTGCAAGTGGGCCAATGAACAGAGTGGATTAGCATTTGTGAGTTCAAAATGTCCATCATCCCTCTGTGGTATGAGCTGCTAGAGTAGATTAAAGGGTACTCTGTCAATAAATTCTTTAAAAAATATCAATAAGCGTATGATGTCAAAAATATTGTCGGACAGAATATAGAAGGCAAGAATATTTTTTTTTCTATCTTTTACCTGTTTTTTAGATATAGCTGTACATAATATACTTTTTAATTATTTAGCTGAGCTTTGTTAGTTTTGTTATTATTTTAATGTTAAGAATGCTTAATTGTTTTGTAATGTGATTTGTTAATCTTGATTTGGTAATGTATTTTAAAGTTTTTTATTTTATGTCAATTTTTGGGTGGGTTGGTGAGTTTGTAGGATAGGGTGGAGTTTAAACATACATTTTTAATCGATTAGAACTTTTTAAAATAAGTTTTCATTTGTTAATTAGATATTTAATTTTGAAAATACTTATAACAGTATGGCATTGTTAATTGGTTATTTAGATGATTTAATTAATTATTTAATAATTTTTACTAATTTGGATATACTTAATTAAAATTATGATCATTATTTTGAATAATAATTAATGTTACAGTGCAATTTATTTTTAAATACTGTGCATTTTTTCTGTTATCAATGTAATTTTTTTGGGTTGTTAGAATTTTAGGCTAATAGGGTGGTACATATTTTAATTCTATTTGTTTCATATTTTAATTGTTATCATTTTTATTTTAAAATAATATACAGTTTTATATGTTAATTTTGTGCTTTCAGATTATAATAATTTATATAAATTATAGAATGTTAAAAATATTTTAATATGTTTATAGAAATATATTTTTTGTTTATTTATTTTACACACCAAGCATACACATATAGAGATACACACACATAATTTTGCAAACACAAGGCGATGATGGACTACTTAGGTTAAGGCAAAAGTAAATCTGAGATTGCTAAAGTTAAATTTTTTCCCTTCTGTTGCTTACACTGACGTGGGTATAGTAGCTCTGACCTATCTTCCCTTTACGCAGCCTGAGGTCTTGTGCTGCCTGCCTTCCACTAGCACTCAGTGTGGGGCATATTCTCAAGGAATGATCGCAGAGTTAGCGGCACTTTATCGCAGCCAAAGTGGCGATAAATTTATCGCACCATTCACAAGCAGGTGCTAACAGCTGATATCACCAGTTTTCCTGCGATAGCAGCTGCAAAAAACATCGCCACGGATGACACCGGTCAACTAACGCTAATGAGATGCAGAGTAGGCGTTCCCGTGCAAAAAGCCGCGGAAACACCCCTTGGCAACATTCTCAATGACCAGCCAGATTGGCGATAAGAAACAAAAACATGCGATAAGGCGCGTTAGCAGCAGGGATTTAACACCTGCTCCTACCTGGTGTTAAGTCGGACGACAACCTGCACCATGAAAGGGAACCCAGCCCAGAGCCACACCAGAAGAACAACAGATGCCATGGAGCTACTGATCATGCAGCTCGGAGCCCCAAGAGGGCCACAACACCCACTGCCACCCCCCCAGGCCCTCCACCCCCCACCAGAACCACCCCCCCGGACTACCACACCGGCAGTGGGGTATGTGACGTGCTAGGCCCCTTTGATTGGCAGGGTCAAATGTCCTGTGACGCCTGTGCTGGATGGGTGTGGTGTGGGTCTGAACGAGCCCTCAGGGAGTGGCTGTGGCATGCTGACGACTAGACCAGTGATCAGCAGATCACTACAGGGACGACCTGGGACATTTAGCGTTGTCCCCCCCCCCTGTAAGCATAAGCGGAGTGGACTGGCCTGGCGTATGTCAGGCCAGCGTAGGGGTGGGAACAATGAACCCGGGGCTCTGGGTGTGCTCCAGTTCTGGGCTGGACATGGAAGTAACTGATGCCAGTGTCCCTGTTGTAGTGACTACGCCACCCGGACCGCAGTCGGCACTGTTGCACCCTGTCACTCAAGTTCCACGACATGAGCAACATGGACGTTAGGGGGAATCTCTCACCCTACATTCAACCATACTCACATACGTGAATGATCAAAGGCATGACACATCTGTGCGATTCTGAATGTTTAATTCACATCCAGTGGAGTGTTGCAGCTGGAGCAGTACAGGGCCATGCAAACCCCACTTCACATTATTGGCCCGTGGAGGGCCAGCCAGAGTCCTTCAGGGAATGACAAGTACATCGGAAGAGGAAGAGTTCAGTCCGCAGTCTGATCGCTGTGTCATTGGAAACCAAACAGAAAATGGCAGTCCATGTCGAGGTCCAAGGTGAGTGTCGTAGAGTGTATCGGGGGACAGTGTAAGGTGATGATGCAAAGGGCAGAAGCAAGCAGAAACAGGCCATATGGCAGAGATGAATGCTACCGCTTCCTTCTTACCACTAAGGCAGACTCATCCGCATCTTCGTCCTCTGATGGCACATGTGCCTCACACGTGGGTGGTGGTTAAATGTCGGCAGCACTGTGTGCCACTGACACATCAAAGGCCGGAGGTGGGTTGCCTGCCGCACTGTGAGGCACTGACACATCAGGGGGCGAAGATGTGGATGTATAAGCTGCAGCAGCATTCATCTGAGCAAGGCCTTGAGGCAGCAATGCCATGACGATGTGCTGCAGGGCATTGAAGGTCCCAGCCACATCCTGCTGGTGTGCAGCCATGGCAGCCATCCTGTCCGCCGTCATCCGCACCATGTTCTCCATGAGCCCCCGCATCTGTCCCAACTCCTGGCAGACATCGCTGGAGCCACTCTGACTGGACAGTTGTTCTTGTCTCAGTTTCATGACTCCAGCGATGTCAGCCATGGATCACTGGAGACCATGGAGCGGACTGTGGGTGTCCATTAGGGACTGCAAGTGGTCCCTGATGGGAATCAGACACCCATGTACGGCATCAAGTTTGGCTGCCATGCGGTCGAACCCCACCCGCACCTGATCAGCCACCTTCTCCTGGCACTCCAACACAAGGTGTTGGAAGGCCATGTGTTGTTCGTGGGGGTCCTGGGAGACAGCTGTGGTGGTAGGTGCCTCCTGCTGTGTGGTCTGTGCAGGGGGTGGGGTTTCCTCGATGCAGCTGGGCTGCCCTGCTCCTGGGCGTGGGGTCCTGAGGGCGTCCATGAGCTGTTGGAGGGTGTCGGGGTCGATGGTGGTGTGGTCCTCTTCGTCATCAGTGAAGAGAAGTTGGGTCTGCTCTGCAGGAGGTGTTGGTTCTCCCTCTGCAATGTGAAGGGTAGATGCAGTTTAACATTGTGTTCACATGTATGTTGACGCATTGTACACATTTACATATAGACTGCATGACAATGTACATTGTGACTGTTTGGGAGGAGCTGCCTATTGGATGCGGGACAGTGGACATTTCGACAACATCACAGATGTGTGTTTGTACTAGTACATTTTCATCCCACGTTTCCCTGCTATGCCAAATGTGACTGGCCAGTTTCTACACACAAGCGGCACCAGTTGTGTCCTCTGTTCTGTTGTGACCGTGTTGCAGTTCATACCACATTGTTGTCAGTGTTGATGTGCTCTGATTCTTATGTGTGTGTGCAGCATTTTGGGTGAGTCGCCCCTGCAGCTCTGATGTGGCTGGCCCTTATCCCTTTCAGGCCTTGTGCCTTGACTTCTGTGCTTCTACAGTGATGATGTTGCATACTTGGGTAAATTGGGCTCTTGGTGGCAGTTGAGATTGTGGGGCATGGTTTGTCCGCAGGTGTGTTGTTGAGGTCAGGGGTTGTTTGTGCAGGTGGATGTGTCAGAGTGTGACCTGCTCCTTTACAGATGTGGTCCACACTCAGCCACCTCAGTGTCGTGGGGTGCAACATGTCATGATGTATTGACTGCAGCCATGCTATTCGTCATGCAGTGTCACTTGCATTGTCAGTGTGGCTCACTGACACGCCGCTTTGCTGGGTTCGGCACATGTGCATGGGCTTGTTGTGAGATTAGTGATGTGTGGGGAGAGCCCCCTCTGTGCACATTGTGGACGGGGGCCCACTTGTTGTTTCTATGTGTGCTGCAGTATGCCAAGGAGATCAGGGGCATGATCCAGAGTCATTGTGGGTGTGCAGTGTGCTATTCTTGATTGTGCATGTGTGCCATTGTGCCCATCTCCCCCGTCCCCCAGTCCCTGGTGGTTACTCACCCTGTTGCTGTTGTGTCCGGTCATGTTGAGCAGTGTCCGGTCCCCCAACTCCTGCCACCGTCTCCCCACTGATGACTGTGGGCACCATTTCCTCCATGTCATCCAGCTCCTCCTGTGGCGCTGGACTCCCACCTCCAGTCTGCATTGCTGCCTTCTGGTTGTTGGCAAATTTCTGCTTGGTTTTGCGCTTGACATCATTCCAGCGCCTCTTGACCTCTTCCATTGTCCTCCTCAGCACTCCGACTGCATTCACCTTGTCCAGGATGGACTGCCATGTTGCATTTTTTGTTGCCAATGACACAGTGGAGGTGACGAACAGTTCTTGATGGTGTTCTACAACCTCCGTGATCAGGATCCTGTTTTCCTGCGGACTGAACTTCGTCTTCCTCTTCTTCTTGTCCTTGCCCTTCCCTGTCCCCGAGGTCCAGGCTGGACCTACATGGGGCTTGTGGGGTTCTGGCCGTCCTCTGTACCTGCTCTGACTGCCTTTATTGTGCTTTGCTGTGGTTCGTTTTTTGTTGTTGTTTTTTTTCCTGCTTTTATGGTGCTTATTCCCCCCTGACGTGTGTGATTTGCAGGCCTGGCGCTGCTTTTCGCTGATTGTCTTATCGCGATTGGGCCCATCGCAACTTTTTTCACGTTCGGCTTTGGATTTTTATCGCCGTCCCGGTGAGTTTATCACGGTCATTTTCTGCGTTATCGCGGAACTATCGCATGTTACCGCTGTGTTGGGAATACGATGTTAACACGGGTTATTTTCCCGCGATAGACGGCGATATGTAAACTTGCGTTAACCTATTTTGGCGATGTTTATCGCACGATCTTGAGAATATGCCCCAGTGTTTCTCCAGAAACAAACATGCTGCCTTGCACTGAAAGAGAGATCTAATCAGCTGATCATTTGAAAAGAACAGCAGCTTTTCAGCAGAATGTTATTTTCTTCTTTGAGTGCAGCCTGTTATTTGAAGCATTTCGAAGTTATGACGCAATTTATTTCCCTGCAGAGCTAAACTGAAGACCATTATTGCCCATGATTCACATCCTAAAACATGAACTTTGATCTAATGGGAGTTATCCGAGAATAATGATGCAGTCCCTTTATACATTTCACATCCCTAAATGTATTTTTTTCCCGTTTATGTATTTCTGAATTTTTTCATGCAACATATGACTGCTGTATATAGCATTTCGTGAACTGAGTTGCCTTCAGGTTGTGGGTTGGTGTTCATGACAGTGCAAGAGAAAGAGCGCTGGAGCTGAGGCTGAATACAGTGCGAATTTTGAGAGTACCTGTCAATGGGTCATAAACATGGTCAAACTTCATGCACATCCAGCCCTTGGCCTCTCTGCAGAGAGCACAGATCAATGGTTACACATTTGCTGATTTTAATAGTAATTCTATGGAAACGTGCATGGAGCAAGTATACAATTATACAAAAAGGGGCAGTGTCAAAGGAAAAGATCCGTGCTAACTGGTGCATGTGTGGGTTTTGTGTTTAGGGGGATGGTGAAATGGAGGTGATGAACAGAAATACATGCAGAAGAAGAGGGGAGGTGGTACTTGAGAGGAGATGGTACACGAGAAGAGATGTTACTAGAGAGGAAAGAGATGTGTGAAATATGCAGATGATGCATTTCAGAAATGTGTGGGGTAAAAATAGAATTAAAAATCAAAGAATGAGAACTGGTAGAGTAAAGTGGTCTAAAGAGAACATGAGTGATTGTGACACTCTGAATACCAGTACTACTTCCACACATCTCAGTAATGTTTAAATCACAGTCTCAGATGATCAGAATTGAAACATTTTCAATTCTAATTTTGAATAACAAAATCATTGTAACTTATTTAATTGATACTGCTAATAGACATCAGCAAAGCCAATAGGCCTGCTTGTTTTAGGCCTACACCTGTTGTTATGTTATGTGTCTGGATGTAATAATAGAAAACTTACAGAGGGGTTCTCCAATAGGTGAGAGGCACACTGTGTGGCACACAGAATTTTAGTTTTCATGTCTCTTGGTAAGGATTCCTAGATAGTCTTCGTTCGTTACATCCCTTTTAGAGACTTTTTTATTTTCACTTAAAGCACCGGTCATGGGAGAGGCTCAACACAGCTGGATTTTAAAACTACTCTCACATTAATGGAATAATCTTCTATTGACCCATGAGTTTCTTTATTTATTCAGTAAATCGCTAACGTATTGTAAAAGAAAGGGTCACTAAAAATGGTAGCTGTAATTAGAAAGCAGTTCATGAAGGCCAAAATACTGCAAATCCCCTAAAAAGTTTCATACCATAGTTTTACAAATGAAATGATGTGATAAGAAAGCGTATCAGTTCGTACATATTTTAAGGCCCAGTAGTTCTGTTGTCTTGCCTAGCTGAATTACCTAAATATGGACAAAAAGTATCTAAGGGGTACTCCCGGAGAGAGACACTTATCCACTGATCAAATCTACGCTATTTGTAAGTTGCCTAATTATTTCACAGCATCCAAAATGCTTACCCTATTAGGTATGGCAGGATACTGTCATAAATTGATTTTAGGTTATGCGACCATTGTTAAGTTTATTCAAGTCCACACAAAAAAACGGTTGAGCCTTTTCTGTGAATATTGTATTGGGGTAACCATTCACTCTAACAGTTCCAAACTCAGTTGTCGCTCTGCTGTTAACTATCTAAACCTAACACCTAACTATGTTTAGATTTCCAAAGTATGACATATTGTTTTTGTTACTGGCTGCCTCTCATGTAACACTTGTAAAATGTCCTGCATTAAATCCCGCTTCTTTGCTCCTTACCTCACAGGGTGGCGAACCTCGCGATTACTTCACCAGTGCCACCCATCTCCCTAAACCTTGAATCCTCCTTATATTACTGTTGTGGCTTTGTCTAATTTTGATATTGTGTTGTGCTTTATGTTGATGGATCTTGTTTCACAAATGATGGTGGTAAATTTGTAGCATGATATACTCTGAGTACAAAACATAAATTAATACTGAGGTTGCCCGTGAGGTACTTTGCTCCGATTGCTGATCTTGTTGCTCTTGCTAGAGCTTGTATTTTCTTATCCACCCTAAGCATGGCTTTGCAGTTGTGCACAACCAACTTAGGACTTTTCTGGCTAGAAAGAGACTTGCTTACTTCATCAGGCACAACAATTATGAATGTGACATAGGTGCTGCCAATCAAACTAGGTAGGAATAGGATTCCCCTGGAAATGCTCTTGCTGAAAATGCTACTAACAATGCTGTTTCACCACGGAACCAGCAGCCAGAAGTTAGAAGGGGTTTGTTATTGTTTCAGTTGCTTTCACTTTGTCCCTCTCCTGTTGGGCATGACACACTGGCCTGAAATTCGCTGTTAGGTTGACGTATTCATATGACAGGTTCCCATATATTGTATTTTTTCTATTCCTTTATTGCCATCAATGTCGAAATACTTGTGATTGAAGGGTTGGTATAGGGCTCCTGTCACGTAGTTGTCAATAATGCTACCCACTATATGCCACGTGGATGTACTGTTTAAATGTCAATAAAGAGATACATTAAAAAAACAATGCAGTTTTAACTTCTGATTCTGGAGTGGCATTATACTTCCCACAAACTACTGATTCTCCAATGCCTACATTGCAAGATCGTGCTATCATGCAGGAGCAGGCATCAGAAAATGTCTGTGGAAAACGTATGGGTGCCTAAGGCATTAGGATGGTATAGGAACAGACAAACATGGCAAAATCATTGCTCCTAGAATCTCGTTACCGGAATTACCTCATTTGTACCACAGTACTGAACATGTCAGCACGTATAACATGATTTTTACTGCTAGTACTCATTGGTTCACTCCATATATTCCCTCAAAGCCCCAACAGTATTCCTGTGTTGTGTGTCTGCAATATAATAATGGTAATAGTGTCAAAACCGCCCATGCTGCCTACCCTGCTTTCTTGTGTCCAGACATCCACATAACATATTAACTTCATTCAGATGCCCCATTTCTTCTGTTATTAGCACTCTTTGGTTCTGGTTTATATGTCTTCTTGAAAAACAAGATATTGAAAATACGTGTACTAACTGGGCTCAAGTAGCCTGTCACCCTACCCATAGCCCTGATGTTAATGAAAGCCATACTTTTTTTTTTTTTAAACTAAGTTAAGCCACAATGACATTTTGATTGGCAGACCCATGGTTCTTCTTTCTGACCCCACTGTCTCCAGCTGGGCTAGACCTTCATCTAACTAATAATATAATGTTAAATTATTCCAAACAACTGATTCACTGTTCCAACGCTTCCATTCTCAGGTATCTAGAGGGCATCTCACCAATCCATCATACATCTGTCATGGTCTGAACCACCAGAGGAAGTCATCACCCATGTGGGGAGGCCCTTACCAAGACCTGTTCATCACCAGCACTGGTGTAAAGTGCAGAAGACTAACCTGCAGGATTCATGCATAATGTTCCAAGGAGACTACCAAACCTGAAGCTGGACCTTCTGACATAAGAGCTCCAGCCTGCGCGAGCACTCACAGAGGAGCATCGAGCATGCAGTCTCCTTCCTAACCATGAATATGGTATAAGACCGTGGTAGCAGGGAGCATCCTGGCTACCCAATCCTGCAATGAGTCTGACTGGCCTTCTTTGCAGTAAGCTTCCGTGGTTGGTTCATCATGTGACATCATGAGGGGGTGAGCAAGGGCTAGAAAATGCCAAAAGAAAAGAGCCCGCCGCTCTTCTCAGAGGCAGACAATCTACAAAAATAATCCTGTATTGCAAGCATTGGACCAATACAGGCAGGATTGCAATCTTTCTTCATGCTGGATGTGTTCCTGTGTGATCACTGATGCATCTGGGGAGTACCAATGTTTCTGCTCCCAATCGAATGGGAAGACCAATGTCCTGGCTTATATATATGTAGACACTTCACCCATGAGTGTGATGAATACAAAACCTGTGTCACTGTTTATGACCCAACTGTTCTTCTACCTGTTCAGATAGTGCACCCGCTACCTCCCACCTAGCTGCTGCTGCCAAGGGAATCGTTTGTGAAGAGGGAGGTGACAGCAGATTCATGAGATGCAGTGAGTGCAATGTGACTTTAATCTTGTATATGCACCCAATACTTTTCTAGATTCTTATCCAAGTTGACTTGCCTAGAACAGTTTCCCCTTCTGGAGTATGGTCCACCTGGAGCAGTGTCGTTGAACAAACTGGGACTTACTATGTTTGTGGCAACAGGGCCTATATTTGCTCTAGACTGTCTAATGACTGCTCAGGTTCCTGCTTTACTATTTAGTTAGGGCTAGCAATGAGACACTCGACTGTACCGCCTTCTACTAAACAATGGAGAAAGACAAAAGCTATTTCAGACCCTGCACGATTTTTTGTGATAATATTCCCAAACTGAAGGATAGGCCCGTCTAAGAAATTCAAAGGGTTGCTAAATTGTTAGGTGGGGTAGCAAAGTCCAACACAAATGGTCTTGAATATAGTGTTGTTCAATTGGTCGCTTAAAAAATGCAATTGTTCAGAATCAAATGTCTCTTCTGATCATATCAGCTGCTAGGGGCAGTGCAGGTACAATTATGGAGGTCTTAGTACTGTGTTTATATAAACAACAAGTCTGTGGAGATCCATCAACAGATTACTAATATGCAGAATAGGGTTGTAGACATTCATAGTGTTGATAATTCATTTGAATGAGCGGAACTATGGCTTGAATTGCAAAGTACATTCGCAGATAGGGGTATGAACATTTTAAAAGTTATTCACATCCCTACTGTTTTCCTTCTATGCTCTTAACAGAGTTAAGTCATCAAAGAATCTCACTAGAGGGAGAAGAGGAAGAGGGGAATTGTACAAACAGTACAATTTGCCTCATATAATGTTTGATTAATGTAGTTTGTAACTGCCATGTTTGCTTGACAATGCTAAAATCTGCTAACCGGAATCTTTCATCTCTGGTCCAAGACAAAGAGCACATCTGCTACTGAAAGTGTGATTTTTCAGAAACTGCTCCTTGTGTGGACACCTGCTCATATGTTAATACCTTCTGAAGTTTGTCTGCTCTCTCTCATGAGCTCATCCTGCAGCTGTTTGTTGAAGTTTTCTAACTTGTCAGACACGTGTTTGGTTCTAGAAAGTCCCGTAATTGTGTATAAAAGTGTGCTTCTCAAGGGAGCTTGGCTCCAATTTTCTTTGACTCGGTTTTTTAAAATTAATTACATTTCAGCTTCACCCACAACCTGAAGATGGACTTTTTTCCCTCAAGGAATCGAAATCGCACCATTTCCAGATGGCAACATCCTATGACCAATAAGGGTGGCAGAAATGTCGCTTTTAAAAATAACTCCAAAAGCTCCTCCTTTACCAGCACCGCTACATAGTACAGAATGTAGTAGTCTTTGGGGACACGAGTAGAATGTTGTGCATCCTAAGAAGGACAAAACAAGATTTGATGAGCAGTTGTAGATCTTTAGTTCAATTCGGTGAGACAAGGATGAGTTTCTTGGGTATGTAGTATCACTGAGTGTATATGTAACAAACCACAAAGTAAAGAGTCAGATTGCTTGGTATGGACTATTTATTCATTTAAAATATTTATAGTGCAACCCTAGCCACAGGTGCAACACGGTGCTATACATATAATTATTTCAGGTACAGAACAATCTTAGAAAGCATTACACAACAGAACTATATGCAAGTTACATATTTAGAACAGTTAGGTGAAACCATGAGGGATAGATTGGAAGAGGTCTGTTTTGAGCTTCTTACAAAAGATAAGTAGGTTGCAGATTGCTCTTATACCTTGGGTGCTAGTCATGAGAAGGCCTATTTGGAGGTTTTGCGTTGATTTCATCTAGTAATTTCAGAAGTAAGGCTCTCGTTCCCTCTTGTTTCTCTTTAGCCCACAGAAGTACATAGTTTTTCTGTCAGGTATTTTGATAAACTGAGGTAATTCTCATCATGTACCATTTCTGACCAGGGGGGGCGCTAGTGAGCCCGAAGCAAGATGGCCGCCATCGGGGGCTGCAATCCGTTAATTAGCCTGCACACAGGCCATCATCGCAACCCAGAATGTACGATATTGGCACTGCCCTGTGCCTGTGCGTCCGTTGGCGGCAAGTAAACGGCGCGATACAGGCGGGCTGTCCTGCAAGAAGAGCAGAGCGCGGCGTCCATGAGGCTTCAGCAAGATGGCGGCTCCCGTGTGAGCGGAGCAGAGGCACACAGCAGGAAGAGCTCCGACTGAGGGCGAGTGCTTACAAAACCATCTGCGGCACTGCCCGGGGGTCTGGTGAGCGACTGCAGAGCCGGGATGCCCCATTGACGGACAACAGCTCAATCAGGTACGAGAGGGTGCTGGTTACACTGAAGCGGCCTACGGGCTGGGAGCTGCAGTCGCGCACAGCGGGAAGTCGACAAGAACGGGCTGGGTCCCGCGGCGACTGCTTGCAAGGCATCGCGAATAGACTGCGGGATAGGTGGTGTGCTCCTTGACCCTCTGCGATTGCGACGTGAAGGGTGATATTGCCAAACAGAGCTGCTGGATATGCCACGGAGTACATAACATACAGCCACAAACAGTCTAGGCTGCCATAGAGAACTACTCACTGGCATCGGGGCTGTGGTTCATTGCTTGGCCTACAGCATGGGTGCTAACAAAAAAAAAAAAAACAACATACAAGGTGTGGACTGCGTGCCCCATCAAACACCTGCAGTGAGAAATATTTGATGTACAACAAGATACACGTAAAGGGGTGCAAGCAGCAAAGGGGATACACATGCGGCATGAAGTGTGTGGAATAAGTGGAGGTCAGCATGTGGTAGACATGTGCCTGAGGAGCTGAGGTCTGCATCTGTGGAGACTGTGAATCCCCTCCATCTCTGGTGGTACTCTCAACACCTCTAATAGCCAGGTGCAGAAAGAGAGCATAGCGCAGCAAAGCAACTGGTGTGCACGTATCCAGCTGCTGTGACTATATACTGGTGCTGAACCTGCAGGCATAGCGGACAACTAAAAGAACTGGCAGCTGACTCTTGCCTTGCAGGTGAATAGCACGCGACCTCTAGTGGATAGCGATACTGTGGTAAAGCTTAACCTTCTGTGGACATCACTCCTGTAAAATACTGGGGTTGTGAGGTGCAGCATCTCCATGGGGAAGACCAACAAGCACCAAATCTCAATCGCAGGCGACATCGGATACCGAACAAGACCTGTACGCAGGAGGTGGAACTAATCTGGAAAGCACCCTGTTGGCAATGCAGCATAGTTTGCAGTCAATAGACAGTAAAATCGATACCCTAAATCTGAGAATGGACCACATGGCAACAAAATTTGATAAACAAGGGACTTGCATAACGGAGGCAGAACAGCGGATTTCCACAACAGAGGACACACTGTACACAGTGCACACCTCCTGTCTGCAGATGGAGAAGCTACTAGCCATAATTCAGGCCAAGAATGAAGGCCTGGAAGCCAGGTTGCGACGGAATAATCTCCGCATTATGGGGATACCTGAGACCACCAACACGGGCAGATTAGAACTGTATGTGGAGAACCTGTTGAGAGACGTACTTGGAGCCGAACATTTTCCTCAGTGTTCATTGTAGAACGGGCCTACAGATCATTGGTGCCTAAGCCAGTCCTGGGAGCTCCCCTGAGGCCCATTATTGCTAAATTGGTGAATCATTGCGATCAGGACACAGCACTTTGATTGGCCCGAGAAAAAGGCACAACGACGTATCAGGGCAATACAATTGCCTTGTTCCTGGATTTCACCATGGCTGTTCAGCAGGCGCGACGAGAATTCCAGCAGGTTAAAAAGAAAATGCAAATGTTGAACATTTTGTACGCAATGCTTTATCCGGCCCGACTTCAGGTGCAGCATGGAGGAAAAGTGAACACTTTCACAACGCCCAAAGAAGCCATGGCGTTTGTTAAGCAGCAGGAGCACACGGACCCAGGGCGCCGCCCATGCGAGAATGCGGTTAATGACAATTGAAGCTATGGCTTGATAGCCAGCATTGCTGATGCCGGCGAATGTAATGACGGTGAGGAGTAAGCGGGGAGGGAGACAAGTGCTAAGTCTACATTCGGACTAGAAGTGACTATGTCCAGCACTCCACAGACTTCCGGGTCTGGGTTAATGTGTGGGTTGAACATTTAGGAGAGATAGACTTCCCTCTGACTCGATGGGGTATAGGACCACAGATATATAGAAGAGCTGGAGATAGCAGGAGATGCTGGACTATAAAAACTCAGTTGGCATACAGCGAGATGGTCTATGCGACTACCCCCCCCCCCTTTTCTGTCAGGGGGTGAGCAGGCCACTGGTGGCACCCAGAGGGGCTATCCCACCTGTTATATATCTGTATGAACTTTACTTGTGATCAGGATTTACACCTGTTGTGTGGTTCCAAATGGGATTGTACTGTTCTACATTGGGTCTCTTTGGCATGTTTGGGATGCTGAGGCTGGAGGGGGGAGGGTTTCAGGGGTTCTGTTTAGCCATGACAAATTATGTTCACTCTACATGCATCACTGCATGTGTGACTGCAATCCATTACAGGGCACATAAAGATGTCAGAGGGTAAAACTAGACATGCAACGAGTAAGCCTAGGGGTCACATATCGTGGATAACCTGGAATGTTCGGGATCTTAATAACCCAAAATAAATGAGACAGGTGTTGGCCTATTTAGATCGCCATGGGATACAGGTGACACTATTAAAGGAAACTCATCTCATGAGGCGCTCTGAGGTAAAAGTGGCGTCAAAATGGGCAGGAGTTTGGCTGGCTGCCTCCTACTCATCGTACTCACGAGGGGTAATGATCCTTATTAAGAAAAATGTGCCCTTTGAGCTAACACACTCAGAAGCGGATGACCAAGCGAGATATATAATTGCGCAAGGCAAGCTGTGTGGCACACTGATCACTATTGTCAATGTATATGGCCCGAATATTGACGACCCCGAATTCTTTGTGAAAATATGGAATGAATTACATGACTTGCCTCCCTCCGCAATGAAATGGTGGGGCGACTTCAATACTTCACTGTTACCGCATGAAGATCGCCATTCCCCAGCGGGAGGAGTAACCAAACGGGCGGCTGAAATACTGGTGGGCGGTATGGATGACATGGGCGTTGTAGATATTTGGAGGTTGCGACACCCTGACACTAAGGAAGGGATGTATCACTCGTAGGTACATCAATCATCGTCCCGTCTAGACTATTGGTTAGTAACAAAGGATGTGAGTACATGGGTAATAACAGTTACACACATGTCCAAGACATTGTCGGACCATGACTCTGTATTGTTAACAATGACGATTCCTACTACTCACGCCCCACCGGCATTTAAATTGAGGTTACAACCATCCTCGTTACTACATCAAGTCTTTAAGGAGGGAGTGAGATCGGCTATTATGGAGTATTTTGAAGTGAATGATGGGTCTGTGCAGGACATGGGCATTATATTGGAAGCATTCAAAGCCACAATACGGGGGACATGCATAAGCCTACAGGCCGGAGTACTCAAATCCATATGTGTGCAGCTCAAAAGGCTTGAGTCAGAGCTTAGGGATTTGGAAAAGACATAAAAGACTACCCGTAGCGCAGATATACTGGCCAAGATTAGAGATGGGGTCACTGAATATAATGAGCTGGTGGAACAGGAGGTGCGACACATGTCGCGAAGGTGGCGAGCTAGGGCCTTCGGTAAGGGAGGGCAGCCGGGCCGTGCACTAGCTGACAAAATCGCTGCCCCAAGGGCAAATACGCAGGTAATGGAGGTAGAGGCTGATGCAGGCATCGTGCGACATGATACACCAGGCATTTTGCACACATTCGTCCAATATTATGAGGGAATGTATGCAGATATTGCAGCGTATTTCGATGATATTGCTTTGGTCTGGTTTTCAAAGGGACAGCGTGAATTCCTGGTGCAACCACTCACGATTGAAGAGGTGCGGAGGCTATCATCACCCTTCCCAACGGAAAGGCCACTGGTAGTGATGGGTTGCCTGGAGAATTTTATAAGTCATATGCTGACCTTTTAGCCCTGCGTCTGTTCCATGTATTTAGAGGCTTATCAGCAGCGCTGCCTGCCTGAGACTCTCCGGGAGGCTCTTATAATTACGTTATTGAAACCTGATAAAACACTGCGGCGCTGTGACTCGTATCGCCCACTATCGCTGATGAATACAGATGCTAAGATTCTGGTTAAGGCACTGGCCACTACATTACGATTGCTACTGCCCATGATGGTCTTGCCGGACCAATTAGGATTTATGCCGGTGCGCTCCACATTGCATAATCTGCACACCCTGTTCGCGGTGCTGCACCTACTAGAGCGCACACTCCCAGCGGCGGCGGTGTTACTCGATGCTGCCAAAGCATTTGATTCAGATCAATGGAGACATATGTTTGCCCTTTTACACCGTATGGGGGTTCCGCCTGCATTCACGAGTTGGATTCAATTGCTGTTTACCAAGCCACCAGCTCGAGTCAGTGTAAATGGATCTGCATCTGGGGCCTTCTCGATACACCGAGGAACACAACAGGGGTGTCCTCTGTCGCCACTGTTATTTGCAGTGACGTTGGAGCCGTTGGCATGTATAATACAGCAGAGATATGTGGCTACGGCGTTGCAATTTCAGCAGCGTCCGTTAGCCATCTCTTTGTATGCTGATGACATGGTGATTTATGTCAGGGACCTCGGTACTCACTTAGAAGGTCTCAGATGAGAATATGTGCGATCTGAATGGTATTCAGGCTTGGGAATTAATTGGGCTAAGTCAGTAATCCTTCCGTTAACTGATAATACAGTTCCCCATGTGATGGAATATCCACTGCAGTGGTGCGACGATCCCATCAAGTATCTGGGGATCGGGATACACAGGGACCCCAAATTAGTTATACAGAAAAACTATGGCAAGGCAATTTCGAATCTGGAGAACCAGGTGCGGCGGTGGATAAGACTCCCGCTCTCCCTTGCTGATAGAATAGCACTGATGAAGATGGTAGTGGTCCCTAAATGTCTATATTTATTCACTAATATCCCCATACGCGTGACACACAGTTTCTTTGCTACGCTGTGATCCCTGTTAGTCCAACTAGCTTGGACGTGACGACAGCCCAGACTCAAGTGGGAGACGTTAACACTCCCGTATAATCAGGGAGGGTTTGCAGCCCCTGACTTCCAATTCTATTACTTATGTGCGCAAGCGCATTTTATTTATTACTGGCACCAACCTCCGAACTACATCCGGCACGTAGCTTGTGAAAGTGATGAAGTACACCCGATTCCTCTTAGGGCTATGATTTCTAATAACAATACTATTTTCACGTGTGGTGAAATCAACACAGTGCAGTGCACAGTGCATGCATGGAAAGCACTTGGTCGTAGGTCACAGATAGAACCATCATATGCTCCTGCTTTGCCGCTTGAAAATCACTCGAATATCTCAGTCACAGGGGAGGTGGGCTCATTGATGGCTTTGAAGGCAACTGGGCTCTGCACGCTGGGTGATGTCTACATGGATAACAAGCTCATAGACTCCTCTGAATTACAAGTGGAGGGCGATGTCTCCCCTATGCTCCTGTTTATATATAGTAGACTCCGAGCAGCACGTCGTACATTATACCCACAGTTCCCAGAAGAACCGAGAGCATTAGGGGCGCTTCAAGTGGCACTCACAACAGCTATGGGGTATTATTTAATTACGCGCTTATATAATGCGTCACAAATTGATACACAAGCACTGGCAGAGGGACCACTGACCAAGTGGAGCGCCATTCTTCCAACGCCACATAGTATAGTGGACTGGACAGAGCGCTGCAGCCTGACAGGGCAGCTGACAGCGAAAGGTAACCTTCGAATCTAACACTTCAAATATTTACACCAGTTGTATTATAGCCAGCACAGCTCTTTACATTTTGTTTATGTGAGACAGCGGAGTGTATTAGGTGTAAAGCACCAGAAGCAGATTTCATGCATTTAGCGTGGGTATGCCCTAAGATCCAGACATACTGGGAGAAAGTCATAAACACTCTGAATGTAATGGTTCAGGAGCGGTTGGAGCGTGCCCCGCGGGCCTGCTTGCTGGGGCTGACTGAATCTGTGCACCCATCCCACCGCAAACTAGTAGCGATTGCCCTCCTATTGGCAAAACGGAGGGTCTCGATTCACTGGGGGGTGAAAAGCGGCCCCAAATCACGAGCATTGGATCTGAGACATGATTTATTGTTGGGATCAACTAACATGTAATGCCGAAGAACTTCCACAGGCTTCCAGGCCCCGGGATGTGTGGCCACCCTTTACTACGTATTTGTTGACCATAGATGCTGTGTAATATGAGGGTGTGAAATATGTATCAGGAGAAGCGGTTTCTACATATTGTGCCTTTGCTTTAGAGGACTCTGGAGTGATGTATTGATGCTTTACATAAATAATGTAACAGAATACTCTGTATTGAACATGGCTATGTTAATGTTGTTGTTCATAACTGAAAATGCCCAATATATTAAAATTTTGGGGCATATTAGCAAGAACCTCGTTAAAATTATCGCCGTTTTAGCGGCAGGAAACTGCCGCTAAAACGGCGATAATGGGCTTGCTAATATGCGTTATAGAATTCAATAGAAGCCCAGGTTAGATGTCCTGCACATCTAACCTGGGTTTCTATTGAATTCCATAACGCATATTAGCAAGCCCATTATCGCCGTTTTAGCGGCAGTTTCCTGCCGCTAAAACGGCGATAATTTTAACGAGGTTCTTGCTAATATGCCCCTACGTTTTTAAAAATGTACCATTTTTGACCAGAGTTCCACTTAAATGTGCGATAAGTGTTGGAAAGCATTGATACTGATGGCACACCACAGTTTAACTTGTTTAGTAGGAGCAGCTGCAAAAATGCAGGCTTTACAGAACAGAACAGAACGGATTAGAATCGAATAGAATAGAATAGAATCGAATAGAATAGAAGCAGCTGCAGAAGTAGGCTTTGCTCAATACAAGCAGTTGCAAATATTTGAGGGCGGGCGTTAGTAATTATACCTCACAATTGTGGTAGCAGAGTGGAAAGTTTCCAATTGCTATGGAATGCCCTGTTGGCATGAGTCCAGTCCTTAATCTGAGCCAATGGTTGCCAGTGAGACTGACTGACACTCATTAGGTCGAGCTTCATTCGACCTGTTATATCTCTTCTGTGGGGTTTGGCAAACTCACCGATTGCCATTGGTTACTATCTGTGGCATTCAGAAATGCTGGCTTCTTATTGGTGCATTTCTGTAAAAGTCCCTCCTTTGTGTGTTCTGCTCTCTTTCGGCGATTTCACTCAGAGAGCATTTTGGTCGGCCATCACACAGTACAGCGTGTGATGGCCCCTCCTCCCTCCTCTGGTATGGGCATTGCAGCTCCGTTCACTTCGTTGGTTCCCTCCCACTTCGCTGATCTCAGCTGCACAGGGCTTCCACGCTTTGTAGGTGCTCCTCGTTTGTTTTGGAAGGTGGGCTTGTAGTGAAAAGCATTTGTGTTTTGTTTACTCTACTGTGCAGACTCTTTCCTCACGGATGCTGCGCTCATTGTTTACTTAAGGCGGCCATCCGGTAACTGTCTCAGCTCTCTCTCAAACTGGCTGCTTTGGGAGGCCAAGCCCCTTTCTATTTGTTGCAGCCTTCTTCCTGAATTCCTGCTCCAGTCTTCAGTTAAGCTCTCTTCTCAGTTCCCCGCCTACTTCCTGAATTAGCCCTCCTCCAGTGCCAGGCCCCACCTGCAGCAGCCACTGACCCTCCAACCACAGTCCAGTCATTCCCTGTTTCCCATCCCCCAGCCTTGGCCTTCTCCTGACCACTCCAGCCTGGTAAATCCTATCCTTTTCCCCAGAAAACTGGCCCTTGCAGCTCGGACATTTCCTGCTCTCCCTATTCTCTGTCCATCCCCTGCGTTTTCTTCAAAGGCCCGATTCCCCTAGCCCTCCTTCCCTTCCCGCTCAGCTGCTGTAACCCTGGTGTTGGTGGGCAGACACAGTGTACTCTCTGGAGCTGGAGAGCGGTCCGGTTGACAAAGACCTCTCCAACGGAGAGGGAAGCTGGCCGCCCTGGATAAGGAAGGTGGCATACCTGGTGACATACCGGGGCACTCCCTGGAGCCAGCAAAGGAACCCCCAGTTCTGGCCAAGATGTCCGAAGAAGCCGCTACCCAGGTAAGGAACGCAGGCTGTGGTAGGGATTGAATGAGGAGTACTACTGAGTTCCACCACCCTCAGAGACTGGGGTGAGAGCAGTCTGAGTCTGGGAGCAGGGGCAAGGGGAAAATCTATGCCTAAAAACAGAATAGGGGTGGGGTGGTTTAGTTGTTGGAGTAATAATGCCCTATTGTGTGTTGACTTATTCGCACTTTGTCTTTACAGAGCAGGATTTAATTGAGTGTATGGGCGTTGAGAGGTGGTTTGCATATCAGTAAGTAAGTAAGTAAGTAAGTAAGTAAGTAATATATTTATAAAGCGCACGAATGCCGAGGCGTCTTGGCGCTAAAGAGAACATGACGTGTGTTGTCCAAGGGAGTAGTGGAGCTTATTTGGGGGGAAATAGCCAGGTTTCAATCATTTTCCTGAACTGGAGCCTATTTGGCTGCAGTCTGTTCCAGAGTCTGGCCGCTAGATGGGATAGGCTCCTCCCTCCCCATCTTGCTTTTCGAAGTTTGGGGACCTGAACCAGTCCAGTATTGGCTGATCTGAGATTCCGTTGCGGGGAGTACCAGAGGAATAGTTTCTGCATATCCAAGGCTCCCCGCCATACAATGCCTTGTGTACCAGACATAGTGTCTAAAATTCCACACGTTGTTGTGTCGGAAGCCAATGGAGTAGCCTAATGTTAGCGGAAATGGAATGATATTTAGGGATGTTGAGTAGCAATAGCGCTGCGGCATTCTGCACTGACTGCAATTTGGCTTTCTGTTACTTATCAGTGCCCAAGAATAATGCATTGCTGTAGTCTATTTTTGAGAGAATTAACGTACCTATTACCGTTTTCCTAAGATCCTGGGTGATAAAAGGCAGGATCTTACATAGAATCTTTAATAGAAAGAAGCAGGAGGACGTCAGGCAATTAATCTGTCCTGCAAAGTTTAACTGATTGTCAATTGTCACTCCCAGGTTTCTTGCCTTGGTAGACGGAGGTGGACAAATGCCTGCCTCAATTGGCCACCATGCTTGAATCAATATGGGTGGCCCCTCCCCAAACTCCATGATCTCCGTTTTATCAGTGTTGTGCTTGAGGAAATTTAGGTTCATCCAGCTCATGATACTCTTCAGGCATTTGTGAAAACTAGCGGCTGTGACTTCAACCCTCTGTGATATAGATATAACTATCTGGGTGTCGTCAGCATATGAGATTAACGTAAAACCATGCTCTCTGATTAACTTGGCCCGGGGGGGTGACATAAATATTGAACAAGGTCGGTGATAAAGCCGAACCTTGTGGTACCCCACATGGGAGGTGAAATTTCTCTGATTTGAGATTGTCCCAGCACACCCTCTGCTCTCTGGATGCTAGGAAGGAGGAGAGTAGGGTTAGAGCTGTCTCTTTAATTCCTACTGCCTCCAGCCGCCGCACTAGCACCGCATGGTTAACGGTGTCAAATGCTGCTGATAGGTCGAGTAGGATAAGGACTGCTCTTCCCCCTCCATCCAATTGCTTATGAATCTCCTCTGTGGCCATAATCAGGGCAGACTCTGTGGAGTGGCGAGGACTATCAATCAATCAATCACGCATTTGTTAAGCGCTACTACTCACCTGTAAGGGTCTCAAAGCGCTGGGGGAGGGGGGTTTCGCAGGTTCCAGTCCATCAAGGAGGGGGTCTGTCGAAGAGCCAGGTTTTGAGGTTTCTTGTGAAGATGGGGAGAGATGTCTGTCTGAGGTGGAGCGGGAGGGCGTTCCAGGCTCTGGCTGTGAGGAAGGAGAAGGAGCGGCCGCCTGATCCGGTCTTTCTGATGCGGGGGACCATGGCGTAGGAGAGCTGAGCTGATCGTAGGGTCCTTTGAGGTGCGCGGAATTTGAGTCGGCTGTTCAGGTATGCTGGTCCGGTGTCGTGGAGGGCCTTGTGAGCGTGGGTGAGCATCTTGAAGGTGACTCTAGCTTCGATGGGGAGCCAGTGGAGTGTGCGCAGGTGCTGGGAGATGTGGCAGTGTCTTGGCAGGTTGAGGACCAGTCTTGCGGCAGCGTTCTGGATGTTCTGTAGCTTGCGTGTGAGGTTTTTGTTTATTCCGGCGTGGAGTGCATAGCCGTAGTCGAGTCTGCTGGTGACCAGGGCGTGAGTGACGGTCTTTCTGTGTTCAAGGGGGATCCATTTGAAGGTCTTACGGAGGAGGCGGAGGGTGTGGAAGCAGGAGGACGAGACGGTGTTGATCTGGCGGTCCATTTTGAGTTCGGAGTCCAGGATGATTCCCAGGTTGCGTGCGTGGTCCGTGGGGGTGGGCGGACTTCCGAGAGCGGGGGGCCACCAGGTGTCGTTCCAGGCATCGGGGTGTGGGCCCATGATGAGTACTTCTGTTTTGTTGGTGTTTTTAGTTGAAGGCAGCTGTTTTTCATCCATATGGCGACGGCTTCCATGCCTTCTCGAAAGTTGTGTCTGGCGGTGTTGGGTCCGTTGGATAGGGAGAGGATGAGTTGGGTGTCGTCTGCGTATGACACAATGTTGAGTCCGTAGGTTCTGGCGATGGGGCCATGTAGACGTTGAAGAGCGTAGGGCTGAGGGAGGACCCCTGGGGGACTCTGCAGAAGGGTTGGTGTAGGGTCCGAGAGGAAAGGGGGGAGTCTGACCCGCTGCGTTCTGCCGAAGAGGAAGGAGCGGATCCAGTCGAGGGCCTTGTCTTGAATTCCTGCGTCGTGGAGTCTGCGTATTAGGGTACGGTGAGAGACTGTGTCGAACGCCGCTGAGAGGTCGAGGAGGATGAGGGCTGCTGTTTCTCCTTTGTCCAGTAGGGTGCGGATGTTGTCTGTTCCGGTGAGGAGGGCGGTTTCCGTGCTGTGGTTTTTTCTGAAGCCGGATTGGGAGGAGTCGAGGATGTTGTGCTCTTCGATGAATGTGGCGAGTTGGCTGTTGATGGCTTTCTCGATGACTTTCGCTGGGAAGGGGAGCAGGGAGATGGGTCTGTGGTTTTTGAGGTTGGTGGGGTCCGCCGAGGGTTTCTTGAGGAGGGGGTTGATCTCGGCATGTTTCCAGTCATCGGGGAACGATGCGGTTGCAAGGGAGCGGTTGATGGTGTGGCGAAGCATGGGTGCGATGGTGTCGGCGGCTCTGTTGAAAATGTGGTGGGGGCAGGAGTCCGTGGCGGCCCCGGAGTGGATTGAATTCATCGTCTTCAGTGTGTCTTCGGTGGTGAGGGCTGTCCAGTTGTCGATCGCTGGCTTCATGGTGTCGGGGGTGGTTGATGAGGGTTCAGTGTGTTGGTTGTCTTCGTCGAAGTTGTCGTAGATGCTCTTGATTTTGTGGTGGAAAAAGGTTCTGAGTTTGTCGCCGAGGTCTTGTGAGGGGGGATGTCGGTGGACTCGCTGGTAGGTTGGGCGAACTCCTTGATGATGTTGAAGAGTTCTTTGCTGTTGTGCGGGTGGGTGGAGATTCTGTCTTCGATCGCTTTTTTCCTCATTTTTCTGATGAGTTGGTGGTGGACTTTGGTGGCGGCTCTGAAGTTGTTTTGGGCTTCTGTGGATTTTGTGTTCCTCCAGTCCTTTTCGAGGCGGCGGCAAGTGCGTCTGGACTCTCGAAGTTCGGTGGTAAACCATCTAGCTTTCTTGGCGTGGGTGTTGTTGTTTTTCTTGAGGCGGGCTAAGGTGTTGGCGCTGTTGGTGATCCATCTGTGCAGGGTTCGGGCTGCGGCGTTGGGGTCATCGTTTTCCGCTATGGTAGGGGTGGAGTTGCTGAGTGATGAGGTTAGCTGGTCGTCGGTGATTCTGGTCCAGTTTCTTCTTGGGAGTAGGTGCTGGTGTCTGTGGATGGTGGGTGTTCTGAAGGTGAAGTGGACGCATCGATGGTCGGTCCATGGGCGTTCGGTGGTGTGGCTGAAGGTGATGGAGTTTCCTGTTGTGAAGAGGGGGCCGAGGGTGTGTCCTGCTGAGTGCGTGGGTTCGGTCTAAAGCCATGTTGGGTAGGGTCTAAGAGATTATTGCAGTCAAGGTAGTGGATTAGCTCCGTATTTACAGATTTTTCAAAAATTTTGGCCGTTATTGGTAAACATGATATTGAATGGTATTTCTTTACCTCAGTGGGGTCCAAGGCAGGTTTCTTCAAGATAGGCCTGATGCAGAGCAATCTCACCATTTCGTTTTCAATCTTATCTCACGCATTCTAGTTTTATTTGCTTTCTTCTTACATTGAAATACTCACCACCTGTAGTCCTGCTCTCTGGGCCTTTAGTCTGAACCTGGGCAGCCGTGGTTCTGCTGAATATATTGGGTCATATCTGTAAACATCAGAGTGCACATCGGCCTCCTTACTGCCACTGGAAAGGTCTGTCTGAATACATTTTAATTGTTGTTTTCTTTGGTTACCCCATAGCATATCATGCTACTATAAGTTTAATATGACACGCTTAGTGATACACAAGGTTAAATGGGCAGTGCTTCCAGTGGAGGAAAAGAGGGGACATGAAAGGTGAAATCAGAAAAGCTCATTGTGGATGGTGTGGTCTTTAAACACGCCACTACTTAACAAAGTGGATAGTGAAGCTGGAGACCCAGAAGGAGCTGGAAAGGCCTGCCCTCGTGGGTGGTGGAAAGGGGAGAGTTATGATAAGAGAAATTACCTTGCCAAAGAGACAAGATGAATGTTCCAGAAAAGAAGCAAATTAAATAATTAAATGGACTCTGACCCAGTAAAGCAAAATGGTTACATATGTTCTCTCTAAATAGTAAAGCATGCAAAGGGACCATTATATTTATTTTTGTTTTGATCACACCTCGCAAAGAATGGCAACTTTTGTTATTGTTGGTGCAGTAGGCGTAATAACCTTCTTGTTTACAGCGTACAACACCCACCTTCTGTAGTTTCATTATTTTTTACCATTGTTAGCCATCACTAGGGTGACTAGATTTTTAAAGCCAGAAACCTAGACGTTTCACAAAAACAGAAGAAGGACTACAATTTTACTTGAACGGAGCACACAGAATGACAGAACTCATCAGCATAAAATTACTATCATGCCAGTTAATTAAATTGCTTTTTTATAACAGCTGCTAACTATCCCTGCTTTGGAAAACATAAAAAGGCACCTCCCACCGTTTTCAGTTGATGCTTTCTAAAAACTGGGACATGAGCTAAATTTCCCAAAATCTGCCTGGACAGGTGATGAAAAACCTGGACTGTCCTGGCAAATCTGGGACGCCTGGTCACCCTAGCTTGGTTCCCTCCCCCTTCTCTGTTCTTAGCGGCACGGGTCTTCCACGCTTTGTAAGTGCTCCTCGTTCACACAGATTTATTTGGTTGGCCTGCTTTTTATTGACAAGTGTTCGTGTTTTGTTTACTCTGCTTCATTTGCCCTGTGCAGACCCTTTCCTCACGGACACCGTGCTCGTTGTTTACTTTAGGCAGCCGTCCGGTAACTCTCTCTTCTCTCTCTCAAACTCTAGATTCTCATCATTGTTGGTTCTCATCATGGTTGGCCTCTCCCCTTCCTCCTTCAGTCTCAGCTGGAGCTCTCAGTTGGCACGGATGTTTGTTTTGCATGCACCATGGAAACTGCCAAGTAATGCCTGTGCTATTAATTGTTTTTGTAAAATCAAATATAAATTCCCATGTTGTTGGGTTGACAACCTTTTAGTAACCAAGCTATTGCAAATTCCACTTAACAATTTGCTGTGTCTTCCGAGGAGGTTGCTATGTGAGGAGTGCAGTATGTGATGGGCTGAGTAGCTGCACTCTCTTACAGTACAGCATGTACTAGCTGTAGCTATGTGTACAGTATGTGTGTGTACAGTGCGATATGTGACCCCCCACGCCATTCATCAGAGATGTAATGTGACGGTTTATGTGTTGTTCTGGCTAAACTAGTTTGCCTTATCATTCTTAAGTAACTTACTTAAATGTTCTCTTGTTTGGCAATGAAGTCGATATTCAGCCCTGCCAGTACATGATATGCATTGCCTAGTTCAGCAGATCAAAAAGCATAAGTACATTCACCAATGCCAATAGCTCTAACTTTAAAAAATTTGAGACCGATTGCATTGCAAATGCTTGTTTTTTGTTGGGGACTAGCACTTATATTTCCTCATCTGACACCAGGGCACAAGCCGAGGATAGACGTCGGTAGACAGCGTCTACCCAATTTGTTTTCACAGGGTTGACGCAGCTACCGTGCCAAAAGGTTGGGCCCCACAGAAATATGCTAAACTTGTCTTGGCATAATTTTTAGATAGCAGGACACATTTGGCAGCGCCTGCACATTGTCTGCTTTCGTTATGAGCAGCAACGTTCAGGCGAGGAGGGGGCTTTCAGATTCCTGCTTGGCCCATAACAATGACCAAAGTTAAGGGGCCATCAGGCCTCCTTTCATTGGAGTATCCTGGCTGGGAGTTATCAAGAACCTCACACCTAAATGCAATGAAGGGGAAACAAAGGCACAGAGCTTATCACTTCACAGAGAGGCACTTCACAAGAGAGGCACGCTTTTGACCTTGTTCAGTCCCTGCATATAAGGCATATGCATGAACTCTAATTATGTCAGATGTATTGAACTGTCCCAGTATTTACACAAACAACAATTTAAATACCACTATTTTGTTTTATTTGTTTTATAGCGCTACTTATCCAAATGCAGGGTGTCAGAGCACTTTACATCACATGTACACATTATACATTCACAATAATCATATGTGTGGAAATCAATGTACAGGATGTGTTACATAAGACAGTGAGGGTAACGAGGTGTAGGAGTGGCACGTTCTACATAGCTCACTGTGCTTTATTAGAAGGATTACAAATCACAAACTGCAAGTAACAAAAGGATCTCTGTGTTAAAAGCAGTAACCCACTTACCCATTTACATAAAATAAAAAGCTGCATGTTAGATAATGTGCTTTGCAGGAGACATATTAACCTTTCTATGCTACTTTGATTTAAAACTGGGACTAGACAAAACACAGGTCTCTCTTGCACATACGTCAACCTCCAAAGTTATGTTACCATTATTATTATTCCCTGAGATTTACCGGGCACACAAAGATCTCTGTAGCAGGTGTCTTAACCCCATAAGATATCTTAAAATGCAGACTTTGCAACCAATTAAGCAGAACCGATTTACTGCCACTTGTTTCCTTGTTGCCAATTTCTTTGTGACAGGGTTTAAAAAAATAAATGTATACGTTGAGACCAAGATTTTGCATTGGAGTTGCGTCACTTCTTAGGCACATCCCTGAAGCAAGATATAATTTGTTAAATATTGTAATGCGCTCAAAATAATTCATGATAGACCTGCTAAACATAATTATGAGGTCTTAAGATCTTATGTCACTTCTTGTGAAGTTATTTCTTGTGAGGTCATGGGCTGTGATGCCACTTGCTGTGATGCCATGTTCCATGTGATATCCCACGCTGTGATGTCACGCGCCATGATGTGACATGCCATGATGTCACTTGCATACTTCCTCACTTGGTTAGTCCCCCCCACTTCTTTTTTAGGACTTGTGCACTGTCAGACACTGACCGTGAACAAGACAGGGAAAACACACAAACGGGAAAGAAGTATGAGAAAGGCGGATATGAGAAGTCAAAACGTGCGAAAGCAGAGACCTGCAATAGTGAGATATAGAAGCAGGGAGTGTCTGGTGATGGATTAAAGAGGCATGAGGTGGATTCAGGACTATGCAGCCTTGGTATTTGGTGTGTGATACTTTATAGCACTGGCAGCAGGTTTCTGAGAGGTGCTTTGGACACCAGCACTCATCATTTTAAAAATCAAGCACTACCTGAGTCTGTATGTCCTGTAATGGTGAATATAAATGGATTGGCAAAATAAAACCAAGACTGATATGATTAATTACCTCTTCTGATTTGAATTAAACAGAGGTGCTGACTGGCACTGGGACCATAGGGTAGGAAACGACAGGTAGAGAATTGAAATCCTTGGCTGCCTACCCATACTACAAGCTTGTCCAAGCACCTCTTTCTTAAAACCCTGTCTGTGTTCAGAAAAAGGGGGACCTGCCCCTACCAGTGGCATCTAACATCAGCATGCTGACAGTGTATGGCACTGTCAGGGTAGTGTAATAATCACTTGATTTAGTACAGAACTGGAACAGTGGTCCTCGCTGAGCATGCAGCCTTTCTTCATGAAGGTGAGGGAAGGGAAGCAACTTACAAGAAAAACAGGGAAAGCTTGGATGACAGACCTGCATGACTGGTGCATCAGTCGTGGGAGAATATCATAGCTTCACATAAAGGCCCAGGGCGTCTGATTTTAGTGCACAGGCAACATTCCTCTGTTCTCTTTAAGAATATCTATGCCTTCTAGCACCCCAAGAAATGCCTAAACTCTTCGATTGGAATTACACTTTGCCCTCTTTAGCAGTGGTATAACACAAAATAATGCCCCTCCTTCAGATTTTGATGGGCCCCTGAGTCTCTAATATCCCACCCATATTCATTGATCTTGGGCTGAATGAGGTCCCCTTGAGGGGTTTGAGGACTCTTTGAGGGTTGCTCCCACTCGTGCCACAAGGGCCTAGGTTACATCCCTGCTCTGTAGCAATTCTCACGAGGAACTGTTGAGCCGGAGCCCTTTGAAATGTCAAAGCCATAAGATATAAGATAAGATAAGATAAGATATAAGATAAGAGCAAGACCACTGACTCATTGTCAGTGAAATTGCTCTCCCACCCTCGCAGCTCCACCATTAAGTGAGGCCTGCCCCTGCCCCCTCGAGTGTTGGTGATCGAGGCCCTCCTCCACCCGCAGGTTTCCTGCGCCTCATCCCTGGTGGTCCAGTGGACCTCTGTCTCCTTCCTCTAACTCTGCTCTTTCACTCGTTTTTCTACCCTTTTTTATCTTTCACCTTTCTGCACTTTTCTGCATCTCTGCTCTTTTGTGCCTTATTTCTGCTCATTTTCCCTTCCTCTCGCTCTGCCCTTTCACTTGTTTTCACTCGTTTTTCTACCCTCTTATCTTTCACCTTTCTGCACTTTTCTGCATCTCTGCTCTTTTGTGCCTTATTTCTGCTCATTTTCCCTTCCTCTCGCTCTGCCCTTTCACTAGTTTTCACTCGTTTTTCTACCCTCTTTTATCTTTCACCTTTCTGCATCTCTGCTCTTTTGTGCCTTATTTCTGCCTATTTTCCCTTTTTTCTTTATCCCTTATTTCCTCCCTTTATCTTTCCCCGCCGCTGCTGCCCCCGCGGCCCCTCCCCCCCAGCGCGACCGGCCAATCCAGCTCCCCTCCCCGCTCCCGCCTCCCAGCTGTCCAGCCCTCCCGACCCCTACTTAATGGCGACCACTGCGCGGCCGCGCCGCTGGCGCGCCGAAGGCGCATCAAAGGCAAGCCCGTCTGCGCCCGTCCGCGACCCGACCGCGACCAGCGCCAGGAATTCTGGACCTCCGCCCCGCCAACGCTACGACCCAGCAGCACTCCACGCACTCAACCCAGGCCGCAACAACAACTGCAAGCTAGCATCACCAGCCGACTCCCACGGACCCTTCAGCTGTCACCGCTGCCGGCACACCTGCAGCACCGCCAAGAACACGGATCCAGCACAACCCGCCCACAAGAACACAACCGAACCGAAGACCCTGCAATGCATCCTCCTCAACGTCCGATCCCTCCACAAACACGCCACAGAAATCTGGGACCTCCTCGACAGCACCACCCCGGACGTAGCGTTCTTCACCGAAACCTGGACCAACACCACCTCGGGACCGGACATCGCCATCCCCCAAGGATACAAGATCTCCAGGAAGGACCGCCCCACCCGCCCAGGAGGAGGAATCGCCATCGTCCACAAATCCAGCCTCCGCCTGAGCACACTCCCTGACGAGCCCACAGAACTGATGGAACACCTTCACTTCAAGATACTGGCCAGCCCCACCGCCACCCTCCGAGGAACCCTCATCTATCGACCCCCTGGACCCCGCGGACCCTTCGCCAACTCCATCACGGACATTATCTCCCCGCAGGCCATCGCATCCACCAACTACACCCTGCTGGGAGACCTCAACTTCCACCTCGACAACAAACTGGACCCCAACACCACATCCCTCCTGGACAACCTCCACAACATTGGACTGCGCCAGATCGTGACCGAGCCCACGCACTCAGCAGGACACACCCTCGACCCCCTCTTCACTACAGGAAACTCCATCACCTTCAGCCACACCACCGAACTCCCATGGACCGACCTCGTTGCGTCCACTTCACCTTCAGAACACCCACCATCCACAGACACCAGCACCTGCTTCCACGAAGAAACTGGACCAAAATCACCGACGACCAGCTCACCTCCTCACTCAACAACTCCACCCCAACCATCGCGGAAAACGACGACCCCAACACCGCAGCCCGAACCCTGCATAGATGGATCACGGACAGCACCAACACCATAGCCCCCTCAAGAAAAACAACAATACCCGCGCCAAGAAAGCCAGATGGTTTACCACCGAACTCGAGAGTCCAGAAGCACATGCCGCCGCCTCGAAAAGGCCTGGAGGAACACCAAATCCACAGAAGCCCACGACAACTTCAGAGCCGCCACCAACGCCCACCATCAACTCATCAGAGAAACGAGGAAAAAGCGATTGAAGACAGAATCTCCACCCACGCGCACAACAGCAAGGAACTCTTCAGCATCATCAAGGAGTTCGCCCAACCCACTAGCGAGTCTACCGACATCCCTCCCTCACAAGACCTCTGCGACAAACTCAGCACCTTTTTCCACCACAAAATCAAGAGCATCTACGACAACTTCGACGAAGACAACCAACACACTGAGCCCTCACCAACCACCCCCGACACCCGAAAACCAGCGATTGACGACTGGACAGCCCTCACCACGGAAGACACACTGAAGACAATGAAGTCAATCCACTCAGGGGTCCCCACGGACCCCTGCCCCCACCACATCTTCAACAGAGCCGCCGACACCATCGCACCCATGCTCCGCCACACCATCAACCGCTCCCTGGCGACCGCCTCGTTCCCGACGACTGGAAACACGCCGAGGTCAACCCCCTCCTAAAGAAACCCTCAGCGGACCCCACCGACCTCAAAAACTACAGACCCATATCCCTGCTCCCGTTCCCAGTGAAAGTCATCGAGAAAGCCATCAACAGCCAACTCGCCACCTTCATTGAAGAACACAACATCCTCGACTCCTCCCAATCCGGCTTCAGAAAAAACCACAGTACGGAAACCGCCCTCCTCGCCGCAACAGACGACATCCGCACCCTACTGGACAAAGGAGAAACAGTAGCCCTCATCCTCCTCGACCTATCAGCGGCGTTCGACACAGTCTCCCACCGCACCCTAATACGCAGACTCTACGACGCAGGAATCCAGGACAAGGCCCTCGACAGGATCCGCTCCTTCCTCTCCGGCAGGACGCAGCGGGTCAGACTCCCCCTTTCCTCTCGGACCCCACACCTACCACCTGCGGAGTCCCCCAGGGCTCCTCCCTCAGCCCGACGCTCTTCAACGTCTACATGGCTCCACTTGCCCCCATCGTCAGAACCTACGGACTCAACATCGTGTCATACGCAGACGACACCCAGCTCATCCTCTCCCTATCCAACAAGCCCAACACCGCCAGACGCAACTTTCGAGAAGGCATGGAAGCCGTCGCCAAATGGATGAAAAACAGCTGCCTACAACTAAACACCAACAAAACAGAAGTACTCATCATGGGCCCAAACCCCGATGCCTGGAGCGACACCTGGTGGCCCCCGCCCTCGGAAACCCGCCAACCCCCACGGACCACGCACGCAACCTGGGAATCATCCTGGACTCCGAGCTCAAAATGGACCGCCAGATCAACTCTGTCTCATCTTCCTGCTTCCACACCCTCCGCCTCCTTCGTAAGACCTTCAAATGGATCCCCCTCGAACACCGAAAGACCGTCACTCACGCCCTGGTCACCAGCAGACTCGACTACGGCAACGCACTCTACGCCGGAATAAACAAAAACCTCACCCGCAAGCTACAGAACATCCAGAACGCCGCCGCAAGACTGGTCCTCAACCTGCCAAAACACTGCCACATCTCCCAGCACCTGCGCACACTCCACTGGCTCCCTGTCAAGGCGAGAATCACCTTCAAGATGCTCACCCACGCACACAAGGCCCTCCATGGCACCGGACCAGCATACCTGAACAGCCGACTCAAATTCCACGCACCCCAAAGGACCCTACGATCAGCCCAGCTCTCCTACGCCGTGGTCCCCCGCACCAGAAAGACCAGATCGGGAGGCCACTCCTTCTCCTTCCTCACGGCCAAAGCATGGAACGCACTTCCGCTCCACCTCAGACAGACAACATCGCTCCCCATCTTCGCAAGAAACCTCAAAACCTGGCTCTTCGACAGACCCCCTCCTTGATGGATGGAACCTGCCCCCCCCTCCCCCTAGCGCCTTGAGACCCTTACGGGTGAGTAGTCGCGCTTTAACAAACCCCTGATTGATTGATTGATATCTGGGCACTGACCTTTTCATAGACATAACACACAAATGCCTCTTGCCTGTACTCTCAGGGCATATTTATGACATTGTCATGCAATGCAGTGCAGCAAGTCACCTTGCTGCGCTGCTCTGCCTGACAGGGAAAGGGCATGAGTGCGCTGTATTTAAAAGAATATGGCACAGTCCTGTGTTTTCCCCCGCACTGGTGCCATTTTTGGCTGCGTAGTGCCAATGCAGGCATTCTTGCACCATGCTGCAAGGGTGCCTGTGTTGCATGCAGGATTGTTTTTGTGCAGGAAGGGGTACCTCCCTGCACAAAAATAATCCTGAGAGGCATATTCCTCTGTCTGTGTGTGCTGCATAATGCAGCACACATAGAAAGAGGAGCTGTTGGACTTGGCCCTTTTTGCAGGGTCATCCCTGAACCTTTTGCCTTCCTCCTAGCCTTTTTCTGACATGGTAATGGTGGTTTTAGGACTCTGGGCACTTTAGCACTGCTGTTCAGTGTAAAGTGCATGTGCTCTCTGTGTTAAATATGGTAAAGATTGGTCTACACCTGTTTTGCATATTTAATTTACGTGTCAGTCCCTTGTAAAGTGATATCTCATATAGCCAGGGCTGGTAAATTAAATGCTACTGGTGGGCTTGCAGCGCTGATTGCGCCACCCACCAAAGTAGCCTTTCAAACCTGTCCCAGGCCTCTGCCATTGCAGGGCCTGTGCGCGCAGTGTTACTGCCGCTGTGGCGTGGCACCTAAAGTGTATGCCATGTCTGTGACCCCCCTTTTACTGCATGTCAGTCACCCCTAAGGTAGGCCCTAGCTAGCCCTATGGGAAGGGTGCATTTTAGGTAAAAGGTAGGACATGTACCTTAAGTGTGTGACATGTCCTGGTAGTGACAAACAGCCATTTTGGTTTCTCACTGTTGTGAGGCTGCCCTCCCATAGGAATGCATTGGGGATTCCCTGATAAGTGTTTCAGTGGTAATTCCTGATATGAGAGGAGCAGCGTGGTCAAGTTTGGTATGGTTGGAATAGTAATAATAAATGCTACGCAATGGTGTGCGCAGATTTATTATCACTATTTTAGAAATGCCACTTCTAGAAGTTGGCATTTCTGTGTGCTATCTGTCTGCCTGCCTGCCTGATGTGGATTGCATGTCTGGCTTTGGAGTGACAGCAGCTGGTGAGGTGTGTGTTGCTCCAGGAGGGGCAGGGTGAGTCAGCGCTAGGCTGAATAGGGCACCTGCATTTGGAGTAGTAGGTGGAGTAGTCCCCGGACCCTGAATAGGTCTGTGCCTGCCTAGGTGAATGATGGCTCCGCCCCCCTGTGGTGTGTCTGATGGCAGAGCCCCCATCTCACAAAGGAGGGTGTGAGCACTGTACGCAAAGTGCTTCTACACCCCCCAGAACCAGTTGAGACTGGTTCCCCCAAGCCCTGTGCCAGGGCAGACAAAGGAAAACTGGGTATAAATATTGAGGCTATGACCCTATGAAAATGTCGTGCTTTTTGGTGCTTCCTGGTGACTTGTTGCTGCTGGGCCCCAGAACTGTCTCCCTGCTGGAGGGCCTTGTGAGCTGGCCTGCCTGGGCCCAGCCTTTGCCCTGGACATTTTTGGGTCATAGTGCCTCGTGAGCGCTATATCTTTAATTCCAGGAGGGAATCCTGGTGCTCTGCAGCGTGCGCTGCATTCCGAGGGAACCCCGGCATAAGATTCCCCCGAGTTGCTGGTGGTGGATCAGGAGCCCACCCCGCATTTCCGCATTCGAGTAGGGCGGGAGCCCACCCCACATTGTTGCCTCTTTTAGCGGGTGCCCACCCCGCATTTATGCTTCTTTTTAGCGGGTGCCCACCCCGCATCTGCCCAAGAGGAGAGGAGCCGCTGCTGAGCACGGCGACCAGGAAGCCAGGCAAGTTGCCTGGAGGTAGGCGGGGCCAAGAAGAGGAAGTTGCCGGCTGGCTGGAGACGAGGCAGCACGCCGCGGACATCCGGCCGCATCGTGACTGAAGGAGGGCGGGAGCCTACCCCGCCTCTGTGTCAAAAGGGGGCCCGAGAAGACTGCGGCCACACCGGAGACCTCGCTCCGTGACACCCAAGGGTGGGGGTCAGGCGGAAGGAGCCTGACTGTGGGCGGGGCTCCCTTGTCCACGAGGAGAGCCCCGCGTGCGACTGGAGTCCCCTGTGTGAGTGGAGGAGACCGGCGTCCCCACAGCTGGCAAGACACCGGTGGCCTGACGGTGGAGCCCCGACTGGTGGAGGAGCCTGGAGCTTCGTGGCCTAGTCCCTGGAGAGCCCGGGTGAGTGTGGCTCAACTTGGTTGGGGGACCGAATTCTCCACAGTGGTCCTGCCCATTGGGGGGGCTGCTGCAATGTGGGAGCAAGTGGTGATTCAAAGCCCCAGAGGGGGCTTCCAGGGTACAGTGGTTCCGGTGCCTAATTTTCCACAGCTGCCCCGCCGGACAGCGGGCGGCTGCATCGTGGGGGCCATTTTGTTGTAGAGTCCCAGTGGGGACTCGGGAGGCACAGTGGTGCCAAGGCCTAATTTCCAACTGCACCGCGAACGAGAGCGGGCAGCTGCAACCCGGGGGCATTTTGTTTGTTGCCTCATAATAAGAAAGGGGTGAGAAGCACCCCACGCCCCCAGCGCATTGCGCACTTTGCTTTGGCTGCATTGGCAGCAAATGGGCTAGTGGAAGGTCCTGTGACAGTCCTGACTTTCTGGACAAAGGGCATTGGAGCCCCAGTAAAAGGCCAGTTGGCCTGGGGTCATTTTTTGTGTCCTGGTAGGGCACAAGGCTAAGGGATTGCGCATAATATGGTTTATGCCTAAGGTGATGTATGCACCTAGTTAGTGTTACTGTGGTGCACTACCAAATGTGTGCATAATGTGTTTATGCTGATGGTTGCCAAATGTGATTTATGCACCACGATTATTGCATAATGTGTTTATGCTGGTGAGGCCTATTGCGTAATGTGTTTATGCTGATGAGGTTTTGGCCTAATGTGATAATACTGAGTTCATTGTGGTACCAGTAGTTACTGGTGGTGTTTTATATTTACTACCTGATTCTGATGGTTCTGACAGTGGCCCGATTGGCCCTGTCATGTGTATATAATCCCCTGTAAATATTGCCTAGTGCCAGTTGGCACTGTGTATATGTGTGATTATAATTCTAATGTGTTTTGGATAATACAAAGGCTATTTTTTATATAACCTTGTGTGGAGTTTCTTTTGTAGGGTGCCTAGTGTGTTGCTGCTGTGTGTGTGTGTTGCGCAAACGCTTTACACATTGCCTCTGGGATAAGCCTGACTGCTCGTGCCAAGCTACCAAGGGGGTGAGCAGGGGTTATCTTCGGCGTGTAACTCCCTTGCCCTGACTAGAGTGGTGGTTTCTGCCTGGCATAGGCGCAAGCCCTAGCCAACCAGAAATCCCATTTCTAACAGGAGGTAACAAGGAGAATTAAAGATATTTCTCCTTGCTACGCCTCTCCTGGAATGCATATCTGTTTGGAGATTAATAGTTGTAAAATGTAAGAAATTAAACTACATTTAATAAGTATAATGTGTCGTCTTCAGTAATCAACAAAGAATCCTTCGCACAACTGAGTGGGTCAAGCATTCAGTGCAGAGATCTCTGTAACTCGTTGGTCACAGGCTTGAATTGTTGTAGAAACATTTACTTTTGCCCCATTGAACTGGAACCCTTTCGCCGTCTTCAGGAGGTTCAAAGGGCTCGTCCAAGGTATAGGCAGATTCTGTTAAAGAATAAGGCAAATTGGAGGCGCGTCAATGGTGAAACATCACTGGTTTTAAGCACAGCAGTATTGGTGTAAGATAATGGAAACAATACTGTTGCTACCTCCATTTCATCATTTTACCAAAAGGGAATTTTGAAATTGCAAACCTGCTGATTGTTTTTAATTGCAGGCTTTGCGACTGCATAATCCTTTTGTGGAAGTGTCCTTCAGTTCTTGGGGATATGTGTTACCTATATTATCTCAACTTTTGACGCATTGGATGGCTGCCATGCTTACGATGCTCAGGTCTTCTGCTACAATGGGCATAGATGTAACGCTTGTAAGCTGGTTTCCCCAGATGTCCCCTACTCGATTTCTATTTTCATTAAGTGTGATTTAATCTGCCTGTGTAGGTCATCCCATGTTTGCTCTTGGTAACAGTGAATACATCAGTGTCAAGGACTGGGCGCAGTGAATGTCTTTCTAGTTTCCATCTTGATTTCCTGAGTCCAGTAGTCATGGTACCACCCTACACTTGATATACATGTGGAAGGTGTCAAGCATCTGCTTAAGAGGGTTCCATTTAGGAAGAAAAAACACAAAGTGGTAGAAAAAAACTCACTGGTAATATAGGCAGTTCTTGATTAGAGAGGATGAATGGTTCAGAAGGTGATAATCCAGGCACCAACACTACAGTGCTTAATTTGTAATAAAATAAGTGCCGGGGCCCTCGTCAGGAGGCCACTAGAGCTGGCATCACCCATTGCCCCTGTCAGTGCAGACAAAACACAAGTATTAACCATCACACTCCTAAAAGTGTGACAAGTCAGACTATACCATGCCCCCAAAGCTAAAAGAATCTCTTGGGCAGCAGGCATTAGTCATTTTTAAAGTAGAATTAATAATAAACATCTGTTGTTGTGCTCATCTCTAAATTAGGCACCAGGTGTCAGACTGTATTATGTACCGGTGCTGACAATTAAGTGCCAGTGCGGAGACCCGGAAACCACCGGGTCAAATTAAGCACCGCACCACTACCCTCAGACAAGTTTGAGAAATATTCCTGCATATAGTCTTCCAGGCAGGAAGTTTCAATAAGGAATACTGCTGCAGAAAAAGGAAGCAAAGTTCAGAGACAAAAAGCATCTACGTAGGCGATGAAGAAGGCGACAAATAGGGAAACTGAAGCATTGTGCTGCATACTTCCCTCTCACAGCCTTCTTATATATGGTCTAGGCAGGAAATGTAAACCACAGGAAAATTGTTTGGCAACATGTTAGATGAAGAAATTCTGACATCACTGGTAGCGAACCAGCATGTAAAGGAATGGATTTAAGGTTAACAAACAAAGCTGACTTCTTCAGAGACTGGCATTTCCTCAAAGAAGCAGGCATAAGATAATATGAATTTATATTGACCATTCTTCTTCTCCGCCATGCTCTTGCATCTCACCAGACGATTTTTCAGCCGAAGCTCTGCATTGCATGTGGCAACTTCAAGGCTGCCAAAGCCACAAAAATGTCAATGATGACTAAGCAGAGCAGGAACTACATTCTCACCACAGGCCGAGTGTGAGGGCCAATGGCATGCTGCCTTACCCTTTGCAGACTCAAAGCTAAATGACCACGCCATTTCCTCTGGTGAATCTTGCTCCTATGTGTGGCTAGCAGTCGCTTTGCTTACAGTGTTGGCCCACACTGTCTTCCACTGACCAACTGTGGTTCAGTGGTCATATGGTTGTCCCAATCGTGGTTCTGCTTTCACTGTCTCAATCCTTCAACCTATATGGATCAATTCATAAAAGCATTTATGAGTATGTGATGCAGTACTATTCATGTACTCTTAAATATCTTTTATAAAGGCATTTTTGAGTATTTGAAGTTTTACTTAGTACTACTTTACATACTCATTATGCATTTGTGAATTGCCTTCACAGTATGTTCTCTGCTTCAACTAGGAGTCATATCCCTAGTGGGCTTTCCAATTGTATTACAATGCAAGTTTCAATTTCAAATAGGATTATACAGCAACCATGTCAGAACTCCTTTCAGAGGGCCTTGGGGCAAGCAGGAGCTATTGGCCCCAACCGTGGGGCTTGAGGCCCTTTACTCCTGATATTCAGATGACCGACCTACCATGGGTCCTGCTAGACATTGGGTTACTGGTTGACTGGGTTTTGAGCCCTGGTCAACAAGCAACCACAATCCTAGTCAGGGTAAGGCTCAAGCAAACCCCAAATTAACCTGTGCTCAACCCCCCCCGGTAGCTTGACACAGAGCAGCCAGGCTTAACTTACAGGCAATGTGTAAAGTATTTGTGCCTTTCAAACAAAAGCGGAGAAAGAGGAGACCGAATAAGAGGGGTTTGTCCTCCTACCAAATGTATCAAAAACAAAGACAGCCCAACTGTTTGTATGGACTAACCCTCCACGAAAAAAAGAACATGCTAGGTTTTCTTATATAAACCTTACCCACCAGGGTTATCCCTTGGTGGCATGCTTCATCATCGGGTCGAATCCATTTCGCTGCAGAACGGGGCATGCTGTGACCTATGTTTTATCTGGGAGCACTCTTTCGTGTATATTATATGATGTAAAAATTATGAAAAATAGGAGTGGGTCTTATGTGGCAAGTGAGATTAAAAATACCTGCCTTATAGGTAAATTGCTATTTATTCTGGCCTCTAGTCGGTATGGTTAAAAACAGGGGGGAAGGTAGAAAGTATAGGTAATAATGTGCCGGCCTTTCTGAAAGGTCAACATGTTTCAAGCCGTACCCCAAGGCTTTTCTTGAGGACAAAGGATCTAACTCCCTGACACCACTCCTGTTGTAGTCAACATGCCTTAACACCATAGCGCTATAGTCAGAGCAAATTCCCCCAATGGTTCTGAGGCCCGAGGATCAGTCTTACTTGCTCCCGCTAGTGTTGTGATATGGAAGACCCAGGAGAGTGGCAATGGTCCAAAGCCATCTGGCATTTCAGTTCCATGGTTGATATATCATGCTGCGCTTCTCCATGCTGATCTATAGCTACTGTATGACAATTTGGGTGACTCAAGCTCCCCCTTTTAAGATGTGTTTCCACACACATGTGATTTAGTGTCTCAGTTTTTGAAATTCGTGCTGTTGGTGTTACCTCCTTTGAAGAGTCCACTCCTCTGTCCTGCCCTTTGTCAAGGGAGTAGTTTGCCACTGCAGGAGCGAGTCCAGTCTTGATTTTACCACAATACAAGCTATAGGAGTGACTAGAGGATCACACCTGGATGCTAGTCTCAGTGACATATGCCTAACAAAATGTTACAAAGGCCCCAATGGTACTCTTTATGACTCTCTATCTCTGCAGTGCTTCCCTTAAACACCCCAGCATCTCTCTGACAATGTGCTCTGGTACCACTGACAAGTGACCTTTCCAGAAACAAAGAGCCCTTTTGAAGTGCACAAAAGAGGCTGACTTCCCCTTCCTCCAGTCCGAATGTCCAGCTCTCAGGAAAGAAGGCCCTCCACAAACTTGTGTGGAACGGCTCCCCAACCTCCATATGCCTTTCCAAGGGCTTGGGTTTCCAACATGGAACCCACAGGCCCTGTGTACTGTACCACACACTGGCACAGATACATTGCAGCACGAACAAGCAAGCACACACACGCTTCACGCCGCTACATGCTAACATGATGTAGACCAAAGATGATTTAAGTACAGAGCAGTGGAACTTTATATTAGTGGGCCAGTAGGTCCAATTGCAGTGACACTGGTCAAAAGACATATTCACTTCCCTGATCACTATTACAAAAATGGTTAGCTGCGGCTACTGTGCCGTGCTACTTTACTTGGTAAGGGAATAAGCCCCTTACCACTACAAGGGTTGCACTTTTTGCGCACCTCCTTGTCTCACAAGATCTCAATCCAGGAGACAGGCCTGGGTCATGGTGCACATACATTATCTGTGTTCACCCATGACCAAACATCGGCACCAAGAATCTATATATCGTTACAGTTGGGGCACTCAGGGTAGGATGCTCATCTGTCATCATTCAGGGTACTATTCTATCCTAACAAGCCACCATTTGAGTTGATGTCTTCAGAATGCACAGATGTAAGTAGAGGGCATAAACCTGCACAATGGCATTTGGCAGCACCCTTAAACCAACATTGTTACATATTCTATAGCTGCCGATTCTTGAAAATGAGGCAATTGTCACACTATGCACTAGAAGTGTAAGCACTACTACTGGCGCACAGCACTCCAATGATGGATGTTTTACTGAGCTGATCCATTTTTATGCTATTTCCCAAGGTAAATATTGATGTTGGTCTAATTTCCTCTCACACATCTGCCAAGATTTGGCTTGCTGTGCCAGACAGTGTTTAGCTACGTCACCACAAAGGGTGACTTAGATGCAAACTCCACCCATAGGTGTAAAATCATTCTGAGCAGCAGCCTCTAAATCAGGTTCTGAAATGTTTTACCTGGATGTCAATAAGGGACCTGTATGTTTCCCTCAGCCTCCAAAAATGGAATATTAAGGCCGAGGTTTACAAATGCTTTATGTTTGGTGTGCATTACTTTTCTAATGCATACCCGACGAAAGTATTCAGGTGGGAATTACTATTTGCATTGGATTGTAACCCAAAGTAACGCAAAGTTATGCAATGCACTGCCTTGTGGCGTATGGGTGTTTCCATGCAACTGATAGAGCGCAGATAGCACTCTATTTGTATGAGTGCACTATACTCACGGTTTAAAAATGCACTCTTATATACTTGTATTGTGTGCAGTGTTTTGATTATTAAGAAACATTTAATTGAATCATTTAATGTTGAATTAGTGAACGCATTAAGTAGACTTCTGTATGTATTATGATTCCTTTATGCATAACGTGCAGAACCATATTATTTTATATATCGCAATTGTGATTTGTCTAAGTTGTCTGCAATGTAGGCCCAAAAGTTTCTCCTTGCTCTCGAGAAATAATGAATTAAATGAGTGTTGTGTTCAAGGTTAGAGTGTTCTCACCCTGTTGCAGGTGCAGAAATACACATCATTATTTTCAGAGTTAAGGAGAGATCCGGAATGCCTTTGAAGATAACTGGAAGAGAGAAGCGGGGATGCTTTGCTTATCGGGTCTGCCTGGAAGCCAAGGCCACTGGAAGAAGATACCTTTATTTAATTTTGCTTCATGAAAGAGCACCAGCTACTGTATAGAGGTTTAGTGGAAACTTTTAGAAAAGGTGACGCAATGTTGATTGAATCCCATCTTTTTGTATGATGCGCAGGGACAGAGAAACCAGACTTCTGCTAGCTTTCGGAGAAGACGGAGCATCTTAGAGCGAGCTCCATAGCCTTAAGCTAAACAACCCATTTGACGTGAGTACTTCTTAGGAAGTCACACGTGCTGACACCATTGGGGAACGATAGAAGAGAGACAGGAAGGGCCCTCGTATAGAATAGTGTAGGGAAAGATTTTATTTTTTCAATGAATCGAGAGCTGAATATTGCATCTATTCTGTGTTGCATTGTGATTTTGGAATTTATAATCATTTGCCTTTTGGGCCGCATTACTTATATTAGAAAGATCGGCTCTGTATTAATTTTTCTGTATCTCTATACTTTGCTATTGAGATGTATTTACATCCAATTGTTTTTGGCCTTATAATAAATATTCAAACTGCACTTCGGAGTTAGTGATCTTTACAGGCATGACAACTTTGTTGAAATCTGTTTAAGCTGTTTTCCTCCCCTCAACCACTTTAGGTAAATAAAAGATCGATCGCTTACGCTATACTTAGTAGAGACTTTAAGGGTGCAAGTTAGCGTAATCAAATGGTAGCAGAGGATGGTTTACATTTAAAGTGGTTTACCTCTAAGTTGAGGGGAGTACTTAGGAGTAGGGTCGAAGGTTGGAAGATCGGAGAGCCCTGAAGTGGAGCGGAGGAGACCGGAGACTGGCAGACGTTGACGGTGCGGCGAAAACAGTGGTGGCGTGAGTATGAAAGGCATTGTGTTAGATTGCGGTAATGAGTAAGTGGGTGATGTCTTGCGGAGTTTGGGTGTATGTTGAGTGAATGTGGTTTTTGGTTTAAGTTTTGGTAAGCGGACTCAAGAGAAGTCCAAGATCCCGAGATAGTTTTGTATTGTAATTGTCTGATTAAATGTGGGTGTTGTGAAGCGTTATCCATGATCCACTTGTGTTAGGGACCTTTGTGTGAATGAGGAGGAGGTCGCGGTAGAAAGCCTCAGGTACCGGGGGTAGACTATGGCGATTGAGTGACCAACGCAGGTCGAGGGTCACAGCGGCTGAATGTTCTTGTGAGAGTGTTCTATCGATCTTCAGTGTCAGACAATTACTTGTTTATGTGACTGTAAGTTATTGTAATTGTGTAGGAACAATTGCTTGGTTCAATAACTTTTGGTTATACAGTTACTTGTGGTACGAATGTGTGCGAGCGAGTTTGCGGAGAAATTGTAAAGGCGGGTGAGCCGCTGCAAGGAGTGAGAAGTGACGTCAGGGTGCGCCGCGCTGTGATAGGTTGGTTGGTGTAACGCCGCGCTGGGATTGGTGGAAGTGCATTAGCAGTGGAACAGCGTAACTTTGGAGCTTGCAATTGATCGATTTCAAAATGAGATGTTTTAGGGTATTGCGAGATTTGTGTAGAGGTGACACAGGGGTAGTGACTCGGGTAGGGGAGGAAGCCCCGCCAGAGGACACACCGGCACATTACATGGCAACAAATGTAGGACTTCATACTATCGTGTGGCTTCAGAATTGGCATAAAATTACAGAGAAAGAGGGTGAATTGGCTTTCCCTCGTTATGGGTCTTTCCGTATGGAGGTGCTTACCCAGCCGAGGGGGGTGATGAATGCACTGAAACCGCCCCCTAGACCCACACAATTTGAGGCATTAGATGCATGGATGAGAGCAGCTCTAGTAAAAAAGAGAGAGGCTTCACATGGCAGAATGAGAAAAGCTATGAAGGCATATCATGATGCTAGATGGGATGCTCAGTTGAAGAGATGGAGAGTAGATACTATAGAGGGAGAACGCTTGTACCCCCTTCTCACCGTAGGAGAGGGGCCTGAAGGGAAAAAGAAAACGGAGGAGGACAGTGATACAGACGATGGCTTTCTCGATAGATTGTTAGCGGACCGTCCTCAACCCTGTTCGTCTAGATTAGAGACAGAGCGGGTGCGCCCAACAGAAGAGCAGTTGGGTGCAGAACAACTGAATCCTGGGGAACCAACGGCAGGGGTAAGAGGTCAAATTACCATGGTACGCATTCCAGGAGGGTCTGGAGGAAGAAGGTATTCAAATACTGATCCGGAACCACCTGTAGGAAATATGCAGTTGCCAGATGCTTTGTCTGTACCAGTCACAATAGGGCCAGTGGTTTCGATATATACTCCTTGAGACAGAACCGATTATTGTCATCAGCACATGGGTGAAGGGGAAGAGACAATTTCTGGAGGGAGCCTCGCAATGAGTGGGACAGGATTCTGTCGATTACCAGTAGAAGCTAGTACTCCACTGCCAGCTACAGCTGATCCATCTAGAATGGATAGTGGGACAGAACGAGGACGGACAGGTGCTCTAGCGAATTCTAGGTCTCACCTTCGAATGTGGGTTCAACCAGTGAGAGAGTCAATGATGCCGAGGGAAGAGATAAGCAGGAGACAAGAAACTCCTAAAGTATTGTTTGGGCCACAGGTGATTTGTGCAGGTGACCATTGGAGAAGTCGAAGTTGTGAGAGAGAGAGGCGCCTGGATGAAAAGATAGAAGAGGGTGCAGTTCTTAGGAGAACCCAAAGTTGTGACAGAGAAGAGACGCGAAAAGAGGAATTTCAGAAAGTGTTGAAAAGCGCAATAAAGGTGCCCATGTTAGATGTGGTACGATTGAAGGCAGAGCTAGACGAGATGATTGAAGGTAATCTACCCCTGATTAAAATTGATACTTATAACTCAAGCGAACTACTGTTCGTAGCAAAGGACATGACAAGAAAGGCCAAACGAGCTTATGATGCATTATTGCTTTTAGCACAAAGATATGAGGTTGATTTGTTAAAAACTAAGCTAACACAGGGTTCTTGCAGATTAAATTATACAGATAAGGATTTGGAAGAGAAGCGAACGAGCGGATTGAAAGCACACATTAGAGAACTAGTGATGGGGATGCGGACATGGAAAGATTTAGATAGATGGAGAGAAAAATGGGCCAAAAAGAAAAGCTTCCAGACTGGAATAGGGAATACTCCGCCTCAGGGTGGAGGGACGGGAGCTGCAGGAAATTACCCCCTTAGAGAGGTACAGAACGGAGGGTATGTACATGTGCCATGGAGCAGGGGTGATTTAGCAGCATGTACAAATGATTTCCCTCGGCTGAGGGAAAAACCTGCTGAGTGGTACAAGCAAATAGATAGGTTTGTGAAGATTTCGAAGGTACTGTGGATTGATTTGAACACCTTGTTTGATATAGTAGTACCTGCAGATTTGTGGGCGGCATGTAACATTGCCATTGAGTGGCCCACTGCAGAGCCATCTAGAGATGCAGTGACTCATGGTCCTTCACCTGATGTTATGAGAAAGTATGAGCAAGTGATTACATGGTTGCAATTGAAGGTAGCTCCTCAAACGGTTGATTGGTTGAAGATTGATCGTACTACCCAAGACTCTAAAGAATCAGTACATGATTACTACGAGTGACTGTTGTTGGCTTTTAAGCAGCATAGTGGATTGGATACAATTGAACATAAAGATATGGGACAGTTCGTCTCAAAGTTTGTGTTGGGACTGAAATCTGACATTAGCTTGATGATACAGCAGCATTTGATATGTTGGCAGAATAAGTCAGTGGACGAGATTCTGCATTATGCTAAATATTGCAGTGATCAAGTGGAGTCAACACAGAAGAAATTGAAGGACAAGTTGATGTTGGTGCAGTTGAGAAATGCAGATATGACACAAGGGTTTGGAGGAGGTCAAGGAAGAGGTAGAGGAGGTGGAAGAGGAATGGGACAACAGGTGGTGACCCAACCTGGTCAGGGTAGAGGAAGAGGAATGGATTCAGGTACAAGTGATTGGATGGCTCAACAGAAAAGAGTCACTGCCTGTCATTATTGTCACAAAATCGGGCATTGGAAGCGCAAGTGTAGATCAAATCCAGCAAATCAGATACAGATGGAAGGAGAGGGACAGCTGACCGAAGCTGTCAATACTGTGACAAGACCCAGGTCTATGTATGGAGGAGGATATGAGCCACAAGTGCAAGTGCCTCAACCTCCTAGAATACCCATGCAGAACCAGTTATACCATCAGATGCCTTATTTTGAAATACAGGACCGATTTGATAAACATCAAGAGTCACAGGAGTGCCAGAGGGGGGTGCACGAGGAATGCACCTTAGATGCGATTCTAGAAGTAGATCAGAGTGGGCCGTTTGTAGATGCAGATGTGAATGGATATCCTGAGACGGGGGATCTTAACTGATTTTACATTTATGTATTTTATGATTGTAGATTTGATCTGTCCTGTTTTGTTATTTGTACTTTGATGGCTATAATCAGCCGAATAAAGTTAAAATTTTGAATGGATATCCTGTTACCTTCTTATTAGATACCGGAGCTGCTCGCTCTATAGTGAGAACTGAAGTAGTCCCGAATTTAACTCTTTCAGGACGATCGATTCAAGTAGTGGGGGTTAGTAATCAGAAAATGACCAATCCATTGACAAACGAATTACCCGTGAGAATAGGACCATTTCGGGACCGACATCAATTTGTAGTGTGCAATTCAAGTCCGGTCTGTCTTTTGGGACGAGACCTACTGTGCAAGCTCAATTGTACTATATCGTGCACTCCGAGAGGGGTGGAATTGCAAACATATGATGACGATGCTGATTTTAAAATGGTTAACATGAGTCTGTGTGCAGAACTGTTTGTGGTGCTCACAATAGCAGAACTGCCACATGACTTGAGGGACTCAGTTGATCCGAAAGTATGGGATTTTACGGGCGAGGATGTAGGTTTGATGAGAGGAGTTGAGTCAGTTAAGATACAGATCAAACCTAATTCTGAATTCCCACGAACGCCACAATATAAGTTAACTCCAGAAACTGTGGCCGGCATAAGACCTGTGATTGAGGCTATGATTGCACAAGGTATTTTGAAGGAGATAAGAGGTAGTCCCTGTAATTCACCTATCATGGGACTGCAAAAGCCAAGTGGCAAGTACAGAATAGTGCAAGATCTGCGTCGGGTTAAGGAAATTGTGATCCCATGTTGTCCTGTGGTACCGAATCCAGCTGTTATTCTATTCCAGATACCATACAAAGCAGAATGGTTTACCGTGATAGATTTGTGTCACGCGTTCTTCTCTATACCATTGCATGAAGAAAGCCAGTTTTTATTTGCATTTAGGATGGACGATCGTGTATTAACATGGAACAGAGTCCCTCAGGGGTATACAGAAAGCCCCTCTATTTTTAGTCAATGTCTGAAAAAGAATCTTGAGGGACTGGTGATGGCCCACAACTCAGTCTTATTACAGTATATCGATGACCTTTTGGTCGCCTCAGAGACTGAGGATGCTTGCAGGATTGATACTGTGGCATTGCTGAATCACTTGGCAGAGAATGGACACAAAGTGTCTCCAAACAAATTGCAATATTGTTTGTTTGAAGTTCAGTACCTAGGTCACCGGATTGAGAAAGGAAAACGAAGGGTGTCACCGGATCGTATAGAGGCGATTCTGCAAATGGGAACTCCAAAAACACAAAAAGAAGTCCGCATGTTTTTGGGAATGGTCGGCTATTGTCGACAGTGGATCCCAAATTTTTCTTTGCAAGCAAAGCCCCTGTTGAAACTGACTCGAAAGGATGTTAGTGATCCGGTACCATGGGATGACGAATGCTTGAAAGCCTTCCGTGAGCTGAAGGAAAGTATCTGTCGTGCTCCAGGTCTCGGAATGCCGGATTATAACAAAGCGTTTTCGCTCTTTTGCTGTGAAAAGGAAGGATATGTGTTAGCAGTCTTAGTGCAGACACATGGGGGTGCCCGTAGACCAGTAGCCTACTTCTCAGCTACCTTAGATCCTGTAGCTTCTGCGTTGCCCGGATGTCTGAAATCCATTGCTGCAACTGGTGTCAGCATTGAAAGATGTGAAAGCATAGTGATGGGTTATCCTCTCATTGTTTATGTGCCCCATTCTGTAGAATTGTTAATGACCCAAACGAAAACACAGTATTTAACAAACAACAGACTTACTAAGTATGAGCAGGTTATCTTGGCTGCTGATAATGTGACCCTGAGACGTTGTACCACTCTGAACCCTGCTACATTGTTACCTATTCCGCAGTAGGAAGAAGATGAGGATTGTGAAGAACATGACTGCCTAGATGTTACTGACCTATCCACCAAACCCAGACCTGACATTGTCGATGAACCTTTGCCCCAATCTGATTTGATCCTTTTTGTTGATGGTTCATGCATAAGAGACAATGAAGGGTATTTGAGAGCAGCGTTTGCTGTGTGCACCATCATGGGAGTAGTAGAAGCTGCCTGTTTAAATAGAGTATTCTCTGCTCAGGTGGCCGAAATTGTCGCTTTGACACGTGCCTGTACCATTGCAGCTGATCTGCGAGTGACTGTGTATACCGACAGTCAATATGGATTTGGTGTGGTTCATGATTTTGGGCAGTTATGGTCACAGAGGGGCTTTCTCACGTCCTCAGGGTCACCTATACGTAATGGCGAGTATGTGCGCCAACTATTGGAAGCTCTGCAAAAGCCCAAAGAGATAGCAGTTGTCAAATGTGCAGCTCATGGAAAGGGAGAAGACTTTGTCACAAAGGGCAACAATTACGTAGACGAAGTAGCACGATTCTGCGCTGAACATGTTTGTATTTTCAATGGAGAATATTTAGGCGAGAGCACAGAAGAGACCGAGCTCAGCATGATGTTAGCTATAGCCTATACTTGGGATGAGGTGAAGCGGTTGCAGGATGAAGTCACAGAAGAAGAAGCTGCTTCATGGGTCAAGGCAGGTTGCACAAAAAGGGATGATGGCATTTGGGTATCCACAGATGAAAGAGCAGTATTACCCAATTGTCTACTGAGCCCAATGGCAAGGCAAATTCATGGAGCCATTCACTTGGGAAGAGATGCTATGGTGCGAGTGTTCAGGCAGACGTGGTTTAATCCACGCTTCCGTATGTGGGCTGAAACAGTATGTCATCGGTGTGTTACGTGTCAACAGATGAATGTGGGAAAAAGAACTGTGGTTGGAATGAGTCACATTGGAAAGTCTGGGGGTCCCTTCAACAGAATACAGTTAGACTTCATAGAGATGCCAAGGTGCAATAGGTTGAGATATGTTTTGGTAGTGGTGTGTATCTTTTCACGGTGGGTGGAAGCATATCCAACTAGACGATGTGACAGTCTTACAGTAGCAAAATTGTTATTAAGAGAACTGATCCTGCGGTACGGTTTCCCAACATCAGTGGAAACAGATAGAGGAACTCATTTCCACAGTGAAATAATGAAGTTGTTGTGCTCTGCATTACATATTGATCAAAGACTGCATTGTAGCTACAGGCCCGAGGCTTCGGGTCTAGTAGAGCAGGTTAATGGCACCATCAAGTCAAGAGTGGCAAAGGTGTGTTCATCCACTTCATTGAAATGGCCAGATGCGCTGCCTCTGGTGCTCATGAGTCTGCGTAGTACCCCTGATAGGAGAACAGGGCTGTCTCCGCATGAGATCCTAACTGGAAGAGCTATGCGTTTGCCTATGGTGCCAGCTACAGCATTGATAAACATCACTGATGATTTAGTGTTGGATTATTGTAAAGGACTGGCTGATGTGGTTACTTCTGTATCCCACCAGGTCGAGGCTGCGACTGCATCCACCTCGAGAGACCTGCTGCATGATCTTAATCCTGGTGACTGGGTGCTCGTGCTCAAACACGTAAGGAAAAGTTGTCTTGATGTTCGCTGGTACGGACCCTATTAAGAGATACTGGTCACAAGTACCGCTGTGAAGTGTGGAGGATTGCCAAATTGGATCCACGCTTCCCACACTCGCCGAGTTCAAGCGCCTGCAGAAGAAGAGAGTTCCCTGGGTCCGAGGAGCGTGTGTGGACCTGATACAGACAACGACGACGGCACAGACTCAGCTGTAAGAGTTTCGGAGGAAACGGAACAGCTAAGTGAGCAAGAAAGAGAAGAGCTGAATGCTCCTGAACGGAGTCCAGATCCTGAAATAGAGGATATTGCAGAAGTGAGTGGTGCCTCAGATCAACGTGAACTGTCTGTTGCAGAAAGGTCCGATCGAGATGAAGAAAGGAGAACAGATGCTAGAGCAGAAAAGTGGCCAGCAAGAAAAGAAAGGCTGAATATACGGCTTGCATCTGAGAAAGATCTCACTCCAATTCCTGAAACATCTGAATCAGATCAAAGTGACGTGGAAGAAAGACCGGATGGTCTGAGACGTTCCCAAAGAGAAAGAACAGCATCTCGAAGATACGCATCTCCTGAGTGGACATACCTGGTTGCAGATGCAGGGCCGAGCGAAGTCCGGGAGGTTGGGAGCTGGTACGGTGAGCTACGAAGGGGACACCCTTTCGATTGAAATACAGTTGCTGGTCCCAGGCGTAGAAGCACTTGGAAAGCTAACTCTGCAAGTCCCAAATCCTCCAAAGCTAAGTGGATTGCGTTTCCTAATCCTCAATCAGGTTATTTTCCCTTCATTTGGCCGACAGCACACCGCGCAAGAGTTGGGAGAAATCCGTGCAGAGATCTTGCAATTTGTCCTCGAAATACTTGGATCAAATATCATTAACGACGAAGCTTGATTTATAACCAAAGAAGACATTAGGCCTTAGAAAGAAGATAACCTAGACACCAGATTAAGAAGATTTAAATTTAGGGACTTTTTTTTGTAGATGATGGAGTGAGGAGTAGGGCTGTCTACATCTCTTCAATAGGTTTAGTATTAATCGAAAGAACTCTGACATTAATTGCATGAATGGAAAGAAGCAAGAAAGACATTGTTAAAACAAAGAAACAGAAAAAGACTGTGTTTCCCTTGTGTGTTTGGAACAAATCAAGAAAAACCATGGTGTCCGAAAAAGCAACACGCAAACAGAAGTGGATCATTGGCACCCTCATTGTAGCGGTGCTTATTGTTATAACTGTGGTGATTGTTGTATCTCTAGTTGGATATCAAAATGACGAACAGAACAGGGTACAGACAACACTCAATACACCAGGCTCTGAGATAGATGAGGACGCATACGCTCATGACCTGGAAATGATTAAGGAAACCAGTCGTAGACTGCATGTTGATCTGTCAAAGGGTGATTTCACTTTGAATGCGTATGCTCGATTATTGTATGAGTATGTGGATACCATGGAAGCGAAGGATTGCTATGTGTGCATGCAGTTACCTGCCTCAGTGGAGGAAGGCATTCAATATCACCATTTGCCTGTGACTTATGGCATACAATGTAGTGTCTTATTGAGCATGTTTTATAGCAAAGCACACTTTGAGTACTATTTCTCTAATTATGATGTGGTACTCTCGGAAGTCCCCGTTCTGAAATATATGAATAAATATGATTATTATAAGGAAGTAGAGAGAATGTCAAAGTATTTCGTGCCTAGCATCACGTTAGATACGTCCTGTGCCCATAGACACAATTTAACCTGTATGTTGACTGACATCGAAAAGAAGTTCATAGATCAGATAGAAGATCGACATAAATTAACTCTATTCAGACCAGATCCAAAGCATAAGGCTACCCCATGGACCAAAGAAGAATTAGATCATAAAGCAAAGGGGAGTTTTGGACCCATAGCATTAGATTTCGGGCAGAAAGGAAAATTGTGCATTAGACATCCGACCACATATTACGATAAGATATTTGTGGGTGAAAGTGATTGTGAGCATATTTTCTTGATTGAAGAATCAATCAGAAATGCATTACTGGATAAAATAACAGTAGTGCCTAATGTGTATTTTGTGTGTGGAAAGAATGCATATGTGAAGTTGCCCAAGAACTGGTACAGCACCTGCTATCTGGCTGTGGTATTTCCTAAGATTTTCCATGTGAATGATTTATGGCCTCTGGAGAAAAGAAGTCCTCAAAGAGGGAAACGTGGTGCGAGTGCAGGAGAAGTGATTGGCAACATATTTGGAGCTATGATACCGAGTATGGGTGTGATTCTGAATGATTTGAAAATCAGAAATCTGGCAACATTAGTGGATAAGCTCTCCATAAATACAGCTCAGATTCTACTACTTGTAGATGGGGAGGTGGTTTCAATAAGGGCTATGGTTTTGCAAAACCGTCTTGCCCTAGATGTGTTGTTAGCAAAAGCCGGAGGAGTCTGCAAATTATTGAAAGTTCAACAGTGCTGCACTTATATTCCTGACAACAGTCGGGATATAAGGAAATACATCAACAATATCTCAGATATACACCAAGAGTTACGTGAGATGGCTGCTGAAGGGCTCTGGGAGCAAGTGGGGAAAGGCTTTGGCAAGATAGGCAGTTGGTTTGGAACTCTGGGACAAGGAATAATGGGTTATATTTTGAAGCCTATTATAATAGCTGTCATTTGTATAATCGTCCTATTAGGAGCCATCAAGGCTTACAAATGGCAAAGGGCAAGACATCAGGAGACTGTGTTGAAAAAGAGAGAGCTACAACTTGAGCAACTGCAGAACTGACATTACCAACATCTTAAAGGGTTAGAACGATTCAGGCAGGGACTGCAAGCTACAGCTCCTGTTTAGGTCGGTCTCTTCTACTAGGAGAAACTAATTCAGAAAAGAGAATTGGTGTTATGACACTAGTCATAAGAGGGGGGAACTGATAGAGCGCAGATAGCACTCTATTTGTATGAGTGCACTATACTCACGGTTTAAAAATGCACTCTTATATACTCGTATTGTGTGCAGTGTTTTGATTATTAAGAAACATTTAATTGAATCATTTAATGTTGAACTAGCGAACGCATTAAGTAGGCTTCTGTATGTATTATGATTCCTTTATGCATAACGTGCAGAACCATATTATTTTATATATCGCAATTGTGATTTGTCTAAGTTGTCTGCAATGTAGGCCCAAAAGTTTCTCCTTGCTCTCGAGAAATAATGAATTAAATGAGTGTTGTGTTCAAGGTTAGAGTGTTCTCACCCTGATGCAGGTGCAGAAATACACATCATTATTTTCAGAGTTAAGGAGAGATCCGGAATGCCTTTGAAGATAACTGGAAGCGAGAAGGGAGGATGCTTTGCGTATCGGGTCTGCCTGGAAGCCAAGGCCACTGGAAGAAGATACCTTTAATTAATTTTGCTTCATGAAAGAGCACCAGCTACTGTATAGAGGTTTAGTGGAAACTTTTAGAAAAGGTGACGCAATGTTGATTGAATCCCATCTTTTTGTATGATGCGCAGGGACAGAGAAACCAGACTTCTGCTAGCTTTCGGAGAAGACGGAGCATCTTAGAGCGAGCTCCATAGCCTTAAGCTAAACAACCCATTTGACGTGAGTACTTCTTAGGAAGTCACACGTGCTGACACCATTGGGGAACGATAGAAGAGAGACAGGAAGGGCCCTCATATAGAATAGTGTAGGGAAAGATTTTATTTTTTCAATGAATCGAGAGCTGAATATTGCATCTATTCTGTGTTGCATTGTGATTTTGGAATTTATAATCATTTGCCTTTTGGGCCGCATTACTTATATTAGAAAGATCGGCTCTGTATTAATTTTTCTGTATCTCTATACTTTGCTATTGAGATGTATTTACATCCAATTGTTTTTGGCTTTATAATAAATATTCAAACTGCACTTCAGAGTTAGTGATCTTTACAGGCATGACAACTTTGTTGATATCTGTTTAAGCTGTTTTCCTCCCCTCAACCACTTTAGGTAAATAAAAGATCGATCGCTTACGCTATACTTAGTAGAGACTTTAATTTAAGGGTGCAAGTTAGCATAATCACAGCCACCTATGGGTTTTGATACACATCCCTTTCTGCAAAGAATTTTAGACAGAGTTGCGCAAGAATCCTGCGCCTCCTCAAGGTAACCTTTTTGAGGAGAAATGTTTTCATTTCACCTTGTTTTTCTCACTTTATATGTGTGCTGCACTGTACAGCAGACATACAAAGTGGGAAGATGCTTAAAACATAGTTATTGTAGTGGAAGGTAAGCCTTTCAGTACAAAAACTGTTTCAGACAAGCATACACTCATGCACTATTGCACAAGGGTGTTTGCATTGGCTCATGGCAGCCAAAAGCTTAGTAGTGCAGGGAGAGAGCAGAACAGGACCACATCTTCGTTGTTATTGCCCTGTTCTGCTCTCTCCTGTTCATGAAACACTGTGCAGCAACTTTAGTTGCTGCCTTTCACGACTTCGTGGTTAGTCTGGGCCTATGTCTGCAGCTCTCTTTCTGAAGTTTATATTGGGCTGTGTAGTCTGTCTAATTGAACTGTTGCTCACATTGCTATCCAGCCTTAATGCCCACCTCTTTCCTTCCCGCTCACATTTCTCTCCATATATCGAGTCATTTGTCTGATATTTTAGACTTTTTGGGGCATATTTACTAAACGTTCACACAATGCAGGGCAACAAGCAAACTTGCTGTGCTGTGTTGCGTGAACGGAAGAGAACTGAACAGCATTGTATCCACTAAGATATGACGCTCTTCAGCTCTTTATCTGTGCTGGTGCACATGAGACTGCCTAGCATCAACGCAGACTCCCTTTCACCACGGTGCAAGGATGCCTGCATTACGGGCAGGTTTGGTTTTGTGTAGGCAGGGCTACTTTCCTTTCCAAAAACAATCTAAGAGGCAATTTCCATTTTCTTTGTGTGATGCAGAATGAATCACACAGAGAAAGAGGAAGTAACAGGAGAAATAAACATATTTCTCCTCATTACGCCTTGGTCGGGGTGGCGTACCATTGTGGCTCAATCCCCGATTAACGAATTCTAGTAAATCTGGGATTGAGTCAAATTCCATGGGTGGATGCAAGGGAACGCCCATGCCCTATCCATTTAACGCGTACCTCTATGAAATCTAAGCAATATATCACAAACCGCCGTGCTTCGCTATAGTTCTTTGCAAAGTCATGCAACGGAGCACAAATCAGCCATTGCATGGCTTTGTATATCTTACTTAAGCCTTTGTGTTGCTTTATGTCGCCTTGTGCAACACATGGACAAAGCAAAGACTTAATAAATCTGGGCTTTGCATTTATAGCTGACAAACGGAATACAAACATATTGGATAATCAGCTGAAACACCAAGGAAATTAAAAGAATATGTGTGAGTCATTTTTTAAAGCATTTGCTCAGGCCACGTCTCAACAATGTATAATTTATTATTATTATCATCATTGTTGTTGTGATCACCGTCATCAATGTTGCTCTGTTGCTGTTATTGCCCCAAAAGCTCTCAGCCTCCTAGAAGAAGTGCTAGCGTTCGAAATAGTGACCAAAAAACAGCAACAACCCAGTATGTAAACTATACGGGCCTCATTTATGAGGTTTTACCGTAGGGCAGCACCGCAGGCCTCCCTGCTGTGCTGCCCTACGGTAAAAGAAAGGGGCAGGAATGCACCATATCTACGAGATACGGTGCATTCCTGTCCTTTTCCCCGGCGCACAATGGGCTGCCGCGCCGAAGCGCAGGCACCTTTGCACCATGGTGCAAGGGTGCCTGAGTTGCGGGGATGATTATTTTTGTACAGTTAGGGAAACCTTCCTGCACAAAAATAATCACAAGAGGCTTTTTCCTCTTTCTATGTGTGCTGCAGAATGCAGCACACATAGAAAAAGGAAAAACGAGGAGAAATAAATATATTTCTCCTCGTTGTGCCTCCCTTACGCCTACCCTGGGAGGCTTAAGTTTTTGGGGCTGCCTTAGATTTACGATTTCTCGTAAATCTGGGGCAGTGTCAAAAAGCCATGGATGTTGCTGGGAACGCCCCCAGCAACACCCATTGCACTCCCCTTAAACACAGAAAATTGCGTAAAAGGGACGGATATTTATCAGGCAGCATTAAGCCCAAAAAAGTGGCTTAGTGCTGCCTGATAAATATCACGCAGTCTTCTGCGCCAGGGAACGTCACAAAAAGTGACGTTCCGGAGGCCAAGGAGTCTAAATGAGGCCCTACTTTTCTACCCGTAACTACTTCTTTCACGGTCTTCTAACGTCCGAATATATGAGACCTTTTTGAAGACCTCACGGTTTTCAAATCTCGCCTTTTCACCAACAATGATGTGAAATTGCGGGCGTTCGGTTTATCATGACACGCTACACTGCGAGTAATTAATTTCATCTCATACGGCTTCTTGTCTTCGGGTTCGAGAGGTCTGGCAGTAGTTCTGTTAATGGAAAAGACAGTTTTGCAGTTTTAATCACTATTTTGCGTCTTTACGTGCCAGATGAGTCTTACTAGGCTCTTAACAGTCTTAAGAATCTTACTGTCAAGCAATGTTTTTGCCGTTATCCTCAGGCTTATGAACAGGACAGAAAAACTTCTCACAGAGAGGATCTGGCGGTGTCAAAGAGACGCATTTGAAGTTGTAGAATAAACAGGGAGCCAGTTATCTTCTAGAATCACAAGTTTGTAACTCTGCAGAAATTGAGCTATTTCTCCAATCTCCATAGTAACCGATTGAATATCAGACCTTTCCACTCAGCAAGGTCAGGGCCCCCTACATGGTTGCTATGGATGTGCGAAGGCCCATAGTCGACAGCATGGTAATTAGGAGTTTCTCAGGGAATAAAAAGCCTGTATTTCAAACCTGTATTTCATAGTGCAGTTTTTCAGTGAACTTAGATCCTGGTTTTTATTTTTTTGTTTTACTCTGTCATCATTTAACCACTAACATGCTAATATCTCGCGCCTAAAACACTCCTGTCGCTGCGGACCTGGGGTCTCATTTATAATAGAATAGCGCAGCGCGGTGCCATAAGCAATTTTTGCAGCGCCGTGCTGCGTCATTCCAAAAGTGCAGGAATGCACCGTCTTTACAAGAATATGGTGCATTCCTGTACTGACCCCTGCACCGACGCTAATAAAGCATCCTAGCGCTAACGCAAACACCCTTGCACCATGTTGCAAGGGTGCCTGCGTTGGTGGGATGATTGATTTTGTGCAGGAAGGGACACCCCTGGGATGGCGTTAGAACACAATGCATTCCCAGGTTTACAATTCCTCGTAATTCTGGGAATGCTTCAGATTCCATGGGTGCTGTGTGTGAACACCTACAGCAACACCCATGGCACGCCCCTTTCACGCATTGTTCTGCGTGAAAGGGGCACTGTTGGAAACTCATCCTGTGCCCTGGGCACCCCCCTAACTTTTTGCTGAATTGTACTGGTGGTAACTGACTCTGACTGATCCTGGGCTCTGCTTGACCAGGCCCAGGGCCAGTGCTATGCTGAAAGAGATGCATTTAGAATACAGTAAAAACACCTACATACACTAGGGTACACTATGGGTTGGGGTACCCCTGTGATTGGCATGACCTACTCTCTCAGACCCTAGTACATAATAGGGCAGGGGGATTGAAACTACCTATCAGTCCCTAGTATATAATAGGGCTTGGCAGTTTAGAGACCAGCAGCCCTTTCTGCACTTGCATGTGCGCACTGCTGAAGCCTAAGGTCAGTTTAAAAGTAGCCCTGTGTTGAAGGACTGCTTTTAAAAAGTAAAAGTAAAATGTGCCCAAACTTGACTTTGGTGTTTGGGGCACTTAAAAATGGTTAACCTACAATGTTTGGGCATATTAGATAACCCCAGGGTCAACCCTAGGTGTCCCAGGGGTGGGGGATCAGGTATTTATAAGGAGGACCCTTATAAAATGAGTTTTATATGCCCTGGGTTAAGTGAAATGGCACGTTTCACTCCCCACATTGTGATAAAGTGATGCCCAAAATCAACTTTGGTGGTAGGAGCACTGTGGAGGGAGGATCTGCAATATATTTACATATCCAGAACCCCTAAAGTCTCACCTAGGTGTTCCTGGGGTGGGGGTCCTGTAGATATATGTAGGGTACTTATAAAATATGTTTTTATAAGCCCTGGTGCTAGAAAAATGGCCCAAGTCATTTTTCCCATTGCAAATCCATGCCACATATTTTAACATGGCAAGAAGTTATTAACTAATAAGTCTTGATAGGAAAAGGCTAAAGAGACCATTCAAAGACTTCCTAGAATGTTATTAATAAATCCAACAATATTATATTGTTGAATTTCTCCTAAAATGTACATACAAGAAATTATAAGACTTTCTTGTTTGTAAGCCCAGATTCAGCCTTCCAGTCGTCTGCCCTGATTGGTCAGTGTTAAGTGGATTAGCCAGGATTCTTTGAAGAGGTGATAAAGAGCCCCTGGGGTTGACCAGCCCTGCTGGGAGGGCAGTGTCCTGTTGCACAGGAATGCCAGAGCAGTGGGAGGAGTCGTAAACAATGGACTTCAAGGGAAGGTGAAGACATCAGTGTCATTTACAACTCCACTCTTTTGACCCTAAGCCAGATGCTAGGATTAAGGAAGGAATGAGCAGATGCAAGGGGGCGAGACTATGGAGATTAGTCATCCTAGAGGTGTGTTTAGCCAGCTCTTCTCTCCATAGCTGGAAAATCAGCCATTATGAATTTGGAGGGATTGGTGCACTCTGGGACAAACTAGTGCCACACCCTGCATGAAGTGGACAGACCTTTGGGTGTATTCAGCATATTTCCGATAATATATCGAGTAGTGACCTGGAGTCGGAAACTCAGCCCCCTTCTAAAAGACCACGTAATCCTGAGAGAACCCTAAGCCCTGAGACTGCTACTCGGGAAACTCAGATAAACCTTCACGAACCTAGGTCCCTCAAATTAAACACCCGGAAACAACCGCCTAAAAGTGCTAAAACCTTGAGTCGACCGAGTATAGATCAAAATGCAGCGCCACGTTCCAAGAATAAGCCCCTCGCACCTTCTAGTGACCTTGGGAATTTAACTATATTAGTAACACATTTAGAGACCTATCTGAAAGAGACCCTAAGTAGCCTGATCGATAGGGTGAGCAAGATCGAAGATAGACTGGATAAAGCACAAAGAGTCCAGATTACTAGCAAACAGGAGGGTATAACATATAACCACGATTTACCAGGAGTTCCATCTAGGGCCACCAGCACAAAAAATGATAATCCTCCTAGACCTTTGATACCACTTGGTGACGGCCTAGGGGCTCAGGGGAATGGGTCACACATTAAACCTTCAGCTAGCTCCTTTAGACCTCTCCAAAACAGATATGGACCAACAGGCAAGCTAGCATATGAAAAAAATAAAGACAGTATTGTGGAGGGCCTTTTTCCTGTGCCATCGCATAGAGCCCCACCCATCCATTCTCCTCATGTGGAGACCCCAGACAACCTAAATTGCCTGAACTTACCACAAGCGGCCACCCCGTATACAGTTATTTTGGCCAATGTTCCAAACCTGCACCCGAGAGAAAAAGAAACCTGGGTTTCCCTACAAAATAAGGCATTACATTGGCTGGGGACGAATACAGGGTTGGCTAACGAACGTGTTGTTCAACGAATTCAAAATGGTTAGGAGAATTGGTTGGCTGGGCAAAGACAGGAACATTTTTCAGGGGGACTGTGTTGTTCTCATGTTCAAAACTCCACAACTAGTGGAAGAAATTCTTTGCAGAGCTGGGGACAGGAATATATCATATGCCGGCATTAATGTCCTCCCTCTGGGTTATTTTTATCAGCCATATTATTGCACGGGGCATAGAGTCAATCGCTTGATGGTGCCAGGCTCTGGACAACGTACTTACAACATAGACGTGTCCAATAGATTCGAGCCTTTCCAAACACTAGAGGAGATTGATTGACTAACCACCCAGGAAAATAGCATCAGGCCCAGAGGGGTAGGGGCTACCTATATTGTCCCAGTTTCCCCTGTTGATAAGCAGGACGATGTGCTAGTTGGGGGCCTTGGGGAATATTAATGTCAGAGATGCCTGTGTTTAGGAACTAAAAATACACCGAGAAGCCCGCTATTACCAACACGGGGGAACGAACAAGCCAGTAGGTCGAACCAACACAAGAACCCACACTCTTGACTGTATTACCCCCAGTTAGGCCAGAAAACTTAAATGCTCAAAATGACAACTTAAGCATACTTGTTTGGAATATAGCAGGTTTGCGTACTAAACTGTCATACCCTTTATGGACCGAGTTTATTGGGAAATTTAAAATTCTTTGTCTCCAAGAAACATGGGCAACAGGTGAAATCCACATTAATGGTTTTAAGACATATCGTACCGCAGCAGTACCCTTAACACATGGGAGAGCCAAGGGGGGCATATGTACATATGTCTCTAATCTGATTAAGGTATCTAAGATAACTATGTCAACATCTGAAATCTATTATCAAATTATATCCATCCATTTAGGCAAATACCACATATTGGCCTTGATAAATTTTTATAATAATGCCCCGAAAGACCAGATAAGGGAAGTCCTGAAGAAACTAAATAGTGATTTGATCAAAATGCAGAAAGATACAGACCAAGAGGTGATTATCATCTGGGGTGGCGATTTTAATATAGGGTTATGCCCTCTAAGTGGGGTTAGTAACTGTGGTCTACTATTGGATGAAAACGATCCTCATCCCCATTTTTCGCATTCTAACTCCGGGGACCTTCTAAATGAGATCTTATTCTCACAGGATATGGGCTTTGCTAACAGTTTGTGCTCTCCCCCAGTCGATTTTGAGCACACTTTTATCGGGAGAGATTTTAAATCAACAATCGATTTTATTATTTTACCTAGTCGATATGCTTCACGTCTTTTAAGCTATAACATCCACAAAAACGTAAAAAGCGACCATCTCCCAATGAGTGTAAGTCTAGCATTCCCAAGCAGCAGGCGGATCCAACTTATCAGCCAAGTTCCTTGGGCCCAGAACGTATCTTTGGGGAGGACAAATGGCTATTATTTGCGCTGGTCTAGTTGTGAACCAGTAGAGTTCACTAAGAAAATTGTGACTAAGTGCTATAACTCTATTTTAACCTGTTTGGAGGAATTCAGTTCCCATGATAATACTCTAGAAGCTTTTGCTCACCGCACATATGAAATACAAAACACTCTTAGGGTAGAGAATAAAGGAGCGCATACACGCAGTCAGGGTTGCTTTGATGCAAGATGCACAAAAGCATATACCAAACTAAAGGCACCCCTCCATAGACCTGAAAGGGGTAGTGAGGAAATTCGGGAGTGCAGGAGGGATTATAACCAAGCCCTAAAAAAACGTAAAAAGGAGTTAAAAGATAAAGCGTGGGCCACGCTACATGAATCCGCGTTGAATAAAGACTGTGCCGCTTTCTGGCAGGCGGTGAATGCTCCCTTCTTTACAGATTCTAATAAACCATCGATAGAGGTTGCGATAGATGAAACGCAATGGGTGGATTTCTTTTCCAAGGTTTACAATCCTCACCCGAGTGAAGATAGCTTAAACTCCCCTTGTAGCCAATTGGGAAGTATCATCTATAAATTACCTCCCCTAGATCTTTATTTTACCTACGACGAAGTCACTAGTGCAATTAACGAGAGTAAGGGTGGCAAGGCTCCTGGCCCAGATGGTGTGCCAATAGATCTTTTTAAATCAAATCTGACCCTTTGGGCACCCTTATTAACACGGGTACTGCACGCTTGCTGCTCGGAGGGTTTTATTAAGACCTGGTCCGAGTCAATAATAGTACCCATTTTTAAGAAAGGCGACTGGCAAAATCCAGCCTGCTACCGTCCAATATCTCTATTGGACTTTCTGGTAAAGGTTGCAGGGCAGATCGTCTTAAATCGGCTTCAAGATTGGGCAGAAGACAATCACATCTTGTCAGACGTACAATATGGTTTTAGGCAGGGGTTGGGTACTATGGAGCAAGCTCTTAACCTTAGTTTTTTAATAGAGAAATACATGCAGGCCAAAAAAGGGAGACTCTACTTATCATTTGTTGACCTTACAGTCGCTTTTGACTGTGTTATACACAGCAAACTATGGGACATTTTAACTGGTTTGGGGGTGGATCCCCCGCTGGTCCTGTTTCTGAGGCAGCTGTATAGCGGAGCGACAGCCAGGGTCCGATATGGAATCAGGGGAGAATGCACTGCACCGTTTAGTGTGGAAAGGGGGGCTAGACAGGGCTGCGTCCTGGCTCCGTTTTTATTTACACTATATACAAATGCTCTGGAACAAGTAATGGTGGAAAAAGTCCAGGACACACCACAAATCAATAAATGCCCCATAGCCACCCTTTTGTATGCGGACGATTCAGTGCTGATGGCCCGTACACAATTGGGTCTACAAAAGGCACTCTCCTCCTATACTGCGTACATGGACAATCTTGGCCTGAAATTAAACGGTACAAAAACCTATATAATGAAGTGCTGGAAGGGAAGCTCAAAATGTAGGAGTATGTCCATAGGGGGTAGCAGGGTGGAATCAACTAATACATTTTCATATCTGGGTATTTTATTCGATTCTAATGGGTCAGGGCATCAGGCCGTTAAAAGTAGGAGTTTACTTTTTATGAAATCAACGGCAGCAGTGGCCAACTTCGCAAAAAAATTGGGTAGAAGGCCACCAGTCATGCTCCTGCGGATCTACCAAGCTAAATGTGTGAGTATAGCTACCTAAGGGGCGGGTGTGTGGGGGTTTGAAGATTCCCAACTTATCCAGATAGTTGAAAATGCCTTTTTAAAGTTCCTCCTGGCAGTTCCGGCTGGCACCTCTGTTTATAATTGCCACAGTGAACTAGGTGTTCCATATATCTCCGACATTAGTAAAGCTCAGCCCGCTCTCTTATGGCATAGGATCTGGACTTCAACCAGAACTGGTCTTAATCGTGACATAATTAGAGATAGCATGAAGTTGGATCAGGCTACCAAGATCTCCTGGTTAAAATATATAAAAAAGTTCATGCACGACCTTGGTCATCCAAAGTTCTATAATTCCCCTGAATCCATAAACACTGTCTCCAGGAAGGAGTTCAAAAGAATTTGTATGACCCATCTGGAGGCAAATAGATTTACTCTAGAAGCAAATAAACCATCAGTACAATGGCATCAATTGAGTTTAACTACCTACACTATACAGCCGTATATACAGTATAATTTAAGTGGGTATGATATTTATGTTCTGACCCGTTTTAGATTTGGGAATTTTTATCGTTTGATATGTTTTCCCGAAGTAAACAACTGGTCGAACGAGCTATGCTGTTGTCCATGTGATAATCAGTCCCAGCAATCATCAATGCACGTGGTTTTTTTCTGCAAATTTTATAAAATGCAAAGAAGGAGGTGGATTCAACCAATTCTACGAATAGGGGGGTGGACTCAATGTAGACCAGCATTTTTATCTTTGCAATTTTTAGACAATGAATGTTTTACTAATGCAATTGCTTGTTTTTTAAAAAGTACGCTGAAAGCCAGGAAGACTATCTCGATTTAAAAGTTACACGGGCATGTGTCTTTTTGATATCCAGTTATAAACTTAAATCCGTGAGGCATTGATCTAATTGTGTTTTTTAAAAATTTTAATTGCTTTTGTTGTTTGTTTACAAATAAAGATTTTTTATACAAGATGTTGTGCTTTTAATTGTTGTGTCTGCTTTTGTGATTTTACATGCATAAAATCGAATAAAGCTTGTTCTGCGAAGGGGAGAGCCCCTCAGATCTGCTGCTTGAAACTTAAGAAAGCAAGACTGGCCATGCTGAAAGTTTGATGTGCATTTCCTAAGGCCTGCACTCTGAAGACTGCACCTTCTACACCATCTGAAACTACAGCCTGTGGATTACCTTGCTGTAAAAGGACTAAAGAGTGGACTCCCTGCAAGCTTTAGGTTAACAGAGCTCACCTGGAACATCACCACCTAGGATCCTCAACCTGGAGAACTACCAGTGGATTTGTAAGGGTTTTGTCCAAGTGGATTGTGGGGACTGAAGTCCTCGACTTTCAAGGACCATCTTGGAGCTTCCAGACCCTTGGAGTGAGTTTGAGACACTTTGGGACCCTTTGGGGAACTTCGGGAAGAAGTTCCAGTTGTTTGGAGAACTTTGGAGCAACTTTGGAAAAAAACTCCATAAGGGGACCGACTCAACCTGGCCAGCCAAGCAGCCTGCCTTCAACTGTGAACCGACCTGCCTTCCAGGTTTGCCCTGCTAAAAAGCTCCGTAGGTTCTACTTCCAAAGTTTGACCGGGAGTAGTTGAAATCCGAGGCCGGTGAACCCTCACTGAATCCAGCCTCGTGAAGAGCATCGAGGGACCCCGTGAGAAAAAGCTCCATAAAGGTTTCTAGGTCGAATGAAGAAAAGGTGACCGGGAGCAATCGCAAAAGCCAAGCCGTCTGCCTTCAACCCCGTGTCGGCCTGGATCCTTGGTTTGCTCCGCTGGAATGCTCTGGAGGTCGGACTTCCATAAGTTTGACCGGGAGCTCGTCGCAAGGCAATCCGGCGAACCCTCACCGAATCTGGACTGGCTGAGAACTTCAAGAGACCCCGGTGTGAGAAGTTGGCCTGGCATATGCTGTCCACTAATTATAGTGGGCACCTTGCACCAGTCCAAACAACCCCTTATTGGAGATAGGTTAAAGACAACCTTTATTGAAAGCTATCCTAGTGGTAGCTATGGAGAGCAGCCTTCAGGCTAAGTCTTGAAGGAATGTAAAGCAGCTTGTTTTACCAGTCTATAATCTCTTGAGTGACCAAATGAAAGAGGACCACACCAGGTATATATTCAAAATATATGTATTTATTGCTAAACACACCCCTCTAGTCTCTTTATGAGGCTAGAGTTCGAAGTACATAAGTTATAAGTTAGTTATCTACAGTATTAGCACAAATACACGTTTGAGCCCTAGGGGCGTACCAAACCATATACCAATAAAGTGGTATAAGAACCACGACTGAGCTAGACACAGGGCCTAGAGCCTGTAGAAGTGCTTGGACCACAAGGAACCACCCAAGGTAGTGACACAGGGGACCCACGGGGGACGCGTGCAGTGTATGAACACAGCCGCGAATCGCCGTTAACTTCTATGGGGAAAGTCGCGGTTTGAATTTAAAAGAAAAGGGACACTTAGAGGAGGACTTGGAGCAAACCCTTTGAGAACTAGGCTGTTCTAGTGTCAATACCCACGGGAGCACCGGAGTACTCGAGTTACCTCACCCAGGGGAGCCGGGTGCATAGGTGTCTTTCGGGGTCGGGTTTCGTCGTCGCTTTCAATGGCGATCTGCTGCAAAGTGCTGCTGGCGGCCAAGTCGAAAGTGTTCGGGTGGATCCAAAGGTGGATCGAAGATTTGAAGAACCTGAAAGCAGAGGGGACAGAGTCTGGGTCACTAGACAGTGACCAGGAAGGCGATGAGCAGATGCCCACCGATGTCGAGTGCTTCAGGTAGGTTGACGGTCATCTTGACTCTTCAGCCACAAGGTCCAGGAGGCGTCGACGACAACCAGGAGCTGGATTCGAGCTGTACCACAACGTCTGTCGATTGCAGGGGTGTTGGCGACCGGATTGGACCCAACAAGCCTTGTCAACGGCAAGTCTTGTGGAAATGGAAGAAGGACGATGTTGCAGACCAGCAAGGTCTGTGGGACTCACCCAGCAAGGGTAAGTCAGGGCACGCCTGGAGCAACCAAGGATCCCAAGCAGAAGAAGATTGGCCTTCGGGAGGGCCTCCTAGCCAACGGACTAGCAACCACGAAGGAGCCTCAAGTCGACGCACGTGGAGCTGGCTCACAGGACACTCGTAGAGTGGAGGCCAGTCATCTTCGGAGCAGTTGGTGCTGGAGGCTGGGGCTACTGGGAGCCCAAAGCACGACTTTGTGGGAAACCCAGAAGAGGATGCACTTGCAAATGCGATTGGTGTCCAGGGGTCACGGTTTCATGTTACCCACGACAGCTACGGGTCTCAGCTTTGCTGGGGACTCAGGGCAGCCTCGGGGAAGTCTGGAAATCCACCTCTGGTGATGCAAAGACTTCGGCGTCCGGCAGGAGCTCAGCGATGCAGACCGGACAATTGCTTCTTTGGTGCCTGCCAAGCAGGGGAGTCACTCCTTGACCCCAAGGGAGATTCTTCAGTCCTCTAATCTTGAAGTAGAGCGTCGAAGGTCCAGGATTCTGTGTCAGAGTTTCGTCCAGGTTAATCTAAAGTCCTAAGGACTGGGGTCCCATACTTATACTAAGGTAGGGGTTGGACATACTCTGTGGACCCACCTATGGGAGGGTCAGGGCAGAGGGGTGGTTACACCCCTTTCCCTTTGTCCAGTTTCGCGCCAGAGCAGGGGCTGGAAGCCCCTGAGCCGGTTTGAACTGGGGTATGCACAGGGACACCAAATGTGCCCCCAGTGCAGGACTTCAAAGCACCAGAGAGTGCTCCCGCCCAGCCCCAATACACACTATCCTGTCTGGGGAGGTGGTTACACCTCCCTGGGACAGGAAACCTATTGTCCAGGCCTCCCCTGCCGGAGTTTCGGTCAGCAGCAGGAGGCCAGACTCGTGTCTGTGGCAGCGGCATCCATTTTGTGATGCCAGGGCTCTGGAAAGTCAGTACCGGGTATACCGGTGTGTACATGTCTCTCCCTCTAGAAGGGTGGAATGCTACCCCCGCCGCCAGAACTGGCGGGGGGGTAGTATTCCAAGATGTTTGACACCAAACACGACATGTTTCCGTGCAGCCATCCCAAAGTTAGCATTTAACGCGAGGTTATAATGCGCTTAAGAGTATATGGTCGGGCTGCACTACAAACAGCATCAGAGAAGGGTCTCCGAACGCTGCAGAGGGGCCCAGCTCATGCAGGGGCACCCTCTCACATAGGAACCACGCACTCTGCCTTCAGGATTGATAAGGCCTGCCATAGGAGTGACTTATAGGTTTATATGTGTGTATGTATGTAGTGATATAGGTAGCCTATATCACAGTAAGGGGTGCATGCACCACCTTACCCAGGCTGCAGTAGCAGACCTGTGGTGTCCTTTTGGCTGGCCTTCCAGGGGTGGCACAATACATGCTTCAGCCCCTGGCAGGCCTCTGAGGTACCTATGCCCTGGGTACATAGTATACCATATACTAGGGACTTATAAGGGCACTCCAGATTCCAATCAGAGATGTGCCTAAGGCACATGGAAACCATTTTAGAGAGGAAGCAGATAGACTGGGGCCCTGAATAGCAGGATCCCAGTCCAACTAAGTCATAAACCAGCAAAACACCAGGAAAAAGTGGGGGCAACCATATAGTCAGATTCCACCTTCCTACATAACCCCCCCAAACGAAAGGAGATAAGGCTAACCTTGGCCAGTTGAGCCTTTATTTACTAAGTGGCCATATAAGGAAGCACCTGCACTAGCATGGTTGCTCCCTGTCTTATGGTCCACTAAGCAATCCCTCACCCTAAGGGCATGAGAGGGTCTCCACCATGGGGAATTACTACCTGTGGTGTGCTTTGGTAAAGTACAAGGCTGGTGAGGTGTCTGAGAAGGGAAGTGAGGCCCTAGGAAGGTTGGTCTCAGCTTCCTCAGATCACTGGTCACCATGTATGCCTGTCTTTCCATGACTGAGTTGCACTGTGCTCTAAGGGTCAACCTTTGGCTGCCTACAGCTGGGGGTTGGGTCCCTTTGGATGGACCACTGGAGGGACATGGCAGGTTTGGAACCTTTTGGTCCCAGGTTTGCCCTTGCCTCACAGAGTCCTTCTGGGGAGGTCCCTACACAAAGGTATGGGGGATCCCTCAGTGTGTTGAGGAATTTTCACCTGGCTAGGGCTACTAGACTGGGTGCCCCTAATCTGCTGATGGGGGTTCCTCTGGACAGGGGGCCCTGGGGGTCCACTGACCTCCCTGACCTCTGCAGCCCTGGGCTGACTGAGGCAGGGTAGAGAGGGCAGGTTACCTGCTCCAGACTGGGTGCCACCTTGGAAGGGTCCTCTGCCATCAGGGGTGGGGCCAGGCCAGGCCTGACTACCTCTGGGGCAGTTCCTTCACTAGGGGTAGGGTCAGTTCCCTGAGGAGGCTGACCCTTACCTACTGTCTGGAGGGAAGAAGACTTTTCTTCAAACCCTGTGCTCTCTTTTGGGGAGAGTGGGCCATTCTTCCAGGCTCCATCTCTCCAAAATTTCCCTGGGCTTGGGCTGTGGCCATCACAGCCCCACTAACTCTTTCAGGGACGCCCAGCATTCTCAGATGGGTTTGGTGTTCAACTTCAGCCCAGGCTGAAAGTTCCAAATCATTGCCCATCAGGCAATCTACAGGCAAGTTGGGGGACACTGCCACTCTTTTTGGGCCTGTGACCCCTTCCCAGCTGAGGTTGACTATGGCCATGGGGTGATCTGTTCTGACACCATCTATGTTGGTCACCTGGTATTTAAACTCAGGTAAAAGCTGGTGAGGGGGACTAGTTTCCCCGCCACCATGGTGACACTAGCCCCTGTGTCCCTGAATGCCACAGCTTTCTGACCATTAATCATTGGCTCCAGTCTGTACCTGCCCAATGCATTGGGACCCATGGTAAAGGTGGCAAATCCTATACCACCATCAGAGTCAGAGGAGTCTGTTGAGGGGGTCCTGTCTAAACTAGGGGCCCACCTCTGTTCCTCTTGCAAAAGCACCTAACTTTTTGGGTGCACTACTCCCAACTGGAGGATTACTACTGGTAGTACCAGGAGGGGTGGTAGTTGTAGCTGGAGGAACATTTTCTTTATTGCCAATCCTGGGGCAACTGGGATCAGTTTTCCAGTGTCCAGGCTTTTTACAGACATGGCAATATGGTTTCCTTTCAGGAGAGGAAGGAGTTTGGGACCCACCCCCAGAAGAGGACTTTTGGGGCCCTGTAGTGGACTTATCCTTAGATTTATCCCCACCTTTCTCTTGGGACTTGGTAGAATCTTTCTTCTGGTCACCACCCTGATTCTTAGTCTTTACTCTGGTTCTGACCCATTTGTCTGCCTTCTTTCCCAATTCTTGGGGAGAGGTCAGATCAGAGTCCACCAGGTACTGGTGTAAAAGCTGGTTTTGACAATTATTAAGGATCTGCTCCCTCATAATCAAATTGTACAATCCTAAAAAGTCATGCACCTTGTTGCCATGTATCCAACCTTCCAGAGCCTTAGTAGCACAATCTACAAAGTCAACCCAGTCTTGAGTCTGAGCCTTTTGGGTGTCTCTGAACTTCAACTTATACTGTTCAGTGGTTAGGCCAAACCCATCTACCAGAGCACTCTTCAAGACTTTGTAATTGTCAGCATCCTCTTCTCTTACAGTGAGGAGCTTGTCTCTACCTTTGTCTGCAAAGGAGAGCCACAAGATTGCTGCCCACTGCTCCTGAGGGACCCTCTGTACTTTACAGGCCCTCTCCAGTGCAGTTATCCATTTGTGGATGTCATCCCCACTCTGGTAGGGAGGGACAATCTTGCTCAGGTTTCTATGGTCATAAGACCTTTCCCTATCTCTGGGGAAATTGCTGCCACCATGGGACTCAAGTGCCATCTTTTTCTCTCTTTGTAGAGATCTAGGGACTCCCTGTCTATAGCCAACTGCTGTTTTCTGAGTTCAAGCTGGGCTTGCTCATACTCAATCAGTCTCTTTCTCCTGTCATGAGAGGATTCTCTCTTATGAGAGGAGAGAGAGGTCCCTATTGAGGTGTCAGAGTGGTTAGACTCCTGAGAAGGAGATCTAGACCTTCTGGGCACACTCACTATTCTTCCTGGGGGACAAAGGGAGGTAATTCTGATCCTCCTCCTCCTCCACAGGAGGATTTGGGTTTTCCAGGACAAGGTCATTTTCACCTTCCTGGCCAGTTTCAGAGGGGGCCTGGGTTTCTTCACCCTGACCCTTCCTCATCTTCTGCCCCACCCTCTCTGCCTACCCCTTCAGACCCTAGGGGCCTGCTGAGATCATCAGCCAGTAACACCTCCCTGAGGTGTTGGGTGCTGGCACTTTTGCCTGCCTTCAGCTTCCTAGTATTGTATAATGCTCTCAATTCCAAGAATGGGAGTTTATCATATTTGGAGGGAAGAAGGCCACTGGCTTCTGGCAAGGACTCACTGGGTCCTGGCTTTGAAGACATTACTAGTGAGGTGTGGTGTATGCACTACCTACTCTAGTGTGGCCTACTAAACTCTCTTGAGTTGTAGAAAGGGTGTGCTATCCCTTAACACACAACTCTAAGTTCAGTAGAACTTACTGTATACTAAGCTTGATTTATATGTACCTTAGGTACCCTTAGTGGTTTTCAGTTGATCAATTCAATTGAGATTATCTGGTAAAACAATAGCAAGCTGGAATCCCACACGCTGCACACCAATGTGAGAAGTTGGCCTGGCATATGCTGTCCACTAATTATAGTGGGCACCTTGCACCAGTCCAAACAACCCCTTATTGGAGATAGGTTAAAGACAACCTTTATTGAAAGCTATCCTAGTGGTAGCTATGGAGAGCAGCCTTCAGGCTAAGTCTTGAAGGAATGTAAAGCAGCTTGTTTTACCAGTCTATAATCTCTTGAGTGACCAAATGAAAGAGGACCACACCAGGTATATATTCAAAATATATGTATTTATTGCTAAACACACCCTCTAGTCTCTTTATGAGGCTAGAGTTCGAAATACATAAGTTATAAGTTAGTTATCTACAGTAATAGCACAAATACACGTTTGAGCCCTAGGGCGTACCAAACCATATACCAATAAAGTGGTATAAGAACCACGACTGAGCTAGACACAGGGCCTAGAGCCTGTAGAAGTGCTTGGACCACAAGGAACCACCCAAGGTAGTGACACAGGGGACCCACGGGGGACGCGTGCAGTGTATGAACACAGCCGCGAATCGCCGTTAACTTCTATGGGGAAAGTCGCGGTTTGAATTTAAAGAAAAGGGACACTTAGAGGAGGACTTGGAGCAAACCCTTTGAGAACTAGGCTGTTCTAGTGTCAATACCCACGGAGCACCGGAGTACTCGAGTTACCTCACCCAGGGGAGCCGGGTGCATAGGTGTCTTTCGGGGTCGGGTTTCGTCGTCGCTTTCAATGGCGATCTGCTGCAAAGTGCTGCTGGCGGCCAAGTCGAAAGTGTTCGGGTGGATCCAAAGGTGGATCGAAGATTTGAAGAACCTGAAAGCAGAGGGGACAGAGTCTGGGTCACTAGCCAGTGACCAGGAAGGCGATGAGCAGATGCCCACCGATGTCGAGTGCTTCAGGTAGGTTGATGGTCGTCTTGACTCTTCAGCCACGAGGTCCAGGAGGCGTCGACGATGACCAGGAGCTGGATTCGAGCTGTCCCACGACGTCTGTCGATTGCAGGGTGTCGGCGACCGGATTGGACCCAACAAGCCTTGGCAACGGCAAGTCTCGTGGAAATGGAAGAAGGACGATGTTGCAGACCAGCAAGGTCTGTGGGACTCACCCAGCAAGGGTAAGTCAGGGCACGCCTGGAGCAACCAGGAGCCCAAGCAGAAGAAGATTGGCCTTCGGGAGGGCCTACTAGCCAACGGACTAGCGACCGCAAAGGAGCCTCGAGTCGATGCACGTGGAGCTGGCTCACAGGACACTCGTGGAGTGGAGGCCAGTGATCTTCGGTGCAGTTGGTGCTGGAGGCTGGGGCTACTCGGAGCCCAAAGCACGACTTCGTGGGAGACCCAGAAGAGGATGCACTTGCAAATGCGATCGGTGTCCAGGGGTCACGGTTCCACGTTACCCACGACAGCTACGGGCCTCAGCTTTGCTGGGGACTCAGGGCAGCCTCGGGGAAGTCTGGAAATCCACCTCTGGTGATGCAAAGACTTCGGCGTCCGGCGGAGCTTCAGCGATGCAGACCGGACAATTGCTTCTTTGGTGCCTGCCAAGCAGGGGAGTCACTCCTTGACCCCAAGGGAGATTCTTCAGTCCTCTAATCTTGAAGTAGAGCGTCGAAGGTCCAGGATTCTGTGTCAGAGTTTCATCCAGGTTAATCTAAAGTCCTAAGGACTGGGGTCCCATACTTATACTAAGGTAGGGGTTGGACATACTCTGTGGACCCACCTATGGGAGGGTCAGGGCAGAGGGTGGTTACACCCCTTTCCCTTGTCCAGTTTCGCGCCAGAGCAGGGGCTGGAAGCCCCTGAGCCGGTTTGAACTGGGGTATGCACAGGGACACCAAATGTGCCCCCAGTGCAGGACTTCAAAGCACCAGAGAGTGCTCCCGCCCAGCCCCAATACACACTATCCTGTCTGGGGAGGTGGTTACACCTCCCTGGGACAGGAAACCTATTGTCCAGGCCTCCCCTGCCGGAGTTTCGGTCAGCAGCAGGAGGCCAGACTCGTGTCTGTGGCAGCGGCATCCATTTTGTGATGCCAGGGCTCTGGAAAGTCAGTACCGGTATACCGGTGTGTACATGTCTCTCCCTCTAGAAGGGTGGAATGCTACCCCGCCGCCAGAACTGGCGGGGGGTAGTATTCCAAGATGTTTGACACCAAACACGACATGTTTCCGTGCAGCCATCCCAAAGTTAGCATTTAACGCGAGGTTATAATGCGCTTAAGAGTATATGGTCGGGCTGCACTACAAACAGCATCAGAGAAGGGTCTCCGAACGCTGCAGAGGGGCCCAGCTCATGCAGGGGCACCCTCTCACATAGGAACCACGCACTCTGCCTTCAGGATTGATAAGGCCTGCCATAGGAGTGACTTATAGGTTTATATGTGTGTATGTATGTAGTGATATAGGTAGCCTATATCACAGTAAGGGGTGCATGCACCACCTTACCCAGGCTGCAGTAGCAGACCTGTGGTGTCCTTTTGGCTGGCCTTCCAGGGGTGGCACAATACATGCTTCAGCCCCTGGCTAGGCCTCTGAGGTACCTATGCCCTGGGTACATAGTATACCATATACTAGGGACTTATAAGGGCACTCCAGATTCCAATCAGAGATGTGCCTAAGGCACATGGAAACCATTTTAGAGAGGAAGCAGATAGACTGGGGCCCTGAATAGCAGGATCCCAGTCCAACTAAGTCATAAACCAGCAAAACACCAGGAAAAAAGTGGGGGCAACCATATAGTCAGATTCCACCTTCCTACACCCGGGAAGAAAAGCTCCAGAAAAGTTTCGAAGTCAGAGGGTAAAAACTTTGACCCAGACCTACCGCGAGGGGTAGCCACCCAGGGATCCATTGCAGTCGGCCCGAAACTTTTACTTTGACCCGGTCTATCGCGACCAGATTTCCCGATAAGGGACTATAGGTTTCTATGTGCTAGAAAGTGCTAAATCTTTGAAAATTCATATCTCTGGATCCCTTCATTGGATTTTTGTCGTTTTGGTGTCATTTTAAAGATAAAAATATTTCCTATGTTTATAAAGTGGTGTTGGATTTATTTTTGCATTGTGTCTTGATTATTCACTGAAATGGTGTCTTTAAATGCTTTACATAACTGTCTTTGAAGTTAAGCCTGCCTGCTCGCAGCCAAGCTACCAAGGGTTGAGCATAGGAATAATTTTCTAAGACCTGTTCTGAGCCCTATACTGTGTTAGTGGCCTTATTGCCAGGGGCAGATATACATTTGCCCCTACTAATAATCCACTTTCCAACATTTGGTGGTCGGCGGTGTGGATGAGGACTTGTGTTTAAAAAATACTCCTTTCAGTAAAGTGAATTAAGATTGTAAAAATCCTCTAAATTGTCTTAGAACAAAACTTTTGAGTTTGATTTTTGGAATTTGGACTAAACTGTTTTTAATCCATTGTTTTGATTTTTCCAAATTGTTCTAAGTCTGTTGTGCCTAGTTATTGTGACCCAAAATTAGGGGACCATGGAGCTGGGCCTGGCTAAACTGTCCCAGTTCAGGAAGGCTGATCTTAGGGTACAGTGTAGACTGAGGGGGCTGCCTGCCGCCCACAAGATTAGGAAGGCAGGGTTGCTTAAGTCCTAAAGGCCTGGGTTGGGGTAGCTGAGGAGATTCAAGGGGGGATGGAGGGTGTTCCCCCCAACCTCACCCAAGAGGAGGGTGAGGATGGTGCCTCTTCCATTTTCTCTAGTGTTAGCCATATTACTCCAGATGGTGGGAGGGGGGAGGATCCCTTACTCAGGAACCACCACTGTCCCTTGCAGAGAGACAGATTAAGGCTCAATTAGCTTTGATAGCTTTGGAGCAGAGGAAACTGGAATTGGCTGAGAAGATATGGGAGAGGGAGGAGGCATTGAAAAGAAATGGTGGCAGTGAAAATGATGAAGATTTTGAAATGTCCAGGGGTGGTGGATTTGAACACAAACTTCCCAAGGGTATATGTTGTGTCGCTTAGTTACCAGGAATGCTTGGTAGAAGCATTCCTGGAATGTTTATGTTCAACTTGTCTCCGTTCTCTGCGAGGACAGTTACGAGTTGACATGGGTGAGCCGGACGTGTCATACTGTGCTCCTCAGCTAAATAAAGAATACTGCAATTCAACCAGTGTGCTTGCTTCTCTACACTGGCAATGAGGAGACTGCTGAGGAGCTGCTTCAAAGAACCTACATGTGCAAATTATTATTTCGTTGGAATTGACATTTTTACAGCCGCATCTGCTGTCATCGCTTCGGATGACCTTCAGGTTAATTGGCAAAACGGGGGTGAGTGCTTGCAATGTTCAACACTCCGTCCATCATCCCCTTTGGTTTTGCCATGTTCGCCCTAAGTTGGCAGGGTATGCCCAGACGTGGGTCCCATGCTCACTTTGCCACTGGATTCAAGATAGCCTGGCTGATGACGGCTGTAAGCCAGAAACCGGTCCCAGGAGGCTTGTTTCCGGTCCAGGGAAGACATGGCTTGGCAGTTCGGGCTGGATTGTTCCCATGAGGCACAGGGTCAGACTGATTTGCATATGGCCATGTCTGAACTGGGGTGGCGGAGTGAGCTAAAGAATGATGATGGATTAAACCCAGATCAGTTGACTGGGGGTGAGTGCTTGCAATGTTCAACACTCCGTCCATCATCCCCTTTGGTTTTGCTATGTTCGCCCTAAGTTGGCAGGGTATGCCCAGACGTGGGTCCCTTGCTCACTTTGCCACTGGATTCAAGATAGCCTGGCTGATGACGGCTGTAAGCCAGAAACCGGTCCCAGGATGCTTGTTTCCGGTCCAGGGAAGACATGGCTTGGCAGTTCAGGCTGGATTGTTCCCATGAGGCACAGGGTCAGACTGATTTGCATATAGCCATGTCTGAACTGCGGTGGCGGAGTGAGCTAAAGAATGATGATGGATTAAACCCAGATCAGTTGACTGGGGGTGAGTGTTTGCAATGTTCAACACTCCGTCCATCATCCCCTTTGGTTTTGCTATGTTCGCCCTAAGTTGGCAGGGTATGCCCAGACGTGGGTCCCTTGCTCACTTTGCCACTGGATTCAAGATAGCCTGGCTGATGACGGCTGTAAGCCAGAAACCGGTCCCAGGATGCTTGTTTCCGGTCCAGGGAAGACATGGCTTGGCAGTTCGGGCTGGATTGTTCCCATGAGGCACAGGGTCAGACTGATTTGCATATGGCCATGTCTGAACTGGGGTGGCGGAGTGAGCTAAAGAATGATGATGGATTAAACCCAGATCGGTTGACTGGGGGTGAGTGCTTGCAATGTTCAACACTCAGTCCATCATCCCCTTTGGTTTTGCTATGTTTACCCTAAGTTGGCAGGGTATGCCCAGACGTGGGTCCCTTGCTCACTTTGCCACTGGATTCAAGATAGCCTGGCTGATGACGGCTGTAAGCCCGAAACCGGTCCCAGGATGCTTGTTTCCGGTCCAGGGAAGACATGGCTTGGCAGTTCGGGCTGGATTGTTCCCATGAGGCACAGGGTCAGACTGATTTGCATATGGCCATGTCTGAACTGGGGTGGCAGAGTGAGCTAAAGCATGATGATGGATTAAACCCAGATCAGTTGACTGGGGGTGAGTGCTTGCAATGTTCAACACTCCGTCCATCATCCCCTTTGGTTTTGCTAAAACGGAGGTGCGTACAACTTTATTGTTTCGGGATTGCTTCGCATCAGCGCATTTAATTTACTCTGTCTTTTGGACCGGATGACAGTTAAAGCATCTCGAGCTTACTTGCTTGCTCTCGAGCCTGTCACCCGCCACGTTGGAGTTCTCAATCTTTGCTGCGCTTGTGTTCTCTCCGTGTTCGCCTGATGATACGGTGTCCTGAATTCGAAGGAAACTTCGTCATTACGCGAGGTCACGTTGCGTGACCCCGCTTGCGGCCATTTTGGATTTCTTGTCAATTTCCTAATTTACCGGCATCACGAAGATCAGTGCTGCCCATCTTGTGCATCTTCAGCCTCACATTTCGTACAATCCTTCTGTTTCAGGATTTCAGGAGTTGCTATCGGACACTCAATTTCGGAAGCTACTTTTAATTTTTTTTTTTTAGTGTTATATATTTTTTTCCCTTGAGAACTTTGAGACATTTTTAACACTTGTTGCTGCTCATCTGTTTGTGCTCAAGGTCTCTTTTAGTACTGTTTCTTTCTCACCATGAGCACTCGAGGAACAAGTACAATCCCTGTCGTCATGAGCACTCAAAGCTTCAACATTTCCGCTCCTCAAGCATTTTGGCCATCGGGTTCAGAACCTACTCTTAAATGGTTGGAGTGGAAGGCCTATTTTACAAACTACATTGAGGCAGTTGACGAGGCCAAAAAGATGGCAGCGGACCAGAAGAAAAGACTGTTATTGCACTCCTTGGGACCTGTTGGCCTTAAAGGGTTTAACCAAATGACTAAAGTTGCTATTGCTGGGGATTTTAATGTTTTTGAGTTAGCTTTATTACAGCTTGATAACTATTTTGCTCCCAAAGTTTGCATAGGTGTTACTAGATTCAGATTTTTTCAGAGGAAACAAACTAAATCTGAATCTATTGACAACTATGTTTCAGAGCTAAAAAGACTAGCTTTAGATTGTAAATTTGGCATTTTGCATGACGATTTCATTAGAGACCAAATAGTCATGCATACTTGCAATCCTGGCATTCAAGACAGATTATGGGTCAATGGTGACGCTCCCTTGGAAGAAGTCCTAGCTATTGTACGAAAGGCTGAAATTTCAGGTAGATGTGCTGTAGTTTTAAAGAATGATGTACAAGATTCATTAACAGTTAGCAAGGTGAATACTAACGCAGACAAACAAAGTTCCTTTAGATTTAATAGAGATAAGACCAATACCAAAGATCAAGTGAAATGTTACAGATGTGGTAGTCTTGATCATTTAGCATACAGTAGGAACTGTCCTGCTGCAAGACAGAGGTGTAGTAACTGCAGAATTTTTGGTCATTTTTTCAAAGCATGCAGAAGAAAAAACTCAAGGGTCAAATATGTAGGAGAAACCAGCAATAATACTACAGATGTTGATAATTCTCACGCTGAAGCGAGTAGTGACACTCCTATGAATGAATTGGTTAGGAATATCAGAGGCAACTTACTTCTCAATATTAATGATGCTATGTGTAGTAACAAGCCAGAGTGTAACATGGTTATAGGAGGAGTCAACTTGAAAATTTATGTTGACTCGGGGTCCCCCTGTACCATTATTGATGAAAACCTTTGGAAGTCTAATTTTGTGGGGAAAGTGGACGAACACTTGTTGCCACCTGATGTACATCCTGAAGGTTATAGTGGTGAAAAAATCGATTTACTTGGTTTCAGGTGGTTTACCTTTGAATTCAAAAACAGGAAAAGTCGAGGTAAATTGTATGTTGCCAAAGCTGGGCCACCTGTTTTAGGTTGGTTCGATCAGAAAATGCTTCACTTTGTTCTTGCTCCTAATAGTAGGGAACAAGTGCTTGTCATGGATGAAGGAGGTTCATTGGGTGAAAAAATGATGAAACAATTTCCTTCAGTTTTTAGTGGGAAGTTAGGAAATTTACAAGGATTCGAACATGTAATTCGACTTAAGGAAGATGCCATTCCTAAAATTCATAAATGTCGTAATGTACCCTTATTAGTCAAGGATGAAGTTGCCAAAGAATTAGAAAAATTAGTGTCATCTAACGTTATTGAACCTATTGAAGCAGCGGAGTGGATTTCTCCGGTGGTCATCGTCAGGCGAAGCAACGGAAAAATCCGACTCTGTGTGGATTTACGCCACCTTAATAATAACATTATTGTTGACAGGTTTCCCTTACCTAAAATTAATGAAATGGTAAGTTGTTTGAAAGGGGCAAAGTGATTTTCCACTATTGACCTTTCATCAGCTTATCACCAGGTCACACTATCTCCTGAGTCCAAAAAACTGACATTATTTATCACACCCTTCGGCTGTTACCAACTTGCTCGTATGCCCTTCGGCCTTGCATCTACTGCAGCTGTTTTCCAGCGTCTTATGTTCCAATTGTTCAACAAGGAGGAGGGTGTGACCTTTTTTCAAGACGACATTCTAATTTTCGGCAAAAATGCGTCTGAACATGAATCTAGACTTCTTAAGGTATTAAGGATTTTGGAGAAAAAAGACCTTACCATTGAGTACTCTAAGTGCAAATTTGCGAGCAACAATGTTACATATTTGGGTCATACCATAGATGAGAATGGAGTTAGACCTAAACCTTCCCTTGTTTCCGCTATTGAGAATGCATCTACACCCACAAACAAGGATGACATCAGATCCTTTTTGGGTATGGCGGAATTTTGCGCAAAATATATTCCAAATTTTGCGGACAAATGCTACAATATTCGCCAAAAACTCAAGAAGAATGTTAATTTTGAGTGGTGTTCTGATTGTGAGAAAGATTTTAATACCATTAAATCTGCCATTGCAAGCGCAACAAGCTTAAGTAGTTTTGACCCCCATAGCTGAGAGCATCATCACTACGGATGCAAGCAACAAGGGTTTGGGGGCTGTATTGTCCCAAGTGGATGTCAAGAGTAAAGAATGTATCATTGCCGATGCCTCCAGGTCCTTGTCGCCTTGTTTCCGCTATTGAGAATGCATCTACACCCACAAACAAGGATGACATCAGATCCTTTTTGGGTATGGCGGAATTTTGCGCAAAATATATTCCAAATTTTGCGGACAAATGCTGCAATATTCGCCAATTACTCAAGAAGAATGTTAATTTTGAGTGGTCTTCTGATTGTGAGAAAGATTTTAATACCATTAAATCTGCCATTGTAAGCGCAACAAGCTTAAGTAGTTTTGACCCCATAGCTGAGAGCATCATCACTACGGATGCAAGCAACAAGGGTTTGGGGGCTGTATTGTCCCAAGTGGATGTCAAGGGTAAAGAATGTATCATTGCCTATGCCTCCAGGTCCTTGTCGCCTTGTGAAGAGAAATATCCCATCATTGAAAAGGAGGCTTTAGCGTGTGCTTGGGGTTTGGACCATTTTAAATCTTTCATATGGGGGAAAGTTTGCACCTTGAGATCTGACCACAAACCGTCAGTCAAAATTCTAACTGCAGAAGGCTCTGCCAATGTTTCATCTAGACTTTCCAGGATTTCTATGCGCATGCAAAATTTTACCTACAAAATAGTGTATACACCTGGGAAGGATAACGTGGTGGCTGATTTTCTTTCAAGGATGCCTGCTATGTTAGAGGAATGCGAGGATGACAAGTGGAACAATTTTCAAGTAGCTTTGGTCCATGATCAGGGTCGGTCTGCCATTAACAAAACTGAGTGGGATTTGGAAATCCAAAAGGATAAAGTTTTGGAGAGAGTGATTGGCTACGTGATGAATGGTTTGCCTCGCAAAGATACCCTTGGCGAGTTTGTGAGACCCTTCTGGGAGATTAGATCGGAACTTACCTTTAATGATGGTTTTTTGTTGAGGGGGGAGAAAATCGTTCCTCTGCAAAGTTTACGCTCTACTATTTTGGAATTATGTCATGAAGGACATTCTGGTATCACCAGGACCAAATCTATTTTAAAAAGTCTGTTCTGGTGGCCTGGTCTGGATTTGGAGACTGAGAGATTTGTTAGGGAAAGCAGTGCTTGTCTCAGGGCTGACAAATCTTTGAAAATCTTTAGACCTCCTATGCATGATAGTGTTATGTCAAAGGAACCTTGGGACACCGTAGCAATTGATATCATGGGACCAGTGCGTGATCACGCTGATGATTCGCAAAAATACATATTTGTTAATATGGATTTGTTTTCACGCTGGCCTGTAGTCAAAATTGTGAACAAAGCTGATACCATTCCTGTTTTAGAATTTTTGGATGAGGTGTTCACTTTTGAAGGTACTCCTGCGACTTTGATAAGCGATAACGGCGTACAATTTTTGTCCAATAGTGCCAGAGCTTATTTTGAAAAGTTGGGAATTAAACATAGGACCACTTCTCTGTACAATCCCAGTGGGAACGGAATGGTGGAAAGGTTCAATCGTGTTTTGAAGGGCATTATCCAATTAGCTATGAATGGTTCAGAGGATTGGATCACACAAATTGGCAAAATGATTTGGGCGTATCGTGTTACTTGTACTGAAGCTGCTGGGCTACCTCCCTTCGTATTAATGTGAGGTCGTAAACCCAGATCCAAATTTAATTCTGGTTGGATGTTCTTGTCTGGTGCGGAACATTGGTCCAAGGAGGAGGTATGGAATAGAATGGAACGCATTCATAATAAAAGTAAAGAACATTTTGATTTTAGACATGGTACAAAAACCCTTCCTATTGAAGTGGGAGACTGGGGTCGTGTTAAGAAACCTGGTTTTGTTAAGAAGGGTGAGAGTGGTTTTTTTTATGCCGAAGAAGTTGTTGAAGTTTTTCAAAATGCTGTCAGACTTAGGAATGGAGAAGTCTGGAATCTTAAAAGAGTGGCCAAAGATAGATCAGGCCGTACGAATGAAGCTAACAGTTCCAAGGATAATTCTGATTGGTTGGAGGATGATTTGGTTCTTGAACCCAGTCATACCCCCGAAGTTTTTTCCTCTACTCCTTTTGGTGACTCAGCAAATAGTGCCAATTTTGATTCACCTTCTCTTGAGGGGGAGGAAGGGGTGGTTCATTCTCCTATAGTGGAGGATTCTAGATCTGTTCCTAGTGATTCCATGAGCCTTAAACAAAGGTTGTCTAGAGAAAGGAAAACTCCTATATGGTTAAAGGACTATGTTATGAAGAATATGTAATTCTGCTATGTTTATCATTACTTCTGCTGTTCTTCCTTTCTTTCCTCCCTCCTTATTTTTGTTCTTAGTTTTTTTTAATTTTTATTGTTTTCCTTGTTATTTAAGGAGGGAGAAGTGTTGTGTCGCTTAGTTACCAGGAATGCTTGGTAGAAGCATTCCTGGAATGTTTATGTTCAACTTGTCTCCGTTCTCTGCGAGGACAGTTACGAGTTGACACGGGTGAGCCGGACGTGTCATACTGTGCTCCTCAGCTAAATAAAGAATACTGCAATTCAACCAGTGTACTTGCTTCTCTACAGTATAGTACCCAAGTACACCGAGGGGGATGACATTGACAAGTGGCTAGCAGCCTTTGAGAGGGCCCTTAAAATGAGTAGGGTCCACTCTAAGTATTAGGGTGCACTCCTGTGGGAGTTAATTCCAGTAGCTCGGAGGGATAGGCTCCTGACCCTGAAGGGAAAGGATGCAGAATCATACCAGCAGATGAAGGCATGCTTAGTCAAGAGATTTGGTTTGACTCCAGAGCAGTAAAGGGTGAAGTTTAGAGGCATGTAGCACACTAACCCTAGCAGATACCAGGGGGGGAATTAGAGGTGTGGGGCACGTGGAGTCAGCCGGCCTCCAACCTAACATGAAAACACAACAAAAGCTGCTCCAAGTACAGTGACTGAAACCTAGAACATGCTAAGTTAAAGGGGGTGATGGCATCTCACAAAAAGTACAGGACTGTCCTCACACACAACCAGGTGTCATGCTTCATCATCGGCAGTCCTCGCTCTCCAAAAACTCGGTTTGGTGGAGAGCAGGCCTATACCTGGAGACAGGGAGGCACTTCTAAAACTAAGTGGGGGCCCATAAAGTGAGTGAGTTTAAAAATCAGTGTAATCGCCAGAATGAATTTATTCTGAAGAGGGGATTATATGATATTAAAAATACAAGACCGGTGAGCAAGGGGAACTTATTGCCCCATCACCGTGGGGGTTAATATTGTCGACATGTTTCTGCCTATGTGGCCCAAGGGGTCCGTGTCCTTCATCAGGACAAGAAAAGTAGAACAAGCATTTGCAATGCAATAGGTCTCGCATTTGCGAGAGTTTGAGCTACTGGCATTGTAAATGAGAATGCCTTTTATTTATGTGTTGGTTTTGAAAACAGATAAATAAAAGGCATTGTCATTTATAATGCCAATAGCTTAAACTCTAGCAAATGCGAGACCTATTGCATTGCAAATGCTTGTTTTTCAGATGCCACTTCTCTGTGTGTGTCTCCTATTTATGAGAGAAACTCTTCCTGCTTCTGCAAACGCCTTTAGCTCTCAGCAGGTGGGGTAAATGCCATTAAGGTTCCAAAGGCAAAAAATGTTTAGATGTTTACTCCACTTAAAATCCGAATGGTTGTATTAAAAATGCAGAAATGGCTGCTGTGTGTTATGGTAAAAAATTATACATTCTTTAATGTTCAACAATTAAACTCAGAAGCCACATAAACGTGATTTGCCTCAGTAGTTCAGCCAGTGGGGAAGAAAGATGCTTGTGCGACCAGATACTGTCCTTGCGACACTGGATCTGGTTTGATCCGTGCAGATATCACGAGCATCAGCATACGGTGGGTGTAATAATGGCAGGCCAGGCTCAGACATACAGGTGTTTCACTGTGTAGAAGGGGTGGGGATTGAGAGAGAGGGAAGTAATGTGTCTTTGTTAGTGTGTGAGAGCGAGACAGAGGTGCAAATCTGTGTTTGTGTGTGTGTGACAGCGAGACAAAGTATGTATGTATTTACATGTGTGCAAAAGCCATATTGTTTCTGTTCGTATGTTTGAGTGGGAAGCAGAAACACGCATACACAAGGGGTGTGTGTGCGTGCAAGCGAGAGTGAGTGTGTGTGTGAGAGAAGAGAAAGGGGAGACATCGTGTGTGTGTGTGTGTGAGAGAGAGAGAGAGAGAGAAATACAGAGAAATACGTATGGATTTTTTTCATTCTTTGGCTAGGGGTTAGTTTACCTCTGTAAATACCCTTATATGTCACCTTTCACATTCTGCCTAAGGTGGTATTGAAAAGTGTGGCCATACCCTTAAAATAGTGCTGCACATAAACCTACAAGCAGTGTTTTTTCATTGTTACACGGGTACATGAAACGCTTCGACAGTCACAGTCCCCAAATGTGAAGTGTATGTGTGTGGTCTTCCTGGGAGGTCTTGCCACCAAACAATGCACACTCTGCAGGAGTGAAAGCGACCAGAGAATGTTTACTAACATGGTGCACTCCATGAGACTGCATGCAGTGTTCACCATTTTGATATGAAAACGTTTAGCAGCCAGATATGCCCCCAAACATGCAGTCATGACCTGTCACTTCAAAGCAGCTGCACATATGTACTTATCCTTGCTTCTAGAACAACTATGCCATAACAGAGTGGCCATGCATGTGATTGGCCATGCACCATCGCGCCTGCCAGTACAAATCCCCGTGCCAGGGACTCTGCCCACTACAGAAGATGGCTTGAAATGCCGAACCTCCAGCCTGCGCGAGATCTGATTGGCCCATCCCCCTCTCGATGTCTGTAACTGTGGCAGAGGGGGGGGGGCACTCTCTCCCTGCTGCATATCTGATGGAACCTCGTGCATGTAATGAACACCCCAGCATTTCCCGTCCTTACTGCAGGGGTGAGCCTGTTTTTGCCACTTCACTCTGATCCGACGAGGCACACGAGTCAAACTGTCATCGCTTTGGCAATTCCGACAATATAAAATGAATGGCATGTATTTTTCCTTTTTTGTTTTTTTGCATTGTGAGCAGCCCTCCTTTTAAATGTGCCTTTTCAGAGAGTGGCTGCCTGACTGTAAACCCAGCAGGTACAAGCAAATCTCTTAAAGAAGGGGGGTGGGGGTGGGGGGGTCCCGCTATTACCACGTTGCCACTAATTAATCTCCGAAACGCCTCGCGCAAGAGTAGTAACGCAAGATCTGGAGTTGTCTGCGAGTGGGTACGCCTAACATGTAAGGTGACCGAGGATTGGAGCTTTGAAGCACCTAATTCGAAATGCTGATTGGCTGTTGCGAAGGACCACATTCACACGATTAACAACAAACTCCTTTGACTGTGGGCGAGTGAATGGTTTATTTTAGAGTTAGCTGTGGTTAGTTAGAGGTCCGCCGTAGTTCAGCGGGTCTGTCGTGGACCCGACCGGTGAAGGTGGCGACGCCAGGGAAAGGCGCGAAGGATAGACCCGATCACCCATGGGGCTCCTGATGGCTGCTGGTCTGTTCTGTTCTTGGCTGACGTTGTGGGGCACGCCTGTTGGCTGGTTCCCACGTTATGGGGCTTATGCCATGCTGATGACCGCTGTACCGGGCGCGCTGCAGGTTCACCCAGAATATGGGATGGCTGTTCTTTAAAGCACATGGTTTATTTCACCAGCTAACTGATACTTGATATCATTCTGTTTGTCTGTTACTGTGGTTCGATTCGCACTCTGCTGCTACAATGAAACCAAGGTTCGAGCCTCGGGGTCGCGTCCACATCCTGTGATTCTGGGCAAATCACTTAATCTCCCTGTGCCCACCCAAAAAAAACAAGCGCCGGGCTCTGATGCAATCAAGTGGGTCACTGCTAGAAAAAAAAAATAAGTGTATTAAGCGACGCCGCAGCGCATTCTCTCACACACGCCAAAAGCTGCGGGCAGTATGTCTTCCAGCTGGGAATCACAAACCGCGGGTGCTATGCCTTCCCAGCGCAGGCACAGGCATTTCAAGAACAGACTCGCGGTCTTCTAGTATCTCGGTCTAATGAAGGGGAACGTGCATTTGCGTTAGGAGGGTGGGGGAGGGCTTATAACATGAAGCGGAAGGGGCAAGCATTCAAAAGGAGTAGTGCGGCGTTGCAGAGGAAAACAGTAGTTAGGCGCCGCTGCTTCCGGACTACACGGAAGTCAGTATCCGATCAACAGCCACTTAAAAGCCAGCTAACAGGAGACATGCCAACTTTAAACAAATGGCAAGCAGCAGGAGAAATTACCCGGAGTTTCAGGTAACATACAGATTACTTGATGCCTCGGAGAGGCAGCGCATGCGCTGCCTGTGCGAGACCTAAAAAGGGCTCCTATCTTACCACAAAAGTTGGTAGGATGACACCACTGCATAGAATGACCTATGTCATACTCTACCTAAATAGATTTCATGAAACCTGTATGGGTGAAATAGAAAAAGAAGAAGAAAAAAAAAATGATTGCCATCACAGTTAACAGTCACGAGAAAATGACCTACTTGCATCAATAATACATATAGTGGAAAATTGTGTAGCACATGACACTACAAGCGTGAAACACATGCATATAAAATTAAGCTCTGGATGTGAGATTAGCTCACTGTCTTACCCTGTTTACGATACCTACACGCCCCATGGGAGGAGAGTGAGGGAGAGACCCCTGTAGTCACACTCTGAAATGGAAAAAATATAAACCAAACGTAAAAAGTAATAAGAGCATGAGCCAAGGCAGCTTCTTACATCTACTCTGTCCCAGTGGGAAGGCATACCACACCTAAGCACTCATACTGTCACTCATACCCTTACTTCATCAAGGTGCGTCTCTCGCCGTATCCTATATGTATCTGCTCTCCCTTCCCGAGGTAGAATGAGCCTACCGAAGTATCCGGCTTAAATAGTATGCTAAGTGAGGGATCGTAGTTAATTGAACACCTGTGTGCCCCCAATTAGAGCCATAGGTGTGTCCGGTGTCCTGGCCGGACCCATGAGAACCCATCTAGTGGGTGCCTGATCGTCGCGTAAGCAGGCGGAATAACCAACCTGTGTGCGGCCGCACCCTTTAGAAAACCCAGTGTCCCGCTAAACGTTTGCCTGACCGTGCCTGAATCGCGCGTCAGAACGCCGCGTGGCCGGTGTTACAAATAAGTCCCAGATGCGTATCCGGTGTCCGGGCTGGGCCCATGGACATACCTTTGGTAAATGCCTGACCCTCGCGTCAGCATGTCAATCGACCAGCCTGCGCTGTGGTCGCCCCCTTGTGCACGCTCAGTGTCACGGAGACAATGCCTGATCGCGTCATGATCGTGCGTCGGAGAGATGCGTGAACAGTAGTGATGCGCATGCACAGATGTCACGTACATGCACCTGTGAACACCCGGTGTCAAATGCAAAGTGCTAACACTATCGTAGCGTATAAATAAACGCTGAAAGGTGCTTTTTTTTAAAGTAGTGTAGTACTGTTAAGACGTATTCAAGAAAGTTAATAGATATTAATGAATAAATGGGGCCGACCGTGCATCTACAATGAAAGCTCACAATCGAGTGGAGGGGAACAACGGTGGTTCTGGGTTTAAAAAGTGTGCCATATCTATTTTAGGAGGGGAAGAGACGTTGGCACATACTGAGATACTACATAGCTCAAGTGGAACAGATCTGTTTGTAATTTTCCTGTCCACAAGTGATTTCTGTATGTAATGGATATTAAATTGGCGGCGTCAGGATCCCAATGTATTAGGATATGATGAAAGATGCAGTAAAATATATAGGGGTAGTTGTTGACTGCAGATCAAAAATGGGCATGAGAGAGTTCTATATTTCATTTACCCATCTGTAACCATGGTATTTCATCATTCAGTCCCGTGTCCCATGTACGCAGATGAAAGACCCATCGTTGTTCTTTGATGTGAAGGATTTTGTGGATATCTGGGCTAGCTCTCCTGATCACCTCAAGTACCTCCCATCTGAGATCTGTGTCTTTGTGATTGTTTTCCAAGTAGTGTCTGGTCAATTTTGTGTTCGTTTTTTGGCATCTGATCGTGCTCCTGTGCTCACTGATGCTGACCTTGATCTTTCTCGTGGTCATTCCCACGTACATGAGATCGCAGGGACATTTGAGCAGATAGATGACGTTTTCAGTATTGCAATTACTAAAGTTTCTGAGAGCCCATGGTCTGTTGGTTTTTATGTCCACCTCTTTAGTTATGCTCGTAAGGGGGCATGCTACACATCCCCCGCACGGGTAGTGTCCTACCGGTCGCTGTGTGCCCCAAAGAGTGGTTTGTTCTTGAGTCTTAGGTGCTGGTGTCTTGGCGTGAACCAGTTCATCCCTTATGCTTGTATTCTGCTTGAAAGCAAAAAGGGGCGGTTCCCAGTGTTTCTTTGTTCCATTGAGGATGTGCCAATATTTCTGTACGATGTTCTGTACTTTGTTGGATATTGGAGTGTACGTAGTGACACATACCAATCTCTCGTTTTCCTTCTTCTCCTGTGTCTCTAGTAGAGCCTCCCGATTATTATTCCGGGCTCTTTTCTTTGCCCTTCTAACCATTTTCTTTGGATAATGTTGTGTCAGCAGTTTGTTCTCAAGTACCTCAGCTTGTTCGTCATAGGTTTCAATGTTTGAGCAATTCCTTTGGATCCTGAGGAATTGCCCAACCGGAAGATTCTGGCGCAGTGATTGTGGATGGAAGCTCTCAAAGAGCAATAGACTGTTTTTGTCCGTACTTTTGTTATGGACTTTTGTTTTGACCCCGTCCGCAGTCATACTTATTACCAGATCCAAAAAGATTGCCTCTTCTTTATCGATCGTATGTGTGAACTTAAGATGCTCGTCTCTTGAGTTGACCCATTGTGCAAAGGCCTCTGCTTCTTCAGGGCTACATGCCAGACGATAATGACGTCATCGATATATCGCCGCCAGATTTTTATCTGCCCCACATAGAGGTTATCCTGATGAAAGATATGGTCCAGTTCGAATTGGTGTACATATAGGCACGCCATGCTGGGAGCAAAGGTGCTCCCCATGGACATGCCTCTGATCTGGTGATAAATGGTATCCTCATATTCGAAGAAGTTCTCTGTGAGGGCTATGTCTGCGCACTCCATATTAAAGTGTTTTGGTGTCATGTATTCCCAATCCTTTTCCAATAGAATATGTTCCACCACGCTAAGGGTACGCCTCTGGGGTATACTAGTGTAAAGTGCCTCAATGTCCATCGTGATGAATAGATCTTCAGCTGGGTTAATCTCTGTATCTCTGAGAAGGCATAGGACATCTTTGTGTCTCTTAGGTATGAGGCGGATGTTTGTACGATGGGTCTAAGGAACCAATCGCAAAATTGAGATAGAGGCTCAAGTGCTGAGCCTATACCTGACACTATTGGTCTTCCCGGTGGTGGCATCCTGTTCTTGTGGATCTTGGGAAGAGTGTAGAATCTGGGTGTGTGTGGGTTTTCACACACTAAGAAATCAGCTTCATGTTTGGTAATCCTGTCGTTAAGGAGGGCCTCATCCACCATGGTCTTGATCGTGTTCATCAATCGAGGTGTGGGGTCGGTCTGGAGGGCTTCATAGCTGTCCTCATCTGATAGTACTCGGAGGCATTCTTCATGATACATGCGTTTGTCCATGACCACGATAGCCCTGCCTTTATCCGCTGGTTTTATGATAAGTTCGGCGTTCTCCCTCAGGTCCATGAGTGCTCTTCTTTCACCTCTCTTTAGGTTCTGAAAACCTTTGTTGTTTTGGCAGTCAATCGTTTCAATTTCATTAAGAACCGCTTGTTCAAAGGCCAACACGTGGCATGGAATGGACTGTGTGGGTGGCACAAAAGTGGATGTTTTCTTAAGTCCAGTGTTGGCGAGGTCTTTTGGTTTGGATCCTGATTTTTCAAAAAAGCTTTTAAGCTTAATTTTCCTGAAGAACTGGGCCAGTTCCATATGTAGGGCGAAAAGATCATTCCTTGGGGTGGGTACAAACCCCAGCCCTTTCGATAGAACAGACTCTTCATCTGGTAATAGCACGTGGCTACTCAGATTGACTATATTGGTTATTCCCTGCTCATGGTCGGTCCCCGTTCTTTCCCTTTGCTCCGTGTGACCACCACATTTGGTGTCTGGTCCTCCCAGTGTACCCTGGTGTGTTGTCTTGGCTGTTTTTGTCTTCCTCTTCCGCGCCCTCTGCCCCTGTATAAAAAAGGCGGCGGTCCTTGTTGAAATGGTAATGCCGGAGGGTAGTATGGTTGCTGCCAGTAGCCAAATGGGTGCATTGGTGGATGCATGGGTTGTTGTTGGAAATTCGGGAATTGTCTTCCTTGGGGGCCTCCTGTGCTTTCATAACTACTGCTGTCGCTGCTACTCCTCTCTTCTCCCGAACTGAATGTCCCGTTCTGTGGTGTCGGTCTGAACCTTTGTTGTCTTCTTCCCATGGGTTGTGGAGGTGATTTCTCGTAGTATTCTCAAAGTTTAGAGGCACCCAGAAATTGAGTTCAAAGTCTTGGGTAGACCTTGTGGACGTTTCAGTGAAGGCGCTGGAAGGCTGGATTGTTGTAACAAAGTTGGCACATATGAGGGATTGTATAATTTGTTTTTGAAAGAACATATTTTGACTCATTGTGCAGAAGAGAAGTTACACCAGTATCTAGTGGACTCTAAGCTGACAGACCCCAGAGAGCTGGGAGAAGCAGCTGATGAGTGGGTGAGAGCCTGGGTTTCCATTCAGCACCAGGGGGGTGACCAGAAGAAAGAAGGACAGGTACCTCCCCAGGGGAAAACCCAGGGAAAAGAAGGTCAATACTAGAAGGAGTCCTCCAAAGACCCACAAAAACCTGCACAAGGAGGGGGGCCCGAGCCAACCCAAATTCAAAGGGAGGGGATATCAGGGAAAGAATGGTAGGTTCTTTGATCCCTCACAAGTGGGTAAGTGCTTTGACTGTAACCAGCCAGGGCACAAGCAGGGAGATGCTGTCTGCACCAAGAAGCTCCCCCCTAAGTGTCCATCCACAGGGATTGCCAGTGTAAGTGTAGGGGTGGAGAGTGGTGCCCCAGAGAAGGGTAGTCAGGTGGTGGAAGCAACCTTAGTGTCCCTGGGTGGGGTGAATATTGCAACCCTTGCTGCCTTACCTCCAAACATGGACAAGTACAGGCAGAGGCCTAAAGTGAATGGGACTGAGGTTGAGGCTATCAGAGACACAGGGGCTAGTGTAAAAATGGTCCAGGATGAGCTGGTGCCTCCAGGGAGGTTGCTACCTGGTGAGTTACACCAGGTGACTTATGCAGACAGCACTATCAAACTCCATCCTATGGCTGTGGTGGATTTGGAACTGGGAGGTGTGACAGGCTCTATGAAGATAGCTCTGTCAAAGGTGCTCCCAGTCCAGTTTTTACTGGGCAATGATCTTGAAACCTCTGAGTGGTCAGAGGTGGAGAGAGGACTCCATATGAAAATATTGGAGCTCCCTGAGTGGGTGTCTGCTGTGACTAGGTCACAGACTAGCCAGAAGGGAGGGACTGGATACTTGGACCCTGGAACAAAGGGCCAAGCATCCAAGGAAAAGGGTACTGGGCCGGGTGAACCAGCCCAGGGTACTCCAGAGGTGCAGGAAGAATCTAACCCTGATGGGGAGGATCTTGCCTCTGAGGGAGGGACTCCATCCCTGCCAGAGCTGTCAGATTTGGCAGAACTCACAGGAGCAGGTGGACCCTCCAGAGAGGAGTTCAGTGAGGGACAGAGAGACTGTCCCATCCTTGAGATCTTGAGGCGTGTTGCTTCTAAGCAAGAGGAGGGGGATGACAGCGGGGTTCATAGAATCTACTGGGAAGATGGACTGCTTTATACTGAAGCCAGAAACCTCAAGGAGGGGGCCACCAGGAGGTTGGTGGTGCCCCAGAAGTACAGAGAGTTCATCCTGACTTTGGGTCATGATATCCCCTTGGCAGGACATTTGGGACAGACAAAGACATGGAACTGGTTGGTGAATCATTTCTACTGGCCCCATATGTCTGAACAGGTAAAGGAGTTTTTCAGCTCCTGTGTCACCTCTCAGGCCAGTGGCAAGGCAGGGGGCAAGACAAAGGCTCTCCTAATACCACTGCCAGTGGTTGGGCTTCTTTTTGAAAGGCTGGGGATGGACATTGTTGGTCCCCTGGACCCACCTACTGCATCAGGAAATAGGTAGGTCGTAGTGGTAGTGGAACATGACACTAGATACCCTGAAGCAATCCCTCTTAGAACCATTGATGCTCCTGCAGTGTCTAGAGCACTGCTTGGTGTGTTCACCAGAGTGGGTTTTACGAAAGAGGTGGTGTCAGATAGGGGCACAAACTTTCTGTCCAGCTATCTGACTGCTATGTGGGATGAGTGTGGTGTCAACTGCAAGTTCACCACTCCCTATCACCCACAAGCAAATGGTCTAGTTGAAAGATTCAACAAAACCCTGAAGGGCATGATGAATGGGTTGTCAGAGAAACTCAGGTGGAGATGGGATGTTCTCCTCCCATGCCTACTGTTTGCCTACAGGGAGGTGCCACAGAAAAGGGTTGGCTTCAGTCCCTTTGAGTTGTTGTTTGGACACCTTGTGAGAGGGCTATTGAGCCTGCTGAGAGAGTCTTTAGAGAAGCCTCTTAAAGAAGCAAAGGAAAATGTGCTTGACTATGTGCAAGGCCTCTGATCTAGATTGGCAGAGTACATGTACAAGGCAAGCAGGAAACTGGAGGCCAGCCAGGAGCTCATGAAGCTCTGGTAAGATCAAAAGGCTACTATGCCTGAGTATACTCCAGGACAATTGGTGTGGGTGTTGGAGCCTGTAGCTCCCAGGGCCCTCCATGACAAGTGGAGTGGGCCCTATCCAATCTTAGATCTTCTCTTTGACCCCAGGCATCACTGAGTGGTGTGTGCACCACATTGACACTGGTGACAGCCTACCTGTCAAAAATAAACTGTACAGGTTGTCTGACCATGTCAGAGCCAGCATTAAAGCTGAGGTTGCTAAGATGTTGGAATTGGGGGTAATTGAACCGGCTGATAGTCTATGGGCCAGTCCAGTGGTGCTGGTACCTAAACCTAATCCTCGGGGGGGACCCAAGGAGTTAAGGTTCTGTGTGGATTACAGCTGGTTGAATGCAGTCATAAAGACTGACGCTCACTCTATACCTAAAGCTGATGAGCTCATTGATAGGTTAGGGGCTGCTAAGTACCTGAGTACTTTTGATTTGACTTCAGGTTACTGGCAGATTACCCTCACTGATGGAGCAAAGGAGAGGTCAGCATTCGCCACAGCAGAGGGACATTATCAGTTAAAGGTAATGCTCTTTAGTTTAAAGAATGCACCTGCTACCTTCCAAAGGTTGGTGAACAGGGTCTTGTCTTGGTTGGAACAGTTCAGTGCAGCTTACCTGGATGATATAGCTGTATATAGTTCTACCTGGGGGATCACTTAAGCCACCTGCCTAAGGGAAGTGCTTCAGGCCATGCAGCAGGCAGGCCTGAATATTAAGGCAAGTAAGTGCCAAATAGGGCAGAGTTCTGTGGTGTACCTGGGACACCTGGTAGGTGGGGGTCATGTACAGCCTCTCCAAGCTAAAATCCAAACTATTTTGGATTGGACAGCTCCTGTTACCCCGACTCAAGTCAGGGCATTCCTTGGACTGACGGGTATTATAGAAGGTTTGTTCAAAATTATGGGACCATTGTGGGGCCCCTAACAGAACTCACTTCTAAGAAGAGGCCCAAAAAGGTGGATTGGACTAACCCTGGGCAAAGCACTACGCTACGCTCGCGTAGCACAGTGCAAACACGCGTAGCGTAGTGCAGCGGTCATTTTTTGCTTGCTCGCGGTCCTCAACGTCAAGTTGGCGACCGCGAGCAAGCAAAATGACATCCCGGCGAGTCTTTTTCCTCGTTCGCGATCAGCAACATCAAGTTGCCGATCGCGAGCGTGGAAAATAAACCTCCCGGCGAGATTCTCAACGCGGGAGGTCAGGTTTCTCATTGCGAGTGGTCGCGTATGCTCGCGACCGCTCGCGATGAGAAACTACCAGTCCGCGTTGAGAAAGCTGCCGCTCGAGTAAAAATCTACTCGAGCGGCAGTAAAAGACAGCTCGCACTGTGCAAGATGCCGTTTTCAATGATTGCACAGTGCGGACAAGCATCCGGCACTGTGCAATCATCGCGAACAGCGCACTACGCAGTTCGCGTAGTGCTACGCGTAGCTCGCGTAGTGCGAAGTGCACTTCGCGTAGCTTCGCGTAGCTTCGCGTAGCGCTACTTTGCAAACTACGCCCAAGGTTAGATTGGACCCCAGAGTGTCAGAAGGTTTTTGACACTCTGAAAGTTGGTATGTGTTCAGCACCAGTGTTGCTGGCCCCTTACTACACAAAATAATGTGTGGTTCAGACAGATGCTTCAGAGCCAGGGATTGGGCAGTGTTATCACAGCTAAATGAAGAGGGCCTTGATCATCCAGTTGCCTTTATTACCAGGCGACTTCTTTCCAGAGAGCAGAGGTGGAGTGCCATTGAGAGAGAGGCTTTTGCTGTGGTTTGGTCCCTGAAAAAGTTGAGACCATATTTGTTTGGGACTCATTTTCATGTTCAGACTGACCACAGGCCTCTCAGGTGGCTCATGCAGATAAGGGGGGAGAATCCCAAGCTGTTAAGGTGGTCCATTTCCCTACAGGGAATGGACTTTGCAGTGGAATACAGACCTGGGGTTGCCTATGCAAATGCGGATGGACTTTCCAGGTGTTTCCACTTAGCTGATGAGGACTACCAGGGTGTAGGTTAGTAACCCATCACCTTTCGTTTGAGGGGGCTATATTGGAAAGTCATCCTGTGCCCTGGGCACCCCCAAACATTTTGCTGACTGGTACTGGTGGTAACTGACTCTGACTGACCCTGGGCTCTGCCTAACCAGGCCCAGGGCCAGTGCTATGCTGAAAGAGACACATTTAGAATACAGTAAAAACACCTACAAACACTAGGTTACACTATGGGTTGGGGTACCCCTGTGATTGGCATGACCTACCCTCTGAGGCCCTAGTACATAATAGGGCAGGGAGATTGAAACTACCTATCAGTCCCTAGTATATAATAGGGCTTGGCAGTTTAGAGACCAGCAGCCCTTTCTGCACTTGCATGTGTGCACTGCTGAAGCCTGAGGTCAGTTTAAAAGTAGCCCTGTGTTGAAGGACTGCTTTTAAAAAGTAAATTGTGCCCAAACTCGACTTTGGTGTTTGGGGCACTTAAAAAAGGTTAACCTACAATGTGTGGGCATATTAGATACCCCCAGGGTCTGCCCTAGGTGTCCCATGGGTGGGGGATCAGGTATTTATAAGGAGGACCCTTATAAAATGAGTTTTACATGCCCTGGGCTCAGTGAAATGGCACATTTCACTCCCCACATTGTGATAAAGTGCTGCCCAAAATCGACTTTGGTGGTAGGAGCACTGTGGAGGGAGGATCTGATATATTTATACATATTCAGAACCCCTAAAGTCTCCCCTAGGTGTTCCTGGGGAGGGGGTCCTGTAGATATATGTAGAGTACTTATAAAATGTGTTTTTATAAGCCCTGGTGCTGGAAAAATGGCCCACGTCATTTTTCCCATTGCAAATCCCATGCCACATATGTTAACATGGTAAAAAGTTATTAACTAATAACTCTTGATAGGGAAAGGCTAAAGAGACCATTCAAAGACTTCCTAGAATGGTATTAATAGATCCAACAATATTATATTGTTGAATTTCTCCTAAAATGTACATACAAGAAATTATAAGACTTTCTTGGTTGTAAGCCCAGATTCAGCCTTCCAGTGGTCTGCCCCGATTGGTCAGAGTTAAGTGGATTAGCCAGGCTTCTTTGAAGAGGTGATAAAGAGCCCCTGGGGTTGACCAGCTCTGCTGGGAGGGCAGTGTCCTGTTGCACAGGAATGCCAGAGCAGGGGGAGGAGTGGTAAACAATGGACTTCAAGGGAAGGGGAAGACATCAGTGTCATTTACAACTCCACTCATTTGACCCTAAGCCAGATGCTAGGTTTAAGGAAGAAATGAGCAGATGCAAGGGCGAGAGACTATGGAGATTAGCCATCCTAGAGGTGTGTTTAGCCAGCTCTTCTCTCCCTAGCTGGAAAATCAGCCATTATGAATTTGGAGGGATTGGTGCACTCTGGGACAAACTAGTGCCATACTCTGCAGGAAGTGGTCAGACCTTTGGGCGGTACCATGCACCCCATTGGACAGGAGTGACCTCCTGCTTGACCCAGAGAAATTGGAATAAGTATCTGAGAAGGGCAAAGCCTCTCAGATCTGCTGCTTGAAACTTAAGAAAGCAAGACGGGCCATGCTGAAAGTTTGATGTGCATTTCCTAAGCCCTGCACTCCGAAGACTGAACCTTCTACACCATCTGAAACTGTGGCATGTGGATTACCTTGCTGCAAAAGGACTAAAGAGTGGACTCCCTGCAAGCTGCAGGTTAACATAGCTCACCTGGAACATCACCACCTAGAATCCTCAACCTGGAGAACTACCAGTGGATTTGTAAGGGTTTTGTCCAAGTGGATTGTGGGAACTGAAGTCCTCAACTTTCAAGGACCATCTTGGAGCTTCCAGACCCTTGGAGTGAGTTTGAGACACTTTGAGACCCTTTGGGGAACTTCAGTAAGAAGTTTCGGAAGTTTGGAGAATTTTGGGGCAACTTTGGAAAAAACTCCATAAGGGGACCGACTCAACCTGGCCAGCCAAGCCGCCTGCCTTCAACCGCGAGCCGGCCTGCCGTCCAGGTTTGCCCCGCTGAAAAGCTCCAAAGGTCCTACTTCCAGAGTTTGACCGGGAGTAGTCATAATCCAAGGCCGGCAAACCTTCACCGAATCCGGCCTAGTGAAGAGCATCGACAGACCCTGTGAGAAAAAGCTCTGTAAAAGTTTCTAAGTTCGAATGAAGAAAAGGTGACCGGGAGCAACCGCGAAAGCCAAGCCGCCTGCCTTCAACCACGTGTCGGCCTTGATCCTTGGTTTGGTTCGCTGGAACGCTCCGGAGGTTGGACTTCCATAGGTTTGACCGGGAGCTTGTCACAAGGCGATCCAGTGAACCCTCACCGAATCCGGACTGGCTGAGAGCTTCAAGAGACCCCGGGAAGAAAAGCTCCAGAAAAATTTCTAAGTCAGAAGGTAAAAACTTTGACCCAGACCTACCATGAGGGGTAGCCGCCCAGAGCTCCATCGCGGTCGGCCTGAAACTTGACTTTGACCCGGTCTATCGCGACCAGATGTCCCCATAAGGCACTATAGGTTTCTATGTGCTAGAAAGTGGTAAATCTTTGAAAAGTCATATCTCCGGGTCCCTACATTGGATTTTTGTAGTTTTGGTGTCATTTTAAAGATAAAAATATTTCCTATTTTTATAAATTTGTGTTGGATTTTTTTTGTATTGTGTCTTGATTATTTACTGAAATTGTGTTTTTAAATGCTTTACATACCTGTCTTTGAAGTTAAGCCTGCCTGCTCGCAGCCAAGCTACCAAGGGTTGAGCATAGGAATAATTTTCTAAGACCTATTCTGAACCCTATACTGTGTTAGTGGCCTTATTGCTGGTGGCAGATATACATTTGCCCCTACTAATAATCCACTTTCCAACAGGCACATATTTACAAGGCCATGATAAGCCATGTAAAGTGGCTTTGCGTGGCCTTGTAAATATGCTGCTGCACATTGCGCCACTGGAGCATCAAAAAAGTGATGCTCTGGAGGTGAAAAAGCGCTGCTAGGGCCTTGTAAATGAGGCCCCTGGAGAGCAGAAACCACCACAAACACCATACCCCTGTCATTCATCAAACTTCATTCATAAACCTGGACTCCAGCATGCTCCGATAACAACATTTTGTAAATTCCTTCAAAAGCTGCAGTAATTTTTTTTCTCCAGCTCGTCCCAATGTAAAGTAGTCTATAAACTGGTTCTAGGTGAATGCAGGATAGATCAGTCATCATATTCCATCATACATATTATATATCACCGGCATTGTTCACACCCTATCTCTCACACCAGTTTCTCCCACTACAAAAACCGAAACAAAATAAAATAATATATTCGTGCATGGAAGTGCCCCAGTCAGGTTCTAACCTGAAGGACAGCCGTCCAGCAAGCTGAGGAGCTGGGAGAGTGAAAAGGCACTCTTGGATTTCAAACTTTACAAGGTAAAGATGTGTATGCACCAAGACTTTTTTAAAGTTGCAAAAAAAAAAACTGGTCTTTTGTCAAAATATCTAGTATACAACATTTTGCTAGGTATATCTTTTAGATTCACTAATGTAAGGAATCCAAGTAGAAAGGTTCCAGGGCCAACACGGGTACTGGGCCCTGTAGTGTCTTGCGAGTTTTACAATGGAACACTTTTGGCTTCTAATAGACTCCGTAGAGATGTGACGTAGGTGTCAGAGCGCAATGCCATGACAGCTTGTTTCAGAATGTTGAGTTCCCAGTTACATGCAGCAGAATAAAGACATGTAATACTAAGCTCCATGTGTGGTGCAGTCATTGGCGGGTACCTAGGCTGGGGAGGATGCTACAAATGTCAATGAGATAGGGGATAATTAACCCAAAACACGACATGCTCTCTCAGAGAATTTGCTGTGGTCCCAGCAAACTGCTCGTGTGTGCCACGTGTCACTGTCAAAATACAGAATCAATGCTTCATGCATGTGGAGTGCAACTCCAGCCGCTCTAAGGCAGGTGAAGACTACGTAAGCGTTGCGAAGGATCTGCACGTCGTAAGTCAAGAACCTGTTGGTCAGGCAATACGTAAAGGTAACACACTGCCACTTAAGATAAAGTAGGAGCTTTTTTTGACATTGAGGGTCCACTTCGTCATCGAGCTGCGAAAAGGGGATCTCACATCATTGTCTAGCTCCGCTGAAGTGAATGCAATGAGTTGCCATCGAGCCGCGGCGAGTGTTGCCATTGAGCCGCGCAGGCTTTGGATTCTTTGGCACCGAGCAGCCTCTGAATCGACGTCGAAGGGCGATGCGGCAGAAATTCTCATGCAGTCATGGCGGTTTTTCAGAAATCAGCTGCAGAACCCACTTCTGAGGCCCAGGGCTGGAGAGGGCACCTCAGGCAAGGGTAGAACTCACAGATTGCATAGTCCAGCAGCACCAGCAGAGTTGCAAGAAGTCTTTTGTGTCCCTGAGACTTCTGAAAAGAGGAGGCAAACCAGCAAGGCCTTGGAGAAACTTGGGTTGAAGGATGTAGATAGCAGGTTCAGTCCCTCTCACTCGCAGGCAAGAAGCAGAAGGCCAACATAGCAGAGCAAGTTGCAAAGTGGCAGTCCCTCCTGTAGCACAGCAATCAGCAGGCAGCAGACCAAGGCAGTAGACCAACACAGCAGAGCAAGCAGCAACGTGGTAGTCCCTCCTGCAGCACAACAGCTCTTTTTCCAGGCAGAATATTCTTGGTTCCAGTAGAGTTCTGATTTGGTAGTGTTAGGTGTCCAGTATTTTGTTAGGAGGTCTTCATTCACGAGACAACCACTTCAGGTGCAGTTGATTATTGTTTCATGGTTATCGCATTAATCAACATTAAACAGCATCCTGCGCCTCCAGTTCCTTGCCTTCAACGGTCATCCTGGAACCCTCAAGGTGTCCCAAGAGGACAGATTCCAGCATGGAATCCTCAGTGTTTCATCAGTGCTGAACAGATGACCCACAGCCTACAAGTATACATACACATATCCCTCCCATAATAGAACGAAACAATTCAACAATAACAGAACAGAAGAACGCCTCCATTAAAATAACAATGAAAAAACAACATATTAGTAAGTACAGTATACATCATCGATAATGTCAACCAAAAATAGAAACAACATAAAACATGCTGCTTCATGATGAAACTAATAAATGTATACAGAATGGTATAATGAGGAAAATAAAAAAAATTGGAAACCACACAAAACGGGCTGCTCAAAGATGATACTGTGTTATATATCCTACATTGAAAAATACTAAGGCACCACATACTCTTTCCACCAAACAGGTCTGGTGATATGCCTTGAGGTATGTCTGAGACTTGAGGCATGAGAACTAAAACCAGGTTCCTCAACAACAGGGATCTCCTTTGCATCACTTCACTTCACCAATCTTGACGTGCTTCACACATCTCCCTTGTCCATCCGAACCACATTCCTCATTACATACTTGATTTTAAACGGACCCATGTAAACAGACTCACCCTTTCTTGCAAAACCTGGTCTCTTCACCAACACTTTTTCACCCACCATCCATGTCCTGGCCTTGGTACAGTTCTTGCTGTCATACCTCAACTTGTACCTGTCCTGATATGCATCCCTCCACAACTTGCACTCACATTTGAGCTCATCCAACTCAATTTTATCTTGCCTGTCTGAAGGAAGCTGGCTCTGTATATACTATACCAACATGAGGTATAATCTGCACAGAGTCCAGTGGGTCCCCAGAGGCTTTATATAGGCTAAAGTAGATAACACTAATGCTCTCTTTTGTGGTAGTTTGGGCGAGCAGTTAGGCTTATCAGAGGGCAGTGCTAAGTATTTGTTGTACACACACAGGCAATAAATTATTACATACACTCAATGACTAAATCTGAGACCAATGGTTGGTAAAAATATTACTTTTAGTATATTTGTTTAATTGAATCAAAGATACTTTGTTGCATGTAAATACGTTTTGCAATATCAATGACATTCAATGTAAAAAGTAGACACCGTGCATTTTTCAACAATACAATGTTATCCTATGGATGGAAACACAATCAGTAATATGCAGGTAAATAAACGATTTACGATATTGAGTTTCTGGACAAAGAATCAGTACCAGGAGAGGTTCAGATTACTGCACCACCAGTGGCACTGTGGCGGCTGGGTGCAGAGGTCAAACTCAGTATCTGGTGCCAAAGTTATCCAATGGAGAAAGGGGGCAATTGAAGTGGTACTACTTACAGGTAAGTCGAACAGTTGGTAACCCAGTCGTCGGTGGTTAAGGTAAGTACAGGGGGAGCCACAAGGCAGCACCAAACTTACACCCCCAGCAGCACAGGGGCGGCCGGGTGCAGAGTGCCAAAAGAGCGTCGGGCGCCCAATACAAACAAATGGAGAATCACGAAGTTGGAAACAAGCTGCAAGCTCAGGTCAGGAGGCCGAACGAAGGAAACCTACAGCTGCACAGGTAAATTGGGATGTGCTGGGATGTCGGGACACCATTGGTGGATCTCCCCAAGGCCCAGGGGCTCTGGGCACAGGAGTGTCCTTCGGCATCGGAAATCAGTTTACCAGGGCAGGTCGTGGTTGGGGGCATGGTCGTGCAGTGGCTGCAGGCATCTACGTGGAGTCCGGCAGGGGTCAACCCATGGTGGACTCTGGCTTTAAATCGCTGGAAAACCTTTACTGGACTGGAGGGTCACTGGAACTCGGGCTGTGGGTGTCGGGTGCAAAGGTAGTCAGTTTTGTGTTTCCGCAAGCAGAGAGCTTTGTCATTAAAGTTGTTTTTCTTCTGGACAGGTCTGCTGTCCATGAGAGATTAGATCTTTGTAGAAGGCAGGCAGTCCTCAAAGGGTTCTGGAGGTCACTGGACTGCATTACGAGTCACTCTTCTTTAGCAGGGTCTTTGAGGGCTGCAGACAGGCCAGTGGGGCGGGGGCCAATGCAGTTGGTGTCTTCAGTCTTCTCTGCGGCACAGCTCTTCTTTGTCCTCTTCTGAGGATTAAAGTTCAGGGGTGCCACTAAATACAAATGTTTGGGGTGTTACAGGGGTCAGAAGGTAATAGTCAATGGGCTACTTACTTTTAGATTGTCAACACCCTTTGCATGTCCACTCCCTCTGGGGAGCGGGCATATCCCTAACCCTATTGGCTAGAGTACTCCAAAACAAAATGGAGGATTCTCAAAGGAGGAGGTCACTTCAGTTCAGAGCACCTTAGGAGTGTTCCTGGCTGAGAGGGGACACACCTCTCCTGCTTACTAATTTTCCAGTCGACCTTGCCACCAAAAATGGGGCTTGGTCAGGGGGGCCACATCTACACTAGCTGGAGAGGTCCTGGTCAGCATAACATAGGGCAGGAAGACTTTGAGGCTCACCGCTTTTCTATGCCGCTCCTGCTTGGGGGTGGGTGTGAAGCAATTCCACCCAGAGCAGACTTTGTTTCTGACCCACGAGAGCAAAAGTCTCCCAGCTCAGGTGATCAGAAACATGTCTAGAGGTAGCAGGCTGGTGGGGACTAGTCAGGCACACACTAGTGAGTTTGTAAGATTTCTGGGGGCATCTCTGAGGTGCCTTCTGGGTGCATTTCTCAATAGAACCGACACTGGCATCTGTGTGGGTTTATTAAGCTGAGATGTTTGGTACCAAACACCTTGGAATTCGCTGAAGCCATCATGGAGCTGTTAAACTCATATTGACAAGTTCCCAGCCCATGTACTCAGTATGACTTCACTTTGCACTTATAATGTCTAAGAATGGACTTAGACACTATAGGGGCATATCTGCTCATGCAGTTATGCTGTAGCGGTTACTTACCTGTGCCTCTTGCAGTGCTGGTAGCCCTGGTACACAGGGATGTGTTCTAGGTCGACTCTTCACTTTTATCTGCACCAAAACACGCATGCTGCAGTGGAAGTGTGTATGTTTTTGGTGAGGGGTCTCGTAGGGTGGCATAATACATGCTGCAGCCCTTAGAGACCCTCTCTGGTCATAATGCCCTTGGTACCACTGGTACCTTTTAGAATGGACTTATATGTGGGACAGAGGTGTACCATTTGTGGAAACAGAGATACAGTTTTGGGACAGAATACAGGCACTGAGAAGCTGTTTAGCAGGAACCCAGTTCACATTCAGTCAAAGATGCATCAGAGTCAGGCACAACGTGGGGGGAGTAACCATGCTAAAAGGGGTACTTTCCTATCCAATCTACCAGCTCACATGTGTCTTACCACCCATCAAGGCAGGATTCAACTTTGTATTACCAACCCTTCCCCTCATCCAGAAGAAAGGCGACTTGAATCATACCTGCCTAGGAGTATTTTGGTGAGCCCACCATATCTCATTCAAAACATCAGACAAAGGTACTCTGGTGTCCACCACCTTTTGTACACAAGATTTCACCATGCGGTTCATGTGTTCCTTAAGTCTATTCGCATGCAGAGAATACAATGCCGTTCTCAGGTGGGTGACAGATAAACTTTCCAGAAATTCTTGCATTTCTTGTGATGTCAACTGGACACCATTGTCGGTAAGAAGCTCACGCGCAACTCCCTCACGGAGAAATTCCTCTTACAAAAACATGATCACCACACCTGTGTCAATTAAACTCACACACTTAGGGGCCGATTCCGATTCGGGCCGGAAAACATACCGACCGACTCGGTACGGGAATATAGTCCGACCGACACGTACCGGCGCTGCCCGACCTGGGTAGTACGATGAAATGCATGTGAATCACGACCGACTCGTACGGAACACAAGCCGAACGACCGAACCGGACGGAAACAAGCTATCCGGCCGGGAAACCATGCGAATAGAACCGACCGACACGCACCAGGAATGAACCCGAACGAAACGTACCCGCGAACTCCGACCCACGCAGTTCGATGCAATGCGTGGAAAACCAGACCGAGTCGCACGCATACAAAAGCCAGTCGAAGGAAGCCAATACTCGGCGACCGACGCGTACGCCGCACAATAAACCTAGCAGAAACACAGCGTAAACAACTCGAAGAAGCTCGCACGAGACAACTGCCGCGTCCTACTCGGTCAGAAGAACGTCTCCTACATGGACAAAAAATACAAAGGAAAAAATACAAAAAAAAGGGCCAAACAAGCAATGACAAAGTCAATAATTACAGGGGGAAAAAACATGGAACAAGGACACACCCCCAAATCCACCTATATAAAGGCCACAAATCCCTACCATGATCCTTTGCAAATTCAACTGACCTGCCAGCACAGAACACCATCAGACAGCAACCACAGACATCAAATAAATACTGGGTGGGGAAACAGGGAACAAAGACACACCCACAACTCCACCCATATAAAGGACACAAATCCCTACCATGATCCTTTGCAAATTCAAATTACCTGCCAGCACTCAACATCAAGACAGCAACCACACACACACTCACAGCCCATCCATCACACAAGCCACACACCATTAGCACCTCAACAAATAGCACCCTCACATACACCCAGCAAAACCTACACTCACACACCCTCACTTGCACACACACACATATCAATCACCAACACCACCCATCACCATGCCCCCAAAGAAGAATCCAAAGTTCCTAGACAGTGAATTGGAAGTCCTGGTAGATGAGATCCTCAGGGTAGAGCCACAGTTGTTTGGTACATTGGTCCAACAGAACCCCATGTCGCAGAAAACCAAGATGTGGGAGAGGATCGTCGACAGGGTGAACGCACAATCACCATGTTTGCGCACAAAGGAAGACATCCAGAACAGGTGGTATGATGTGCGCAGGAGGGTCAGGGACCTACTAAAGAAGGATTACATCGTGAGTCAGTGCACCGGCAGTGGCCCTCCTGCCAAACCACTATACCTCAGGCCCTGGGAGGAGAAGGTGCGGGCCATCCTACCACCAGTGAGCGTATATGGACTATCAAACATCCCAGAGCCTGGTGAGTACACAACCAATATACACAATATTGTGTGACAATACACAAACATCACTGTCAAGGGGATAGTCAAACCATGCACCCTTAGCAAATCCACAGCAACCAAAAGATAATCACCCCAAGATGTGTCTGTCAGTCAGATAAACACAATACATGCCATCTCATAGTGATATGTAACTGTGTCATGATATGTACAAACCTAACTACAAATACAGCAAGGCAGTGGCACAAATACAACCAACAAACACAGTCAGACATTTTGCCACCACTAGAACACCACCTCACAGGGAAGCTCACTGAAAGGAAGGAATTCTGTGTATGCTGGTGAAGTCAGTGTAGCCAATAGCATGATGGGAGTTGTAGTCACAGATATTGGTCACCATCACAATTGGCCCATCAACACCACCCTGAACCATGCTCACATCACAGGGAGTGGAAAAGAAATGACAAGATGGCTGACACTGGGTACTGCTGTGGGGAGCACAAGGCCCTGCTGGGAACTGTGCACCAACAAACAGCAGGACACCACTGTCAGCCATCTTGCCATTGCTGTCGCACTCACACACAGTGAAGTCCACTCAAAAGGAAGGAAGTATGGGCATGCTGGGAAGGGGGGTGTAGGCAACAGCATGATGGAAGTTGTAGTCACAGATATTGGTCACCCTCACAATTGGCCCATCAACACCACTCTGAACCATGCTCACATCACAGGGAGTGGAAAACAACTGACAAGATGGCTGATACTGGGCACTGCTGTGGGGAGCACAAGCCCCTGCTGGGAACTGTGCACCAACCAACAGCAGGACACCACTGACTGACATCCTGAAAGCCAACTTGCACTCCCTGCAATGGAAGCACGTTCCATGGTGGGATATCTGGCTGGGTGGGAAGGAGGACTCACAGCTCTGACCATAGTTACAAGCAGCTTTTCTCACACACCCCCTTAACACAAACTCCACACAACTCACCTGGGAGAATGCAATGCCTCACACTCTAATTAAATATCCCACAAAGAACCACCACCCTGGGTTATGCTGTGTGAAGCACAGGGATACTCTTGGGACTTGTAGCCAAACAAACGCCAGGGCAACACTGTCAGCCATCCTGTCAGCACAGGCACACTACCCCACAGGGAAGCAGAGTCAAAAGGAAGGAAGTATGGGCATGCTGGGAAGGGGGGTGTAGGCAATAGCATGATGGGAGTGGTAGTCACAGCTCAACATCCCCCACCCACATGGACAAGCAAGCTCACACTGAAGCATGCACACCTCACAGGCAGTGAAAAGCCACTTCAAATATGTCTGACACTGGCCTCAGCTGTGGGGAGCACAAGGCCCTGCTGGGAACTGGGCACCAACAAACAACAGGACCACACTGTCAGCCATCTTGCCATTGCTGTCACACTCACACACAGTGAAGTCCACTCAAAAGGAAGGAAGTATGGGCATGCTGGGAAGGGGGGTGTAGGCAATAGCATGATGGGAGTTGTAGTCACAGATATTGGTCACCCTCACAATTGGCCCATCAACACCACTCTGAACCATGCTCACATCACAGGGAGGTGAAAACAACTGACAAGATGGCTGACACTGGGTACTGCTGTGGGGAGCACAAGGCCCTGCTGGGAACTGTGCACCAACCAACAGCAGGACACCACTGTCAGCCATCTTGCCATTGCTGTCACACTCACACACAGTGAAGTCCACTCAAAAGGAAGGAAGTATGGGCATGCTGGGAAGGGGGGTGTAGGCAATAGCATGATGGGAGTTGTCTGCACAGATATTGGTCACCCTCACAATTGGCCCATCAACACCACTCTGAACCATGCTCACATTACAGGGAGGTGAAAACAACTGACAAGATGGCTGACACTGGGTACTGCTGTGGGGAGCACAAGGCCCTGCTGGGAACTGTGCACCAACCAACAGCAGGACACCACTGTCAGCCATCTTGCCATTGCTGTCACACTCACACACAGTGAAGTCCACTCAAAAGGAAGGAAGTATGGGCATGCTGGGAAGGGGGGTGTAGGCAATAGCATGATGGGAGTTGTCGGCACAGATATTGGTCACCCTCACAATTGGCCCATCAACACCACTCTGAACCATGCTCACATCACAAGGAGTGGAAAACAACTGACAAGATGGCTGACACGGGGTACTGCTGTGGGGAGCACAAGCCCCTGCTGGGAACTATACACCAACCAACAGCAGGACACCACTGACTGACATCCTGAAAGCCAACTTGCACTCCCTGCAATGGAAGCACGTTCCATGGTGGGATATCTGGCTGGGTGGGAAGGAGGACTCACAGCTCTGACCATAGTTACAAGCAGCTTTTCTTACACACCCCCTTAACATAAACTCCACACAACTCACCTGGGAGAATGCAATGCCTCACACTCCAATTAAATAGCCCACAAAGAACCACCACCCTGGGTTATGCTGTGTGAAGCACAGGGACACTCTTGGGACTTGTAGCCAAACAAACGCCAGGACAACACTGTCAGCCATCCTGTCAGCACAGGCACACTACCCCACAGGGAAGCAGAGTCAAAAGGAAGGAAGTATGGGCATGCTGGGAAGGGGGTGTAGGCAATAGCATGATGGGAGTGGTAGTCACAGCTCAACATCCCCCACCCACATGGCCCAGCAAGCTCACACTGAAGCATGCACAACTCACAGGCAGTGAAAAGCCACTTCAAAGATGTCTGACACTGGCCTCAGCTGTGGGGAGCACAAGGCCCTGCTGGGAACTGTGCAACAACCAACAGCAGAACACCACTGACTGACATCCTGAGAGTCAACCTGCACACACTGCAAGGGTGGCATGCTTCATGGTGGGATAACTGGGCTGGGGGAGAAGGAGGGCCGGATGTCCACCAAATACCACCAATGCTGGCCATGCACACACCTCAACATTCACATTGAAAAGCTTCAGGTTGGCAGGACAATGTGCTACACCAATATCAACCTCTGACTGTGACAACTTAGGACAATGCAATGTACAGGCCCGCATCCAGAGGTACAGTCACAACTGTCAGGTGTGTGAACCATTGATGCCTGTAGAAACATAACATACATTGTGTGTCTCTTCCAAAAACAGGTGATGATGGGGACACAGCAGCAGACGATGAGGAGTCCCTGTCCCAGGCTCCGGGGGACACTGAGCTCACTGGTGTGGAACAGCCTCTGCCCTCCTCGGATGGCGAAGACCTACCTGGCCCCTCCGGTGTGAGTCACCATGCAGCACCAGCAGGACCAACATCTGCACACCCTGCACCCACCCCTCCAACAACTGCCAACACACAGACCACCCCTGCCAACACGGACAGACCAAGGACCACCGATGACAACAGCACAGGGACCCCGGCCCAATGTGGAGCAACGGACCACGACCCCAGTAACAACCCCCAAGTGGGCCCACGGTCACCTGTGCGTGCCACCGCAGGTCCCGCACGTGTCGCCAGGGGTGGTGGGAGGGGTGGTAGACATAGGTCGCTGTTTGCAGAGGGGTCTGGACTGCATGATGACCCACAACTGGCACGCATTGCTGATGCGTACCAGAATAGCACCGGAGAGGTCAGCCAGGTAGTGGGGATCCTCAAGGACATTCAACAGCAGCAGGCTGCCCATCATGCCCGCTTGGACTCACACATGTCCCGTGTGGAGACACACATGTCCCGTGTGGAGACACACATGTCTGGCATGGAGTCCAAGTGGGACACATTGGAAGAACTGACAGCGGTGCATAGGGACATATTGACATGCCTCCGCCAGATTAGCACCAACATGGCCACACCTCCCTGTGTGCCCACAACATCTGGTGCTGCAACAACTTCAACTGCCACAGGGAGGGAGGATGACTTTGGCGGAGAGTCCTCTGCACCGCAGCAGCCTGCACGTGAGGGTCCCCCCCGAAAGAAGAGGGGCCGTCCGAGGAAAGAAAACTGAGAGGCCGATGGCCATGTACATCCCCCAGGAACCCAACACCTGTTCTGGAAATTCTCCTTTGTGTGCAAACTGTTCGCCCTGTCGCATGCAACCCAACTCTCCCACATGACATGGGGAGCTTAAGTTGGCACAATGTATCAGATGACTGTGGACTTTACTCAGGACATTTCTGCTACCAAGACTTCCAACTCATATGGGAACTTTGGATTCCAATCCCAATGTACAGCACCCACCATCCTGTGCACTATCCTCACACATGTATGGAAATAAACTCACTAATACACCATACTTGCCTCTGTTGTGATTCCAACGTGGTTTCTGTCATGGAGATGGTGATCTGCTAAATGACACTGTGCATGCTAACTGCTACAGCAAGTTCAACACCGTCATGTGAGTCATGGCGACGTGACACATATGAGGGAGACACACCACTAGGGCTACACAACACATACACACCAGGGCCATCAGACTCATCGCCTACACTGATGTTGCCAGGAAATACAGTGGAATGCATAGACACCACACCTATTCACAGTCTGTGTTAACTAGCCCACAGGTGTAGTAAGCACATGTCAGTCAGATGTGTGACCACAGACAACGCTCATCCCAAAGTGAAGCACAGGTTTATTACACATTTGCAACATGTTGTTTCCACTACAGATGCAAGGTAATCCTACGTGGCAGGGGCCACACAGTCAACAAGTGTAGAAGAAATAAAGTCCAGGGGTGTGTGGCACATCACCTGTAGGGAAACGACTGCTTCCACCCTGGAAGTTGAATCATGGTGTCGGGGGATCACAGTTGACCAAACAACTCTGAAAGTACCCTGTGAAGGACAGACATGACACACAGTCAAAAACACTGAAGAACAGGACAGAACTGCAATTCTCATGCCCAATACATGTCACAAGATACTTACAGAAAACCAAGTTAGCATGTCAACACTGTTGGTGAGTAAAGACTACCTGTAAGGACACATCGCTGCACGCTTTCAGTCAAGTAGCACATGGCCACACTCAAACAGCACCAGAGCACCACCAACACATATCACGCAAACTCACATCATTGGCATGACAACTCTCTGGATACTCACATTCAGCTGAAGAAGTAGGTGATGAGCTGTGTGCGGACATCACCATCATCATCATCATCATCACTGGCATCGTGGCCCAGGCCAGGATCCTCCACAGGTGGCGGATGTTGGTCATCGTCATCCAGGATGAGAGGCAACTCCTTCCGCACTGCCAGGTTGTGTAGCATGCAGCAGATGATGACAATCTTGCACACCTTTGCTGGGGCATTTGGGAGGGCCCCTCCTGTCTTGTCCAGGCAGCGGAAGCGGCTCTTCAGGAGACCAAATGTCCGCTCGATCACCCTCCTGGTCCGACCATGTGCCTCATTGTAGCGCATCTGGGCTGGTGTCACAGGGTTCCTGAGGGGTGTCAGCAACCACGGCATGTTGGGGTATCCGGAGTCACCTACAGACAGACAATTGCACATTAGCTGAGTTGGAAAAGAGGGCGGAATACAACATAGCAGAACACACACAATGGTACAAAGTCAGTACACACCGACAAGCCAGGCACGCTGGTTCTGCATCTGTGACATCATCCTCGGGATGCGACTACTCCTCATCACGTAGGCATCGTGTGCAGAACCAGGGAAACGGGCACACACATGTGAGATGCTCATATCTGCAAGACATACCACCAGAGCATTGATCGAATGATAATGTTTCCTGTTCCTGTATGCCTGCTCATGTGCCTGTGGTGGTACCAAAGCCACATGTGTCCCATCAATGGAGCCAATGACATGTGGCATCCTCCCCAGGGCATAGAAGTCACTTTTGACGTCAGTGAGTTGTTGACGTTTAGGGAAATAGATGTACTGGTTCAGGCATCTCAACATTGCCTCCAAAACATCGCGTAGCACACGGCTGAACATAGTCTGTGACATCTCACCAGCAGACGCCACAGTGTGTTGAAAGGTACCGGTGGCAAAGAAGTGTAGGGCTGCCATCACCTTCACCTTGGGGGTCAGCGCTGTAGGGTACGGCCGGCCAGGTTGTAAATGTGGGGCCAAGCGCACTGCCAAATCCTCAATCAGCTGCCTGGTGAAGCGGTACCGTCGGATGCTGTCACGTTCCACCATCGTTGCAAGGTCAGGGAATGGTCTATGGACAGCTGGTGCCCTGCAGTGCATAGGTGAAGAAAGAAAGATTGTCAGTCACCCCACATATGTGGCATTGACCATACTCAATATCACATGATACATCATTATGAGACACAAGTACTTGATGTGTGTGCCGTACTGTATGGACATATATGGCACCTACATGGCCATCATCTAACATCTCAGTTCAACATGTGTTGACAACAGGTTCCAGGTTGTGCTATGGGAAACCATTAGGCTGTCTCACAGTACCCATTTACTGCTGTCACGTACCAAACACACACCACAGTGACATGTCTGGACAGATGCGCCACAGGCATCACAGCTCATTGACAGGTAGATTCCCAGGGACCCTGTATTGCCACATGGACACTGGCATGACATGGCGTTTCATGTACACGTCAGAAAAACAAACATGACTCCCACAGGTAGTGGCCCCTGTTGACTCTGCAGGACAGACATGGACGTCTGTGACACACCCACGCACAACATCAAAGTCCATGCACAAACAACGTGGATGTGGAGACTGTCTCCCATTGTGCACATGGAATCAGAGACATCGGAAACACAACATGCACACAGACTGTGGAGGGCCATCACTATTGTGGCAATGGGTCACCCTGTGACGTACATACCTTCCCACATGGGACTCTGGGGGAATGTGACATGACATACACATACACAACCTGGAAATGTGACCATGCCACATGCTCTGAAATGAACAGTTGCACATCACAGTGGTCATGTGAACAACACACAAAGGATCCTGTCCCCATGAACACGTGCACAGCCTGGGAGTGGCTGCCCCCAAGTGCCACCTATAAAAACCACATGTTGACCCCCATACACAGAAAAGGTAATGCAGCCTTACATGCCTTAGGATACAGTGTGGACAGGTTGTGGTGTTGTAGGTGTGCCCCTGAGTCCCTGGCAAGTATATGTGGCTGGCATACGTTCACCAGTGACAAGCATGGTGACATATGCGAGTGACCTGTACAGGGACGCGTTGTACAGCAATGGACCGATCGGTGTGCACGCACTGGCCATTGCATCTGTTGTGAGCGGGTACGCGTTGTATCCCGGAATACGCGTTGTACAGCAATGGACCGATCGGTGTGCCCGCACTGCCCATTGCATCTGTTGTGAGCGGGTACGCGTTGTACAGCAATGGACAGATCGGTGTGCACGCACTGGCCATTGCATCTGTTGTGAGCGGGTACGCGTTGTACAGCAATGGACCGATCGGTGTGCACGCACTGGCCATTGCATCTGTTGTGAGCGGGTACGAGTTGTACAGCAATGGACCGATCGGTGTGCCCGCACTGCCCATTGCATCTGTTGTGAGCGGGTATGCGTTGTACAGCAATGGACCGATCGGTGTGCCCGCACTGCCCATTGCATCCGTTGTGAGCGGGTACGCGTTGTACAGCAATGGACCGATCGGTGGGTACGCACTGGCCATTGCATCTGTTGTGAGCGGGTACGCGTTGTACAGCAATGGACCGATCGGTGTGCACGCACTGGCCATTGCATTTGTTGTGAGCGGGTACGCGTTGTATCCCGGAATACGCGTTGTACAGCAATGGACCGATCGGTGTGCCCGCACTGCCCATTGCATCTGTTGTGAGCGGGTACGGGTTGTACTGCAATGGACCGATCGGTGTGCCCGCACTGCCCATTGCATCTGTTGTGAGTGGGTACGCGTTGTACAGCAATGGACCGATCGGTGTGCACACACTGGCCATTGCATCTGTTGTGAGCGGGTACACGTTGTACAGCAATGGACCGATCGGTGTGCACGCACTGGCCATTGCATCTGTTGTGAGCGGGTACGTGTTGTACAGCAATGGACCGATCGGTGTGCCCCCACTGGCCATTGCATCTGTTGTGAGTGGGTACGCGTTGTATCCCGGAATACGCGTTGTACAGCAATGGACCGATCGGTGTGCCCGCACTGCCCATTGCATCTGTTGTGAGCGGGTACGCGTTGTATCCCGGAATATGCGTTGTACAGCAATGGACCGATCGGTGTGCCCGCACTGCCCATTGCATCTGTTGTGAGCGGGTACGCGTTGTATCCCGGAATACGCGTTGTACAGCAATCGACCGATCGGTGTGCCCGCACTGCCCATTGCATCTGTTGTGAGCGGGTATGCGTTGTACAGCAATGGACCGATCGGTGTGCCTGCACTGCCCATTGCATCTGTTGTGAGCAAGTACGCATTGTACAGCAATGGACCGATCGGTGTGCACGAACTGGCCATTGCATCTGTTGTGAGAGGGTACGTGTTGTACAGCAGTGGACCGATCGGTGTGCACGCACTGGCCATTGCATCTGTTGTGAGCGGGTACGCGTTGTATCCCGGAATACGCGTTGTACAGCAATGGACCGATCGGTGTGCACGCACTGGCCATTGCATCTGTTGTGAGTGGGTACGCGTTATATCCCGGAATACGCATTGTACAGCAATGGACCGATCGGTGTGCCCGCACTGCCCATTGCATCTGTTGTGAGCGGGTGCGCGTTGTACAGCAATGGACCGATCAGTGTGCCCGCACTGCCCATTGCATCTGTTGTGAGCGGATGCAGCGTTGTACAGCAATGGACCGATCGGTGTGCACGCACTGGCCATTGCATCTGTTGTGAGCGGGTAAGCGTTGTACAGCAATGGACCGATCGGTGTGCACGCACTGGCCATTGCATCTGTTGTGAGCGGTGCACGCGTTGTATCCCGGAATACACGTTGTACAGCAATGGACCGATCGGTGTGCCCGCACTGCCCATTGCATCTGTTGTGAGCGGGTACGCGTTGTACAGCAATGGACCAATCGGTGTGCACGCACTGGCCATTGCATCTGTTGTGAGCGGGTACGCGTTGTACAGCAATGGACCGATCGGTGTGCCCGCACTGCCCATTGCATCTGTTGTGAGCGGATACGCATTGTACAGCAATGGACCGATCGGTGTGCCCGCACTGCCCATTGCATCTGTTGTGAGCGGGTACGTGTTGTACAGCAATGAACCGATCGGTGTGCCCGCACTGCCCATTGCATCTGTTGTGAGCGGGTACGCGTTGTATCCCGGAATACGCATTGTACAGCAATGGACCGATCGGTGTGCCCGCACTGGCCATTGCATCTGTTGTGAGCGGGTACGCGTTGTATCCCGGAATACGCGTTGTACAGCAATGGACCGATCGGTGTGCCCGCACTGGCCATTGCATCTGTTGTGAGCGGGTACGCGTTGTATCCCGGAATACGCGTTGTACAGCAATGGACCGATCGGTGTGCCCGCACTGCCCATTGCATCTGTTGTGAGCGGGTACGCGTTGTACAGCAATGGACCGATCGGTGTGCCCGCACTGCCCATTGCATCTGTTGTGAGCGGGGACACGTTGTACAGCAATGGACCGATCGGTGTGCATGCACTGGCCATTGAATCTGTTGTGAGCGGGTACGCGTTGTACAGCAATGGACCGATCAGTGTGCCCGCACTGCCCATTGCATCTGTTGTGAGCGGGTACGCGTTGTACAGCAATGGACCGATCGGTGTGCACGCACTGGCCATTGCATCTGTTGTGAGCGGGTACGCGTTGTACAGCAATGGACCGATCGGTGTGCACGCACTGGCCATTGCATCTGTTGTGAGCGGGTACGCGTTGTATCCCGGAATACGCGTTGTACAGCAATGGACCGATCGGTGTGCCCGCACTGCCCATTGCATCTGTTGTGAGCGGGTACGCGTTGTACAGCAATGGACCGATCGGTGTGACCGCACTGCCCATTACATCTGTTGTGAGCGGGTACGCGTTGTACAGCAATGGACCGATCGGTGTGCACGCACTGGCCATTGCATCTGTTGTGAGCGGGTACGCGTTGTATCCCGGAATACGCGTTGTACAGCAATGGACCGATCGGTGTGCCCGCACTGCCCATTGCATCTGTTGTGAGCGGGTACGCGTTGTATCCCGGAATACGCGTTGTACAGCAATGGACCGATCGGTGTGCCCGCACTGCCCACTGCATCTGTTGTGAGCGGGTACGCGTTGTATCCCGGAATACGCGTTGTACAGCAATGGACCGATCGGTGTGCCCGCACTGGCCATTGCATCTGTTGTGAGCGGGTACGCGTTGTATCCCGGAATACGCATTGTACAGCAATGGACCGATCGGTTTGCCCGCACTGCCCATTGCATCTGTTGTGAGCGGGTACGCGTTGTATCCCGGAATACGCGTTGTACAGCAATGGACCGATCGGTGTGCCCGCACTGGCCATTGCATCTGTTGTGAGCGGGTACGCGTTGTATCCCGGAATACGCGTTGTACAGCAATGGACCGATCGGTGTGCCCGCACTGCCCATTGCATCTGTTGTGAGCGGGTACGCGTTGTATCCCGGAACATGCGTTGTACAGCAATGCACCGATCGGTGTGCCCGCACTGGCCATTGCATCTGTTGTGAGCGGGTATGCGTTGTACAGCAATGGACCGATCGGCGTGCACGCACTGGCCATTGCATCTGTTGTGAGCGGGTACGCGTTGTATCCCGGAATACGCGTTGTACAGCAATGGACTGATCGGTGTGCCCGCACTGCCCATTGCATCTGTTGTGAGTGGGTTCGCAATGTATCCCGGAATACGCGTTGTACAGCAATGGACCGATCGGTGTGCCCGCACTGGCCATTGCATCTGTTGTGAGCGGGTACGCGTTGTACAGCAATGGACCGATCGGTGTGCACGCACTGGCCATTGCATCTGTTGTGAGCGGGTACGCGTTGTATCCTGGAATGCGCGTTGTACAGCAATGGACCGATCGGTGCGCACGCATTGGCTAGGGCCTGGCATGGCAACGGACTCGTTTTCGAAGCTTCAACGAGTCTGATGCAGTGAATTCAGTTGGCCAGCCACAACAATGTTGCAAATTCATGGGTGTTATGAAGTTGAACTTTTGAAGGATGCTGTGGGCGTGTATTAGTGGTGCAATTCCATGGATTGGCCAGATTCAGAAGATGCAAACGACTTTGACCTATCACTTTGGACACATGGGACAGTATCTGCCTCTGCAGCACACACATAATGCTGGCTGTTCCCCTGAGAGCTCACTTGTCTGCACTACATGCTCCAGGACGACATCTGCCACCAACACTGCTGGTGTCTCTGCATCCTCTGGCTACTGCAATGGCACGTACTGTGGAGAGAGCCCCAGCCTTCAGCCTTGAGGAGAACCAGGCCCTGCTGGACAGCCTCCTTCCACAGTACAGCAAATTGTATGGGAAACCAGGGGAGCAGGTGAGTGTGCTGTCCACTGCCTTACTAATTGTGCATGTTGTCTGACTAGCAAGACTTCCAGTGTGCACACCACTGGCTAGCATGCTCACTGAGTAGTTCTCACCCCCAAAGTGTGTAGTTACATGCACTGAACAGGTACAGTGCAGTAACAGTGCATTCCAACAAGGTTTACTTCCCATGCAATGATACCATGTAGTAACTGCTGGCAAACTGTTCATAGCCATCGTTGCACTGCCTGTGTACATCATATGCCCCTGTGATTGAGACATGTATATCCAACTGTGTGATGCACGTATATGTTGCATGTGTAGTAATGGCCTTTTCACTTTGTCATCCTCACAGGTTGATGCCCACCAGAAGCAGGAAATCTGGCTGACCATCGCCCGGGCAGTAAGATCCGTGGGGGTCTACAAGCGCCGGATCCGCAACTGCCAGAAGAGGTGGCAGGACCTTCGGGGCTGGACCCGGAGGATCGCAAGGGTCCAGCTGAAGCTGTTGCCTCCTCGCAGGAGGGGCGGACATCGGACCCTGACCCCCCACATGCTCCGGATCCTGGCGGTGGTCTTCCCTGACCTGGATGGGCAGCTGAAGGCCAGACAGCAGCAAGGAGGGGGTGAGTCCATGACTGCACTGTGAACTTTGTCTGACATGCTATGTGCCCTCCTCTGGCCTGGTTAAACTTCCACAGTACATCAGTCTTGTGGTCCAGGACCCATGTCCCTCAATTGTGACATGCCCACTCCTCATCTGATACGCAGGTGTGGCCCTTACAGCCAGGAAATTGTGTCACTTGGGTACTGTGTCCTTGCATTTTGCTTCGCTCAAGGTGGGGGACAGCATTTGTTCCCGTGACTTTGTGGTGGGCTTCATGGGTGGGTCAATTGCTTACACAATGCCTAAGTTCTGACATGTAATCTGGGTGTAACTTTGATATGTGGTCCACTTGCTGATCTGAATCACCACATGTCCCTGGGGTATTTGGCACACCCCCATGCTGCGGGTGGGAACAATGTTTGGGCCTCAGGAGTATGTATATCAAGTGTGTCACACATGCTTAGCCACCTGCCTACTGTCCAGGGCTCATCCCTCTTTCAGGTGGAGCAGGACAGTCATGCCTACTCCAGGGCATACAATACACTCTGTACTCCCACTCCCGTGTATCAACTGACATGTTGTGATCAGTGAAATGTTCCCTCATGTGTCTGCCTCTGTGTCATTGTGCTGTGGCTCAGTTGTCAGGACTACTGGGATGTTTATCGTTTAGGGCTCAGCATGCCATCTGAGATGTGACCATGAGAGACGATACTTCTGTGACTGATAGGTGTTTGATCACTTGACTGTGCACACAGGTGTATGCGACTGTGAATTTCAGGCAGCTGTTTTTCATTCACAGCAGACTGTGAGGTGCTCAGGTTCATAGAGTTGTGTTTCATGTCTCCCATATGTCCAATTGGTATGACGTGGACAAATAAGAGTTCAGATGATGTGGTTTGTGGGGGATGGACATGTGCACTTGTCAGCTACATAACTTGCATTCCCCATGACCTAGGATTGTGACACAGTGCAGACTGTTGTTGGCTGGCTGCCATGGCCATGTGACTGGAGACAGTGATGTATGACTTTGCAGGCATGCCTGTGCCATGGCATTAAACTTCCTAAGAGTGATCCTGCAGGGGAGTGACATGTGCAACATGCACCCCATTGTGGCATTGACTATCCGGACATGGGTGCATCATGGTGTCTGGTGCTGGTATGCATCACATGCATTTTCTAATTAGACTCTGGTCATCCCTTTATCCGGACACCTGTACTGACTCAGTGGCAAGAGATGTGATGTGTGCATGTTCACATACTTCACCGTGTTCTCTGCAATGTCCAACAACTGTGTACGTGGTGCATGTGTCCACACTGGGGTATTACCACCAAACAGGCACCAGACAGATGGGTGCAAGGGCAGGAGGGGTGTGAGTGCCATTGTTGACCATCTGACTGACAATTGGCTTCTCCTAATCTGTGTGAGGACTTTTGGCAATGTTCAACTGAGGATGCCAGGGCTTGCTCTGTAATGTGCTGTACTCACTGTGGTGTGTGCAGTCAGTGCAGGTGACTGATGTTTGTCTGTTTCCCTAATTGTTTGCAGATACATCCACGGCCACAAGAGGGGACAGCTCCACGGACCAGGCTGAGCTGCAGAGCCAGACTGGGTCAGCAGCCGATGAGTGGTCGGAGGGACCCAGTGGCACGGAGGGCGAGGGGAGCCACACCAAGGAGTCCTCAGCACCATCCACCTCAGCTGAGGACCACAGCAGCTCGGAGGATGACTCCCTTGTGGAGGCGGGTGTCAGCATCCACCACACCCCAGCTAGTATGTCTGGCCCCTGCCTCACCTGCAACCCCACCTACAAAGCAGCTCTTCCTCTGTGACCTCATCCTCTTCCCCTCCGATCCTGCTGATCCAGCATACAGGGGGAAGAGGAAGTCCACCCACACAGAGGGGAGTGCCCCTCGCCCCCGGACACCCTCCCCCAGGCGCAGACAGACTGAGGCCCCCACCCGCAAGTCCCCCCGCGCCCGGAAGAGCAAGACCCCACCACTGCCCTGCAGGTCAACCACACAGTCTCCTTCCTCCATCCCTCAGGCCCCCAAAACACAGGTTCCCCCACCACATCCTGCCCCAGGTTCCCCCACCCACAGATACACCACCCCCAAAATGATGCGGCCTTCTCCACCTACCACTTGCTCTTCCAGCCCCACACCCCCGCTGCACATGTTTGTGCCACTGGTGTGGAGACCGTGTCCTCCCCCTCTGTCCTGCCCACCTTACCTGAACCCCATTCTACTCCCTGGAGATGGGCACTGCAGTGGAGTCCACTACCACCCCGTCTGACTTGGGCACTGCAGTGGGGAACCTGTCCACTCCATCTGGCCAGCCCACTGGAGTTGTGCCGGCACCCACACCATCTGACTCATGCCACCCAGTTGTGCCGGCACACACCATGTCAGACACCTCCACTGCAGTTGTCAGTGACTCTCCAGCACCAGCCACCCCTTCCCTGCCTCCTTCTGGTGAGCCCTGATCCTGTCCCTGCGGTGCCTGGCCTGCCCCCCCCCGTATGCCCCTCCGAGGGGAATGTCCCTGGTTCGTAGCAGTGCAGGCAAGCAAAGGGTGACATCTGCCACTGTCACCCTGTTTGGTCTTTTGTCATGGACTGGCCATTGGCCTTTGGGTTTTGTCTGGACTTACTATTTTCAAATAACATATGCTGAATAAAGCTACTTTCAGTTCTCTAGTGGTTTTGCTTCAGATGTACATGATGTTGAGGATGCTAACCATGCCCTTGCTGCAGTGATGGTGATTTTTGATATCAGGTAAATGAAGTGTTACTGTGCAGGACCCCATGTGGTCCAGGGTGAATGTGTCCTATCCTGGTGTGTAGCCATGTCATCCTTTGCAGCAATATGAGGGTGTCATGTTTTCCATATTTGCCAATGGGATTCCCTACCTGTTTTTGCAATATCACATCTGTGGCTTATACCCCTGCACATCAGATGTGCTTGCCATTGTTCAATTTGTCTATTTCCCTGACCGTGTGACCATCTCCACTGGACATGCAAGTTTGGGCATCAATGGGGAAGGACTCATCTGTGGTATCAGTGCAACTTGCTATACATGTGTATTTGATCAGTGCAGATGATTTTGGTGACAATGCCATGACCAGGCTGATGTGACGAGAGCCTTCATTTTGTGCTAATTGTTGACTGAGTGACCAAGTGTTCTGCTGACATGATAGCGCCCTGCAGAGACAACGTATGGCACAGCTTTCCTTACACAGGAGTGGAGTCCCCTCATGGCAGTGTGTAATTCCGTGACATTGCCTGAGCCCAAGGTGTGTGTTGTGTGAGCATGTCTGTGTGTGTTCACTTCCATTTTGCTATGCAGGCTGGGGGCCCTAGTGATGTTCCTGTTTGTGATGCTTGCTGAGTTGAGCAATGTTCCCCCCAAATCTTCGCCCTGGGTTCTCTGTGATGTGGGTGCATGGCACATTCCTGTCATCAGGGTGTCATCCATAGGTGTGTTTGCTGTCAGGGCTGAGTTTGTTGGCAAACGCAGATGAGACACAGTCAGGATTCCCCTTGGCACTTGTTGGTTACACAAGTCATGTAATTTACAGTTTGTGTTAGCTTTCAGTGATTGTGACACGTTGTGTGTGTGACTGCTGCCACTCCTCAGGGTCAGAGCTGCAATGTTGGAAGTTGTCTATGTGTGTTCTTTGTGGGTGACCTTGGCTTCTTCATTGGTGTGTGACTGTGGCCGGGATCCCATTGGTTGGTGTGGATTTGACGTCATGCCCATGTACAGCGTACTGTGCAGTGTGTGAGACATTCACAAGTCTTGTTGACTGGCCATGTGTGATGGTATCTCCACCTTGGTTCTCCCCACCACCCCTGGGATTGTCATGGGTGCATGTGCAATGTCACCAGTCCATGTGAGCTTCACTGCTGCACATTGGTGGAGATCAAGGTGTGTGGTGTTGAGTGTGTGCAAATGAGAGTTGTTGCACGGCTAGACCCCTACCTCCATGTTGGCCTTGGCTGACAGGCCGTGCTGTTTGATTTGTGCTTGTGTAGGTGTGATGGTAGTTAGTTGCTCAGGACACATGACTGTGGTTCACAGTGTGTACGACATCTACCTTTGTCATCACAGTGGGATTATCATGCAGGCCAGTGTCACCACAATGTGGGCTCCCTGGGGGTAGTGCTGTGGTGGGTCTGTCTCTTGCTGTGTTAGTTGCTGTTACTACAAGCTTGTGTGACATTTGTAATTTGGGCTCCCTCTCATCTAACAATGCCTGATTGCCCACATAGGGAATCCGATCCATGAGTTACTTTTGTGTGGCACTGTATTGACATCTGTGTAATAGGGATTCAGGCCTCCTCATGTGTTGTGTGTTTGCCTGGGGACACTGGCACACCACCCCCATCACCAGTTGTGTTTGATATGCAGTGTGAGTCTGCCTGTTTGTGTTTGTGCATTTGCACCACTGCATTGGCATTTCTTTAGTGTGCCATTGGCTGTATGTTGTTTGGTGGCTTTCCCCTGCTGTCCCTGGGACTCCTAGGTCATCAGTCAGCACAATGATCATGGTTTGTATGTCCCATTGCTGCCATGGAATGGTATTTGTTCACCTCACATCTACGGTCTCCACAGGATTACTACATTTGTGTGTCCATTGGTGCAGATATGTGGATCTGCATTATGATGGTCACTTCTGTCATTGTGTTATTCGTGAATGTTGACAATGTGAGCCCCCATGGGTGATGTTTGTCTGCACATGGCCAAAGCGATGTTTCATTGGCACTGCACTGTTTTCCTCACACAATCTATGTTGCTATGGGACACAAGCACTACTATGCCACTGATGTGTTTGTTGTTGTGTGACCAGGAATCATCCATGCAGTTTGGCATTTGCAGCTTTTCCCATGACAACACTTACATTTTGGTCACTGTGGTGATGGGTCTTTAGACCCCATTGCCACAATGTTCTAAATGTGCTTCAGCTATGGACCCCACACTTACCTTTTGGTCACTGTGGTGATGGGGCTTTAGACCCCATTGCCACAATGTTCAATGTGTACTTCAGCTATGGACCCCACACTTACATTTTGGTCACTGTGGTGATGGGGATGGTAGTAGTGACAGGCATCCAGGCCCCCATGAGCAGGGGTGGTGGTAGTGGTAGGCATCCATCCCCCTATGAGTGGGGATGGTAGTAGTGACAGGCATCCAGGCCCACATGAGTAGGGGTGGTGGTAGTGGTAGGCATCCAGGCCCCCATGAGTAGGGGTGGTGGTAGTGGTAGGCATCCATCCCCCTATGAGTGGGGAGGGTAGTAGTGACAGGCATCCAGGCCCACATGAGTAGGGGTGGTGGTAGTGGTAGGCATCCAGGTCCCCATGAGTAGGGGTGGTGGTAGTGGTAGGCATCCATCCCCCTATGAGTGGGGAGGGTAGTAGTGGCAGGCATCCATCCCCCTATGAGTGGGGATGGTAGTAGTGGCAGGCATCCATCCCCCTATGAGTGGGGAGGGTAGTAGTGACAGGCATCCAGGCCCACATGAGTAGGGGTGGGGATAGTGACAGGCATCCAGGCCCCTATGAGTAGGGGTGGTGGTAGTGGTAGGCATCCATCCCCCTATGAGTGGGGATGGTAGTAGTGACAGGAATCCAGGCCCACATGAGTAGGGGTGGTGGTAGTGGTAGGCATCCAGGCCCCCATGAGTAGGGGTGGTGGTAGTGGTAGGCATCCATCCCCCTATGAGTGGGGATGGTATTAGCGGCAGGCATCTATCCCCCTATGAGTGGGGAGGGTAGTAGTGACAGGCATCCAGGCCCCCATGAGTAGGGGGGTTGGTAGTGGTAGGCATCCATCCCCCTATAAGTGGGGATGGTAGTAGTGACAGGCATCCAGGCCCACATGAGTGGGGAGGGTAGTAGTGGCAGGCATCCATCCCCCTATGAGTGGGGATGGTAGTAGTGACAGGCATCCAGGCCCACATGAGTAGGGATCTGGGCTGTTATGCGCATCGTACTTGTTCGTTCGGACGACTGTTCGAATCGGTCAGGAAAAACGCGTTCGGCTTGTATTTTTTCCGGACGAATACTGTTAGGTGCGCTTCCGGCCGAGATCGGAATCGACCCCTTAGTCACCACCCATTTAGACATATAGTCAACCAACAGAATCACATACCTTGTCTTAGGTAGTAACAAATAGAAAGGACCCGCAAAGTCCAATCCCAGCTCTTTCCACGGTTCCTTAGGAACATCCACAATGGAGCCTTGGATGTAGCTTTACTCTTGTCACTCTTGCCACAAGAAACAGAGTCCTTAACCACTTCTTCTATGTGCCTATCCAGCCCAGGCCACCAGTATAACTCCCTCACCATGGCCTTAGTGAGATTCCTTCCCAGATGGCCCTCATGCACCAAATTCACAACTTTATTTCTCACATCTCTGGGTGGACCCAACGTCTGACCTCTGAACAAATCATCCCCATTCCAACTTAATTCATCCTTTACGTTCCGGTATGTTTTCATTTTCTTGGACAGTGCTCTGAACTCCGCACACCCTTTCACTAAAAGCTTTTTAAGCTCCTTGAATTCCTCATCCTTACCTCTGCCTAACTTTCACTCTTCTTCCTGTAAGGCACTCTCATACACCCAAATGACCACATCTGCATCCTTGGACAAAACATCTCTACTGACCAGCAAACTGGACAAACAGTCCACCACTCTATTCCTAGAGCCAGTTATGTACTCTACTTGAAAATTGAAATCACTCAACCCTTCAATCCATCTTTTTATCCTAGGTGTCAACTCATCATCCCTTCTAAAGGAAAAAACATGAACCAATGGTCTGTGATCGGTCCTAACCACAAATGGCATCCTCCACAGATAAAACTTAAAGTGTTTTAATTGCCTATGCACAGGCCAACGCCTCCCTTTCTATAACAGAGCATCTCTCCTCAGAATCCTTCAGCGAAAGCGATGCAAACACTACCACAAGCTCTTCACCGCCATCAATTTGCAAGAGTGCAGCCCCTAGTCCCTTGAGACTGGCGTCTGTGGTCAAAATAGTTTTCCTGCACACATCATAGTGCCCCAGGGTAGGCATCTTGCCAATACATTTTTTGACATCCTCAAAAGCAACCATGCACTCATCAGACCACAGGAATTTCATAGATTTCTTCAACAACATTCAAATTGGCTGAAAACCACTTGAAAAATGTTGGATAAACTTGGAGTAATGCTCCGCCATCCCAAGGAAAGTTCTTATTTGATCCTTATCATGTGGTGCTGGTGCTTCAAGGATCGAGTCAATAAATTCTATTTTGGACATTATTCCTTCAGCAGAAATAGTACGGTCCAAAGAGAAGACAGTCCCAACACAGATCTTACATTTCTCCTTCTTTAAAAAAAAAATCATTTTATTAAATCATTGTCAGTTGCAGTAAAAAACTTCACCTGTACAGGTACATTATTAATACTCAAAAATATGATATGCCCATGGTAAATTTCGTTGTTACATCCTAACATCTGTGTAGTATCTCAATTGGTGATTTAACGAGAGTTAACAACATATTCTTTTCCAATGACCAACAAATTGTGCCCCTTGTACTACGTCAACCACATTTCTCCTTCTTTAGCATCAATCCAGCCTTGGACAATTTCTCCAATACACATACCAGCACCTCGTAATGTTCTTCAACACTTTTTCCATAAATCAGTATATCATCCTGGAAGAAGGGTACTCCAGCTATTCCTTTCCAAACCCTTTTCATAATCCATTGGAAACACGCACCTGCAGATGCTAGGCCAAAAGGCATCCTGACAAACTGGAATGCCCCCAACGGCATAACAAACGATGTCAGATCTCATCAAGTAATTTGAACTGATGGCATGCAGATGGAAGATCCACGACACTGAAAATGTTGGCACCACCAAGCATGGTTAAAGACTCCGAAATGTTGGAACGTGGCTGGCGATCTACCCAAATATGTTTGTTCAAACCCCTGAGATCCACACACATACTTACTTGCTTGCCACCATCCTTGGGTGCTAACACAATTTGAGCGAGTGGTGTTTTTCGTTGATGGGTGCTACCAGGGTTCACACCCACTTTGTCGTGACCCAGAGTTTTGGCTGTGGCACATACCATTCTGGTGGTTTCACCCAGAGACCACCTGGTATTTAGCAAAATTTCACATGTGCGATGGGTTTGTGCCTTCAATATTATGTGGGTTTGTAGGTTAATCCCAGAATAGAGCGTGTTGAGCACAAGGAATGGAATACTCTGTTGGAGTGCTCATTTCTTCTTTATTCGAGAAAATATTTTGTGAGAAGTGAAGAACAGCCAACACGTGTTCCAAAAATGGAACAAGATTTTGACACAGGTATGACTATAGAAGGAACATTTATCATGCCCCAAACACAGCGGTCGCAGGTGATCTTTGAAGTGTAGGACTCCTCCTTTGCAATGATGGGATTCACAAAAAATGAGGGAAGGTCAAGGAGGAGGAGAGGTTTCAAACTAGACAAATATGTGATGCCTTATTTTCTTGACTGTGCTCTAATTTGCAATGTTTTTGGTATTTTTGTTGCTGAAACTAAGAGATTTATAAAAAAAAAAAAACATAATTTTAACGTGTCAGATCTCCCTAAGCATGCATGGGAGAGAATAGCCATTGATTTCTTTGGTCCACTTGATAATGTACATCATCTGATGGTAATTATGGATGAGTACTCACGTTTTACATTAGTTGAAGATCTCTCATCCACAACTCACGAGCGAGTCATAGAGAGACTAGATGGCATCTTTGCTACATGGGGTGTTCCTACCTTTTTTGAGTCTGAAAATGGCCCAACATTGAACAGTCTAGAATTCAAGGATATCCTGGAGGATCTGAACATAAAGCATCAGAAGAGTACCCCTTTGTGGCCGCAGGCCAACTGACTCGTTGAGCATTGTATGCGTACCCTAAAGAAAGCAGTACAGTGTGCATCTCTTGAGAGGCTCAGTTTAAAAATGGTCTTGAATTCCATTCTATGAGCCTATCGTTCAACACCTCACTCAACCACAGGCAACATTCCTTTGATTTTCAGGAGAGCAATGACAAACATGTTACCTCAATGGATCAATAAAAGAGAAGAAAATGAGAACACACCTCATTCAAAGGACTTGGTTAACAAGCAGAAAATGAAAGCCCATTCAGACAAGAGGAGACATGCAAAGAACATTGAGTTTCAAAGAGTAGATCGACAAATGCGAAGGAGGAAATCTGATGCTCCACATGATGTAGAACCTTTTCCATGTAGCATCCACCAAGGGACACATGGTGACTGCCCAGCGTCTTGGAAAGTCTATTACCAGAGACTCTTCTCACTTTCAGTATTTGATTCATCAGTCTTCTGATCGAGATGGTGAAGGAAAGACTGAACCAGAAAATTCAGTGACTGCTGTTACCTCATCACTGTCTTCGATAATCTCTGACACTGAAAATGACAGCTCCCAGCTTCCAGTAACCAGAGGAGGTGCAGGGATTAACAGGGAGGCACTATAGGTGACCCATCGGCCCCCAACCGGAGTCTGCGCACACAAGGGGGTCCTGCTAGGGGCCCCCCAAACACACTCTCCGACAGGGTTTCCCTGTCGTAAAGACTAGCATGGAAACCCTGCCGGAAACCGTGCTTCGTAATCCCAAGGGCAGAAAGGCCGCCCTTTGGGATTACGGGCTGGCCTCCGACTGGCCGATGGGCTCCTTGAGCCTGTCGGAAGCCAGCCCAAATAACCGGCTGGTTTCGATTCCGACCGGCTGATTCATAATCAGCCGGTCCGAATTGAAACCAACGATGGAGTTCCAGACTGCATAGTCCCCAACAACCCAAAGTCTATTTATGGGAGATGCTGTGGGCTGAGACTCAGTACTCAGCAACACAACTAGGAACACTTAATATACCACTGTCTAGTCAGTGCTTTTTCTTATTAAAGGAAAAGTAATTTATAACAGACACTATTAAATACTACACACAAATTTAAAAAATGTATACAAAAATGCTTGTGGTAATTCCAATGGTGATATAATCTAAAGGGCCTCGCACCCAACAGACGGTGCACACTATAAAGCAGTCCCACAGATCTGGTAGCCCCCTCAATATATCCCGGACCTCCTGCGCTTGAGTCATCTCTGACAGTCTATGAACCAGCAAGCTCTGAACCTAAAAACAAAATACCCTCTCTATATGCCTAACAAAACATGAGGGGTGCGTTTAATAAAAGTCAGGTCTACTGGCTTTATGATTAAAGCCAAAATTATACATTCAAAACAAAGTGCAATCAATTAAAAAACATCTGAGGATAGTGCCACCTTCCATTGGCATTCAAAAATATATTCAGTGCATAACTCTGACCAATGGGTTTATCAGTAAAGTTTTAAATGTTTAGCATTAAACAGTTGTTGGACTTGGCCCTTTTTGCATGGTCATCGTAGAACTTTTTGCCTTCCTCCGGTATTTTTTCTGACCTCTTGTTGGTGGTTTTAGGATGCTCGGAACTTTATCACTGCTGTTCAGTGTTAAAGTGCATGTGCTGTCTATGGTAAACTTGGTAAGATTCGTCTACACCTGTTTGGCGTATTTAATTTACATATCAGTCCCTTGTAAAGTGGTATCTCACATACCCAGGGCCAGTAAATTAAATGCTACTGGTGGGTTTGCGCCACCCACCAAAGTAGCCTTTCAAACCTGTCTCAGGCCTCTGCCATTGCAGGGCCTATGCGCGCAATTTACTGCCGCTGTGACGTGGCATATAAAGTGGTTGCGACGTCTGCGACTCCCCTTTTGCTACATATCAGTCACCCCTAAGGTAGGACCTAGCTATCCCTATGGGCAGGGTGCGGTGTAGGTAAAAGGTAGGACATGTGCCTTAACTGTGTGGCATGTCCTGGTAGTGACAAAAAGCCTACGAGTCTGCTCTCTCATAGTAATGCATTGGGGATTCCCTGATATGTGCTTCAGTGGTAATTCCTGACATGAGAGGAGCAGCGTGATCAAGTTTGGTATGTTTGGAATAGTGGTGATGAATGCTGCGTATTGGTGTTCGCAGATTTATTATCACTATTTTAGAAATGACACTTTTAGAAGTAGGCATTTCTGTGTGCTATGTGTCTTTGTGCCTGCCTGTTGTGTATTGACTGTTTGGCCTTGGAGTGACAGGGGCTGGGGAGGTGCAGTGACTCCAGAGAGTCTGGGTGAGTCAGCGCTAGGCTGAATAGGCCTGACCTGCATTTGGAGTAGTGGGAGGAGTAGCACCTGAACCTGAATAGGGCTGTGCCTGCCTTCCACAATGATGGCTCCACCCCCCTGTGGTGTGTCTGGGGCCAGGGCCTACACTAACAATGGTAAGTTTTGTGCACTTGACAAGTGCCCCCCAGAACTGGTTTGGACTGGGCTCAGAGCCCTGGGACATGGGGCAGAACAAAGACTGTGTGCAATATAAATATTGGGGCTGTGACCCCATGTTGGGGAGAAGGAATTGGTGCTTACTTGGAACTGAGGAGAGCACACTGCATGGACTGCACTGTGCCAGGAAGAACCGCCACTGGGGACTGACCTGCTGCCCGCTGGGCAGTGGAAAGGACTTCCACTCTGCTGAAGTGGCCCTGTGTGCTGGCCTACCTGTGCCCAGTTGTTGGCACCCCCAGGGATTTTCCCAGGCTGTGTGGCTTGTCCTTGGTAAATTGAAGCAGTGCATGGTGAGCGCTGTGCTTTCCACCCGTGCTATTTTTGGAGCGCTTTTTACTCTGCTCCTTGACCAGCATGAGTGAGAGTGCTGCCGTTGCATTCCAGGAGGAGTGGCAGTGTGGGTTGCCTGCCCAGCGCTGGGTGATGTGAGCCGAGCGCAACATTTGCTGTCTTGAAACTGGCACCCGGGTGTGAGGGGGGACTGCCAGGAAAGAGCGCTCTGTGCAGCGGTGCAGCCGGGGCTCTGCTAGGTGGCCCCGAGCTGCCCAACGGCACGAGAAGGACGAGGAGTCCCGGACCGGGAGGTCCTCCGCATGGTACGGGGAGCACCGACGTCATTTGGGGCAGGGGCCAGCTGCTAAGAACGGCCGCCGGAAGTCAGGCAAAGTCTATGCCTGATTGTGGGCGGGCCCACAGCCGCAAGAGGAGTCAGGCCGATGGAGACTTACTCTGTAGAGACAGGCCCGCCCCGTTTCCCCAGCGAGGGAAATTTGGCCGCCCAGAGTGAGCTGCCGGAGGCGTGGGGTGAGCCAAGAGCCTCACGGGCCCCGCGGAAACGTCCCCAAGGAGACCGGAGAGTCCCAAGGAGACCGGAGAGGCCCCGGTGAGTAGGGCCTGCGAGGAACACTGTTTGCCTGGTATTATCTCAGCTGCGCCATCGGGGGCATTCTCCAGTAAAGGAGACAGGGTGAGTTGCACCCCGCCCCCTTGCATTGCGGTGTTGGTCTCCAGAAGTTAGTGACAGTGGGCATAAGGTCACTAAGGTGTACCCCGGGCCAGTGGTTATTCTAGCGCCCAGTGGACTATGGTTATACTGGGCTGTGTTAGTCCCGGACGTAATTAGGCTGTGGAGATGACATCACCCGTGAGGAATATCAAGAGGTGCACGGTACAAGTGTTTACTGTAGTGCCCTGCTAATTCTCTGTATGCATGATGTGCTATGCTGAGTACCCATGTGTGCAGTGATAATGATATGGTGCACTGTTGCTGATGATGGTTTATGCCTAATGTGTTCATGCTAAGTGTGCCCTTACCAGTAGTTACTGGTTGTCTTCACTAACTGTGAGTTGTGATGTTATAACAGTGTCCCGATTGGCCCTGTGGTGAATATAATCCCTGTAAAGTCATGCCAAGTGGCAGGTGGCACAGTGTATATAGGTAATCATGTTCTAATGTGTTTTATGGATAATACAAAGGCTATTTTTACATAACCTTGTGTGGAGTATGTTTTGTGGTGTGCCTAGTGTGTCACTGCTGTATGAGTGTGTTGCGCAAACACTTTACACATTGCCTCTGGGATAACCCTGACTGCCCTGCCAAGCTACCAAGGGGATGAGCAGGGGTTATCTTCAGCGTGTAACTTCCTTGCCCTGCCTAGAATGGTGGTTTCTGCCTGGCTTGGGCGCATGCCCTAGCCAACATGATATTCCATTTCTAACAACAGTATATGACTTTGCTTAACCACATGATCTAGAAACAAAGATTCATGCACCCCAGAACCATAAGATTAAAGCTCTGGAGCTCAAAATGTTTGATTAACTCTGTGCGTGTGTATGTGTGTGTGCCAGCTGCCCTTTTGTTTAGTCAGTGTCCATAGGCCTGCATTTGTTCTTTGTTGTCCATGCTTACTTGATTTTAGGTAGTAGTAAGTGTGCTTTTATCATAGGCCTGCATGTGTTCGTTGTTGTCCATGCCTCCTTGCTGGTTGTTGTTTGAACAAGTGGTCGGAGGCCATTTTGGGTAATAGTCATTGTGCTTTTGCCAAAGGCCTGCATGTGTTCTTTGTTGTCCATGCCATCTTACCTGTTGTTGTTTGAATATGTGGCCGGCAACCATTTTGTGTAGCCAGCCAGCGCATTTATAGAAGAGGGCTATGCATTTTTGTTTTCTGTTCATTTTTTAAACTTTTTTCCCTGATGTCAGTTTAATATGCTTGATAATCATTGTAGTATGTATGTACAGTGTTTATGTAATATTATATGCATTTCTTCCATTTTACCCTGTACCTCCTTGCATTCTAAATGATTTCTCATAGTCCCTAGTGAGACACCAGCAATTACTTTTATACATTATTTGATTTTTCCCTGCACCCCCTGCATGCATTTTTTAAGGATTATTCAATTTTCCCCCTGCTCCCATTGGCTGCCATAGGTCTCTTAGGCCATAGGTGCACACTAGCATTAATGTTTTAAGGGTTATTCCATGTTTCCCTGCACCCCCTGCCTGCCATAGGTGCACACCAGCAGTCGTTCTTTTAAGGATTATTCACTTAGCCCCTGCACCTCTTGCCTGATATGGGTCTCTTAGCCCATAGGCACACGCCAGCATTATTTTTTTTAATGATTATTCCATTTTTCCCTGCACCCACCTGCCTGCCACAGGTGTCTCACCTTAGAGGCACATAAAGCAAACTTTTAAATATAAATATGTATGTTGTTATCCGAATTGAAATATTATGTTATGGTTTGGATTGGAATGGATACACTGCTGTTGTTATTATTTGGGATAACCTCACTAAATTATATTGTCTATGAATGATTCAAACTGCAAAAATGCCACTTTTCACTGAATGTTTTTCTTGTTTGTTTGCTTTTAGGTACACAGGAGACAGCACCCAGAGTACTGCCAGGCAGAAGGCCATGACAAAGAGACACCACACCATCTGAATCCTCCTCTGCTTCTTCGTGCGCTGCTAAGTGCCAACTGACAGAGCTTGAGGATGGTCCAAAAGAAAGGTGTCCCTGCCAAGAAAATGGTCAGTGAGGAGGAGAAGAAGAAGCAAAGTATGCTGCCCTCTACCCTTTTCAGGAAATGTGGTGTGCCTGCCGCAACGTCCTCCAGGCAGCAAGCTGGGAGCAGCACTCCCGCATAACTGCACCACTCCAACCTAAGCCCAAGGCCATGTCTCTCAGCAAGGCAGCCACTGCAATCATGGCAATGAGCAGTGAGATTGAATTGGATTTGTCTCAGCCGCAAAGTACCCAATCATTGTAGGAAACTGAGCAAAGTGGACAACAGGAGCCGCAACCAGCAACAGTGCTTCCTGAAGTAGAAGCAGAACAGGAGGTTGAGCTTATTGCTGAGCAACATGTAGCTCTTGAACCATTGGTTTCACGATGTCCAGGAAGAAAAAGAAATGGTGCTTTACCATCTTCTCCACGCCCCTCTTCTGATGATCTGAACATGGATTGGACACCGGCTGAGTCCGAGACCCACAACAAGAGACAAGGGAAAAGGGAAGTTCCTGAAAGTCTTAAAATTATGGAAAGTGACAGCGATGAGGACAAGCCAGTGATTGTCAGTATGGAAGGCGCTCAGAGTACACCGAGATTATCCCTCCTATTTAATCTGCTCAGAGGGATATGACACTGGTTCCACCACCACCCGGTTCCATATTTGTCGGGCCCCCGCTGAGACCTGCATCCACCACTACCTCAGTCGAAGTATGCACTGCAGAGAGGCAAATGATACACACACCTATCTCCAGTTCTTCAGGCATTGGCAGTGGCACACTAAAAAAGTTCTCCTCCCCAGGTGAGACTTCTTTATGATTAGCAAGCAGGAGGATAACATTTGAATATGCTCCATTTGCCACGCAAGTGTTCATCGAGGTAAGCCTGGTTCACACTATGGTACTGGAGGCCAAATGTCACATATGAAAATAATTACGCAATTCAGAGGAAGGAGAACCTCAAAAAGGTGGCTGGTGGTGGTGATGAGTTAGGAGAAGCAGCTCTGATCACGGTGGCAGAAGGAGGTGATGAGGAAGAAGAGGATGACAGCTTTACACAAAGCAGCCCTTTGGCTGCAGTGTGCCAGAATCACCCACATCAGCAATCTCCACACAGCACAAGATTCAGATGGAGACACCACCGCATTCATTGATTACCCAAGATGCACATTGAGTCTACCACCTCCTCGTTCACCCCAGAAGTTGCCTGTGTCAGTGGCACCACAAAAGATAAAAATCCAAGCTACTATTATGGGCATGTTTAGGCAGGAGGGGCCCAACGAAAGCAACCATACAACTGCACATTTGTACAATGGGAAGCTGGCTGAAATATTAGCGCTGGACCTCCTTCCTTTTCCTTTTGTGGAAGGAGTGGGTTTTTTAGAATTTATGGTGGCCATCTGTCCAAAATGGAAGCTTCCCAGCCGGACCTAATTTGCCAGATTTGCTGTTCCAGCACTCCTTCATGATGTGCTGCAATCGGTTGGACAAGATTTACAGAAGAGTGCTGTTCACAATATCCACCTGACGACAGACATGTGGACCAGTTTTCAAGCAGCTGATTACATGTGTGTCACTGCACACTGGATATCTTTCGTAGGGGTGTGGCAACAGTAATCTTCAGGTCTCAGCACCAAAGAACATTTTGAGGGCATTAGCCAGCATGCAACAGTATGTTTGCCATAGAGAAATCCCCTACAGCTGCAAACATCTTGGAAGACTTTAAACGCAAGGTGTTTGATTGGCTGTGGACCAGAATTCTCAGAATTGGAAATTATGCCACAGACAATGGCAGTAAAATAGTCAGGGCGCCCCCGTACGACCATGCTACCACGGGTTGGACATTGTTCCCTTCACTTCCACTATCTTGTTGTCCTCATCTTGGACCCATAGCAACCTCTCAGGCATTCTGATTTACTTGTCCTGATGATGATCCCATAACCGCTGTTGGGGATCGAAACATCGTCGACAACCACATCTTAACTCCATTTTTTACTTATGACTGATGTGGAGTACAAGATGCTCTTTTAATTGTGACTACTGTAACTTATATACCACTAAAAGTCACCTTGCAGTTATATGCCGGAGGTCAGGAAATCTGTTGATTTCCAGAACACCGTCACTTCTTGCTCACTTTATGATACCATATGCTGCTTCATGTTTATCGAATATGTAAATAAATACAATACGTTCCATTTGGACAGTAATATGCCCAACTCTGATTGTAGTTTTGTGGTTATGGTTTTGTATTTTCCTAGATAGGGACCGCTGTCTCTAATGATATAGTAAAATAGTCAAGGCCATGGCAGATGGTGGATTTTTCAGGGTCCTGTGTTTGACGCAAAGGTTTGCCTTGTGAAACAAAGAAGCATATTAGTTGGTTCAGAGCTTAATCCTTCACTTGGCTGTTAATTCAAGCCTGCAAAGAGAGACCGTGTCCTCCAAAGAGAAAACCTGTACCACAATTCTTGATCCATTCTTGATCATGGCTCAAATGAAATGTAAAGGGGTAACCCTGTGTCCCTCAGAACCTGGGCGTTTATGAAATGAACTACAAATGGTTCTGTCAGGAAAACCAATTACTTAGCGTTCCTTAATGAATATGTATCACGAAACACACCAAGAGAATTATTATTTGATTTACAAGAATAGTGTCTTATTCTTTTTTTCTTTTTTGTATATGCAAGGCTGTCACATTGACATATCTTTCATTGAAAATACAAATGCGTGACTTAATGGTGAATACGTGCTCAAGAAGTGACAAAGTGAAAAAGAGAATACCATATATAGTGTAAGTATTATAAAACAATATGTACAATGTATGAATCAGTTAACATCCGTCCATATACAAAATAATCTCAAAACCCCTAAACAGAGTCCTTTTTCTACTTTAGGGCGAGGAGAGCATAGGGCATAGATTGTGATGAGGCGTTGACGTTTTGACCCAGGAACGTGCGTTACTAGACCAACATCACATCAGGTCTTCTTCAGGACAGAGGAGTAGGACAGCCTATAGGGACAAAAATGATTCAAAAAATGAATGAGGTGTGTTTCAAGGGGCGAAAAGGTAACAGAGTGGTTGGTCAGAATGACCTACCAATTGTGGTGGTGTTGAATTCCACGAGATGAGCTTGATAGCAATAGATAAGATCCACAATCAGGTTGGATTCTGTAATCAAAGGGAGACGAATTAGAGAAAAGGATGGCTTGGTATGAGTAAGGGCTTCAGTGGAAGCGGTGTTACCTTTTGCTTGAGTGGAGCTGGTGTATATGGGGAGTATTCGCAATGTACAAACAACAGCGCATTTGGAACGCAACTGGATTCCGTGGGCCAAAGCGTAATCTGAAATCATATATGATGCAATTTAGTGTGGTAAACTTTTTGTGTGTGATCAAAAAGGTGCCGCTGTGGAACAGCGTGCGAATAACCTTCAGATAGCCCAGGGTATGTTGATGCAGGAAGTGTTCATTAATTATGCATAAGGTCTGAAATTAAATTAAACTAAAAAGTTGGAACGAATGAGTGCTGAGACTTAATTGGCGTCAAATATCAAGACTTAAAATCTATTAAATGAAGTGGTAGACAACATGGTGCATAAACTAAGCTTGCCAAAGGGAAAGCGTCATCATATGCAAAATTACTTAAACCAAGAGTCCTGAGCCCGAATGGCATACGTGTCAATTATGAAACTGTGAGAAAGACCATGTGTCTTATCTAAATAGGTTACGACAACAGTGGGAATTAGTGGTGATTCAAAATCAAGGAAAAAAGCCGTGAGAGGAAGAGAACACGCGCAGCGGTTCGTTCGCGTCTTACCTGTGTTCGCATGAGTCGGTAAATGGTTACGTGGCGTGTGTGTGGGTAGAGTAAAGGAATTTGAAGGAAATGCCCGTTGATACATTGGCCGCAGTTGTCAGAACTTGTCAAACAGTGGCGTGCACGCAACCCGACGGCGTCATGTTGTTATGGAGACAACTGGGCATGGTTAGAAAGTTGGAAGGACTTGAGAAAATGGCTAATGGAAATGCAGTAATGCTGAGTGGTATCTGTTTCTTATAAGAAGGGCATAGCTGTGGTCGGGTAATCCTCTAATCAACCTTGACTGTAAAATTAAAAAGTCCACATATAAATAAATACAACAGAGTTCTTTTGCATATTGAAACTTGTTATGTCTTAAAGGTAAACATTTCTTTAGTGAATTGTGAGATATGTCAATAAAGTTTCCAAAATCAAATTGACAGTGTAAAACCTATGGCATTTAGAACAAAGCTACACACAGCATCAGAGGGAGAGCGGGCTCCAGTTATTGCTGAGGGGGTTCAGACAGACATGTCTGGGGGCATGTTCTCAAGGACTCATCGCCAATTTATCGGCACATTAGCACCGCAAAAGTGGCGATAGATTTATCGCCCAATTCCCAAGCTGGTGCAAACTGCAGATATCGCCAGTTTTCCAGCGATAGCTTCCGCAAAAAACATCGCCACGGATGAGAGCGACAACTAACGCTAATGATATGCAGAGTAGGCGTTCCCGTGCAAAAACTCACGAAAACACCACTTCGCGATATTCTCAACGACCAGCCAGATCTGCAATGCGATCCAAAAACAGGCGATAAGGTGCGTTAGCAGCAGGCATTTAACACCTGCCTTCTACTGGTGTTAAGCAGGACGACAACCTGCAGTATAAAAGGGAGCCCAGCCCAGAGCCACATCTGAAGACCAACACATGTCATGGAGCTACTGATCATGCAGCTCGGAGACCCAAGAGGGGCTCTGGGCGTGGTTCACTTCCGGGATGGGCACCAAAGTAAATACTGCGTGTGTCATATCCTGACCATAGACCTACACACACGTGGCCGACCACCTTCAACGGCCAATATCACAGTGTCGTTGTCAGGCTTGTGGACATGCGCAGACAGTCATGACAATGGTGTGTCTTAGGAGTGCAAGTGATGCAACCGCGCAGCGCACACAAGTAAATAGGCTCGGGGAAGTGAGGAGCAGCTGTGAGGCAATGTAATACACATGGATGCCGCTCATTTGCCACAAGCAATACATGTCAAACATGAATCCCAAAGTCGCACACATCACACACCACTAAACTAATAAGCCTGCCAACACAGAATGCAGAGCCACCGATTGACACATATCTCTCTCCCCTGTCACAGGAGATCAAAGATATGCACTCTGCCCGTGGATGATGACACCCCTCCGAGACACGAACACCCAGGCCCAGAGGCAGTACAATGCGGCCCACAAACGCACCAGGGGCATTGTGGAGCGCTCATTTGGCGTGTTAAAGTCATGTTTCAGGTGCCTGGACATCACAGGTGGAAGACTCCTGTACAGCCCGGTAATAGTGTGCAAGATGATCATTGCATGTTGCGTGTTGCACAACATATGTGTACGCACCAATGCCCCATGGATCCAAGTACCAGATGCACCGGACGATGATGATGAAGATGAGGCAGGTGGACCACACCCCAGTGCAGCTGCAGCAGGATTAGCCCGAAGGAACACAATCATTAACAATTTCTTCACATGAGCACGTCACATTGTGACCGTCCTTAGCAATCATGGGACAGGACAAAATGACCACAGGCACAGCATGTGCAAATACATTCATTCCAACACACATTCCCTGTGTGCATGTCACTCCTCTGCATAAGCACATCACTCTGACAAGTGTAAGTGCAACATTTAGTGCTAACAATCTCACAAATGGCAATTAGATGTTGGGTGTGTCACCTCTGTACAGAGAGGCTGTTTAGGGTGTCACTTATTCAAAATGCCATTTCAGGGTGTCAAAGATAGTACGTAATCCCACTCAGCAGCGTATCACATGTGTCCAAATTCATGACATAAAGGCTGTCATTTGTGACCAAGAAAAGACAACAGGGCGACTTTTGGGGTCAAATATGTACCACCATGATGCAGAGAGTTGCACCCTGTGACTCAAGTCCCACAACATTAGCAACATGGACGTGAGGGGGAATCACTGCCCCAACATTCATCCATACTTTCATACTTGATTGAACATAGACATGACACATCTGTGTGAATTAGAATGTTTTATTCACATTCGGTGGAGTGTTGAAGCTGGAGCAGTACAGGGCCATGCAAACCCCACTTTATATTGTTGCCCCGTGGAGGGCCAGCCAGAGTCCTTTAGGGATTGACAAGTTCATCGGTAGAGGAAGAGTTCAGTCCGCAGTCTGATTGCTGTGTCATTGGTAACCAAACAGAATATGGCAGTCCATGTCGAGGTCCAAGGTGAGTGTTGCAGAGTGTATCGGCGGACAGTGGAAGGTGATGATGCAGAGGGCAGAACCAAGCAGAAACAGGCCATATGGCGGTGATGAATGCTACCGCTTCCTTCTTACCACTAAGGCAGAATCATCTGCATCTTCATCCTCTGATGTCTCATGTGCCTCACATGTGGGTGGTGGGGTTTTGTCTGCAGCACTGTGTGGCACTGACACATCAGGGGCCGGAGGTGGATTGTCTGCCGCACTGTGAGGCACTGACACTTCAGGGGGCGGAGATGTGGATGGAGTAGTAGCAGCACCATTCATCCGCGCCAGGACTTGTGGCAGCAATGCCATGATGAGGGTCTGCAGGGCATGGAAGAACCCAGCTACATCTCGCTGGTGTGCAGCCGTGGCAGCCATTCATTCCGCCTGCATCCGCTCCATGTTCTCCATGATCCTCCGCATGTGTCCCAAATCCCGGCTGACATCGCTGGAGCCACTCTGACTAGACAGTTGTTCTTGTCTCAGAGTCAGGACTCCAGCAATGTCAGCCATGGATTGTTGGAGAGCATGGAGCGGACAGTGGGTGTCCGTTAGGGACTGTAAGTGGTCCCTGATGGGACTTAGACACCCACGTATGGTATCTAGTTTGGCTGCCATGAGGTCGAACCCCACCCGCATCTGATCAGCCATCTTCTCCTGGCACCCTAACACACGCGTTGGAAGGCCATGTGTTGTTCGTGGGGGTCCTGGGAGTCAGCCATGGTGGTGGGTGCTTCCTGCTGTGTGGTCTGTGCAGGGGGTGAGGTCGCCTCGATGCAGCTGGGCTGCCCTGCTCCTGGAGGTGAGGTGCCGAAGCTGTCCATGAGCTCTTGGAGGGCGTCGCTGTCGAAGGTGTGGAGGTCCTCTTTGTCATCAGTGAAGAGATGTTTGGTCTGCTCTGCAGGAGGTGTTTATTTTCCCTCTGCAATGTGACGGGGAGATGCAGTTTAACATTGTGTTCACATGTATGTTGACGCATTGTACAAGTTTACATACAGACTGCATGGATGCAGGCGGCAGAGCAGCCCTGATTTTATTGGATCTCTCTGCCGCCTTCGATACGGTGCCCCATCGTCAACTGTTGGCCCGTCTCTCTAATATTGAAATCTCAGGCTCTGCATGGGATTGGATTAAATCATTTTTAGAGGGCAGAACACAGCAGGTATGGCTGCCCCATTTTCTTCGGCACCAAGAAAGGTGACCATGGGAGTCCCGCAAGGTTCTACATTGAGCCCCCTTTTCTTCAACGTATATATTACACCTTTAATCTATTTGGCGGAAGAGCTGGGAGCTAAGATCATAGCTTACGCTGATGATACTCAGCTCCTCTTTACATGGAAGGAAAAAGATCTGTCCCCAGACATAGCAAGAAATTGTCTGTCAGCCGTTTTTAACTGGCTTGCTAGGGCTCAGCTCAAATGCAATGAGGACAAGTCCGAGGTTCTCCTATATGGGTCCTTCCCTCCCCATTCCGGGAAGATCTTTGGCCCGCCGACTATCCCAGGCCTAACTCTACGGGCAGTCCGGGGAGGAATTTGGGGGTCTGGTTCAGTGAGGACCTCAGATTCTTACCACAGATAAAAAGATTAGCCGGAGTGTGCTTTGGCACACTGAAATCACTTAGAAAATTCCTGCCTCTGCTGCCCAGATCGGCTAAGGAAATGGTGACTCGTGCCCTCATCCTGTCACGCATTGATTACGCCAATGCATTATATATTGGGCTCCCCGGATACCAGCTGAAAAAGCTGCAAATCATTCAAAACACGACCGCAAGAGTGCTGCTTGGTATCCCCGGTAGGTCAAGTATAAAACAACATCTTCGGGATCTGCATTGGCTCCCTGTGGGGGACCGTGTTCTGTTTAAGGCCCTCACCCTTGCCCATGGCGCCCTATACAAGTCTGGTCCGCCCTATCTAAGGAGACGCTTTAACTTTTATGCGCCCCACAGACATTTGCGATCAGCAGCCCAATGCCTCGCAGTTATCCCCCGTTTTCGCCTAGCTCGAACAGGGGGTAGCTTTCTTTCTTTTAAGGCGGCCAAAGCTTGAAACACCCTCCCGTACAAACTGGAAACACTAAAGACCTCAGGCTGTTTAAAAAGCAGTTAAAGACCTTGCTTTTTAATTAACATTCAGCTCCTGTTCTCGCCCCCCTTTCTGTCTCTTGAGTTGGCTTCCGCGCCGGGACACTCTTGAGTATCCATGCACGTTATAAGTGCGGCCTAACATAACATAACATAACATGTACATTGTGACTGTTTGGGAGGAGCTGCCTTATTGATGCGGGACAGTGGACATTTCGACAACATCACGGATGTGTGTTTGTACTTGTACATTATCATCTCACATTTCTCTGCTATGCCAAATGTGATTGGCCAGTTTCTACACACAAGCAGCACCAGTTGTGTCCTCTGTTCTTTTGTGAACGTGTTGCAGTTTGTACCACATTGTTGTCAATGTTGATGTGCTCTGAATGTTATGTGTGTGTGCTGCATTTTGGGAGAGTCGCCCCTGCAACTCTGATTTTGCTGCCCATTATCCCTTTCAGGAGGTGTGCCTTTGACATCTGTGCTTATACAGTGCTGAGATGTTGCATACTTGGGTAAATTGGGCTCTTGGTGGGAGTTGGGACTCTGGGGCATGGTTTGTCCGCAGATGTGTTGTTGACGTCAGGGGTTGTTTGTGCAGGTGGATGTGTCAGAGTGTGACCTGCTCCTTTACGGATGTGGTCCACACTCAGCCACCTCAGTGTCGTGGCGTGCAACATGTCATGATATATTGACTGCAGCCATGCTATTAGTCATTCAGTGTCACTTGCATTGTCAGTGTGGCTCACAGACACGCCGCTTTGCTGGGTTTGGCACATGTGCATGGGTTGGTTATGAGATTGGTGATGTGTGGGAAGGGCCCCCTCTGGACACATAGTCGACGGGGGCCTACTTGCTGTTTCTAGGTGTGCTGCAGTGTGCCAAGGGGATCAGGGACATGATCCAGAGTCATTGTGGGTGTGCACTGCGCTATACTTAATTGTGCATGTGTGCCATTGTGTCCATCTCCACCCGTGCCCCCGTCCCCCCGTCCCCCAGTCCCTGGTCGTTACTCACCCTGTTGCTGTTGTGTCATGTTGAGCAGTGTCCGGTCCCCCAACTCCTGCCACCCTCTCCACACTGATGACTGTGGACACCATTTCCTCCATCTCATCCAGCTCCTCCTGTGGGGCTGGACTCCCACCTCCAGTCTGCATTGCTGCCTTCTGGTTGTTGCCGAGTTTCTGCTTGGTGTTGCGCTTCACATCATTCCAGCGCCTCTTGACCTCTTCCATTGTCCTCCTCAGCACTCCGACTGCATTCACCTTGTCCACGATGGACTGCCATATTCCATTTTTGGTTGCCAATGACACAGTGGAGGTGATGAACAGTTGTTGATGGTGTTCTATCACCTCCGTTATCAGGATCCTGTTTTCCTGCGGACTGAACTGCGTCTTCCTCTTCTTCTTCTCCTTGCCTTTCCCTGACCCCGAGGTCCCAGGCTGGTCCTCCGTGGGGCTTGTGGGGTTCTGGTTGTCCTCTGTACTTGCTCCGGCCACCTCCATTGTGCTTCGCAGTTGTTTTGGTTTTGTTTGTGGTTTTTTTTCTGCTTTTATAGTGATTTTTCCCGCCTGACGTGTGTGAATTGCAGGCCTCGCGCAGCTTATTGCTGATTTTTTATCACGGTTGGGCCCATCGCCACTTTTTTCACGTTCGGCTTTAGATTTTTATCGCGGTCCCGGTAATTTTATCGCGGACATTTGACACGTTATAGGGAAACTATCGCATGTTACCGCCTTGTTGAGAATACGACGTTAACACAGCGTTATTTTCCCGCGATAGGCGGCGATATGAAAAATTCTGTTAAACTATTTTGGCGATGATTATCGCACGTTCTTGAGAATATCCCCCCTGGAGTACTAGAACAATGATAAAGGCAATGGCGTACATCAGAATTAAGTGACATGAACAAAACAACAGTGAAGGACCTTCAACATTAGGAACAATGTTGCTCCAGGCATCAGAAAGGAACTATCTAGACTGATACAACGAATGAATTCAGAGACTTTCCATGATCTTGTTATAGATGGAATGGTATGACATATACTTCGCTTGACATAAATAATGTATATTATATTAGTTACTAAAACAATGGTATCTATCAGATTATGATGACAATGGCATAGGGGATGAATGTACACTGGCAATCTAAAGCAAGTATCTCTTGAGCAGATGCAGCCTCAGTATTGGCCTAATGAAAGATGGCATCTCATATCTTAGACAGTTGGCCTAGTTGCCTGTTGGTTTCTTCTAATTCATTCATCCCCTGGGCAATCGTGTCCAAGGTACCCACCCCTGGGATGTGGGTAAATCTTTTCTATTACCCACCATTTCAGGCTATCCACCTGGTGTCCCATGTTGGAGAAGTGTTCAACTAGGGGGGTGCCCTGTACCTTACAGCGAATCCTGCTGCAGTTTTGCAGGATTCTGCTTTTGACCTTCTGGGTTGTTTGGCCAATATATAGCTTGTTGCAGGGACATCTAATGGTGTAAACCACATTTGAGCTGTTGTAGTTGGTGTGGTGTGGCAACTGGAAATCACGGCCCAGGTGAGAGCAAGTAGAGTCTTCGACCGTGAGTTTGCAGGCCTTACAGTGACTACATTTAAAGTGACCGATAAGTGGTGGTAAGTTCAGTTGTGACCTAATATCTGCTGGCTCGGGTGGCTTCAGATATGAATTGACCACGTAGTCTCTCATTTTTCGCCCTCTTGAATGCAAATATTGGATCTTCCACTATGTGGAGCTATGAGGCAACCAGTTTCCAGTATTTTTTGACAATCTGCTTAATCTCCTGACTCCTGGTATTAAAAGTAGTGACACACACTTTCTTATCCCCAGTGTTGTTCCTTAGGTTGTACTTCCAACAGTGCCTCATGTGGACAATACCAGGCCCTTTTTCTGGCTCTGTTCAGTAGTCCTTTGGGATAGCCTCTGTCCTTGAGTCTGGTGATTAGAGTGTCTGTTTCCTTGAAAAAATCAGTTCTGCGCGAACAATTACGCCTTAATCTCAGGATTTGACCATAAGGCAAATTATCTCTTAGACTTCTTGGGTGATGAGAGGTATATTTCAGAAAGGTGTCGCGTTCTGTCGGTTTCCTGACTAAAGTGGTGTAGATCATGGCATCCTCAATCCTCAATGAGAGATCAAGAAAGCAAATGGTTTCTTTATCGTAAACCATGGTGAATTGGATGTCTGATGATCTACCGTTCAGCCATATACGAAAGTCAATAAGGTTCCGCTCTGAGCCAGCCCAAATCATAAGTACAAATGCAAAAAGAACAATTGATGGACAGAATGCAGAACAATGTCATACATTAACCCCAGTACAGAGATCTAGGCCTAAATCCATCGTTTTTTTGCTCACCATGCCATTCCAGTTTGGACCCAGCCATATGCAAATCAGTCTTGACCCTGCGCCCAATGGGAACAGTCCAGCCCGAACTGCCAGGCCAGGTCCTCCCTGGACTGGAAACAAGCATCCTAGGACCGGTTTCGGGCTTTCAGCCCTCATCAGCCAGGATAGCTTGACTCCAGTGGCATGGAGAGCACGGGACCCACGTCTGGGCATACCCGTCCCACTCGGGGTGACAAATGCAAAAAGAACAATTGATGGACAGAATGCAGAACAATGTCATACATTCACCCCAGTACAGAGATCTGGGCCTAAATCCATTGTTTTTTTGCTCACCATGCCATTCCAGTTTGGGCCCAGCCATATGCAAATCAGTCTTTACCCTGCGCCCAATGGGAACAGTACAGCCCAAACTGCCAGGCCAGGTCCTCCCTGGACTGGAAACAAGCATCTTAGGACCGGTTTCGGGCTTTCAGCCCTCATCAGCCAGGATAGCTTGACTCCAGTGGCATGGAGAGCACGGGACCCACGTCTCGGCATACCCGTCCCACTCGGGGTGACAAGTGCAAAAAGAACAGTTGATGGACAGAATGCAGAACAATGTCATACATTCCCCCCAGTACAGAGATCTGGGCCTAAATCCATCATTTTTTTGCTCACCATGCCATTCCAGTTTGGACCCAGCCATATTCAAATCAGTCTTGGCCCTGCTCCCAATGGGAAAAGTCCAGCCCGAACTGCCAGGCCAGGTCCTCCCTGGACTGGAAACAAGCATCCTAGGACCGGTTTTGGGCTTTCAGCCCTCATCAGCCAGGATAGCTTGACTCCAGTGGCATGGAGAGCATGGGACCTTCGTCTGGGTATACCCGTCCCACTCGAGGTGACAAATGCAAAAAGAACAATTGATGGACAGAATGCAGAACAATGTCATACATTCACCCCAGTACAGAGATCTGGGCCTAAATCCATCGTTTTTTGCTCACCATGCCCTTCCAGTTTGGACCCAGCCATATGCAAATCAGTCTTGACCCTGCGCCCAATGGGAACAGTCCAGCCCGAACTGCCAGGCTAGGTCCTTCCTGGACTGGAAACAAGCATCCTAGGACCGGTTTCGGGCTTTCAGCCCTCATCAGCCAGGATAGCTTGACTCCAGTGGCATGGAGAGCACGGGACCCACGTCTGGGCATACCCGTCCCACTCAGGGTGACAAATGTAAAAAGAACAATTGATGGACAGAATGCAGAACAATGTCATACATTCACCCCAGTACAGAGATCTGGGCCTAAATCCATCGTTTTTTTGCTCACCATGCCATTCTAGTTTGGACCCAGCCATATGCAAATCAGTCTTGACCCTGCGCCCAATGGGAACAGTCCAGCCTGAACTGCCAGGCCAGGTCCTCCCTGGACTGGAAACAAGCATCCTAGGACTGGTTTCGGGCTTTCAGCCCTCATCAGCTAGGATAGCTTGACTCCAGTGGCATGGAGAGCACGGGACCCATGTCTGGGCATACCCGTCCCACTCGGGGTGACAAGTGCAAAAAGAACAATTGATGGACAGAATGCAGAACAATGTCATACATTCACCCCAGTACAGAGATCTGGGCCTAAATCCATCGTTTTTTTTGCTCACCATGCCATTCCAGTTTGGACCCAGCCATATGTAAATCAGTCTTGACCCTGTGCCCAATGGGAACAGTCCAGCCCGAACTGCCAGGCCAGGTCCTCCCTGGACTGGAAACAAGCATCCTAGGACCGGTTTCGGGCTTTCAGCCCTCATCAGCCAGGATAGCTTGACTCAGTGGCATTGAGAGCACAGGACCCACGTCTGGGCATACCCGTCCCACTCGGGTGACAAATGCAAAAAGAACAATTGATGGACAGAATGCAGAACAATGTCATACATTCACCCCAGTACAAAGATCTGGGCCTAAATCCATTGTTTATTTGCTCACCATGCCATTCCAAATCATAAGTACATCATCGATGTAGCATTTCCACATCCTGATTTTGCCAATAAATGGATTGTCCAGACTGTTTATGCGGGCATCTTCGTATTTGTCCATAAACAGATTCACCAGGCTGGGGGCAAATCCTGCTCTCATTGCTACTCCCTTACATTGAAAGTAGTATTCGTTTTGAAATACAAAGTTATTCTTTGTCATCGCAATTTCCAGTAGGTGCACCAAAAAGTCGGTGGGAATCCAGTGTGGAGTAGGTCTTTTATCCAACACTTCACGTATACATTCCATACCCTGATCCTGTGGAATGCTTATGAATAGAGAGGCGACATCCAGTGTCACAAGGAACTGATTAGAGATATTAAATGTTTGATTCTCCACCATCTGGATAATGTGCATGGTATCTCATACTTAGGACTTAGTTTCTGCTTCCCAAGGTTGCAGAAAAATGTCAATAAACTTGTTCAGAGGCTCCAAAACAGAGCCGCAGCCTGAAACAATGGGTCTCCCTGGAGGAGGGTTAAGGTTCTAATGGATCTTCGGGAGAGTGTAGATCGTGGGTATCCTGGGGTGTTTTTTATTTGAGAAGTTGTATTCTGGTTCACACAGGAAGCCTTCTTCCAATCCATTTAGTGTGAGTTGGTGGATGAGTTCTGATATATCCTGTGTGGGATCTTTGTTCAATCTGATGTAGCTTTCTTGGCAACTCAACTGGTGTTGTAGCTCAGCAGTATAATCACTTGTGTTTTGGACTACAACTGCTCCTTCCTTGTCTGTGGCTTTGATGACAATCACGCTGTTTGTCCTTAACGATTCTAGGGCCTGTTTCTCATTTTTTGTGACATTGTATCGGATGTATTTCCTATTATCCCAAAGGGCCATTACTTCGCTTAGTACAATTTGTTCAAAAGCCAGAGGGCCAGATGTACGACCAGTTTGAAACCTTCATGGCCATGTACTAACACTATTTTGCGAGTCGCAAAAAATTGCGACTCACAAAAGAGTGTTTTGCGACTCGCTATTAGGAAGGGGCGTTCCTTTCCTAATAGCGACTCACAAGCCATGTAAGAATGTTTTGCGACCGCAATTGCAGTTGCAAAACACTCGCAATTTACCGCCCTCTTGAGAATCATCATCATCATCATGAATACTTTATTTCGGCCGCTAGGGCCATAAAAGTGCATCAATAAAACAAACAGTCAATGCATCTGTGTTAAAAGGATCGATAAATACTCGCAAAGAAATTCATATACAGTAATCAGCCCACAGTAAAAAATAGAAACACAGACACATAGCACATGCCTCATAGGGACGGCAGGGATGAAGATTATATATATAAAACATGAACAATTGTAATACAACCAACCGGATAAAAAGACACTAAAAAAATCACATCTAATACGTAAAAATATCCAAACAGTAAAATCTTGTACTAAAATCTTATCATAAAATAGAGCTATGAGGCTACAGTGCAGGGCCGGAGACCATAACAAAAACCTGCTCACCCCGGCACAAATTCCCCTGGACCCCAGTGGTCACTTTATGTATGCCCGGCGGATGTGCCACATACAATTTAAAAAACGCGATACAGCAAAAACAATAGGGGGTGAGTATCGTATTTTAAAACTCTATGCGCCTCTATAGCGCGCACAAACCCTAGATTTTTACATAGTTGGATTAACCACCGCTTGCGTGGCAGCCGATAGGCGGGGCAGAGGAACAAAACATGGATTTCAGACTCCACCTTGTACTTGCACGCAGGGCATTCACCGTTTTGGTCTCTCAGCCATTTACTGGAATATGCTGCAAGTGGAAGAGTCCCCAACCTCAATTGCATATATAGTTTCCTTGCAATTGGGGGTTCAACAAAGTCCAAAAGGTTTCCCTGCTATATACATCCTTTGTTATTAAAAACTCTAGGGTTAAACGACCACTTGAGGCGCTTTCTCGGATGGCACTTAACTTTACTGCTCTATATGAATTAACTAAGTCCAGCCTTGAGAACTTAACACACGAGGTCTCAGGCGTGTTCCAGAGGTCCGGCTTACCTATCTTGCGTGCAAGGTCCCTTATGTGGCAGAGCCATGTAATTTTCTTTACATTACACAAAGTTAAAAACTCAGAGAGTTCATCCCTAAAAACAGACAACTCCGGAGTCACCCACATCCTCCGCCAGAAAACTAAGGGTCTAATAGCAATTTCTTCATCCAGCGGTCTCAATCTGAGGTCCAAACGAAGGGGAATTAACGGGGTGCTACGGGGTAAACCTAGGACTTGTCGCATGAAATTGTTCTCTACCTTTGTCAGGCTTCCAGTTGGACAGTGTCCCCACAGCTCTACCCCATAGAGTGTGGCACCCCTTGCCTGGGCTTTATAGATTTCCACCACGGGGGCGACCGGTTTGAAAGCAGAAGATCTATACAGTTTCATTATACCTCCAACAATCTGTGTTAGTCTAAGCCTCGCTTTGTCTATTTGAGGGCCCCATTCAAATTTCTCAGCCAGGGTAACTCCTAGGTAGTCAAATATCCTAACTCTCTCTAGCGCGACACCATATAGAGAGGGACTTGGACGAGTTTTAAGAGGAGGGTTGAAGACCATATATTTAGTTTTATCTAGATTGATCTCCAGCCCTCTTAACTTACAAAAGTTTGCAAAACCATCTAAAATGCGCTGGATGCCCATTGGCGATTTAGAGAGCAGCAAAGTGTCGTCTGCGAACATCAGCGCCGGGACCTTCCCTGAGGCTAGCTTTGGAGCATCATTGTCCTTAATTAATATCAGGTGGTTGATAAGATCATTAATAAATATACAAAACAAAGTGGGAGCTAAAACACATCCCTGCCGTACCCCCTTTTCAACTGGGAAGCGAGAGGTGAGTTCCCCATGCCTCCCACAGCGCACTTGTGCAAAATTGTCAGTGTGTAGGCTCTTAATAGCTTTTAAAAGATATGTAGGAATCCCTAGTTCATTCAGTACACTCCATAGTTTTTCTCTGGGTACAAGATCGAAGGCCGACTTCAGATCAACAAATATCAGGTAGAGGCTGCCACCCTCAATGGTTACTGTTTTCCAGTACAGTAGTTGGAGTCTGAATATCTGGTCAACAGTTGACATTTTTGATCTGAAGCCGGCCTGATAGGGACTTAGTATCAGCTCTTCTTCCAACCAACTCTGGAGGCGGTCTAAAAGCACCCGACCATAAAGTTTTTGAGAGATATCAATTAGACTAATCGGTCTGTAGTTGGAGGGAACAAGGGGGCAACCTTTTTTGTATATGGGAACAATCTCAGCCACACGCCAGGTATCAGGGGGGTTAGACCCCTGCAATACCGCATTAAATAAAGCACACAGATATGGGACCCATATTGCAGGTTCATTGCGAAAGAGATCCCCTGGAAGTTTGTCTAAGCCAGGGGCTTTATTGCTTTGTAGCTTATAAATGGCACTCCTCACTTCAGTGCTCGTGATCTCCTTCTCCCCCTCTAGTTGTATCTCAAAAGCCATACTAATAATGCTAGTATTGGCGTAGCCGGCATCCCGTTGAGAGTATAATGTCCCAAAGTGGGACTCCCAAGCTTCAGGCGCTATATGGGGCTCGATGGCGGGTCTCCCTTCCCTGTCACCCGTACTCACTATTGCCCAGAATGTTTTCAAATCCTTGTCCTCCAGGGCTTTCCTTAGCATTTCCCACCTTTCTTGCTCCCAGTTCTTTTTCCCCAACTGGATAGATTGATTGTATCTAGCCCTCGCAGTTTTGATTTGCACCCTATCCTTGGCCTTAACTGCTTCCAATAAAACCCGCTTGTCCTTACGACACTGTTCATTAAACCATGGGCATCTGTTGTGACCGTTTGCTCTAACACGGCTCACCGGGTAGAAAACCTCCCCCAAATTAAAGGAAAGCTCAGAGTGTATTTCGCCTACTTTATCTAGAATCGAGTTCTGGCCCACCGTGTAAACTGTCTCCCACACTTTGACTAGGGATGGCAATGCTAACTGGTAGATTTTCGCCATCTTAGTAGGAGACTGTTGGATGTTGCCCCATCTAATACGTCTTCTATTGTTGGTCACTACCAAGGCACTGTGACAGTTGCCGGTTGGAAAAGGCGTTTTTGCAATACCCAGTTCCCCCTGGTTGAGGGTTAAAATCAAAGCATTATGGTCACTGTCCCTCCTATGCACAATATGAAAATCAAGAACTTTTCCCCAGTGTCTTGTTTCCACCAAAATGTAATCAATAAGTGAGGTCTGGCCTGCTCTATTAAATGTAAACTGCCCTGGTTGGTCAGATTTAGTCCGGCCATTGCATGCTCTTAGGGAAAAGGTGAGAGTAAATGAGTTTAACTGCATGACCAATGGAGACCAAGCTTTAGTAGGTGTAGTCAGGGGGTTAGGAATGGACCAATAGAGGTCTTCTTCTGTTGGGGCAGAGTGTAAAGAATCAGAGAGGGGTTCAAAATGACAATTGAAATCACCCCCCACAATCAACCAGGTCGCCGGGTCTAAGGTTGGAATAAAATCTCCCAGCAGAGCAATAGTAGATGATTCCTGGCTGTTGTTAACGGGGCGAGAGTACACATTCACTATGGCAATTTTCACCTTTGTTGGGAAGGAGAGCAGGACACATTGAATGTCACTTGACGGAGTTAGTAACTGCTCCGCCCTACATCCAAGATGGGTAGCTACCCAAATTGATAAGCCTCCAGATGGTCTCCCCCTCCCTGCCATAGAAGCTAAGATGTTATAAGGGGCATAGCCCACCCGATGAAAGTCTTCCCTTGCCCAAGTCTCTTGGAATATGCAAATGTCGAATTTATCGACAAAGTCACCCCAATCCATACAGGGCAGTTTGTTTTTGAGACCTGCCACATTCCATGAGAGTATCCTCAGCCCATTCGCTTGCACGGTCACCCCTCTCACAACCCCCGGTACCACATTATCATGTATAACATGGTCACCAAGAACACCCACGCAGCACTCACCTATTTTCCCACATTCTATGCTTTCTCTATTTTGTTCTCTCAAAGAGTCATCAACTTTTGCATCCAGGGCCGTGGGTATGGTGGGTCTTTCTCCTGTCTGGTTGATCGAGAGGGAGGGGCCTGGGCTGTCACCTACCATAATGCGCTTCAATCCCTTCCCATCTCCATCCTCAGAATCATATCCTGCCGTTTGTAATGACTCCACCAGCGAGGATCCCTCTCTCAGTCAGTCTACACCCTCCAGTACATCATATCTATTGTTCACCGGGATGTTAAATGGCGGGAGCCTATGATAAGCATCCCAATTCCCTTCTGGGCGGAGGCCTACACCACCTTCTGAAATTAAGGACGGAACCCTGCTTCTTGCTAATGACTGTGGTGGTGGATAAAAAAAATTCAGAGGTTGTAGACTCATAGCCGTCATGGAATCATAGCAACTAGTAGGATTATTAAATAAATTGGCCACCGTGTGGGGGTTTTCAAAATTTATAACAACACATTCACCTGCCTCTCTTTTTTTCCGATTTCCCACCCACCTCACTCTACGAACCATGATAATTTCTCCAGCTCTGGCAAAATCAAAATGTTTGTGTTTAACAAGCCAGAACAGGCATTTATTCCTCAGCTCGAGATACGTTTCCTTCATACTAGGTTCGATAGATGGGACGCCCGTCAAAATAGCTACATAAGGTGCGCAGGCAGGAGGGAGGATTATGTCTGGGAGATTTGAAACATTTGAAACATTTCCACCTTCACTCAATCCTTGGATTACTTGTCTGCTCTCTTTGCTATTAGTAGCTGGGGCTAGGGGAATGGACTCTTCTCGATTTCTTACACATGGTTGCTTGCTCTTTGCTCTGTTCTCCGTGCCAATACTCCTATCTCTCTGTACCCTAGTGTCACTTTGGTTCCCCAGTTCAGAGTTCAAACTGGGGCCCTTGGAAACATCCCTCTCCAACCCCGACGGAGATGTTAGATCCTTACTTTCAACCTGACAGCAGACCTCGATCCCTCTTATAGGTTGGCCCTTGGGATGGTTAAGTGAACAAGCCTCCCCTGTCATTAAGACTTTATCCAGAATATCTAGACGACCAACAAGTGGGGCTAATTCTTCTTTAATGATAGCCCTTAGGTCATTCTGCAAGTCTTCCACCAGACTCAACACCCACAACGGATATTGCTTATCTACACTAGCTTGGTTCGACCTGCCAGCTCTGTGCACTTGGTCTACCCCCTCCTCTATATTAACAACAATGTCCTCACAGAATTTCTTTTTTTTGATCCGGCCTCAAGAGCTAATTTACGTTTTCCCTTTTTAAAGGTACTCTGGGCATGTTTGCTTGTATCAATCACTTTTTACGCACAGCTATCTCTCTAACAGTCGATGGCTGTACGTCTACCTGGGTTTGAACCTGGTTTGACTGGTTGATCGATAGGGATGGCGAGACAGGTAAATCAGGAGTGAGTGATAACCGCCTTTCTCTTAGCTCGATTTCGGAGTCCACCACCCCTATTGCCCTCTGTAACATTTTATCTATAGATGTTGTGGGGAGTGGGGACCTACTTGTCGTTTTGCCTCGGATAGGGGCTATCCTCCCCATTTTATTAACCGGTACCTTAAGAAAAGGAGAAGAGAGAGACAAAGAAACCCCTAGAGTTATAGACTGGAGGTACACAATCTGGTCTAAACACTCCCACTTTGACACATCCCACCCCACATCAAAAATAAAAATAAGACAAAGTCTCTAAGTCCGATAGTCCTGATAACGCCTCAACTTGTAGACGCTTATTCAGCTGTGTCAAGGCCTTCCAGGTTGGCAGACAGGGTACAATCAGGAGTGAGAATGCGCAAGGATAAGTCTTACCGGCTGTTCCCTCTATCGTGCCAGTCGCAACACCCAAGGGGGTATCCCTGCCCTGCCTCTTCCTGGCGATGACGGGCGCAGGACGGGCCCAGCCTTGGCCCGGGCTTTGCCCGGGCGAGCCCGCGCGCGTCCTGCGCCGCGGTGATTACTCGCGCTTTTTAGCGCGTTTACAAGCGGCAAAGCACCTCCCCTCCTGGGAAGGATCCTGGGACTGGTAGTCCCCAACGGCACAAGGCAGCAAACAGCACCTCCAGGCGTCCCGCGCCGCGGTGATTACTCGCGCTTTTTAGCGCGTTTACAAGCGGCAAAGCACCTCCCCTCCTGGGAAGGATCCTGGGACTGGTAGTCCCCAACGGCACAAGGCAGCAAACAGCACCTCCAGGCGTCCCGCGCCGCGGTGATTACTCGCGCTTTTTAGCGCGTTTACAAGCGGCAAAGCACCTCCCCTCCTGGGAAGGATCCTGGGACTGGTAGTCCCCAACGGCACAAGGCAGCAAACAGCACCTCCAGGCGTCCCCTGACACTGAGAATCACAATCAGTGTCTCTGACACTGTTGAACATTGTAAATTGCGACTCGCAATTTGTGACTCGCAATCGAGCGCAAATTGCGACTCGCAATTTACACTGGTCCTACATCTGGCCCAGACTCTTTTGGCTCATTAAGTAGGCCGCCGGAGTGAAAGTTGAGGGGGGTATTAGGCCAGTAGCTGTCAGATGTTTGGACCCAGGGTCGTTATGTCTGAAGAAATATTTCAGACGTATTTTTCTGAAGAATTGTTGGAATTCCAGTTTAGTGTTCAATGAATTGAGGGGCACTGTCGGTATGAATGAGAGCCCTTTGGATAATATGTCGCTCTCCAAAACAGAGAGGCTGTAATCTGAAATATTGATGATAGGGTCAGTTTGGTCATGATTTAGATTTTCAGGGTCTCTTATGCTCGCACAAGGTAGGTCACAAGTCTGTTCTACCATCTGTATGTTTGGCGTCTCGTTTGGATCGCTTCGTGGCTCTCTTGGGGGTAAAAGTTGACCCTGTTGTTGCCTCTCAGTGTGTTTCTTCCCCTGTTCCATCTCTTGGGTTTGTCCCACCCTTGGTCTTGGCCCCTGCCCCTGTTGGATGGCCATGAAGGTTTCCCTAAAAACGGTGAACCACTGTGTGTGTCTTGGAACCTAGGTCCTTGATTGTACTTACTGGGGCCCCCGCTAGTGGTTGTTCTTTTGGAATCACTCTCAGATCCACTTCCTAATGAGGAGTCAGAAAAAGTAGCAAATCTAGTGGTCCCTGTCTACTCCTATTGGCGAAGAAGCCTTGGTTGTCTTGTGGATAATAGTCGTCCAACAAATGAGGGTATGTGTTTTTTTTGTCATATGCCCTGACGTCTTTGCTGAGTTTGTCCAATTTTTTGTTTAGTGTAATAGACTTGAATTCCACAATGGCTTTCTCAGATCGTTCAAGCGCCTCTTTAGCGTTGCTTAAGGCTCTGTCCTCTAGGATCTCTCTTTTCAAGTCAGCTATCTCTTGTCTAGTGTTTTTACATACTCTAATGCAGTTTCTACCCCTAGCACCATCCAATGCCTCGAGCAGGTATTGGCTATGAAGCTGAACCCTTCTCTGAACTTAGTTATGTCAATGAAGATTGCTGGCTCGTTCTTCACTTAGAGGCCCTTGGGGATGATGTTTGCCTGTAGGTATTTAGCTAGGAGGTGACCATGTAAGCTGGACCTGATCAATTGTTTCCCCAATCTTTCTAGTCTGGACAATTTCTCATTTAGAGTGGTGTCAAGAGGTGTTATACCTGGTCCTAGTAGATTTAGATCAGTCTGACCCTGAATAAGCTTGTTGATATACTCTTCACTATAAGAAAGAGTTTCTTTATCTGACATGCTTTAGGTAAACTTTAACAATCAATGTATGTAAAAATAACCCTCTCAGTCCTGCACCTGCACAAATACACATGCAATGTAAAGGGGTAACCCTGTGTCCTTCAGAACCTGGGCGTTTATGAAATGAACTACAAATGGTTCTGTCAGGAAAACAATTACTTAGCATTCCATAATGAATATGTATCAAGAAACACACCAAGAGAATTATTATTTGATTTACAAGAATAGTGTCTTATTCTTTTTTCTTTTTTGTATAGGCAAGGCTGTCACATAGACATATCTTTCATTGAAAATACAAATGCGTGATTTAATGGTGAATACGTGATCAAGAAGTGACAAAATGAAAAAGAGAATACCATATATACAGTGTAAGGATTATAAAACAATATGTACAATGTATGAATCCGTTAACATCTGTCCCTATACAAAATAATCTCAAAACCCCTAAACAGAGTCCTTTTTCTACTTTAGGGCGAGAAGAGCGTAGGGATATGTCTATGTGACAGCCTTGCAGATACAAAAAGAAAATAAGTATAAGACACTATTCTTGTAAATCAAATGATAATTCTCTTGGTTTCTTTCTTGATACATATTCATAATGGAATGCTAAGTAATTGGTTTTCCCGATAGAACCATTTGTAGTTCATTTCACAATCGCCAGAGCTCAGCATGCTGGCAATAGGGTATCTGGCTTGTCTGGTTGCCCAGTGTGCCTGCTGAGTGTGTGTTCAGTGCAGCTGGTGCAGTTGTCACAGTCAGAAGCGCCAGTCTCTTGCCTCAAAACATGCAGAGATTGATCATGATTAAAAGGAACCAACACTTCATACCACAAGATTACAGTGTTCCTGGAACAGCACAGGAGAAGGATGAGGGTGACTACTCAGACTCAAGTGCATTAGCTGACCAACTTCTGGATGAACCCCCTGAGTTTGAGGACGAACTCTACTTTCCTGATTATCGTCGAACTGCTTTCCCCCCTAAAAAAAACAAGCATTTGCAATGCAGTAGGTCTCGCATTTGTGTTGTAAATGACAATGTCTTTAACCCATGTGTTTTGGTTTGGAGTGGATGTATGTAGTGTGGAGTGGAATTATATGGGTTGTGTTGGAACTGTTAGTTGTGGAATTATGTGGGGTGGAATTTTGTGTTGTGGAGTATATTTGTGTAGTGGAATTATTTGGCATGGTAAATAGATAAGGGTGAGCTATATAGAATAGATAGAAAGAAGTAGAGGGATGTAGCCATTGTAAACAAAATTAAAATTCAAATATAAAACCATACTGCCTCTGAAAAATATTTGTTAATATAATAATAATATATTATTCCTTATGCCAGGCACTGTTATCATATAAAAAGGAGCAAATTATGAAGTAATGTGAACTACCCAATATTTGCTGTTTTATGACACATAATTCACCTTTTATCAACACCTAAGTTATTAAAACACTTCCGCACTTTTTTTTCTTAAACATAAATCCATATAGCTTGCAATGTAAAACATATAACAAGTCATCTTGGGTACGATACACCAGTCTCTGTGGGAAGAACAAAAGCCAGGAATCTCAGGCAATTCAAAGAATGGTGACACAATGTTTAAGAAAGCACATATACTAGTGTTAGCACTGATAGCGATCTTAACAGTTATGCTAATGAGTTATTTTATAGCGTAGCTAAATAACAGCTCAAATGACTGAAGCTTGGTTGACCTGCCCAGGGTCACACATGGCATCATCCGAGCTCCTCCCTTCCCGACCTACGACGGGTGCACACCATGCTCACGTTAATGCATTCAGCGCCCCTGATAAAGAATATTACAGATTACGTGGCACCATGGAAATAAATAATCCTAGACTTTGGAGCACAATACTATGGGTTGTGTTAGCTCTTGTGACATGCTGAGTGCTGTGTTTGAGCAGCTGTCAGAACCTCATGGAAAGTAGGATGCGAGGCCCGATATGAACTGCCCCTTTACGTGCCCTGCTCTGAGACTGTAGGTTCATTTTGTTTTCCATCTTTATCTTGGGTCATTTTCCCCAGTGCCGTAATTGGTAAATTCAGTTGTTCGCTAATGAAGGTCCTGCAATTTCAATAGCAAAGCAAAACTACATGTATCAAAATGTAAATGTAGGCATGAGATAGTCAGTTGCCCTGGCAAGCTTGTGGGATTATTGCTTTATTGTAAGAATACACCTAAAAAAAAAGCACAAAGCAAAAATATTTGTTGCTCAAACATAATAGCCTTATGCCTGCCATAAGCTGTCACTACAGTGAAGGATTTTAGGTACCTGTGCTCTCAATTCAGTACCACTAACTAGCGCCAGATGCATCCTGTCCATTCTCAGAACTCGCTTAGAGGTGAATCGGTTACAGGCATGGGTTATACATAGGAACTTATGCAAAAAAATCCAATCTTTCTGAATAAATATATGGAAAATTATTAAACAGCATGTTTAGTACAAGAAAAATGTCAATTGGCTTTTTTCATGCAGTAATTTAATGGTAGAAAAGATAGTACGGCTGGTGCGACCAACGTTTCTTTTCATTAAGGGTAATCTATAAGTGCATATCATTTTACAGCCATTTCTATGCGTTTCTGTTCAACGGCAACCTTAATGAGGAAAGGCGCAATTTAAGACTTGCTGAGAGATCATGGAGAATCTCTCCCTCCATCGCACACCACAAGCACCTAAGGTCTACAAGAAGCTCCTACAACAAACACATCCGAAGTTCAAAAGCAGAATACTTTAGAGCGCAACTAGACGATGCCAAAAACAGACCCAAAAAACTATTCAATATCATAAAACAACAACCAAATTGCTGATAGATAATGGGTCATTGTCAAATGGTGATGAGTTCTCCACCTATTTTATTGAAAAGACTAGGAGGATGAATCAGAACTGCAACTCACCTGTCAGCATCTGTAAGCCAGGTCCAGCCTAGTCTCCTCCCAGTGCAGCACCTGGTGAGATCCCCTCATGCCAGTTATACTATAAAAAATAATACTACTTGAAATACCTTCAAACTCCCGGATGAAGCCGATATACTCAAAACCATCAATAAATCAATAAAACCCTCAAATCACTTCAATGATCCTCTGCCTGCCATGCTCATCAAAGAGCCTAGATACTCCACACTCCTGCTTTGGACTAAGATTGCCAAAGCATCTCTCTGTTCGGGCATTGTTCCTAATTGGACAGGCCACCCTAATTCTAAAAAAACCAAATGCTGACCTGTCCGACCTCAACAATTTCCATCCAATTACCAACATCCCCACATTCAGCAGTTTCAATCAAAACCTTTCTGACATTACTTTGGTCTTGATTGGAGTTCCTCAAGAATCCAATGTCTCACCCATGTTATTCAACTTTCTTCATGGAACCTCTTACAGAAATTCTGAAGCTCTCGAACATTCATTACCACATGTATACAGATGAAACACAATTATATTTGAAAATTTCCTCACCCGAAGATATCAAAACTCTTAAGTGCACCCTACTGAAAACCCAACAATGGTTAACCCTCAATCACCTCATGATCAACACATTCGAAATGGAATTCTTCTTCATCGCCTTTCACAATCTCTCTGCCCCCATTGAAGAATGGCTCAAAAACTTACAGTTCTCTACTGTGCTCCCCACATTATTGACTCAACTAGATCACTAGGTATAACCTCGGGCAAATACCTGAATATGAAAGATCAAATCAGGGCAACCACCATGGGAGCCAATTACCAATTGATCACACTAAGGAAAATCAAACCCTTCTTGCCCCCTGATGACTTTCACTTAGCAGTACAATCCCTAGTCTTTGACCGATTAGATTACGAGAGGTATACTCTTGCAGACTTAACCAAAGTAAGGTTGGCACCATTACAGGCGATATTGAAGTCAGCTGCTAGACTCATCACGGGATTCAACCACATTCCACCAGAACTAAAACAACTAAAATGGCTTCCATTTGAAGAAAGGATACAGTTGAAGACAGCTTGCATGACACACAAGGCCCTTCACCATAAGACTCCCTTCTCCCTGGCTGAAAAACTCGAACTATCTGGTGGTAGTCATTCCTCAAGAAGCACTAACTCCCTATAGTTAAAACCACAGAAGTTCAACAAAAAAAAACTTACAACCGGTCCTTCTCCGGTCTAGCACCAAGAATATGGAACACACTGCCTCCTGCAACCAGGACTAACCCCTCTACTACTTTCTTCAAAAAAGAAGTAAAAATGCTCAGCCTGACTATTTTCCTCTGGACACCTCCAGATATTGAATCTGCAAGGCTGGTTGGTATTCTATATTGTTAATATGGAAATATATGCATATGTCAATGAAAATGCAAATGCAAATATGTAGTTAACAGGTCCTCAGACTAAGGCCCAGGATTACTGATTGATATCAATGAAATGAAATGAAATTTGTAAAGCGCACCCATACCCCCAAAGGGGTGTCCAGGCGCTGTACGCATACCGCTGTGGAACCCTTCCTGGCTTTTCCCTGTGAAATGTCCACTCCTGGGCACCCCCAGGGTGAAGCCAGGCATCCCAGCGCTGTTGGGGCCGTTGTGGAGATTAAGCAAGCTATTGCCCAGAGTTGCAGAGTGGGACCCATGATTAGAATAGGCACCGAGGCGAGAATTATCAGGTCAGAGGAAATTGAGCCCAAGACCCGCCGAGGCGGGAATTGAACCCTGGTCCCGGGCCAGATCTCTGCATCAGGGTCTGCCGCTCTAACCATTGAGCCACACTATCAATCAATCAATCAGGGTCATTTGAGCGCGCTACTCACCCATGAGGGTCTCAAGGCTCTGGGGGGGTGCAAGCAGCTTTGTTGGTCATTTGAAGAGCCAGGTCTTGAGGTCCTTTCTGAACTGGTGCAGTGTCAAGCTTCGTCAGATGCAAGGGGGGAGTTCGTTTGAGGTCTTGGCTGCGAGGTAGGAGAAGGATCTGCCCCCTGCTCTGGCCCTGTGAGTGCGAGCGACGTGAGGTCGGCAGAGCAGAGTTTTTTCTTGGGGTGTGGAAGGAGATCTGTTCGTTGAGGTATTGGGGTCCGGTGTTATGGAGGGCTTTCTAGGCATGTGTAAGCAGTTTGAAGGTTATTCTTCTTTTGACGGGGAGCCAGTGGAGGTCGCGAAGGTGTTGGGTGATGTGGTCATGTCGCGGGATGTTGAGGATAAGTCTGGCTGCGGCGTCTGGATTGTCTGGAGTTTGCAGAGGAGTTTTTTGTTGATTCCAGCGTAAAGAGCGTTTCCGTAGTCCAGTCTGCTGGTGATGAGTGCATGGGTGACGGTCTTCCCGGAGTTGGGGGGATCCATTTGAAGGTCTTGCGAAGTATGCGGAGGGTGTTGAAGCATGTGGAGGACACGGCGTTGATCTGGTGGTTCATAGAAAGTGAGGAGCTGAGTATGATGCCGAGGTTGCGTGCATGGTCCGTTGGGGTGGGTGGGTTTACGCAGGGTGGGGAGCCACCAGGGGTTGTCCCAAGCGGAGGGGGTGGAGCCGAGGATGAGGACTTCGGTTTTCTCTGAGTTGAGCTTCAGGAAGCTGTTGCTCATCCAGGTTGCGACGTCTTTTATCCCTTCTTGAAAATTGCGCTTGGTGCTGTCGGGTTCCTTGGTGAGGGAGAGGATGAGCTGGGTGTCATCAGCGTATGAGACTATGTTGAGTCTGTGGTTTCTGACGATGGCTGCGAAGGGGGCATTGTAGACATTGAAGAGTGTGGGGCTGAGGGAGGATCCTTGGGGTATTCCGCATCTGATCTCTGTTGGTTCGGAGAGGAAGGGCGGGAGTCTAATTCTTTATGTTCTGTCTGAGAGGAAAGATTGATATGTTGCTCGAATGTGAATTTACCTTAACAAATAAAAGGCAAAAGGAGTTTGGCAAAACAGGAACATTTGGTTTAATTAAACGCATTGGCTGGGAGAGCAGTGACAGAGTCAGGGTCTGAAGACTGTCTCAAAGTACATTGGTTTTGGCCGCCATTTTATACATTTTCCGAAGCGTCATAAAACAATTTGTACATTCTTTTAGAAAAGGATATCCCGGCCTAATCATGGAGTTACAAACCTGACCACCTGATAAAAAGCGCAGATGGGACTCGACCTTGCGTGGACACAATGCGGGCCAGTGGGTACGTGTCCAGTGTCGGGCATGGGGACCGCATGATCACTGCATGTAATGTGCATGCGGTGTTCTGATTGGCTGAGTGTTCCTAACGTCATGTGGCGTCTAACATTATGGTTGTTTGGGAACATGCACCCCTCCGGCCAAATGTGTTTTCTTGGGGCCATTCTCCTTTGATTATTGTGGTGTCGCTAGCTATCTGTGGGACTAATATGGGTTATTCCTGTTCACGTGTTTGTCTATGGGTTACGTGTCACCTCTCCTGTGATCTGTCAAGCAATTGCTTCAGGCCTAGGTCGCAGGGCCTGCCTGACCACGTATTTCTAACTCTCGGCTGATGGGGAGGTCTTTTCGGGTGGATTCGACAACAGTGATGTGAGCTCGTTGTTATGCGTACATATATCATGGTGCACAACATCATCGTATTTCCAATATTAACATTACCCCCTCTAATTGAATTTTCAACTACATCATTTGCCTCACACTTCAAGACAGTCACATTATTCGAGTTTCGGTGTGCTTCTGTTGCGCCTATTACTACTTCCCTAGTCACTTGCATTCTGCCTAATTTCACGACTGCATTTTTACGCAGGAACCCCTCACTTGCAGGAAACCACTCAAAAACAGCACAAAAATGATAATTGGCAGCAATGACGTGCACAGTCTGGTCACCCACCGGGGGAGCCAGAAAAATCAATTGATTAACCAATCCTGCTAGGGGCACTTCCCTCCTTCCTTTTTCATGTCAGCTTGTAGCTGATGCAGTGCTTGGATGGCAAGAGCTAGCATCCCATTGTTCATGTCATTACCAGGGATAAAAGTACACCAGGATGCAATGATCGTGGCACACACCCCACCCTCCATCGCGAGCATCAAGTCAAATGCATACCGATGTTCCATCACCATAAGGCGGATGGCTCTTATTTCTTCCTTGAAAGCATTTAGGCCGAGTTCAGTATTGTTGATAATCTTCAGCATTTCCCACCTGCTTATCTGCAACCAGCAGGCGTTTGCCTTTGTTTGTAGGGTGAAGAAGGGTATGGACCCTCCAGTGTTTAAAACAGTCTAAATTCTTCCAGAATGTTCTTGTACTGAGCCCAACCAAAATAATCAGCAGTTCTTTTTTCTTGAGCCTGATGCAATAGAGTTGTTTTCTTCTGCAGCAGATGTTGGACCAACTCGGACAGGTCTTCTCCAGGGATGACCAGGGTCATGGGTGTGTATGGTTGTGAGGGAGCAGAGGCCCTACCAATCGGGGAAGTGTTTGTCAAATTCCCCACACTGCCAGTATTTATCCATCAGTGTGGAAGTGCCCCACTGTATGTCTGGTACATGCAGAATTGCTCCACAATTCTCATTCGTGCCAAGCGGGGTCACTCCCTTCCCTCTGAAACACAAGGAATACAGTGTAAATGTACATATAAGTAGATTAGGGGTTGCCCCTTCCCCTCTAACCATGTGTATATATCTAGCTCAGTATTCCAGATTTCCTGACCTGGGTAGCTATGCTGGTATTCAACCCTACCCTATGAGTCTCATTTCCCCTAGAATCATCAAGGTGAATGGCCCTGCACTGGAACTACATGCCTGAGGTCCATTTGTTATTAAAGAATACTGCCCCTGACATGCTAAAGGCCACTCTGGGATCACAGACGGGGGCGGGAGCGGACGTGTTTGTGCTCTGGTGCTGTGGTTTTGCTACCTGCAAGAACCTCTTTTCTGGAAACACTCAGGGTCTAACAGTGTCCTTCCCTATAGTGCATACTGTCTAGCTCAGTTTGAATATCACTAGACTATCTTAGGCCTAATCCTACATAGGTACAGGTTGATGAGACATTTTGATTTTTCAGGGTCTATCTCTTGGGATAAATAGAGCCTATCAGCGCCTATGGATTGTGGTATAAGCGAACTGACATAACATGACCTGGCTGATGTTTGGGCGCCCAAGGCAGTCATGTGCTAATACCATGTGTTGTGTAAGAGTGCACTGTGTAGGGCGTCCGAAATACTAGCGTTTGGTTCAGTGTAATTGTAAGTGATGTGGGAAAACTCCCTACGCAAGCGCTGTAGAAATGTCGAGGAAGGCGCCATATGACTAAGCAGATTTCTGGCTACAGATGGATGCGGTTTTAAATGTTAATATTCTGGCATGACACAGGTGGTGTAAGCATAAATAATTGTCACGATATAGGGGATGATAAAATAATCCTAATCAAGATTGGGTTGTTGATTAAAAAGTATGAACTCTGTGTCAATCCACTGAAGTACACATAAATTTGTTTTCATATCCATTTTTTTACAGATATGCCCCTGACGAAGGGACGAGGGTCCCGAAATGCATTGGGCCTATGCTGTTTACACTGTAGGACACTGATTATTCAAGTGTCTTTCACAATTTTGTTATTGTTATTTGTACATTGTTTCAAGAATATAACTTTGGCAACTTCCAGGAGAAGCTGTGTCATTCATGTTGATGTGAAATTGTATTAAATTCTAGAGAATGAACACGTATCATTGTATTATATATGTGAAAACGTGTGTATAACATATTGATGTTGTGCACACTTTTGTCCTAGAAATCTGTCCCCATTCACAATTTATTCTGTGCAAGGTAGACACAAGTGAAGGTGTAGCACACAGATTGCTCAAATCAATTTACATTGCAGTTAAAATTGGATCTCTACAAAAAGGGAGTGCACGATCTACCTGCGAAATAACAGATGGATGCGGCCATACCCATACTAAACAGATGGTAAACAATGGCGCAAAAATTCATAACTTTGAAACATTGTAGGTCTTGAGATGGTTTCCAGAGGAGACATCTGCAGTCTTCTGGCATTCATGGTGTCTTTGCTTTGGCACAGTGCGAAACGTTTGTTGAAAAAATGGCTGTAAAAACAGCCTGTGGTACAGTTCATGGAGGATTTGCTGGGGAAGGTTTTAGCCGTACGTTGGCGAGGACGACCCAGGCCTCTCATCGTTCCACCTTGAGGGCGGTAGGTGTTGCGAAGATTACTCAGTAGGGCCCTTCAAACTTGGCTTGCTTCCATTTCATCACAAAGCTGCGGAAGTAGACTTCCTGCCCGGGTTGAGGTGTTTGGTAGGGTAACTTGGCGGGTTCCGGAGGTGGACCTGTTTGGATAGGAACTTGGCAGTTTTGGTTAACTCAGAGAGATACACATGTAATTCACCCCCAAGGGCCTGAGAGCTCACTTCAGCACTTAATTTGGTCTGTGTTTCTGGGATGGATGTTCCCATCAGCCTGCCCATTATCATCTGTTGTGGTGTAAGGTGATGATCGCTGCTAGGTCTGTTTCTTAGCCTGAACAAGGCTAGGGGCAGGCAGTGGAGCCACTTTTTGTTAAGGCTGGCACAAATTTAGCAAATTCTGTTTTTTAGCAGGCCGTTGAGGCTCTTGCTTTGAGGGATGATACACTGATACAGAGAGGCCAATTTGTGAGTTATTCCTAAAAGGGTGCAGTTGTGGTCAAATATGGAGTTGACAAAGTGCCTGCCATTTTCTGGCCGGATCACGTCTGGTACCCCCTACCTGGGTATCCCCCTACCTGCGTTGCAGTGCATTCTAGGGCCGGCTTCGATCCACCTGGAGTATGGGCAGACCACTAAAATCAGGTTTTCATAGTTAGCACATCGATCGATCATATCGATAAAGTCGATGTGTAGTGCCTTAAATGGCCCTGTTGGTTGTGGAATAGCCGATAACACAACCTTCAGTGTAGGTTTAGCGGAGTGTAGCTGGCAAACAGTGCATCCGTGTAAATACATGGGTAATGCTTCAGTAAGGTTGGGGATGAACCAGTCGCTCTGGAGTTAGGCTATTATGTTATCTTTGGCCATGTGTAGTGGTAAGTGCAGTTGGGGTAAAACTATGTTAACTAGGCTATGTAGCATGATGGGTTTCCCTGTGGATATGTGTCGCTGTATAAGGTTGTGTGTGGTTTGTGTGCAACTCCTGCCTAGCCATATCGCCTTTTCACCAGGCAGTGCTGTCTCCTGCAATTCCCTCAAGTATAACCCTGCTGTCTGTGTGTAGGGCTTGTCGTGTGATGGTTCTGTCCCTGTAGTCGGCTGTAAAGGGAGTATGTGTGCTTCTCTGATCTTCCCGTAGGCTAACTGTTTCGCAACTGGTCAGCTAATGAGTTCCCCCGAGATATGAAGTTTGTGCCCCTGGTGTGAGTGGCACATTTTACCACAGCCACACGCCTAGGTAGAGTCAGCGCACCTATTAGCAACTTCAGGAGATCCCTGTGTGCAGCGGGGTTCCATCTGCTTTTAGAAACCCTCGTCTTCTCCACCTGCCTATGCTCGAGCGCACCATGGTGATTACATAAGCAGAGTCAGAGTAGATGGTTACCGTCTTCCCTGAGCTTTGGGTGAGGGCTTCAATTAACGCTGTCAGCTCTGCCCCCTGTGCTGTGAGGTGGGGGAGGAAAGTCAGCTGCACGGTGAAGTGTAGCATCTCTGAAGCTGTGTGGCTTTGAGCCATCACCACCGCTGCCCCTGTGTGTCCTACACCCGTTTCTTGGTCTATTGTGGATGATTTGTCAATGAATAATGCCTCACTATCTAGGATGGGGTCCTCCTCTGCCGGGCTGATCCCTTTAGGGTTGTAGGTTGCACTGTTGTGGGTCTCCTCTCCCCCCTTGACCTTATGCGCTAGAAAGGTGGCTGTAATCACTAGATGGCATAGTACTATTTTTAGAGATGGCCTAAAGAGAATTAATTCATATCCTGACTCTCGTAGTCAGTGTGCTCTTGCTCTTCTGTATGACAGCAAACACTGAATGCTTAGCATACAGTGTCAGCGATACCCTCATCGCGATGGATATGCTTTTGTCGTCTGCAAAGGCTGCTGCTGCCAATGCCTGCTTGCACGGGAAAAGACCCCTGCATGACTGAGTCCAAGCACCCACTGTAATACGCAAGGGGCTTGTGTCTCAGAGGGTACTTTTGTGTTAGGATGGCTGTCATGACTCGCCTGTCGCTGCGGCTAAATAAGATAAATTCCTTCAAATAGTCGGCCACTCCTAATATGGGGGAGTGCAATACTCTGCTTTCAGTTTGTCTAAAGTCTTGGCATCCAAGGTGTCCTTGCTAGTTCCTCATTGCTCACCTTTGCCTTCTTCATGGCCCGAGTAGGGGGGCAATGAGCATGCTATAATCAAAAACCCGCTGTCGGACATAGTTGTTTAGCCCTAAAAACGTTTGCATACCCTTTTTTGTTTTTGGTGTTGGCCAGCCGCGGTCCGTGCAAGTAACAGGTGTGGGGCGGTGGGGCGGGGTAAGGGGGGATTTCAAGGGACAATGCAGAGGGAAAATTAAATAAATAATACATTTTTCCTCAGCGTCGTCCCTCGAAATCCCCCCTTACCTGGCCTCACCGCTCCACTGCTGTTACCTGAACGGACTGCGGCTGGTGGTGGCATAGCCCTGATAGAGTCTGCGAGTTCTGGCATGATCCGTCAACCGGTCAGTGAGATTAGTTGGCCCAGATAACTAACCTCCTGTTGTACATACTGCACCTTCCCCTTTCCACTTTTTACCCTCTTGTGGCAAGTGCAGTCAGGAGGGCTATATCTCTTGGTGACATAAGTCCTCAGAGGGACTCCATACTAAGATGTCATCAGCATACTGAATAAGGGTGCTGCTTGATTGGAGGTTGGTGAGGTCCTTACTCAGTATTCCATTAAAATACTGGGGGATTCACAGTACCCTTAAGGCAGTCTCCGATATAGCAGCTGAACCCCTCGGAATGTGAATGCAGTCAGGTATTGGCTGTCAGGGTGCAGCGGAATGCTAAAGAGCGTATTTTTATGTCTATCACAGAAAAATAGTAGGCGCCTGCAGGTATGCTAGTTAGTATGACAGAAAGGTCTGGTACGACGGGGAACTCTGGGACCACGATGTCTTTGAGAGGGCAGAGATCCTGCAACAGGTGCCAGGTTCCACCCTTACTCTTTTGAACTGGAAAGATCGGTGCATTACAAAGGGAGACCCCTATGTGGAGGACCTCTTGGTCAACCAGTGCTTGGATCGTAGGTGCAATACCCTCATCTGTCTCCTTGGAGAGCGGATATTGGCACACCCGGGGCAGGATGGCCCATTCCCACAGTGTTATTCTTATGGGTTCGGTGATGTTGATGAGCCCTACATCATAGGGCCCCTTGTCCCACAGCTGTGGCAGTATTGTGGCCAAATCGTGTTCCTGACATGTTGTTAGTACCGCCGTGGGTGAGAAGGCCTCATTCCGTGATTCCATTCTAACCTGGATGAAATCAGCTAAGATCATTTCTGAGTCCCCCGGGCACTCACCAAACGACTGCTCATCAGTTATCTTCAGTATAATGAGGTTGGGCGCGATGAAGATGACACATGCCCACATTACATTTGCTTGGTCGGTTTCCAGCAGGACCCCATATCTGTGCCGTATCTCAACAACCTTCAAGCAGAGCAGTCCTTCCCCTTGGGTTCCGCATCATGGTGACCTTCTTGTCAGAATACGAATTTGTGGAGCAAATGCAGTTTCCGACCTAGCAGCTCTTGTGCATTAGCAATGAGGGTGAGAAGGCATAAGTGAAGGCCCACAGATCAGCAGGTGTTGCTCTTGCCTGCCGGGCTTTGCAATGTGGGCGAATCAAGGACATGAGTCTTGCCGGAGCAACCCCAGAGTGTGAGCATGTCATTGTCCCGTACTCTGAGAAAAGAATAGTCATGTCTAATTTAGCTATCAAGCCTCTTACTAGGAGGATAGTCGGGGACGAAGGGTGATATAGTAGTTGCCCCTTCCCACGGCTGCCTCCACATCTATCTCTAGGGGTTTCGTGAAGGCAACCCTCATGAATGTGCCCGAGAAACCCTGTGTGTCCATGGAGTCCTTGGATAGGGGCACAAGCCCTTCTTTTAGACAGGACTTTATTGCCCCTGTGCCAATCAAGAACCTGTAGGGTGTGCTATTTATCAATGTCATCATGGTTGACTTCTCATCGGATCATAGGGTCACCGATAGTACGGGACACAAGAGAGTGGGGGGGTGGGTCTCACCCGACAAGCGCGGGGCTGACCCTCATTGACCCTGCTGCTTACTTGGTTCTATGAGAGTAGGAGGGAGTGTAACTTGGTCCTGGCCTTGGCGGTTCTCTGCACAACTTCCTCGAACCCTGTCACTACATGCTAGATTCTTCCTGAACCTCTGCAGCAGTACCCCCATTGGTACCGTCACCTTCTGTGCCATCGCTGCTACAGCTGTTCTGACCAAGGTCACCTGCTCCTGGTACAGGGATTCTGAAGTGGCATCCTGTCCCGATCCAACTTCTTCCTACTTACTCTTGCTTCACTTCTTTTCTCGACTTGTCTTCTCTCTCACCTTACAAGGCATTGCTGCATGTAGAAGAAATCCCCGTCGGGATTTCCTCTCCCATATCTGATGCAATCCTCTGCCATATCTACGTTCTCTGGCTCAAATGACCCCCATAAGGCAAGGACCGGCCAAACCGTTTCCCCTCTATAGTCCAGTCTGCCAGCAGGTTGCAAAATGGATTGCCAAAGCCTGTCCCATAGTCTCTTGCTATTATCTCTCTTGGGGTGAGACAGTAATCACCACGTGCTGTAGACTGGCAGCCGCTATCCTTGCCCTTAGGTCTCAGGGGGTTGGGATTCCTTTCCCCACACCCCTAGTGGTCTCAGTGTCCAGGACCATTACGAATCTCCCAGTCGACTGTGATAGTCTTATTGGACGAGTTGGAGTACCCGCTTCCTGCGCCGCTGGGGCTTGATGGGTTGAACGCGATGGGCGGAGGGTTGAGTTTGAGGGAACCCTAGCACTGAACTGGATTGAGGCTGGAGTCGCCTAGTTTTGGTGGTCTGGCAATCTCCCAGCCGTAGATCTTGTGGCTCGCTGCCCGGTGGGAGGCCCTTCGGCCCCCTCGTTCGGTGCATTAGTGTAACCCAGTGCAGGCACAGCTGAGATGGCAGGCATCAGAGAGAGCACCTCCTTGCCTGTTGTTAGACCTGGCACCATTGGCGTGGGTCTCCCTTCCATTTTTTCACTGTGCCTCCTATGTTTTTGCTATTTTTTTGCTGGTCTAGTTGCTTTGGGCACTTTACCACTGCTGTTCAGTGCCAAAGTGCAAGTGCTCCCTATTCTAAATTGTTGTAATGGATTTGTGACTCCATGATTGGCTTATTTGATTTACTTGTCAAACCCTAGTACAGTGCACAATGGGTGCCCAGGGCCTGTAAATCAAATGCTGCTGGTGGGCTTGCAGCACTGATTGTGCCACCCACAGTAGCAGCTTGTAAAATATAGCTCAGGCCTGTCATTGCAGAGCCTGTGTGCAGTCAGGGACTGCCATGCCGACTTGGCAAGTGCACACACTTGCCAGTCCCTAAACCTTCCCTTTTCTGCATGTTAGTCACCCCTAAGGTAGGCCCAAGGTACCCCTGGGGCAGGGTGCATTGTATGTGAAAGGTAGGTCATGCCCTGATGTGTGTGGCATGTCCTGATAGTGAATTACAGCCAACTTCGTTTTTCACTATTGCAAGGCTATCTGTTCCCATAGGCCAGAATGGGCAGTTTGATTATAACATCTTATAATCCTAACTGACCCTGGGAACAAGATAGGAAAATAAAGTTTAGTATGCCTGAACTCAGAATGTTATAATACATCTTTTAGTGTGGTTGATTTTTACATTCTGTGTTTGAAAATACCACTTATAGAAAGTAGATATTTTCTTACCTAACCATCCAGTATGCTTCTGCTAGGTTTGTGTATTCCATGTCTGGTTCGTGAGTGACAGGGGGCTGGAGAGGGCTTTGGCTCCAGCAGTCTGATGAGTCAGGGCTGGGCTGAAAACAACCTGCATTGAATAGAGAGTAGAGGGAGGAGATTTCCTTTCACTTGCCTGAGCCTTCATAGAATAGAGAGTAGGGGGAGGAGATTTCCTTTCAGCTACCTGGGCCAGGTCTGCTTTCAACAATGCTGTCTCCACCTCCTGCCAGGAAGCTGCACCAGGGAGGACAGAACTGGTTTGGGCTGGGTACAGACACTCTCTGCCTTCAGAGAACAAAGGATTTAGTAGTATAAATATTGGGGCCCAGACCCGAGAACTTTAGATCACTTCTGGGAAATCAAGAAGAACCTTTGCCAAGGAGAAGAACCGGAGAAGCTGAAGGTAGATTACTGCCCCGGAGCTGTTTGCTGTTTGGGGTTGGCCTGAAGTGGTTACTTTATTGCCAAGGAAAGGAGAAAAGGACTTTGCTGTTACTTAATCTTCTTGAGGAAGATCTCCAAGGACTTGTAGCTGAGCTTGTCTCCTGTTCTGAAGTCTCAGGGACACAAAGACTTCACCACCAGATCCCCCTGAATTTCCTTGCTGGGAATTCTACCCGCAGAGAGGTGCCTGCTGTTGTTTTTGGCCCTCTAGAGACTGCGTGTCGCTGGGAGCTGGAAGCGCGACGCAACGAGGAAGAAGCGTGTCGCCGCTGCCGCTGTTGCATTGCCGAAGAAGCGTGCCGCCGCCGCAGCTGTTTGCCGTCGCATCACCGGAGAAGCGTGTCGCAGGGTCTGTCGCGGCTCAAGATTCCCCCGAGTTCGCCACACGGCCGTCGGGCGTGCACGCATTGCAGCCAAGTTGTCGCATCGCATCAAAGACGCCATTTTGTTGCATTGCACAGGATCGTCGCATCGCATCGAGGCGCCATCTTGTCGCATCGTAACCGGAACGCAGTAAGAAACAGATGCTTCGCCTCCTCTCCGGTAAGGAACAGACGCATCGCCTCCCCTGCGCTGCAGTAAGGAACTGGTGCACCGCCTCCCCCAAAGCAAGGAACTGACGCATCGCCTTCCCTGCGACCCTTTTGTTTATATTGCGTTACGCATCCAAGGTACTTTGAGAGTAAAGTGTCGCATTTACCATCTACATTGAACTAAGCTATTTCTACCATTTGAAAGTCATATTTTTGAGTACTGTATTGTGGATTTTTGCCGTTTGGTCTTGTGTTAAGTCTAGATAAAGATTACTTATTTTTCTAAACTGGTGTGGTGTCCATTTGTAGTGTTTTCACTGTATTACTGTATGTGTTCACAAATGCTTTACACATTGCCTCTGAGATAAGCCTGCCTGCTCGTGCCAAGCTACCAAGGGGGTGAGCAGGGGTTATTTTAGGAGTGTAGCCCCCTTACCCTGACTAGAAGCAAGGGCCCCTACTTGGTCAAAGGTACCTACCTCTGCCAACTAGAGACCCCCATTTCTAACATTGGTGGCAGCGGTGGGATTCTGGACTTGCATTTGTGACTCATATACAGTGATTGGTGTACACTACTAGTGAGTGCAGACCATAACGCAACCACATACATTTTGGTAGAATTTGTTTTCCCTGGGACTTCTATTTATGCTAAAAACTGCCAATCCTTGTTACCATGAGCAAAGCAGCATCCAACGCATCTATGCATCTACAGTTTGAAGAAGACAGGATTGATACCTACACTGTGCCACAGCTTAAAACCCTCTGTAAAAGATTTAAAATCTGTGTGAAAGGCATCACCAAGAAGGAGGGGTTCCAAAAGGCGCTGAAGGCCTGGTTGGAAGCTAGAAATGCTACTGAGCATCCTGAAGAGCCTAGGGAGGAAGCAGAGAATACAGATGGGCAGCTAGATGGGCCATTGGGCCTGACCGGGGAGAAAGTACCTTCCAGGGCAGGCAGCAGTGTTTCTTCAAAGGGCCTGTCCCCAGAAGAGCTGGAGGACAGGGAAAGGGATAGAATGCATAAGATGGAGCTAGCCAAGCCAAAACTGGGTGGCCAGATGGAATTAGAAAGCAAGAAGTTAGCCTTGGAAGAAAAGAGAATGCATTTAGAGCATGAGAGAATGTTGAGGGAATTGGAATTGAAAGTCACGAGCTTAGAGATTACTCCCTCTGGTGGCAGCACACCATCTGTGCCTGTAGAAACAAGAGTATTCATCCCCAAAGATGTAATTAAGGAGTTCCACAAGCATGAAGATATTGGGCAATGGTTTAAGGCCTATGAAGTGGCCATGACCTCCCACCGGGTCTCTGAGAAGGATTGGGGAGCAGGGCTGTGGGGCGGTTTCTCAGTGATGGGCGGGACACCTTGTTAGACCTGCTCTCTGAGGACCAGAATTCCTATGTCCACCAGAAGGAAGCGTTAATGACCAGGTATGGGTTGACCCCAGAGCTTTATAGACAAAGGTTTAGAAATTATAAGAAACTGGAGTCAGGTACTTGGGTGGAATATGTGTCTTTTTTTTGCAGAGCATTGGATGGTTGGGTGAAGGGTAGCAAAGTGAATGATTTTGAAGCGCTCTATGGTTTGATTGCATGGGAGCACTTTTCCAGTAACTGTTTTCCAGAGCTACGCCACCACCTGATTGATAGTAAGCTGACTAACCCTAGGAAGCTTGCTGAGGAGGGGGACCACTGGGTTAGTACCCGGGTCCACAAGGGTCATGTGGGTGACTCCGCCAAAGGTGGGCAGGGTCCCCAGCAGAAGAGTGGGGGGGGACAAGGGTAAACAGAGGGAGTTCCAGAAAGGGCCCCAAAATAATCCCCAAGGGAACCAAGGGAAGGGTTCCCAGCCTCCTCCTGAGAAGAAGCCAGGGGCCCCGACAGATAAGCCTGTTCAGAGGGGTCCCAAGAGATGTTTTGGTTGTGGTCAGGTGGGCCACTTCTTCTGGGATCCTAAGTGTCCCAACAAAGGTAACACAGCACCCACTGGTGCACCGCCCCGGCAGATGGCTAGTGTAGCCCTGGGAGAGGAGATGGGTGCCCAAGGTGGGTGGGGTCCTGCAGAGATGTCCCTAGTCTCTTTAGGAGACAGTGAGATGGTCCCCAGGACCCAGCTGCCTGATAACACTAAGAAATACAGGCAGTGGGTGACCATCAATGGCAAAGGGTGGAGGCTCTGAGAGACACCGGAGCCAGTGTGACAGCTGTCAGTTGTCGGCTGGTGTCTGAAGAGCAGGTGATCCCCCATGCATTTTACCCTGTAGTTGCTGCTGACAACTCAGAGAGCCACTGCAAGGTGGGCCAGGTTCCCTTTGAGTGGGGGGGGGGGTCTCAGGTACCTTTCAAGTAGCTGTGAGGCCAGCCATGCCTGTTGACTGTCTGCTAGGCAATGATTTGGAAAGCTCCCCTTGGGCTAAGGTGGAGCGAAGGGCTCATCTGGAGATGTTGAGTCTGCCTGAGTGGGCGTGTGTGACCACTCGGTCAATGGCAGCCGGTAAGGGTATTCAAGAGGACCTGGAGCCTGAACGAATGGCCCAGGTGCCTGCCTTAAAGAGAAGAGGCAGGGGGCACGGGAAACAGGCCCCCAAAGTTCCCATGGTCCAGAAGGAGGCAGACCTTGAGGGGGATGCCCTGGAACCTACAGGGGAGGAAGTAGCTGAACTGGGGGACCTGCCTGAGCTGACCCATTGGCAGCGGGATGGAGGACCCTCCAGGGAAGAGTTCTGCGAGGAGCAGAAGAAGTGCCCTTCTCTTGTGGGTTTGTGGCAACAGGCCACAAACTAGGCAGCAGGTGATTAGTCAGGATCACATTGGATCTACTGGGAGAATGGTCTCCTGTATAGCGAGCCTAAGGTTGCTGAGCCTGGGTCAGCTCATGTGCTGGTGGTACCCCAGCACTTCAGAGCCTTCCTGCTGGGTCTGGCTCATGATGTGCCTTTAGCAGGACATTTGGGGCAAGACAAGACCTTTGAAAGGCTTGTCACCCACTTTTATTGGCCCCAAATGCGCAAGAGTTCAGATACTCATTGCAGGACCTGTCAGACTTGCCAGGCAAGTGGTAAAAGTGGGAGGAAGTAAAAGGCTCCTCTCCAACCATTCCCTGTGGTCAGCACCCCCTTTGAAAGGGTGGGCATTGACATTGTAGGGCCTCTGGATCCCAAGACAGCCATGGGCAACAGGTTCATCCTGGTCTTGGTGGACCATGCCACCAGGTACCCGGAAGCCATCCCTCTCCGGACTGTGACGGCCCCGTGGTGGGACGTGCATTGATGGGGATTTTCTCCCGTGTGGGGTTCCCCAGAGAGGTGGTGTCAGACCGTGTTACCAACTTCATATCTAAGTATATGAAGTCCCTGTGGCAGGAGTGTGGTGTAACCTACAAGTTCACCACTCCTTACCACCCCCAAGGTAATGGGCTGGTTGAGAGATTCAACCGGACCCTAAAAGGCATGATTATGGGTCTTGAGGAACCCATGAGGCGTAAGTGGGACGTCCTCTTGCCATGCCTTCTGTTTGCTTACAGAGAGGTGCCACAGAAGTCCTTAGGGTTCAGTCCCTTTGAACTGCTGTATGGTCACCCTGTAAGAGGACCTCTGAGTTTGGTAAAAGAAGGCTGGGAGAAAGCTCCCAGTAAACCTCCCCAGGATGTATATAGCTACATGCTGGCCTTCAGAAACCAAACTAGGTGTTTCAGACAACTCGCTCAGGCGAATCTGGAAGCCAGCCAGGAGGAGATGAAATGGTGGTATGATCAGAATGACACTCTGATCGAGTTTCAGCCTGGACAGAAAGTGTGGGTCATGGCCCCCGTGGAGCCTTGTCTGTGCCAGGATAAGTGGACCGTGTAGGAGAGTAGGATCTGCTTCACATGGGTACCCCCACTTATGCTGATGCTTCACTGTTTTTCGACCTTAGTCTGGCTGGGGCCCTGCTAATCAGAACCCCAGCCTAGCTGCTTCCTCTATAAAATGGTTTCCATGTGCCTTAGGCACATCACTGATTGGAATCTGGAGTGCCCTTATAAGTCCCTAGTATATGGTATACTATGTACCAAGGGCATAGGTACCTCAGAGGCCTACCAGGGGCTGCAGCATGTATTATGCCACCCCTGGAAGGCCATCCAAACTGACACCACAGGTCTGCTACTGCAGCCTGGATAAGGTGGTGCATGCACCCTTACTGTGATATAGGTTACCTATATCACTAAATACATACACACATATAAACCTATAAGTCACTCCTATGGCAGGCCTTATCAATCCTGAAGGCAGAGTGCGTGGTTCCTATGTGAGAGGGTGCCCCTGCATGAGCAGGGCCCCTCTGCAGCGTTCGGAGACCCTTCTCTGATGCTGTTTGTAGTGCAGCCTGACCATATACTCTTAAGCGCATTATAACCTTGCGTTAAATGCTAACTTTGGAATGGCTGCACCTAAACATGTCGTGTTTGGTGTCAAACATCTTGGAATACTACCCCCCCGCCAATTCTGGCGGCGGGGTAGCATTCCACCCTTCTAGAGGGAGAGACATGTTAACCCTGGCCTGGCCGGTAACTTCTTTCTAAAGCCCTGGCATCACAAAATGGATGCTGCTGCCACAGACACGAGTCTGGCCTCCTGCTGCTGGACGAAACTCCGGCAGGGGAGGCCTGGACAATAGGTTTCCTGTCCCAGGGAGGTGTGACCACCTCCCCAGACAGGATAGTGTGTATTGGGGCTGGGCGGGAGCACTTTCGGGTGCTTTGAAGTCCTGCACTGGGGGCACATTTGGTGTCCCTGTGCATACCCCAGTTCAAACCGGATCAGGGGCTTGCAGCCCCTGCTTTGGCACGAACTGGACAAAGGGAAAGGGGTGTAGCCACCCCTCTGCCCTGACCCACCCATAGGTGGGCCACAGAGTAGTCCAACCCCTAAACTTGGTATAAGTATAGGAACCCAGTCCTTAGGACTTTAGATTATCCCTGGACGAAACTCTGAAACAGAATCCTGGACCTTCGACGCTCTACTCAAGACTAGAGGACAGAAGAATCTCCCTTGGGGTCAAGGAGTGACTCCCCTGCTTGGCAGGCACCAAAGAAGCAATTGTCCGGTCTGCATCGCCTAAGCTCCCGTCGGACGCCGAAGTCGTTGCATCACCAAAGGTGGATTTCCAGACTTCCCCGAGGCTGCCCTGAGTCCCCAGCAAAGCTGAGGCCCGTAGCTGTCGTGGGTAACGTGGAACCGTGACCCCTGGACACCGCATGCATTTGCTAGTGCATCCTCTTTTGGGTCTCCCACAAAGTCGTGCTTTGGGCTCCGAGTAGCCCTAGCCTCCAGCACCAACTGCACCGAAAATCACTGGCCTCCACTCCACGAGTGTCCTGTGAGCCAGATCCACGTGCGACGTCTCGAGGCTCCTTTGCGGTTGCTAGCCTGTTGGCTAGTAGCCCTTCACGAAGGCCAATCCTTTTCTTCTTGGGCTCCCTGGTTGCTCCAGGCTTGCCCTCACTTACCCTTGCTGGGTGAGTTCCTCAGACCTTGCTGGTCTGCACCATCGACGATCTTCATCTTCATCAAGACTTGCCGTTGCCAATGCTTGTTGGGTCCAATCCGGTCGCCGATACCTCAGCACTCGACAGACATCGTGTATCAGCCCGAATCCTGCTCCTGGTTGCCGACAATGCCTCCTGGACCTCGTGGCTGAAGAGTCAAGATGACCATCAACGCACTTGAAGCAAGCGACATTGGTGGGCATCTGTCCATCGCCTTCCTGGTCACTGGCTAGTGACCCAGACTCTGTCCCCTCTGCTTTCAGGTTCTTCAGATCTCCGATCCACTCTTGGATCCACCCGGACATTTTCCACTTGGTCGCCAGCAGCACTTTGCAGCAGATCGCCATTCAAATCGACGACGAAACCCGACCCCGAAAGGCACCTATGCACCCGGCTTCCCTGGGTGAGGTAACACGAGTACTCCGGTGCTCCTGTGGGTAGAGACTCTAGAACGACCTAGTTCTCAAAGGGTTTGCTCCAAGTCCTCCTTTAAGTGTCCCTTTTCTTTAATTTCCTGATCGCGACTTTCTCCATAGAAGTTAACGGCGTATCGCGGTTGTGTGTTTACACTGCACGCGTCCCCCGTGGGTCCCCTGTGTCACTACCTTGGGTGGTTCCTTGCTTCCGCTATAGACCTTGATTCCTTCTGGTTGCAATGTGTCAAACTTGAAGCCCCGCCCTCAACCAGCCTGCTGATCGTGAACACTTACATCCACCCCGCGCTCAAACAAAAACGAGTAAGCATTGAGCATTTACTAGCCTCACTTGCCACATTAAAACTCGCCTATCCTGACGCCAATATCATCCTGTCCGGGGACTTCAACATGAATTTATTGCAAGAGTCAAAAGGCATTAGGGGACACGCTCGGGCCTCAAATCGACGTGACACCCTAGGTAAGAAATGTGCAGCTCGTCTGCACGATCTCTCAATGCGCATGCTCAATGGCCAAAGCCCGACAGACTGCCCAGCAGCATATACAAGGGTCACTCAAAAGTCAGCCTCAACCATCGATTACACTTTTACGGATCATAATCTTGCTCCTTACATTACGAATTTCCAAATTTTGGATAGAGCAGAGAGCGACCACCAACCGCAATCCTTTACGCTCTTAAGAAAAATCGCAAATCCTTGTTAATGCAACGCTACAACAGCTTAACTGCCATAACCTTAAACGTCTCAAATGGAAAAAGGATAACATATGCGACCTTATGGGCACATGCATTAGCATTTTGGAGAAATCCAAAACAGAACCATCAAGCATCTTGGCCTGGGAGTTGTTTATTAGAGAACTAAACCAAAAATGCTCCAATCCAGCAATTGACAGTAAAGCAGGAAAACCTTTAGGGGCAATATGGTTTACTAAAAGCCTCAGAACTCAAAAACAACATTTGAATAAACATTTACGCCAATTAAGATCCCGGGGATCACCCTTTCCCCAAGACCTCTTGCTTTTAATTTCAAAAGCCAGAAAAGACCTAAAAGAGACATAAAGGCGGCTAAGAAAGCGTTTCACGAAAACATCTGGGCGAAACTCCATTACTCTTGCAATCAAAGAGACTCCAAGCTCTTTTGGGGAATCATTAACCAGCTCACCCACGGTAGGAATCGACACCACAACTCGGACGTAATGGAGGAGACATGGAGAGCTCATATTGAATCACTATACAACGAAACTTCGTCTCCAGGTATCGCTGACTGTGGCTTTCCAACAAGGAACGGAGCCGCTGCCAGACATCCGGTAAAACATGATTCCATCTCTGATTCACCAGACTCCTCACCGCGGATCCTTAATGAGCAAGTCCTAAAAATAATAAAAAACTTAAGATCCGAGGGTGCCCCAGGGCCCAATGGCCTTCCAAATGCCTTGTTTCGGCAAAATCCACAACTGTGGGCGAACCATCTGACTCCTCTTTTCTCGGACGTTTTAGTCTTCAACACGATCCCCGATTCCTGGAGGGAAGTATTCTAAGTCCAATATACAAGTCGGGTCCTCGCTCTGACCCCTCAAATTATAGACTGATTGCGTTAATCGACGTGGAGGCGAAAATATACGCATCGAACCTGTTGGCGGATTTAGAGGATTGGGTGGCACGAATAAAACTTATCCCTTACACGCAAACCGGATTCAGGGCCGGGATGGGCACTCTTACGAACATTTCTGCTGTAACCCTCCTAGCCAACCAAGCTCTCGTAAAATCAAGGCCACTGTATGCATGCTTCATCGATCTCAAAGCGGCCTTTGATAAAGTCTCGAGAGTCACGCTATGGGCAAAAATGTATAATTGGGGGTTCCAGCCAAGTTGTTGGAGGCTATAATCAACCTATATTCTCAGACGTGGGTGCAGATCAGGAAAGGAGACGGGCTCAGCATAACTGACAAGATCACAACTCTTAATGGGTTAAAACAAGGGTGTGTGCTGGCGCCTTGCCTTTTCAACATTTACATCGCTGACCTGGATGAGCACCTTCGGTCGATTCAAGCTGATCCTCCAAAGCTTGGCAACACCCCTATACCCAGCCTTCAATACGCTGATGATATTGTTCTCCTAGCGCAAACACCGGTTGGCTTGTAAAGATTAATCACCGAACTAGGAATATATACCACCTCGGTTCAACTAATCATTAATCACCCAAAAACGAAGGTGATGCGCTTTGTCAAACATCTTAAAGCAGCGAAAAACCGTAAATTTACTTGGACCTTAGGCAAGCGACTTCTGACCGAGGTGGACTCGTATAAATACCTAGGCTTCCAAATTGACCGCAATCTCAACTTCAAGACACACCTGGACCAAGGTCGCATAAAATCTAAACAGCTGCTGTTCGCCTTTAAAATTCTTAAAAAGAAGCTCACAGGCTGCTCTACCGGCCATCTACTAAAGGTTATTGCAGCAAAATTCCTTCCCTCCATCTCATACGGCACAGAAATCTTAAATGGCAAAGATGCCACAGGGCTGAACATAGCACAGTCAATCTTTTTAAGAAATTGTTTGCAATTCCCGTTACATCTCGCAAGCTCAAATTCGGCTAGAATACGGCCTAAAAAATCAGATCCCGGACAGACAAGGCGCACTAGCCAAGTACTATTGGAGGATCAGGAACGCAGAGGACAACACACTTGCTCACTATTGTTGGGTAGAGATTGAAAATCAAGCCAGGCTTAATAACTCAATCTTCAAAGCTCTGAAGGCTTCGCTCTCGGGTTTACAGCTAGAGGAGGCCTGGCTTACTGTTCCTACCTACATTGGTTTTAAATCCGCGGTTAACAAAGCGATAAAACAGCACTCATTGTTACTAGACAAAACAGCTCTAGCAAAAAAATCCCACGCCTGGACCGTGATACAGTCATACCAAAGGCTGCAACCCCAACCTTATTTGCTTGATCATTTCCCTCACCAGAGAAAGCACTTTCTTACGTTACTACGGCTTGGGTCATATCCATCTAAGGACCTAACCCCGAAATGGAAACACTTATGGCAATCAAAGGAATGCCGCCTATGCGGGGTAGGGATGAGTCCCTACAGCATTTAATATGCATCTGCCCTGCCCTAGCAGAAACACGTAAAACGGTCCTTCGGGAGGTGCTTAGGAAGGAACAAGTGAGAACTTGTAGAGCAGCAGTGATTCAATGCCTCGGAGGCTCATCAATCCCACTGTCCTGCAGTGCCATAAACTTTTGAAAAATGCGGCAAAAGAACTGGACAAAATAGAAGCTTCTAATCAACTTAAGTAATTTCAGATCATTCAGCCCCGAAACCCTTCTATTGCACTGCTTGCACGTTTTAAAAAAACTTTTTTAACCATTGTTTTTTGCATTTTGAAAAAATGTTTCATGTCTTTTCTTGATTTTTTTAAATTTAAAAATTGTGTACTCTTTATGCATGTTTTATCTATGGTGGTTATTCCACCCTTTTATGATTTTTTAACGAAATCAAATAAAAGTATATTTGACTTGACTTGTGGTCCAAGCACTTCTAGAGGCTCTAGGCCTAGTGTCTAGTTCAGTTGTGGTTCTTATACCACTTTATTGGTATATGGTTTGGTACGCCCTAGGGCCCAAACGTGTATTTGTGCTATTACTGTGTTTAAATAACTTATAACTTGTGTACTTCGAACTCTAGCCTCTTAAAGAGACTAGAGGGGTGTGTTTAGCAATAAATACATATATTTTGAATACATACCTGGTGTGGTGCTCTTTCATTTGGTCACTCAAGAGATTATAGACTGGTAAAACAAGCTGCTTTACATTCCTTCAAGACTTAGCCTGAAGGCTGCTCTCCATAGCTTCCACTAGGATAGCTTTCAATAAGGTTGTCTTTAACCTATCTCCAATAAGGGGTTGTTTGGAGTGGTGCAAGGTGCCCACTATAATTAGTGGACAGCATATGCCAGGCCAACTTCTCACATTGGTGTGCAGCGTGTGGGATTCCAGCTTGCTATTGTTTTACCAGATAATCTCAATTGAATTGATCAACTGAAAACCACTAAAGGTACCTAAGGTACATATAATTTAAGCTTAGAATACAGTAAGTTCTACTGAACTTAGAGTCGTGTGTTAAGGGATAGCACACCCTTTCTACAACTCAAGAGAGTTTAGTAGGCCACACTAGAGTAGGTAGTGCATACACCACACCTCACTAGTGATGTCTTCAAAGCCAGGACCCAGTGAGTCCTTGCCAGAAGCCCATGGGCTTCTCCCTCCAAGTATGATACACTCCCATTCTTGGAATTGAGAGCATTATGTAACTTGAGGAAATTGAAGACAGGACAAAGTCCCACCACCCAACATCTTAGAGAGATGTTGGAAGCTTAAGATCTCAGTAAGCCCTTAGGGACTGAAGGGGTAGGAGCTGAGGGTGGGGCAGAAGATGAAGATGGGGCCAGGGGTAGCAATACCCCCAGCCCCCCCTCTGAAACTGGCCCGGAGGGTGACAATGACCCTGACCTGGATAACCCAATCCCTCCTGTGGACGATGAAGAGGAAGATCAGAATGATACCCACTTTGTCCCCCAGGAAGGATTATGAGTGTGCCCAGAAAGTCTAGGTCTCCTTCTCAGGAGTCTAACCACTCTGGCACCTCCATAGGGACCTCTGTCTCATCTCATAGGAGGGAATCCTCTCATGAGAGGAGAAAGAGGCTGGTTCAATATGAGGAAGCTCAGCTTGAACTCAGAAAGCAGCAACTGGCTATAGACAGGGAGTCCCTAGATCTCTACAAAGAGAGAAGAAAGTTGGGACTAGAGTCCCATGGTGGCAGCCATGTCCCTAGAGATAGGGAAAGGTCCTATGACCATAGGAACCTGAGCAAGATTGTCCCTCCCTACCAGAGTGGGGATGACATCCACAAGTGGATAACTGCTCTAGAGAGGGCCTGTAAAGTACAGAAGGTCCCTCAAGGGCAGTGGGCAGCAATCTTGTGGCTCTCCTTTGCAGACAAAGGTAGAGATAAGCTCCTCACTGTTAGAGAGGAGGATGCTGATAATTACAAGGTCTTGAAGAGTGCTATTATTGATGGGTTTGGCCTAACCACTGAACAGTACAGGTTGAAGTTCAGAGATACCCAAAAAGCACAGACTCAAGACTGGGTAGACTATGTGGATTGTTCTGCTAAGGCTCTGGAAGGCTGGTTGATGGGCAGTAAGGTGTGTGACTTCTCAGGATTGTACAATCTGATAATGAGGGAGCAGATTCTTAATAACTGTCAAAATCAGCTGTTGCATCAGTACCTGGTGGACTCTGATCTGACCTCTCCCCAAGAATTGGGAAAGAAGGCAGACAAATGGGTCAGAACCAGGGTGAAGCAGAAGGTACAGAACCAAGGTGGGGACCCTAAGAAGCAAGATGCTAAGAACTCTGAAAAGGGTGGGGAGAAGGGTAAAGATCAAAAGTCTTCACCAGGCCCCCAAAAATCTTCTTCAGGTGGGGATTCACAGTCTACAAAAGGGAAAGGCCAAAGAAAACCATGGTGCAAGGTCTGTAAGCAAAAGACCCACTGGACCAGTGATTGCACCAAGTCCAAAGACTCAAGTCCAGCACCCACCAATGCCCCTAAGGCACCTGTCCCCCTAGTACAGTTACAGTTGGTGGGAGTGCTCCAGCCAAGGGTTTAGTAGGGTTCACCCTGGGTACTGAGTTGGGCTCTGACCTAGTCAGAGAACTAACTCAGGCTGTGTTAGTCTGTCATGGAGGCATGGATGTGACCTCCTCTGTGAGTCCCAGTAATCTGGGCAAGTACAGACAACAGCCTTTAATCAATGGACGAGAGGCTTTGGCATTTAGGGACACAGGGGCAAGTGTCACAATGGTGACACAAGACCTTGTGAATCCTGGGCAAGTTATACTTGGTGAGATGTACCAAGTGACCAATGCTAGCAACGTCAGAACAGACCATACTCTGGCAGTTGTTAACTTCTCCTGGGGAGGGGTAACTGGCCTTAAGAAGGTTGTGGTGAGTGCAAACCTACCAGTCGAATGCTTGCTTGGCAATGACTTAGAGACTTCTGCTTGGGCAGAAGTGGAGCTCAGGACCCATGCAGAAATGCTGGGGATCCCTGCAGATGTGTTTGCTGTGACCAGGTCACAAGCCAAAATGTCTAGCACTGAACAGGCCTTGGATTCTGGAATAATGGACCAAGTGCCTTCCAAGAGGAGGAGTAGTAGGGTTAAGGCAGTGCCTTCCCCTTGGCTCAGAAGGAAGATCAGTCCCTTGAGGGGGATGATCTCAGTCCTGAGGAAGGAACTGTCCCAGAGGAACTTGAACCTGACCAGGTTGAGTTCTTGGGGACAGGGGGACCTTCCAGGGCAGATCTGAGCCAGGAGCAGCAGAGCTGCCCCTCCCTTGAACCCCTCAGACAGCAAGCTGCTGCTGAGGCTGCTGGGAAAGCTAGTGGTCCCCATACAGTGTATTGGGATGATGGACTCCTGTACTCAGAGTGTAGAGACCCCAAGCCTGGTGCTACCAGGAGGTTGGTTATACCTCTAAAGTTCAGGGGCTTCCTATTGACCCTAGCCCATGATATTCCCTTGGCAGGTCACCTGGGCCAGAACAAGACTTGGGACAGAATTGTCCCTCACTTTCACTGGCCCCACATGTCTGAAGACACCAAGGAGTTTTGTCGCTCCTGTGTAACCTGCCAGGCCAGTGGCAAGGCAGGTGGCACTACAAAGGCCCCCTGATACCACTACCTGTGGTGGGGGTGCCCTTTGAAAGGGTAGGGATTGACATTGTTGGTCCCATGGATCCCCAAACAGCATCTGGGCACAGGTTTATCCTGGTGGTAGTGGATCATGCCACCAGGTACCCAGAGGCTATTCCCCTCAGGACCACTACAGCACCTGTGGTGGCAAGGGCCCTCCTGGGAATTTTCTCAAGAGTGGGCTTTCCTAAGGAGGTAGTATCAGACAGGAGCAAACTTCATGTCTGGGTACTTAAAAGCAATGTGGAAGGAGTGTGGAGTGACTTACAAGTTCACCACACCCTATCACCCACAATGCAATGGTTTAGTTGAGAGATTCAACAAAACCTTGAAGGGCATGATTAAAGGGCTCCCAGAAAAGCTTAGGCGAAGATGGGACATACTCTTGCCCTGCCTTTTATTTGCATATAGGGAGGTGCCTCAGAAGGGGTTGGTTACAGCCCTTTTGAACTTCTGTTTGGCCAGCCTGTCAGGGGTCCACTGTGCTTGGTGAAGGAAGGATGGGAGTTACCTCTCAAGCCCCCAAAGCAAGACATAGTGGACTATGTACTTGGTCTCCGCTCCCGGATGGCTGAGTATATGAAAAAGGCAACCAAAAACCTTGAGGCTAGCCAGGAACTTCAAAAGGCCTGGCATGACCAAAGGCTGTTCTGACTGTTTACCAGCCAGGACAGAAGGTGTGGGTGTTGGAGCCAGTGGCCCCAGCAGCTCTCCAAGACAAATGGAGTGGACCCCACACTATTGTTGAGCAGAAGGGTGAGGTTACCTACTTAGTAGACCTAGGAACACCCAGGAGTCCCCACAGGGTTCTCCATGTCAACAGGTTAAAACCGTATGTGGACAGGGCAGACATGGGCTTGCTCATGGCTACTGATGAAGGGTAGGAGGAAGAGAGTGACCCACTCCCTGACCTGCTCTCACAGAACCCTGACGATGGGTCAGTAGATGGTGTAGCCTTGGCAGGCAGCCTCACTAAACAGCAACAAACTGATTGTAGACAGGTGCTCAATCAGTTTAGACACATGTTTTCACTGACACCCAGTCAGACCACCTGGTGCACTCATGAAGTGGACACTGGGGACAGTCTGCCTATTAAAAATAAGATTTATAGGCAACCTGACCATGTCAGGGACTGTATCAGGACTGAAGTCCAGAAAATGTTGGTGTTGGGAGTTATTGAACCCTCAGATAGCCCTTGGGCTAGTCCAGTGGTCCTTGTGCCAAAACCTCACACCAGTGGTGGAAAAAGAGAGATGAGGTTTTGTGTGGACTACAGGGGTCTCAATGCAGTCACTAGGACTGATGCCCATCCAATAACAAGGGCAGATGAGCTCATAGATACTTTGGCCTCAGCCAAATATCTCAGCACATTTGACTTGACAGCTGGCTACTGGCAGATCAGACTAGCTGATACTGCAAAGCCCAAAACAGCATTCTCAACCCCTAGTGGGCATTATCAATTTGTGGTGATGCCCTTTGGGCTGAAGAATGCACCTGCCACTTTCCAGAGGTTGGTGAATACAGTTCTCACAGGTCTGGAAGCCTATAGTGCAGCATATCTAGATGATATTGCTGTCTTTAGCTCCACCTGGGAGGATCACCTGGTCCACCTCAGGAATGTTTTACAGGCCCTGCAAAAGGCAGGCCTGATTATCAAGGCCACTAAGTGCCAGATATGGCAGAGTCAGGTTGTGTACCTGGGCCACCTTGTGGGTGGAGGCCAGGTTCAACCTTTGCAGAGCAAGATCCAGACTAACATGGACTGGACTGCTCCAACTACCCAGACTCAGGTGAGAGCCTTCTTAGGCCTGACTGGGTACTATAGGAGATTTGTCAAGGGGTATGGATCAATGGTGACACCCCTGAATGACTTAACTTCTAAGAAAATGCCCAAAAGGTTCAGTGGACAGTTAGCTGTCAAAAGGCATTTGATGACCTGAAGCAGGCCATGTGCACTGCTCCCATTCTACAGAGTCCTGATTACTCCAAGAAGTTCATTGTTCAAACTGATGCATCTGAATTGGGGGTAGGGGCTGTACTGTCACAATTGAATGAAGAAGGTCAGGATCAGCCGGTAGCTTTCATTAGCAGAAGGCTGACCCCTAGAGAGAAACGTTGGTCAGCCATTGAGAGGAGGCCTTTGCTGTGGTCTGGGCTCTGAAGAAGTTGAGGCCATACTTGTTTGGTACCCACTTCCTTGTTCAGACAGACCATAAGCCCCTCTTATGGCTAAAACAAATGAAGGGTGAAAACCCCAAACTGCTTAGGTGGTCCATTTCCCTACAGGGGATGGACTTCACAGTGGAACATAGACCTGGGAGTAACCATGCCAATGCAGATGGACTCTCTAGGTACTTCCACTTAGAACATGAAGACTTAACTGGGCAAGGTTAGTTTAATGTCCCTACGTTTGGGGGGGGGGGTTGTGTAGGAGAGTAGGATCTGCTTCACATGGGTACGCCCACTTTTTGCTGATGCTTCACTGTTTTTTGACCTTTGTCTGGCTGGGGCCCTGCTAATCAGAACCCCAGCCTAGCTGCTTCCTCTCTAAAATGGTTTCCATGTGCCTTAGGCACATCACTGATTGGAATCTGGAGTGCCCTTATAAGTCCCTAGTATATGGTATACTATGTACCAAGGGCATAGGTACCTCAGAGGCCTACCAGGGGCTGCAGCATGTATTATGCCACCCCTGGAAGGCCATCCAAACTGACACCACAGGTCTGCTACTGCAGCTTGGGTAAGGTGGTGCATGCACCCCTTACTGTGATATAGGTTACCTATATCACTAAATACATACACATATATAAACCTATAAGTCACTCCTATGGCAGGCCTTATCAATCCTGAAGGCAGAGTGCGTGGTTCCTATGTGAGAGGGTGCCCCTGCATGAGCAGGGCTCCTCTGCAGCATTCGGAGACCCTTCTCTGATGCTGTTTGTAGTGCAGCCTGACCATATACTCTTAAGCGCATTATAACCTCGCGTTAAATGCTAACTTTGGAATGGCTGCACCTAAACATGTCGTGTTTGGTGTCAAACATCTTGGAATACTACCCCCCGCCAATTCTGGTGGCGGGGTAGCATTCCACCCTTCTAGAGGGAGAGACATGTTAACCCTGGCCTGGCCGGTAACTTCTTTCTAAAGCCCTGGCATCACAAAATGGATGCTGCTGCCACAGACACGAGTCTGGCCTCCTGCTGCTGGACGAAACTCCGGCAGGGAAGGCCTGGACAATAGGTTTCCTGTCCCATGGAGGTGTGACCACCTCCCCAGACAGGATAATGTGTATTGGGGCTGGGCGGGAGCACTTTCGAGTGCTTTGAAGTCCTGCACTGGGGGCACATTTGGTGTCCCTGTGCATACCCCAGTTCAAACCGGATCAGGGGCTTGCAGCCCCTACTTTGGCGCGAACTGGACAAAGGGAAAGGGTGTAGCCACCCCTCTGCCCTGACCCACCCATAGGTGGGGCCACAGAGTAGTCCAACCCCTAAACTTGGTATAAGTATAGGAACCCAGTCCTTAGGACTTTAGATTATCCCTGGACGAAACTCTGAAACAGAATCCTGGACCTTCGACGCTCTACTCAAGACTAGAGGACAGAATAATCTCCCTTGGGGTCAAGGAGTGACTCCCCTGCTTGGCAGGCACCAAAGAAGCAATTGTCCGGTCTGCATCGCCTAAGTTCCCGTCGGACGCCGAAGTCGTTGCATCACCAGAGGTGGATTTCCAGACTTCCCCGAGGCTGCCCTGAGTCTCCAGCAAAGCTGAGGCCCGTAGCTGTCGTGGGTAACGTGGAACCGTGACCCCTGGACACCGCACACATTTGCTAGTGCATCCTCTTCTGGGTCTTCCACGAAGTCGTGCTTTGGGCTCCGAGTAGCCCTAGCCTCCAGCACCAACTGCACCGAAGATCACTGGCCTCCACTCCACGAGTGTCCTGTGAGCCAGATCCACGTGCGACGTCTTGAGGCTCCTTCGCGGTCGCCTGCCCGTTGGCTAGTAGCCCTTCACGAAGGCCAATCCTTTTCTTCTTGGGCTCTCTAGTTGCTCCAGGCTTGTCCTCACTTACCCTTGCTGGGTGAGTTCATCAGACCTTGCTGGTCTGCACCATCGACGATCTTCATCTTCATTGAGACTTGCCGTTGCCAAGGCTTGTTAGGTCCAATCCGGTCGCCGACACCTCAGCACTCGACAAACATTGTGTATCAGCCCGAATCCTGCTCCTGGTTGCCGACAACGCTTCCTGGACCTCGTGGCTGAAGAGTCAAGACAACCGTCAACGCACTTGAAGCAAGCGACATCGGTGGGCATTTGTCCATCGCCTTCCTGGTCACTGGCTAGTGACCCAGACTCTGTCCCCTCTGCTTTCAGGTTCTTCAGATCTTCGATCCACTCTTGGATCCACCCGGACACTTTCCACTTGGTCGCCAGCAGCACTTTGCAGCAGATCGCCATTCAAATCGACGACGAAACCCGACCCCGAAAGGCACCTATGCACCCGGCTTCCCTGGGTGAGGTAACACGAGTACTCCGGTGCTCCCGTGGGTAGAGACTCTAGAACGACCTAGTTCTCAAAGGGTTTGCTCCAAGTCCTCCTTTAAGTGTCCCTTTTCTTTAATTTCCTGATCGCGACTTTCTCCATAGAAGTTAACGGCGTATCGCGGTTGTGTATTTACACTGCACGCGTCCCCCATGGGTCCCCTGTGTCACTACCTTGGGTGGTTCCTTGTGGTCCAAGCACTTCTAGAGGCTCTAGGCCTAGTGTCTAGTTCAGTCGTGGTTCTTATACCACTTTATTGGTATATGGTTTGGTACGCCCCTAGGGCCCAAACGTGTATTTGTGCTATTACTGTGTTTAAATAACTTATAACTTGTGTACTTCGAACTCTAGCCTCATAAAGAGACTAGAGGGGTGTGTTTAGCAATAAATACATATATTTTGAATATATACCTGGTGTGGTGCTCTTTCATTTGGTCACTCAAGAGATTATAGACTGGTAAAACAAGCTGCTTTACATTCCTTCAAGACTTAGCCTGAAGGCTGCTCTCCATAGCTACCACTAGGATATCTTTCAATAAGGTTGTCTTTAACCTATCTCCAATAAGGGGTTGTTTGGACTGGTGCAAGGTGCCCACTATAATTAGTGGACAGCATATGCCAGGCCAACTTCTCACAGACCGGACCATTTGAGGTGGTGGAGCGCAAGAGTGATGTCACCTACTTGGTGGACTTGCGGTCTCCTAGGAACCCATTGCGGGTCCTGCATGAAGCACCACGTGGAGAGGTCCGAAGTGGGAATGCTCCTAGCGCCAGATGATGGAATGGAGGAGGAGACTGAGCCTCTTTCTGACCTCCTGTCTGCAAGAGAGCAAAATGGGTCAGTGGACGGTGTGAACCTCTCTTCCACCCTGACCCCTGACCAGCAGGATGACTGTCGCCAACTGTTGGGACAGTTTCCTGATCTGTTCGCCCTGACTCCCGGTGTCACTGAGTGGTGTGTCCATGATGTAGACACTGGGGACAGTCCTCCTGTAAAGCACAAAACTTACAGAGTGACTGACAGGGTGAGAGCTTGCATCAAGGAGGAGGTCTCCAAGATGTTTGCATTGGGGGTGATTGAGTCCTCTAACAGCCCTTGGGCCAGCCCAGTGGTCTTGGTCCCAAAGGCTGCCGCGCCTGGTGCCACACCCAAACTCCGGATCTGTGTGGACTACCGAGGACTCAATTCAGTCACGCGGACTGACGCGCACCCCATCCCCAGAGCTGATGAGCTCATTGATCGGTTAGGGGCTGCCCGGTACCTCAGTACATTTGACTTAACGTCTGGGTACTGGCAGATCGCCTTAACTGAGGGGGCAAAAGAGAGGTCAGCATTCTCCACACCAGATGGGCACTACCAATTCCAGGTTATGCACTTTGGGATGAAGAATGCCCCTGCCACCTTTCAGAGGTTGGTCAACCAGGTGTTGGCTAGACTGGAAGATTTCAGTGCCGCCTACCTGGATGACATAGCAGTGTTCAGCGCCAGTTGGGAAGAACATCTGCGCCACCTCTAGGAAGTGTTGATGGTGCTGCTGAGGGCAGGCCTCACGATCAAGGCGAGTAAGTGCCAGATCGGGCAGGGTTTCATGGTGTACTTGGGACACCAGGTTGGGAGAGGCCAGGTGGCGCCCCTACAGCCCAAGATTGATATCATCCTGGCTTGGGAACCCCCCAAGACCCAGACAGAGGTGAGAGCCTTTTTAGGACTCACAGGGTACTACAGGAGGTTTGTCAAGGGGTATGGCAGCATTGTTGCCCCCTTGACAGAGCTGACTTCCAGGAAGCAGCCCAAGAAAGTGAACTGGACTGACACCTGTCAGAAGGCTTTTGATGCCCTGAAGACTGCCATGTGCACGGTGCCCGTGCTTCAGGCGCCCAACTTCTCAAAGGAATTCATTGTGCAGATAGACACTTCAGAGCATGGTGTGGGGGCTGTACTTTCACAGATGAATGAGGAGGGCCTAGACCAACCTGTAGCCTTCATTAATAGGAGGTTACTTCCACGGGAACAGAGGTGGATTGCAATTGAGCTTGAGGCATTTGCTGTGGTCTGGACACTGAAGAAGTTGAGACCATACTTGTTTGGGACTCACTTCCGGGTTCAGACTTCACGGTGGAACACCGCCCTGGTACAGAACACGCCAATGCTGATGGTCTGTCCAGATGTTTCCGCCTTAGTGAAGAGAACTCCCAAGAGGGTGGGTAGTTCTCCCCACATTTCAGATGGAGGGGACACGTGTTAGACCTGGCACCATTGGCGTGGGTCTCCCTTCCATTTTTTCACTGTGCCTCCAATGTTTTTGCTGGTCTAGATGCTTTGTGTTAAGTCTAGATAAAGATTACTTATTTTTCTAAACTGGTGTGGTGTCCATTTGTAGTGTTTTCACTGTATTACTGTATGTGTTCATAGATGCTTTACACACTGCCTCTGAGATAAGCCTGCCTGCTCGTGCCAAGCTACCAAGGGGGGGAGCAGGGGTTATTTTAGGAGTGTAGCCCCCTTACCCTGACTAGAAGCAAGGGCCCCTACTTGGTCAAAGGTACCTACCTCTGCCAACTAGAGACCCCCATTTCTAACATCTGTGTATGGTGGGGGAGGTGCGGACGCCTTGCTTGCGGGTTCTGGGCCAGGATTATAGGTCAGAGCAACATCAAAAATGACCCACAGTTCTAACCGTGCCTCTCTTCTAGCTTTCTTCTGCTCTTCATAATTGGTCTGAATGTGTGTTTGTGTGTTCTATTATGTTGATTTTTAAGGTTCCCTCCTCGGGCCAAGGGAACGTGTGTGCCTTAGTGTGTGCGTGCCAATCATGGCAAAATCTATCTAGATTTTTAGCCTGCGTAGGGAATCTAGTTTGCCTGTGGTTTAAAGATTACACCATGATGGGTTGGGAACTTTTTATGGGACTAGTTCACTTCTAACTTTTCAAGGTTTCTTTAGATAATCCTAAATTGTACTCTGATTGTGGGGAAAATATGTACAAGGGATTATGCCAGCAATAACTTCCTTTTACTACGAGCTCAGCTTTAGACAAGGATGCATCAAACAGACTTTTCACAATACACAAACCAATGCATTTAAAGGGTAACAACCTGTAAGAAAGAGCAATGGTTAATTCAAAATATTTTAAATTGCTTTTTAGCAGCAGAATATCAAATCTGAAAAATGGCAACTTCTTCATACACACATAGAATCGTTAATGAGACATAATATTCAACATAAACCACAGTTGGAATAATTTACCAGCACCACAACATCAAAACTGCATCAATTGAAAAACACCAATGGAAATAGAAGAGAAAAAGAGTCAGAGAGAAAAAATGATGACTTTGTCCAAAAAACCTTAGCTTGCTACTTGCACATGCTGCCAGATGATGAGTGGAGGCTCTGTGCGGTATACGGATCTAAGTGAGCCAGATAATCTGTAAATATTGGCTCTGGGGCAAAGATAGCAACAATTTACGTGGATAAGAAGGAATAACTCGACAAATACAAACCCTCCTGGGCCAAGCACAAGCTGCACCTAATTTCCAAAGTCCAAATCTTCCCTAACGTCCGAATTGCACCCTGTTTCACACCCAGGGGTTAGCATACCATCTGTGTCACACCCAGTGGTCCAAGCAAATAACACCTCTCACTCCTTTCAGACACTACCAGTGTTTAAGAGACTGGTAATGCTGACAAAACCCTTTAGACTAAAAAATAAGATTGTGGTGTTGGCCCTATAGCACACCGAGAGCCCATCCGTATCATCTGTGTCATGCCCAGCAGTCCAAACGGTGAGGCCTAGCCCCTGTATCACACCCAGGGGACAAGCGTACCATCTCTGTCATGCCCAGTGGTCCAGGCAACAAACACCTTTCACCTTTCCTATAGTGCTGACAGTTGAAGAAAGGGCACCTCCACAGGATTGCCTCCGAAAGTGCCTTGTGGCTACTCAATTCGGACACATAAAATAGGCAATATGTCAGATTTCTGTCAGTGGTAGGGCGCTCAGGCAAAATTTTTGCGCTTCTTCCTAGTTTGCCATACACCAAACGCTGGGACTAAGGATCAGATCTAGTCTCTTACCCACTGACGGCAGCTTCAGGATGGACCTCCGCCCCGCAGATTCAGCAAAACTTTCAATCAATTGTGACGTCTGCTAACCATTCTTGTTGCACAGATGTGAATCCGTACGGGTGGGGTCCCTTTCCTTCAGCTGCAGCCGGGCTCGAAGAGCCAATCTCTCCTATCTGGCTCGCCAAAATGTTGCTCGAAAGTGAATTTACCTTAAAAAATAAAAGATAAAAGGCGTTTGGCAAAACAGGAACAGTTGGTTTAATTAAAGACATTGGTCGGGGGAGCAGTGACAGAGTCGGGGTCTGAAGACTGTGTCAAAGTACATTGGTTTTGGCTGTGATTTTATCCATTTCACAAAGCATCATAAAACAATTGGTACATTCTTTTAGAGAAAGAAATCCGGGCCTAGTCATGGAGCCATAAATCTGACCACCTGATAAAGAGCACAGGTGAGTCTTGACCTTGCATGGACACAATGTGGGCCAGTGGATAACGTGTCCAGATGTACTGCATGGGGAGAGATTGATCACTGCAAGTAGTGTGCATGCGGTGTTCTGATTGACTGAGTGTTCCTAACTTCATGTGGCATCTAACTTTATGGTGTTTTGGGAACGCGCACCTCTCTTGGACCATTGTGGTGTCACTGCCTATCTGTGGGACCGATCTGGGTTTTCCCTCTTCGCGTGTTTGTCTACAGGCTACGTGTCACTCCACCTGTGTTCTGTCAATCACTTGCTTCAGGCCTAGATCGCAGGGCCTGCCTGACCACCTTTTTCTGACTCTGGGTTGATGCGGAGGTCACATCGGGTGGATTCGACAACAGTGATGTGAGTTCGTTGTTATGCGTACATATATCATGGCGTAAATCGACATTGTAGGTTCCAATATTAACAGATAGGTCACAGGTGGGAGGATGTGTAGCTGGAAGGCTAACGCTAAGACAGGAAACTCTTGAGGAATCCCACAGATAGGTGCAGCAATATTACAAAGGGTCAAGGGAGATTGCCCCAATAAAGCACAGATGACTGGAGGGCATACTTTTGTTCTTAAAAACCCCATAAAAGTCAGATGCCACATGAGTTAGGAACACGTAGCCAATCAGGAACTAGCACACGTAGTGATCACGTGCTCCTCATGCTGAACGTATGGACACGTTCACCATTGGCCACCTTGTGTCCAAGCGAGGTAGAGAACCACCAGTGTTAGCCATTAGACAATTAATTTATGACTCCGAACATTACTCACCATAGATGGTACACTGGAAACTTTTACATCCTGTTAAGTTTTGTATACAAGAAGGATACCTACAGAATGTAAATTGAGACAGTACTCAGACCCTGTGCCTGTAACTGTTCTCCCGGCCGTAATGTTTAATTAAACAAACTGTTCCTGTTTTGCCAAAAGCCTCTTGTCTTCTGTTTTTTAAGGAAATTCAGTCTCAAGCAACAGTATCTTTATTGTTGCTTGCATATTACATCTTGCACTTTTTTTCTCTGTATGTATAACTGGACTGCTTTATGTCCAGCGCTCTAATACCCTGAGGGTCATGTTCGCGCTATATAAAACTTTGCAAGTAAATAAAAAGTAAATAAAAGAAACAGGAGGACAGACAGAGAAGACAGGCCAGGAAAGGAAAACAGCAAACAAAATACAAAAAAGTCACAAAAACATAAAATAAACACATGGAAAATGATACAGTAAGACAATAAGTTAAAACACGCATTGGCAATAGCAATAGGTTTCGCCTACGCAAGCTATTGCCTTTGTCAATTTTTTAGCCATGTTGCACAAAAGCATGACTAAGGTGCAGCATGGCTGAAAGTTTTCAAAAGTTTTAAAATTGCTGGTGGGAGGGCGGGGAGGAATCTTGGAGGGAGGGCGTGCAACACGAAGGCTGTAGATGCCTTCCGCCTTGCAAAAAAAAAAAGCACTATATCTTAATAGCTCGCATGGGTGATACCTATCGGCTTTGCCAATAGTTGTTGTAAGGTATTACACCAGCAGCTGCATAATGGCTGAATGGGAGGCTGGCCAGCCTGAAGCCCCCATCAGGACAGATAGACAGACATGTAGGTAATGCAAATGACAACAGGCAGACAGATGCATGGACAGAGAGACAGAAAGACTACATGTAGACATACCTATGGATAGATAAGTAGGCATTTAGTTTGAGTAGATAGGTGACAGTGCGAACTGTGCCTATTACACTACCACTTGGTGCAGACATGTCACTGTTAGCGGTGTTGCTATCTAGAAGCAGAGTTCAAACAGTGGGATTTTCAGAGGGAGGTTGCCTGGGTGGCGAGGGTAGGTTCTTTAAGGTGTGTGTGTGTGTGTGCATGTGTGTGCATGTGTGTGTGTGTGCGTGTGTGTGGTTGTGGGGGAGGAATCTACAAGAGTCATAAAATCAGTCCCCTAAGAGACTTAGGATGACCAGCCAAGACTGAAGGGGGTGCGATAATGGGTTCACCTGTGGTGTCCCTGACCTCTGCAGAGCTTTTACCCAAACATACACATTTTAAGAAGACGGCCCTGGTACCTTATAGGCACGCCTTTAGCAGTCTCTTCCGGAATTGTCACTGGGAAACCTTTTCTTTCCTTTTTTTCTTTTGTACAATTTGCTTGTAGCACATTTGTTTTTGTGTTTTCTTCAGGTACCATAGCCCCAAGCAGACACCCACAACACTCATGAGGGTCCCATAAAGGAGCACCACAGCCCTCATAATCCTGCTGGTTCCCCATTTGTCTGATACAGCTGTTAGGTATTAGCACAGGGGTGGCTTTCTTGTCCTACACCCAGAACCGCGGGTGGGAACCTTGGTGCTGTGCGCTCCCTGCTTCCCCTGGCATGGGCAACACCCAAAGTGCATGAAGGACTGAAAATATTGCCAAGTTAATATTATATTTGTGCATAGGACTTTTGATACCAGTAGAAAGGTATGTTAAACTTTTCTCGAGGTTGAGCCAATGCAAAGTAAATATTTTGGTGCAGCTTTCCCCTTCAATGTGAATTCAGTAAAGCTCTACAGACTTACGGGTGCAGTACCACAGACTCACACTATGTTAAAAAAGAAATTGGGGTATTTCTTTTTGTATGCACAATTAAATAATAAGCAAAAGATACACAGATGATGGACGGAATGCAGAGCAAATCAAACATTCACCCCCAGTCAATAGATCTGGGTTAAATCCATCATTCTTTTGCTCACCATGCCACCCCAGTTTCAAGCTAGCCTGGCTGATGAGGGGTGTTACCCCGAAACAGGTCCCAGGATGCTTGTTCCCAGTCCAGGGAAAACTGGCTTGGCAGTTCGGGCTGGACTGTTCCCATGAGGCACAGGGTCAAGACTGATTTGCATATAGCTGGGTCTGAACTGGTATGGCGAAGTGAGCTAAAGAACGATGATGGATTCAACCCAGATCTGTGACTGGGGTGAGTGTCTGAAAAGTCTCAGCGCTCCGTCCATCATCTCCTTGTGTTTGCTTTGTTCACCCTAAGTTGGCAGGGTATGCCCAGACATGGGTCCCTTGCTCACTTTGCCACTGGATTCAAGCTAGCCTGGCTGATGAGGGGTGTTACCCCAAAACTGGTCCTAGGATGATTGTTCCCAGTCCAGGGAAGACCTGGCTTGGAAGTTCGGGCTGGACTGTTCCCATGAGGCACAGGGTCAAGACTGATTTGCATATAGCTGGGTCTGAACTGTGGTGGCGAAGTGAGTTAAAGAACGATGATGGATTCAACCCAGATCTGTGACTGGGGGTGAGTGTCTGAAATGGTTCAGCGATCCGTCTATCATCTCCTTGTGTTTGCTCAATTAAATAATATGGCATGTAGAGGCCATAGCCAATGTATTAAGATCGCTTCTGTGACAGACTAGCTGTGCACAGATATTGGGCTGTATTAGACAGCAGCCTCACTTGTTCTGTCCGCACATTGGTGCACACTTGTGTTCATATATGTTCACGTGCAACCAACACATAGTATCTTTCACCAACCATTCAGTAGTGCACCTTATTTTAAGAGGCAGGCACTGGCAGTTAGCACTCACATCCATTTTCCATAGCTTTTAGTGAGTGAGACTCGGGTAATGAGAATCACTCATAACAGAGGTTCAAAATCTGTGTGGTCCGAAAGTGAAATGCCTAGGGGGCTTAAAGCAGGTCAGAACCCAACTCATCACAACCACCTATATTGGAAATTTAATCTAACTACTTTCCCTTTTCTCCTTAGATGTACAAAGTGGAGAGCGATATGAACTTATGAAATTTGTCTAGTGCCCCTCACCCACTGTCACCAACATACGGAGAATTGAATGGGAATATGTTCCAAAGATTGCTAAATAAGCAAAGAGGAGACATCCATTCAAAAAACCAGCATCTGTGTGCGCCCCTAGGATACTTTTACAAACCACACCCCAGGAATTTTGTTTACGATAACACCTCAATATTGTCTTCAAATAGATTTCAGGCGCTATCTGACCTAGACGCCCTAGATTGACAACCAACTTATGGAGAAAACAACATATATCCTTTGGCTATTATTCAGCCAAGCTGTAATGTGGGGCAGATCTGCTCCCTCCAGGGCAGCATGTAAAGGTTACACAGGGGAGGTAAACGGTTGTAATATAGCTGAGTCAAATGGACAATTAGGAGTCAGGGGGCACTATCTAGCTTTTCTCAACCTCTTTTAGAGGAAATAACTAAGCAGTCTAGGCTAAATCCAATAAAGAAAGGAGCGAAAAATGTGCCAGAAGTATGCCTTACCTCATGGAATATAGCAGGATTGAATAGAAATCTGAGGGATTCTGAATGGCTGGAATATATAGAGCAAAGTGACATCTGCCTATTGCAGGAGACCTGGGTATTAGACACCCCGCATAAGGTTGGGTTTAAGACCTTTAGTATTAATGCTATTCCATCTGCTAGAGGTAGGCCTTCAGGGGGCCTTGTCATATGGATAAGAATAACTCTTAAAATCGTGTTAACCCAGCTGGATATACCATCCCAGGATTTGATTGATGTGAAAATCAAAACACTGGATAAAAAAACAATATACCTGATTAACATCTACAATAGGCCAAGTCCAGCCACGAAAGAATCTCTGGTCATCAAACAGCTCGACTCCTTTTTAAACCTACTAGAACCCGGGGCAATGGTAATTATCGGGGGTGACTTAAACTACAACTTTGAACCAGTGGTAGGCTTTGAGAACCTCTTTGAAGAGGAGGATGCAGCAAATAATATCCCTGTTCTTGAACGCAGCTCGGCAGTGCGTTGTACTGTAGCTGTAGCGCAAATTATGAAACTAATAACAGGACAGGGAATTAGAGCCTGTAATGGTCGTTTACCCTCTGACAGACCAAAAGCTTTTACCTTTAGTAGAGGTAATAGCAAAAGCAACATAGATTATATATTGGTATCTATCGAATTCTGGCCAAATGTACTTGATCTGACAATAGACTCCAGAACCGATAGTGATCACCGCCCCTTACATTTGACCTTAGTAACTGACCCTTTTATTGATGTTAGTGAGTACAATGACGATATTAACATCTCATCTGATGACACTCTTGTTAGCAACAATCGCCGAGCTGTAAAGTGGCCATATATTTTAGTAGACATTCAAGCCATGACGCAGATCTACGACACCTTTGTAGAAGTCGTCTCTTTGCACTTGGATTCCCCCGCAGCAGAGTTTCCGACACTGGCAGCACATTACGCTTTGATAGATGCTTTAGTACCGATTGTTAGTAGAATAACTAAAGATCGTAGTGGGAGAGACTCCAATATAAGAGATAACACGTGGTATAATAAAGAGTGTCGGGAAGAAAAAGCCGATCTTATATTGGCAATTAAAACAAACGATATATTGGGCATAAGGGAGAAAAGATCTAATTATAAGCATACTCTTGCCCATGCCAAAAAAATATGGGATGACAATATCTGGTCGGATTTAATTTGTGCAGCCAAAACCAAGGACCAAGCAGGCTTCTGGCGCCTAATTACAAAGGGCAACAAGATTGGTAGGGACAGTAAGGATCTCTATCTCGACGCTAAAACACGGGAGGATAATTTTTTCGGCCTTTATGCGGCAGTACAAAATGAAAAAATTCCTGCTAGTGTTGCTCCTGTAGTTAACCACAACACAAGTGATCTCCATTTTAGCTTGGAAGAAACATTAATGGCAGTTAATGCAGTCAAGTCCGGAAAAGCGCCGGCCCCGATAAAATCCCGGGAGATATGTTAAAGCATGACAGTAGTGTTTGGGGCCCATACATAAATCGGTTATGCAATGCTATTGCATCTGGCTCTCCCATACCCAAATCGTGGAAAGGGGCAGAGATCATTACGATTTTTAAGAAGGGCAATCGCTACGATCCCGCAAATTATCGACCTATAAGTTTAATTGATATTTTACAAAAAATCTTTGCTAGGCATATTTTAATGAGATTAAATGGTTGGCTTAAAGAGAACAGTGTGCTCTCTAAATTCCAGGTGGGATTCAGATAAAAAATTAGCACAATTGATCAGGTTTTTAGATTCATTTGTTTATGTTGGAAATACATTAACCTAAAAAAGGGCCACTTGTATATTGCTTTTGTAGCCCTCAGGGCCGCTTTCGAGCTCATTCCACGGAACTTACTTTGGGAATCATTGAAGTCTCAGGGATTGCCTAAGGAATTACTCGCACAAATAATAAGACTACATGAGGATAATTTCGCCAAAGTGAGATGGGGTCCGAGGGGCGAACTTACTAAGGCAATCCTGGTCAAAAGGGGTGAGCGCCAGGGGTGCATCCTGGCGCCCACCCTATTTTCTTTATATGTCAATGATATCCCAAGTTACTTGCTGGGGTGTGCCCATGACTCGCCAAAGTTGGGGAGGGATCTGATGCCAGCACTTTTATTTGTTGACGATACAATATTAATATCACAAACCCCCAAAGGCCTACAATGTTTGTTGGATTCTTTTAATATATATTGCAATACTAAGGGCCTTGAAATAAATGCCAGCAAAACGAAATATATGGCAATAAATCCACACAAGTCTTTTAGAAAGAACTTAGCAATCAATAATAAAACATTAGAATATGTTCAATCCTTTAACTATTTGGGCATAACCTTGGATACAAAGCTGTCCTGGAAGCCACAACTAGAAAAAAATAAAATTACCCTGCTCCAAAACATACTGCCTATAATAAAGAACCATGGGACTAGTATCTCGAAGGCGGTGTCTCCCGCCCTAGAGGTCTTTAAGCATAGCGCTCAATCAGCTTCTCTTTATGGGGTGGAAATATGGGGGCCTAACTGCAAAAGGAGTTTTGAATCAGGAGAGAACACATTTTTTAGAAGATTGTTAAATTTACCAGTGCGAACACCCCTAATCCCGATTGTGATGGATTTAAATGTTTTGCGAACAGACAACCACGCAACATTAAGACCCTTATTATATTGGGTGCGGCTCTGGTCAACCCAAGAATTGACAGACTATAAGGAAGGTCTAGAGGAGTTCTTAAGTATTGACCAGAGCAAGAACATTTTGTGGCTAAAACACGTGTCTACTTGGCTTGAGAAACTAGGCCTATACCATTTCTGGGAATACCCGACACAGCTGACATTAACCTCCAGGGAACTGCTAAAATCAACATTCTGGGCTTACATTCAAAATAACGTGTTTCACGGCACGGATAATGGTTCATTAACAACCAAGTTCCTTCTTTTTAAGGAGGTAGCCAGTTTTGAGTCTTTTTTAGATGAAGTTTGTCCACAACTGGCCAAATCGTTATACATGAAGTTTAGATATGGGGTGCTAAAAACTAACACGAATATGTTAAACTGGGCTACAAATCAAGATGAAAATAGCAATGAATATTGTGTATTATGCCAAAATGTGTCTAAGGAAAATGATTCACACATATTATTCTTCTGCCCGGCATATGCAAAACCAAGGAATACATAGATTAAACCCATTTGCAAAAATATGAATATTAGACACTGCCTAGAGGCAGGAAGAATATTGAAAACAGACACATCCCAAAAGGTTGTTTTTAGTGTTAGCAGATTTCTGTTTAATGTGAACCTTATAAGGGCAAAAGCAGGGCTAAAACTTTAAGGTCTAACAATCAAGAATAGGTATTTTAATGTTATTGGTTCCAGTAAACTCTGCACATGTACTTTTGGCCTAATGGTGCTCTAATGCGATTTGTGTATCCATTGATTACTATAAAGTATCTGTAACCTGTATAATAAAATGGGAATATCTTTTAGAGATATATACATAATGGATTGTGAGCCCATATTGGAGTAATGGACACTGATTTTAAACTCATTATACAAATGTATTTTAAAACGTTATGTCTAGTTTTAACTATTTATATATTTTATCTGTTACCTTTGCGGTTCGGAAATGAAATTTATTTTCTACGATAGCCCTCAATTTGATGTAGTGTAATTTATTAGAACTGAAGCTGCCATATTTGCACATTAATATCCAAACAAATTGTATGTTAATTTTATGATGCATCTTTTATGGTTTTATGTGAACCGAAATAAAGATATATTGAATTGAATGGGAATAGCTTGAACAACATCACCTTATTTTGTTCCACTAATATTTAGCCGTTGAATTAGTGTTCTGTACAAACTTTTTTGATCAGTTTAGTTACCTTGTTTGCCAAATGTGAGAAATATAAGGATATTTGTTGAGTCACCTAACATGTAAGCATTCTCCTCCTGGTATGCATATGTAATTTTGAGATGCTTGTTTCATTTTGCAAAAAAACAGGATATTTGTTAGTACCAGAACATGAAGAAAATTTTTTGATTTTTTTTCTATTTGGAATATGTGATTGCATTGTTCGCTTTGCAATTGTTTTAGTTTTAACTAAAGAGGTATCTTTTCTGTGGTTTCCGTATTATAGGGGTGAATCTTCTGTAGTTTCATAGTGATCCAACTCCATCCTGAACTTCGATTCATTAACCCCTCTATTGCGTCCATCAGTCAATGGCTGATGGATGCACTACCTCCCCAGTGGGGGTGTCGGCCATGGGCTGACACTGGCTAAGGTTATAAAGACCCCTCTGGTGCTCTGCACCAGATAGAGTCCTTGTTGTTTGTTTTTCAACAGGCTGCTCGGGAAGAGCTCCCCGAACAGCCTGATTATCCTTTTTTAGTTTGTTGTCATGCTGATCAGCACGCAGGGCGTGCTGACGTAGTTGCAGTAAAAGTGAAATTAAAACGAGCCGATCGGCTAGTTTTACTTCCACTGAATTAGTGCTTGGGCATATCTGAGCCTCCCGAGCACTGATTCTCATGGGAGAGGCATTCTTGGAAAGGGCAGAGTCTCACCTTTCCAATGGTATCCCTGCCCAGTGTATCACTGTTTGGGGATCTGCAAAGGAAGGCAATCCCCAAGCAGGGATCCACCCACTAGTCAACAGCAACGGGGGAGCGGCCCCTTGGGCAAGGGCTTGTGCTTCCCAGGGGGAAATGTATAATTTTAATCATTCTGCCCCCGGTGGGGAGAAGTGGGATATTACCCTGCTCTGCCTCCCCGGGAGGTGGGGCAGAAAGCCCACTAGATAACGGGCAATGTTTTTCTCATAAAAATATAAGGGTGTGGGCTGCCCAGCATGGACTTGGACATGCCTCCACCCTAATAAATGAGCAACAATCTTTCTGTCCCCCCGGAAGGCAGATAGGGGTAATTACCCCTGATCTTCCCCAGGGGGGAAGAAAGCCCATTAGATGCAAGGTGAAAGTCTTTCTGTCCCCCCGGGGTAGGCAGATGGGAGTAATTATCCCTGATCTGTCCCAGAGTCTGGGCAGAAAGCCCACTAGACACCAGGGATTTTTTTAAATACAAATATATGGGTGGGGGCTGCTCAGCATGGGCATTGCCATGCCCACACCCAAGTAATTGAGGCAACAGTCTTTCTTTCCCCCTTGGGGGCAGATGGGGTAAGTACACACAAGGGACTGAATTAATGCAATATCTTTTGAGTGGAGCACCACCCCCTGGACATGGGCCCATGCTCCCCCGACCCCTTGGCCAAATAGACTTTCCGCCCCTCTTGGGAGGTGGATAGGGTATTCTCCCCCAATCTGCAACCTCTCTCCCAGGGAGCAGAAATGCCACTGGACACCAGGGATTTCAAAATGGCCCTAAAACAAACAAAAGGATGGGGCGGCTTTTCATGGCATCGGGCCATATCCCTGCCCCAGAGGGGTCAATAGCATCTTTCTGCCCCCTGTGGGCAGATAGGAGGCTTGTACCAATAGGGAAGGTTGCCATTAAACTTGCCCCCAGGGGTGTAAGAAACCACCTGACACCAGGTATTTTGACTTTGGGGCAAAAGAAAGTGGTGCTGGTGTTGGACTCAGGATTTGACCACACCCCACCCCAAAAGGGACATACCCCCCCCCCCTCAGTGGCAGATAGGAGGTGTGCCCCTGATATGGCCCTGGGGACAGAGAGCCCACTGTGTGGCAGAAATATATATATTTTTAAATAAAATAATCGGATGGGTCTTACCTATCCAAACATCAGGCACCACCCTCACCCCTAAAACCTCAACAGTCTTTCTGCTGCGATGCAGAGTAAAGCATCCCATCCCAATGGCAAGCGAGAGGACATTTGATTTTTTTAGGTGTTGTTTTTACATATTGGCCAGGAGAGTGTGACTAACTCCCAATATCGTCCCACTTGCAATTATGAATGGCTGCACTTTTGGGGCTTGGGTAAGCTGCCACCGGGAAAAACCTAACAAACTCACACAGTTCTGAAAACTTGAAATTTAGGTAAGTCCAGGGTGGTGTGCATCACATCCATCACACAGCATTTTTTTTTACCACACAAGGCTCTGCAAACCTCAAACCTTGACTAAAAACATACATTTTCCTCATATTATGTGAGGAAAACTTCTGGAATAAGCGGGGAGGCACAAATTTCCTATCACACAGCTTTCCCCCAAGTCTCCCAATAAAAATTGTACCTCATTTGTGTGGGTGGGCCAAGAGAACTTGACACAAAAGACCCTAAAGTGCTACGTGGAGAGATCAGGAATAGGGGCAGCTGGGGGATTGGGGGTGATGCTCGGCCATCATCCATGGAAACTTGCCAACCACAGCCATTTTTTAAAACTAGCCAACCAAGGAATTCTAGGGTGGTGTGCCTTACATGAATCCCATGAGGTTTCCTAACCCACAATGTCCTGCAAATCTCAAACTTTGCCTGAAATCAAGCATTTTCCTTACATTTCTGTGATGGAAACTTCCACAATCTGCTGGAATTCACAAACTTCCTACCACCCAGCATTGCCCCACTTGTGCCAATAAAAAAGCTGTGATTTCACCAAAAGGAACCACGTCAGGTCCCTAGGCAAGATGCACAGCCAGTAGTATGTACAAACTTTCAAGTATGTTATTATGTTTGTATTCCAATAGTAATTCAAGTTTAATCCAATGATGTTTCTTCATTTATTGTTCAGCTCTGGAATCAACTGCCCGATTGCCTCCGCAAGGAATGCGCACTCCTCCCCTTCAGGAAACGTCTCAAAACGCTCCTGTTCAGGGAGGCTTTGGACACAATCTAATCATCTGCCACACGTGTTTGGTGACTGCCAGTGGTCTAGGCCACCCTCTCTAAGTGCTAACAGACCTGCTGGTGATTATGCGCTATAGAAATAACAGTTAACATAACATAACATATTTTTTCATCAATGATTTTCCCAGCGCCTCATGTGGCTTTCTAGGCGCAGCACTAGAAGCTTCAATATTCCTCATGACGCTTCCTCTTTACATCATACCCAATGCATTTCAGGATAATTCCCTTCCTCAGGGGTAACTATAACGTAAAATGGTAAAGAAACACCCATCAGTGCTATCTAATGACCATGACAATCTGCTTAAAACATCCATACTTCATGCCTACTCCCCTTATAATACATAATCAATATACAGTATCTCATAAAACTAAAAACAACATGTCCCAGAATCCCACATTCATGCCAACCACTGGCGTCCTGTTTAATCATAAACATCAAAAATGTGCATATTAACACTCGTGTAGCTTCATATTACTGAAGTTGATCTGATAAGGCAAACGCCTAATCTGTGAACTTAAAATATACAAAATTACTGCATGCAACCCATGTTAACTGAAAACTGAAAACAACCGTACGTGTTGACAGACCAGCAAATAAAGTTGAAACTATCTTTACCCAGTGCCCCTGGACATTCACCTGTGTCTCACGACGGAATCCTTACATCAAACACAAGTTTTTTTACATGCCTTGGCAGCCTGTTAACATCTCCACTTAAGTACCCTCCGTGTATCAGACTATCAGAGTCTATCGCAGGAAAATAACACCGTGTCAACGTTGCATTCTTAACCCGGCGGCACCATGCTATAGTCTCACGATAACGCGCCAAATGACCGCGTTAAAATGAATGCGACGCCAAAACAATGCGAAACACGAACGCGAAAAAAGGTGCGATGCCCCAAATCGCGAAACAAAAATCAGCGATAACCAGCGACAGGCCTGCAATTCCCACGCGTCATGCGGGAAAATGCACTATAAAAGCACAAACAAAACAATTCAAACTGCGTAGCACCATGGATGCACCCGGACCGAGTTCAGAGGACAACGCGAACCCCACAAGCCCCACAGATGACCAGCAAGGTACCCCGGGGTCGGGGAAGGGCAAGGAGAAGGGGAAGAGGAAGACGGGGTTCAGTCCGCAGGAAAACAGGATCATCATCACGGAGGTGATAGGACACTACCAACAACTGTTCGTCACCTCCACTGTGTCATTGGCAACACAAACGGAAATATGGCAGTCGATCGTGAACAACGTGAATGCAGTCGGAGTGTTGAGGAGGTCAATGGAGGAGGTCAAGAGGCGCTGGCATGATGTCAATAGCCAAACCAAGCAGAAACTCGCTGCCAACCGGAAGGCAGCAACGGCGACTGGAGGTGGGAGTTCTGCGCCACAGGAGGAGCTGGATGAGCTGGAGGAAATGGTGGCCACAGTCATCAGTGTGGAGACGGTGCAAGGAGTTGGGGGTCCGGACACAGCTCGATATGACCTGACACAACAGCAACAGGGTGAGTAACTACCAGGGACTGGGGGACGGGGGAGATGGGCACCATGGCACACATGCACAATTATGTGTAGCACACTGCACACCCACAATGATTGTGGAACATGTCCCTGATACCCTTGGCACACTTCAGCACACATAGAAACACCAAGTAGGCCCCCGTCCACTATGTGCACAAAGGGGCCCTCCCTCCCTATCACCAATCTCACAACCTACCCATGCACATGTGCTGAATCCAGCAAAGCAGCGGCTCTGTGAGCCACACTGACAATGCAAGTGACACTGCATGACCAATAGCATGGCTGCAGTCAAAATACATGACATGGTGCACGACACGACACTGAGGTGGCTCAGTGTGGATCACATCCTCAAAGGAGCAGGTCACACTCTGACACATCCACGTGCACATACAACCCCTGACGTCAACAACACATCTGCAGACAAACAATGCACAAGAGTACAAAAACCGTCCAAGAGCACAAATGACCCAAGTCGCCCACATTTCAGCACCTTAAAAGCACACAAGTCAAAGGCACACCACCTCAAAGGGATAAGGGGCCACTAAAGCAGAGCTGCAGGGTCGACTCTCCCACAATGCAGCACACACACATAGCAATCACAGCACATCAACATTGACGACAATGTGGTACAAAGTGCAACACTTGCACTACAGAACAGAGGACACAACTGGTGCCGCTTGTACGTAGAGACTGGCCAATCACATCTGGCATAGCAGGAAACTGTGAGATGATAATGTACGAGTACAGCCTCACATCCGTCGTGTAGTCAAAATGTCCACTGTCTCCCATCAAATAGCCAGCTCATCCAAAACAGTCACAATGTACATTGTCATGCAGTCTGTATGCAAATATGTACAATGCGTCAACATACATGGAACACACTGTTAACCTGCATCTCCCCTTTACATTGCAGAGGGACAATCAACACCTCCTGCAGAGCAGACCAGACATCTCTTCAGTGATGATGATGAGGACCCCCTGGCCATCTGCTCCGACACCCTCCAACGGCTCGTGGACAGCCTCCGCACCCCACCTCCAGGAGCAGGGCAGCCCAGCTGCATCGAGGTGACCCCACCCCCTGCACAGCCCACACAGCAGGAAGCACCCACCACCACGGCTGGCTCCCAGCACCTCACGGAAAAACACATGACATTCCAATGCCGTGTGTTAGACTGCCAGAGGGGGCTGGCTGAACAGGTGCGGGTGGGTTTCGACCTCATGGAAGCCAAACTTTATGCCATACGTGGGTGTGTGAGTCCCATCAGGGACCACTCACAGTCCCTAACGGACACCCACAGTCCGTTCCATGCTCTACAACAATCCTTGGCTGACCTCGCTGGAGCCATTACTCAGATACAAGAACTGTCCAGTCAGACAGGCTCCAGCGATGACAGCACAGAGATGGCACAGATGCAGAGGACAATGGAGGACATGGAGCGGATGCAGGCTGGAAGGATGGCTGCCACGGCTGTACACCAGTGAGATGTAGCTGGGATCTTCCATGCCCTGCAGAACCTCATCTTGCCAATGCTGCCACAGAGCCTGTCCCAGATGACTGCTGCAGGAACTGCGACACACACATCTCCGCCCCTGATGTGTCAGTGGCACACAGTGATGCAGCCATACCACCTCCGCCCCCTGATGTGTCAGTGGCACACAGTGATGCAGCCATACCACCTCCGCCCCCTGATGTGTCAGTGGCACACAGTGATGCAGCCATAACACCACCACACACACCTGACACACCTGACACAGAAGACATATCAGAGGACTTAGATGTGGATGGCAATGACTCTGTGTGAGAAAGGAGGTTATAGCATACATCCCGCCACATGGCCGGTTCCTGCTTGGTTCAGCCCTCTGCATCATACTTGGGAACAACACCTTCCACTGTCCCCCAAAACACTCTGCGACATTCACCTGGACCCCGACATGGACTGCCATATCTGCTCTGGTTACCAATGACACAGCAATCAGGCTGCAAACTGAACTCTTCCTCTTCCGATTAAATTGTCATTCCTTAAAGGACTCTGGTTCGCCCTCCACTGGGCAACCATGTAATGTGGGGTTTGCATGGCCATGTACTGCTCCTGCTCCGACACTCCACAGAATGTGAATAAAACATTCCAAATCACACAGATGTGTCATGTCTATGTCCAATCAAGTATAAAAGTATGGATGAATGTAGGGACAATGATTGCACAAAAAGGTACACCCTGGGAAATGACATCAATGCACATGTTTGACCCTGACCCACATGGCCAATTAGATGACTGTGAAGGCGTGAACTAGCTGTGGCCTCATTGCTCATGAACAACAATCTCGCAACCCCCCAACATAGCCCCACGTTCATGTATTAAGTGGGGCTGTGTGTAAAAATGTCTAATCCGGTAGCAGGCCTAAAGTAGTGTCCCCCATCACATGTGACAACAGGACATCTCTTTGCATACCTACTCACACTCAACTGTGTGGACACAGCCTGTTTTGATGGATCACATTGATCCACATGGCAAGAAGTTGGACACCATAGTCACATTGCTATGAGCACGTAAGAGCACAGGTCTACCAGGAACTATCCCAACCACAATGTCTGGCTCACAGAGGTGGAGCTGGCAATAGGGACTCACCCCTAAGTGAAATGCGTCAGTCAGTCCCTCCCTGTGTACGGACAATGCTCATTGAGGCACACGATTTGTCATTCTAATCAACACTCATCACAGTTGAACACTAGTGAAGTGGCGTAGACTTTATTAGCATGTGCGTGTCAGTACGGGCAAGACAAGGGCCACAACATGCAGACCAATGCTTCAGACACTAACAGGCAGCATGGGAACATGTAGAGGTGCAAGAAACGGGGAGGCAAAAATTGAACGCCAATCATTACGGATGGCAACGGTCTCAGCCCACCTTTCCTTGCTGGACGAGTCATGTGATGTTTGGCGTATGCTCATTGCCCTGTGTCAGGGGACACGACTCACAGCCCATGGGATCTGCATAGTGCTGTACCACCGGACTGCGCAGCCTGTCTGCTCTGCTGACAGTGAGCAGGTGAAAGGGTCCAACAAGGTCACATGCAGTACTACATTGCCATTCGTGTACTCTCCCTCCAGCAGTATGTCAGATTTAGGTACCTTGCCAAGCGACGCTGTGCAGCTCCGCCCAAGGGGAGGCCTCACCTTGCACAGGTGTGTGTCAACACGCGTAGGTGCACGCACATGCATTCTGAGTCCAGGCAAATGCAGCCATGTCCACTGTTGTGGTGGGATATGTGACCATTTCTCCAAGATGCAACAAGGTGTTGGGACCTGTGCTCTGGGTTACAAGCAGTTGTGGCTGCAGGAACGTAGTTACTCGTCCATGAATGCGAGTGCAGCTTCCTGGCCAATCAGTTCCAAGAGTACGTCGTTGTCGGCTTCAACGAACACGAGGGCGAGCCAATCCATTAACTGGTCCGGACAGATGTGCTCCGTCCACGCAGTTTCACCAATCCACAACACAGCCCAATAGGGGAGCGCTTCGATGTGGTCACTGACCACGAGGACTTGTGCAATCTCCCATGCCCAACTGCCAGCACATACGCCAAATATCAAGGCATCCCATGAAAGGGTATCACGGTTACACTCCTGGTCGTGGGCCAACAGGGGGTGCACACACAAGTCATAATCCAGTTCAGCTACCGTTGGGTTGGATAGGCAGACATCCATGGGCCACTCGAATATGCATGATCGACAGTAGAACCAGGGCTGGACGCAGGTGACGTACGCAAGACAGAAGCTCAGACGGTAATTGATGCGCAACACTGCCAGTGGCAGTGCCCCCAACAAATGCAGCATACGTGCACGGTACAGTTCCACGTGACAGGGGTTGCGCATGTGCCCGGGATGTTCTGCCATTGCGTTGGTGGTCCTCGTAGAACCGGCACTCTTCTGACCTGCGGCAGTTATGTGGATGAAATGCCACAGCTCGGAGCAATGAGCCATATGTGTGTGCAACGTTTGGACGTATGGGTTGTTGTGTAAGTAAGTGTCAAGGGCATTCCATGCATGAGTACCTCGAGCAAGGACTTCTGTGTGTGGGGTGTGGATACGTTGGTCTTTCATTAGCGCTGTGCGTAGTGTGGGAGTCATCATCATTTGCTATGGTATCTCTCTCAGGGGGTGCCTGCCGCATGCAGGACCAAGGTCGGAGGTGCAGGTGTCCTTCCGCCTCATGTATTGACACAAAGGAGCTTTCATCCCTAATTTTAGTCTGACTACCACTTGCATTCTGGAATTGTGATGTGGCTTTCGCGCTGCAATTGAGGCTAGGCCTTAGGCTTATGGTGCACCAATGATGATACGCACACAACAGTTGGCATGCATGAGCCAAGAGCCCGAGCGGCCTTGCGCCCCTTGTACAATCCCTTCATGCGCGGCCGCCCTCCGGGTGCATGCAACATTGCAACATTGTTCATTGCGGGCCGTGTGGCGCAGACACTGCAACAGAGACACACGCATCAGTTGGTTTCCTGTCCAGCCCAGAAATGAACCACGCCCAGAGCCCAGGGATAATTGTTCACACCTCTATGCTGGCCTGGCATACGCCGAGCCAGCCCACTCGGCTTACGTATAAAGGGGGGGACGACGATGCTACGTGTCCCAGTTCTTCCCCACTGCCGGAGGTGACTTGGCTGCGTCCGCCTGGCAAAACACGAGACTCAATCAGAAAGGGTCCATGACTTACGTTGCACAGAGTTGGTGGCACCGGAAACACTGCGGCCGGCACGGGCCTACCGCCATGGGACGGTGACTTTCGGTGCACTGAGGTAGGGGCACCTTAGGTGCTGAGCGGGTGTGCAGCCTGCGATAATGCGCCGTCCTGGTGGTCCGGACTGGTAAGGGTTTGTGTGAGCCCTGCTGGACCGCAGTGTAGGCCTGAGCCAGCGGGCAGTGCGGGCCTACCGCAAGTGGCGTTGCCTCACGGTTCACAGAGTTAGTGGCACCTATAGGGCTGAGCGGGTGTGCAGCCTGCAATGATGCCGTGTGCCCTGATATGATCTCTGCCATTGCGAAATCAAGACCCAGAATCACGTGTGTGACCTAGTGGCCCGCGGGGCGGGGCTGCATGATGTGGAGGCTGCCAAGGTCGCGGACCCCGGGCTTGGAGCTTGCACCAGCACGTGGTGGGCCCTCTTGGAGACACGATGGTGGCGGAAGGTGAGCTGTGAGGCCTGGGTGCACAGGGGCGGGCAAACACCGCTGAGTGGCGGGAGGGGCTGGGGTGCAGCAGCCTGTGTGCGCAGGGGTGGCCAAGCGATGATGGCGTGTGCAATGATTTGTACTCTGCCATTCATGAATCTGGACTCTGTTTCAGATAAGGGACCTGGTGGACTGCGGTGTATACCGACACGTGGTTGGAGACACACCGGTGGCAGCAGGTGAGCAGTGTGGCCTGGGTCCGCAGTGTCGGCACTCTCTCTCCCTCTCCCTCTCCCTCTCTTCCTTTGACTGTCTCTCTCTCTTCCTCTGTTACTCTCTCGCTCCTTCTCCCTCTCTTCCTTTGACTGTCTTTGAGTGGAGAGGTGTGGTGCAGCGGCCAGGGCAGCTGACTTCGGAGCACAGGGTTCACGGTTTGATCCCCGGCTCCGGCGGCAGCTCAGCTCAGCACCATGTGACTCTGGGCAATAGCTCACTTAATTTCCACTACTGCCCCCAGCGCCTTGAGACCCGTAAGGGTGAGTAGCTGCGCTATATAAAAAAGAATTTAAAAAACGGACTCTCTGTTAATCTCCCTCTCTTCCTTTGACTGTCTCTCTCTCTCCCTTTCTTTCTCTCTCTCTCTGTCCTTTGATGTGCGCATGACACACCTTCTTCTCTTGTATTTTGTCTTGCAGGCTGTGTCTTACAGATTGTCCAGTGACGACCCGCCATGACTCTTCCGAATAGTTGTTTTGAGTTACATTTGAATAAAATCATTTGTTTTGAAATTCGAAGATGAATGTATGATTCTCCTTTTTCTGACCACATATGAATGTTGATTGTTGTACTTGTGCGACATCAGGCGAATTGTTTTGTTCATGATTTCGTAAAGTTGATGTAAAATATCTTTGTCCAGGGTAGGGCCCCGGGGGGGGCCTAGGGGGGAGGGGGGTGTTGTGGCCCTCTTTGGTGTCCGGCTGCGTGATCAGTGGCTCCATGGCATCTGTTGTTCTTCTGGTGTGGCTGTGGGCTGGGCTCCCATTTCTGGTGCAGGTTATCGTCCGACTTAATACCAGGAAAGAGCAGGTGTTAATTCCCTGCTGCTAACGCGCCTTATCGCATGTTTTGTGATCTTATCGCCGAACTGGATGGTCGTTGAGAATGTTGCGAAGTGGTGTTTTTGCGGCTTTTTGCACGGGAACACCTACTCTGCATCTCATTAGCGTTAGTTGCCGGTGTCATCCATGGCGATGTTTTTTGCGGCTGCTATCGCGGGATTACTGGCGGTATCGGCTGTTAGCACCAGCTTGTGAATAGGGCAATGAATCTATCGCCACTTTGGCTGCGATAAAGTGCCGCTAACTCGGCGATGAGTCCTTGAGAATATGCCCCAGAGAACGGTAGAGAGCATTCAGCAGATATATATTTTGTTTTAATGTTCATCATGCTCAATGGCATTAAAGGCATGCTATCTTGGTTCGCGCTCCGTCCGTGCGCGCAAAAAATGTGATTTCGTCAAAAGAAACATTTTTGATGTTTATTATGATTAAACAGGACGCCCCATGTATGTGGGATTCTGGGGCATGCAGCTTTTAGTTTTTTGAGGTACTGTATAATGTTTATCTGTTAAAAGGGAAGTAGCATGAAATATGGATGTTTTAAGCAGATTGCCATGGTCATTAGACAGCATTGATGGGTGTTTCTTTACCATTTTACATTATAGTTACCCCTGAGGAAAGGAGTGATCCCAAAATACATTGGGTATTGTTAGAAATGGGAGTCTTTAGTTGGCAGAGGTAGGTACCTTTGTCGAAGTAGGGACCCTTCTTCCTAGTCAGGGTAAGGCTTCTAAAATAACCCCTGCTCACCCCCTTCGTAGCTTGGCACGAGCAGACAGGCTTATCTCAGAGGCAGTGTGTAAAGCATTTGTGCATGCATACAGCAACACAGTGAAAACACTACAAATGGACACCACACCAGTTTAGAAAAATAAGTAATCTTTATCTTTATCTAAACCAACAAGACCAAAAATGACAAAAATCCAACATACAATACTCTTGAAAATAGTTTCGGTGCAAAATAACCTTTAAATTGCAGGAAAAACGTGAAAATATAGTTCTTCTGACTCAGTAGCTCCGTTCGGGGCTACCGCGATACTGAATACGACTAACAATTGCAGCCAACCGCGTCCATACGGGTTAGCTGAAGCGTCGACAGACTCGGAGACAGTACCTTTCTTTGTTGTGGCCAACACTGCAATGGAGTCGGTCGGGGCAAGCATCGCGGTTGCGAGGTGAGATGGAAGCATTGCAGCATGCAGTGTCCTCACGGCTCGGTGCAGGCAGCGGCTCGTTGACGGAGTCGGTGAGACCAAGGCTTGCATTGCAGTTTGAGACGCTGCTCGATGCGGTGCTGGCAGGTCACGATGCGGCGACAGTGACGGTCGATGTTTAAGTCGGGCAGCGATGGAGTCGATGATGTCAGTGCAGCGTGTAGCGAAGCAGTGCGGAGTGCAATGCCCACAGGACGCAATGCAAGCAGCGGCTAGTTGACGGAGTCGGTGAGACCAGGCAGTGCTCTCTACGGTGCCTTCAGGACACGGAATCCTGCGACTGACTCGGTGACAGAGTCGGTTACCCTTTTCTTCTGTGGCAACTGAAAGCAGTAGTTACAGAGACAGTGCCCAGAAGCTTGGTGAGGTCTTTGATGTTCCTGAGACCTTGTGAACAGGGGGCAAGCTCCACTTTAAACTCTTGGAGATCTTCCTCAAGCCGGGGACACAGGACACAGCAAAGTCCTTCTCCTCTCCTTGGCAGAAACAGCCACTGCAGGCCAACCCAGACAGCACACAGCAAAGGGGCAGTACTCCTCCTCCAGTTTCTCCAGCTCTTCTCCTTGGCAAAGGTTCCTCTTGATTTCCCAGAAGTGATCTAAAAGTCTGGGGTCTGGGCCCCTCTTTTTATACAGCAAAATCCTTTGTTCTCTTGTGGTAGAGAAGCCCTGTGCTCAGTCAAAACTAGTTCTGTCGTCTCTGGTGCAGCCTCCTGGCAGGAGGTGGAGACAGCATTGTGTCATGCAGACCAGGCCCATTCAGGTGAAAGGAAATCTCCTCCCCCTACTCTAAATGCAGCCCAGGTCTATTCAGCCCAGCCCTGACTCATCCAGACTCTCTGGAGCCACTGCTCATCCCCAGTCCCTGTCACTCCAAAGCCAGACAGTCAATACACATCCTAGCAGAGGCACACTGGATGGCTAAGCAAGAAAATATCTACTTTCTATAAGTGGTATTTTTCAAAACAGATTGTAAAAATCACCTTCACTAAAAGATGCATGTTAGCATTCTGAGTTCAGGCATACTAAACTTTATTTTCCTAACTTGTTCCCAGGGGTAGTTATGTTTATAAGATGTTTTAAGCAAACTCCCCATTCTATCCTATGGGAACAGGTAGCCTTGCAATAGTGAAAAACTAAATTGGCAGTATTTCACTATCAAGACACACACCAGGGCATGTCCTACCTTTCACATATACTGCACCCTGCTCACAGGGGTACCTTGGGCCTACCTTAGGGGTGACTCACATGTAAGAAAAGGGAAGGTTAGGGCCTGGCAAGTGGGTGCACTTGCCAAGTTCACATGGCAGTACTAGACTGCACACAGGCTCTGCAATGGCGGGCTTGAGTTACATTTACAGGCTGCTTATGTGGCTGGCACAATCAGTGCTGCAGGCCCACTAGCAGCACTTGATTTACAGGCCCTGGGCACACACAGTGCACTGTACTAGGGGCTGTACTAGGGGCTGACTAGTAAATCAGATATGCCAATCATGGAATCACTAATCCATAACAATAATTTACAAAGGGAGCACTTGCACTTTGGCACTGAACAGCAGTGGCAAAGTGCCCAAAGCATCTAGAACAGAAAAAACGAAGTCAAACACACAGCAAAAACACAGGAGGCAAAGGCAAAAATACATGGGAAACCCACGCTAATGGTGTTAGGTCTAACACGTGTCCCATCCAGCTGAAATGTGGGGAGAACTACCCACCTTCTTGGGAGTTCTCGTCAGTAAGGCAGAAAAACCTGGACAGACCATCAGCATTGGCGTGTTCTGTACCAGGGCGGTATTCCACCGTGAAGTTCATCCCCTGTAGGGAAATGGACCACCTCAACAACTTTGGGTTCTCACCCCTCATCTGCATCAACCATCTGAGGGGCCTGTGGTCGGTCTGCACCCGGAAGAGAGTCCCAAACAAGTAGGGCCTTAGCTTCTTCAGCGCCCAGACCACAGCAAAAGCCTCACGCTCAATCGCACTCCACCTCTGTTCCTGTGGAAGTAACCTCCTACTAATGAAGGCTACAGGTTGGTCTAGGCCCTCCTCATTTAGCTGTGAGAGCACAGCCCCCACACCATGCTCTGAAGCATCTGTCTGCACCATGAATTCCTGTGAGAAGTTGGGTGCCTTGAGCACGGGTGCCGTGCACATGGCAGATTTCAGGGCATCAAAATCTTTTTTGCAGGCGTCAGTCCATTTCACCTTCCTGGGCTGCTTCCTGGAAGTCAGCTCTGTCAAGGGGGCAACAATGGTGCCATACCCCTTGACAAATCTCCTGTAATATCCGGTGAGGCCTAAAAAGGCTCTCACCTCTATCTGGGTCTTGGGGTGGTTCCCAAGCCAGAATAGTGTCAATCTTAGGCTGTAGGGGCGCCACCTGGCCACTTCCTACCTGGTGTCCTAAGTACACCATTGAACCCTGCCCGATCTGGCACTTGCTTGCCTTGATCATGAGGCCTGCCCTCTGCAGAGCCTTCAACACTTCCCAGAGGTGGAGCAGATGTTCCTCCCAAGTGGCACTGAACACTGCGATGTCATCTGAGCAAGACCACTGACTCATTGTCAGTGAAATTGCTCTCCCACCCTCGCAGCTCCACCATCAAGTGAGGCCCTCCTGAGCCCCTGCACGCCCGAAGTGTTGGTGTTCGAGGCCCTCCTCCACCCGCAGGTTATACCTGCGCCTCATCCCTGGTGGTCCAGTGGACCTCTGACTCCTTCTCTCGCTCCAGTTTCTGCTCCCTTTATCCTCTTTTTTCTGCTCCGTTTCCTCGTTTTTCACCCTTTATTTTTTTTCACCCTTTTACTCTCTTGAGGTCCTTTCTGAACTGGTGCAGTGTCGAGCTTCGTCAGATACAAGGGGGGAGTTCGTTTGAGGTCTTGGCTGTGAGGTAGGAGAAGGATCTGCCCCCTGCTCTGGCCCTGTGAGTGCGAGCGATGTGAGGTTGGCAGAGCAGAGTTTTCTCTTGGGGGTGTGGAAGGAGATCCGTTCGTTGAGGTATTGGGGTCCGGTGTTATGTAGGGCTTTCTAGGCATGTGTAAGCAGTTTGAAGGTTATTCTTCTTTTGACGGGGAGCCAGTGGAGGTCGCGAAGGTGTTGGGTGATGTGGTCATGTTGCCGGATGTCGAGGATAAGTCTGGCTGCAACGTCTGGATTGTCTGGAGTTTTCAGAGGAGTTTTTTGTTGTTTCCAGCGTAAAGAGTGTTTCCATAGTCCAGTCATTTGGTGATGAGTGCATGGGTGACGGTCTTCCCGGAGTTCGGGGGATCCATTTGAAGGTCTTCCGAAGTATGCAGAGGGTGTTGAAGCATGTGGAGGACACAGCGTTGATCTGGCGGTTCATAGAAAGTGAGGAGCCGAGTATGATGCCGAGGTTGCGTGCATGGTCCGTTAGGGTGGTTGGGTTTACGAAGGGTGGGGAGCCACCAGGGGTTGTCCCATGCAGAGGGGGTGAAGCCGAGGATGAGGACTTCTGTTTTCTCTGAGTTGAGCTTCAGGAAACTGTTGTTCATCCAGGTTGCAACGTCTTTCATCCCTTCTTGGAAATTGCGCTTGGTGATGTCGGGTTCCTTGGTGAGGGAGAGGATGAGCTGGGTGTCGTCAGCGTATGAGACTATGTTGAGTCTGTGGTTTCTGACGATGGCTGCGAAGGAGGCCATGTAGACATTGAAGAGTGTGGGGCTGAGGGAGGATCCTTGGGGTAGTCCGCATCTGATCTCTGTCGGTTCGGAGAGGAAGGGCGGGAATCTTATTCTTTATGTTGTGTCTAAGAGGAAAGTTTGATATGTTGCTCGAATGTGAATTTACCTTTACAAATAAAAGGCAAAAGGCGTTTGGCAAAACAGGAACATTTGGTTTAATTAAACACACCTGCTGGGAGAGCAGTGACAGAGTCAGGGTCTGAAGACTGTCTCAAAGAACATTGGTTTTGGCCGCCATTTTATACATTTCCCAAAGCGTCATAAAACAAATTGTACATTCTTTTAGAAAAAGATATCCAGGCCTAGTCATGGAGTTATAAACCTGACCACCTGATAAAAAGCGCAGATGGGACTCGACCTTGCATGGACACAATGCGGGCCAGTGGGTACGTGTCCAGTGTCGGGCATGGGGAACGCATGATCACTGCGTGTAATGTGCATGCGGTGTTCTGATTGGCTGAGTGTTCCTAACGTCATGTGGCGTCTAACATTATGGTTGTTTGGGAACATGCACCCCTCCGGCCAAATGTGTTTTCTTGGGGCCATTCTCCTTGGATTATTGTGGTGTCGCTAGCTATCTGTGGGACTAATATGGGTTATTCCTGTTCACGTGTTTGTCTATGGGTTACGTGTCACCTCTCCTGTGATCTGTCAAGCAATTGCTTCAGGCCTAGGTCGCAGGGCCTGCCTCACCACATATTTCTGACTCTCAGCTGATGGGGAGGTCTTTTCGGGTGGATTCGACAACAGTGATGTGAGCTCGTTGTTATGCGTACATATATCATGGTGCACATCATCATCGTATTTTCCAATATTAACATTACCCCCTCTAATTGAATTTTCAACTTCATCATTTGCCTCACACTTCAAGACAGTCACATTATTCGAGTTTCGGTGTGCTTCTGTTGCGTCTACTACTACTTCCCTAGTCACTTGCATTCTACCTAATTTCACGACTACATTTTTACGCAGGAACCCCTCACTTGTAGGAAACCACACAAAAACAGCACAAAAATGATAATTGGTAGCAATGACATGCACAGTCTGGTCACCCACCGGGGGAGCCAGAAAAATCAATTGATTAACCAATCCTGCTCAGGGGCACTTCCCTCCTTCCTTTTTCATGTCAGCTTGTAGCTGATGCAGTGCTTGGATGGCAAGAGCTAGCATCCCATTGTCCATGTCATTACCAGGGATAAAAGTACACCAGGATGCACTGATCGTGGCACACACCCCACCCTCCATCACGGGCATCAAGTCAAATGCATACCGATGTTCCATCACCATAAGGCGGATGGCTCTTATTTCTTCATGAAAGCATTTAGGCCGAGCTCAGTATTGTTGATAATCTTCAGCATTTCACACCTGCTTATCTGCAACCAGCAGGTGTTTGCCTTTGTTTGTAGGGTGAAGAAGGGTATGGACCCTCCAGTGTTTAAAACAGTCTAAATTCTTCCAGAATGTCCTTGTACTGAGCCCAACCAAAATAATCAGCAGTTCTTTTTTCTTGAGCCTGATGCAATAGAGTTGTTTTCTTCTGCAGCAGATGTTGGACCAACTCGGACAGGTCTTCTCCAGGGATGACCAGGGTCATGGGTGTGTATGGTTGTAAGGCAGCAGAGGCCCCACCAATCGGGGATGAGCTAAGCGTTTGTCAAATTCCCCACACTGCCAGTATTTATCCATTAGTGTGGAGGTGCCCCACTGTATGTCTGGTACATGCAGTATTGCTCCACAATTCTCATTCGTGCCAAGCGGGGTCACTCCCTCCCCTCTGAAACACAAGGAATACAGTGTAAATGTACATATAAGTAGATTAGGGGTTGTCCCTTCCACTCTAACCATGTGTATATATCTATCTCAGTATTCCAGATTTCCTGACCTGGGTATCTATGCTGGTATTCAACCCTACCCTATGAGTCTCATTTCCCCTAGTATCATCAAGGTGAAAGGCCCTGCACTGGAACTACATGGCTGAGGTCCATTTGTTATTAATATACTGCCCCAGACATGCTAAAGGCCACTCTGGGATCACAGACGGAGGCGGGAGCGGACGTGTTTGTGTTCTGGTGCTGGTTTTGCTACCTGCAAGAACCTCTTCTCTGGAAAATCACAGGGTCTAACAGTGTCCTTCCCTATAGTGCATCCTGCCTAGCTCAGTTTGAATATCACTAGACTATCTTAGGCCTAATCTTACATAGGTACAGGTTGATGAGACATTTTGCTTTTTCAGGGGCTATCTCTTGGGATAAATAGAGCCTATCAGCGCCTACGGATTGTGGTATAAGCGAACCGACATAACACAACCTGGCTGATGTTTGGGCGCCCAAGGCAGTCATGTGCTAATACCATGTGTTGTGTAAGAGTGCACTGTGTAGGGCGTGCGAAATACTAGCGTTTGGTTCAGTGTAATTGTAAGTGATGTGGGAAAACTCCCTACGCAAGCCCTGTAGAAATGTCCAGGTAGGCGCCATATGACTAGGCAGATTTCTGGCTACAGATGGATGTGGTTTTAAATGTTAATATTCTGGCATGGCACAGGTGGTGTAAGCATAAATAATTGTCAAGATGTAAGGGATGATAAAATAATCCTAATCAAGATTGGGTTGTTGATTAAAAAGTATGAACTATGTGTCGATCCACTGAAGTTCACATACATTTGTTTTCATATCCATTTTTTTACAGATAGGCCCCTGACGAAGGGACGAGGGTCCCGAAATGTATTGGGCCTATGCTGATTACACTGTAGGACACGGATTATTCAAGTGTCTTTCACAATTTTGTTATTGTTATTTGTACATTGTTTCAAGAATATAACTTTGGCAACTTCCAGGAGAAGCTGTGTCATTCATGTTGATGTGAAATTGTATTAAATTCTAGAAAATGAACACGTATCATTATATTATATATGTGAAAACGTGTGTATAACATATTGATGTTGTGCACACATTTGTCCTAGAAATCTGGCCGCATTCACAAGTTATTCTGTACAAGGTAGACACAAGTGAAGGTGTAGCACACAGATCGCTCAAATCAATTTACATTGCAGTTAAAATTGGATCTCTACAAAAAGGGAGTGCACAATCTACCTGCGAAATAACAGATGGATGCGGCCATACCCATACTAAACAGATGGTAAACAATGGTGCAAAAATTCATAACTTTGGAACATTGTAGGTCTTGAGATGGTTTCCAGAGGAGACATCTGCAGGCTTCTGGCGTTCATGGTGTCTTTGCTTTGGCACAGTGCGAAACGTTTGTTGAAAAAATGGCTGTAAAAAACAGCCTGTGGTACAATTCATGGAGGATTTGCTGGGGAAGGTTTTATCCGTCCGTCGGCGAGGTGGACCCAGGCCTCTCATCATTCCACCTTGAGGGCGGTAGGTGTTGCGAAGATTACTCAGTAGGGCCCTTCAAACTTGGCTTGCTTCCATTTCATCACAAAGCTGCGGATGTAGACTTCCTGCCCGGGTTGAGGGTTTTGGTAGGGTAACTTGGCGGGTTCCGGAGGTGGACCTCTTTGGACAGGAACTTGGCAGTTTTGGTTAACTCAGAGAGATACACATGTAATTCACCCCCAAGGGCCTGAGAGCTCACTTCAGCACTTAATTTGGTCGGTGTTTTTGGGATGGATGTTCCCATCAGCCTGCCCATTATCATCTGTTGTGGTGTAAGGTGATGATCGCTGCTAGGTCTGTTTCTTAGCCTGAACAAGGCTAGGGGCAGGCAGTAGAGACACTTTTTGTTAAGGCTGGCACAAATTTAGCAAATTTAGTTTTTTAGCAGGCCGTTGAGTCTCTTGCTTTGAGGGATGATACACTGATACAGAGAGGCCAATTTGTGCGTTATTCCTAAAAGGGTGCAGTTGTGGTCAAACATGGAGTTGACAAAGTGCCTGCCATTTTCTGGCCGGATCACGTCTGGTACCCCCTACCTGGGTATCACTTCCCTGATGAGGAACGTGGCTGCTGCCTTGGCGTTGCAGTGCATTCTAGGGGTGGCATCCATCCACCTGGAGTATGGGCAGACCACTACAATCAGGTTTTCATAGTTAGCACAGCGATCGATCATATCGATAAGGTCGATGTGTAGTGCCTTAAAAGGCCCTGTCGGTTGTGGAATAGCCGATAACCACAACCTTCAGTGTAGGTTTAGCGGAGTGTAGCTGGCAAACGGTGCATCCGTGTAAATACATGGGTAATGCTTCACTAAGGTTGGGGATGAACCAGTCGCTCTGGAGTCAGGCTATTATGTTATCTTTGGCCATGTGTAGTGGTAAGTGCAGTTGGGGTAAAGCTATGTTAACTAGACTCCATAGCATGATGGGTTTCCCTGAGGGTATGTATCGCTGTATAAGGATGGGTGTGGTTTGTGTGCAACTCCTGCATAGCCATCTCCCCTTTTCACCAGACAGTGCTGTCTCCTGCAATTCCCTCAAGTATAACCCTGCTGTCTGTGTGTAGGGCTTGTCATGTGATGGTTCTGTCCCTGTAGTCGGCTGTAAAGGGAGTATGTGTGCTTCTCTGATCTTCCCGTAGGCTACCTGTTTCGCAACTGGTCAGCTAATGAGTTCCCCCGAGATATGAAGTTTGTGCCCCTGGTGTGAGTGGCACATTTAACACAGCCACATGCCTAGGTAGACTCAGCGCACTCATTAGCAACTTCAGGAGATCCCTGTGTGCAGCGGGGTTCCATCTGCTTTTAGAAACCCTCGTCTTCTCCACCTGCCTTTGCTCGAGTGCACCATGGTGATTACATAAGCAGAGTCAGAGTAGATGGTTACCATCTTCCCTGAGCTTTGGGTGAGGGCTTCAATTAACGCTGTCAGCTGTGCCCTCTGTGCTGTGAGGTGGGGGAGGAAAGTCAGCTGCACGGTGAAGTGTAGCATCTCTGAAGCTGTGTGGCTTTGAGCCATCACCACCGCTGCCCCTGTGTGTCCTACACCCATTTCTTGGTCTATTGTGGAGGATTTGTCAATGAATAATGCCTCACTATCTAGGATGGGGTCCTCCTCTGCCGGGCTGATCCCTTTAGGGGTGTAGGTTGAACTGTTGTGGGTCTCCTCTCCCTCCTTGACCTTATGCGCTAGAAAGGTGGCTGTAATCACTAGATGGCATAGTACTATTTTTAGAGATGGCCTAAAGAGAATTAATTCATATCCTGACTCTCGTAGTCAGTGTGCTCTTGCTCTTCTGTATGACAGCAAACACTGAATGCTCAGCATACAGTGTCAGTGGTGCCCCCATCACGATGAGTATGCTTTTGTCGACTGCAAAGGCCGCTGCTGCCAACGCCTGCTTGCACGGGAAAAGACCCCTGCATGACTGAGTCCAAGCACCCAAGGTAATACGCAAGGGGCTTGTGTCTCAGAGTACTTTTGTGTTAAGATGGCTGTCATGACTCGCCTGTCGCTGCGGCTAAATAAGATAAATTCCTTCAAATAGTCGGCCATTCCTAATATGGGGGAGTGCAATACTCTGCTTTCAGTTTGTCTAAAGTCTTGTGCATCCAAGTTGTCCTTGCTAGTTCCTCATTGCTCACCTTTGCCTTCTTCATGGCCCGAGTAAGGGGGTAATGAGCATGCTATAATCAAAAACCCGCTGTCGGACATAGTTTTTTAGCCCTAAAAACGTTTGCATACCCTTTTTTGTTTTTGGTGTTGGCCAGCCGCGGTCCGTGCAAGTAACAGGGTTGGGGCGGTGGGGCTGGGTAAGGGGGGATTTCGAGGGACAATGCAAAGGGAAAAATAAATAAATAATACATTTTTCCTCAGCATCGTCCCTCGAAATCCCCCCTTCCCTGGCCTTACCGCCCCACTACTGTTACCTGCATGGACCGCGGCTGGTGGTGGCATAGCCCTGATAGAGTCAGCATACTGAATAAGGGTGCTGCTTGATTGGAGGTTGGTGAGGTCCTTACTCAGTATTCCATTAAAATACTGGGGGATTCACAGTACCCTTGAGGCAGTCTCCGATATAGCAGCTGAACCCCTCGGAAGGTGAATGCAGTCAGGTATTGGCTGTCAGGGTGCAGCGGAATGCTAAAGAGCGTATTTTTATGTCTATCACAGAAAAATAGTAGGCGCCTGCAGGTATGCTAGTTAGTATGACAGAAAGGTCTGGTATTACTGGGAACTCTGGGACCACAATGTCTTTGAGAGGGCAGAGATCCTGCAGCAGGTGCCAGGTTCCACCGTTACTCTTTTGAACTGGAATGATCGGTGCATTACAAAGGGAGTCCCCTATGTGGAGGACATCTTGGTGAACCAGTGCTAGGATCGTAGGTGCAATACCCTCATCTGTCTCCTTGGAGAGCGGATATTGGCACACCCGGGGCAGGATGGCCCATTCCCACAGTGTTATTCTTATGGGTTCGGTGGTGTTGATGAGCCCTACATCATAGGGCCCCTTGTCCCACAGCTGTGGCAGTATTGTGGCCAAATCGTGTTCCTGACATGTTGTTAGTACCGCCGTGGGTGACAATGCCTCATTCCATGATTCCATTATAACCTGGATGGAATCAGCTAAGATAATTTTTGAGTCTCCCGGGCACTCACCAAACGACTGCTCATCCGTTATCTCCCATATAATGAGGTCGGGCGCGATGAAGATGACACATGCCCACATTACATTTGCTTGGTCGGTTTCCAGCAGGACCCCATATCTGTGCCGTATCTCAACAACCTTCAAGCAGAGCAGTCCTTCCCCTTGGGTTCCACATCATGGTGACCTTCTTGTCAGAATACAAATTTGTGGAGCAAATGCAGTTTCCGACTTAGCAGCTCTTGTGCATTAGCAATGAGGGTGAGGAAGGCATAAGTGAAGGCCCACAGATCAGCAGGTGTTGCTCTTGCCTGCTGGGCTTTGCAATGTGGGCGAATCAAGGACATGAGTCTTGCCGGAGCAACCCCAGAGTGTGAGCATGTCATTGTCCGGTCCTCTGAGAAAAGAATAGTCATGTCTAATTTAGCTATCAAGCCTCTTACTAGAAGGATAGTCGGGGACTGTTGGAAATGGCCCTTTTTGCAGGGTTATCCCCAAACTTTTTACTTTTTCCTCCTATTTTTCCCTGACCTGTTTGTGTTGGTTTTAGGACTCTGGGCACTTTACCACTGCTAATCAGTGCTAAAGTGCATATGCTCTCTGTGTAAATTGTGTTATGGGTGGGTGTTTCCATGATTGGATATTTGATTTACCTGTTAGCCCCTAGTAAAGTGCACTGCATGTGCCAGGGCTGGTGAATCAAATGCTACACGGGGGCCTGCAGCACTGGTTGTGCCACCCCCGTGAGTAGCCCTGAAAACGGTAACTCAGACCTGCCATTGCAGAGTCTGCGCGCAGTTTGTAACTGCAATGTCGACTTGGCCAGTGCACACACTGGCCGGTCCCTAACCTTCCCTTTTCTTACATGTCAGACACCACTCAGGTAGGCCAAGGTACCCCTGTGGGCAGGGTGCAGTGTATGTGAAAGGTGGGACATGCCCTTGTGTGTGTGGCATGTCCTGATAGTGAATTACAGCCAATTTCGTTTTTCACTATTGCAAGGCTACCAGTTCCCCATAGGATAGAATGGGAGGTTTGTTTATAACATCTTATAAACATAACTTGCCCAGGGAATTCGGTAAGAAAATAGAATTTAGTATGCCTGAACTCAGAATCTAAAGATGCATCTTTTAGTGAAGGTGATTTTTACATTCTGTGTTTGAAAATACCACTTTTAGAAAGTAGGTATTTTCTTGCTCAGTCATCCCGTGTGCCTCTGCTGGAATGTGGATTGCCTGTCTGGGTTTTGGATGACAGAAGGCTGGGGGGCCGGAGGGGCTCCAGATGGTCTAGGTAGGTCAGGAAAGGGCTGAATAGACCTGGGCTGCGATGGGGGGAGGGGGAGGAGATTTCCTTGCACCTCAAAGGGCCTGGTCTGCCTCTGACAATGCCGTCTCCACCTCCTGCCAGGAAATCACACCAGAGAAGGCAGAACTGGTTCTGGCTGGGCACAGACACCCTCTGCCTGAAAGATCAAAGGATTTTTGGATACAAATACTGGGGCCCAGACCCCTGATCTTTAGAACTCATCTGGAACAAGAAGACTGCCAAGAAGAAGAGCCGGAGAAGCTGCGAAAAGGAACGACTGCTTTTCTGGGTGCTTTGCTGGGCTGACCTGCAGTGGCTGCTTCTGTCTTGGGCAGTGAAAGGCCTGGACTGGACTTTCTGCAACCTAATTTGTGAGTCTCTCCAAGGGCTTGAGGTAGAGCTTGCCCCCTGTTCATGAAGTCTCAGGAACAGCAAAGACTTCAAGTTCTTCGACCCGCAGCACTGGGGACTGTGTGTTTTGTGCTGCCACCCGAAGAACACCAACTCGACGACGTCTACGACGCCACTGCCGACTCTGTGTCCTAAAGGCACCGCAGAGGGCACCGCCGCAACACCGCACCGCAACCCTGGTCTCACCAACAACGCCTGTTGACGCCGCCACCGAGCCGCTGCTTGCACCGCGACCTGTGGGCACCGCACTCCACCCCGCCTCGCGCCAAAGCTTTGGCACTGCAGGGGGCACTGCCGCACTGCAACCCTGGTCTCACCGACGACGCCTGTGGACACTGCCACCGAGCCGCTGCTTGCACCGCGACCTGTGGGCACCGCAATCCGCACCGCCTCACTTCAGGCCGAAGCTTTGGCACCGCAGACAGCACCACCGCAACGCCGCACCACGACCCTGATCTCACCAACGACGCCTGTTGACGCCGCCACCGAGCCGCTGCTCGCACCGCGACCTGTGGGCACTGCACTCCGCACCGCCTTGCTTCACGAGGACGCCTTGGCCTGCCTGACGCCGCCACTTCCCGCCGAAATCGACACCGCTGCTTGCACCGTGGTTTGAGGGCACCGCTCGTAAGTCACACGGCGCACCGCCCTCATCCCGCACCGCAGCCTTGACCTACCGACGCCGGCGCCATCGACTCCAGTTCGTCAGCCGATGACAGCGCTTCAGCAACGTCGACGCCGCTGCTTGCACCCTGACCTGCCAGCACCGTGGCGAGCACCGCCTTCGTCTCACACCGCAACCCTGGTCTCACCAACGACGCCATCTGACGCCGCCACCGAGCCGCTGCTTGCACCGTGACCTGGGGGCACCGCACGCCGCACCGCTGCACTTCGCACCGCAGCACCCGACGCCTGCCGGTGCCAGCGCTCCTGATTCTATTAGAGAGGAGCTCGACCTGCAACGCGAGTGACTTCAAGGACCTCAACGCCCTGCATCTCTCACAGGTACTGTTTGCAAGTCTTCCCGACACCGTAGCTGGCCTGCGACCCCGCGACCAGCCAGAACTGTTGGATTTGTTGTTCACGACGCCGTGGTAGCCCGGACGGAGCTATCCACACAAGGAACTCTTTTTAATCAGCGTATTTTTGGAACTGTGAACTTTTAAGTATAGTATTGTGGATTCTTATCGTTTTTGGTCTTGTCTTAATTATATAAAAATATTGGATATTTTTCTAAACTGGTGTGGTGTCCTTTTGTGGTGCAAACACTGTATTGCTGTCGGTTATGTGCAAATGCTTTACACACTGCCTCTAAGATAAGCCTGGCTGCTCGTGCCAAGCTACCAAGGGGGTGAGCAGGGGTTATTTTAAACGTGTAACTCCCTTATCCTGACTAGAGTGGTGGTTTTTGCCTGGCTTTGGCCCACACCCAAGCCAACCAAAAATCCCATTTCTAACATTGGTTGTCAGCGGTGAGGATAGGACTTGCGTTTGCACTTGACTTACAGTGATTGGTGTGCCCTACTACCATATCGCAGACCATTACGAGCCACATACTGGTTCTTTTTCTTTTTGGCCTATTGTTTTTTTGGTCTTGCCAGTTTGAACTTGCTACTTCATCATGCCTGAATCAATTGCATCATTGGTTGCATCCTTGGAAGTGGCCCTTGAGGAGGAGAGGTTAGAAACTTACAATGTGAAGGAATTGAAGGTGATCTGCAAAAACCTCAAAATCCAAATCAGGGGCCTCACCAGAAGAGAGGAGCTACAAAAGGCGCTGAGGGCCTGGGTAGCAGCCAGACATTATAGTGAGCTGTCTGGGGATCTTGGCATGGAGGCAGAGGAGCCTATTCCAAGGGTGGATGTATTCTTGGGAGGGGGGCACCCTCTCAACCAGGCAGCAGCAGTTTGTCCCCAGAGGAGCTGGAGGACAGGCGGGAAGCAAGGAAGTTCGAATTGGAGAATCTCAGGATAGAAAGTGAGAGGGAAGACAAAAGAATAGCCATGGAGGAAAGGAAGATGATGTTAGACCATGCCATTAAAATGAGAGAGCTGGACTGGGCATCCAGTAGGGCTAGGCCCAGCCCAGATGGTGGCAGCAAAAGTGTTAGGTCCAGTACTGAGGATGAGGTATACCCACACACAGATTTGGGTCCCTGCTTCAAGGAGGGGGTTGACATACACCAGGGGGTTCAGGATTGTGAGGTTACTCCAGTGGTACGCAGTGTCCCTGAGGTGGATTGGGGAACTGGCACAGGGAATCATTTTCCTGGTAGTGGGAGGGACACTCTACGGACTCTAGATGAGAGGTGCAGGGAGAGGGGTTCCCCCATGATAGAAGCCCTAGTAAGTGAGTATGGAGACCAGCCAGAAGAGTATGGGTTAAGAGACAGCAACAGTCAGACACTGTCTCACCAGTCTTGTGAGAATGATGTGGGGTACTTGTCCGAGGCACTGGATGGATGGGTGAAGGGTAGTTTGGTTAACACATGTGTGGGGCTGTGTGATTCAATTGTTGGAGAGCATATTTTAAGTCCCTGTTTTCCAGAGCTATGCCAACACCAGTGGATTGTGAGTTCTCTGACCCCAGGGAGCTTGCACTGGAGGCAGACCTTTTGGTGGATTTCAGAGGGTCTGGAGAAGCATCTGGGGGTGACCCGGAAGGAAGCGGCATAGGTATTTCCCAACCGAGGGTGGTGGGAAAGGTTTGTGGTAGCCCAGATAGGTCCCGGTGTCGTGGGAAGGGTGTAGGGACTCACGTCCTGTCTCCGTGGAGAAGGAGTGGGAATGGGCTGCGGCCCAAGTTGCCCAAAACCCGGTCCCAGAGCCTGGGTGGTTCCAGGAGGGAACACCAGGTGGGGAGCCTAGGCTGTACTGGTAGGCCGTCTGTTGAGGGGGATCTCCTACTGTCAGGAGAACGTGGAGTGTCTGTAAACAGAGCTCCAGCGGTTCTGGTGTCTGGCGGTGCCGCTCCTAAGTGGAGGGTGCAGAAGTCCAGATTGAGGGGTGAGAGGGGTATGTGTTCCCCAGTGGGAGAACCAGTGGGTCAGGGGCCAGCCAGAAGGGCTGAGCCTCCTAGGAGTGACCATGGTGACACCACTTCTGTCCTGGGAGATCTTCGCGCACTGTCAGATGGACAGGGGTCGGGAGATCTGCGCCAGGCAGACTGTCACACAACACATGAGTCATGTGTTACCCTCAGGGGGGGCATGCGTGCTCCCAAGGAAGTCCTGGTGCGCCGGGCAGGTGCTTAGCCACAGGGTTTAGTCCCTGGGCTGGAAGGCCAGGCTCAGGTCCTGCCTGACCTGGAGGGAAGGACGACTGTAAGCAGTGTCCTGACCGGTTTGTCTTCTAGGGGTACCACTCCAGGTGGGAGGGTGCAGAACTCTGGAAGGGGGTGCAGAGGGAGGGAGTCCTCGCCTCTGACCCTGGTGCAACCTGAGGGTTTAGACCCTAGGTTGGGAGACCAGTTGCCGTAGAGAGGTCCTGAACTGGTGGGAGAATTGTTTGGGAGGTCAGGTTCCAGCATCCTGACAGGTTTTGGTTCTGGGGGTGCTTCTCCTGGGAGGAGAGTGCAGGACCCCAGAAGGAGGGATAAGGGGAGGAGAGCCTCGCCCGAGACCTCTGGTCAGCCTGAGGTTACAGACCCTGGGTTGGCGGACCAGGGTGTCCCCCCTGACCTGGGGGCAGGGGCGACTGCAAACAGTGCCACTACCAGTTTGTCTTCTGGGGGTGCCGCTCCAGGTGGGAGGGTACAGAGCCCCAGGGGGGAGGACCAGGTGTGGGAGAGCCCACCCCAGCCCCTGGTTCAGCCCCAGGGTACAGACCCTGGGCTGGTGTACCAGTTGCAGGATAGCACCCCTGAACTGTTGGGCGAATTGTGCAGGACACCTACCACAGGTGCCCTGACAATTCGGGAAGGGGGTACCGCTCCAGGTGGGAGGGTACAGAGCCCCTGGGAGAAGGAGAGGGTGTGGGATAGTCCACCCCAGTCTCCTGTCCAGCCGCAGGGTACAGACCCTGGGCTGGTGGGCCAGTGTCAGGATGCCATACCTGACTTGGCAGGGGGGAGAGTGGAGAAAGGATGCCAGGCACCTGGGGCTACCGCCCCCCACTCTCTGATGCCGCAACGGTTGCAGTGGCCTGAAAGGCATGAGGCCTGGCTCTCATCACTGACAGTTGTCAGTGACCACTGTGGCTGGCTGTCCGGAGGGACAGAGTTGCCCCTGGGAGGGGGAAAGGAGTCACACCCCGGAGGTGGACTGGGCCACACGATTGTGTTGGCCATGGGGGTCCTGTCTGCCTGTTGAGACACATCTGTGAGCCAAGTAAGTTTAGGTGCTGCACAGATGGGGTCCACAGGTGAGGAGAAGGGTCCCCCATGGACCAGCTTAGTGGGCCCTGAGAGTATGGATAGAGGAATCCAACTAGGTGCAGGAAGGCGTAAAACGGGAAGGAAACCCTGCTGTTGCGGGCCAGGTCCCGTGTTCTATCGCCCCAAGCAGGGAAGCCCATCGATGTATGGATTGGTCTCCCCTGGCTTTAGGCTGGAAGGGGGTTGTGTTGGAAATGGCCCTTTTTGCAGGGTTATCCCCAAACTTTTTGCTTTTTCCTCCTATTTTTCCCTGACCTGTTTGTGTTGGTTTTAGGACTCTGGGCACTTTACCACTGCTAATCAGTGGTAAAGTGCATATGCTCTCTGTGTAAATTGTGTTATGGATGGGTGTTTCCATGATTGGATATTTGATTTACCTGTTAGCCCCTAGTAAAGTGCACTGTGTGTGCCAGGGCTGGTGAATCAAATGCTACACAGGGGCATGGAGCACTGGTTGTGCCACCCCCGTGAGTAGCCCTGAAAACGGTAACTCAGACCTGCCATTGCAGAGTCTGCGCGCAGTTTGTAACTGCCATGTCAATTTGGCCAGTGCACACACTGGCCGGTCCCTAACCTTCCCTTTTCTTACATGTCAGACACCCCTCAGGTAGGCCCAAGGTACCCCTGTGGGCAGGGTGCAGTGTATGTGAAAGATGGGACATGCCCTGGTGTGTGTGGCATGTCCTGATAGTGAATTACAGCCAATTTCGTTTTTCACTATTGCAAGGCTACCAGTTCCCCATAGGATAGAATGGGAGGTTTGTTTATAACATCTTATAAACATAACTGGCCCAGGGAATTCGGTAAGAAAATAGAATTTAGTATGCCTGAACTCAGAATCTAAAGATGCATCTTTTAGTGAAGGTGATTTTTACATTCTGTGTTTGAAAATACCACTTTTAGAAAGTAGGTATTTTCTTGCTCAGTCATCCCGTGTGCCTCTGCTGGAATGTGGATTGCCTGTCTGGGTTTTGGATGACAGAAGGCTGGGGGCCGGAGGGGCTCCAGATGGTCTAGGTAGGTCAGGAAAGGGCTGAATAGACCTGGGCTGCGATGGGGGAAGGGGGAGGAGATTTCCTTGCACCTCAAAGGGCCTGGTCTGCCTCTGACAATGCCGTCTCCACCTCCTGCCAGGAAATCACACCAGAGAAGGCAGAACTGGTTCTTGCTGGGCACAGACACCCTCTGCCTGAAAGATCAAAGGATTTTTGGATACAAATACTGGGGCCCAGACCCCTGAACTTTAGAACTCATCTGGAACAAGAAGACTGCCAAGAAGAAGAGCCGGAGAAGCTGCGAAAAGGAACGACTGCTTTGCTGGGTGCTTTGCTGGGCTGACCTGCAGTGGCTGCTTCTGTCTTGGGCAGTGAAAGGCCTGGACTGGACTTTCTGCAACCTAATTTGTGAGTCTCTCCAAGGGCTTGAGGTAGAGCTTGCCCCCTGTTCACGAAGTCTCAGGAACAGCAAAGACTTCAAGTTCTTCGACCCGCAGCACTGGGGACTGTGTGTTTTGTGCTGCCACTCGAAGAACACCAACTCGACGACGTCTACGACGCCACTGCCGACTCCGTGTCCTGAAGGCACCGCAGAGGGCACCGCCGCAATGCCGCATCGCAACCCTGGTCTCACCGACGCCGCCTGTTGATGCCGCCACCGAGCCGCTGCTTGCACTGCGACCTGTGGGCTCCGCACTCCGCCCCGCCTCAAAGCTTTGGCACTGCAGGGGGCACCGACGCAATGCCGCACTGCAACACTGGTCTCACTGACGACGCCTGTGTACGCCGCCACCGAGCCGCTGCTTGCACCGCGACCTGCGGGCACCACACTCCGCACCGCCTCGCTTCATGCTGAAGCTTTGGCACCACAGAGAGCACCGCTGCAACGCCGCACCACGACCCTGGTCTCACCAACGACGCCTGTTGATGCCGCCACCGAGCCGCTGCTCGCACCGCGACCTGTGAGCACCGCACTCCGCACCGCCTTGCTTCACGAGGACGCCTTCGGCTGCCTGATGCCGCCACTTCCTGCCGAAATCGACGCCGCTGCTTGCACCGTGGTTCAAGGGCACCGCTCGTAAGTCACACGACGCACCGCCCTCATCCCGCACCGCAGCCTTGGCCTACCGACGCCATCAACTCCAGTTCGTCAGCCGACAACAGCGCTTCAGCAACGACGACACCGCTGCTTGCACCGTGACCTGCCAGCACCGTGGCGAGCACCGCCTTCGTCTCGCACCGCAACCCTGGTCTCACCGACGACGACATCTGACACCGCCACCGAGCCGCTGCTCGCATCGCGACCTGGGGCACCGCACGCCGCACCGCTGCACTTCTCACCGCAGCACCCGACGCGTGCCAGCGCTCCTGATTCCATCAGAGAGGAGCTCGACCTGCAACGCGAGTGACTTCAAGGGCCTCAACGCCTGGCATCTCTCACAGGTACTGTTTGCGGGTCTTCCCGACACCGTAGCTGGCCCGCGACCCCGCGACCAGCCAGAACTGTTGGATTTGTTGTTCACGACGCCGTGGTAGCCCGGACGGAGCTATCCACACAAGGAACTCTTTTTAATCAGCGTATTTTTGGAACTGTGAACTTTTAAGTATAGTATTGTGGATTCTTATCGTTTTTGGTCTTGTCTTAATTATATAAAAATATTGGATATTTTTCTAAACTGGTGTGGTGTCCTTTTGTGGTGAGAACACTGTTTTACTGTCGGTTATGTGGAAATGCTTTACACACTGCCTCTAAGATAAGCCTGGCTGCTCGTGCCAAGCTACCAAGGGGGTGAGCAGGGGTTATTTTAGACGTGTAACTCCCTTATCCTAACTAGAGTGGTGGTTTTTGCCTGGCTTTGGCCCACGCCCAAGCCTACCAAAAATCCCATTTCTAACAGGAACGAAGGGTGATATAGTAGTTGCCCCTTCCCACGGCTGCCTCCACATCTATCTCTAGGGGTTTGGTGAAAGCAACCCTCATGAATGTGCCCGAGAACCTCTGTGTGTCCATGGAGTCCTTGGATAGGGGCACAAGCCCTTCTTTTAGACAGGACTTTGTTGCCCCTGTGTCAATCAAGAACCTGTAGGGTGTGCTATTTATCAATGTCATCATGGTTGATTTCTCATCGGATCATAGGGTCACCGATAGTACGGGACACAAGAGAGTGGGGGGGTGGGTCTCACCCGACAAGCGCGGGGCTGACCCGCATTGAACCTGCTGCTTACTTGGTTCTATGAGAGTAGGAGGGAGTGTAACCTGGTCCTGGCCTTGGCGGTTCTCTGCACAACTCCCTCGAACCCTGTCACTACATGCTAGATTCTTCCTGAACCTCTGCAGCAGTACCCCCATTGGTGCCGTCGCCTTCTGTGCCATCGCTGCTACAGCTGTTCTGACCAAGGTCACCTGCTCCTGGTACAGGGATTCTGAAGTGGCATCCAGGTCCCGATCCAACTTCTTCCTACTTACTCTTTCTTCACTTCTTTTCTCGACTTGTCTTCTCTCTCACCTTACAAGGCATTGCTGCATGTAGGAGAAATCCCCGTCGGGATTTCCTCTCCCATATCTGATGCAATCGTCTGCCATATCTACATTTTCTGGCTCAAATGACCCCCATAAGGCAAGGACCGGCCGAACCGTTTCCCCTCTATAGTCCAGTCTGCCAGCAGGTTGCAAAATGGATTGCCAAAGCCTGTCCCATAGTCTCTTGCTATTATCTCTCTCGGGGTGAGACAGTAATCACCACGTGCTGTAGACTGGCAGCCGCTATCCTTGCCCTTAGGTCTCAGAGGGTTGGGATTCCTTTCCCCACCCCTCCTAGTGGTGTCAGTGTCCAGGACCATTACGAATCTCCCAGTCGACTGTGATTGTCTTACTGGACGAGTTGGAGTGCCCACTTCCTGCGCCGCTGGGGCTTGATGGGTTGAACGCGATGAGCGGAGGGTTGAGTTTGAGGGAACCCTCGCACTGAACTGGATTGAGGCTGGAGTCGGCTTGTTTTGGTGGTCTGGCAATCTCCCAGCCCTAGATCTTGTGGCTCGCTGCCCGGTGGGAGGCCCTTCGGCCCCCTCGTTCAGTGCATTAGTGTAAGCCAGTGCAGGCACAGCTGGGATGGCAGGCATCAGAGAGAGCACCTCCTTGCCTGTGTATGGTGGGGGAGGTGCGGACGCCTTGCTTGCGGGTTCTGGGCCAGGATTATAGGTCAGAGCAACATCAAAGATGACCCACAGTTCTAACCGTGCCTCTCTTCTAGCTTTCTTCTGCTCTTCATATTTGGTCTGAATGTGTGTTCGTGTGTTCTATTATGTTGGTGTTTAAGGTTCCCTCCTCGGGCCAAGGGAACGTGTGTGCCTTAGTGTGTGCATGCCAATCATGGCAAAATCTATCTTGATTTTTAGCCTTCGTAGGGAATCTAGTTTGCCTGTGGTTTAACGATTACACCATGATGGGTTGGGAACTTTTTATGGGACTAGTTCACTTCTAACTATTCAAGGTTTCTTAGATAATCCTAAATTGTACTCTTATTGTGAGGAAAATATGTACAAGGGATTATGCTCGCAATAACTTCCTTTTACTACGAGCTCACCTTTAGACAAAGATGCATCAAACAGACTTTTCACAATACACAAACCAATGCATTTAAAGGGTAACAACCTGTAAGAAAGAGCAATGGTTAATTCAAAACATTTTAAATTGCTTTTTTAGCAGCAGAATATCAAATCTGAAAAATGGCACCTTCTTCATACACACATAGAATCGTTAATGAGACATAATATTCAACATAAACCACAGCTGCAATAATTTAACAGCACCACAACATCAAAACTGCATCAATTGAAAAACACCAATGGAAATAGAAGAGAAAAAGAGTCAGAGAGAAAAAATGATGACTTTGTCCAAAAAACCTTAGCTTGCTCCTTGCGCATGCTGCCAGATGATGAGGGGAGGCTCTGTGCGGTATACGGATCTGAGTGAGCCAGATAATCTGTAAATATTGGCTCTGGGGCAAAGATAGCAACAATTTACGTGGATAAGAAGGAATAACTCGACAAATACAAACCCTCCTGGGGCAAGCACAAGCTACACCTAGGGGCATATTCTCAAGGAGTTATCGCCGAGTTATCGGCACTTTATCGCAGCCAAAGTCGCGATAATTTTATCGCCCCATTCACAAGCTGGTGCTAACAGCCGATACCACCAGTTTACTTGCGAAAGCATCCGCAAAAAACATCGCCACAGATGACCCCGGCAACTATCGCTAATGAGATGCAGAGTAGGCGTTCCCGAGCAAGAAGCCGCGACAACACCACACCTCAACATTCTCAACGACCAGCCACATCGGCGATAAGACCACAAAACAGGCGATAAGGCGCGTTAGCACCAGGAAATTAACACCTGCTCTGACCTGGTGTAAAGTTGGACGACAACCTCCATCAAAGGGAGCTCAGCCCAGAGCCACACATGAAGAACAACAGATGCCATGGAGCCACACACCATGCATCCCGGAGCCCCGAGAGGGCAACAACACCCACCGCCAGACAAAGACAGCTGACCTTCAGGAAATGCACCAGCCTCACAGATCTACCACCAGACAATGTCAATGCCCACTACAGGCTCAAAAGGACAACCATCCTCCGCATCCTGAACATCATTGCCCACAGGCTGATGGTACCAACACAGTGGACAACCAACATCCCTCCGCAGACAAAGCTGCTGGCTGTGCTGCACCTGTTGGCCTCTTGTACCTCCCAACCAACAACCGCCAGAGTCGGAGGAGTCTCACAGCCAGCCCCATCCAAGTTCCTCACACCTGTCCTGGATGCCATCATCAGCCAGGAACCCCAGTACCTATACGTCCCCCACAATGCGCAGGAACAGCTGGAGACCAAGCAAGGACTATACGCCATAGCTGGATTCCCGCACGTGTTGGGGGCAATCGACTGCACACATGTCCTACTTGTGCCCCCTGCCGACACTGCACACAATTACCGCAACAGAAAGCACACGCATTCCATCAACGTGCAGGCAATAGTGGACCACAGGGGACTCTTCACCAATGTCGTAGCCAACTACCCAGGCAGTGTGCATGATCCCCTCATCTTCCGACAGTCCAACATCAACCAGCGCTTCCAGGATGGCACCTATGGGAATGCACTGCTCATTGGCAAGTACCAAATGAACACACCACACACCTCAACTCCACAATCATGCAACTCACAACTCTGGCAATGCACACGTCACAAAATCACATACAACATGCCAAACAACATGCCCACCTACCAGACACGACAGCACAACTTACTGTGGCAACCTTGGTTAGCCATATACATGAGCCATCAATAGCATGGCACCTCAGCCACACAATAGCAGAATGTGGGGAGAGGTGGGAACCAGGCATGTGCGAAGGAGGCAAGGAACCCATGAATGAGAATGTACACAATGCCAAGTGTGGCGTGGAAGTGCTGGACAGACTGCAGTATGCAGACCACAAACATATCCATGTCTACATGCACTGCTGGTGTTTGGAGTGTAGTGGACAGTGGATGCAACCATGTCACCCCAGCCAGTGGGGAAGATCACGGAAATGTAGCTTGTGACGTCCCCCCTGTAAGCGTGTGCGGAGTGGGCTGGCCCGGAGGATGCCAGGCCAGCGTAGGGGTGTGGATGATTATCCCGTGGCTCTGGGTGTGGTTCAGTACTGGAAATGTGCAAAGGCATGTGTCTCTGTCGCAGTGTGGGTCTCCGTTGGGGAGTGTAGGTGGTCCCTGATGGGACTTAGACACCCACGTATGTGATCGAGTTCGGATTCCATGAGGTAGTACCCCACCCGCACATGTTCGGCCACCCCCTTCTGGCAGTCTGACACCTGGCCTTGGAATGCGATGTGTGCTTCGGTGGGCTGCTGGGAGCCAGCCGGGATGGTGGGTGCGTCCATCTGTGTTGTCTGTGCAGGGGGTGGGGTATCCTCGATGCAGCGGTGCTGCCCTGCTCCTGGAGGTCGATTGCCTAAGATGTCCATGGACTGTTGTAGGGCGTCGGTGTCGGAAGTGTCGGAAGTGTGGAGGTCCTCTTCAGCATCACTGTAGAGTTGTCTGGTCTGCCCTGCTGGAGGTGTTGTGTGTCCCTCTGCAATGTGAAGGGGAGATGCTTGTTGACATTGTGTTGGCATGTATGTTGCCGCATTGTTCAAGTTTACATACAGACTGCATGACAATGTACATTGTGACTGTTTGGGAGGGGCGGACTATTTGATGCGGGACAGTGGACATTTGGACTACATGAGGTAGGTGAGGTTGTACACGTACATTTGCATCTCACAGTTTCCTGCTACGTCAGATGTGATTGGTCATTTTCTAAGCACAGGCGGACCCAGTTGTGTCCTCTGTTCTGCAGTGTAAGTGTTGCACTGTGTACCACATTGTCGTCCATGTGGATGTGCTGTCATTGCTATGTGTGTGTGCTGCATTGTGTGAGAGTCGCACCTGCAGCTGTGATTTTGCTGCCCCTTATCCCTTGGAGGCGGTGTGCCTTTGGCTTTTGAGCTTTTAAGGTGCTGTGATGTTGGCGACTTGGGTCATTTGTGCACTTGGACGGTTTATGTACTCTTGTGCATTGTTTGTCTGCAGATGTATTGTTGACGTCAGAGGTTGTTTGTGCACGTGGATGTATCAGAGTGTGACCTGCTCCTTTCCGGATGTGGTCCACACTCAGCCACCTCAGTCTCGTGGCGTGCACAATGTCATGGTGATTGTACTCCAGCCATGCTGCTCGTCATGTGGTGTCACTTGCATTGTCAGTGTGGCTCTCACATACGCATCTTTGCTGTGTTTCGCACGGGTGCATGTGTGTGTTGTGGAATTGGTGATGTGTGGGGTGGGAGCCCTTTGTGCACATGGTGGACGGGGGCCTACTTGATGTTTGTATGTGTGCTGCAGTGTGCCACGGGCATCAGGGACATGACCCAGGGTCATTGTGGGTGTGCGGTGTGCTACACGTCGTTGTGCATGTGTGCCATTGTGCCCGTCCCCCCGTCCCCACAGTCCCTGTTTGTTACTCACCCTGTTGATGTTGTGTCAGGTCATGTCGAGCAGTGTCCGGACTCCTGACTCCTTGCACCGTCTCCACACTGATGACTGTGGCCACCATTTGCTCCAGCTCCTCCTGTGGCGCAGGACTCCCACCTCCATTCGCCGTTGCTGCCTTCCTGTTGGCAGCGGGTTTCTGCTTGGTTTGGCTTTTCACATCGTGCCAGCGCATCTTGGCCTCCTCGACACTCCGGCTGCATTCACGATGGAATGCCATTTTTCCGTCTGTGTTGCCAATGACACGGTGGAGGTGACGGACAGTTGTTGTTAGTGCTCTGTCACCTCCGTGACGACGATCCGGTTGTCATGCGGAGTGTACCCCGTCTTCCTCTTCCTCTTCTCCTTGGCCTTCCCGGACCCCGAGGTTCCTTGCTGGTGGTCTGTGTGGCTTGTGGGGTTCGCGTTGACCTGGGCACTCGTTCCGGGTGCATCCATGTTGCTACGCAGTTTATTTTGTTTTTGGAGTGCTTTTCTTGTTCGGCTTTTATGGTGCATTTTCCCGCATGACGCGTGGGAATTGCAGGCCTGTCGCTGGTTATTGCTGATTTTTGTATCGCGGTTGGCCTCATCGCAACTTTATTCGCGTTTCGCATTTTTGCGGTGTCGCGTTGATTTTAACGCGGTCATTTGATGCGTTGTCGTGGGACTATCGCATGGTGCCGCCAGGTTGGGAATGCTACGTTAACACAGCGTTGTTTTCCCGCGATCGACCACGATATGCAAAGTTGCGTTAAGTTAATCTTGCGGTGGTTATCACACGTTCTTGAGAATATGCCTCCTAATTTCCAAAGTCCAAATTTTCCCTAACGTCCGAATTGCAACCTGTTTCACACCCAGGGGTTAGCATACCATCTGTGTCACACCCAGTGGTCCAAGCAAATAACACCTCTCACTCCTTTCAGACACTACCAATGTTTAAGAGACTGGTAATGCTGACAAAACCCTATAGACTAAAAAATAAGATTGTGGTGTTGGCCCTATATCACACTGAGAGCCCATCCGTATCATCTGTGTCATGCCCAGCAGTCCAAGCGGTGAGGCCTAGCCCCTGTATCACACTCAGGGGACAAGCGTACCATCTCTGTCATGCCCAGAGGTCCAGGCAACAAACACCTTTCACCTTTCCTATAGTGCTGACAATTGAAGAAAGGGCACCTCCACAGGATTGCCTCCGAAACTGCCTTGTGGCTACTCAATTCGGACACATAAAATAGGCAATATGTCAGATTTCTGTCAGTGGCAGGGCGCTCAGGCAAAATGTTTGCGCTTCTTCCTAGTTTGCCATACACCAAACGCTGGGACTGAGGATCAGATCTAATCTCTTACCCACTGACGGCAGCTTCAGGATGGACCTCCGCCCCGCAGATTCAGCAAAACTTTCAATCAATTGTGGCGTCTGCTAACCATTCTTGTTGCACAGATGTGAATCCGTACGGGTGGGGTCCCTTTCCTTCAGCTGCAGTCGGGCTCGAAGAGCCAATCTCTCCTATCTGGCTCGCCAAAATGTTGCTCGAAAGTGAATTAACCTTAAAAAATAAAAGATAAAAGGTGTTTGGCAAAACAGGAACAGTTGGTTTAATTAAAGATTGTGGTCGGGAGAGCAGTGACAGAGTCGGGGTCTGAAGACTGTGTCAAAGTACATTGGTTTTGGCTGTTATTTTATCCATTTCACAAAGCATCATAAAATAATTGGTATAATCTTTTAGAGAAAGAAATCCGGGCCTAGTCATGGAGCCATAAATCTGACCACCTGATAAAGAGCACAGGTGAGTCTTGACCTTGCATGGACACAATGAGGGCCAGTGGATAACGTGTCCAGATGTACTGCATGGGGAGAGATTAATCACTGCGAGTAGTGTGCATGCAGTGTTCTGATTGACTGAGTGTTCCTAACTTCATGTGGCATCTAACTTTATGGTGTTTTGGGAACTCGAACCTCTATGGCCAAATGTGTTTTATTAGGGCCAATCTCCTAGGACCATTGTGGTGTCACTGCCTATCTGTGGAACCGATCTGGGTTTTCCCTGTTCGCGTGTTTGTCTAAAGGCTACGTGTCACCCCACCTGTAATCTGTCAATCAGTTGCTTCAGGCCTAGATCGCAGGGCCTGCCTGACCACCTTTTTATGACTCTGGGTTGATGCGGAGATCACATCGGGTGGATTCGACAACAGTGATGTGAGTTCGTTGTTAAGCGTACATATATCATGGCGTAAATCGACATTGTATGTTCCAATATTAACAGATAGCTCACAGGTGAGAGGATGTGTAGCTGGAAGGCTAACGCTAAGACAGGAAACTCTTGAGCAATCCCACAGATAGGCGCAGCAATATTACAAAGGGTCAAGGGAGATTGACCCAATAAAGCACAGATGACTGGAGGGCATACTTGTGTTCTTAAAAACCCCATAAAAGTCAGATGCCACATGAGTTAGGAACACATAGCCAATCAGGAGCTAGCACACGTAGTGATCACGTGCTCCTCATGCTGAACGTATGGACACGTTCACCATTGGCCACCTTGCGTTAAGCGAGGTAGAGAACCACCTGTGTTAACCATTAGACAATTAATTTATGACTCCAAACATTACTCACCATAGATGGTACGCCGGAAACTTTTACATCCTGTTAAGTTTTGTATACAAGAAGGATACCTAAAGAATATAAATTGAGACAGTACTCAGACCCTGTGCCTGTAACTGTTCTCCCGGCCGTAATGTTTAATTAAACAAACTCTTCCTGTTTTGCCAAAAGCCTCTTGTCTTCTGTTTTTTAAGGGAATTCAGTCTCAAGCAACAGTATCTTTATTGTTGCTTGCTTATTACATCTTGCATTTATTTTCTCTGTATGTATAACTGGACTGCTTTATGTCCAGCGCTCTAATACCCTGAGGGGTCATGTTCGCGCTATATAAAACTTTGCAAGTAAATAAAAGAAACAGGAGGACAGACAGAGAAGACAGGCCAGGAAAGAAAAACAGCAAACAAAATACAAAAAAGTCACAAAAACATAAAATAAACACATGGAAAATGATACAGTAAGACAATAAGTTAAAACAAGCATTGGCAATGCCAATAGGTTTCGCCTATGCAAGCTATTGCCTTTGTCAATTTTTTAGCCATGTTGCACAAAAGCATGACTAAGTTGCAGCATGGCTGAAAGTTTTCAAAAGGTTTAAAATTGCTGGTGGGAGGACGGGGAGGAAACTTGGAGGGAGGGCCTGCAACACGGAGGCTGCAGATGCCTTCCGCCTTGCAATTTAAAAAAAGCACTATAACTTAATAACTCGCATGGGTGATACCTATTGGCTTTGCCAATAGTTGTTGTAAGGTATTACACCAGCAGCTGCATAATGGCTGAATGGGAGGCTTGCCAGCCTGAAGCCCCCATCAAGACAGATAGACAGACATGTAGATAATGCAAATGACAACAGGCAGACAGATGCATGGACAGAGAGACAGAAAGACTACATGTAGACATACCTACGGATAGATAAGTAGGCATTTAGTTTGAGTAGATAGGTGACAGTGCGAACTGTGCCTATTACACTACCACTTGGTGCAGACATGTCACTGTTAGCGGTGTTGCTATCTAGAAGCAGAGTTCAAACAGTGGGATTTTCAGAGGGAGGCTGCCTGGGTGGGGAAGGGTAGGTTCTTTATGGTGTGTGTGTGTGCGCGTGTGTGTGTGGTTGTGGGGGGAGGAATCTACAAGAGTCATAAAATCAGTCCCCTCAGAGACTCAGGATGACCAGCCACGACTGAAGGGGGTGTGATAAGGGGTTCACCTGTGGTGTCCCTGACCTCTGCTGAGCTTCTACCCAAACATACACATTTTAAGAAGACGGCCCTGGTACCTTATATGCACGCCTTTAGCAGTCTCTTCCGGAATTGTCACTGGGAAACTTTTTCTTTCCTTTTATTCTTTTGTACAATTTGCTTGTAGCACATTTGTTTTTGTGTTTTCTTCAGGTACCATAGCCCCAAGCAGACACCCACAACACCCATGAGGGTCCCATTAAGGAACACCACAGCCCTCATAATCCTGCTGGTTCCCCATTTGTCTGATACAGCTGTTAGGTATTAGCACAGGGGTGACTTTCTTGTCCTACACCCAGAACCGCGGGTGGGAACTTTGGTGCTGTGCGCTCCCTGCTTCCCCTGGCATGGGCAACACCCAAAGTGCATGAAGGACTGAAAATATTGCCAAGTTAATATTATATTTGTGCATAGGACTTTTGATACTAGTAGAAAGGTATGTTAAACTTTTCTCGAGGTTGAGCCAATGCAAAGTAAATATTTTGGTGCAGCTTTCCACTTCAATGTGAATTCAGTAAAGCTCTACAGACTTACGGGTGCAGTACCACAGACTCACACTATGTTAAACAAGCATTGGCATAGCCAATAGGTCTCGCCGTTGGGACCTTATAAGTGTTTAGCCATGCAACACTTGATGTTGTTGCACCGAAGATATTGTGCTGGGTATCTAAACACTTCTAAGGTCTCAAAGGCGAGACCTATTGGCTATGCCAATGCTTGTTTATATCCCCCCCCCCCCCTTCTGCTGAGGTCCATAATCACGGGGCAGGCATTTTGCATCAGTTAATACCTTCTGCAGAGGATGCTAACCACCGTTAACACCCTGAGCTGATAGCAGTAATGTTGAAGTATATACATTCTATCAGTGAATCGCAGCTGAACTTGACATAAACATATGCAGTGAAAAGCATCTTATCGGTGCAAGAAGCGTATAGTAAAGTAGCAATAATTCATTCTGGTGAGAAACTAAGTTGGAGAATGCCAGACTGAAGACACTAAATTGAAAATTATTCAGTTTATTGAATTACCGAAGTGGGTGTGTGAATTGGAATCCCAGTCGAGCCGGGGAAAAACAAACATATTTTTTTTTAATTACTCACACATTAAGAAATGTAAGAATACATTGTGTTAAAAAGGGTGAAAAGGATTCAAGGAAAAAAATGGGTTTAGGTAGTCTGTCTTTTCTCTAACGTGACCTACTCCCTATAAAATAGCATGCTTCAAAATTGGTAATGAAGATTAGGAAATAGGTTGGTGGCAGAGGAAAAGAAGGAAATGCTAAGAAAAATGGTGAGAGTGAAGAAGCGCATGGGGAGGAAAAACCCATGACTCCCCAACAGCACGCAAGTGAAACAAGCACAAGCGCACGCCTCGCGCGTCAGCAGAGGGAGGGGCGAAAGGAGGGGGCCAGCGCGATTCCCTTGCGGGAGCGAGCGGCAAGGCGCGATAATTAACATATGGCGCCAGCTGCTCGCTCCCGCAAGTGAATCGCCAGACGTGCACGCGTTGCCATTGGAAGCAATGCAACGCGTGCACGTTTTTGCAGGGAAAGCTGTGCCGATTTCTAAAGGTCTCTCCTATGCAGCGCATGCGCGCTGCGTAGGCGAGACCTAAAAAGAAATTGGGGTATTTTCTTTTGTATGCACAATTAAATAATAAGCAAAAGACACACAGATGATAGAAGGAATGCAGAGCAAATCAAACATTCACCCCCAGTCAATAGATCTGGGTTAAATCTATCATTCTTTTGCTCACCATGCCACCCCAGTTTCAAGCTAGCCTGGCTGATGAGGGATGTTACCCCGAAACAGGTCCCTGGATGCTTGTTCCCGGTCCAGGGAAAACCTGGCTTGGCAGTTCGGGCTGGACTGTTCCCATGAGGCACAGGGTCAAGACTGATTTGCATATAGCTGGATCTGAACTGGGGTGGCGAAGTGAGCTAAAGAACGATGATGGATTCAACCCAGATCTGTGACTGGGGCTGAGTGTCTGAAAAGTCTCAGTGCTCCGTCCATCATCTCCTTGTGTATGCTTTGTTCACCCTAAGTTGGCAGGGTATGCCCAGACATGGGTCCCTTGCTCACTTTGCCACTGGATTCAAGCTAGCCTGGCTGATGAGGGCTGTAAGCCCGAAACTGGTCCCAGGATGCTTGTTTACGGTCCAGGGAAGACATGGCTTGGCAGTACAGGCTGGACTGTTCCCATGAGGCACAGGGTCAAGACTGATTTGCATATGGCTGGGTCTGAACTGGAGTGGCGAAGTGAGTTAAAGAACGATGATGGATTCAACCCAGATCTGTGACTGGGGGTGAGTGTCTGAAATGTTTCAGCGATCCGTCCATCATCTCCTTGTGTTTGCTCAATTAAATAATATGGCATGTAGAGGCCATAGCCAATTTATTAAAGATCGCTTCTCTGACAGACCAGCTGTGCACATATATCGGGCTGTATTAGACAGCAGCCTCACTTGTTCTGTCCGCACATTGGTGCACACTTGTGTTCATATATGTTCACGTGCAACCAACACATAGTATCTTTCACCAACCATTCAGTAGTGCACCTTATTTTAAAAGGCAGGCACTGGCAGTTAGCACTCACATCCATTTTCCATAGCTTTCAGTGAGTGAGACTTGGGTAATGAGAATCACTCATAGCAGAGGTTCAAAAACTGTGTGGTCCGAAAGTGAAATGTCTAGGGGGCTTAAAGCGGGTCAGAACTCAACTCATCACAACCACCTATAATGGAAATTTAACCCCTTCGCTCCTAGGCCTTTTTCCCCCCTGTGCTAAGCCTTTTTTTGGCTATTTGGGGTTGTTCGCGCTTAGGCCCCTGTAACTTTTTGACCACATAAGGTATCCATGCCAAATTTGCGTCCTTTTCTTCCGACATCATGGGGATTCTCAAGGTACACAGGGTTTGTGGATTCCCCTGGAGGGGACCCAGAAATTAGCCAAAATACAGCTAAATTTGTTTTTTTTTTGGGGAAAATGGGAAAAAAGTGCTGCAAATGAAAGCATCTATTTTTTTCCCTGCAAATGGTATCAACAAAGGGTTTGTGGGGCTGAAATCACCATTGTCCCAGATTTTAGGGACAGGCAGACTTTTGTCAGAAAACCAACATTTTTTACACAGTTTTGGTATTTTATTGGGACAAAGCCTATTTTTGCAATTTTTTGTGCTTTCAACCTTTTTCCAGTTAATGGTAGAAATGGGTATGAAAACAATAATGGATCCTGGAAATCTATACATTTTAGAAAACTAGACGAAATTATGAATTCAGCAAGGGGTCATTTGTGTAGATCCTTCAAGGTTTCTTTATAGAAACTAACAGTTGAATATAGGAAAAATTGAAAATTAGTTGAAAAAAACAGCCATTTTTGCCAACGTATTCACCTGTAACTTCTTCTAATTATGACAGCTGTTTGAAAAAAATATACCGTTACATCCGCTGGACCTTTCTGGTTGTGGGGATATATAGGACTTGTAGGTTCACCAAGAACCAGACGAACCCAGAGCCAATAACTGAGCAGCGTCTTGCAATGGTTTTTTATTATGTACCGGGTATATAGCAATTAATTTGGGAAAATATATACATGGAAAAATCGGTATGAAAGACACCTATGTATTTCTGAAATTGGAACAAAATATAGAGTTTAGAAACAGTAGATATTTGCACATTTCCGAAATTGTGAGTACCCATACTAGCATGAGAATTATAGGACATTTTTCAAAGTGACTTCTTATTTACACATTGTCTTTCATTTTGAAGGCAGAAATGCATCGAAAGTCAATAGGTAATAACAGTTGCTCTGCAATTCTGTGTTACCCTAAGTCTCCCGATAAAATTGGTACCTCACTTGTGTGGGTAGGCCTAGTGCCCGCAACAGGAAACGGCTCAAAATGCAACATGGACACACTTTATTTTTACAGTGAAAACTGACACTTTTTTTGCAAAGTGCCTAGCTGTAGATTTTGAACCCTAGCTCCGCCGGCACCTAGGGAAACCTAGCAAACCTATACATTTTTGAAAACTAGACACCCAGGGAAATCCAGGATGGGGTTACTTGTCTGGCTCTCACCAGGTTCTGTTATCCAGAATCCCATGCAAACCTCAAAATTTATCAACAAAACCACATTTTCCTCACATTTCTGTGGTGGAAAGTTCTGGAATCTGCGTGGATCCACAAAATTCCACCCACCCCGCATTCCCCAAAGTCTTCCGAGAAAAATGGAACCTCACTTGTGTGGGTAGGCCTAGTGCCCGCAACAGGAAACAGCCCAAAACGCAAAGTGGACACACCACATTTTCACAGTGAAAACGGACCCATTTTTTGCAAAGTGCCTAGCTGTAGATTTTGAACCCTAGCTCTGCCGGCACCTAGGGAAACCTAGCAAACCTATACATTTTTGAAAACTAGACAACCAGGGGAATCCAAGAAGGGGTGACTTGTCTGGCTCTCACCAGGTTCTGTTACCCAGAATCCCTTGCAAACCTCAAAATATGTCAACAAAACCACATTTTCCTCACATTTCTGTGGTGGAAAGTTCTGGAATCTGTGTGGATCCACAAAATTCCACCCACCCCGCATTCCCCAAAGTCTTCCGAGAAAAATGGTACCTCACTTGTGTGGGTAGGCCTAGTGCCCGTGACAGGAAACGGCCCACAACGCAACGTGGACACACCACATTTTCATGGTGAAAACAGACCCTTTTTTTGCAAAGTGCCTAGCTGTAGATTTTGAACCCTAACTCTGCCAGCACCTAGGGAAACCTACCAAACCTATACATTTTTGAAAACTAGACAGCCAGGGAAATCCAGGATGGGGTGACTTGACTGGCTCTCACCAGGTTCTGTTACCCAGAATCCCTTGCAAACCTACAAATTTGTCCAAAAAACCACATTTTCCTCACATCTCTGTGGTGGAAAGTTCTGGAATCTGCGTGGATCCACAAAATTCCACCCACCCCGCGTTCCCCAAAGTCTTCTGAGAAAAATGGTACCTCACTTGTGTGGGTAGGCCTAGTGCCCGCGACAGGAAACGGCCCAAAACGCAACGTGGACACACCACATTTTCACAGTGAAAACGAACCCTTTTTTTGCAAAGTGCCTAGCTGTAGATTTTGAACCCTAACTCTGCCAGCACCTATGGAAACCTAGCAAACCTATACATTTTTTAAAACTAGACACGTAGGGGAATCCAGGATGGGGTGACTTGACTGGCTCTCACCAGGTTCTGTTACCCAGAATCCCTTGCAAACCTAAACATTTGTCCAAAAAAACACATTTTCCACACATTTCTGTGGTGGAAAGTTCTGGAATCTGCGTGGATCCACAAAATTCCACCCACCCCGTATTCCCCAAAGTCTTCCAAGAAAAATGGTACCTCACTTGTGTGGGTAGGCCTAGTGCCCGGGACAGGAAACGGCCCGAAACGCAATGTGGACACACCACATTTTCACAGTGAAAACGGACCCTTTTTTTGCAAAGTGCCTAGCTGTAGATTTCGAACCCTAGCTCTGCCGGCACCTAGGGAAACCTAGCAAACCTATACATTTTTGAAAACTAGACATCCAGTGGAATCCAGGATGGGGTGACTTGACTGGCTCTCACCAGGTTCTGTTACCTAGAAACCCTTGCAAACCTCACAATTTGTCCAAAAAAAAAAAGTTTCCTCACATTTCTGTGGTGGAAAGTTCTGGAATCTGCGTGGATCCACAAAATTCTACCCACCCCGCATTACCCAAAGTCTTCTGAGAAAAATGGTACCTCACTTGTGTGAGTTGGTCAAGTACCCGCGACAGGCAATGGCCCAAAACCTATTGAGGCGACATCAAAATTAACTATCACAAAACAACCTGGTTTTGCAAGGGGGGTCCCATGAGTTTTTGGCCCCGGGCTCGGCAGCCATCTAGGGAAACCTAACAAACCCACACATTTCTGAAAACTAGACACCCGGGGGAGTCCAGCAAGGTATGGTTTGCGCGGGTCCCCCAACATTTCCTTACCCAGAATCCCCTGCAAACCTCAAATTTAGGGTAGGCATAGTGCCCGCGACAGGAAACGGCCCAAAACGCAATGTGGACACACCACATTTTACAGTGAAAACTGACACTATTTTGCAAAGTGCCTAACTGTAGATTTTCAACCCTAGCTCTGCTGGCACCTATGGAAACCTAGCAAACCTATAAATTTTTTAAAACTAGACACGTAGGGGAATCCAGGATGGGGTGACTTGACTGGCTCTCACCAGGTTCTATTACCCAGAATCCCTTGCAAACCTCAAAATGTGTCCAAACAATCACATTTTCCTCACATTTCTGTAGTGGAAAGTTCTGGAATCTGCGTGGATCCACAAAATTCCACCCACCCGCATTCCCCAAAGTCTTCCGAGAAAAAGGGTACCTCACTTGTGTGGGTAGGCCTAGTGCCCGCGACAGAAAACGGCCCAAAACACAAAGTGGACAAACCACATTTTCACAGTGAAAACGGACCCTTTTTTTGCAAAGTGCCTAGCTGTAGATTTTGAACCCTAGCTCTGCCGGCACATAGGGAAACCTAGCAAACCTATACATTTTTGAAAACTAGACAACCAGGGGAATCCAAGAAGGGGTGACTTGTCTGGCTCTCACCAGGTTCTGTTACCCAGAATCCCTTGCAAACCTCAAAATATGTCAACAAAACCACATTTTCCTCACATTTCTGTGGTGGAAAGTTCTGGAATCTGTGTGGATCCACAAAATTCCACCCACCCCGCATTCCCCAAAGTCTTCCGAGAAAAATGGTACCTCACTTGTGTGGGTAGGCCTAGTGCCCGTGACAGGAAACGGCCGACAACGCAACGTGGACACACCACATTTTCACAGTGAAAACAGACCCTTCTTTTGCAAAGTGCCTAGCTGTAGATTTTGAACCCTAACTCTGCCAGCACCTAGGGAAACCTACCAAACCTATACATTTTTGAAAACTAGACACCCAGGGAAATCCAGGATGGGGTGACTTGACTGGCTCTCACCAGGTTCTGTTACCCAGAATCCCTTGCAAACCTAAAAATTTGTCCAAAAAACAACAATTTCCTCACATCTCTGTGGTGGAAAGTTCTGGAATCTGCATGGATCCACAAAATTCCACCCACCCCGCGTTCCCCAAAGTCTTCTGAGAAAAATGGTACCTCACTTGTGTGGGTAGGCCTAGTGCCCGCGACAGGAAACGGCCCAAAACGCAACGTGGACACACCACATTTTCACAGTGAAAACGAACCCTTTTTTTGCAAAGTGCCTAGCTGTAGATTTTGAACCCTAACTCTGCCAGCACCTATGGAAACCTAGCAAACCTATACATTTTTTAAAACTAGACACGTAGGGGAATCCAGGATGGGGTGACTTGACTGGCTCTCACCAGGTTCTGTTACCCAGAATCCCTTGCAAACCTAAACATTTGTCCAAAAAAACACATTTTCCACACATTTCTGTGGTGGAAAGTTCTGGAATCTGCGTGGATCCACAAAATTCCACCCACCCCGCGTTCCCCAAAGTCTTCCAAGAAAAATGGTACCTCACTTTTGTGGGTAGGCCTAGTGCCCGGGACAGGAAACGGCCCGAAACGCAATGTGGACACACCACATTTTCACAGTGAAAACGGACCCTTTTTTTGCAAAGTGCCTAGCTGTAGATTTCGAACCCTAGCTCTGCCGGCACCTAGGGAAACCTAGCAAACCTATACATTTTTGAAAACTAGACATCCAGTGGAATCCAGGATGGGGTGACTTGACTGGCTCTCACCAGGTTCTGTTACCTAGAAACCCTTGCAAACCTCAAAATTTGTAAAAAAAAAAAAAGTTTCCTCACATTTCTGTGGTGGAAAGTTCTGGAATCTGCGTGGATCCACAAAATTCTACCCACCCCGCATTCCCCAAAGTCTTCTGAGAAAAATGGTACCTCACTTGTGTGAGTTGGTCAAGTACCCGCGACAGGCAATGGCCCAAAACCTATTGAGGCGACATCAAAATTAACTATCACAAAACAACCTGGTTTTGCAAGGGGGGTCCCATGAGTTTTTGGCCCCGGGCTCGGCAGCCATCTAGGGAAACCTACGCAACCCACATATTTCTGAAAACTAGACACCCGGGGAAGTACAGCAAGGTATGGCTTGCGTGGGTCCCCCAACATTTCCCTACCCAGAATCCCCTGCAAACCTCAAATTTAGCTGAAAAAAATCACTTTTTTCTCAAATTTCTGTGTGGGAAAGTTCTGGAATCTGCGTGGATCCACAAATTTCCTTTTACACAGCATTCCCCCAGGTCTCCCGATAAAAATGGTACCTCACTTGTGTGGGTGGGTCAAGTACCCGCGACAGGCAAGGGCCCAAAACATATTGAGGAGACATCAAAATGACCTATCACAAAACAACCTGGTTTTGCAAGGGGGGTCACCTGGGTTTTTGGCCCCGGGCTCGGCGGCCATCTAAGGAAACCTACCAAACCCACACATTTCTGAAAACTAGACACCCGGGGGAGTCCAGCAAGGTATGGCTTGCGTGGGTCCCCCAACATTTCCCTACCCAGAATCCCCTGCAAACCTCAAATTTAGGGTAGGCATAGTGCCCGCGACAGGAAACGGCCCAAAACGCAACGTGGACACACCACATTTTACAGTGAAAACTGACACTATTTTGCAAAGTGCCTAACTGTAGATTTTCAACCCTAGCTCTGCTGGCACCTAGGGGAACCTAGCAAACATATACTTTTTTGAAAACTAGATACCCAGGGGAATCCAGGATGGGGTGACTTGTCTGGCTCTCACCAGGTTCTATTACCCAGAATCCCTTGCAAACCTCAAAATGTGTCCAAAGAACCACATTTTCCTCACATTTCTGTAGTGGAAAGTTCTGGAATCTGCGTGGATCCACAAAATTCCACCCACCCCACATTCCCCAAAGTCTTCCGAGAAAAATGGTACCTCACTTGTGTGGGTAGGCCTAGTGCCCGGAACCAGGAAAAGGCCCAAAAAGCAATGTGGACACACCACATTTTCACAGTGAAAACGGACCCTTTTTTTGCAAAGGGCCTAGCTGTAGATTTTGAACCCTAGCTCTGCCGGCACCTAGGGAAACCTAGCAAACCTGTACATTTTTGAAAACTAGACACCCAGGGGAATCCAGGATGGGGTGACATGTCTGGCTCTCACCAGGTTCTGTTACCCAGAATCCCTTGCAAACCTAAATATTTTTGTTTTTAAAACACATTTTCCTCACATTTTTGTGGTAGAAAGTTCTGGAATCTGTGTGGATCCACAAAATTCCACCCACCCCACATTCCCCAAAGTCTTCCAAGAAAAATGGTACCTCACTTGTGTGGGTGGGTCAAGTACCCGCGACAGGCAATGGCCCAAAACCTATTGAGGCGACATCAAAATTACCTATCACAAAACAACCTGGTTTTGCAAGGGGGGGTCCCATGAGTTTTTGGCCCCGGGCTCGGCGGCCATCTAGGGAAACCTACCAAACCCACACATTTCTGAAAACAGATGGAGTCCTTGTTGTTTGTTTTTCAACAGGCTGCTCGGGAAGAGCTCCCCAAACAGCCTTATTATCCTTTTTTGGTTTGTTGTCATGCTGATCAGCACGCAGGGCGTGCTGACGTAGTTGCAGTAAAAGTGAAAGTAAAACGAGCCATTGGGCTAGTTTTACTTTCACTGAATTAGTGCTCGGGCATATCTGAGCCTCCCGAGCACTGATTCTCATGGGAGAGGCATGCTTGGAAAGGGCAGAGTCTCCCCTTTCCAATGGTATCCCTGCAAAGTGTATCACTGCTTGGGGATCTGCAAAGGAAGGCAATCCCCAAGCAGGGATCCACCCACTAGTCAACAGCAATGGGGGAGCGGGCCCTCTGGCAAGTGCTTGTGCTTCCCAGGGGTAAATGTATAATTTTAATCATTCTGCCCCCGGTGGGGAGGAGTGGGATATTACCCTGCTCTGCCTCCCCTGGAGGGGGGGACAGAAAGCCCATTAGATACCGGGCAATATTTTTCTCATAAAAATATAAGGGTGTGGGCTGCCCAGCATGGACTTGGCCATGCCCCCACCCTAATAAATGAGCAACAATCTTTCTGCCCCCCCCCAGAAGGCAGATAGGGGTAATTACGCCTGATCTGCCCCAGGGGGGAAGAAAGCCCATTAGATGCAAGGTGGAAGTCTTTCTGTCCCCCCGGGGTAGGCAGATGGGAGTAATTATCCCTGATCTGTCCCAGAGGCTGGGCAGAAAGCCCACTAGACACTAGGGATTTTTTTAAATACAAATTTATGGGTGGGGGCTGCTCAGCATGGGCATTGCCATGCCCACACCCAAGTAATTGAGGCAACAGTCTTTCTTTCCCCCTTGGGGGCAGATGGGGTAAGTACACACAAGGGACTGAATTCATGCAATATTTTTTGAGTGGAGCACCACCCCTGGACATGGGCCCATGCTCCCCCGACCCCTGGGCCAAATAGACTTTCTGCCCCTCTTGGGAGGTGGATAGGGTATTCTCCCCCAATCTGCAACCCCTCTCCCAGGGAGCAGAAATGCCACTGGACACCAGGGATTTCAAAATGGCCCTAAAAAAACAAAAGGATGGGGCGACTTTTCATGGCATCGGGCCATATCCCTGCCTCAGAGGAGTCAATAGCATCTTTCTGCCCCCTGTGGGCAGATAGGAGGCTAGTACCAATAGGGGAGGTTGCCATTAAACTTGCCCCCAGGGGAGGAAAAACCACCTGACACCACATATTCTCAAGGAGCTATCGCCGAGTTAACGGCACTTTATCGCAGTCAAAGTTGCGATAAATTTATCGCCCCATTCACAAGTTGGTGTTAACAGCCCATAACACCAGTTAACCCGCGATAGCAGCCGCAAAAAACATCGCCAGAGAAGACACCGGCAACTATCGCTAATGAGATGCAGAGTAGGCGTTCCCGTGCAAAAAGCTGCGTCAACACCACACCCCAACATGCACAACGACCAGCCAGATTGGCGATAAGTCCACAAAACATGCGATATGGCGCGTTAGCAGCAGGAAACTAACACCTGGTGTAAAGTCGGATGGCAGCCGGCACCAGAAAAGGGAGCCCAGCCCACAGCCACACCTGAAGGACAACAGATGCCATGGAGCCACTGAACATGCGGGCCGGACACCCAAGAGGGCCACAACACCCACCGCCACCACCCCCAGGACCACCCCCACCCCCCCCGGACACCCACCGTCCCCCCCCGGACCAACAATGAGGCAGCGCAGACAAAGACAGCGATCCTCCAAAAATGCACCAACCTCACAGACCCAACGCCAGAGAATGTCATTGCCCACTATATGCCCAAAGGGACAACCCTCCTCCGCATCCTGACCACCATTGCCCACAGGCTGAAGGTACCAACACAGGGGACAACCAACATCCCACCGCAGACAAAGCTGCTGGCCGTGCTGCACGTGTTGGCCTCTGGTACCCTCCAACCAACATCCGCCTGAGACGGAGGAGTCACACAGCCTGGCCAATCCAAGTCCCCCACAACGGTCATGGATGACACCATCAGCTTGGTACCCCACTATCTATACTTCACACACACTGCGCAGGAACAGCCGGAGACCAAGCAAGGCGTGTACACCACAGCTGGCTTCCCGCACGTGTCAGGGGGCAATTGACTGCACACATGTCCTACTAGTGGCCCCTGGTGACCCTGCACACAATAAGCGCAACAGAAAGCGCACGTATCCCACCAATGTGCAGGCAATAGTGGACCACCGTGGAATCTCCGCCAACGCCGTCGCCAACCACCCAGGCAGTGTGCATGATACCTGCACCTCCCGACAGTCCATCATCAACCTGCGCCACCAGGATGGCACCCACGGAAATGCACTGCTCATTGGCCAATACCAAATGCACACACCACACACCTCAACTCCACAATCATGCAACACACAACACAGGAAATGCACACGTCACAAGCTCACATACAACATGCACACCCACCAGACACAACAGCACAACTCACTGTGGGAACCTGGGCCAGCCATGTACATAAGCCATCAACGGAATGGCACCTCGGACACACAATAGCAGAATGTCGGAAGAGGTGGGGACCAGGTATGTGCGAAGGAGGCAAGGGACCGATGAATGAGAATGTACACAATGCCAAGTGTGGCGTGGATGTGCTGGCCAGACTGCAGTATGCAGACCACACACATATCCATGTCGACACACACCACTGGTGTTTGGAGTGTAGTGGACAGTGGACGCAACCATGTCACCCCAGCCAGTGGGGAAGTCGTGGAAATGTAGCTTGTGATGTCCCCCCGTAAGCGTGAGTGGAGTGGGCTGGCCTGGCGTATGCCAGGCCAGCGTAGGGGCGTGAATAAAAGGCACGTAACTCTGGGCATGGTCCTCTTCCGGAATGCCCAACGTCTCTGCTAGGGCGGCGCCTCTCACCCCGCCACGAGGCCGACGCCGTGAGCGGTGTTGCCAGCGATCCTGTGCGCCTGCTGCACCCCGGGATGCTGGTCCCCGAACCAGTCCTGCCCGCCCCTGCGCACCATGGTCTCAATGCCCACCTTCCGACACCGGCATGTGTCGAAGAGGGCCCACCACGTGCCGGTGCAATCTCCAAGCCCGAGGCCTGCGACCATGGCAGCCTCCTCAGACCATCACGACCTCCGCAACACAGGCCCGCAGTACTCCTTTCTCGTTGACGTACTCCACCGGCATGCACAGCGGACAAGTAGGTCACACATTTGGAACTGAGTCTTGATTACACCATGGCAGAGCACATAAATCATGGCTGAGTGTATGTCACTATACACCCTTGGATGTGGTGCCAACAGGTCTTAGTGGTACATCACAGCCGCAAGATTCTGTGGGCCCACGCGGACTACTGCTCTTGGCCTACGCTGCGCTCGAGTAGGTCACAGAATTGGAACTGAACATCGATTATTCAAAGGCAGAGTATGAATCATTGCACGCAAGTAGAGGCATCAGAGGATGACGCGTTGCATTTGAGAGGAAAAAAGGATCATCGTTACGGAGGTGATCGAACACTACCGACAACTGCCCTGATGTCACTAACTCTGTGCATCGCGAGCCTACGACACGTGGCTGTGGCCCACTGCTGCCCGCTGCCTCCGGCCTACACTGCGGTCCAGTTGGTCACAGAGGCTCGATTCGTCAATGCCGGAGTTCATATCAGTGTACCGGCATCATCGCAGAGTGCATCCCCTCTCAGCCCCGGTGCCACTAAGTCTGTTCCCCGACATTCATGGACATTCTCTGGTCGTACATTGGTGGCGTCTGAGTCTATGGACTAGGGGGTAGTTTTCATCCTCATGCAGCTGATACCGAATTGGTGGTGGCAACGAGGCAGTTGCTTTCCACTCCTCGGATAGCTTCTGCCCTCTGCATCATGCTCTGGAAGACACCTTCCACTGTCCCCCCGCAACCCTCCGCCACATTCACCTTCGACATCGACGAGGACCCACTCAGTCTGCGTGGCCCTACCTCAGTGGACCGCAAGTCACCGTCCCGTGGCAGTGTGCTTGTGCCTGCCGCTGTGCATCCGGGGCCACTAACTCTGTGCAGCTCAAGTCAGGGACCCTGTCTGAATGAATATTGGATGACCTCTGTGACAGTGGTCTTGGGGTCATCGACACCATGTGTATGTGGCCCTGCGCTGTCCGCTGCCTCCGGCCTCAACTGCGGACCACCAGGGCTCACACATCAAATCGAGTCCTGACCGGCCCGGACGTCGCATCACCGCAGGAGGCACACGCCACCATCGCCAGGGCCAACTCCAACCACCATCTGCCAGAGTCGAATCAGTGGTACTGGCAGACTAACGGAGTTGCTCAGACCTGTCGTGGATGCCATCATCTGCCTGATCCCCTGCTCAGCACTCCAGGTGCCACTGACTCAGTGCACCGCAACCCATGGACCGTTACTGATTGAGTTTTGTGCTGTGGAGAGGTTGTGCTGCAATGTCACCTCAGGCAGTTTGGGAGGCCTGGGACGTTAATGAGGAAGTTGATGCAGGTCTAACACACCCCACTGCATCTGCATCAGGAATATCCCGAATGGACATAATCCTAGTCATTTTCATCACATGAGCGCGATCAGCTCTAGTGCCCCAACCTCAGTGCACTGCAACTCATGGACACTTCTGTTTGTATGTTGGGTGACCTCTGTACTTGCTCCGGCTCCCTCCATGTTGCTCAGCAGTTGACTCTGTTATGCAGGTGATTTCTGTTTCCATTGCACTGGTGTCCACTGTTCAAGTTGTTGCCAGCACCAAGCACTCCGTGCGGGCTGGCTTCTGCTCACCCCACACACATCCAGCACAGGCGTCACTGTACATGTGGCCCTGCCAATAAAAGGGCCAGGCGCACGTGCCCGTAGCCAGTTCAACATAATATCTGTGTGTGTCTCTATGGCAGTGTGGGTCTCCTTTGTGGGGTGTAGGTGGTCCCTGAAGGGTAATTGACACCCACGTATGTGATCTAGTTCGCCTTCCATGGGTTCGGACCACACCCCCACCTGGTCGGCCACCTCCTTTTGGCATTGTGACACCTGGCATTGGGGTGCCATATGTGGGTCGGTGAGGTGTTGTGGGCCAGCCGTGCTTGCGGGTGCTTCATGCTGTGTGGTCTGTTGCAGGGGCTGGGTTCTCCTCTAAGTAGCTTGTCTGCCCTGGTCCTGGTGGTGGGTTGCGTGGGATGTCCATGGGCTGTTGTAGGGCGTCGGTGTCGAAGTTGTGGTGGTCGTCTCAGGCATCACTGATGGGTTGTCTGGTCTGACCTGCTGGAGGTGTTGTTTGTCCCTCTGCAATGTGAAGGGGAGATGCATGTTGACATTGTGTTGACATTTATGTTGGCGCATTGTTCTTGTAGACATGCAGACTGTGTGACAATGTACATTGTGACTGTTTGGGCGGTGCTGGCAATTTGAGGGGGGACAGTGGACATTTGGACTACATGACTGATGTGAGGTTGTACCCGTACCCGTACATATGCATCTCACAGTTCCCTGCTCTGTCAAATGTGATTGGCCTGTTTCTGCGCATGGGCGGACCCAGTTGTGACCCCTGTTCTGCAGTGTCGGTGTTGCACTTTGTGCCACATTGTCATGGGATGTGCTGTGATTGCCATGTGTGTGTGCTGAAGTGTGCCACGGGGATGGGGGACATGACCCTGGGTACTTGTGGGTGTGCAGTATGCTACACATCGTTGTGCATGTGTGCCATTGTGCCCATCTCCCCCCGTCCCCCAGTACCTGTTCATTATTCACCCTGTTGTTGTTGTGTCAGGTCCTCTCGAGCTGTGTCCGTTCTCCCACCTCCTTGCACCGTCTCCACACTGATGACTGGCCTCCATTTCCTCCAGCTCCTCCTGTGGCACAGGACTCCCACCTCCTGTCGCCGTTGCTGCCTTCCTGTTGGCTGCGGCTTTGGGCCTGGTTTAGGTTTTCACGTCATGCCAGCGCCTCTTGGCCTCCTCCATTGGCCTCCTCGACACTCCGGCTGCATTCAAGGTAGTCTGAATGTGGGTCAGTTGCTGGTAGTGTTCTGTCACATCCGTGACGCTGGTCTTGTTTTCCTACAGACTGCACCCCGTCTCCCTCTCCCTCTTCTCCTTGGCCTTCCCCGACCCCGTTGGTCCTTGCTGGTGGTCTGTGGGGCTTGTGGGGTTCGCGTTGGCCTCTGCGCTGTGTCAGGGTGCATCCATGTTGCTACGCACTTTGGATTGTTTCTGGTGTGTTGTTTTTGTTGCTTCTATGGTGCATTTTCCCGCCAGACGCGTGGGATTTGCAGGCCTGCCGCTGGTTTTCGCTGCCTTTTGTATCGCGATTGGCCTCATTGGAGCTTTTTTTGCGTTCGTGTTTCGCATTTTTGCGGCGTGGCGTTGATTTTAACGCGGCCATTTGACGAGTTATCTGGTGACTATCGCATGGTACCACCGTGTTGTGAATACTTGGTTAACACGGCATAAATTTCCAGCGATAGACTGCGATGTTGAAGGTTGCATTAAGTAACTTTTGCGATGGTTATCACACGTTCTTGAGAATATGCCCCCAGGTATTTTGACTTTGGGGCAAAAGAAAGTGGTGCTGGTGTTGGACTCTGGATTTTACCACACCCCACCCCAAAAGGGACATACCCCCCCCCCCCAGCACCCCTGCGGCAGATAGGAGGTGTGCCCTTGATATGGCCCTGGGGACAGAGAGCCCACTGTGTGGCAGGAATATATATTTTTAAATAAAATAATCGGATGGGTCTTAACTATCCAAACATCAGGCACCACCCTCACCCCTAAAACCTCAACAGTCTTTCTGCTGCAATGCAGACTAAAGCATCCCATCCCAATGGCAAGCGAGAGGACATTTGATTCTTTTAGGTGTTGTTTTTACATATTGGCCAGGAGAGTGTGACTAACTCCCAATATCGTCCCACTTGCAATTATGAATGGCTGCACTTTTGGGGCTTGGGTAAGCTGCCACCTGGAAAAACCTAACAAACTCACACAGTTCTGAAAACTTGAAATCTGGGTAAGTCCAGGGTGGTGTGCGTCACATTCATCACACAGCATTTTTTTACCACACAAGGCTCTGCAAACCTCAAACCTTGACTAAAAACATGCATTTTCCTCATATTATGTGAGGAAAACTTCTGGAATAAGCGGGGAGGCACACATTTCCTACCACACAGCTTTCCCCCAAGTCTCCCAATAAAAATTGTACCTCATTTGTGTGGGTGGGCCAAGAGAATTTGACACAAAAGACCTTAAAGTGCTACGTGGAGAGATCAGGAATAGGGGCAGCTGGGGGATTGGGGGTGATGCTCGGCCATCATCCATGGAAACTTGTCAACCACAGCCATTTTTTAAAACTAGACCACCAAGGAATTCTAGGGTGGTGTGCCCTACATGAATCCCATGAGGTTTCCTAACCCACAATGTCCTGCAAATCTCAAACTTTGCCTGAAATCAAGCATTTTCCTTACATTTCTGTGATGGAAACTTCCACAATCTGCAGGAATTCACAAACTTCCTACCACCCAGCATTGCCCCAATTGTGCCAATAAAAAAGCTGTGATTTCACCAAAAGGAACCACGTCAGGTCCCTAAGCAAGATGCACAGCCAGTAGTATGTACAAACTTTCAAGCATTTTATTATGTTTGTATTCCAATAGTAATTCAAGTTTAATCCAATGATGTTTCTTCATTTATTGTTCATATTTTTTCATCAATGATTTTCCCAGCACCTCATGTGGCTTTCTCGGTGCAGCACTAGAAGCTTCAATATTCCTCATGACGCTTCCTCTTTACATCATACCCAATGCATTTCAGGATCATTCCCTTCCTCAGGGGTAACTATAACGTAAAATGGTAAAGAAACACCCATCAGTGCTATCTAATGACCATCACAATCTGCTTAAAACATCCATACTTCATGCCTACTCCCCTTATAATACATAATCAATATACAGTATCTCAAAAAACTAAAAAACACATGTCCCAGAATCCCACATTCATGCCAACCACTGGCGTCCTGTTTAATCATAAACATCAACAATTTGCATATTAACACTCGTGTAGCTTCATACTACTGAAGTTGATCTGATAAGGCAAACGCCTAATCTGTGAATTTAAAATATACAAAATTACTTCATGCAACCCATGTTAACTGAAAACTGAAAACAACCGTACGTGTTGACAGACCAGCAAATAAAGTTGAAACTATCTTCACCCAGTGCCCCTGGACTTTCACCTGTGTCTCACGAAGGAATCCTTACATCAAACACAAGTTTTTTTTACATGGCTTGGCAGCCTGTTAACATCTCCACTTAAGTACCCTCCGTGTATCGGACTCACAACAAACTGCCCCGTTCACGGATATTGCCAAATGAACCTAGGGCTCCCAAATGCTTTACTAGCCTACTTAATTAAACACCATCACGTGCTCAAACGTATCCCAAAAATATGGCAGAAACTGCCATAGGACTAACCTACCAACATAACCAAATTGCCAAAATGCAAACCCTCATAGTGGTGCTACACCTGTCGAAATAATATCCTCTACCTCCACTAATGTGCATAGCCCATACATCTCTAAAAACGAAGATAATCTACTGTGTATGAAACATTTATGTGCGAAACAAATGAATGAACCTCCCTGAATACAACCTTAAAATCTCGCATAAACATAAATAATTTAGTGCATAAATCATGTGCAAATCGCAGACAATCATGCTCATAGTGAGAGTAAATTAAAAACGCAGAATATTCATGTTGGTGTTCTCTATATAACCGATCACAAAAGAATAAGTCCTCCAGTGCTGCCAGTCCATTTTTAACCATCATTTTTTAATACATGCTTTTTCTGTCGTCAAATTTTAGCACTGGTGCACTCCTTCCGGTGGACGGAAAAATACATTGTTTGCACACAGAGAACGGTAGAGTGCACTCAGCAGATATATATTTTGTTTTAATGTTCATCATGTTCAATGGCATTAAAGGCATGCTATCTTGGTTCGCGCTCCGTCCGTGCGCGCAAAAAATGTGATTTCGTCAAAAGGAACATTTTTGAAGTTTATTATGATTAAACAGGATGCCGGTGGGTGGCATGTATGTGGGATTATTCTGGGGCATGCAGCTTTTAGTTTTTTGAGGTACTGTATAATGTTTATCTATTAAAAGGGAAGTAGCATGAAATATGGATGTTTTAAGCAGATTGCCATGGTCATTAGACAGCATTGATGGGTGTTTCTTTACCATTTTACATTATAGTTACCCCTGAGAAAAGGAGTGATCCCAAAATGCATTGGGTATTGTTAGAAATGGGAGTCTCTAGTTGGCAGAGGTAGGTACCTTTGTCGAAGTAGGGACCCTTCTTCCTAGTCAGGGTAAGGCGGATACACTTCTAAAATAACCCCTGCTCACCCTCTTGGTAGCTTGGCACGAGCAGACAGGCTTATCTCAGAGGCAGTGTGTAAAGCATTTGTGCATGCATACAGCAACACAGTGAAAACACTACAAATGGAAACCACACCAGTTTAGAAAAATAAGTAATCTTTATCTTTATTTAAGCCAACAAGACCAAAAATGACAAAAATCCAACATACAATACTCTTGAAAATAGTTTCTGTGCAAAATAACCTTTAAATTGCAGGAAAAACGTGAAAATACAGTTCCTCCGTCTCGGTAGCTCCGTTCGGGGCTACCGCGATACTGAATACGACAGAGTCTAACAATTGCAGTCAACCGCGTCCATACGGGTTAGCTGAAGCGTCGACAGACTCGGAGACAGTACCTTTCTTTGTTGTGGCCAACACGGCAATGGAGTCGGTCGGGGCAAGCATCGCGGTTGCGAGGTGAGATGGAAGCGTTCCAGCATGGGGTGTCCTCACGGCTCGGTGCAGGCAGCGGCTCGTTGACTGAGTCGGTGAGACCAAGTCTTGCATTGCAGGGTGAGACGTTGCTCGATGCGGTGCTGGCAGGTCACGATGCGGTGACAGCGACGGTCGATGTTTGAGTCGGGCAGCGATGGAGTCGATGATGTCAGTGCAGCGTGTAGCGAAGCATTGCGGAGTGCGATGCCCACAGGATGCGGTGCAAGCAGCTGCTAGTTGACGGAGTCGGTGAGACCAGGGTTGCATTGCGAAACAAGGAGGTGCTCTCTACGGTGCCTTCAGGACACGGAATCCTGCGAATGACTCGGTGACAGAGTTGGTTACCCTTTTTCTTCTGTGGCAACTGAAAGCAGTAGTTCCAGAGACGGTGCCCAGAAGCTTGGTGAGGTCTTTGATGTTCCTGAGACCTTGTGAACAGGGGGCAAGCTCCACTTTAAGCCCTTGGAGATCTTCCTGAAGCCGGGGACACAGCAAAGTCCTTCTCCTCTCCTTGGCAGAAACAGCCACTGCAGGCCAAACCCAGACAGCACACAGCAAAGGGGCAGTACTCCTCCTCCAGTTTCTCCAGCTCTTCTCCTTGGCAAAGGTTCCTCTTGATTTCCCAGAAGTGATCTAAAAGTCTGGGGTCAGGCCCCTCTTTTTATACAGCAAAATCCTTTGTTCTCTTGTGGTAGAGAAGCCCGGTGCTCAGTTAAAACTAGTTCTGTCCTCTCTGGTGCAGCCTCCTGGCAGGAGGTGGAGACAGCATTGTGTCAGGCAGACCAGGCCCATTCAGGTGAAAGGAAATCTCCTCCCCCTACTCTAAATGCAGCCCAGGTCTATTCAGCCCAGCCCTGACTCATCCAGACTCTCTGGAGCCACTGCTCATCCCCAGTCCCAGTCACTCCAAAGCCAGACAGTCAATACACATCCTAGCAGAGGCACACTGGATGGCTAAGCAAGAAAATATCTACTTTCTAAAAGTGATATTTTTCAAAACAGATTGTAAAAATCACCTTCACTAAAAGATGCATTTTAACATTCAGGCATACTAAACTTTATTTTCCTAACTTGTTCCCAGGGGTAGTTATGTTTATAAGATGTTATAAGCAAACTCCCCATTCTATCCTATGGGAACAGGTAGCCTTGCAATAGTGAAAAACTAAATTGGCAGTATTTCACTATCAAGACATGCCACACACACCAGGGCATGTTCTACCTTTCACATATACTGTACCCTGCTCACAGGGGTACCTTGGTTCTACCTTAGGGGTGACTCACATGTAAGAAAAGGGAAGGTTAGGGCCTGACAAGTGGGTGCACTTGCCAAGTTGACATGGCAGTACTAGGCTGCACACAGGCTCTGCAATGGCGGGCCTGAGATACATTTACAGGCTGCTTATGTGGCTGGCACAATCAGTGCTGCAGGCCCACTAGCAGCACTTGATTTACCGGCCCTGGGCACACACAGTGCACTGTACTAGGGGCTGACTAGTAAATCAAATATGCCAATCATGGATTCACTGATCCATAACAATGATTTACAAAGGGAGCACTTGCACTTTGGCACTAAACAGCAGTTGCAAAGTGCCCAAAGCATCTAGAACAGAAAAAACAAAGTCAAACACACAGCAAAAACACAGGAGGCAAAGGCAAAAATACAGGGGAAACCCACGCTAATGGTGCTAGGTCTAACACGTGTCCCATCCAGCTGAAATGTGGGGAGAACTACCCACCTTCTTGGGAGTTCTCGTCAGTAAGGCAGAAAAACCTGGACAGACCATCAGTATTGGCGTGTTCTGTACCAGGGCGGTATTCCACCGTGAAGTTCATCCCCTGTAGGGAAATGGACCACGTCAACAACTTTGGGTTCTCACCCCTCATCTGCATCAACCATCTGAGGGGTCTGTGGTCGGTCTGAACCCACAAGAGAGTCCCAAACAAGTAGGGCCTCAGCTTCTTCAGGGCCCAGACCACAGCAAAAGCCTCACGCTCAATCGCACTCCACCTCTCTTCCTGTGGAAGTAACCTCCTACTAATGAAGGCTACAGGTTGGTCTAGGCCCTCCTCATTTAGCTGTGAGAGCACAGCCCCCACACCATGCTCTGAAGCATCTGTCTGCACCACAAATTCCTGTGAGAAGTTGGGTGCCTTGAGCACGGGTGCCGTGCACATGGCAGATTTCAGGGCATCAAAAGCTTTTTTTCAGGCGTCAGTCCATTTCACCTTCCTGGGCTGCTTCCTGGAAGTCAGCTCTGTCAAGGGGGCAACAATGGTGCCATACCCCTTTACAAATCTCCTAAAAAGGCTCTCACCTCTGTCTGGGTTTTGGGGGGGTTCCCAAGCCAGAATAGTGTCAATCTTAGGCTGTAGGGGCGCCACCTGGCCACTTCCTACCTGGTGTCCTAAGTACACCACTGAACCCTGCCCGATCTGGCACTTGCTTGCATTGATCATGAGGCCTGCCCTCTGCAGAGCCTTCAACACTTCCCAGAGGTGGTGCAGATGTTCCTCCCAAGTGGCACTGAACACTGCGATGTCATCTGAGCAAGACCACTGACTCATTGTCAGTGAAATTGCTCTCCCACCCTCGCAGCTCCACCATCAAGTGATGCCCTCCTGAGCCCCTGCGCTCCCGAAGTGTTGGTGTTCGAGGCCCTCCTCCACCCGCAGGTTATACCTGCGCCTCAATCCCTGGTAGTCCAGTGGACCTCTGACTCCTTCTCTCGCTCCACTTTCTGCTCCCTTTATCCTCTCCTTTCTGCTCCGTTTCCTCATTTTTCACCCTTTATTTTTTTTCACCCTTTTACTCTCTTTCTATCACTTTCCTTCACTTTTTAATTTTGCTATCATCTTCCTTTTTCCTACTTTTGCGCCTGTTTTTCCCGCCGCTGCTGCCCCCGCGGCCCCTCCCCCCAGCACGACCAGCCCAAGCCAGTTCCCCTCCCCGCTGCCGCCTCCCAGCTGTCTCCCCGACCCCTACTTAATGGCAGCTGCTGCGCGGCCTCGCCGCTGGCGCGCCGAAAGGTAAGCCCATCTGCGCCCGTCCGCGACCCGAACGCGACCAGCGCCAGGAAGCCTGGACCTCCGCACCGCCAACGCTACAACCCAGCGGCATTCCACGCACTCAACCCAGGTCACAACAACAACTGCAAGCTAGCTTCACCAGCCGACACCCACGGACCCTTCAGCTGTCACCACTGCCGGCACACCTGCAGCACAACCAGGACCACGGATCCAGCACAACCCGCCCGCAAGAACACAACCGCACCGAAGACCCTGCAATGCATTCTCCTCAACGTCCGATCCCTCCACAAACACGCCACCGAAATCTGGGACCTCCTCGACAGCACCACCCCGGATGTCGCATTCTTCACCGAAACCTGGACCAACATCACCTCTGGACCGGACATCGCCATCGCCATTCCCCAAGGATACAAAATCTCCTGGAAGGACCGCCCCACTTGCCCTGGAGGAGGAATCGCCATCGTGCACAAATCCACCCTCCGGCTGAGCACACTCCCCGACGAACCCACAGACCTGATGGAACACCTACACTTCAAGATACAGGCCAGCCCTACCACCACCCTCCGAGGAACCCTGATCTACCGACCCCACGGACCATTCACCAACTCCATCACGGACATCATCTCCCTTCAAGCCATCGCATCCACCAACTACACCTTGCTGGGAGACCTCAACTTCCACCTCGACAACCAACTAGACCCCAGCACCACATCCCTCCTGGACAACCTCCACAACATTGGACTCCGCCAGATCGTGACCGAACCCACGCACTCAGCAGGACACACCCTCGACCCCCTCTTCACAACAGGAAACTCCATCACTTTCAGCCACACCACCGAACTCCCGTGGACAGAAAATCGATGCATCCACTTCACCTTCAGAACACCCACCATCCACTGACCCCAGCACCTGCTCCCACGAAGAAACTGGACCAAAATCACTGATGACCAGCTCACCTCCTCACTCGGCAACTCCACCCCAACCATCGTGGAAGGCGACGACCCCAAAACCGCAGCCCGAACTCTGCACAGATGGAGCTCCGACAGCACCAACACCATAGCCCCCCTCAAGAAGAACAACAACACACACACCAAGAAAGCCAGATGGTTTACCACCGAACTTCGAGAGTCCAGACACACATGCCGCTGCCGGCCTGGAGGAACTCCAAATCTACAGAAGCCCACAACAACTTCAGAGCCGCCACCAACGCCCACCACCAACTCACCAGAAATATGATAAAAACAGCGATCAAAGACATAATCTCCACACATGCGCACAACAGAAAAGAGCTCTTCAGCATCATCAAGGAGTTCGCCCAACCCACCAGCGAGTCTGCAGACATCCCTCCCTCACAAGACCTCTGCGAGAAACTCAACTCCTTCTTCCACCACAAAATCAAGAACATTTACGACAACTTCGACGAAGACAGCCAACACACTGAACCCTCACCAACCACCCCCGACACCCTGAAGCCAACGATTGACAGCTGGACAGCCCTCACCACCGAAGACACACTGAAGACAATGAAGTCAATCCACTCCGGGGCCCCCACGGACCCCTGCCCCCACCACATCTTCAACAGAGCCGCCGACACCATCGCACCCATGCTTCGCCACACCATCAACTGCTCCCTAGCGAACGCCTCCTTCCCCGACGACTGGAAGCACGCCGACATCAGCCCCCTCCTGAAGAAGCCTTCAGCGGACCCCACCGACCTCAAAAACTACAGACCCATCTCCCTGCTCCCGTTCCCAGCGAAAGTCATCGAGAAAGCCATCAACAGCCAACTCACCACCTTCGTCGAAGAGCACAACATCCTCGACTCCTCCCAATCCAGCTTCAGAAAAAACCACAGCACAGAAACCACCCTCCTCGCCGCAACAGACGACATCCACTCCCTCCTGGACAGAGGAGTAACAGTAGCCCTCATCCTCCTCAACCTCTCAGCGGCCTTCGACACAGTCTCTCACCGCACCCTAACACGCAGACTTCACGAGGCAGGGATCCGGGACAAGGCCCTCGACTGGATCCACTCTTTCCTCTCCGGCAGAACGCAGCGGGTCAGACTCCCTCCTTTCCTCTCGGACCCTACACCAACCACCTGCTGAGTCCCCCAGGGATCCTCCCTCAGCCCCACGCTGTTCAACGTCTACATGGCTCCGCTCGCCCCCATCGTCAGAACCCATGGACTCAACATTGTTTCATACGCAGACGACACCCAACTCATCCTCTCCCTATCCAAAGAACCCAACGCAGCCAAACACAACTTTCAAGAAGTCATGGAAGCAGTCGCCAAATGGATGAAAAGCAGCTGCCTACAACTCAATACTGACAAAAAAGAAGTACTCATCATGGGCCCACACCCCGACGCCTGGAACGACACCTGGTGGCCCCCTGCCCTCGGAAGCCCGCCCACCCCCACGGACCACGCACGCAACCTCGGAATCATCCTGGACTCCAAACTCAAAATGGACCGCCAGATCAACTGCGTCGCATCCTCCTGCTTCCACACCCTACATCTCCTACGCAAGACCTTCAAATGGATCCCCTCGAGCACAGAAAGACCGTCACTCACGCCCTCGTCACCAGCAGACTTGACTACGGCAACACACTCTACACCGGAATAAACAAAAACCTCACCTGCAAGCTACAAAATATCCAGAACGCCACCACAAAACTGGTCCTCAACCTGCCAAGACACTGCCACATCTCCCAGCATCTGCGCACACTCCACTGGCTCCCCATCGAGGCTAGAATCACCTTCAAGATTCTCACCCACGCACACAAAGCCCTCCACAACACCGGACCAGCATACCTGAACAGCGACTCGAATTCCACGTACCCCAAAGGACCCTACGATCAGCCCAGCTCTCCTACGCAGTGGTCCCCCGAGCCAGGAAGTCCAGATCGGGAGGCCGCTCCTTCTCCTTCCTCGCGGCCAGAGCCTGGAAAGCCCTACCGCTCCACCTCAAACAGACGACATCACTCCCCATCTTCACGAGAAACCTCAAAACATGGCTCTTCGATAGACCTCCTCCTTGATGGACTGGAACCTGCACCTCCCCTCCTCCCCAGCGCCTTGAGACCCTTACGGGTGAGTAGTCGCGCTCAACAAACCCATGATTGATTGATTGATCCAGGTAGGCGACACTGAAATCCTCCAGTCCGGCCAACACCTGGTTGACCAACCTCTGAAAGGTGGCAGGGGCATTCTTCAACCCAAAGGGCATCAGCCAAAACTGGTAGTGCCCGTCTGGTGTTGAGAATGCTGACCTCTCCTTTGCCCCATCAGTTAAGGCAATCTGCCAGTACCCAGACGTTAAGTCAAATGTACTGTGGTACTTGGCAGCTCCCAACCGATCGATGAGGTCGTCAGCTATGGGGATGGGGTATGCATCAGTTCTGGTGACTGAATTGAGCCCTCGGTAGTCCACACATAACCGGAGTTCTGGCGTGGCACCGGGTGTGGCAGCCTTTGGGGTCAAGACCACTGGGCTGGCCCAAGGGCTGTTTGAGGGCTCAATCACCCCTAGCGCCAACATCTTGGCGACCTCTTCCTTGATGCAAGCCTTGACCCTGTCAGTCACTCTGTAAATTTTGTGTTTCACAGGAGGACTATCCCCAGTGCCAACATCATGGACACACCACTGAGTGACACAGGGGGTCAGGGAGAACAGATCAGCAAACTGTCCCAACAGGTGGCGGCAGTCATTCTGCTGTTCAGGGGTCAGGGTGGGCGAGAGGGTTACACCGTCCACTGACCCATCATATTCCTTGACAGACAGGAGGTCAGGAAGAGGCTCAGTCTCCTCCTCCATTCCAGCATCTGTTGCCAGGAGCATGCCCACTCCGGACCTCCCCAAGTGGGGCTTAAGGCGGTTCACATGTAGGACCCGCAAAGGGCTCCTTGAAGACTGCAAGTCCACCAGATAGGTGAATATACTCGTGTGCTCCACCACCTCAAATGGCCCAGTCCACTTGTCTTGGAGCACACAAGGCTCCACTGGGGCCATGACCTGCACTTTCTGACCAGGCTGAAACTCGATCATACTACCGTTTCATCTCCACCTGGCTGGCTTCCAGATTCACCTGAGCGAGTTGCCTAAAGCGCTTAGTCTGGTTCCTGAAGGCCAGCATGTAGCTATATACATCCTGGGGAGGTTTACTGTGAGCTTTCTCCCAGCCTACTTTGACCAGACTCAGAGGTCCTCTTACAGGATGCCCATACAGGAGTTCGAAGGGATTGACTTCTGCGGTACCTCTCTGTAAGCAAACAAAAGGCATGGCAAGAGGACGTCCCACTTACACCTCATGGGATAGACTGCACCGTCCTGTTTTACCTGGTTAGCCTGCATTTTATCCTTGTTTTTACTGCCTGAAATCGCCTACTGTGGTATTCCTTTTTAAACTATTTTAAACTTGCACTATTTCAGTTATTCGTTGGTAAACTTACTTCTACTGCATTACTCTCTCAGGGGTCTCCTGCTTCCCCGGTCCGCCAAGAGCTGTTCTGCTCGATTGTTGCAGAGGGAAGCAGGCTCCGGAGGCACTTCTGGTTTTGGGGAGGAAGTGGCAGTTGCGGTCCAGCACTCCTACTAGACACACCCATATAAGAAGCATGTGTGCACTGACGCGCAGCGGACGCGCGCAGCGGGCGCACCAAAGGCAAGCCCGGCTGCGCCCGTCCACGCCCGTCCGTGCCCGGACTGTGCCCGGCGCCCGGAACTCTGGCCATTGCAGCAGGGAACAAGTATCTAGACTCAGTTACTCTAGAGATAACCTACTTAAACTCAAAGGTAACAGCAAATCACTCTTGTGTACTACCTTCACCTTCCAGACGCTCTATGAACAGGAGCAACACATATGCCCCTCTTGCGGGTACAGGGTGTCTTTGTGCCACAATCTGCCCAGACTGCTCGGTGTAAAGAAATCCATTAATAACCCTGAGAAATCAAGCCTGGATACAGGAGAGAGTTATAAGGGCTTTCTCCTCAATGCTCGCTCCCTCATCAAGCATAAGCTGGAGTTTGCCATCCTCCTAGCAGACCTTCAACCAGACTGGATCCTCATTACAGAAACCTGGGCCAATAACGCTTCGGGACCTGACCTGATAGATGCAATCCCGACCAATTATTCCATCCAGGGTGGATAGGGCAGGACGCATAGGCGGAGGCCTAGCTGTAGTTTTTAAATCGCGGTACAAATGTCTTATAGAATCAGGCTTCAATCTACCAACGTGTGAAGTCCTCCAATACAAATTGATCACTTCACCCACTTGTTCTTTTGATGGGTTGCTGATCTATAGGCCCCCAGGTCCCAGACCCCCATTTCTTAGGGATCTTAAAATCCTTTTAGAACCTCTGCTAGCAGAGAATCGGATGACTATTATGGGGGACTTTAACTTCCACTTAGAGTATTAGACTGCACACAGGCTCTGCAATGGCGGGCATGAGTTACATTTACAGGCTGCGTATGTGGGTGGCACAATCAGTGCTGCAGGCCCACTAGCAGCATTTGATTCACAGGCCCTGGGCACACACAGTGCACTGTACTAGAGGCTGACTAATAAATCAAATATGCCAATCATGGAATCACTAATCCATAACAATAATTTACAAAGGGAGCATGTTGGACTTGGCCCTTTTTGGCCGGTTCACCCCTAAACTTTTTGCCTTGTGTGTTAGTAGTTTTCAGTCTCTGGGCACTTTAGCACTGTGGGCTAGTGTAAAGTGCGTGCGCGCTGGGTGCGTGTGGTGAGATTGTCCTGCCCTCCCATATGAATGCATGGGGGATATGTGTGTCCATGGTAATTCCTGGTGTGAGAGGAGTGCAGGGGCGAGTTTAGTATGTGCGAACTCGTGAGAATAAATGCTGCGCAATGGTGTGCGCAGATTTATTGTGACTGGTGTAGAAATGCCACTTTTAGAAGTTGGCATTTATGTGTGCTCTGTGTCTGCCTGCCTGATGTGAATTGCATGTCTGGCTTGTGAGTGACAGGGGCTGGGAGGTGTGTGTGGCTCCAGGAGGGGCAGGGTGAGTCAGCGCAGGGCTGAATAGGGAGATCTGCATCTAGATGGGAGGGAGGAGTTGCACCTGGGACCTGAATAGGGCTGTGCCTTCCCTCCACAATGCTGGCTCCACCCCTGTGGTGCGTCTGATGTCCCTAGCCTGTCCTGTGAAAGGAGAGAGGAGCTGAGCAAAACAAAGTGCTCCAAAGCTCCCCCAAACCAGTTCTAACTAGTATCCCTAAACCCTGCACCTTTAGACAAAGGGGATTTTGTGTGTAAATGTAGGGGCTGTGACCCCATAAAAATGTTCAGTTCCTGTTCAGTTCCTGTTCAGTCTTGGTTCCTGCTTCCTGCCGGGGCGTGCTGCTGCTGGGGCCCAGGGGGGGCTGCCATGAGGGCTTGCCTCCCTGGGCCCTGCATTGCCCCTTCATCTCTATGGACCTTGAAGACTTTATTCAGCCTTTCTGTGCCCTGGGGGCGCTGTGCTTTTCCCCAGGAGAGGGAGAGCCTGGGGGCTGAGCAGCGCTGAGCTGCAGCCCCTTTAAGGGAATCTCCATCCTAGGGATTCCCCCTTGATGCTGATAGCGGGTGCCCACCCCGCTTGTGCTTTTAGTTATTTACGGGTGCCCACCCCGCAGTATGGTGCCTTTTGAGCGAGTGCCCTATTTACCGCCCACTTTACGTTTTATTTTTCGAGCGGGTGCCCACCCCGCATTGCGGCTGAGAAACTGCGCCGCCGGCCCGACCCGGAAGCCAGGCGGCCTTGCCTGACCCTGGGCGGGCCCAAACCAGGAAGAGGCTGCTGAGGCCGCCAATGGCAGCGCGGCCGGCAGAGAAGCCGAGTGAGAGCCTGCGGTCAGGCGGGGCTCCCGTGAAGCTGAGGGAAGCCCCGCAGACGCCGCCCCGAAGGAGAGAGAGCCCCCGAGGAGTGTGGGCTCTCCTGAGCATGCCGCCCGGGACCGGAGTCCCCAACCAAGCAGCCCGGTGAGTGGGGCTGCATGCTGGCACCTTGCGAGTGCCTGTCTTGAGCGAGTCCGCCGTTGCGGGACGCTCCAATGTTGGGGGGCCAGTCTTTCTCCTGGCATTGGTGCTTATGAAGCACCCGGGCAGTCCTATCGTCCCTGGGCGGTCCTGCAAGAGAGCGGGCCGCCCCAACCTGGGGCATAATTATTTTTAGAGCCCGTGTGGCTCTAACAAGGGGCATAGGTTGGTTCAGTGCCCAAAGGGCACCAACGATGTGGCGCACAATTGTTTTTAGAGCCTAGGTGGCTCCAACGATGGCAGGATAATTTTACAAGGGCCCAGAGGGGCCCATGCTGTTCCCCTTTGTCCTATTCCCAGCTGACCTGCGAGAGCGCAGGCAGCTGCAACATGTGTGCATATTTGTTCAGGAGGCACAGTGAGTGCCAGTGCCATTTTTCTATTCCCAGCTGCCCAGCAAGTAGTGGGCAGCTGCAATGTGTAGGCCCTTCTTTGGGGGCATTTCCTTTATGTGAGTTAGGAGTGAGAAGCACTCCTTTGCCCCAGGCTTTCACAGCTGCGCAGCACTTAGTGCCAGCTGCAGCGTTTAGGCCACAGTGCTTTGAGGGCAGGCTTAGAGGTAGGAGTGGAACACCCTCCTTGACCCCCTATCTTTCCCAGCTGCCCAGCAAGTAGTGGGCAGCTGCTACTTTTTTTGGTTTGCGCAGTTGCGCACCCTTGACTTTCGCTGCGTTGGCAGTGCACCCTGACTCTGTGGAAATAGGGCATTTGAGCCCCTCTTGAGATGGCCAGTTGGCCAGGGGGACAGTTAGATTTATAGGGCGCCAGGCCCTAATGTGAAAATGTGGTGCTAGGAAATGTGATGCATTTACCATGCTTTACGCACCTTGTTTATACCTCTAATGTGGTTTGTGATTATGAGGTTGTTTTGCATATCATGGTTTATGCTAGTGAGATTATGTTTCACTGTGTGCTTTACGCCCCTAATGTGAGTTATACTTAGGAGGTTAGGGTCTAATGTGTTTAGACTTATGGGAGGATTGCATAATGTATTTATGCTGGTGAGGTTGGCGCAGAATGTAATTCGTGCCTAATGTGATACTGTGCATAATGTAGTTTATGTTACAGGCTGATGCTAAGTACAGTGGTTACCAGTGATTACTGGTTGTACGTTTATGATGTGTTCTACATTTATTATAAGTGATACGTATACTAAGTTCTCTTTGTGCTGGTTCTGACAGTGGTCCAGTTGGCCCTGTCAGGTGTAAATAATCCCTTGTAAATATGACCTAGTGCCAGGTGGCACGATGTACATTATGTGAGTACTATTCTAATGTGTTTTATGATAATACAAAGGCTATTTTTATATATAACCTTGTGTGGAGTTCCTTCTTGTGGTGTGCCTGGTTTGTTGTTGCTGTGTGCGTGCTCAAACGCTTTACACATTGCCTCCGGGATAAGCCTGACTGCTCGTGCCAAGCTACCAAGGGGGTGAGCAGGGGTTATCTTTGGCGTGTAACTCCCTTGTCCTGACTAGAGTGGTGGTCTCTGCCTGGCTTTGGCACAAGCCTTAGCCAACCAGAGATCCCATTTCTAACAGAGCACCTGCACTTTGGCACTGAACAGCAGTGGCAAAGTGCCCAAAGCATCTAGACCAGCAAAAATGAAGTCCAACACACAGAAAAAACACAGGAGGCAAAGGCAAACATACAGGGGAAACCCACACCAATGGTGCCAGGTCTAACAGGTATGATGTAAAGAGGAAGCATCATGAGGAATATTGGACCCTCTAGTGCTTCGCAGAGAAAGCCCCATGAGACACTGGGAAAACATTGATGAAAAAATATGAACAATAAAGAAAAGATGTAAAAATGAAGACAAATCAGTGGATGAAATGTGTATTCCTATTGGAATACAAACATAATAAAATGGTTGAAAGTTCATACATACTACTGGCTGTGCATCTTGCATAGGGACCTGATGTGGACCCTTTTGGCGAAATCACATTTTTGGGACACGCGGAAGGAGGGCGAACCAAGATAGCATGCCTTTGATGTCATTGAGCATGATGAACATTAAAACAAAATATATATCTGCTGAGTGCACTTTACCATTCTCTGTGAATAAAAACGCTGTGCCACTTGTGTGGTTGAACCTATTGCCCGTGACAGGAACAGAACAAACCGAGGTCAATGGGAGTCCCCTCGCAACAGCTCCCATTGACCTTGGTTTGTTCTGTACAGAAATGTAAGGAAAATGCATGGTTTCAGACAATGTTTGAGGTTTGCTGGGCATTGTGGGTAAGAAAACCTCATGGGATCCATGCAAAGCACACTAATCTGGACTCCCCCAGGTGTCTAGTTTTCAAAAATGTGCAGGTTTACTAGGTTTCCCTAGTGGCCGCCAGAGCTAGGGCCCAAAATCCAGAGCTAGCCACTTTTTAAAAAACAGTTCAGTTTTGAGTTGGAAATTGTTATGTATCTATGTTGCATTTTAGGGCATTTCCTGTCACTGCACTAGGCCTACCCACACAAGTGAGATACCATTTTTATCAGAATGCCTAGGGGAATGCTGGGTAGAAGGAAGTTTGTGGCTCCCCACAGATTCAAGACTTCCCTTCACAGCGATGTGAGGAAAATGTGTTTTTCAGTCAAAGTTTGAGGTTTTCAAGGGATTCTGGGTAAAAGAAACCTGGTGAAAGGCACGTAAGTCACCCCCACCCTGGATTCCCCTAGGTGTCTAGTTTTAAAAAATGTACAGGGTTGGTAGGTTTCCCTAGGTGCTGGCTGAGCTAGGGTTAAAAATAAACAGCTAACCACTTTGCAAAAAAAGGGTCGGTTTTGAGTGGAAAAATGTGCATGTTGCGTTTTGGGCAATTTTCTGTTGCGGGCACTAGGCCTAACCACACACGTGAGGTACCATTTGTATCATGAGACTTAGAAGAATACTGGATGGAAGGAGGTGTGTGGTTCCAACCTGATTCCAGTACTTTCCATCACAGAAATGTGAGGAAAATGTGTTTTTTTAGTCAAAGTTTGAGATTTGCAAGCGATTCTGGGTAAAAGAAAACATTGTGATATGCGCACAAGTAACCCCCCTCTGGATCCCCCCTGGTGCATAGTTTTAAAAAATGTGCAAGTTTACTAGTTTTCCATAGGTGCCGACTGAGCTAGGGCCCCAAATCCACAGCTACTGACTTTTTAAAATAAAGGGTCACTTTTTGGTGGAAAAATCAGATGTATCTATGTGCATTTTGAGCCATTTCCTGTCACCGGTACTAGGCCTACTCACACAAGTGAGGTACCATTTATATCGGAAAACGTAGGGGAATGCTAGGTGGAAGAAGGTTTGTTGCTCCTCTCAGATTCCAGAACTTTCCTTTCATCACAGAAACGTAAGGAAAAAGTGTTTTTTTAGTCAAAGTTTGAGGTTTGCAAGGGATTCTGGGTAAAAAAAAAACTGGTGGGAGCCATGCAAGTCACCCCACCCTGGATTCCTCTAGCTTTGAAAAATGTACCGGTTTGTTAGGTTTCCCTAGGTGCCGGCTGAGCTAGGGTCCTAAATCCACAGCTTCTCACATTGGAAAAAAGGGTAAGTTTTCAGTGGAAAAATGTAATGCATCCTTGTTGTTTTTTGGACCATTTCCTGTCACAGGCACTAGGCTTACTCCCACACAAATGAGGTACCATCTATATAGGAAGACATGTGGTAGCATAGAATAGTAGAACATTTGTTATTACCAACTGGATTTCGCTGCATTCGTGCCTTCCAAATGTAAGCCAGTGTGTAAAAAAGAAGATATTTTGAAAAATGCCCTCTAAATCAAATGCTAGTACAGGTATCTACAAATTAAGAGATGTACAAATAACCACTGCTCCTAACCTCCATTTCTTGTGCTCATTTCAGAAATACATAGGTTTTCATGATATTCATTTTTCACTCTACACATTTCACCATGTGATTTGGTCTATACTTGGTACACAAGGAAAAACCATTGTACAATGCAGCTCAGTTGTTGGCTCCAAGTACCCCAGGTTTTCAGAGAACCTACAAACCATATATAACCCGACAACCAGCAGGGCCTAGTGGACATAATGGTATATTGCTTTTGTAAATTGACCTTTGTGACAAAAAGTTGCAGATGAAAACGTTGCCACAAATGACCATTTTATCCTACTCATTTTCAATATTTCTTTATTTCAACAGTTACTTTTTTGGGAAAACCTTGAGGGATCTATATGACCCCATGCTGAATTCATAATTTTGTCTACTGTTCAGAAATCAATAGCTTTCCTGGATCACCCATGAGTTTTACACTGCTTGCACCAACAATCTGGAAGTAGGTTGGGAGCACAAAAAATAGGAATATTGGGCTACCTCTTTGAAAAATGCCAAAACTGTGGTAAAAAATAAGGATTTTTATTCAGCTCTGCATGTTCCTGAAAGTCAGGAAGATGGTGTCTTTAGCACAACAAACCATTTGTTGATGCCATTTTTTTAGGAAATAAAATCTGACACTTTTATCCAGAGCACCTTTTTCCTATTTTTCCCCAAAAATTCATATAGTAGCTATATTTTGACTATTTTGTCGGTGGAGGAAGGATCAAAAACCTTAAGCATATTTAGTTTTTAGTAGGTACGTCTAGTTTTATGCAGACCAATTGAGAGGGGAAACATCGTTTACAACGCATGCGATACATCGCATGCCATTACAACGCGGTCGTTACAACGACTGCGTTGTTACATCGCAAATCATTACAACGTAAGTCGTTACAACAACTTGCTGTAGGGGGCAGAAGGTGTTGGATTTAAAATCCAACACCTTCCCTACTGTTGCGCAGACTGGAGTTGGAATAGTAAATTATACTATTCCAAAATCCAGTGCGCCCCCTACAGCAAGTCGTTGTAACGACTTGCGTTGTAATGGTATGCGATGTAACAACGCTGTCGTTGTAATGACCGCGTTGTAATGGCAAGCGATGTATCGCATGCGTTGTAACGTGGCATAAACATTGAGAGGGAACACATTTAAAGGTGAGGTCAAATAATCTTTGATATGCTAATAACGTTGGTGCAATTACACACATCTGCACAGAAATTTGGAAGCCCCTTATCGTGTTTTGCTTACTCGTACCTTATAGAAATCTTTTTCTATCTTCATGCTGTATAAAACTTTCTAGCCTTAAAAATGTTCCTCCTAGAATGAAACAAGTTTTGTCTGGTCTTTTGATGTGTATGTGTCCACACTATGGTGCCCATTTTGTTCAATGTGTAGTGCAATCAATTATCTCCATTTTTAGTTCGACAGATTAGCATCTGAACTGTAATGTTATTTATGAACCTATTTTAAAGGTTCCAACAAAGTCCTCAGTAGGGAGTTGCTGGTCTGTTGGTAATTTAGCAGTGCTTGCCGAGCAACCATCAGAAATATCCACATATGTGTCAAAGGAGTTGTGGAATAGGATTTTCTGGAGGAAAAAGCAAAGTGTTTCACTGCTGGTTACATTTTTATGGGCTGGCAGATAATTAGGCCTTTGAACTTTGCTGCGAATAATTCATTCATTTTAGGAACTGTTCCTGGAAAGGCCTGGTGCAGGAAAACTTTAGTTTAGCAGATAAGTTAACAAGGTAACCCATTAGCAAACATGGCCAGTGCAAATGTATGTAGAAAAAAGAAAAACACATTTTTGTAACAACGTTTGGAGCTGCTTGTTGACTCAGTCATCGTAAACTATGATGTTTTATTTGGTGCACAATGCCACCCTACATCTCTGCACATTAAAAACAGGATCTGGGAGATTGTTCTTCAAAAGAATAATGCTGTATACATCACCAAACCTCTTGTAAGTGATATTAAAACGAGATGGCATTAACTGCGCGAGAAAGTGTGCGAAGATTATAGCAAGGCAAAGCTGCATGCTAAAGGAACAGGTCATGGGAATTACACAGAGTTTAACTTTACTAATGTTGAATTAAATGATTTAGATACTATGGCCTGCTATTGGAAGGACTAGATGGAATTGATGCCACCTTGAATGTACATAAAATGAACAGTTAGGTAGGATTTCTTCACTTCTCCTTTCTTTAAGGTAACATGAGGCCTAGGTTACATTTTTACTACGTGGGTGTAATCTTGCGTAGTTTAGGTAAATTATGTGATAAGCGAAACTACTTGATTACTCCATGTTGAGCAATTAAGTACCACCCCATGCAAAAATTTAGAGCAAGAACATTGAACAACATGAACAATCATAACGCAAGTGGCTGCTGTATGTTTTTGTGCATTTTTTTAGCAAGAACTGCGACCTCTTATCCACAATGGACAAAAGAACACATTTTGTGCTAAAATATATTGCCAAATGTCAGGCTTGCATTTTGCATAATAATTACACATAGTTTCACGTAATTGTTTAGAAATTTTACATTACAGATATTTCAGAGACCCCTACGTAACTTTAAACATTTCAAAAGCTTTAATTTAATGAGCTTTCCAAGAAGTAAAAAGTTGGTCAACAAATCTGCTCTGGTGCAATTCTTATAAACATGTATGCTGCAATACAATTCACAAGTAGCAAAGATATAACTAGTTTCCCCAGTTTAAATGATCCCAATCCTTGTCAGTAAAGTAAAATAAGATTGCTAACTCCAGCTTCTCCCTGGAGGAAAATACCTCCAAAATTAGCACACGAAAACTGTAGGTAACAGGGATCAGAATTAGCTTCATAACAACTCATTTGGGTTAAAAACCGACAGCAGTGGTAACCATGGGACGATCTCCAAATTTTTGGAGGCAAACTGGCAGTGGAGGAGATGTAATTATCTCCATACAATTTTGAAGTATAGGGCAGTCTAAAGACAATTTCTAAAATAGCATGAGAATACCAATTCTGGAGGAAATACTTAAGCCTCTAAAACAAAAAGTTCTCCAAATTAACACACACATCAAAATCAGCACAAACTTTATCTTAAAGATCCACAATTGTGTGACCTACGCTCCGAAGGCCTCCATGTTATGTAATTGTACTCTACAAATACAGTACCTTCTATATTTTTTTATAGGCTATGACACATTGAAGTCTTGAGTCTTGTGCTTACTCATTGTGCTAAGAAGTTTGTAACTCATTGTATTAATAAAACTCACATCTCTGTAACTCTTGAATAGTGGTTACAGCTATTATTGTCGTAATTGCTTTCCTCAACTTATGGATGTGCTACTTTGTACTTTATAAATATGCAATTATGAAAGGTGTTGTTCTGGCACTCTTGGGCCATGCACTGCACTTTGGGAATTAATTCTTCAATTTTGATTGGTAGGGATTTTCTCAAGGTTTAACAACCTTTGTACTATATAGTTGTATTCATGACCACTGCTCACTGAATCAAATGGATAAGACTTTATCTCTGAGTGCAGCAGTACACTCTCTGTCACCCAACTGTGACTGGGTATATTTACAAATATGTTTCTTGTCACTTATATGCACAGGTATGTTTCTTGTGAGCCATATCACCACGGCCACACAGAAGCTGGCAATAGACATCAGGCACCATAGAAGAAAGGATATAGCACTTAAAACACTGCTAGCTCAGAATGGTACAGAGTTTAATAAAAGTCTGCATCACCATTAAACCTCACAGAAATTCTAAAAATCATAACGAAAATGATACTGTTTTAGTGCACCTTGTGCAAACTGAATTGTCTTTGGTTCTGAGAATAGATGATAATATCTAGATGAGTGGTCCTTATTTTATAGAACTCAAAAGGATGCCAGACCTCACATTAACTGGCGAAACTAGTCAATAACAAAACATATTGTCCTTTCATTAGAAATATGGAAAGGACGTCTTTGTTATTTTCTCAGAAAAAGCTTTCCCCTTTATAACCAGGGGGATGCCTTAGTCACTGTAACTCAAACAAAAAAAGATACATTCCTTATTTAAAGTGTTCATAAAACTTGATGAACATAAATGGTCCTATAGGAAATATAAAACTTCAATCAATTTTTCCATAAAGTATTGCGTACAAACTAATGATGGACAAATTACATCTGGCTCTCCGTGTGACCCGGCCCCTCCACATATTCTAGCTATAGTCACAGATGAGATACTTCCGGCCATGCATAAAGTGATAAATCTGTCTCTCACCTCAGGTGACATCCCTGTGGCCTGGAAACTCGCTATGGTCAAAGCACTACTGAAAAAAAAACTTGGACTCCAAGGAGCTGGGGAAGTACCAGCCCATTTCTCTCCTTCCTTTTATTAGCAAAATAGTAGAAAAATACATCAACCAGATTATTTATGATCATCTAGAGAGTCACAACCTACTCCACCCTACCCAGACAGTGTTTAGGCTCCTTCATGGCACAGAGACTGCCCTCTTAGCAGAGGTCGAAGAATCCAAGAGATTACTGACCAGGGTTGGATCGGTCGCCATCATGCTCCTCCGCGTTAGTTATGCAAAGACTGATGAACATTGGAATCTCAGGAACCGCCATCTTATGGCTTAAAATCATTCTTGCAAGACAGGGCTTTTCAAGTCTTGGAAGACGGTGACCTTTCCGTCCCTCTCCCTCTCAAGTGCGGAGTACCTCAGGGCTCCTGCCTGAGTCCCACGCTCTTTAACATTTATATGAGACCTTTGGCAGACATCGTTACCCCAATTGGAATTTCGATAGTCACCTATGCGGCTGACACGCAATTAATTTTCTCTCTCAATCATGGACAAAATTCCCACCCCCCACGTTGGAGCTCTGCCTCAGGAAGGTTGCCAAATGGATGGAACACTCCTGCCTTAAACTGAACGGAGACAAAACGGAGCTTATTTTCCTGGGCAATAGCTCTAAGCTGAGTTGCGAGCTAGACTGGCCAAGCTGCTTAGGCCCCCATCCCCCACCAAAAAATGCCATCAGGAGCCTTGGGGTTTGGATAGATAATTCTTTCAAATTTGATCTTCAGGCAGTAAAGCTGGCTGCCACATGCTATGGGCTCCTCAGGATGCTGAGGAAGATTCTCCCACTCCTCCCCTTCACTACCAGGAGTCTGATGATCCAGACTCTCATTTTATCCAGACTGGATTATGGTAACTCCCTTTTCCTTGGTACTCCAAAGGGAACGATTAGGGAACTTCATGAGGTCCATAATTGTGCTGCCTGACATCTGCTTGAAATCCCTAGACACCAATCCTCCAGACAAGCCTTGAACTCCTTCAATTGGCTGCCGGTGGACGAGAGAATCAAGTTCAAGTCTCTCTGTATTGCCCACAAGGCCTTGTGGGGTAATGGCCCCATGATTTCTCAACCCTTGCTTTCTTTCTATCTCCCTTGCAGAACACTGTGGTCCTCCACTGCCCACCTCGCGATCATCCCTTGCATTAGGAGGGAGTGAATTGGAGGACGATCCTTCTCGTATAGAGCGGCCTCCTTGTGGAATGCCTCCCCTTCTCTCTCTGCTATGAAAACTGGCTGCTTGTCTTCAGAAAGGGGCTCAAGACTTAGCTTTTTCAAAATCCATCCCATTAATACAGCACCTGCGGGATAATCTCCCTTACGGACAGTTCCTCCGCTTGCGGAGGAATTGCACAGAGGTCAGAGACTTCAAGAAACAGGCAAAGGACCTTCAGGAAAGATTGAGAAAACGGAAATACCCAGCGAGAATCATTGACAAAGCAATGAAGAGAGCACACAACAGCAATAGGGAAGCCCTATTGGAACCAAAAATACAAAAAGACCCGGAGCAAAGACCCATATGCGTCACCACTTTTAATACGAGCTCTAATAAGGTAGCGAAGATTGTAAATAAACACTGGAGGTTATTAAACTGTGGCAGCCTTGACCTCCCAAAACCTAGGTTCGCTCACAAAAGAGGAAGGAGTCTGAGAGACATGTAGGTCCACACGAGACCACGGACCATCCCGCCCACGGAAATAGCCAACACTATTTTCCCTCCAGTGAAAGGTCATCACCCATGTGGGAACTGTAGCACTCGCCATCTAACGAAAAGAACCAAACGCATCAAATTCAGGAACGGCACTGAATGGGAACAACGTTGGTTCACGAACTGTAACAGCAAAAACGTGGTGTACATCATCACGTGCCCATGTGGAATGGAATATGTTGGGATGACAACAATACCAGTCAAAACCCGAATAGTGGATCATAGGAGTAATGTACGCTGCAAGAAAAGCACTACGAAAATGGGTACCCACTACCTGATGACCCAACACACGATGGAAGACCTACAGTGGACTGTCATTGAACAACTGAACAATGAGAATGGCCTCTTCAAGAAGGAACAGAGGTGGGTGTTCCGCCTGGGCACACACCTCACAGGACTGAACGATGACATACCCTGGGGACAATTTGGCTAAGGTCTAACCACCGCAAGATAGTACATACCAGAATCCTCACCACCCCCTGAGGGCAGGCACTGAGATGATTACTGTAAGTGACTGTACCTTCCATATTGACATGCCGAAGTCATTGCATCGAGCACACTACCAATGGGTCTCCACAGACAAACAAGGGGTGATATATACATCCACCTCATGAAATATAATAGGAATAACCATGTGTACAGTAACACTTTTATGACAACCCACAGTCATATTTGTCCCCACCTGGTACATCTATATGTAAATCACATACAACAAAGACCACCCTTTTGGAAAACACCACGCTGTATTTATTCTTTTAAGGTCCTCTGGAGTGTAATGTTAAAAATTACCTATCAAAGGGGCGTGGCCAAGCCGGCGACCAACATGGCCGCACGGCATTGAAGCTCCGGCCGCCGATGCTCACACGCAGCGTCTAATGGCGTGCTGAGTCCACCACTTTCGCCGAAAATGTCACCGGGTGCCGTCTGATGCAGCGGGGCACGGACCGAGCGCTGGAGAGTGTGAAAACGCCGCTGCGCTGACTCCCTTTCATCGCCGAGCGGGTGGGTGAGCGGCACGGCCTGCTTCACATCGGCGGCCCGCCCTGCGGGATCACGTGCGGTGCCCAGGGCCTCGGCCGCCCATCAGACCCTGAGGCCTCAGCTCTCCCGGGGCGCCCTTGCTGGGCCCTCCACTCCAGGACCTGGTGCCTGAGGCGAATTCCTACCTGCTGCCTGTACACACTCGGTGAGTGGGGGCGGGGGCCCATTCTGGCAGCCTCCTCGCCGACCCGGCCCTTTCATCCAGCGGGACACGCTCACGCCTGGAGGTGTTCTGGACGGCTCCCCCCCGCCCCCCACCTGGGCTCCCCTCGCTGGGAACTACCACCGGGCTTTGGGCACCGATTGTCGGACAGCGCACTCCCGCACCATTTAAGGGGGCCACAACCGGAGGAGGTGATGGGGCATGGGGACCCCAAACAACGGTGACTGACATTCGACAAACCGGCGGACTCGGGCCGCGCCTCCCACTCGCTAGACCGCGAGGGTGCCTCGAGCGCGGCGGACCGCCAATCGGCAGGGGAGGGGATGTCGGCCATTTTGGCGGAGCTCCGCGCGGGGTTCCGTGGCCTCGATGACCGGCTGGACACCCTCACCTCCAGGCTAGACAGAATGGGGGAGCGCATCGACGGCCATCACACCCGGCTTGGAGAGGCCGAGCACCGTCTATCCGACCAGGAGGACCGGCACCAGGACGTGGCGCACAGACTGGAGCACACAGAGCACCTACTGAAATCTATTGCTATCAAAAATGAAGATTTGGAGGCCCGGTCCCAAAGAAACAACGTACGTATAGCGGGACTGGCGGAGACCACCAACATGGGCCGGCCAGAACTCTTCCTCGAGGGCCTGTTGAAAGACCTGTTTGGTGCCGAGGACTTCTCCGCCACGTTTGTCGTGGAGAGGGCGCATCGGTCCCTCGGCCCGCGCCCGCCGCCAGGCCACACGCTGCGTCCCATTGTGGTGCGCTTACTAAACTACAGGGACAGAGATACAATACTCTGCCTAGCGCGAAAGGCCGCCCCGGTGCAATATTAGGGGTCGGTCCTCTCCTTCTACCCGGACCATACTCTGGTTGTTCAGGAGGCTCGATGGAAATTTGTGGAGGCAAAACGACAACTCCGTGCCATGGATTTGAAATACAAAATGCTTTATCCTGCACGGCTCAGGGTGCTGGTGGACGGTAAGCCTCGTTTCTTTGAAAACGCCCCTGATGTCCTAACCTTCTGCAAGCAGGGTGTGGGTGAGGCCCATCTCAGCCCTGCCCGCACTTCGAGGCACTCTTCCCCAGACAATAACCTGGCCCCCAGTGCTGAACTCTTCACATCAGACTAAGTCTCTGTTGCTGGACGTTGTGTTTCACTGGTCCAGTCCTGGCCGCTAGTCTTGATAGCTCTGCCCTGTATTAGACACTCCCCTACCATTTAGCTCTGATGTTTTTTGCTCCCTGTGACCCAGTTGCTCCCCTTTGTTCGGCTGCACTATGTGTATTTTGACCAGAGTGGTATATCTCACCTGCTGATGTTCGCACACATGATCGATTATTGGTGAACTCCCTATTAAGTCTACTGTTCGAGATCCCAGTGTAAGGGCTGTTGCTGCGGCCTTTTCCGAAATTGGTATTTCATTATTTGTTTCAGTGATGTGGGCACCGGCTGTCCGAGGCGTTGCCTCCCCCCCGGATGACTCCGCATAAGTTCCCAATGGGGTTTGTTGTTGCTGTAATGTTGTGGGTTTTTGTGGGGAGGGATTTGATTCTCGGGGCCCGTGGGCTCAGGTGTGGGTGGTGGGCGGGCGCTTGGGGGTGGTGGGTTTTGTTGAGATTTTTGTGTCTTTGTATGGTTGCTCAATGTGTTTTTTTTTCATTTGATGGCATTATTCTGTGGGTTTCACACTCCCCCCACTTTTCTGAGGCTGGTGATATACACGCACTGTTTATCTCTCTCTAAGACATGGCGTTAGCTCCTTCGGTGAACGTTAATCTCCTCATGTGGAATGTTAGGGGGCTCAATAACCCGAGGAAATGTAAACTGGTGTTAGCATATCTGAAACGACACGAAGTAAAGATAGCCTTCTTGCAGGAGACCCATCTCCCACCTCAAGGCTCCCCTCCCTTTGCCTCCTCCTGGGGATCCAATAGGTTCTTCTCCAGTTTTAGTACTTATTCACGGGGGTTTTCACGTTAATACATAGCTCCCTTCCTTTCACCCTTCTACATAAGGCAGAAGATCCCCAAGGGCGCTATTTGTTACTCAAGGGAACACTACTGGGTCAAACAATACTACTTTTAAATGTCTATGCCCCGAACACTGACGATCCAGACTTTTTCGCCAAACTACACGCCCTTCTCAGTAGGCACGATTACGATGTCCTCTTTCTGGGTGGGGACCTCAATCTCTGGCTCAATCACGCTCTCGACTCCTCCAATCCGCAAGCTACACCTAAGGTCCGTTCCCTTACGGTATTTAACGACCTGATTTGCTCCTTGGGTCTATGTGACACCTGGCGACGACATCACCCATTGGCTCCTGGCTACACGTTTTACTCGGCGCCTCACTCAACACATACGCGTATTGACTACTTCTTCGCCACAGCTGCGGGTTGTCGTTGGGTTGGGGGGCAGACGTGCTACCTCGCAGTCTTTCCGATCAATCCCCCCTTGTATTACACCTGAATATCCCACACTCGGCAGGGTGGGAGCGGCGGTGGTCCTTCCCGGCCTCGGCCCTTCTAGACGAGGTGTTCCGCGCAGAAGTTCAAGAGGCCATCACGGAGTACTTCGCCCTGAACACCAGATCGGTGGCACATTACTCCACTCTCTGGGACGCCTTTAAGGCGTTCATTCGGGGAGTTATCATCTCCAAACAGGCCGGGGTATTGCGATCGATACGCGGTAGCCTCACTAAAGTGGAGACTGAACTAGCCTTGCTGGACGAATCTTCCCCTGACCCGCAAGTGCAAATCAAGTGCAATGCACTACTGCTAGAATTCAATGACCATGCCGACAGAGAGGCGAACTTACTCGGCAAATATCACCTGGTGCGGCGATACGGTGAAGGTGAATGCCCCGGCAGGACACTGGCCCGTCTGGTGAGCCCCCCAAAAGGGGCTGGGCATATCACGTCCATTGAACGTGAGGACGGGACTACTGCCACGTCTGACTCGGACATTGTGGCGGAGTTAGTGGCCTACTATCGCTCCCTCTATTCTACCACACTGCCTGGTAATTTTTCGCAGCACCTGTCATATCTGGAGGAGGTGGCCATGGTCTGGCTAACCATGGGCCAGGCTGAATTCCTGGCGCATCCCTTCACGGTTGATGAAATCTCGCTGGCCATTAACGCACTCTCGGGCTCCAAGGCACCAGGCCTTGACGGACTCACGGGGGTGTTCTACAAAGCGTATAAAGATAGTCTGGCGCCTCAACTTTTAGAGGTGTTTGCGGCGGCGTTAAAGTCGGGCACACTCCCTCACACCATGCGAGAGGCGGCCATCTCCCTGTTACTTAAACCTGGAAAGGACCCCACACAATGTTCGTCTTACCGCCCCATATCCCTCATTAATTTTGACAACAAAATTCTTGCCAAAATGCTTTCCTCGCGTCTCTCGCTATTAATGGATCAAATTTTGTCTCCGGTGCAGTCTGGGTTTATACCTCACCGATCCACCGCCCTCAATCTTCGCACGGTCTTCTCCGTCATTAACCGTATCGAACCCACCACGCCAGCTGCAGTTGCGTTATTAGACGCAAAGAAGGCCTTCGACTCCCTTGAATGGCCCTTCCTTATGGCGTCGCTTCGTAAACTTGGCCTCCCTTTCAACTTTATAGCCCTGATTGCCCTTCTATATTCATCCCCCACGGCCCGCCTTCGGGTTAACGGGTCTTTATCTCCTCCCATCCCCATTACACGCGGCATGCGTCAGGGGTGTCCATTGTCCCCACTCCTGTTCATTATCGCAATGGACCCCCTGGTCCGCCACCTCCAGGAAAAACACCTGTTCCATGGCCTGCAATTCCCTGCTGGTCCGCTTTTGATGTCCCTGTATGCGGATGACGTTTTGCTTTTCATACGCCACCCTCAAACCAACCTCCAGCAGCTAATTGACAAAATCGAACGCTTCGGCTCCGTATCAGGTCTTAAGATCAACTGGGGGAAATCGGTGTTATTCCCCATTACGGATGTGGCAGCGACGGACGGGACGGAGTACCCCCTGCGAGTGGACCAGGAGACCACCAAATACCTAGGGGTGCAACTTCACAGAGACAAAGGCCAGGTTATACAGCTGAATTACGGGCCTGCTATAGACCAACTTACCTTGCAAATAGAAAGGTGGATACGGTTGCCACTCTCTGTGCTCGGCCGTTTCGCCCTTATAAAAATGAAGGTACTGCCCCGTTTCCTTTACTATTTCAGCACCATACCTATTCCACTCACCAACGCATTCTTTAACCACTTACGTGGCCTCCTTATCTGCTTGATATGGGCTGGCCGTAGACCACAGGTGGCTTGGGATACTCTTACCCTCCCATATGCTCGAGGGGGATTCGCGGTCCCGGACCCTCAGCTGTACTTTCTGGTAGCACAGGCACAATTTGCCTACCACTGGTTTCATCCTGACGCCAGAATACCCTACACCAAAACAGACAAGGAATTAGCGGCTCCGACCCCTTTGGCGTCCCTACTCCCAAAGGGAGTCCCCCTCAATGCGCATGATATTCAACCTTTGGCCACTACATGTTGGGCCTGGCATAAACTGAACCGATTATATGGGTCTGTTCCCCTTTACTCGCCCGCTCTCCCACTCTCCAATAACCCCTTTTTACCTCTTGCCTCCGATAAAGGGGTGCTAGCCACTTTCACTAAACTAGGGTTAGACACCTTCGGGTCACTGTTCCCGGATGGTCAGGCGCGCAAATTGTCTGATCTGACACAGCTCCCGGGACTCACTGGCGTGGACTCTCTTAACGTAGCCCGTCTTCAGGGACGCTCCGCACCACCTTTTCCACTTACCCTGCCCCTTATGACGACTTCCCCCCACTCGCCCGTCTCATAGCCGATGACACTGGATCACATTTGGTCACAAAACTGTATAAGGCATGTCTGGCACTCTGGGTGGGGCGGGATGACGGGGCCAGGCGGCGTTGGGAAACAGACATTGGGCATCCACTGACTGACAAAGAATGGGCCTACTGCCTAGAACAAACCCACAGGGTATCTCCTAATCATAGGCACAAATTGCTTCATTTTAAATTTATCCATAGAATTTACGTCACCCCTACCCAACTGGCTAAATTTGACCCATCTAAGCAAACGAATTGCCCCAAATGTAACGCCTTGAATGCTGATTTTGCCCATATGTCCTGGTCCTGACCCCCCATTTTCACATACTGGCAGGAAGTATTTGCTGTGTTGGCGCAAATTATAGAAACGCCTCTGATACCCTCTCCAGAGCTGGGCCTGCTGGGACTGGTTCAGCGAATTCAATTGTGCTACAGGCGCTTTGCAGCGATCGCCTTGCTGCTGGCGAAGCGCGAGATAGCTGCTCTCTGGGGGGCAAGGGCTCGCCCAACCAGGTCGGCCTGGCTCTGGAGTCTGGCGTACTGCAATATACAATCCGAGATCTACGCTTCACTCCAACCTCCAACTTCCAGGCCCCGAGACATTTAGTGCATCTATCGCACATACCTACAACGCACGCTTCACACATCACAGGCTGCTCCTTCACTACCAGCCCCTCACAAACTGAGTAGATTACAGTCCGGCCTCTTAGTTCACTTTCCAGTTCGCTGCTCCTGTTTACGCACCTCCACTGTCTGCAAGACGGATATCATATGTACACCCTCACCACCGCCATTAGCCTTAGATCGATACACCGCACACTGATAATCTCGAAACTCTGATATCTTTTTGAGTTTCAATTTTGTATGATTTTTGATTATTGTCTGTGAAGTCCTTTCCTTTTACGAGCTACACGATGTAATTGTCTCTTTGCATTCCTTTGCGTTTAAGTACTGCTTTGCTTCATGATATCTTTCAGGGTATGCAGCAATGTAGATTTGTCCTTTATTATTGATTTGATGTAAGTGGTGTTTTTGTAATGTTGTGTTTCCAATTTGACTTTTCAATAAAAACTTACATTTTTTTTTTTTTTTTAAATCACCTATCAAAGGTACCTTTGCCTCCGAAGTGCGTCCGCAACTTACTAGCAGTCAGTGTGCAACCTATAGTTCCATTTGGTTTCACGTTATGTGTCATTGAGGACCATTATGGTCTCTCATACCTATGTCGTGACTAACCAGGAAATGAAGGATCCGGTCACCATAATTCAGTATGGAGAAATACATAAAAACTTCCATCTACGGCTCCGATAGGAACCAAAACCCCACCTTCTTTTTATGAACTTTAGCGCCCGAGTGTTGCATGTACATAACCCGTTTCACTATTAGGAAGGAAACAGGAAGTGCATCCACGAACTGTTCCGATAACCGGCGGCCATCTTGGGCTTTACCGTTCTAGTGTTCCGGAATGGAAGTAGCCATTGGCGCCTTTTAATCACATATCACAACCGATTTCCCCAGTATTGCGGGAACAGGAAGTACTCTTATTTTCATCTACATACGGTTCCAATAACCGGCGACCATCTTGGGTTTCACCGGTCTAGTGTTGCTAACTTTTTATTTAGTTATTTTCCCGCGCTACTGCAGAGACAAACGGAGCATAAATAGGATCTCCTCACCCGACTCAGTGTTCCTCGGAGCCGCGGTGAGGTAGTATCCAGGCGAGTGAGTGACCTTGACGACGTAAGTACCGCATAGCCGCATCCCGCCCCCTCCCCCAAAAATCAGACGCTTTTACGAAGGCAACTTTAGTAAACCGTACTGAGGTTTTGTTTTCTCATTCTTTGTCAAAACAGTGTTTGACTACAGGTGCTCCTCCCCTCCCGTTCAACAGGCTCATGGGGCAATAGATGGGCATTAAAAATGTACGTAAAAGGCAGAGTTTGCCAAGGTGAATATTTCTTTTCTTAAAAATGCACGATGTCATGGCAAGAATGCACAATGTCATGACGACATGGATGCATCCACTGCGGTTCACATGAGAGCCTCAATTACCAGTAATAGAGTGTGTGGTTTATGTTATATGTCTGTGTGTCATGTATTGTCTACACCGCTGTAACTACACAGCACGTAGAAAAATATATCACACCATGTAAAAATATATCAAGTTTTTTACAGATTGCCATCACAGAGGGTGTGGGATAACTATGTTATATAACGTTTGAAATATTTTTACTATGTCCTTGTTCTTTCAGACCTATAACAAGAGAACAATACCTATTAGGGTATAGTATCAAAGTGCATGATTAATATTATGAACATCAACTAGTGTTTTTTTCGAATATAGTATTTATCTTCTATCACCAGCATTTAGAGTGTTGAAGGGATCTGTCTAGGTCCTGATGAGAAGCCAGGGGAGGGCTTCGAAACATGTCGACAAAGGAAGTACTGCCCATTAAAGCATAGTACCTCCGCTTCTTTCTCCACTTTTAATAATAACAGCTTATAGGAATATTAAAGTTTATTTTTCCGCATAGCCAGGTGTTTTTTAATCATTCATCACTTTCACTCAACCACTCCTGACCCTTCCACTCACTCTTACACCACACATAGTATTGTTCAAAATCAGTGCTCCCGCGTAGTCGTAGGTCGCAGCACGCCCCGACCCGCAGCAGGGCGGGAAGACCCCGATGATGAAGCATGCCACCAAGGGCCCTTTTGGTGGGTGAGGGGTATTTTAACAAAGCTGTGTGCTTTCCTTGAACGTAGGAGACACACGATTTCTGGAAGGACATCCTTTCTCATCTGTATGAGGGTGGATCCCTTTGTTTAAACATAACCTCAGTGACAGTCACACAAAACAGGACCTACTTTAGTTTGTTTCCCTTTTTTATAAATGAATACAGACAGAAAACCTAAGATCAGAATAAGATTGCAAAAATTAGCTTATCCACAAGCGATGGCCACCAGAAAATATGCCCATCAAGGAGAATAGATAGCATGAACTAATAGCCAGTTTTCTACTGAAGTATATTTTGGACACTACCATACTATAATAATTAAAAGGGACGTCAGAGAACACTGATATTTAATACATTTGTCAATAAGTTGATCTAACTTTTGAAAATTCAGTAGTTGTGGCAAATTGTGTTACAAATCAGTATTCTTGAGCCGAAAAGCTCCTCTGAGATAGCACTTTAAAAGGTAATTTTACCCCATACTAAGCATCTGTTCAGGTCACGTGCGATGCTTACATTTATTTCGCCAGTAGGTGTTATGTCATTTGACTGACTGCAGCTGCTGTGATTCCATATTTGTTGCTGGTAGATTGGAGCTTCTTGATAGACCTTTTCTGTAGAGGCAGCAGCACAAACAACTTTCTGCGCTGGTAGGATTTCACTTTGCACTCTATCCATATCAGAGTATATGGGTGCTGGGAGGACGTGGCCGGTAGGAGCAGCATGACGGACGTGTGTTAGAGCTGCTCCGCACCAAATCTCCATTATCCGCCAAAATTATACATGTAGATGCTACATTCACGTTGGCAAAATCAAACTACAGACCCGCTGGCTGCAGGAGAATATTTCTGGGCAGACAAGAATCGCTGGTGTAGGCGATCGGCCACTGGAGAAGGGGGCCGGCCTATCGACAGTGACGATGCCAGAAGCGGTGACTACGAGAGCTGCACTGGATGGAGAGCGTGGCCCGCACGGTCATGGAGTACGGTGGCGCTGTGCAGGTAGGGATGATGAGGCCGTCTGGCACAACTTCGAGACTGGCGCTGCGGGGCCCGGTCCCCATCACGGAGGTTCGGGAGTGAATACGCCATCATTACAGCACGCGCCGCAGCTGCGACACCGGAGCGAACGCGGTGAGCAGCGGGAGGCAGAGGCTGCGCCAGGGCATATCAGTGGTTGAGGCTGCTCAGCAGATTCCAAGGGCCGCTGGGTGTCGATGGGTGAGCGCCGGAGGCGGCGAGCTCGCTTCCGCGGGCCCGTGAAGAGGAGAGCTTGGCGCATGTAAATGGTCCGGGAATAGCGGCAGCTGTGAAAATGGCACCTATGAAGATCTGGCTGTGCTGGCTAATGTGCGGACTGCGGCAGCAGGGGCACATTGCATGAGAGCGACTCAGAGGAAACATATGCAACGTCGGTGCTCGGCCTGGACCCGAGGTGAGTGAAAATTTGAAGCAGAGCTGAGAAAGTGGGCCCAAGTATATACGGCTGAAGCGCAGGCCCAGTGCACTTGAGGTGGGATCATAACTTGAGAGGCATAGGGGGGCAGAGACACACAGGAGTGGATTGTTGACTGGGGGGGAGGTAGTCCCAGCGAAGCCCCGCTACCCCACAATAAAGTCAGTGGAGAAGTGTGGCTCAATGGTTAGAGCGGCAGACCCTGATGCAGAGATCTGGCCCGGGACCAGGGTTCAATTCCCGCCTCGGCGGGTCTTGGGCTCAATTTCCTCGGACCTGATAATTCTCGCCTCGGTGCCTATTCTAATCATGGGGTCCCACTCTGCAACTCTGGGCAATAGCTTGCTTAATCTCCACAACGGCCCCAACAGCGCTGGGATGCCTGGCTTCACCCTGGGGGTGCCCAGGAGTGGACATTTCACAGGGAAAAGCCAGGAAGGGTTCCACAGCGGTATGCGTACAGCGCCTGGACACCCCTTTGGGGGTATGGGTGCGCTTTACAAGTACAAATTTCATTTCATTTCATAAAGTGCTGTGTCCAGCCCACCTGCAACTCCGGAATGACATGCCACTGAGGCGGGGGCACCAAACAATGGTTGATCACTGCACGCCACAGAAGTCGACATATCCTATTCCCTAAGCACCATCAGAGGACTGGGATATCTGAGGCGGGGACCTGCTCCAGGCTGCGACGACTGCGGCGGCATTTACATGGCACTCTCTGAGCACTTGGGGGGCAGGAGGATGAGCTTTGCAGCCGTAAAGAGGAAGCGGAAGACAAGAGGTGCTGTACTTAGGAGGCATTTACACAGTCCCATAGTGAGTTGCGTCTTAGGGAAAGGGCCGCACGAGGGATGCTGGAGCCCGAACCTCCACACAACCCATAGACATGTCAGCTGAAGGGAACCAACCAGGCACGGACCTATCAAATGACAGGCTAGATGGCATCCTGGGCGCTATAAAAAGATCGCGAGTGTCACTGGAATTTAAAATAGACAATGTGGCTGTGGATCTCAAGCTCTTGCATGCCGACCACAAGAAACTGGCAGATAGGGTTAAAGTCACGGAATGTACCCTCTCGAAGATCCAACTGCTAACCGAATCAACCACCAAGCAATTGACCGCACAGGAAGCCAGAATCCAGTTCTTGGAGGACAGGATCGAAGACGCTGAAGGCCGCTCGAGGCTGAATAACATTGGCTTAATTGGTTTGCCGGAAGGAACAGAAGGATAGGATGCAACTGCGTTCGTGGAACAATGGATCAAAGACCTACTACCAGATACGACCTTATCATCCTTCTTCACGGTGGAGCGAGTGCACCTTATCCGCTCCAGAAGGCCGGCGCAGGGGATGGGGGCCCATCCATTCATTTTCAAAGTCTTACACTACAGAGACAGACGCAATGTTACACGAGACAAGAAAAATTCAAGCTATCAAGATAGAAAATACTTGTGTGATGTTTTTTCCCGATTACACATTGAGAGTGCAACGACAGAGAGGTTACTTTCTGCAAGTAAAGCAAAAACTGTGACAGCTCAATATTCAGTACTCAATGCTATATCCTGCTATGCTTCGAGTGGTGGCGGAAGGGAAGTCGAGGTTCTTTGACTCGCCACAGGACACATGGAATTGGCTAGAATCAACACGTCATTCTCTGGGTCCTCGTCCGGAAGACAAGAGAGATACTCAAAATAATGCTGTCGCTGGCCCAGGAGCCCGTAGGCGCCAAAATAAGTCACGCACTCGGGGCCTGTCGGAGGCACCTGACCTTGAACAAATTATAAGAGAAAGAAGGGAAGCAGTGAATGAAGCGGAACGCATAGCAATTGCCTCAGAACTCTCGGAGTGGGATGCGGCTCGAGCCTCCTCGTCTAATGATAAACGCTTGTCGGTGGCATCCTAGGCTGCCAACTCTTACCCGTCCATGCCAGACATTACTCCACAGACTGCAGACAATGTAATATGATACACATCTTGTGAGCAGGGAGGTCTGCACCCAGGAAAGCGGATTTGATACTCTAAAATGTTGTATTGGTTGGTCTGTTGTACTGTTAGAGAGCACATGCTAGTGATCCAGCGCGATATTAGCAAAAAGCATTCATACACAAAACACTCACTTGGGCCCATACATTCATACTACGCTAATACTTACGCTGGGTTTTATCAGTTGTTACTCTTTATCAAAATCCCTGCTACCAATTACCTTCTGAATGAAGAGTAATGACTTACCAATGAATCCTTTGCTAATTGGGAAATTTAAAATGAGTGACATTCATTATAGTACATAGTCCTGAAATAACCACTGAGTCAGGAAGTTTTAAAATGTTTATCTAAAGATTTAGCAGAGTAAATTACAGAAAACACATGGTACTTAATCGAAATACCCAAGATGAAGCATAGAATAATTATTGCTAATAAATGACGGTGTTTAAGGAAAAGGAGAGAATAGAGACAGCAGCGCAACTAAAGGTTGCATTATATTTACCTAAGTGCGAGAACCAAACCCCTTGGCCAAGGAGTTGGAAAGAATAGGACTCAGGAAGGATGAAGAGCAAAGACCTCCTCCAGGATCAGGACAGGACCAGTGACCTCGCTACAACGACGCCTGCGTCGTTCCCCTCTCTGAATCTCGGCTTCTCCTCGATTCTCCCTTCTAATGGACTCCGCCGCCCCCTCCTCAGGACCTCTTCTGGACAGGGATTCGGTCTGCAATCGATCAGCTTGGCAGTCTGGAGCTAAGAGCGCTAGTCTTCTGTGCGCACTCTGCGGTCTGAGCTAGAAGCTCAACTAATTAGCTAATTCTATATCTATTATACCCCTCTACGCCCATGTACCTCCCCTTAATGTTGCTAAAATGTGGGGCCACTACTTCTGATTGGACAGGGACAGGGGGTGGATTCTCGTACCATATTGATTTGGCTTAAATTGTAAAGCCTATTGTCTCTAAATTCCCACCCATTCAATTTAATACATTTGCTTTATTTCCCACCCGTCTCACGACAAAATTGACAATTTATTCATATAAAATGTTGCGTTTTGACAAGAACATTTTGGTATGTAGTGGTGTCAGCCAGCAGGTTATGGCCTTGGGTGATGTCCAAGTTGACTTCATCTTTTTCTATCTGGTCTGCCACTGCAGGGCGCATGTGCAGAATCTTTGTCACACGAGCTTTCATTGTACCAAACACAGGCCCAAGTTTGCGAACTAATAAAAGTCAAAGAAGAAAATATTAAAATCACAAATAAAATGTTTCACTGTATGCCCACCTTTTCTACTCTATTCCCATTTAATTATAATACTGTCCCGCATTAGTAGCGTTAAGAAAACAACAATTTAATAATGACATGAGAGCAAGGGGAAGCATGTGAAAACATCAAGCAGCCATTTTAATGCACACTGCGCAGAAGCAGAAATTTCCCACCAAGCAAAGAGAGACGTCACAACACGTGATATGGTTGAGACATGCGCAGATAGTTTCCCACGCTTTAGCGGCCATTTTGGATTACATACAAGCGTTATTCATTAGTAAAACACATAGGCAAGCATCCTTTCTATTCGTGTCGTGTATGCAAAGGTTAGTAAAACAATACAAGTTTAATAAATTAATACTATGAGGAGGATTGTATACAAGCAAGTTTCGTTTATGAAACCTTGCTCCATCAATCCCTCTCTGATGGCGTTTCTGAGCCATCAAAATACTACCCACAATCAGATGCCAACTTCTAGCAAATTACTTTATTCTCATTCTTACACTTTCCATTTTTGCCATCCCCTTTCAATTTCTTGTATAATTCACTTCTCCTCTCTTCAAGTTCTATTTCATCAATTTTTTGCTTCTTTCCTTTACCTGTTACTTTATATGTTCCACTCTTTCTACAACATTTGCACCATATTGTTATTGCCAAGATTATTATTGCTATCCCTGCTAAGGGTACTAATATTTGACCTATAAGTCCTTTTCCTATATTAGCAAACCAGGTACCAATTGACGCAATACTATTTGTCAATCTTTCCCATACACTATCAACTTCCAGTGGTTTAAGTTCCTTCTCAAGTTTAGTTATATTCTGTATATACGTTCCAATTTCTGCACTCTTATCAGGAATATAAGTGCAACAATGTTTCGTCTTCAATAATTTACAGACTCCGCCCTCTTTTGCCAATATTATATCAAGAGCAAGTCGATTTTGCATAACCATAGATCTAATCGCAACCATTTCCGCATTAATCATTAGAAAACCTCCAGCAGTATCCGTTGATAAACGATCAACCACTGTAGACAATTTACATATTTTCCTTGAGTTCAGAATTATTCCCACTGAAGGTATCAATGCACCAAATATATCACCTACAATTTCTGAAAAACTAGCTCTTTTACTACGTATTAATTCACTATTGTTTTCATTGCTCCCAGTGTTTCTTTTTACGTGGTATATCTTTGGAAATACTATTCCAAAATAACAACTTCCATACCACCGTGCAGGAAGCCTAAAGTAAGCCTTATTCCCACACACATAATAGATTCCAGGAAAAACTGAATCTGTTCCTCCTTTGAGTCCCCAACCTCCAAGAAATAAAAAAATTGTGTTCACATTCACTGGTACCGATGAAAACATTGTTATATTCAGTCTTTAACCTATGAAGACACATTTTTCCTGTCTTTACAAAATTCAGAGCCATAGCAGCTTGAGCCTTGCCATGTGTGTAACTCCCTTCTTTCTCCGCCCAAGGTGGCAAATGAGCCTTATGCTCAGAAGCTTTCTTTTGAAAATCTTGTCTTCTATCGTCTACTAAATTCAAAAATATCTTTTCTTCTTCAAGTAAAGAACATGTTAGATTGTGTCTATGTGCATGTGTTATGTCTATTGATTTCATTATTAAGAAAAATTCTCCCATAAACTGTGCGTCTTGACTACTAAGCACTGGGTTCATACTCTTACGAATCGGAACCTCAGAAAATATCACATCTAAGTTTGAATAATAATACTGAAGTCTCCCTGTTATATAAAATAAACTAGACAACACACTACATGATATGCCATATGTCAGTGGTAAGTGATGGTATGTTAATCCTTCTGCTACTGATTCAGGTAACTTCATACAGACATAACAGTTACTAACTTCCATTGTCTCTACATATTGAAACAATAACTTTGTGAAAACGTTTAAACTAGTGTCATTGTCAGCTATTTCATGATGAATTTCTGGTTCATTCTCTGCCATTAGTTCTACTCTATTGCCCTTCATGTTTGCTGTCCTCTCCTTAGTTTCATTATTAATCTTTTTATCCATTATCATAAGGTAAGGAACTGCTACTATCAGGACTAACCATACTATAAGCACCATTACTAGACTACATATGCATATTGCACAGCATCTTCTACAACATCTCTGTTTTGGTCTCCCAGCAACTCTATCGTCAGGCATTTTCGACAAGGAAGATCGCTCTTCTTGTCTATTTCCTCTTTTTCTTAATATGATTCTTTTTGCTTAGTCAAGGTGGTCTTGTTTCTTTTCGTACGTCAGTTCTGTACTTGTTCCTTCGTCACCACTTTCACTTGACTCTGAGCTTTCGAAATCTTCAAGAATGATGTAAGTCCAGTCAGGACCCTTGAATTTGTTATTCACAAGTTTCAGTCTTTTACTTCTTCTTTTCTCAGTTTTATTCTGTTGTTCAGTTTGACTTGTTACTTCATTTACTTGATCTGGATCGTCACTTCTGGTTTTTATGTGGTATTTTACTCTTTTAATGACACTCGGCCAATGATCTCCTTTTCTTGTTTTCTTTGTTTGCACTGTTTCTTTATCTTTGTCTTCCGAAATCTTTTTATTTTCACTACTTAGTACTGTTTTGTGTTCTGCAATTACTGTGTTTCTTGTTTGCTCTTTTTCAGGTCTGATTGGTTTCTCCGTAACAGCTCCACTGTGAGTTTCCAATAACTGACCTTGTTCTTTATTTATTTCTTCAAGTTCATGTTTTTCAAGGTTTTCTTCTTCTGTGCACTCTTCTTGATCTAACTTGTTCTGATCAGGGCTTATTGCACTGTGAACTTCTGCAGCCTGACCGGATTCTTCTAAATCTGTCTGTCCCTGCTCAAAATCTATCAGATCTTCGTTTCTTTGAGCCCAGTTTCCTTTCCCTATCTGCTCTTGTTCAGGTTCTCTTATTGTCTCTTCTTCTTGTCCCTGAACTGCTTCTTCTTCACCTATCTGATCTTCTTCAATTTCTTCCAAATTTGTTTGACTTCTTGTTCTGTGGTAAACTTCGGAAACTTCTACCATTGGTATCCAGTCCTGACTTGTGCTCGGTTGTTCTTCTTCAGCTTCTATTGAATCTCAAGCCTGAGATTCCTCAGCTGGGCAACCTTCAGCTTCCTCAGTGATTGGTGCTGTCTGAGGATTTTCTTCTTCAGGATCTGGTACTCTTTTGGTGTGGCTTACATGAATCCAGTTAGGAAATCTTGCACACTTCACTGCTGTGTTGGTGGTTAGTATGACTTGACAAGGACTGCTCCATCTGGGTGATAGATACGTTTCTCTGGTGTGATTCTTCACTACCACCCAGTCACCAGGATTCAGATCATGTTCTTGTTCGGGCTGCCTGGAAACTGCGTCTTCTCCAACCTGGTGAGAGACAGAACGCACTTGCTCAGCCAGTCCTTTACAATAGTCCAGAACCATATCATCAGATATATTCAGTAGTTTGTTTGTGAGAACATGTGTTTGTCTCATTGCTCTTCCCATCATTATTTCGTGTGGGCTCAATCCTGTGTTTCTGTCAGGTATGCTTCTGAGTCCCATTAAAACAAGTGGCAACGCATCTGGCCATTCTAATGATGTTGAGGCACACATCTTTCCCAATCTTGATTTTATAGTGCCATTCAATTGTTCAACCACTCCAGAAGCTTCTGGACGATATGCACAGTGCAGTTTCTGTTGGATTTGGAATGCTTCACAAATTATTTGTATCACTTCACTGTTAAAATGTTTTCCTCTATCTGATTCCAAAGTTACTGGGAAACCAAACCTAGGAATAAGCTCTCGTAGCAACAGTTTTGCGACTGTAATGCTATCATTTCTTCTGGTAGGGTAAGCCTCCACCCACTTTGAAAACAGACATACTATGACTAGTACATATTTCAGCCCTCTGCATGGTGGTAACTGTATAAAGTCGAACTGGAGTCTTATAAAAGGACCCTCTGCCTTTCCAATTTTTCCAAACCCAATTATTGTTTTCCTCCCGGGATTGTGCATCTGGCAAGTTAAACACCTTTGGCAAAGACTCTCTGCAACCGCCCTGAACTTAGGATTATACCAGTTTTGTCTGAAGAGCCTAATCATTGCATCTCTCCCTATGTGTGTGTGTCTCCATGATGCATTCTAGCCATTTGTGAGAGTAGACAATCTGGCATGACTGGTCTGCCATCAGCACTGATCCACACTTCATCATCTCGTCTCTGGGAACAACCTACTTTGATCCACAAATTCTTTTCACTTTCATCCACTTCATCTTGCAGTCTTTTAACATCATTCCATGTTTCAGGCGGCATGTACAGCATAAGTTGGCAGCTGATTCCCATTCTTTCCACCCTCTTATTGACTGACAATCTATTTTTGGCACAATGTTGAGCCACCAGATCTGCATATCTGTTGCCGACTACCACCCAGTCATCTCCTGACTGATGTGCGGCACATTTCACCACAGCCAATTCTTTTGGTGATTGTATTGCTTCCAGCAATTCCTTCACAAACTGTCCATTTTTAATGGGGGATCCTGAAGAAGTCAGGAAATCCCTCTGCATCCATACTTGGCCAAAATCATGCACAACCCCGTAACCATATTGGCTGTCTGTAAATATAGTTACTTTTTGATTCATCCCAATTTTGCAGGCCTTTATCAATGCAATCAATTCAGCTACTTGTGCAGATTTGACTCCTGGTAAATAAGATGCTTCAACTATTCCAGTTAATTCACATACCGCATAGGCAGCAGTTAGTTTACTGTCTTCATGTCTTTGACATGAACCATCAACAAATAGCTCCCTGTCTGGCTTTTTAAGAGGCTGTTCCTCAATATCTGGGCGTGGTTTTGTGCATAATTCTGTAATCTGTAAACAATCATGTTCATCTTCTTCGTCATCTTTAATTTTCTCATGATATGGGTCTGGTAGTAAGGTTGCTGGATTTATTATAGTACACCTTACCATGGTCACATTTTCAGCACCCATTATGATTCTTTCATATTTAGTCAGCCGACTAGGAGTAAGATGCTGAGTTCGTGTTCTTGTCAACAGAATCACAACCGCATGTGGAACATATACCTTTACAGGATGTCCCATCACAATTGACTCACTTTGTTCAATGCTCAAACAAGTAGCCGCCACTGCTTTTAAGCATCCTGGCTACGCGGCTGCTACTGGGTCCAATGTAGCAGAAAAATATGCTATAGGACGTCTGTCTAATCCGTGCCTTTGAGTTAGGACAGAAAGTGCACAATTTTCTCTTTCATGACAGAATAATGCGAATTCTATTTATAATCTGGCATGCCTAGGGCTGGTGCTGAGCACAGAGCATTTCTCAATTTTACAAAAGCTCCTACACTTTCATCATCCCATTCAACAGGATCCTTTGCTTTCTTTTTCGTCATGCTAATTAAAGATTTCGCTAGTATGGAAAATCCTGGTATCCATTGCCTACAGTAACCTACTATTCCTAGGAACATTCTTATTTGTCTTTGGGTTACAGGCATTTGCATTTTCTTAATTAATTTTACTCTTTCAGAGGTTACTCTTCTTTTTCCCCTCTCAATTTGGTGTCCAAGATACTTAACAGCTGTTGTACAAAACTGCAACTTTTCAGGTGAGACTTTATGCCCTTCTTCTGCCAAAAGATTTAATAATGCTATGGAATCAACAACACAGTCCTCTCTGGTGTTCGATGCCACCAATAAGTCGTCGATGTATTGCACTAGGACTGAACTTCCTGGCATCACTAGTTTCTCAAAGCACTTTTTCAGTATTTGATTGAAAATGGAAGGACTTTCCGTGTACCCCTGAGGAACACGATTCCATACATAGACCTTGTTCTCAAATTTAAATGAGAAAAGATATTGGCTGTCTGGATGCAGTGGTATTGAAAAGAACGCTTGACACAAATCAATTACTGTGAACCATCCTGCACTCCACGGAATCTGGTATAGGATTACTGCAGGATTTGGTACTATGGGACAACATGGTTCTACAATCTTATTTATTTTCCTCAGGTCCTGAACAATCCTATATTTTCCACTAGGTTTCTTTAATCCCATTATTGGTGAATTACATGGGCTACTCATTACTTCTTTTAGTATGTTTTGTTCAACCATTCGATCGATTTCTTCAATGACTCCTGCTTTTACTTCTGTACTCATTCTGTATTGTCTGGTAAAATTGCACCTTCCTTTACAGTAATTTTAACTAGGTCTATTTTAGCCATAAGTCCTACTTCTTTTCCTGTGAAATCCCAAACTATGGGGTTTACTGTGCCTTTTAATTCTTCTGGCAACTCGTCTTTTGTTATTAATGAAAACATCTCATCTACTTCTGTACCCTGTTTTGCAATCATAATTTTATATACATGGTCTTCATCTGGTGTCTGAACTGCCACACCATCCGGTGTGCAGAAAATTGTACAATTCATCTTGCACAACAAATCCCTACCTAATAAGTTTACTGGACTAGAATCACACACTACAAATTGATGCATTTCTCTGAAATTTCCGATTTTAACTTCCATGGGTTCGGTAAGAGGTGTTCTAATCCGCTGATTAGCTACCCCCACTACTTGGATATTTTCACCAGAGAGAGGAAGGTCGGGAATGTCTGCTCTTCTTACAGTAGACCTGGTAGCACCCGTGTCCAAAAGAAAAGTAATATCATTACCTTTCACATTTCCTTCAACATATGGACCTGACTGGTCTACCGGTAGGGATGCGCCAAGTACGCACTCCTTCTCCCCCTCTCCTAGGCACCATCATGAACTGTATTAACAGAAATCGTCCTGAAAAAGAAACTGTGATGTTATATAATCATTCTTACCACTTCCTCCTTGATATCCGATGTCTGTACCATGCTTTGCTCTGCTTACATTACCCTGAATAGGTGCAGGTGGCAACTGACTCTGAGGATTTACACCCTGCTGTGAGTCATTCTGCGTCTGTGGATTTAAATTTTGATTTGGACCATTATTATTCTGAATCTTTTTACATTCATCCTTCCAATGCCCCAATTTTCCGCATCCATGACAAGGAAATTTCTTTTTAGCTTCTTCTCTACTCATTCGTCCTCTAAATTTTCCACCATTCCCAGTATCACCATTCGTTCCAGAATCTTTTCCTGGATTTTCACTTGGATTTTCCAAATTAATTCCCTGTTTCTCAGCCATTTTCACCTAAGCCTACATCACTTTTTCCTGCAATTTCTTGTGTCTATCCTCAATATCGTCTCCACAATATTTTGCATACTTCAAAATCTCATCAATGGGCTTTCCCTGCCAACACAGCATGTGTTGTTTAATCATCTGACAAATCTCTGGCTTCAAACCGTAAACAAATCGATACACAAACTGACTCATGTTCTTGTCTCCAATGTCCTCAAATCCACTATACTGTTTAAATACCTGCAATAGATGCTCATAGTATGAATGTACCGATTCATTAGCTTCTTGATTAGTTGGGTCTATTTTCACCCAATCGGTTTCTTTCGGTGGTATTTTCCCTTTCAGGTAAGTTATCACCTGCTGATACTTTTTCATCACATCATTTGACGGGGCACCTGTTTTCGGATCTCTAGGATACTCGTCACTAGGCCAATCAACTGTAATTTAACAATCTGTCCACAAATCGGCAGGTACCACTATGTCAAACAGACCATCCAAATCCTTCAACAATACCTTCGACACCTTCACAAACCTATCAACCTGCTTGTACCATTCAATTGGTTTTTCTCTCAACTTTGGAAAATCATTCGTAAATGACAAAATATCCTGTCTGCTCCATGGGACATGTACATATCCTCCTCCCGCAACTTCTCGCATTGGATACATTTGATCTGCTTTCCCTGTTTCCTTCATCACATATTCAGATGCTGTTCTACTTGTTCGTGCTTCTTCCTTTTTCTTGGCCCACCTAGTTCTCCATTTATCTAGGTCTCCCCATTTTTGCAAAACTAACATTAATTCTCTTATTTGCAATCTTCTTCCAGAGGCATTCATATTTTCTAAATCTTTGTCTGAAAATTCTGCTCTATAAGGTTTCTGTAGTACTTTTGATCTCCCTATTTCTATTCCCATCTGTAGTGCTAAATTGGATAATTTTTCATGAAATAACCTTACATTTCTGGTGATACTCCTGCACAGGAACAATAATTCTTCATCATTGTAAGTATTTAAGCGTTCTAGTCCTACATTTCCTGCTAATATTTCTTCTAATTCGACTTTTAATTTATGAATGTTTATTATTTTCGGAGGTGTGCACTGTTTAACTGACCCTTGTACCCATTTTTCTAAATCTTCAGGTGTTACTATGGTGGCACTTTTTGCTCCCGATGAAGTTATTAAACTTACATCTTTTGAACATCCAGGTACATCTTTTCTGGGAGTGCTATTTACAGTACCTCGAATAGGCAAGTCCATGAGTGATATTGTGGATTCACAGTCACTAAATTGATCCTCAATTATAACTGGAGCTTCAGGTTTGGGATTATTCACAGGAGTAGGTGTAAGTATCGGTGGAGGACAGCTTCCCTGAGTACCATATAATGGAACTACTGGACCAATTGTTACAGGTATGGTCAATGAATCAGGGTGTACTTTTATCTGGGTTATTTTCTGTATTAATTCTGCTCTGGTCTTTTCTAGGGCTTCTTTTTCTTTGTCATGAAGTATTCTACTAGGGGTGAATTCATGCATTACCTGTGGCACTAATGGAGTTTTTATCGGTGGTGCACTTGGGGTGCATCCACTTGTTCCTTCCTGATATGGTGGAGGGTTTCTTAACATTTCCTCCATAAATTTATCTTCAGAGTCATCATTTCTCATTAAATGTTTTGTCTTTTCTGTGCATTTACTTCCTAATTTCTCCTCTGCTGTTAACAATGGATATAATTCTTCTGTAATCATTGCCCTTCTCCATTGTTTCATCTGACCTTCTCTAGACTCATGTAGGTATCTGGGGAAAAATCCTGGATAACCCCTTTTACTCCTAGATCGGCCACGCTCAAATGCCTCGGTTTCCCATTCCTCTAGAGCTTCGTACTGAGTTAATCTAGGTCTGGGTTCTAAGTCATTCATCCTCAATCTCAAGTTTTGCAGAATTCGTCCATTGAACGTGCCATTCTCGGGAAATGCTAGTATTCCATCATTTTTGGTATATTCTATCCAATTCTCTATCCATACACAAGTATGATAACCTCTCTCCATCATCATGAATGAAGCGGGCGTTTTAGCTGGTGGAATAATAATTCCTTCTCTAGTTTTGATTGGTTTGTCCTTTTTAAAATAATTCTTGATCTTTTGTAAAAATGACATTTTTCTCCTTTCTCCGTACAGCTTGGGTAAGTACCGATGTATAAAATTATATTCTGCAAAGCCTAAATATCTCCTATCCTGACGAATTCCTGTTAAAGTCGGATCGCGTTTTAACATGCAATCCTTATCCACTAAGAATTTCGCTTCTATAATTTTGACCAATCAAATGTCTGCTATCTTTTATTTCCGAGCCAATCCTTGCGCGGCCTTTTGGTGACGTTTATCTGTCAACCCCTCCTTTACAATCTGCTCTTTCCTGTCCTTGCTGGTTCAACCAATCCCAGCGCGGCACCTGTGACGTCAGTACTGCTCCTGACTACTGACCCCTCCTTTATAAGGGTCTTTCCACACCCGCTGATTCAACCAATCCCAGCGCGGCGTTATGTGACGTCAGCTCCCTCTCCGGCAACTGACCCTCCCTTTACACAATTTTACGCAAACTTATTTTCTCTACAATTCTTAATTTCAGTAACAACATAAAACATTCGCTATCGTGCCAGTTTCTTCTAAATTCGAAAAAGATAGTTTCTTCTACACTTAGTAAAAATCTTTCCGTTTACTAACATATACTACGAGTAAAACCCTTCCGTTTACTCTTCACACAAGCTCCAGAAGTACCTGTTACTTCTTCAATGTTACCCTTTCTAGGTGATATAACATCAAATTTTCACCAGAGTACTCTTTTGCTATTACTCACACGCATAGAGTCCCTAACGAGTACTGAAAGTCCTGCTTAACTTTTCAGTACTAATTCTGCCTGGCAGATAACCTCACTGCAGTATGGCTTCCACTTACCATCCGCTATTCCTTTTACCCCGGGATTCTAGACAACATAAAACAAACTTCGAATATACGGATGTTAGTTCATAAAAATAAAATTCTCATTACCCAACTAACAAAGAGTAACCATCCTCTGATTACCAGAAAACTGATCCAGCGCGATATTAGCAAACAGCATTCATACACAAAACACTCACTTGTGCCCATACATTCATACTCACGCTAATACTTACGCTGGGTTTTATCAGTTGTTACTCTTTATCAAAATCCCTGCTACCATTTACCTTCTGAATGAAGAGTAATGACTTACCAATGAATCCTTTGCTAATTGGGAAATTTAAAATGAGTGACATTCTTTATAGTACATAATCCTGAAATAACCACTGAGTCAGGAAGTTTTAAAATGTTTATCTAAAGATTTAGCAGAGTAAATTACAGAAAACACATGGTACTTAATCGAAATACCCAAGATGAAGCATAGAATAATTATTGCTAATAAATGACGGTGTTTAAGGAAAAGGAGAGAATAGAGACAGCAGCGCAACTAAAGGTTGCATTATATTTACCTAAGTGCGAGAACCAAACCCCTTGGCCAAGGAGTTGGAAAGAATAGGACCCAGGAAGGATGAAGAGCAAAGACCTCCTCCAGGATCAGGACAGGACCAGTGACCTCTCTACAACGACGCCTGCGTCGTTCCCCTCTCTGATACTCGGCTTCTCCTCGATTCTCCCTTCTAATGGACTCCGCCGCCCCCTCCTCAGGACCTCTTCTGGACAGGGATTCGGTCTGCAATCGATCAGCTTGGCAGTCTGGAGCTAAGAGCGCTAGTCTTCTGTGCACACTCTGCGGTCTGAGCTAGAAGCTCAACTAATTAGCTAATTCTATATCTATTATACCCCTCTACGCCCATGTACCTCCCCTTAATGTTGCTAAAATGTGGGGCCACTACTTCTGATTGGACAGGGACAGGGGGTGGATTCTCGTACCATATTGATTTGGCTTAAATTGTAAAGCCTATTGTCTCTAAATTCCCACCCATTCAATTTAATACATTTGCTTTATTTCCCACCCGTCTCACGACAAAATTGACAATTTATTCATATAAAATGTTGCGTTTTGACAAGAACATTTTGGTATGTAGTGGTGTCAGCCAGCAGGTTATGGCCTTGGGTGATGTCCAAGTTGACTTCATCTTTTTCTATCTGGTCTGCCACTGCAGGGCGCATGTGCGGAATCTTTGTCACACGAGCTTTCATTGTACCAAACCCAGGCCCAAGTTTGCGAACTAATAAAAGTCAAAGAAGAAAATATTAAAATCACAAATAAAATGTTTCACTGTATGCCCACCTTTTCTACTCTATTCCCATTTAATTATAATACTGTCCCGCATTAGTAGCGTTAAGAAAACGACAATTTAATAATGACATGAGAGCAAGCTGAAGCATGTGAAAACATCAAGCAGCCATTTTAATGCACACTGCGCAGAAGCAGAAATTTCCCACCAAGCAAAGAGAGACGTCACAACATGTGATATGGTTGAGACATGCGCAGATAGTTTCCCACGCTTTAGCTGCCATTTTGGATTACATACAAGCGTTATTCATTAGTAAAACACATAGGCAAGCATCCTTTCTATTCGTGTCGTGTATGCAAAGGTTAGTAAAACAATACAAGTTTAATAAATTAATACTATGAGGAGGATTGTATACAAGCAAGTTTCGTTTATGAAACCTTGCTCCATCACTAGGATGCACAGATATGTACAGACATAGCACACATAAGTCGTTTGCCAACAATTTCATTGCATATACACGTTCATTTATCACGCAGGGAATATTGGGGGATACCTCACATGACTGTCTTTGCCAGGCTTAGCCCCCCCTAGTTTAATCTCTTTGTCACTTCAAGACTAGCTCCGATTCACAGACTAGCCTCATAAGTTTGAGCAGCTTTAATTGTTTATGAAGACCGCTCTTTTGGTATTTACAGGTTATCAGTTTGATAGATATGTTACAAACCAAGTTGAATGGGTCCACGGGGTGGGCATGATTTCAAATGACTTGCGGATCTCACATTTCTACATCTACAATGGCCTAGTTCCCGGAATGCACACTAATTCTCTTGCTGCAGTGACATGACGACCCAGAGGATTCTCACATGGAATGTGAGAGGTCTCCGGACGCCCACCCGGAGATACGCTACATACTCTTATCTTAAACGACACAATGTGCGTATTGCTCTCCTACAGGAGACACATTTAACGCATTTAGAGGCCATTCGATTGCAACGCAAGTGGAGGGTTAAGATGTATGCCACAAACTTCTCCTTGATATGGCCGCAGCGTATTAATGTGGATGTCCCAACACCCCCTTCCAGGTTGAGAAGGTAGTAACGGATAAGGAGGGCAGGTATGTTTTCCTTAAAGGCAAGTTAGATGGGCAGCACATTCTGTTGGGAAGAATTTATGCCCCGAATGTTGACCTGATCCCCTTTCTAGATTCACTGTCACAGGTGCTGTCTGGATGGAGTTGCATGCCATAGATGCTAGGAGGTGACTTTAATAGCGTACTTGATGTGGGGCTCGAAAGAACTTCCCCCCCACCCCCCTGTCTCACATGGCAGCTTTCTCTAATGCCGCTAACCTGGGAACATGGGTACAGAGATGGGACCTGGTAGATGTATGGAGGCACCATAACTCTACTCTACGTATATACTCATTTTACTCAGCGCCACATACTTTACATGTTCGATTGGACAGAGTGCTGTGCTCCCCCCCTTCTTCCTTCTGTGGAGGACGCAGAATACTTGGGGCGCACACATTCAGATCACAATCCACCTTATGTTACTCTATCCTGGGAACACGGGGTGTCACTGATTCCCACGTGGTGACTGCAGCCGTAACTGCTAGAGGATGCCGTTTTTCGGGACTCCGGGCAGCTATAGGGGATTATTCTGAGGAGAACTCGGGCACAGCTACATCACTGTTAGTTGAGTGGGATGCGCTAAAAGTCACAATACGAGGGAAATGCCTGGGACTGGGGGAGGTATGCGTAGACAAATAGATTCTGAGTTGTTAGAAACGGAAAGAACCTTGTTACACCTTGAAACACAGACGATGCGATCTCCCACACACACAAAGGAGCTTTCACAGATGCATGAGAAACACACATTGTTAATGGAACGTATTCGATGCCTGAATTATACAGCGCACTCGGCGAAAGTGCATGCACGCGCAGAGCGATCGGGATCTCTCCTTGCGTGGCTGATTAGGCACGATAAGCCCGGGAACCTCATCACAGAGCTTCAGTCCCCCAGCAGCGCAATGAAATATACACAACACGACATCCATCATGAACTGACCACACATTTCGATACGCTATACCAACCCACAGTGGCGCCAACGGACATAGACATAAACACCTTCTTAGATAACCTGGATATCCCTTAGCTTACGCAAGACCAACAACAAGAATTAGAAGAACCTATCACGATAGAGGAGGTAAGGGGCACGATCAGCGCGTTGGCCTCTAGTAAAGTGCCGGGCCCAGATGAATTCCCTCCCGAATTCTATAAAACATATGCTGACCTGTTGGCTCCACAATTACTCCGTATGTACACAGAGGCGCTGCGGATCGCTAGTTTGCCATCCTCGCTTACCGAAGCAACGTTGATCAACCTTCCAAAACCGGATAGGGATCCCACGCAGATGGGCTCATATCGCCTATTAGCATTACTCAATGTAGATTACAAAATAGTAGCAAGGATACTAGTGAGCCGGCTATCACTCGTTACGCCACTTCTCATACACAGGGACCAGAATGGGTTTGTCCCAGCACGTAATACATCTCTCAACCTGCACAGGTTGTTTAGGGTGATGAGATATGCTCCAATTGACTGGCCAGCAGCAGGATGCCTGGTCTTAGACCTAGAAAAGGCCTTTGACACCATGGAATGGCCCTTTTTATTTGCTGCGCTTCCTAGGTATGGGATTGGCCCATACTTTATGAGTCTGATTAGATTGCTTTAGGGCATGCCCACAATACAGGTACGCACGGGTAACTTGTTTTCGCAGCCTATAAAGATAGGAAGGGTCACCAGACAAGGTTGTCCCCTTTCACCGTTAATCTATTCCCTGGCAATAGAGCCATTGGCACTGGCCATTCGCGCGTCGGCGGGATCATGGGGCATCCGAATGGGCATAGACTTGCATGCCATTTCACCATACGCCAACGACATCCTATGATATATCAGGGATGTTTTCTCTGTGCCGCGGTCGATATCAGAGTCCATTAGCCAGTTTGCATCCTTGACAGGGCTACGAGTCAATTGGGGAAAGTCATGTCTATTTCCCTTCAACCCCCATGTGGTAGATCCTCATCTTATTTTAGACAACACTCCAGTGACATGGCAGCCACATATGTTTCGATATCTGGGGATCCGGATTTATCATACGGATCAGGACTTGATGGACGGGAATCTCACCAGAGCAGTTACAGCATTGAAGTCACAAATATTGTTCTGGAAAACCTTACATATTTCAGTAGCAGGGAGGGTGGCACTTATCAAAATGATTGTGCTACCACGCCTACTATATTATTTCACCAATCTGCCTTTGCACTTATCACCACCCTTCTTCCGTGCATTTGAGAGCACGCTCTGTGACCTGATATGGAGTAATACGAGAGGCAGAGTAGCACTTACAAAGCTTTCCCTATTTTTGTCTCAGGGGGCCTAGCTGTTCCAAACATGGAACAGTATTACCTAGCATCTCAGATGCAATGGGCAGCCAGATGAATGTTGGAATTACATTTAACAGACACGGCGGGGATCGGGCCCCCATATGCGTTAGTAGAGTTATACCACATCTTCCACCCATGTTCCCGACAGCCTGGGCCCCTACCTCTGTTACTACATGTCGCATATAAATGCTTTCGCCGAAGCCTAGTCATCATAAGACAAACTGCACCGTACGCACCCGCCATTCCAATATTAGGCATGCCAAGAGGGATTGGCAGGGCTGGGACACATGAGCTGGCAGCATGGCATTCGGCAGGCATACACATGATGGGGAACTTGTACAGTTAAGGAGCGCTTCTATCATATGACTTGTTGGTACGGGAAGGGGGGGTACCACCAGGACTGTTCCTTAGTCACACATCCTGGATGAGTAGGCTCCGTCGCCACTGGGGAGATATTTCAGCGGAGCCACAGACACATCTACTGCTGCAATACTTGCATTTGTGTTGGGCACAGGGAGACACCTCACAAAATGGCTGGCGGAGGCGCTGCACTATGCTCCACAACGGAATTGGTATCCCTGAGGGCAAAATGGGAGACAGATCTACAACGCCCATGCACAACCAAAGAATGGAAAATGATCCTGGGGAGTCATGTTATAGTCCCACGTAATACCAGGTTCCGCTTAATCCAGTTCTATATATTACACAGGGCATATCTGTCTCCTGATAAAATTAACAAATACTTTCACTGGCTCAATGCATGCTGCCCGCGCTGTGGGCTTGTCGATGCCGACTTTTTACATATGATATGGGCATGCCCTAATCTTCAAACATACTGGGAGGGGGTGTTGGAACACCTAAAGTCTTGCACTGGCAAAACAATATCAGAAACGTGGGAGACATACGTACTGGGGCTGTTTGCCTGAGACAAGACACATAGAACCACAAGCAGATTTCTAGATTTGGGATTGGTGGTGGCCAAATGCCTGATTACTAAGCGCTGGAAGGCGACACAACCTCGGGCGTTGCAAGCTTTGTTTCTCTCACTTCTGAATTGGGCTAAAGCAGAGGGAGCAGCACTGCATAGGGAAGACGCCCTAGGGTTACGCAAATATCCGATCTCGTCCAAATGGAACGCAATACTAGTGGCGCTCCAGAACGATCTAACCCCGGATGACACGGAGGATGACAGTACCACGAGACAAGCCATTAATTACGAGGACCCCTATAGGCAACCTGGACATAGTAACTTTATACTTATATATGTGGCGGGACAGTAGGGCGGGCTCCTGGGCCACACAATCATTCACAGTAGACTCGACCATGAGGTCAAGACATCACGATAGTCATGGACTTTCATTCCTAATGCCTGATGGACCCACCCCTCCCCCTTCTTTTTTTTCTTTTTTCTTTTTCCTTTTATGGTTCGCTGGAAATTTTTTCAGAATACTCTGTTAAGTTACTGAGTTCTATGATAAAGAGATCTGTGGCTCTCTACAACGCAATGCAGTTACAGACGAACGAAGATCAATGCACACACAACAGGTGTATGCATGGCTGAACATTCACAAACTGATCTATAGCAATATCTCATGTGGCTTGATATCTTCAATGTTATAGTATTGTAGACCAAGATATGGTCGATATACATATGTCTGCCATTTCATAGCCTGGGAGTAGCGAAGAACAGGGGAAAGCCCTATGTTCGAGCAGAATTGACTTATGTAAGAATGGGAATTCTACATAGTCTGTATAATGCTTGCGGTTATTTTAATAACTTTGTATACTGACAAAAAATCTTAATAAAACAGATCAAACAAAAAAATCAGAGTATATGGGTGCTTGATTTAGTTTGTCAAACGCTACTTCATATTAATCTGTATCTTCACTGTTATTGCTCCAACAGTGCAAGGTGAATTTGGGCATCTAGAAAGCATGAAATTCCGCCAGCAAACACAACTCATCTTTTATAGATGGCGCAATAGCACTTTAATTTCCAACGCAAGCACATGCTCCATAGCTTTAAGTGCTGAGGGCAGGCAGAAGACTTTCACTCAGATGTAAATCCTTGGAAAGTGTGCAGTATTGTTTGTCAGAATATCAAGTTTTTAGTATCGTACCACCATAATATTGTAGAAAAAATATTGATGTCCAAAATGCAAAAAAGATAAGTATATATTGATAACGGGGTCAAGAAAAAAGGGGTTTCCAACACATTTAATTCCCAGGGTGGGGACCCCTAACCAGGGACCAAAATTTAACAGATTGTTTTGCGCTTCGGGTGCTGTAGTATTCCCTCTGGACCGAGAGTAGCCCTCCTATGAAGTACCACTTTACTCCTACGGAAGGTGCCATTCAAGCTTCACTTCTCATTGTACCGAGCTATGGTGCAAGCTTCCTCAGGGAAGCAGGAGTACTGCAGTACCCATACAAAAACTAAGAGAAATAAAAACAAAATGTGATTTGGGTGCCTGGGGATGCGGGGGGTTGGCAGCCCACGCAGGGTTGGTCACAGGGCCTGGCCACTGTCCAGGTTCTTCAGATAATTTCCTCTACGCATTGCCAGTGGCAGTGCATAGCACAGCATTGGCCACCCATGGGAGAGTTTCAGCCACCCCACCTGCCCCCGCTGTGGACAGGCAAATGGAGGTTGTCTGTCTGCAATGGGTTTGGCTGCCTGTAGGGGCCTGGCCAGACCCTGTGGCCAATCCCCTCATTGTGCATGGCCAGAGGCCATGCCCAGCGGCCAACTCCCCCACTGAGCAGCGGGGGAGTTGGCTGAATGTGATTACAAAAACTGACTTTATAGTTAGATGTCATTAGGCTGAAAGTTTCCAAGCAGGTCTGAAAACCAAGACCACAGCCTTTCAATTGAAGGTGAATTCGAATAGAAACTTGTTCCAGGAAAAGCAAATTCATACATTGGACCATGTTTTAACCAATATACACCACTAGGAATATTGACATGTCACACATTATTCTGACTGATCTGCTCGATCTCTGCAGTTCACTACTTACTCTAAGCCATTTAAGAAAAACCCATTTACACTCCACTTACTCAGGAATATGAAACCATTTACTCCTCATGATGACTTTCACCAAGAGCCAAAGCTTTGCTCTTGTCACACCTGAAATAGGCATGGTTTTAGTAGTTTACCTTTCCATGTGTAGCTTATCTCCCCTCACAGCAGTTTCCATTTGGCATTGAACAGCTGGACTCATGTGAAAAGTGAAAGAATCCAGCCACTTCGCCTCATTCTAATTAACCTTCGTTATCTACTCCAGTGAGCCATAAAAACCTTCAAATCATTCCTCCACAACAAACACCATACATCTATGAACAAGCATTGCCATAGCCAATAGGTCTCGCCTTTGGGACCTTATAAGTGTTTAGCCATGCAACAGTTGATGTTGTTGCACCAAGGATATTGTGCTGGATAACTAAACACTTGTAAGGTCCCAAAGGCGAGACCTATTGGCTATGCCAATGCTTGTTTTCAGGTTATGACGGCTCAGTCCCGGCTCCGCTCCTTGCCACAGTGTGTGACCTTGGGCGCTCGACCAACCGTATACTCTATGCCAAACACAAGAGAACAGGCTTTAAACTGTCATAGGGCGACACACGCAGGTTCACATGTCCATGTAAAAAGGACAGGCGCACACAACATGATACTGTTCGGAAGGGGCGGCGCATGACGTCACCAGCAAGGCTTGGAATATCCACCCGAGCCGCCTCCCACTCACCCACAGAAGCAGGACCCTGCCTGCCAGGGGCACCTTACCGAACTCTTCCAATGCACAGGTCTTTCTTAAGAAAGGAACAAAAATGTTCAAAAACAATCCAAGAAGCAGAAGCGGAAAACCCTGCTGGCTTTATAAAAACCGTAGAGTCCCATTTGGAGGTTGGTGGGGGGGAAACGCCATGGACGTGGTAATATCTGTTCCTACCATCTTGTTTAACCTTGCCAAACCTATTACAAATGTTTACACAGTGGCTTATTTTAAGAACGAAATTTAAAATGACAATTACCGTAAAAAGGGGACAAGTGATTTATTTAATTTTATTCGGGGGAGGGAGGGTATAAGAGAGAAAGTTAATTTTAGATACTACTAACTTTCCCTGAAGTAAGCTGCAGCGCCCAGCAGTATATTGTTTTCTCTTTCGGCTTCTCCTGACTGCAGGAAGGTCAGAGGAATGAATGAATCATGAAGACGGATGTGTAGCGCTCAGTGCCTAGCTGGAGGTGTCTTGGCGCTGGTCTTACAGCCCTTGAATGGCAGAGTTGTGCTTGGAGCATTAATCACAGCTGGACAAGGAAAGCATGGGTTGCTCCAGCAGGAGTCCCGCGGTGGGGAGCCTTCAACGGAGGACACCTCCATGGGGCCAGCAACTCCCCGACGGCAGGGGACATCAAACCGAAGGGACAAGATGTGCAGGGGCCAACCGCCCCGCAGATGTGGCCCTGAAAGACCTGGTGGAGGGGCGGGACGTTCAGTCTGAAGGCAGTAAGGTTCGGGGGGCAGAAAGTGGACAGGAAGAGCATAGATATTTATGCATATTTAAAGTAAAAAGGTAGCCACCATTTGAGGGAGGTGAAAGCGCCCTGAAGGTGGGGGTACAAACGCGGAGCAGTTGGGAGATCAAGAGGGTACAGCAGTGACTGGGATGTGGAGGGGGGTGGGCTGCTGTAAGATGGCGTCGGTGTGACATGGACCAGCTTACGGCAGGCCACGGCCGTCACTATCGTTTTCAAGACATCTGCTCAGAAAACAGAAGGACTTAAACATGACGTGGAAGAAAGGGGTTCAGCGCTCACACAAGGACTTATGATGTGGAATGCAGGGGTTCAGCGCTCACATAAGGACTTATGATGGGGAATACAGGGGTTCAGCGCGCACAAGGTAACCCTGATGGAATGACATGGAAGAGCGTTAAATATCCCCGAAAACATAACACGCCCGGAGAAGCACCTGAAACACCAGCGGGCTCGACAGACCCACCCCCGTGAAATAAATGTGCTGGACACCCACGGCGGCTGAGTCTTGTCCCTGACTACCATTGCCACACATATGTTTGTTTGTGCTTTCTCTCCCACAACTGCGGCACTTGTATAGGGGGGTGGATGAGTGCAGAAGAAAAGGGTCGAGAGGGAGAAGAAAGAAGGCTAACGAGAAAAGAAGAATTGTAGAGAAAAGAAGCAGAGAATGAGATAGAGGATAGCAAAGAAGCCGGGGGCAGAAGTAGATAGAAAGGTGTTAAGGGAGAGGCACGAGGAGAAAGAGACAGCTGGGGGGAAGAGAACGGCAAGGAAGAATGAAGGGAGAAAGAAAATGAGTGTGAGACCGAGAGGGCCCGGCGTCGAGCCCGAGCTCTCGGCATGACTCTCCATAGATCACCGGCTGCATTCACCACGCACTGAAGATTTCGTTAGAGGTTGCTGGGAGCTACAGAGCATGCAAGAAGACAAGCTGAGAGAAGCGGGGGCAAGTGAGAGTAGTGTGCGCCGTGAGTGGTGCGCGCAGCGCTAATTAACAAGCGCGCGCACCTCGCGCTTGTTACACATAGAAAAGAAAGGCAGGCAACAGCCATGTTTAACAAGCGCGCGCGCCTCAAGTTAAAAAAAACAAGCATTGGCCACGCGGTCGTGAAAGTGACGCGGCCGCGAAAATGAAAGTGATCTCATGCCTAATGAGGAAGAGAGGGGGGGCGGGTTCTGTGTGTGCATGACGAGAGAGTTAATGAGCCATGACGAGCAGATGGCGGCTGTGCGCGTGCACACACGCGTAACCGCAAGCTTGAGGCCAGCAAAAGCGTGTGGTCGGACTTTTAAAAGCCCACTTACTAAATGTCTCGCCAGAGCAGCGCATGCGCTGGCTCAGGCGAGACCTAAAAACTAAGAAAGAGGCACACAACCAATGAGAAGCATATTTTATCAACTCAAGATCCCAAGAAACATAAAACCCTCTAACCATGCACCCTTGTGTCAAGTTCCAGATCAATGGAAGTCTGTCCCAGGAAACATCAGGCTTCCAACCTCACTGATCTTGTTCCATGAGGACCTGCAAAAATGTGTTTCAAATCAACTCTACTGAGAGACCTGCTCTAACATGGAACCGAATTTCTATGCCCACCTTCAGTTACCTGTTGTTTATAGTTCCGTGCCTCTCTACGGATTTTTCTTTTAGTAAAATACCCCTACGCCAAGTTGGCCAAACCATATTATAAATACGTTAATAAATACCTGTAACTTCCGACCTCATCTTACCAGCGGACCAAAAAAGGCAAACAATATAATAAACATTTTTTTAAATGCAATTTGCGAAACCGCGACCAACAACCCTGAAGACGTTTTCAGAGGTAAGAAAGAATGGTCCAACAATAACAAATAAATTAAATTCCAGATGACATGTTTGAAGCCTCATTAAAATACGTTTTCCTACAGTTTTCATGAAGAGACTTTTAGCATACTAAATAGCCCGCATTGTTCTTGAAAATATCTCACGATCACTAAACTTTCTACTTTACATATTCAGAAGCCTGAATGTGGTTTGGCTGATTACAGCAGCTATTTAAATCAGATTTTTATTTTTAAATCTAAACACAATTTTCTGAATGTTAACGGAACAAATTTCATAAAGATTCCTTATTCCTTAAGTCTATAAGTTAATAAGCCCTTCGCTTTGCATATGCGAGCGAACATATTGCCACTACGTGAGCTGTGCGACACACGACCATGCACGTTCATACACACACACCCTGGATCCTGAGGGATGGCACAACTCCACTCACCTCCAACCACCCACCATTCTCTCAACTTCAATTATGCTCAGATACACACGATTGTAAGAATACTCCCTTCATCCGTGTCAGTCACTGGCAACATATAACCACAAGGAAACCCAAGAAAACCTGTTCACCTGAAAGCAATCCTTCTACAAGTTCACATTGTATGCTGGTCAATCAACTATTTCAAATTTCTCATTACCACCCAAAACTCAGTGTCCCATGCCTTACTTGAACAGCACCCTCTTTACTCTCCCCTCCTTACACATCTATTACTCAGCCATCACCCTTGACCTCCGATGTACCAACCCATTTCAACTAATTATTTACAATTCAAACTACACTTATCTCGTTCCTTCAGGGCCCTTCCACATGCCCTAAACTTCTCCAACTTGCCCCTTTTACAAAATTAGGATTTTTCTCATCTCTCTTACTGCATCAGCAGAGATGATCCCTGTACTTTAATCTCCGAACTAGTTATATTCAGTCACAGTTATTTGGCTCTAATCTCTAGAGATCAACCTGTGTTGACCTCCCTGTTCCATTACTCCTTTCTCATGGGGGCATTTATCCACTCCTGCTGTAAAAGGCTGTTGTTTTACTATCTCCAGCATCTGGAATGCTAGACATAGATGTCCTGTATCATTTTTGCTGTCTTGCTACAGGCAGCTTTGACTGTCTGCTGCAGACAGGATTGTATGCAATACTACAGAGTGTCAGTCCTTCTCATAATTAGATGACCTTCTTGCCAATTCTAATTCCCTGCCCTTTATTGTTGACTCTTCTCTCTTTCGGTGCTTGTCCCTCCCCTGCAACATAGCTTGTTAACCCTTGCTTTTGAGTGGCTCGGCTTTCTTGCTACGCTGACATCATGGAACTATTTTTTTCATTTCACTAGTTATTTGGCACGCCCTGGAAGTGTTTATCTTGCTCTTCAGAGCACACTCACACTCTTTCCTTTATTCCCCTGACTCACCCCATCTCTCCCCAACACTCCCCGTTTTCAGCAGTACACCGGGTGCCGAGTGGTGGCCTTCATGATGACCTACCTGGATGTTGTCCTTACACTGTCTCTCGTCTACAACCACCAGTCCCGATGGTTCTCCTTGTCATAACAGCTGGCGGTATTGGGGATGCCCGGAATGTTACCCTCTCTGCACATTCCTGTTTGCTATAAAAGATTAATTTGGAAACCTTTTACCTACTATTATCATGTGTGATACTCTCTCTCCTTCAGAAGAATGCTAAAAACTACCTTTTAATATCCACCAACCAGTCACACTGAATTATATAATCTAATAAATTGCTGAAAATCTATTGGCCAATACTTTATCTAGTTAATATCTTATGTAATAGACCTGCCTTGTTTTGAAACCCAAGCCTTTTGGCTTTATGTACTCGAACGCTGGAGTTGCTGCTGGACTCGCCTTACCTTTGTTGGGGATATTAAGTCCCAGGCTGTACTACCCGTGAAGGAGTGGCCTTAAAAGCTTTAAAGCGCATTAACTCTTTCCACAGTGCGGGACACGCACGTGCCATGTCAGGGCCAAGGGCAGGCCCGTCTGCGTCTGGATGAGGCTGGTCTGGGCCTACTCTCTTGAGCCTGATCTTTTTGAAAATACAAAAGAAAATCCTCAGCACACGATAGTAATGTCACAATGGTTATCAAAGTGCATTTATTTTGAGCACAAAATTCAACACAGGAAAGTAAATTCTTGTTCTTTTCCTTTATTCCTTGGATCTTCAAACAGCCCAAACAGCCGACACGTGTTTCGTCGCTTACATGGGAAATCGTCCCGCGACTTTATCAAGGCTATGTTCTCTTTACGTATATCCTTAAATTGTGGTGATAATTCCAACCCACAAAGGGGTTTCTGTTTCTTGCGACGTCCACTAAAGTCGTGCATATATCCAAGTGGTCCAAGTGTGTCACACAGTGTCAGATTCGTAATGCATAATGACCGGTCTGGGGATGTCGCTCCGGATCTACACGAGGAGCGACGTCCCCAGACCGGTCATTACGCATCACGCATCACGTCAGACAAATACAGAATGAGTATGGAGCAGAACCTGCTCTGAACTTAGGGATGAAATTGTTAGGACATTTTTCCCAGGTATCAGCTATTATATTAGCAAACATAAAAGGGGAGACAGCAGCAGTGGCAATACGTCAACGCCTGAGGGATTTCACTCCTTTACAGCAGGAACGTGAATTACCAAAGATTATCGAAGATACCTATGCGGAATTAGGTAGAGATAGTTTGGGAGCTAGAGCAACAAAACCTCAACTCATGGGTGGTCCTGAAAAAGGGAACACCAAGCAAGCACCTGATTCTTCCAAGAAGAAATGGGATAATAATAAAAAACAAAAGACTAGAGAGAATAGATCACAATCCAGGGGTGGGTCTCCTCAACAGGAGCCCTCCGAAAGGAGGTACAACCTTAGGAATCGTGATAACATTAAAAAACCTGACAGGTATCAGGATACTGATACACATTCCTCTCATTCCTTTCAGGGTTCATCAAAAATCTCCAAGAGGGAAGGACAGTCAGAACACAGACAAGAAGAGAGTACAAAGTCCAGAGACACGCAACGAGCTTCAGACTATACTTCCAAAAAAGAAGAGAAACAAAAATCAAAACCTCAATTTAAAAAGAAGAAAGTAGCAGGTCTTAAAGTTAGACATGCCCAGAATTCTGAGGACTCAACTTCTGAACGGGGAATGGGCTCTAACGATGCTAGACAGCGCAGCAGAAGTAACAATAGCTCACCAGAACCTGATGGAATTTCTGGTGACAGTGGAGTTGAATGAACATATCACGGTAGAGACACCTGATACGAGGGTAAGTGTCTCGCATAAGTTACATGAAATAACACTCCAAATGGAGGGGCACAAACCCAGAAAAATTAAAGGTCTGTTTTGGGAGAACCTGACTTATGGATATGACATCCTTTTGGCTGAAAAAGATTGGCCACCTGAAATTGTTATGGATTGCCCAAAGGGAGAATCGGTCATTTTACCGGCTTTTTCCGACTTCGTTCCAATATACTTCAGTAGCGACCCGTGGAGGGAGTTCCGTGGGGCAGTGAGGTGGGGCGGGGGTAGTAAACACCGGAATATGGATGAACGGAGGTAAGTAAACAGTTAAATAAATAAAAATAATTTCCTTGTGCGCGCTGCGACGCATTTTGCAATGCAGCGCGCGCAACGAAATTCGTTTTATTTATTTAAATGTTTACTTACCTCCGTTCATCCATATTCTGGTGTTTACTACCCCCCACCCAGCCCCTCCCCCGCCCCGCCTCACCGCCCCATGGAACTCCCTCCACGGGCCGCTACTGATATACTTAAAACATACATAAGCGCAGGAGTGGGCGATAGCACTTGCTCTAGCATTATATCGCAACCACGTTGGGTGGAATGCTGAGTCACCTCACCATGAGATCCCAGTAAAAACTACTCAAACTCCACAGAGACAGTACCCAATAAAACAAGAAGCGAAAAAACAGGTCAGGGAGATCTTAGATCAACTTGAATACCAGGGTGTAATTGACAGTTGCACCTCTTCAATGAATAATCATTTGTTTCCCGTAATGAAACCCGATAATTCATACCATCTAGTTTTAGACTACAGACATCTGAACACATGCACTAAAACATTTGCAGTACAGAATGCCCAAAGTGCCCCATTAATGAATAACATTGTGCAGTAGAAATACAAAACAACATTGGATATCTCAAATGGATTTTCTGCCAAAATATAGTGCCTGAAAGCAGATATTTAACAGCATTCTCAGCGCTTGGTTCTCAGCGTCAATTTAGTTTACTCTCCCAAGGGTATAAGAATAGTCCTGGGTTGTTCTCCACTAGGGTAACAGAGTTACTTCCGAATTTGGATGAAGAAGCATTGTCCTATGTAGATGATATTTATCTGATGGATGATGATTTAAAGGATCACTTGACCAGGGTGAGCAACATAATTTTGGGGTTCGCCTCTGAGGGCTACAAATTTAATTTAAAAAAATCAAAAATAGCCCACCTCAGTGTCCTATTTTTGGGATATGAGCTTTCAAGTGAAGGGAAAAGCCTGGCAGCTAACTTTTTAGAAAGGTGTGCGCTGCTCTAACCTCCTAAATCGTTGAAAAAATTGCAATCCATATTGGGATTCTTACATTTTGGCAAAACTTACATTATAGATTACGCAGAAAAAGTAAAACCTTTGTACAACCTAATAAGACCCGGTTTTTCAGTTAGGCATTGGACACAGGAACACACAGATATCCTTCGTTCCTTACAAGCTGACATGATAGCTTCAAAACACCTACTCACATGTGTAACTGCCACAAATTTGGTGATCCGTATTATAGCGGGTCAATCAGGGTATACTTACCTAACCTTCAATGAAGGCCAAACAGTACCCATAGCATACAAATCACACTTGCACACAAATGCTGAAATGCGTTTTGCTTCTACAGAAAAAATTCTGATGGCAGTACAGACCTCTGTAGTGAGGGAGAGAGACTGGCTCAGGAGAAATGAATATTAGTTGTAACTCCAGTACCGGCCTTAGAAGCTGTTACAAAGGCAAGCGTTTCGAATACTAAAGCTTTACGTCCAAGATGGATACAATGGGCTAATTCTCTCACTGCAACAGATGTAGATTACAAATTTGACTCTACACTTAAGACGCAAGCATTTCTGCAATATGAACACGAATATCCTCTCCCGAATTAAATAATGCCTCTAGATCAGTATGAATATATTATTTACACTGACGGTTCTGCTCAGTCGGATATAGGAAGTAAACAACAATACAGTGCCGCGTGTGCGATTTTGAAGGGTCATATGCAGGAAGGCAAGTTCCATCCCAGCAATACGAAGACACAGTTTCTAGGAGACTGCACAGCGCAGCTGGCAGAATTAAAAGCCCTATTACTGGCACTAATAAATACGGATCGAGAATTCCCCACACTGATTGTGTGCGATTCTTTTTACTGTGTCCAGTCATACAATGAATATCTTCTCTACTGGGGTCAAAATGGGTTTGAAGACTCAAAAGGTGGCACAATTAAGCATAAATTGCTATGGGAACAGGTAGCTGAGTTGAAAAACGAACTACTGAGAGCTCACGTGATACACGCGCTGAGTCATCAACGTGATGGCGTTCATGTTGAAGGGAATTCATTGGCTGATGAAGCCGCGAAAGGGGCAGTATGAACTGCTGCTGTAGCTGCAATCACTCATTCTAGTACGAGAATAAACGGACAGATAATGGTAGCTGTCATTGCTTCATGCAAAAACAGCACAGCCTTACCGAAAGGTTTTCCACTCAAGTACTCCTCCAAGTTAGATGCAAATAACATTCTGTATGCTCAAATTCCAGGAGTGGGGGATAGAGTAATACCAAACATGGATCGCAGTTTAATTCTAGTTGCACACAAGGGTCTAGGTTCTGCACACGCTACTGAAAACAACGCTATTGGTGGCCAGGACTAACTAAACAGACGAAGAATTTTGTCTTAAAGTGCGACATCTGTCAGCAGATGAAGCGTTCCACCATGGTGCGTCTGGGGCAGACACCATTACTAATATCAGACAGACCACTCGCCTGTGTCTATTTGGACCACTGCTGCCCCCTACAATCAGATGGGGCTTACAAGTATATCTTGGTGGCAGTGGATTCATGCTCTAGATTCCTGTAGGTTTGGCCTCAGCGCTCGGCTGACGCTCGAACTGTTATAAAAGATTTGCGAGTCTTTATAGGGACATACGCAGTTGGCACATTACATTCTGACCGTGGCCCTGCGTTTAGCTCTAGGGCTTACAAGGAAGCCATGGGAAGTTTGGGTGTTGCACTGCGGTACTCCTTTCTGTACCATCCCGAGGGAAATTCGGTCGTGGAGAGAAAAAACCGTGACTTAAAGCTATCTTTAACAGCAAGGGTATTAGGTTCGGGTGGTAGGTCAATCACTTATATGTGGTCCAGAAGGCTCTCAACAATAAGCCAAGAAGTTCCCTAGGAGGTGTCACTCCTTACAAAGTCCTATTTGGGATGAGAAAGTGGATACCTGATCTCGACTATGAAGGCACAGTGGTGGATGAAAAACCTTTTGACATCAATAACATTTGGCTGTTTTACAGGATCTCAATGAATTCCAGGCACTACAAAGCAACATGCAAGTAAAACGCACCGCCACTGGGGAAGTCAAATCAGTCATGGCAAGACCTGCCTGGATCCCTAAAGTTGGGGATCTGGTCAGAGAAAAGATTGTGGACAAGAAAGAATTTGGGCCATCATACAGAAAGCCTGTACCTGTCCTGGCTGTCGAAGGAACAAGAACAGTACTTCTTCCGCCTCTTGCCGGCAAAAAAGAAAAGCGATTTGACTCTATGGATCTGATCAAACCACACTATGTGGCTGATACTGAATAGTAGGCCTTGTGGGCTCCTGGGTAGCCGACGCTCTCTACTCGCTACCATACAGGAAGTTGAGACAGAAAGACACATAACATGTGAAGAGTCACTAATCCAAAATAATGGACTTTCCAACAATGAAATGGAACTCGTTCCTGTTGAAACAGAACATCAAAATACAAATGAAAGACAAATATCAATTCGGCCTACAACCGACATCTACATAAATATACCTCTACAAGAGACGTCTACCAGTTCAACAAAACCTGCTGAGCTACCAAAAATAGATCAAACTGCATCTGGCTACTTCAGCGATTTTGATACCTTCTCTCTGGATCACAGTGAACCTGAAACAATGCAAGCTCAAGTTTCCTGTAAACAACAACTTCATGACTTCTACATTTTTCTGAAAAAGACTTACCTAGTTTCACCATAGCTACAGCTCTGGATAATAACTGGAATATTGTTTTTTCTATTCTGGATTGGCCTAGTAACTGTCTTTTGCATACTGAGAATGGAAACTATCTCCCAGAACGCTCTGCAGTATCAAATGTGAATTTGGTCCTGAAACCTCATACGTCATCTCATCGTGACATTACAGCTGTTCTAAATCCTGATGGTATAGTTTGGGACAGAGTTTCATATGATGTATTTGGTCCTACAGAACTTTTGAAAATACCTCATGTATTCAAAATTTCTTTAAATTATATCATTACCTCTAGTACATTTTCGGATGATTGGGATTTTGAAACTGTAAATAATATGTTGTCTGATTTAGAACAATCCACTGCATTTTTAAGCATTGAAATGTTAGAGGACACATCTGATTATGACACAATGTATTGTTACCAACATTATGGTCATCACTTTTTACATAAATCCAGTATCCCACGTAATGTTTTTACATACCACCAATGGGAACATTGCCCAACACCACCGAAAGGTAGTTCACGAACATTTGCACAGAAAGTTTCTTATTTTTCAGGGTTTAACACTTCTGACCTGACCTCATATTACTATAAGGTTGCACCAACAACAGCACAGAAAAATATGCTAACTAACACCAAACAGATTTACTCTGCATCCTTTATTTCCCAACTGTCTGAACAGGGTTTCAACTTATGGAAGGACACTATAAACATAAAATCAGTCTGGGGTTCGAAGGAATGGCAAGTTCAGGGAACAGAAGCACTATTTCGAGCGTGCCTCATTCCACAGCAGATCATATTTCTGAATGACACTGTGCAACAGACTTCCTGTCATGGAATAGCCAAGAACAAAGACTTGAACACACCTCAGATTCCCTCACCATCACACTTTTGAGTGGTGGCAAAACTTTACAACACATGGTGGGGATACAATAGATGACATCGTACATTATAATTCATCAGACCCCAATTGGAAGGCATGGTTAGTTTGGCCTACAGACACAAACAGATGTCAGACAAGATTCAGAGGTACCACCGAAGGGTTTAGTACCCATAGGCCGGACCAGCGCTATTTACAACGAGAACATCCGGGGTGGTGACATCATACAGTGTTGGGAAGTTATGCCTCGATTGGCTAAAAACCTCGACACTGTCCCAGGTGAAACAACACTTATCCTTACTATCAGAAGACATGAATCTAAGGGAATTGTTATTGGGCCCCCGAAAGCCATGTCATAAACGTTTCTTATACGCTGTTTATAATTAAATCTGGAAGATCTCTCAGCAAGAAGCTGCGAAGAGACTTCGTGAAATTGATAGAATTAACCTAGAAAAAGCATTAGCTGTAGTTGATAATGGTATGACTACATTAACATCCAGGATTTATTCACTGGGCAACATCGTATCTTCTGCTATAGATATACTAGAACAGGATTTGTCCATACTACAGCACGGACAGTCTCAGCTACATTCTATTATGTTGTTAAGCTGGACACTACAATTATTGTGTTCCGGTTATGTGCCTTGGCGATTTATTAACAGTACGTCCTTGTTCTCTGCATACAATCTAACTAAAAAACAGATAACTATGGCACAAAGGGGAGCAAAATATACAATGTTGCATATTGAAAAACGCACCTTTCACTGTGGCAGAGTCACCATCCACAGAATGGTTAATCCATGGCCATATAACATTACCGGTCACAACTTTCCAGTTTCAGTATTGCCTAGAACAACAACAGACAGGCAGATATGAAGGGATGGGTATGGAATTCATCAAGGAATCTTGGGACTTGCTATACAAATTTCGATGCAGGAGTGGGGACATGGAAGTGTTTCTAAGCGGTACAAACTGCGAGAACTCTTTAAGTGGATCTCTCATATGCCAGGATATCATGTTTCACGGGGCCTGTAATGGTTTAGTTGCAAACTTATCCTGTCATTTGGAAGGGTTCCCGGCTGCCGTGATTAATCTGGTATTCAGATTGCTCTCGAATGGGAGTTACTTGATGCTGAATTATCAAGGTTGTTGTGGGATGCTTCCGGGCATCGCATATCTTGTCACTGTAAACTCCAGGGTTACTTGTTGTATGCAAGTATTGTTTCCACCGACCCACACAGTCAGGGAGGCGCCGTTATGGCCTTCGTTGAATGTTTCCTTTATACGGTTTGATACTCTGAGCTGAATGAAAGCCATGCTTTTACAGAAAATCGTGCCCTTAACCTCTGCCCGAGAGACTTTTGATCTTCAGCTGAGATACAGGCACTTGTGCGAACAAATTGCCCTTTCCATTTCACAGAAATGGTACAACGTATCTTTAACATGTCTGATACAACGGGTATAGTACACCTATTTAAGACCATAGGTTCTGGACTGTTAAGCACCTTTCAGACAGTCTTTGGAGTGATTCCAGTATACGTACACTCCGTATTTGGTTGCCTTTTTGGAGAACTTCCGCTGATCCTGTTGACGTTTACAGCGAATCTACGGCACCTTTCTCGTGTTTGCCCATTCAAATCACCTTTTATTTATTTGCATTTACTGTATGGGCACTACTACGAATACACCTTGTATATAATTTGTTTTGTTTGTGCCCCTTGTCCGCTGTACAAACTTCCTCACGTGTCACTTGCGCCGTTCACTATTTCACGAGCACTTGTGCACAGTATAACATAGGTTACATGTCATTTACTGTAACACAGTGCTTTTCTTGCCTTTAAATATATGATGAAATATATACAAAAGTCTATCTTTGTCTTTGCAAATGATTGTCTCCTGTGTTCCCTTCCGTGCCCATAGAAATTACTTGTGCTCCCTTAGAAATTGTCTGACAAATAATACCCTCTGAGACACTGTCGTATGTTACACACCTTTGCCCTGGTCTCTACCGGGTTTATGGGCTACCTCCTGTAGTTTGTTACTGATCCTGTTACTAATAGCAGGAATCCTGATTGTAATTTTTCTGCTATGCAATGGACGTCCCAGTCACAAAGGAGATGGAAAAAATGCTCCTGAAGCGCCGATACCGTGATTGCATGGTACTCCATCTGGGCACACCTCGCCTTCGCGAACTGAGCGAGTCTTGCTTCCTGTCATTTAGTTCAGTCTGGATCGACTGTGTTCTGCCTGTCCTCCGATGCCTGTTCTGCAGACAAGAATGTGTGTTGGATCTCTGTCTAACACTTCCATCGGTTGCGCAACTGGACGTGGAGGCTTTACTGGACCCGATAACGGCCCATGTACTGCTGTGTCCTCAGCGTATTCCCAAGTTGATGTCTGCATTCTTAGAGCCATCACAGGATGCTTCAGCTCCTGTTGGAACAGATACTGGCTCCTCTACAAACACTCAGGCCTTGGATGTCATATAGGCTTCCCGAGCATTGGCTGTGGGCAATACAGAAGATCATCTGTGCTGGATTGACCTGATCTGTGAGGTGTTGCAGGAACCGTTGTCTGCGATGGCAAGCAACAGTGATATTGCGTCTCCCAGCCAGGACACATAAATATTTGGCTCATCGTGTGCTGGGAAAAACTAACACTATTCTTTTTACTGAACAGCATGGCTTTCAGACACTCATAGTTGTTCGAACTATATATACGAACATATTTTAGTAAGACTTCTACAGCTTATTCGCACTATTTTTGGGACTAATTAGTTGTATGTGTACAATGCCTAGAAGTACCTTAAAATTTTATATGTCGTCCAGTAAGATGAGGAGTGGGTGTTATGTTTCATATAGGTACCCCAATATAGGCTCAGGTAGCAACCAAACCTTTCACCTATATTCCTTCTGCCATTTCACTACATAACTGTTCTTGGGACTGACCTTTTACCTAGGTACGGTATTGCGCACAGGATGTGGGGTTTTCCCTGAAAACTAGCCTTATTCATTATGCATGAGGATTCTTGGAAACACAGCAGGACTACCATCTCCTGCATAATAACTATGTTTAAGTGTAATTTCTTCTGTCATCCTAAGCCTGACGTGACACAGCAAGGTAGATCCCTGAGGGTACCACTTTGGGTATATAAACACCATATATTTGCTGAGGCAGGGAGAGGAGAAAAGGGACTTCATTGCTGACACACTGATGCGACACGCTGAGGTTCCTGCACACAGACACTCCAGCTCGCAGTGGTCTGACATCCCTGGTGGGGTGTCCATCTCAAGACCAAGAAGGGATCCCACAGTCTCTCACTTCAGGTAATGGGGTTGACTTTATCCTAGAGGGATTCTTGGCTCCACACCTACATACATGCTAGGTACACTTAGGTACATGTAGTTAGGGTTGCATCGTAGGAGTACGCATTATTGCTGTCATGTATTTTTATACCTGCCTGTAGTCATTGTTTTAGCACTATGGTAGAAATCTACCATCCTTTTACTCTGTTAGTGCTTATAATCATTTATATCTGTTTCTGTCTTATGGTTGTTTCAGCACAACTATTTTACACTAGAATGACACTAGTTCAATAATTGCTTATTGAAATCGTCCCCACCGTCCCCACCGTTTATTCTGTGTATCTCTCTGAGACAAAGTGAGCACGAGTGACTGAGCGAAAACTACTGTACTGTTGCCACAATCCCGGATGGGACAGAGTTGTCATGTTCGATAGTTGCCAAGAGCTATTCTCTCCTTGGTAAGAGGATTTTACAGTGGCACTGTGAGCTAGCTGGTATACGGGCAAACATAACCGGTGGGGGTGTCTAGAATCAATCTGAACACCAATCCTACAGTCTATGTTGTCTAAACGCGCAGATCCTATATAGGTTTATAGGAACTACACGACACCCCGGAACTGTTAAAAGGACGTCGTCAGTAGGACTACACACTCAGATGCTGTGGTTAACCATCAAGAGGGGCTGTGATTTGATGCTGATCAACTTCTACATTAATGTGTTCGACACCTTGTGTAGTAAGGTGGCCTATGTACTTGATCTTGGTTTGGAAGCCTTTCTACACCCTATATACTCTAATTTTGTAATATTAAGGTCAGGAGATTTTAATATTCAGTCTTGCTCTCTTGCAGCAAACTCTGTGTGTGGATATTCTAACCGGGATGGGCACCGTACATTTCTGTCATAGTGATTATGGGGAAGCACTGAACTTAATCATTACCAAGCTTGACTTACAGCTGCTGACTTTTGAATGCGGTGGTAATGGGGAACCTAGCCTAACATTTACAGGTAGAAATGCTGCCACGGTTATTGACCACATTTCGGTGTCTGCTTCTGTTAGTCACATGTGTGGTACCCCTAGTATTGTTTAGGCTATAATAAGTGATCATGACCCCATCATGTTGCCGTTTCATTTTGGGGCAGGAAAAGTGAAAAATTCCCTGTAATTGGTAATTTTGTTCCTATTAGGCCTAATAGTGTAAGAATCAAATGGAAAGATATTATCTCAACAGCTTACTGCAAGACATTGTAAATAGAATCCTCACATATATTAACTACTGCTTAAAGGATGAGGTGACTTCTAACAGGTTGTTGGATAATTTTAATCTCATCACATGTTCTATGAATTCATTATTGATTTGGAAACAGAACCCTTCACAAGTTAAAAATAAGTGCTGGTTCGACCATTCTTGTATTCAGGCCTTTCAGCGTCTGAGGGTGGCTTTTCATAGTTCCCCATGGAACCATACGCTGAATAAGTCCCTCTGACTGGAGTACAAACAGGACATCATTGTAAGGAAGAAGGCTTTGCAGGAAGAGGCGTGGTCAAAGTTGACTTTAGCTGCTGAATCTGAAAGTAGTAAGCTATTCATGGATACAGTTAACGCCCCTTTTTTATACAAATTATGTTACCCATTGAGTTTAATTCCCTTGTTTCCTGTGAAGCATGGGTGGCACACTTTCCCACTGTTTTAAGCATAATCAAGAGGAAATTGATATTGAGGTTTGTGAGGTGGTGTAGGCAAAACCCTCTACCCCTAGATATTTTCATTGATGAGGTAATTACAGCTCTGCATGACAGTGCAGGAGGAAGGGTCCCGGGCCTGATGGGGTGCCAGTGGACGTATTTAAACCTGCTAAAGATCTATGGGGACCTATTGTAACCAGAGTGTTCAATGCTGCTGCAGTTTTTGAGATACCATCTTCCTCGGGTGTCTCCAATGTACCTATTTTTAATAAAAGGGTGACAAATCAGACCAAGGAGATTATCGCCCTATCTCGCTCCTGGACTCCTTGCAAAAGTGATAAGCAGGATTTTAATGAAGAAGTTGGAGGAGTGGGCATAGGAATACTGTTTTAGCCCCAGCACAATTCGGTTTTAGAAAGGGCCTAGGGACAATAGAGCAATGCGTTAACTTGGATCTGCTGATCGGGAAATTTACTCAAGCTAAATCTGGCTTCCTCTATCTTTGTAGATCTAAGTAGCGCATTTGATCTAGTTGATCATACTATCCTTTGACCAACACTACTTTCACTTGGCGCCCCTAGAGCAATTATTAGCTTCCTTGCACACCTGTATGAGAATGTATCTAGTAGAGCCTGTTATAGCCCTCATGACATATGTTCGCCTGCTTTTAACGCAGAGAGAGGCATCCGACAGGGGTGTGTTCTGGCCTTGCTATTGTTTATTAATGAGGATTGACAACTTTTTGCAGGCCATATCAACCGATGCTCCTTGTTTTGCCGGGCATTCCATACCAGAGTTATGATACGCTGACAATGCTGTTTTGATATCTAGGACCCCGGTTGCCCTCCTGAGATTGATGAGTGCTTTTGGGAAGTATATGGCGTCGAAAGGCATGGTGATTAAAAAATCTAAGACCTTAGCAATGATTTGTGGACAAAGACCAAAAACGCAGATCCTTTTTAATGATATGACTCCTATTACCAGACTTAATTATTTTTGCTATCTGGGAGTACTATTTACAATTAATTGTTGTTGGGCTCAACACATCCGCAATGCCAAATCTGAACTGATTAGAAACTCGAATGGGTTTTTAGGTTTTCAGCAAAATTGGGCAGCCGGACGATTAAAGAAATGGTGGAGATATATGGCTGGCTCCTGCCATGTATGGGGCCAGAGTGTGGGGCTAAACCTCCAGTAAGTCGCTGCAACGCGAGGAAAATAGTTTTTTAAAGTACTTACTTTGCTTACCTGCCTCTGCTTCAACCTTTATTGCCCACTGCGAGGTTGGCCTACATTATCTAGAGGGCCTGCTTTTGGTTAGACCTTTGCTTCTTTGGCTTTCCATATGGTCAAAAGATGAAACTAGCTTCACCAAATCAATCATTTCAGATTGCCAGACCTTGGATAACGCCTCTCGTATCCCTTAGCTGGCGTATATAAATGCCTCTTTTAGTAACCTATTCAAATTTTCAGTTTGGGTAGACTCCCTAAAGGTCCTATCACTTTCTAAATAATCTATCAAAGACACTTTTTATAAGCCCAGGTCTGAAGGTCGAATGAGTTCCAAACTGCTGAAATCGACGGTTGCATTTTATATGTCTCTTCCCTTGGAGGAGGGTCACCAAAAATGTTAAGCCTGTGTTACCAATAATCAACATCGATATGTTTTGACTAGGTTCTGTTTTGGTACTGTACACCACTTGGTAGCCTTTCCTACTATGAAGACATGTCCAGCTGTGTCTACCCCTTGCCCTTGTGATTGCAGGACTAAACAGCCCATGTTGGACTTTATGTTGTTTTGTAATTTTTACTCAAACTACAGGTATTATTATCTTAAACCTATTTTTATTGCATCGAATATAAAAACATAAAGTTGCATTGAATTTCCTGCTTGCATTAAATGACAATTTTGTGTGCTTTAATGCTGCTCTTTTATCCTGAGGGCTATTCATTTGAGGAAAAGTATTGGGTATTAGAAATGAATTATGATTGTGTCAAAGAAGGGCTATGGAACATTGAGTCATTTGGGTTTATGTATTCTATTACTTCCATGAATATCCCTTCCAGAAATGTTTTATAGTTCTACTGTTTTTATCTCATGTTTTATGTACTTTTATGGTTGTTTTTAACTTGTCGAATACATTTTTGAAACAAACCCAACCGATTATACTTTAATGAGGTCACACCTTCCTTTGCATTCTCAGAACAATGGTTGTGGGAGTGTGATTACCCACTGATAATTGTGAGTTTATAGGAATTATATTTTTAGGTCTGGTGTTGGCCAAGACATTTTGATTTTACTAAAACTATATGAATTATATACTTACTTATACAGGCTTTCAGCCAGCCCTCTTTAGCCATTGGTCTGTTGAGGGTTGGACTGGCTCATAGGACAATCAGGCGGTGCCTGATGAGCTGGTCTGAAAGTTCAGTGAGTGGGCTGGTTTTTTGGCTGTTTGTGGGCCGTTTTATAGACTGCTGGGTTGCTTTAACTGTTGATTTCCTTGATATTAAAACAAACATTGCCTGCAGCTTGCGCAAATTCATGCAGTCCCCCAGTTTTTAAATATTATCCACTTAGCTAAATTGCATATGGGGGCAACTTTTATTTTGAGTCAGGGGGCCTATTTTCTGTACCTGTCCGAACTTGGGTCTGTTGTTGTGTCATGTACATTTTTCTTTCACCCAATGCAGCATTGTATTGGCTAGGCACCTCTCTTATTGGCTAGCTTCACTGTGAGTATTAGCATTTTGATCGTACACAAGGAGCACACCCACACACAAAGTAGTTCACTTCATGCAAAGGACTACTATCACACTGTAGACTTTCTGAGACCAAAAATTATTTTTGCCTTTAGCAGAGTATTTTTTATATTGGTAGGGTCCAGCGGGTCTTCAACATGACATTTTTCAAAATCCATGGCAAAACAATCATCGATAAAGCTGAAAGTATGGCAGCCAAAGTCAAACCTATTGGCTTCTCCAATGCTTGTTCAGGTCTGGTGCACTAGAACTGTTCACCTATCATATTTCTACAGTTGTTTGGCTCTAGACACATCTATACATTGGCTGTCTACTGTCAAACATATAAAATGTAATCTCTTTGAATTATGCATCTAAATTCATAATTTCTAAATAGTGACACTAGCCTCACTGATTTGCTTATTTTGCACTTCATTGGTTTCCCTGATCCTCTACGGCTCACGCCGCTTGAGTGGAAGTACAACATAAGGAGGCTCAGAAAGAAGACTACGGCAACCGCCATTTTATAATGCGGTTGGCAGTCTATTCTTCCGAAACTCTAGGGCTACAAAAGAGGCTTCTTGGCGCAGCCACCAGGAACCTTGCTCCTTTTTAAAAAAAAGGTAAGCTAATGCCTCTCATACATTACACCAGCTCAAACTTAAAGGTATTAGGGTAAGTCTATCCTTCCTCGTTCCCATAGTCTGCTCTGCACTTCAGACCTGCCTCTGGATCAGGGTGGCCCTCATATATGCTGATCCTGCAACTTCGTGTACTCTCTCCCCACCCCCAGAAGATTTGCAAATTTCATCTTGATAATAATCTCAGTCAGTCAGAGCACACAATAGTTTATTCTCTTCAGGCCTTTTCAGTAAAACCACCACAGAACCTTGAAACAAACCAATTTCAGCTTCATGGCCTTTATTGTAATGCATGTTCCATTATGGGATCTCTTTGCTACTGACAAACCTGATATCTGCTTTATTTTTTAAATATGACTTCATTCTGCAGCACTTCCCTGCATTCCGAAAGCATTCCCTCTCGAATACAGACTGATCAAACTAGATAAAGAACTCCAAAACTGGTGGGAGAGTTGCCATTGCCTTCCGCAACCCAGCCAAAATCACTCTATTGGACTAATTTCTTACTGACTGGGCCGAGCTCTGTGTTTTCAAACTAGAGACACATATGAATGTGGTCTGAAAGGGTGTTTTAGTTTACTGCCCTCATGGTCAAAAAAAAGATTTCAGTAATAAACTGATTGAATGTCTGGCACCGCACATCCTGGCATCTGACAATTTCATGCTGGTTGGGGATTTTAAATACCATGCAGAACTAGACTCAGATCCAGAAGCAGTACATCTGCTTTCAGATTTTGAATCACTAGAACTGTATCAAAAGGTCTCAGGCCCCACTCATATAGCAGGTCATACTTTGGACCTTATCTTTATCAATTCTCCAAATCTACAGGTAGATTCTCCTATCTTGATTGCCTGGACAGATCATTTGTCCATAAACCTCCAGCTCCATTAAGGAGAATCTTTAGGCCATAAGACAGCAGCACCTAGAATGATGAGACCGTGGAGTAAGGTATCACTTCCCTCTTTCACGCCAAACTTTTCCACATTACCCTCCACATTGCACTCAGCTATCAATCTTGCTCTGGAAGAATTCAAGAGCTCTTTCAATCAGGCTCCTGCTAAATTTAGCCACCCAAAACCACATAAAGCCCTCTCTTCTTGGTTTTTGGAGTCTTTCAAAGCAGAAAAGGCTGACTGTAAAAAGCTTGAATGGAAATGGAGAATCACAAAATCCCCTCCCATCAAATTTGCCTAAAAAGAAGCATTAGGCACCTACCATAAAAACATTATGGAAGCTAGAAAGTACCACTTACTGGCCAGAATTAACAATGCAGGAAACTCAACTAAAGAATCATATAAGATTCTAAAAGAATAAAATAATTCACCAAATCCACTTCTTGTGCCTCTTCCATTCCAGCTTCCCAGTTCTTTGCGATGACCTCACGGACCATTTTGGGGGGAAAAAATCTCTAAATTCTACTGTACTCTTTCAAACGGTCGCACACAGGTAGAATTGTCCTCACTTACCTCCTCAGTTACCATCAACCAGACCTACTTGGAGAATTTTGATCCAGTTACCTCCGAGCAAGTCTTTGCCTTGATGAACAAGATCAAATCAGGTTCAACAGAAGATCCCTCTCTTCCCCACATCATGGCAACCCTTGCCGCAGCACTTCTCCCCACAATCAGGGGTCTATATCACCAATCTCTGAGCACCGGAACGCTTTCTGCAAAATAAAAAGCAGCCCAGGGGGTGGTGGGGGGGGAGGGGCATGGCCAACCGCCGGCAATGGCGGACACGCATTGAGAGAGCTCCCGGGCTGAACCGTATAATCCTGTCTGGAATCCGCTAACCGAGGTGCATCCACAATTAAAAACGAGCACCCCTGCTCCTGGCTGCGCTAAGAGACCCAGTGGCCCACGGAACAGCTACCATGAGCTGTAATTAAGCAGACACTAACAGCAACAGCGAGGTGAGCAGCCGGGCCACGGATGCCATATTGCAGCAGTGTTGCATCTACAACATCCCCTGATCTGTGGAGCAAATAGATCGGGACTAGACCCGAGTTGCGCCGCACTGTAGACCTGCGTGGGGGTGATATCCCCCCTGGCTGGACGAGGCTCCTCACGTTAAGACGATCTGTGCTCTGGAGGACGGCTGGATTGGGCACGAGCGGACCTCGAATATGCAGGGAGTTGCGAATGCTGTGTGTAGGGCGACCCTGCCAAGGTTCGGGGCAGACATTTCTCTGAGCCGGCGACTACCCTTGTAGCATTGGCCTGTACTGATGCATCTGCAACGGGAGCAGACCTGCGGAGCCTGGGACCGGAGCGAAGCCCCAACGCGACAGGCAGCCTTCCACGAAGCAAAATAAAACAGTGGCAGCCGTGAGCTTTAAGAGCACACCCAGGCGTAGGCAACTTACCGAGCACTGGCCTCTAGGCCACTGGAACAACCCGAGCACTAAGAGGGCGTCGGTCACAGATGAGCTCGAGATCCACGGCCGAAAATTAAAAGCCAGGGTAAGGGAAGGTACGACGCCCCACGAGGCCACCGATTTGTCTATACAGAGGATGAGCCTGGGCTAAGTGTCTCCAGCCCAGTTCATCATTAGGGCGGACGTCTAGTTGTGTATTGTCGAAGCGAAGAGACGCCAAGAAGTGGAAAAGTACCCGGGAGTGGAGGTGAGGCCTGACTAACTTATCCCCCTACCGTGAACAACACAATCGCCAGTAGTTAGCACTTTGGGTGGGCCCGATACATCACGGATGGCAGGAAGAACCTGAGAAGCACAGGCCCAATCACTCTTCCTTGAAAATCAGTAGTGCTGCAACATAGGGCCCAGCATACGAAAAACTGAAGCGGCATAACCAGCACATATAAAAGCAGCTAGGCCTATTAAACACCGCAGCCGGGATTGCACGCAGCACAAGACCTAAATCCTGGAACCTGCGAGAAGCGCCAAGGGGGAATGGAACATCACCAAACCTAAACGAAGTTAATCGGCAGCTGAGCTTCACAACGAGACAACCCCTGACAAGCACCAAGCCATCCTTGGCAGTGAATTGATTACTAAAGGACCATAGATCTCCTGGCACATTGATCCTCACATACTGCCTTCTAACGTTAGCAGTACCCAACATTGCTGGCAGGACATCTAACACCCGCTCTACCTGGTGTTTACAACAAGTGAAGTATTGGCCGATTTGGCGCTATAACACAAAGTTAGAAACCGGGATAGGCAGTGATCAACGTTAAGCGAGCCTGGTGCTCCCTCAATCAAGTGACTATACCCATCGGAGGGACCAACGCCTAAAAATAATATAATAGACTGGAATATGGGTCGCACAAGAGGAAAGCCTACGGACCAGGCGGAGGTTTGCCCCACGCAGCAGGAATCATCAGAGGACCCCTCAAACACTCAGATAGAGAGCTGCGTACCGCCCACAACAATGGATTCCCCACGAGATAAACTGGACGTAATATTACAAGAAATAAGGGACTCTCGGCTGGCAATTGAACAACAACTGGGAGCACTCACTACAGACTTTATGCTGCTCAAATCTGACCATTCTAAACTAGCGGATACTGTTAAAGACAATAAAGCAACACTATCTGAAATAGCCCCTCGTCAAACGGAACATACAGACCACATTAAACAACTCCAGCGCCAAGTAGCCACATTAAAGGAACGGGTTGAGGACGCGGAAGGGCGTTCAAGACGCAATAACATCTGCATCGTTGGACTACCCGAGAACAGTGAATGCCTCAACACCACCCAGTTTATAGAGCGATGGCTGCAAGATGTGGTATCCCCAGAGGGCCTAACGGGGATGTTCTGCGTAGCAAGAGCGCATAGGGTACCGACTAGAAGACCAGTGCCAGGAGCACCGCCTTGCCTTATAGTCACAAAAATACTTAATTACAAGGACCGAGATACCCTTCTCCGCAGTGCCAGAGAAAACTCCCCTCTACTGCATGAAAATAAACGGATCACATTTTTCCTGCTTATACAATACTAGTACAGCATCAAAGAGCTTCATACCAAGATGTAAAAGCGACACTAAGAACACTAAACCTTAAGTATGCACTGCTCTTCCCGGCCCGGCTTAAAATCCTCCATGACCAGAAGAGTCATTTCTTCAATAACCCGGAAGCGGCTTATGCCTGGCTAGACGAAGTCTTCCCTGATCGAATCCAAGGAGGGACGAAACGAAGTACTTCTTCCAATTCACAGAAGCCCACAAAACAGGAAGCAACGACGCATTAAGGAAATCCCGAAAAAGTCAGACAAGACCCCGTCACTGGAACAAGTGCTGGAAGGCCGAAGAACAGCCATACAGACTGCAGCTGCGTTTAGAGAAAAGGACTCTCCCTCAGCAGAAGATACGCCACTATAATCAGACTCAGACAATAGCTTGACACTGTTCCCCTCCATCACCCCGCAAATGGCGAACGAGTTACTGGGACAAGAGATTAATTGCTGCATGCCTTGGCAATTTAAGACGAGGGGTGGTAATGTATGCTTTGCATATGCCTCTTTCCTTACTGTAATAGAGCTAATAAGTATGTATAATGTTTAAAAGTGCCTGACTCTATACACCAAGTATACTATACACTTGAAATATTGAATAAGCATGTTGTTTCTGCATGCGTTAGGGGCAAGAGGTCTGCTGAAATAATTTATATAGGTTGCCCCACTTCTGACATACGGCATTTTCAGAAACGGCTATTCACCAGCCTCAGGTCACTCCTCACCACTGATTTGTCACTCCAAGTGTCGAATCGGTGTATCAGCACAATATGATCAGGTACCCAAAAGCGAATGCATATTGTTGGTTACAGCCCTTATAGCTGAAGTTACCTAAGTGAGTTTGGTCGGACATAGTTTAGATGTCGAACCTCGTATTGGGAAGTTTACAGATGGTCCATGTACTTGGCTCACCAACACCTTTTCAAACCGTGCAAAAGGACATCTGTCCCCTTTCTCTTCACTATAAACAGCGCACACCCAAAGACATCTACACGTACACATGGATTTTACAGGACTATACAACATAACCACTTGGAATGTTAGGAGATTGGGTTTGGTCCATAAACGACATCGGATCTATGCCCATCTACGCAGACGGCAAGCACAAATTGTATTCCTACAAGAAACGCACCTCACGAACACTGAAGCGGTAAAATTGCAGAAAAAATGGAGGGAGCAGATATACAACACATCATACTCAGCATTTGCGCAAGGGGCAGCAATTTGGATAAAAGCTGGCCTTCCCTTTGGTATCCTAGAGAAATGAATTGACACTAATGGTCGATATGTCCTCCTGCTTGGCACTCTAGATGGGATGTGTGTCATATTAGACAATATATGCTCCAAATACCGATCACGATAAATTTCTAGAACATCTAAACACAATACTGGCAGACTGGGCGGGGTACCCATTGGGTGTTAAGGGGGGACTACAATGCTGTTTTAGATACCAATCTGGACCATTCACACCCTCTGCTACAGGGAACGGCAGCTGTCTGCCAGGCCAAAGCTCTCAGCACTTGGACACATGGCTGGGAACTGCAGGATGCTTGGCGTAACAAACATTATGGTCACCAAGAGTATTCCTTCTACTCACCACCCCATACACTGCATACACATGTAGACCACTTATTCTGTACTTGTAACCTAATGCCACAGGTCACACAAGTCAAATACTTGGGGAAGACACTATCCGACGATAACTCTCTGGAACTTACTGTGTCCTGGGGGTGAATTCCTACGCCGGTCTCCACATGGAGATTAAATCCGCGCACTCTAGAAGACTCAGTATTCAGAGACACACTAGCCATGACCATAAGTAATTACTTTACAGAAAACACTAACACAGCCTCTTCCAGAGAGGTCGAATGGGAGGCGTTTAAAATGGTTGTCAGAGGGGTGTCAATTAGTGTGATTGTGGGAGCACGGCAAACAGTTCATAGCGAGCTGAAAAGAGTGGAGGATAAACTTGGGGCCCTAGAACAAGCATCCATAAATTACCCTAAAAAAGCAAAAGAGCTCCAGGCGGCATGTATAGACTATGCGGATTTCCTAGAAAGGCTCCGTAACATAGACTAGCAAACATATACACACAAGATTCACATTGAGGCGGACAGAGCAGGCACTCTATTAGCGCAGATAATACAAAATAATCCAACTTCCACCCCCATACTAGAGGTTTCTACACCAAACAAAACAACAGTTAACACACAGAAAGAGATCAATGCAGCGTTCTGTAGTTCTTATGAGTCATTATATGACGCCCCTCCAGAACCAGAGAACCAAGATACAGAGGATTCTTGAACAATCTTAATTTCCCACAATTATCAGAGACTGACCAAAAGGCACTAGCAGCCCCAATTACACGAACAGATATACGGGAAGCCATCAAAGAGCTGCCACTCAATAAAACACCTGCCCTAGATGGACTCCTGTAGAGTTTTATGCCACCTTCTCCGCATAATTGGTCCCCCATCTGGAGTGTTTATATCAAACAGCCTTGCAAATAGGCAACCTACCTGACACTACGTTGCAGGCACTAGTGACCTCACCTCCAAAACCTGGGAGAGACCCTAAAGATATCACGGGATACCGACCCCTATTCTTATTAAATACGGAATACAAAATTTTAACTAAAGTCCTGGCGTGCCGTCTGCTCCCATTGCTACAGAGATTGATTCATTTAGACCAGTGTGGATTTGTACCAGGACGCAACACATCCTTGAAAATATACGGAGAGTATATCATGTAATGGATGTTACTCCCATTGAACCTAAATGGGCCGGTGTATTTCCCTAGATATACGCCAGGCATTTGACACACTGGGCTGGAATTACATGTTGGCAGCCATAGGTAAGTCTGGCATTCCCCCGGAATACCTAAAATGGGTTAAGCTATTGTATACATCACCGACGGCAAGAGCGTGTACAGGGAGGCACATATCCCACACCTACCCAGTGCGGAGAGGCACTAGGCAGGGATGCCCCCTGCCTCCAATTTTGTTTGCTCTAGCGCTGGAACCTCTGGCACTGAGACTGCATAAAGAGGCACCAGATTGGGGAATCCGAACGGGCCCAAACATACAAGCATTGTCTCTTTATGAAGATGACATTATTTTATACATCAAAAAATTGCAAGGGGTTAACAACCTCATACCAATGCCTTTCTGCAGCTGGAACGAATTTCGGGACTAACTATCAATGTAGATAAATCACATGCCTATCTATTCAAAAGCGACCCACAAATCCAACATATAGTATTTGGGGACCAAAGACTACAGGTTGCGCAACACACCTTCAAATACCTTGGAATTCAAATATACAGGACCCCCCAGGATCTACTTGAGGGTAATCTCCAAAAAACAATATCGTCATTGCGTCCTCAGATTTCTTTCGCGACATCCCTCCCGCTCACTGTAGCGGGACACATACCAATATCAAAAATGGTGATGCTACCGTGTGTACTGTATTACTTTACCAATTTACCCATAGTGATCCCTAACCACTACTTCATGGCGCTGAACACACTCTTAACAGACCTGATATGGGGAGCAGGTCACAGGAGGGTGGGTGAAATTACAATTACCGACGGAAAGGGGTGGCCTGGGTGGCCTGGGTTAGCGGGGTGGTGTCGACAAGCTTTTTTATTCTGAGGACCTTGAGGAAAATAAAACCTTTCCTTACAGAATAAAGTTTTAGAACAGTCGTCTCAGCCCTCATTCTGTCCCGTCTGGATTACTGTAACAGTCTGTACCTGACTATTAATAAGAAACACCTCAATAGACTGCAGATGGTGCAGAACGCGGCAGCTAGGTTGCTGACAGGCACTCCGAGGTTTATGTCGGTCAGAAATGACCTACGTCACCTTCACTGGCTCCCAATCTTACAGCGAGTTCAATTCAAGGCTCTCTGTACGGTCCTTAAGTCCCTGACTGGAACGGGCCCTGAAGACCTACAAAAGCGCATTCAATGGTATGTTCCCGGGAGAACATTGCGCTCAATGAAAGCAAAGCGGGCGATCGTTCCTAGAGCGACAAAGGCTAACTGGGGTGGGAAGAGCTTTGTCCTTAGAGCCACAATGCCTGGAACGGTCTTCCGTTATATCTAAGGACTGGTACTGATTTCCTCTCGTTCAGGAAAGGTCTGAAAACCTGGTTGTTTTCAGCTTAGCCTCAGCTGGGCTCAGGGGTGGAGGTCACCAGGTATTTATTGCCCCAGGCATACAGTGCTCAGCGCCAGGACACCCTTGGGTAACAGTGCGCTTTACAAACCCATATAACATAACATAACATAACATAACACCAGATTTTCGAGCATATTGCTTAGCAAACCAACTACAATGGTGAGCGTACTGGCTGGTGGGCCTCAACTTGCATGAAATAGGTTACAAACCAACCACACTCGCACAAGGCACTTTGCACACACTATTGCTCCCACGCACGAAGATTCCACCTACGGTGCCATTACTACTAAAGGTAGCACTTACATATTGGAAGCGAGCTCTGCACTATACAAAACCAGAAATACCATACGCTCAGAACATACCACTTCTGGGCATTCCCACCCCTACTGGAGTGCTGACAACCTGCAGCATACACTTATGGGAACGGGTGCGAGTATCAACGGTGGGGGCACTATTCGGAGACAAGATGCTCCTTAGTCACACAGATTTTGCGCATGATCAAGGACTTCCTGAATTACTGTTCCTGATACATGCACATATTACCCAGTACGTCAAATTGCACTGGCCCCCGAGTGGCACAGAACCACCCACGCATGAGCTTGTACATGCCATACATTTGATGGGCAATGGCAGACACTTGATAAAATGGTTATACAGAGGCAGTCGCGGTCCGTGTAGGAGTGCCGGCCGGGCGGTGATGTGGAGCGGGGAGGGGCAGGGTGGGGGTAGCAAAGTACGGATTACGGATCAATACAGGTAGTAAACATTTAAATCAATAAAACGAATTTCGTTGTGAGCGCTGCCTCGCCAAATGCGATGCAGTGCGCGCAACGAAATTCGTTTCATTGATTTAAATGTTTACTTACCTGTATTGGTCCGTAATCCGTACTTTGCTACCCCCCCACCCTGCCCCTCCCCCGCCCCACGTCACCGCCCGGCCGGCACTCCTACACGGACCGCGACTGTACAGAGGCATACGCACACATGCAGCAGTATCCCTTACACTACTAAGAAGCAAATGGGAGCAGGAACTAAGCAAAGAACTGCAAGATGAAGAATGGGAAATGTTAGCCTTCCCTAGGAAAGTGTCACGCAACACGAGATTCAAATTCATACATCACATGATACTGCATAGAGCATACCTGACACCGCACAGACTACACAAAATGTACCCAGAAGTATCGGCACAATGTCCCAGGTGTGTAACCCCGGATGCAAACTTATTGCACATGTTATGGTCATGTCCGACCCTCTCTCTATACTGGACAAAAGTGGTAGAAACAATAAATCAAGTGGCTGGAGAAACGCGCTTGGGCACACTAGAAAGCTGTATACTGGGATTATACTGTCGACCCAAGACCCAAAAGGTGCAATCTAAATTTGCAGATCTGGCATTACTAATAGCAAAACGACTAATAACGAGGAGATGGTAGTCACCCACCCCACCAAGCATACAGACCTGGTGGGAAGAAGTATCCTGCTGGGGGAGGGCAGAGAGTGAATCGCTACGCAGAGAGGAATACAGAGGTCTGCGGAAAAAAACAATCTCATTAGAGTGGTACATGATGCTAGAATCCTTTAAGCACTTGATTTACAGGCCCAATGAGGAAAATCCCCTTTTTCCTCTTTCCTCAGATTAATACCACCGGCCCTATACGTGACGTCATCACTTCCAAGGATTAACGCATGCACTCACCGTTAACAGGCAATGATTGAGGCAATCAGCGCAGGTCCTAATAGTAAAAGTGCTCGAACAATCCCTATAAATCATCAGACGTAGGACATGGGTCCCAAAAACCCGCAAATTACTGTGATAACCCAACTTACCGGATATGTGCTCTGTGAATAGTCTATAAATGTGGGTCAAGTACTGGGGGGAGGGAAGGGCAGTTACAGGTTACGATACCACAAGGTATTCATACAATCATTGTTTAAAATGCTGAACTACATGTTATTAAAAACGAATGTATAAGATATACATAAGAATATGATATGTAATACGAACGTTAATCGATTACTAGAATGTACATGTTAACGTTGCTATCATATGTATGCATTCCATAAATGCCAAAATCAATCAAATGTGTTGAATATAAAATAAATGTGAAGCAGCCCAGGTCAGACCTCTCTTAAAGAAAGCTACGACAGACCTTTTAAAGCTAGCTAACTATAGGGCAATATGATTACTCCTATTTCTCAGCAAAATAATAAAGACACTAGTTAGCGAACAGCTCACGTCTTTCCTGGAAAGACCCGCCCTGCTGGAGCCCTCCCAGGCAGGCTTTTGTGCCTCATGCAGAACAGACACAGTGCTGGTGGCTGTACTTGACACCATCCGACTCTCCGTGGACGAAGGCCACCCAGATATGTGGTATTACTCGACCTATCTGCCGCATTCGACACCGTCTCACACTATCTTGATCCAAAGACAAATTGAGATTGGTGTAGGCGGAAAAGCCCTTGGTTCAGTCGCGGTCCGTGTAGGAGTGCCGGCCGGGCGGTGACGTGGGGCGGGGGAGGGGCAGGGTGGGGGCTAACAAAGTACGGATTACGGACCAATACAGGTAAGTAAACATTTAAATCAATGAAACGAATTTCGTTGCGTGCACTGCATCGCATTTGGCGATGCAGCGCTCACAACGAAATTCGTTTTATTGATTTAAATGTTTACTTACCTGTATTGGTCCGTAATCCGTACTTTGCTACCCCCCACCCTGCCCCTCCCCCGCCCCACGTCACCGCCCGGCCGGCACTCCTACACGGACCGCGACTGCCTTGGTTGGCTTAAAAACTTTCTGAATGACCAGACCCAAACTGTGCAGCTAGAGTCCTTCAATTCCTGTACCATGGCCCTTGACAAGGGGGTGCCGCAGGGCTCATCCTTGAGTCCCATCTCTTTATTATCTAAGTAGCTCCCACGGCTCAAGTGGTAAGATCCTGCGGGTTTGAAGTGATATCCTACGCAGACAGGACCTAATCCTAAATCTACTAAAATCAGATTTAGTAAATGTGTGAAAACAATTGCTCTCTGGATGTCGTCCAACTGCCTATAACTGAACAGTGGAAAGACAGAGCTCCTGCTTTTCAGTAAGGATAGTCAGAAGATTGGTGGCCCCCAGAACTGGGGGGTGGCTCCCATCCCTAAAAAGGTAGTGACAAATTTGGGCATCCTCGTAGATGGCAAGCTTTCTTTGAAAGAGCAGGTTAGCCCCACCTATGGGACCAGTTTTGGGGTCATGCACCAACTTAGGAAGGCTTTCCAATGGCTGCCCCACATTCAAGCACTCATTGTCAGTCGCTTAGAATATGGCAACACTCTCATGGTAGCAGCAAATTAAGCTCTTCTAGCTAAACTTCAGGTAGTGCAGAATACTGTTGCCCGCCTTGTTTGCAACCTTCCGCCCTGTATCCCCTCCGAACCTACTCTCAAATCTCTGCATTGATTACCAATAAAACAGCGCTCCCGTTTCAAACTCATCCGGCTTGTCCACAAGTCTGTATCTGGGAATGGCCCCCTCTAGCTACAAAACAAGCTGCAACAATACCTACTACCTGCTTTAGGTCCAGTGGCCAATCTCTGTTACTCCCTCGCCGCATACGGGGGAAGATCATTCTCATACCTTGCTCTGCACCATAGGAACAGACTACCCTTACAAATACGGTCCTGTCCTGACTTAGCCCTATTCAAAAACCTTTTTAAAGCCTGGCTCTTCTGACTCTTCTATATCCATTCTTCCTGTTAATGCGCTATAATTCCGAGAGACCCTCGGGGGGTGATTTGTTTTGAACTATATAAATATAAGTAACATAACATACGTCCAGAGGTCAAGTTGAATGGAATCCTCATGTCAGAGCTATGGCCACAGTTGTATCCTTCCCAAACGCCCTGCATTCACCAAGCAAATACCCCAAATGAACCAAGCAAATGCCCTCAATGAACAATGAATTACTCTCACAAGCCTCAGGGGCATAGACATTGCACTCTGAGGCAATTGCAATAATGGAATGGCCTTATGAGGACTTTCTGAAGTAAAAAAAACAGGATTTCAGAACTCTCACAGCATTTAAAATTCCATCAGTAGTAACATGTCACATCTTGCATGCTGTAAAAGCCACCCATTACAACCATCTTTCTCTTTAAAAAAGGATGATTTTTGTGAGCTGATCTTGAAGTTAGTCCACGAGTCTTGCAGAGTTCCTGCACTCGCTTGGCTGCCCCTATGTGAGTCCTAGATCATGTGACAGATTGGCCCATCTCTACTTGACCCATGCTTCACGAGGTTGACCCATATCTGTGGTTTTTTGGGAATATATCAGAAAGAATTCGAATATAACAAGGTTAGTTAAGCAACTCAAAGTGAAAGGATCAAACAACAAGACAGTGAATGCTGGAGAAAAAAACACTGCATAAAGCAAAAGGTGAAGAATTATAGACCACGTGACAGGGCTTTAGGAATTGGCTATAAATAGCAAAAGAATCGCATACAAGAAAGGATCAAACTGAAAGAAAAAATGACTGAGAAAAAGATACTTAGCAAACCTTGCACCACAGTTAATAACGCAGCAGGTTGTGATGGAGACATACCCAGAGTTTGTAATCCTATGAGAGATGAAATAACACCTTTAGGATTTGTTCTTTAAAAAAGAAAGAAAAAACATAATTTGAAGCGATTCAGCGTACAATTCCCAATGTAAGCACGCTCAAAGCATAATTTGTTTATCAGCTGGCAAATTTAGTTATAACAAGTTCATTAACGCATAAATCAAATACAGATTCATGTATGTCACACTTGTGGCTGAGGAACATACATGCATGTTGTTTTTGGCAAACACGACATAACATAACAAATTGCCTGTGATTAAGAAGAATCTCTGTCTTCACTCCAAAGCATACACCGAAGTTCTCCCACATATTTTAATCAACTGCAAACAGGACAAACATCTTCCTCATTTTTCACTTCAACATTTTTTATTTATTTTGCTATACCACAATCAAATCCATGAACAGAAAGGAAACATCCAAAACAGTGCATGAAGTGAAGAGCAATATTGACATTAAAAGTGAGATAAGTTCAACTTTATAGGGAAAAAGTCAGACGCTTAGAAACGCGGGTGGCTTGTTTACAGCGGACTGTGAGCAGGGGTGGAGGGATAGGATACACACAACAAAGCCGAAAGAACAGGGTGGATCAGAAAATAATTGTTAAGGCACAAAGCAGGTAGAAACTGGGCTTTTACTAGGCTACATGACCCTTTGGAGATAACAAGCATTTGCAAAAGTAATAAGTCTGGCTTTAATGAATTAACATAAAAAATGCAACCATTTGCAAAAAATGCAAACATTTGTGCAAATTATTTGTGCCATTCAACCTGCCTCCCATGGCTCTGATGAAGCAGATAAATTGCTAAACCCTTTAACTGACAAATAAAACCGATTAGGACACATATGACAGAAAAATGACAAACGTGCACCAAATGTGCTAACTATACATTGAAGAATCATGAGAAAAAATATCATGTTAAGACTTAGTTACTGCATTGGAAAAACATGCAGATGAGAGAAAATTAGATGAAAATTTCCCATTCGAATAACATTGATTGTACTCTATTTCCTAGTATTGATGTATCTTTTCAAACCTAATAGATGATGTTAAGTGATAAATTCAGATGGTTAGAAAATTTCCGTTAATTTCACTTATGAAATAAAATGTGTGTGAAGAATTTATGAAAACTAATATCATTTAGATGATCTTATGTGAGTATTTAGGAGTCCCATTCTAAACTCCTTATTTTGCATATGTGAAGTTGTGCACCAAGTGAAAAAGGAGAAAAGGGTGCTGCACGTTTATATTAAAACCAAATGCTCTGAAACTTTTACGGAATTATCTTCATACATGTACTAATATGAATCACCAGAAACAATATTAATAATTTATGTTTTTAAATAATTATAAAAGTTGTTACTTTGAAAATGCAGTAATATGTCGTAGTTGCATGTGCTATTTAAACTGAAACTAAAATGCTTTATGAGTGTAAAGAAGTTAAAATAAATATATAAAGTTCCAAAGGGTATAAATGAAATGTATATTTCTAATATTTTATATTCTGTATTTCATGAACTGAATTCAATTTAGGCCTGCATTTTCCTTACTTTGCTTGATTCTGTTGTTATGGAAAGGCTTCGTAAACTTGTAAAGTGAAGAGAAACTATGTCTAATGGGGAGAGTTCCCATTCTCTTGCAACAATTTTGTTACTTTAGGAACATCTGCTAGGAGAAACTGTCTTCTTAAACTCACTTGTGCTTTTGCAAAAGACTGTTGTTTGAAAGTTATACACACTGAATGGTTTGACAACTTACGTGAAGGTCACCACCTTTTTGCTATAATATGTGTCTTCTTTATGCTGGATGACAATCACTCTATATGAACTGACTAATGAACTGAGTGGTCTGATCAGATGAGGTGGCCATGAGGTGTCACCCCGGAACTTGAGGATTCTATTATACATTGATGTGATGGAGAGGGGAGATGAATATTCCTTGAACTTACTCTTTACCTTTTGGGCAGAGCTTTTTGGAACTTTCTTGCTGACTCTATTAGCTTTCGTTTCGACTGACGCATACGCTGTATGTGCCATTCTCTGACTTCTTTCCCTCTCATAGGAGTGTACTTTTGAGCTATCATGGTTTAGGCCCTTTCCTGAATTTTCCCAGGACTTTGGTAATTTATGTTAAACTCAAATTGGATTTGACTATCTTGTACCTTTAGGGCATGGGTACTCACAAACTTTCTCTCGGGGGCCAAATTTACAGTGTGGTTTGTGGCCGAGGGCCGCACTGGTGGGGGCGGGGTCAGTGGGGGAGGGGGCGGGGCTAGAGCAAAAAAACTATGACCATGAGGTTGAAGCATACATACACACACACATCCATCTCTCTCTCCATCTCTCTCTCTCTCTCTCTCTCTCCCTCTCCCTCCCTCTCTCTATCGCTCCCTCCCTCCCTCTCTCTCTCCGTCACCCTCCCTCCCTCTCTCTCTCTCTCTCTCTCTCCCTCCCTCTGTCTCCCCCTGTCTCACTCACTCTGTTTGTCTCTCTCTCTCTCTGTCTCCCTCCCTCTCTCTCTCTATGACTCCCTCCCTCCCTCTTTCTCTCTGTCTCCCTCCCTCTCTCTCTCCCTCTGTCTCTCTCCCTCTGTCTCCCTCCCTCTGTCTCCCTCCCTCTGTCTCTCTCTGTCTGTCTCCCTCCCTCTGTCTCTCTCTGTCTGTCTCCCTCCCTCTGTCTGTCTCCATCTGTCTGTCTCCCTCCCTCTGTCTCCCTCCCTCTGTCTCCCTCCCTCTATCTGTCTCCCTCCCTCTGTCTGTCTCCCTCCCTCTGTCTGTCTCCCTCCCTCTGTCTCCCTCCCTCCCTCTGTCTCCTCCCTCCATCTGTCTCCCTCCCTCTATCTGTCACCCTCCCTCTGTCTGTCTCCCTCCCTCTGTCTGTCTCCCTCCCTCTGTCTGTCTCCCTCTGTCTGTTGCCCTCTGTCTCCCTCCCTCTGTCTGTTGCCCTCTGTCTCCCTCCCTCTGTCTCCCTCCCTCTGTCTCTCTCCCTCTGTCTCTCCCTCTGTCTCTCCCCCTCTGTCTCTCCTCCTCTGTCTCCCTCCCCCTCTGTCTCCTCCTCCCTCTGTCTCCCTCCCCCTCTGTCTCCCTCTGTCTCCCTCCCCCTCGGTCTCCCTCCCCCTCTGTCTTCCTCCCCCTCTGTCTCCCTCCCTCTGTCTCTGCCTCCCTCTGTCTCTGCCTCCCTCTATCTGTCTCCCTCCCTCTGCCTGTCTGTCTCCCTCCCTCTGTCTCCCTCTCCCTCTATCTGTCTCCCTCTGTCTGTCTGTCTCCCTCCCTCTGTCTGTCTCCCTCCCTCTGTCTGTCTCCCTCCCTCTGTCTGTCTCCCTCCTCTGTCTGTCTCCTCTGTCTGTCTCCCTCCCTCTGTCTGTCTCCCTCCCTCTGTCTCCCTCCCTGCCTCCCTCTGTCTGTCTCCCTCCCTCTGTCTGTCTCCCTCCATCTGTCTGTCTCCCTCCCTCTGTCTGTCTCCCTCCCTCTGTCTGTCTCCCTCCCTCTGTCTGTCTCCCTCCCTCTGTCTGTCTCCCTCCCTCTGTCTGTCTCCCGCCCTCTGTCTCCCTCCCACTGTCTGTCTCCCTCTGTCTGTCTCCCTCCTCCCTCTGTCTGTCTCCCTCTGTCTCCCTCCCTCTGTCTCCCTCCTCCCTCTGTCTGTCTCCCTCTGT